>CP143077.1:0-1243133 GCA_036287355.1 Kwoniella sp. CBS 6097
CCCTAACCCCTAACCCCAACCCCTAACCCCTAACCCCTAACCCCTAACCCCCAACCCCTAACCCCTACCCCAACCCCTAACCCCTAACTCCCCTAACCCCTAAACCCAACCCCTAACCCCAACCCCTAACCCCTAACCCCTAACCCCCTAACCCCTAACCCTCAACCCCCAACCCCTAACCCCTAACCCCTAACCCCAACCCCTAACCCCTAACCCTAACCCCTAACCCCAACCCCTAACCCCCTAACCCCTAACCCCTAACCCCAACCCCAACCCCTAACCCCTAACCCCTAACCCCTAACCTCAACCCTAACCCTCAACCCCTAACCCTAACCCTAACCCCTAACCCTAACCCCTTCTAACCCCAACCCCAACCCCAACCCCTAACCCCTAACCCCTAACCCTAACCCCTAACCCCTAACCCCAACCCCCTAACCCCTAACCCCTAACCCCTAACCCCAACCCCTAACCCCTAACCCCTAACCCCTAACCCCTAACCCCTAACCCCTAACCCCTAACCCCTAACCCCTAACCTAACCCCTAACCCCAACCCCTAACCCCTAACCCCTAACCCCTAACCCCTAACCCCTAACCCCAAAACCCTAACCCCTAACCCCTAACCCCTAACCTCCTAACCCCTAACCCCAACCCCCAACCCCTAACCCCTAACCCCTAACCCCTAACCCCTAACCCCCTAACCCCTCCCCCTAACCCTCCCTAACCTCCCTAACCCTTTAACCCCTAACCCCTAACCCCAACCCCTAACCCCTAACCCCTAACCCTAACCCCCCAACCCCTAACCCCTAAACCTCTAACCCCAACCCTAACCCCTAACCCCAACCCTAACCCTAACCCCTAACCCCTAACCCCTAACCCCTAACCCCTAACCCCTTAACCCCTAACCCCAACCCCTAACCCCTAACCTCAACCCCTAACCCCTAACCCCCTAACCCCTAACCCCCAACCCTAAACCCCTAACCCCTAACCCCTAACCCCTAACCCCTAACCCCCTAACCCCTAACCCCCTATTCCCTAACCCCATTCCCGATTTTGTTTTTTTTTTGTCTACATTAACTCTTCATTCCGTCCCTATATGTCCCCATGTTCTATTCTGTGCGGCACGGGGGCAACTCCCTATTTACTTGTTACCAACCTTTCTTGGCAAGTGCGATACTGTCTGATGTCATGGGACAGTCGGAGTCGGTCTAGCTGGTTTTATCACAAGACAGTTGGGGTTGGTCTAGCGGGCCTGTAATTCTGCATATGCGAATCTATGGCAAGTCGGTATAATAGCGGTCAAGGAAGGAAGAGTACAATAGATAAGTGAACAGGTATATATATGTATATCTCGGTCCGATGGTGTGCATGCAACAAAGTCCTAGCCGACCCCTAGATAACCCCTAAATTCCTTGTAGGGGTCAACTAGGTGTCAATTGGTATACCGAGTTTGTCTGTGGTTTCCACATGTTTGCAGTGTCTGGTAGGGCGTGACGGTGACACTCAGCAGTACTTATAGTTCTGCAGAATACTGTACTCTACAGGGAGGTGGGTCTTGCACCATCTTAACCCCAGAGGTGGTACCTCGTTCAGCCACCTTGCCATGCTTCAAGCGCTGGAGATAATATGTGATCCCAACTCCTTTTGAGGCTCTAGTAGCAAACGTGACCGCGATTGATGTCCAGGATTGTGGGACAGAACTGAAAATGCGACATCGTTCGTAAGCTACACAGTCTGTTGAAGGGGACGGATTGGAAATGATGCGAGATAGGACACAGTGTAGGTTGTAGCTGATAGGAAGTGATGATACAATACAATGCCATGTCGGTCATGACAATGACCCATTGATTTTGAGTGACGATGCGATACGATAACATATTGGTTCTGACTGACGATGCGATACGATGCAATATTGGTTGTAGGTGACAATGCGAGATTGGTCGTAGCTCAGATTATTGGTCGTAGATGACGATGCGATATTGGTTGTAGCTCAGATTATTGGTCGTAAGTGACGATGCGATACGATGCGGGATTGGTCGTACCTAAGATTATTGGTCGTAGGGGACGATGCGATACGATGCGATACGATGCGATATTGGTCGTAGAGCAAGCCGCCCACTGTAGCAGTTTTTTGCATGTAGCTCACTCAGTTTCGCTCGAAAGTATATGGTGTGACCCATCATGGATACCGAAATTCCGATCCGGATCCAACCGTGACCAGTATGATCAGCTAGGACCAGCGGTTCTGGAGTTGTGATTTTTGTTCGTTCTGACATGCGAGTATAATTTCGCTCATACCGATGTCAGTGATACTCCTACATGTCAGGATCATCCCTGTTCAGACGGTACATCAATACCTGGAAGGCTGCTAGCTGTGCACCGTTCATCGTCCCCAGGAGGCAGCATCAGTTGGTACAAAGGCTACTGTGACATCAGATGTATGTGACGGTCCTCATAGGCAACAGTGAAACGGCATATGGCACGATACAGGTTCAACCCCTAGTTGACCCCTAGTTGACCCCTAGTTGACCCCTAGAGCGATACATTGTCATACATTGCGATATTGGTCGTAGCCGGGATTGTTAGTGGCAGGTGACAATGGGATACCATGCGACATTGGTCATGGGTGACGATGCCACACAATGCGAGATTGGTCGTAGCTAAAATTATTGGTCGCGGGTGGCGATGCGATGCGATGCCATGTTGGTCATGGGTGACCATGCGATACGATGCCATGTTGGTCGTAGGTGACGATGCGATACGATGCAATATTGGTTGTGGCTAGATTCATTGGTCATGGGTGACGATGCGATATGATGCCATATTGGTCATAGCTCAGAATATTGGTCGTCAGTAGCGATGCGATACGATGCGATATTGGTCGTGGCTAAGATCATTGGTCGTGGCTGACGATGCCATACGATGCGATATCGGTGGTAGAGCAAGCCGCCCACTGTAGCAGTTTTTTGCATGTAGCTCACTCAGTTTCGCTCGAAAGCATAGGGTGTGACCCATCATAGATACCGAAATTTCGATCCGGATCCAACCGTGACAAGTCTGATCAGCTAGGACCAGCGGTTCTAGAGTTGCCAATTTTGTTCATTCTGACACGCGAGTATAATTTTGCTCAAATCGATGTCAGTCATAGTTCTACATGTCAGTATCGTCCCCGTTCAAACGGTTCATCGATACCTCAAAGGCTGCTAGCTGTGCATCGTTTATCGTCCCCAGGAGGCACCATCAGTCTGTACAGAGGCCAAAGTCCATAATGTGAGATGGGATGTATGTGGCAGTCCTTGTATCATACAGTGTAACGGCATATGCCACCATACAGGTTCGACCCCTAGTTGACCCCTAGTTGACCCCTAGACGCCATGCCGGCTCCAGAATCGTCGTCAAACATCATAGAGGTAACATTGCCATACCAAGTGACACAGGTTAGTGACAGTAGTTGTCGTAGGTGACGATGTGATACCATGCCATATTGGTCGTAGGTGACGATGCGAGACGATGCGATATTGGTCGTAGCTCAGATCATTGGTCGTCAGTGGCGAAGCGATATGGTGCGATATTGGTCGTATGGTGCGATATTGGTCGTAGAAGCGACATCATACGGCACCATACGATGCGATATTGGTCGTAGAAGCGACATCATACGGCACCATACGATGCGAGATTGGTCGTGGCGATGCGATATTGGTCGTGGTGATGCGATATTGGTCGTAGAACCGACGACATACGATGCGATATTGGTCGTAACGATGCGATATTGGTCGTAGAAGCGACATCATACGGCACCATACGATGCGAGATTGGTCGTGGCGATGCGATATTGGTCGTGGTGATGCGATATTGGTCGTAGAACCGACGACATACGATGCGATATTGGTCGTAACGATGCGAGATTGGTCGTGACGATGCGATATTGGTCGTAGAAGCGGCGACATACGATGCGATATTGGTCGTATGGTGCGATATTGGTCGTAGAAGCGACATCATACGGCTCGATACGATGCGAGATTGGTCGTGGCGATGCGATATTGGTCGTATGGTGCGATATTGGTCGTAGAAGCGACATCATACGGCACCATACGATGCGATATTGGTCGTGGCGATGCGAGATTGGTCGTGGCGATGCGAGATTGGTCGTGACGATGTCGCCTCCTCGTATCGCATCGTCGGCCCAATTGACGTCTATATAAGACGGCTGAATCTAGGGGTCAAAAACTGATATCCCCCATCGGCAAAATCGCGATTTCAATCAGCCACAATGTAAGTAACCGTCCTAATTTCCCCATAATATTGATCTGGCTGACATTTCCTCTTAGGTCAACCGGTGCTGGTACCCAGAGCAATCCAATCGACCTGACAGTAAGTCGGAACATCATGTTCATGCCGAAGCGAAAACCGAAACCCCAACCGGCGCCGTTGCGCAGAAAGGTGCTCAGAATGGAGGAGCTGAAGAAGACGATGAATCCGATGAAATTGAGGAAGCTGGGACGTGCGCAGAGGACCAAGTAATATAGTGATGATGTCGTGATGTATCGGGACGGTGATGGCCGGCGCATAGCCGTGCTCATCCCTCCTGCAACAGAGGTCGCCCAAAGGACTGACGGATTGATCTGTTTTGCCCCTTGACAGGACGGTGAGCCGCTGGCAGAGCAGGAGTCGGATGAGGGGTCAACCCCTACAGTCGCTTTAGGGGTCACTTTAGGGGTCAGCCGAGGTGAGCGATTTCACGAAGGGCCTAGGGACATTCCGCTGAACATCTCTGCACAAGACCCTTCCCCATCGGATCCTCCCACCGTGATCCAATCACCCAGCCCGGTGCATGTCCAGACGTACTATTGTAATCACACGAGGTCGAACAGATCCAACATCGACGCCATGGTCGACAAGCTGCTTGGGAGTCTGCAGACAAGCCTCTGCAGCGTCTGCCAGAGCGTGGAGATCTGCTCATCCCCCGTCCGGCCAGGTCAGGCGGTCCAAAATACTGGGTGATCAGGCTATCGGGACAGCTCTCACAGAGCGACCAAGACAAGATACTGGATGCGGTGAGAGCAGGCGAGAAAGCCGGTTCTCAAGCATTTATCAAGGGCACAGAGCGAACGGCTGGACTTAGTCCGCATCATCTGGGCATCCTCTTCCGGGCATCTGGCATCGAGATGCCATGGGTCACCAACGACACGCTGCAACCTCACTCGAAACGGAAGGTGCAGGCTGAGCGCAGGCAGTGCATGCTGGAAGTCTGCCTGGCCATTGGCTCTGTGACGGAGGAGAGAGTTCAGACCCGGCTCAGTGAGCTTGATCACCAGACGTGGCTCCGTCACCAGGCCAGCACTCAACGGATCAGGGCTGCGGTGGAGAACGACAAGCTTGACCTCCGGGGTCTCTCCTCAATGACGTCCCGGAGGATGAAGTGGACCATGTCTCCGACTTTTTCCGTTTCGGACGAATGGCCACATGCTCCGCAATCACCCAAGGACAGTCAGAGAAGATGCATCTCGACAGTCACGACGACAGGAGTCTATACACCACCCTCCTGGTCTTGGGCCGGAAGGATCGAGACTGGGATCACACGGATGGCAGGGGCGATCTGTTGCTGCCCACGCTGGGAGTCGCTCTTCCTGTCTTCCCTGGCGATGTCGTCTTCTTCCAGCCAGGTCTGCTGCCCCATCTTGTCAAGGCGCTCAAGCCAGAGGATGCCAAGAAGCGGGTGGTGATCACCATGTTCACCTGCGAGCTGACAACTGATTACCTGGACATGCAAGGCATCGAACTGGAGCTCGCCGAGTCAGAGCCGGCGGCACCAGTCCGGGACGTGCCCCCGGCTACCAAGGACCATGGTCGGGATCGGAGGTGAGCCTATCCTGACAGAGGTCGTGTGCTGACGGCTGCTAGTCACAGGACCTATAGGCAAAGGTCTGGGAGCGGGACTTGTCCGCTCTGTCAGAGAACTTACCGAGATCTGATGGATCATATCAAGAAGAGACATGGCGAGGACCGTTTCACAGAGGAGGAAATGGAGGGGACTGGCCTGGTTGTCTGCACCTGCGGGAAGGTGGCTGTGAGTGAGCGGGGACTTGCGCTTCATAGGTCGAGATACCCGGATCATCATGCATAGGCAGTATGTATTCTCCGGTCCGTGATTCTAGGGGATAACCCTAAAGCCAATCTAGGGGTCAGGGTAGGGGTCAGGCTGGCGGTGAGCGCCAAAGTCAGGCTGGCCGTGAGAGCCAAAGTCAGTCTTGATGCACACCGCTGGCAGCTGCGTCCACGCGAGGACCAATGAGAACGCAGCGGTGGAGGTGTGGAGCGGTTAGTGAAAGGACTTTTCCTGAGAATCCCATCCGACGTGACATCTCTCTTTCATACTTATCACGTACTCCGTGTAACCATCCATCATGCCCTGTGACCATACCCCTCAGCGCTCTGGCAAGTGTGTCCGATGTGACAAACATTATGCTGACTTACTAGACCACATCAAGAAGAAGCATCCAGACGACAGGTTCACCAGTCGAGACATATCAAACTCAGGACTTGTGGTCTGTCCCTGTGGTCGAGTCGTATTGAACCAAGCAGGACTCAACAAGCACAGACTCCGCTTCCGCTGCCCGGATTATATGCCTGGGCCCAGACGCTCCATGAGCGCATCTGTCACACCGGCTCCCTCCATAGCATCCATCCTCAGATATGCCACGCTGAGTTCTTCTTCCCTCAGTTCAGCTCCCAAATCATCACCCGGTCCTCCGATATCGAGCAAGCTCCCATCATCCTCACCCCTCAGCTCAGTCCCTCCTCCGACATCTCCACTCACTTCCGTACCTTCAGCTTCACCTGTCACTCCTAGCTTCCGGATATCGAGTCCTGCGACACCTCCTCCTCGGCTCTTATCACCTATCAGCTTGGGCTTCGATCATCTACAACTGGACTCCCCTTCACGCCGGTCATCCTCTCGACTGTCGACTCAAGCCAGTGCCGTCTATGTCTATGATGATGGGTACGGGGATGAACCTATGGAGGTGGATGGAGACATACCAGAGGACGAGGAAGAGGTAGAGGAGATAGAGGGATCTGAGGATGAGTCGGAAGAGTCGGATGATGCGTACCAGGAATCAGAAGGCTCGGATGAATCTGTGTATGGAGGGCCACGGATGGTGAGTACAATGTCAAGCACCGGTTAACCCCCTAAGCTAATCCTGTGCAGACTCCATCACTGACTGATCCCCTGCAGAGCTCATCACCGACTCCTATGACACCGTCCCTTCCCTCCATTCCCCATACGCCGACTCGCTCTCCCTATGGAGAACCTCCCTTGTCCTATTCACCAACACCGTCTCCCCGTCCTTGTCACCCACCCTACTCAACAGCAGCCCCCGCTCTCGCACACCCCCAAGCAGCTCCCCTCCTCGGACACCACTGTCACCCACGCCCCTCCGAGATCTAGCAGAGGTAGCCGACCTTCTCGAGGGATGGAGTCCACCTGCGCAGGGACCGGCTGAGCCAGAGGTGGACGTGAGAGAGCAGCCGTTCATGGATGGGTTCAGGATGCTGGATGATCTCCGGGAAGAAGGGAGGACGCTCTGGAAGATCTGGAGAAGAAGCCGATGGATGTGGATAGATGGGAGCTGGTGCTGTCACCCGAGGAGTACCTCACTCGCTTTGGGAGCTCCCTTGCCGACGTCCAACTCATCAGCAGAGCTCCCGTGAGGAAGATGCACACAACCTACCACCGAGGACCAGCGTTTGACCGATACCTCCTGCTTGCCGAGGCCACACACCAGCTCTGGGTCGGAACCCAGTACAAAGATCCATTCTTCATCGAGCTCAACAAGTATCAGATCGCTCAGCCGGGCAGGTTCATCTATCAAGCAACTCTTGGCAATGTCCATCTACCGACCACCGTGTTCATCCACTGTCTCAATGCTGCCGGCTGTGATACCATCCGACTCAAGTCCTATGGGCAGAAGATGCCAATGATCGACCGCTTCCTCAGCACGGAGCCTGCCCAGACAGATCACAAGTGGGCAGAGCATAATGAGTGGGACATTGGCACTTCCTTTGACTCCCCATTCATCTGGCTCTTCCACTCGGCTACCGGCAGACATAATGGCATCCGGCACTACCCCATGATGATTCCTGGATCCCTCGACTACGGCACTGTCAACCTCAAGGCTACCCACAGGCAGCGCAAGTTCTCTATCAAGATGTACCCGAGGATTGTCCATGTCATCAAGTCATTCAACAGCCGTCTGCAGGGCGGGATCCCCAAGTCACTGGGAGGAATCCGGATGCAAGTCAACTCGGCCCTGCGGATGATTCACAACCTGACAGGCAAGGATGACATGTCCCTCGGAGGGTTCAGGATAGAGGTCACCGTCAAGGCCCCGAGCTTGAAGGAGGCCACCCGACTGGTCAAGGACACTGGCTTCCTCGACCCATCCTACTGGTTGCATCAAGGTGACGGCCCCCACTGGCACCATCGGCTGGATGCCAAGCTGGTCAAGCGAGAGTCTTTCCTGGAGAACGCCAACTGGGTCTACCAACAGGCCAATATGAAGGAAGTCTTCCGAGGGGATGACAGGGAGCACCCACCCGAGCACAAGTCCAGGCCTTGACCGACATCCTCAATGCTCTCGGCTGGAACGCTGGCTTCCGGAAGCCAACCAAGTCTCTAGCTACAACAGCCTGGTGGAATGGTCTTCCAGAGATGGCCCCGACCTGCTTCAATGCCCTGTCTGACAAGTACCAGAGTGATGAGGACATTGGCAGGTTGTTTGACTTGGCTCGAGCCACCAACTGCCTTGGCAACGGTCTCCCATGTAAGAAGGATCCTCAAGGTCCCCGTCACCGGTATCAGAAGAACTCCTCCTCCCCATTCCGGATAAGGTGTTGTGCCGTTGGATGCTACCACAAGCTCACCCGAGCCGCTATCATCCACTGGATAGCAGAGCTTGTCACAGCCGGGTTCATTCAGACGCATGAGCTGGGATTGCCAGAGGGAGAGGAGTGAACGAAAGACGGTGCGATCTTTAGGGGTCAGACTAGGGGTCAGCGGTGCGGTGAGTGAAACTCATTTTACACTCTTCACACATCCGTTCTACCGCTTAGCAAAGCATATATCCTGACTCGCCGTGTCTTTCTCCACCAGATAGCTGCTTGTCAAGTGCATGCATGCAAAATCAAGTGGACCGGCTCGGATCTTCACTCTGTCAGATTTGATCCCGGGTTAGGGGGTCAGCGTGCCGAGTAAGTGAAAATCATTTTATATTCTCCACACATCCGTGCTACCGTTCAGCAAAGCATATATCTTGACTCACCGTGTCCATCTCTACCAGATAGCTCATTGTCAGATGCATGCATGCAGAATCAAGTGGACCGGCTCGGATCTTCACTCTGTCAGATTTGATCCCGGCTTGGGGTCGGCTTAGGGGTCGGAGTCCCGTGAGTCCAAATTATTTTCTCATTCATCATGCATCCGAGCTACAACAAACAGAGTTATATATTCTGACTCCCCGTGTCTTTCTCTATTAGATAGCAGAGTCTCACCTTGATACATCATACCACCGGGCGTCAGCCACCCATCAAATCTTTAGGGGTCAATTTAGGGGTCAGCCATGCCGTGAGTGAAAATGATTTTACATTCTTCACACATCTGTGCTACAGCTTAGCAAAGCATATATCCTGACTTGCCATGTCTTTCTCTACCAGATACCCGCTTGTCATTGGCATGCATGCCGATCCAAATTGTACGGCTCGAATCTTCACTCTGCCAAATTTGATCCCGGGTTAGGGGGTCAGACACCCGTGTGAGTGAAAATCATTTTACATTCTTCACACATCGATGCTACATCTTAGCCAAGCATAGATCCTGGCTCACACAGTCATTCTCTACCAGATAGCCGCTTCTCATGTGCATGCATGAGGTATTGACTCTCTTGGGTCAAATCTTCACTCTGTCAAATTTGATCCCGGGTTAGGGGGTCAGACGGCCGTGACATCTGAAAATCTGACATAACTTCTGACACATCAAAGCGACAATGCTCTAACTAATTTATCCTGGCTCACTGACTCATTCTCTACCAGATAGCTGCTTGTCAGATGCATGCATGACAATCCAAGGTGTACGGGTCGATTCTTCACTTTCCCCAAAATTTGATCCCGGGTTAGGGGGTCAGCCGAGCGGTGAGTGAAAATCATCTGATATTCTCTACATATCGATGCTACCGCTCAGCAAAGCATATATCCTGACTCGCCATTCCATTCTCTACCAGATAGGAGACTCTCACCTCGATGTGTGGAAACTTCCCTGGTCACCGATCCGACCGATCTTTAGGGGTCAGACTAGGGGTCAGCGATGCGGTGAGTGAAAACGATTTTACATTCCTCACACATCGATGCTACATCTTAGCCAAGCATAGATCCTGGCTCACACAGTCATTCTCTACCAGATAGCCGCTTGTCAAGTGCATGCATGACGATCCAAGGTGTACGGGTCGATTCTTCACTTTGCCCAAAATTTGATCCCGGGTTAGGGGGTCAGACGCCGTGTGAGTGAAAATCATTTTACATTCTTCACACATCGATGCTACATCTTAGCCAAGCATAGATCCTGGCTCACACAGTCATTCTCTACCAGATAGCCGCTTCTCATGTGCATGCATGAGGTATTGACTCTCTTGGGTCAAATCTTCACTCTGCCAAATTTGATCCCGGGTTAGGGGGTCGGTCCCGTGGTCAAGTGAAAAACTCACCTAACTTGTTCCACATTGCATGCATGCATGATCTGACCACAGGTTCGGATTCGGCGGCCTTGGTTGTACCAGAAACAGGTTGGAACGGATCCATGGATTTTTCTCACCCCCTACGGGTTTACCCCCCACAAGGGGCTGTAACCCCCTAACCCCCAAAGGCGACGGAATATGTGCCGTACCGATCGGACATGATAAGACCTTCAAAGCCCCACGTTATACGGAGGAGTCCCTGCAGCAGCCAAAATTTTTCGGAGCAGTAAACGCTGTTGAGCCTGTTACATAAAGTCATGAACGCTTGGGGACTGCGGCCTTGCGCTGAGCGGAATGGGACGCGCGGAGGTGAATCTCACGCAGCGGTCGAGAGGCGACTTCGAGTCAGATGCGTCTGGCTCGTATTCTTGGTCGTTGAACGGACCAATACCTACCCACCTCCGTGCTGTGGCTGTTCCTGCCATGTGCGATGTCTTCCCGACACATCTCATCACTTGAAACAGCCACACAGCCACACACTGTGGTCTAGTCGATGTAATATGTCAGTGACCGCGAATGCCCGTGATTGCATTTAGACCGAATCGTACATCGTTAGCGTCTTGTAGAGCGATGAGGAAGAGACAAGAATCGGTGTATCCTGCGGAAGGCTGCAAGTAGTGAACTGCGGAGCGTGACATGTATGCAGTCATTCAGATACGCATTGTCGGGATTCTATAGGACTTGTATCAAGGCAAGGTGTCGATTCAAGCGGAAGCGTGCTTCTCCCGATCCTCATCCTCTTCCGCCTTTGAACGGTTGTCTTGATTCCCTTTATCAAGGACCACCTGACCGACATGGTCATGATCCTCTTGTCCAGTCATCCTGTATTCGCTGGAAGAGCCCAACGTGTGCCACAAGAAGCCGGTGAGCAGCACCGAAGCGCCCAACATGGCGAATAGGGTCCATAACCCAGGATAGCTGTAAGCGCACGCATTAGCGATTGCCTACGTGTGAAGAGATGGCAATTACGACGAGAACTCACTAATGAGGAGCATCTTTCGACCTAAAGAGATAAGGCGCAACGGCACCGGCACAATTGGCGATGGCGATCATCGCACCCGTGGCAATGGCAGTGCTCGTGGCGCCAGACACAGTAGCGGTACGATAGGCAATGAAAGGGATGACGGCCGCATTGGTGCAGGCGATCAGACATGTTCCGACATATCGGCCGCCTACGCCTTTGACAGTGGCCAATAAGATGTACCCGACCGCGACGAGGATAAGGCCGCCGATGACATGCCTTGGTCGTTCTTTGCGTCTGTCAGACCACCACGAGTTCCCGATAATCACGAAAAAGGCGAACGCGTTGGGCGGAACAGTCAAAAGCTGTGCTTTATCTGCGAGGGTAGGCCGTCAGCATCAGACGGCATCATCTCCTTGTATTAAGAGCACTCACATCCATTGAAGCCCATGGAGGAAATGATAGTCGGAGCAAAGTAGCCGAAGGCGTTCAGCGAATTGGTCATAAAGAAGTACTGCAGCGAGAAGATCCAAAAGTGCCAAGACTTGAGAGTCGCGACAAAGTCGGCTTTGTCAAAGTGCTTGTCGGTGCCTAGGTACAACAAAGGCTGCTCTCAATGCGAGATCCCGTCTTAAAGGTAGCGCGTCGGACTACTCACCCCTCGGCGCAAACGGTCCCATCCGTTCTGACGCAAACTCCTTCTCCTCCTCAGTCAAGAACTTTGCCGTCTCGGGGTAGTCGGGCAGGAAGAAGTAGATCAATATTCCAACAATGACGGCCGGGATACCTTCGAGGACGAAAAGCCACTGCCAGCCGTAGAGATTCGCCTTCCCAGACATGAACGAGACACCGGTGGCGATCAGTCCGCCAAACGCACCTGCGACAGCGATGGAGGCGGCGAAAATAGCCATTCTTGTACCCCGCTCGGATGGAGTATACCAGAAACACAGGTACATCATGACGCCTGGCTACCGGCTTGCATCAGCAAACATATGGAAGCGCGGTTTCTGACGTTGATACCGCAGTTTACTCACAAAGAAACCGGCTTCGCATATACCCAAGAAGATCCTGCAAAGGATCAGGCCGGTATAGCTGGACACTGCAGCGGAGCAGATTGTCACGATGCCCCAGCTGACCATGATACGTGCGATCCATTTGCTTGGGGTAAAATACTTGAGCGCGATGTTGCTGGGAAACTCAAAGATGACGTAGGGTCTATCGTACGTAGAGATGAGCTCGGCACACATTTGTCCAGAGACCTGGTGCATTCGGCTCACATGAAGAAGATGGCGACCACCAGGTTATATCTGTCTCCTGCGAGGTTGAGTGTCTCCACGAGCGATTCGCCCGGTTTGTCGTTGTTGAGAGTTCGGCTGTGCGGTTTATATTAACGCCGGGAATAGAGAGCTCTAGGTTCAATGCATACTCACGCATTGCCCAAATTTGTTCTGTCTAAATAGCTGTCATGCTCACCGTCAGCGCATGTCACAGCCTGATAGATTGCAACTACTCACTTCAAAAGGTAGGCAACGATCACCCACGGCATGATATGCCTGTCGATCTTCCGCACCAACCGTCTCTCTAGCTGATCCGACATAGTGGATGTATCGAAATATGGCAAACAGCACGAGATGATGCAGTGGCGTGAAACAAAGATCGGGGGTGGAACAAGGTTAGATACCCATTCTGAAAGACGCCCGTTGATTGTATATATATACGCCTCACATATCCACCTCCCCCCGCTTCCCAGATGGCGGTGTCTATCGGTTCCAGCGATTGTGCTACGGCCGGAGATAACGAACTTTGTGGACGAATCACACTTGTCGTGCCGATAAACTTCACGGATAGAGTGAATGCTAGGCCGATACCGTTTACGTACATCTCTGTGGTACTAGCCGCAATTGAGATAAGAAATAAGTTGGATCTGAAGCGAAGTGCTGACATACCCTGAGACACATGTGACCGAACATTCAACTCCTCTTTTGACCAGAGGAACGACGTAGCGCGAGACGTACGAATCTGCGGGTGACAAGAGGTGATTATGCTTCCGTTGGTGCCATACAGTAGACACGGAGCGTCATACAACCGTCACTAGCCGTTCAGGGCGCGGAAATGGTCGCTTTGGGATCAGTTCTGGCGTGCGGCGTTATCTAATCGACGCTATCGGACCAATCAGCAGCGAGACAGGCTGGGCGGAGAAGCTGACACTTTGATTCATGACCCCCAGAAGCTGCGCGCGGTTTTGGTGCGTGGATCCACTCATACAATCTGTTGTAGTGCAGCATGCAGCCTACCGTACGCTGTATATCCATCGTACGCTGTATATCCCTGATCGTCAGCGTGCCCAAGACTGTGGCCTATATGTTCCTGACGGCGACATGATTAGGGAGTGCCCTGACGTTCATTGTAGATCCTGGCACGGAGTAATGATATATGAAGGGTCGCCTGTGGAACGACATCAAAGGGTGTTCAGGCGGCACTGCATGCCACTGCTCTCGCGAGGCCCGGCGCGGACAGTGTGTACCCGGAAGAGAGATTATATGACGAAGGGCAGGAACGGCAGCATTCGAAGTAATGGGTCCGAGCCGCCGTGATCAAGCAAGAAGGTGATTGATTCTCGGCAGTTCAATGCTGGTCGCACAGCTGCAGGTGATCCCCGGACATGAGTTCCGAAGCCGTCTCTTACTCCGCGTGTTCCAGAACTAGGATGTCAAAAGATTCCTCTCGGCACAGGAGTCACAAGCTAGGACCATAGTTTGGTTGTGAGGTCTAGTCAGTTGGCGGCAGTTTATTTCTTAGCCATGCGCGGAGTGACTGTACCGTTTGTAGCTGGACCAGCTAGCCGATGCATGAAAGGAAAGGAACACAAGTGCCGGAGAAGATACAAATGAAGGAAAGACATATGTAGGATGACAACTGCGAGATACTCGTAAGTAGCTGGTCGTTGACCTCCACAGGGGAATCCGGGGTAACAACAAGTCGTAAGAATGATTACAACTCAACGCTAATGGGGAGCGCACGCCGATTAGAAACGCTTTGTCAAAAGATTACCGTCGAAGGCTGTCATCCATCAGCTTGGCAATTGCGACACGTTCGTGAAATTCGCGGGTTGCGTCTTATCCAAGAACACCCCCGATTTCACACCTACAACATGCCAAGGCATGCCATCGCGTGGTCCAATCGATTCCTGTCTGGCTAGCGACGCTTATCGAACACAACATCACACGGCGCACATGCGGTGCGACCTCATTCAAGATGACTTCAAGATACGCCGAGCGCTGCGGTTGACGAGTGTCCGAACAGGTCCTCAACTCTTGGCAACTTCAATGATCAGTCTATGGCGAGCAAATCGCAACGATTTGGCCACTAACAAGACAGAAAACAAGGCTGAACGGAACACGTTTATGCATACAATCTTAGATCGGGCTGTCAAGGCCCGCTTGGCCACGTCGGAATGTTCCGAAACTGCTGCTCGCCATCTTGTAGCCATTGCAGACCATCTTTCAATCTCGAAGGAGCGACAGATGAGGAAATTCTCGGTTCCGTTCCCGTGCTACTTCGGACCTCGTGGACATGCACGTTGATGGTGTTTGTTGCTTCACACGTTCGGGAGTATCTTGTCAGCCACCGACAGCGCCAATCAGCCCCTTGTACGAAGCTGACGAGCACACAACGTCCATTCAGCTATAAAAGCGTGCTGCTGAGTGTGCTGTTGAATAGTAGACACCCGCATCCAATCCTTTCCACGCTCCACGAGCTACAGTACAGTCCGACATGATCTTTCAGCTCTCCCTCCTCTTCTGGCTCGCCACGACGACCTTGGCGTGGAACGACACCCCTAAATCCGTCATCGTCTTGATCCCCGACGGTTTCGGTCCCTCTCAAGCCACGCTCACTCGAGAGACGTTGCGTGTCCAGATCAACTCGTCCGAGCTCCACGGCAAGCTCGCCTTTGACGATCACGCGGTAGGTACCCTTCAGACCAAGTCAGCCAACCAACTCGTCACCGACTCGGCCGCTGCTGGAACTGCTTACGCCTGTGGCATCAACACCAACAACGGCATCATTGGCTCTTACAAAGAGGGTCGAGCGTGTGCGACCGTGCTTGAAGGTGCCAAGGCTCTGGGCTACAAGACTGGCCTTGTGACTACCACTCGAATCACCCATGCGACCCCTGCCGCCTTCGGTTCTCATGTCTTGGATCGAGACAACGAGGCGACTATCGCGCAACAATACCTTGGTGAGTACGCTCTCGGTCGACAGGTCGACTTGCTATGGGGTGGTGGTCGAGGGTTCTTCTTGCCCCAGTCCGACTCGGGCTCCTCTAGAAAGGATGACCGTAACTTGATCGAGGAAGCCAAGCAGAACGGCTATTATTACATCTCGAATTCCGCCGAGCTGGACGAGTACAAGAGCAAGGCCAAGTCTCATCTCGCTCGACGAACCGACGCTCACCTGCCTTCCCTCGGACTCTTCACCAAATCTCACATGTCTTACGAGATCGACCGAGATGCTTCCAAGGAGCCCAGCTTGAGCGACATGGCTATCGGTGCGTTGGACGCTCTCGACAACGGTCCATTCTTCATCATGATCGAGGGTGGTCGAATCGACCATGCCGCTCACGCCAACGACCCTGCAACAATCTACCACGACGTCCTGGCCTACGAGGAGACTTACCAAAAGGTCATCGAATGGGTCGACTCGCACGAGCACCCTGAGCAGTTCCAGGTCCTCGCCATGGCCGACCACGACACTGGTGGCGCCTCGCTTCCAGGCGGCTGGCTTCCTGAAGTCTTGCTCAACGCTACCCATTCCGCTGAATACCTTTCCGACTGGACCGAGGCTCAAGTCGCCAATATCACCGATGCCGAAGCGCTCGAGATCATTAGTCAACAGGTCCTCGTCGAGGGCATGGGCATCCCCGCCAATCAGACCGTCGCCGAAGAACTTCTCGCCGCGCTCCGAGACGAAGAGTCAATCGCTGGTGATCTCGCCGACCTGAAGAACAGAGCCGCCGGGCTCAACTGGGGTACTGGTGGACACAGTGAAGTTGACGTCAACCTCGTTGCCTATCCGTTCAAGCAGGAGTTGATCGGCAATCACCCAAACATCGCCGTGTCTCAATACATCGCCGAGCTTCTGGGTATGGACCTTGCATCGATCGAGTCGCAGCTTGCATCGGTTGACTTGGGACCTGCCGTCCAGGGTGCTGCCACCTAAACCGGGGAAAGATCAGGGGGCGGGGAGCAAAGCCGGGACTGGCCAAATTCCCAGAAAGGCTTGAGGCCGAGGGATGTGAGACCCTCGAAGCTCATTCAGATATATGCTTTATAATCAGATTACTTGGATTTGCTAGACCTCAATATTGGGATGCGACCAGCACTTGATAGTTTGCAATCTCAGCGGGCGCAAAGCGACTGGATTGACGTTCTTCGATCGAGCCGTTATGACCAGTAGGTTGACTCGTCAGGTGTCTCTGCTCAGGTGAAGTTTTCTCGGACAGATTGATACACTGGGGAAAGCCCGATACATGCGGAATGATTCAACCGTTACAAGATGTCATATACTGCAGATATAATCAGCCTCGCTCGCACAGCACGCCGACTCACCTCATGACCGCGATGATTCGAAACTCGTGCTTCTCCTGTGGGTCCTCGGTCTCCTCCAGCAGCTGACAAGTGAGTACATGATCGCCGTCCTTCAGGTCATTCGCGATGGTCACGGTACTGAGCAGGAGGCGGAGGATGAGCTTGAGTTCCAAGGACGGTGTAAGCCAACTTACTAGCCAATGCTGACCAAGTCGTCCCATCTCGCCGCGATTACTATCTTCCGGTCCTCCCTGTCATCCACCCAGCATGCGGCTGTTCCGAGGCCGGCGTTGTGTGAGCGATATACGGAAAGCTGTACCAAGCCACCCAAAGTCGAAACGTCAAAGGACACGATGGAACTAGGCTGATCTGCGATGAGGTATTTCTGCGGCACTGTGGTCAGTACCGGTGATTGCGTTTGGAACTGGTGACGTACCTTGTCGCCAGATATCAATTCGCGCCTGAAGTGAGGCGTCAGCGATTACCTCAGACAGCTCGATACACCAAACGCGCTCACCATCCTTGATTAACGCGAGGGATTAGGGTCCGAGAGCGCGAGTGGGCCGAGAGGCATTTTGGCGTAGTCGAAGGTACGTTCTCGTCCGCGTTGAATCGTTGCAGAGCTCGTATCTATGAGCAGTCAGCATCACCCGGTGTGTGGGGCAGACTCACTCGAGGGATCTCCGCTACTGGAGTGATCGCAAGATCTGTCCCGTAAAGGCCCCTTTCCAGATCATGAATTCTCATATCGATGAAAGCGTTTGCCAGCCGCCCAATGAGACCATGGCCCTTCGCTGAGATCTGAAGTCAAGGTCAATGGTCGATTCCCGTTTGTTCAACTCACGTGTCGCGTGCTGAAGCCTTCCACGTCTAGCTCGGTAGTTCCTGGCGGATGATCAAAGTAGGAGATGCCGTATGACGAGTTTTGCAGGATGATCGGGAGGAGGAGATTGCGAAGGGACACCGTCGGAACATCGTAATAGGATGAGATGCCTTGATGCTAGGGAGGGTCAGTCGGGTCGGCGTCGCAGCAGAAAGAATCTTGATGGGGAGAGGAAGACGACGTACAATGTCACCGCCGGTTGCGATGGTATGGAACATGAGAGCGAAGACCCTGCTCTGGGGTATCAGCGAGCTTCCACCTCGCTAGTCTAGGTCACTTACTGAAGATTGATGACGGCGGGTTTGTTGGGCAATTCCAGTAGATGTCTGAGCAGCACCTCATACGAATTGGCGCCCTGCAAGGAGCTGGGCGAAAAATGAGCGATGTTGAGGACAGGGGGATTCAGTTCATGGTGGACCTACAATCCATCGTTGATCGCTGAACGCAGTCATGAGTATTCTGCCCTTGTCGCGTTCCGTCCACAGCCCAGACTCACCCATATCAACCAGAACCAAGTCCACGTCCTCAGGAATGTGATGTCCATAGCACATAGCGAAGTAGTCGGATCCTAGATGTCAGCGTTGAGACGTCGAGCTTGCCGACTCACCCAATGCCGGTATCGCGCCGTTCACGAATCTGTTGACATTACGCTTCGCCTCACCCACCCCGATCTGCTTTCCATTCTTCGCAGGATACAGCTTGTCCAGATGATCGAACACGACGCGATGCATGTTGAGCTCGCTATAGGCCGATTGCTCGTAGCCCATGCCTCGTTTCAAGCCATGACCAATTGACACTATAAAAATCAGCGAAGCCCCCTACGAGATCCACTTACCTGACCCGCCCAGTGCTCCAACCGTGAATCCTTGACCTAACCTAGCCTTCGCCAAGAATCTCGCCAGTCGCTTAGCAGATCCTACACATCCAATTCAGCTTGGCCGCCAGAGGGGACTTAGACTCACCCTCGTAATTCATGACCTTTCGCAATTCTAGTTCTCTGTATGCCAACGTCTCAGCCTACCTCCTCCGGGACTATGCTGTCAGTCCCGCACTCACCCAAATTCTGCGCATAGATCAGGTCCCACGTCGCACCAGCCCAGTGGGCTGTGTGGACCGTCCTCAGCGTGGGGTGCGCTCGCGATCTGGATCGGTGTCAGCTAAAGGAAGTTGGACGCAGCACTCACTAAGCTTTCAATCCGGTCCTGTGACCGCCGATTGCTGACCGCGATCAGTCCGAAAAGGACCAGCCCCAGAAAGATGGGTAGTCGTGCCCGACGCAACAGCCGTGCGTCAATGATTGACATGCTTAGGAGATGAGTGAAGGTCGCGACATTGCAATATTGGGGAAAGGAAGAATGAAAAGTGGAGGATGAGTGTGCGCGAGTCCGCGTTAATACCTCAAACAGGACGCGTCAATTGTTGAGGCGAGCGCTCGGCGATGATTTCAAGCCGCACGTTCCGCCATATATATACATTTATCCCTTAAAGGCTTATTAAGCGGGCGGAACGGAGATTACACCTACACTATGTCGTTGACATAATCCACCCTCATGGCTGACTAGACGGGGTGCTAGGTGCATGGACGCAACACTGGGAGAAGGACCATGCTGAGATCGAGGGATCGAGGGAAATAGCGAGATCAGAAGAGATCACGTGCCATGGATCCGCGTCTCCTTACGATCTTATCATGACGTAGATATCTTACTCAGAGTCACAGTCCAAGACTCTCGATTTCTTTTCGCCAACTTTCCGATATCATCTGAAGCCAGCTGTACGTCGCTCTTGTGCCGACCAGAGAACTTGCGCGGCCTCCTATCTCACCATGAGCCAGCTCTCACCAAAGCTTCCCAAGATTTCCAAAGACAATCGGATCCTCCTCGTCATCGTCGTTGCCTTATCATTCTTCACACTCGAAGTTGCCGTCGCATTCATTACGAAATCGCTCGCCCTTCTCGCCGATGCCTTCCACATATTTTCTGATATCCTAGGATACGCGGTAGCTTGGCTGGCTGCTCGGTATGCTAATCGTGCAGCGCTGGGTCCTCGATCCGCCCAGTTCACTTTTGGATACAGAAAGGCAGAGGAACTTGGGGGGTTCTTCAATGGAGGTGAGCTTTCCGTTCGACCGATGTCTTTTCCGTCTGGTGATAATGACACCGGTACAGCTTTCCTTAGCGCTTTGGGAGTCTCTGTCTTACTACAATCAATCGATCGATTCATTGAGCCCTCAGAAATCAAGAACCCTATCCTTGTCATGGCGGTGGGAGCAGCTGGCATCGGAAGCAATGTCCTGATGCTGATCATCCTGGGAGGTCAGTCCATCCGACTGATCTGTGGTGCGTTACTGCGCTTACATGGCCTCGCCTTATGCTAGGACACGGTCACACGCACGGTCCTGACGATTCTCATGGCCATTTGGACGGACCCCAAGAAACCTCTTACGGTCATCATGGCCATGAGCATCAAGGGCAACAGCATGATGGACATGCGCATGCACGACCCAGGGAGAAGAAGAAGAACGCGTTTGCGGACATCAACGTCCTGGGTATACTGATCCACATCCTCGGTGATGCTGTTAATAGTATCGCGGTCAGTAAGTATCAGTGTTGATTCCATGCCTCCAATACAGATACGTGACCTGACCTTGCTGCTTTAGTCATCTCTGCTGGACTCTACTATGCCACTGGGTTCAGATATGCGGATCCGATTGCATCCGTCTTGGTTGGTGCCATGATCATCAGTACGGCTATGCCTCTGATACTGCGAGCCGGACGAAGCTTGTTGAGCGCTGCGCCTCGGCATATAGATGTCGATGGTGTCAAAGAAGATATAGAGAGGATAACTGGGAAAGGGACGGTGCATGACCTCCACGTTTGGAGTATTGGTGAGCTATACGGCCTTGGACATACCTGGACGAAAACGGGTTGACAGGTCGTCGTTCTTTCTGCCGTAGACGCGAAAAGCCCAGTCGCATCCCTGCACCTGTTGCAGTCGGACGACTCACTGGCAACTTTTGAGAAGAACGCGGAAGCCATACGACAAGTGAGCGAAGCTAGTAGTGCCGTCTGGCCGAGCGATATCTGCGGCTGACTTTTCGGTCTTTTTCAGTGTCTCCATCTGTGGGGTCTGCACAACGTCACCATCCAGCCGGAAATGTCCCTTCCTGTCGCTAGCAGGTCTGAGGCTCAGTGTAACGACACTTGTGACCATGACTATGATCACGAGACCGCTGACCGACAACCTTCAGTTCAGACCATTGTTATGGGGAGGGATCCTGTCGAGGGCTCAGAGGCAGTCCCAGCAGATGTCCCCACGTGCGCTCGAGCCTGTTTCAGGAAATGTCATGCAGTCCGAGACGCCTAGTCGTGCCATGCATGTCTTTCCTTCATCGATCTTGGCATGGGGGATTGATGACCTCAGGCAGCTTGCACTTTTACGAGACCATGACTTCGACATTTACAGCACTTCCTCAAGCTTCCCGTCAGACACGGTGCTGTCCTCGCAACAGCTCCCAGACACCCATGACCAGCAAGCCGATTTCAGCACGCCGAGATTCAACCTCGGCGTTGACATCGAACCTGTAGGTAGCAACAACGACCGCATAGAGGTCACTCTTCCACCGGACGATCTACACGACCCCGTTCTCAACGCGTACTTTGAATATATCTATCCTTTCTTCCCCGTCCTGAACCAGCAAAGACTGTGGAGTATCGCCGACGGCCACCGCAACAACGTCTTGGATGGTAGACATGGCCAAAGGGAGGTGCATCGCTTCAAATTGCTCATCAAATCGATACATGCTTTGGTCGAATCGATGCAGCTTTTCCAGGCTACACGCAGCCATCAGCGGGCCAGTCGACCGCCCAGTCCAAGGCTCGGAAAGAGGACTAGAAGCGCCATATGCACCGAGGGTCCCAGCAGGCGGGCGCTCTCGGCCGGCCCCATCATGTCGTCTCTGGCTACGCTGGCGGCTGACGTTGACGTCAACACGCCACCCGACGTATTGAGCGTCATGATTGCCTTTCACTTGTTCGTGGCTTGGGTACTGCTCGGTCAACGGCTTCTCGCCTGGATACGGCTACAAGAAGCGATAACCCTTGCACAGATTTGGGTCCTTGCGAATGGCCTCAATCGCCAAACGTGTCCGATGCAAAGTTTCGGCTGCTAGGAATACTGTGAGTCTGTGAGGGAAGAGATGCCCCTGGATCACCCGATGCTGACAATGCACAAGGTTCATCACCGAGCGAGGGATGGCAACGAGGCATCGTTATCCCAAGCAGATCACTCCACCTCCCGCATTACGACTGGACAATCGTTGCTTTGGCAAGACCAACGCGATTACTAGGGATCTACATCCAGATCCAGTGCTCGAAGGACAGTTGGGCGACTTTCCCCTTGGCCACTTGTGTTTGTTCGCCTTGGTCAAGCCTTGTCATCTTAATTGCTGGACAGGCGCCTGTCCCGACGACTGCACGGCATGGACTCGAGATCTGGTTCAATCCATCTATGAGTATCTTTCAACGGCTCTCAACCTGGACATGACCCGCTGGTCAGATCAGCCGATTTCTCAAATATCTGAGAGTAGCAACTCCAGGGTACAGTGTGTCAACCTTACCATCAGTATCGCCTGGACGAGAGAGTGAGTCGGTACAACCCTTTTAGGGGACAACGCTTACAATCCATCACAGCCGTCTGTGGTCACTCTCGTATCGCCACGGATTCATAGCGATACCTCGACGCGGTGCCGTGCTAGACCCTCAGTACAACTTGGTGAAAGACAACCTTGCCAATGTGGTATCGTTCGTTACCCGGGATCGTAATGTCATCGGGGGCAACGCTATGTTCAACGCGACTTCCAAGACGTTCGACATCATTATGACCGCGGTCGATCTACTTCATCATCTCCGCGAAGCGGTGACTGGTGCTTCCGCGTCCCCGAACGGTCCCGAAGATGCAAAGGAGCTGCTCTCGCAATCGGTCCTCTCTCTACGAGCCGGGATCTTGGCAGAGCTATTGCGGGTTGTGGGCTTCTTTGCGAAGGTGAGTCCAAACGGTGCAGACTCAGTAAAGCTAATAATCTATACAGCTGGAATGGTGCAGACAGACCCATCTGGCGGACATTCTCGCCGCGGTCGCGGACCTCGCTTGATTCCCCTACACGCCACTTCCAGTGCCATGGTCCATTCGAAGGCAGCAGTATCACATACTTGGCTATTCCAGACTGCATAGTCTGTGGTCGAGATACGCTAGCCATAAACAGCGTCAAATGGGGAGGACGTACCGCGGGCCAAGCCTAGGAAAGACTGTGCACGGATTTTGGCTCGAAAGATGGTGAACAATTCGTGGATAGGATGAGCTATTATCAGGTCACGGTCGTTGTCCTTTGCCACAGTGTGTACCTGGCGTTTGGGCTTCAGGTCGACTTCGAAATGATTGGTGACTGTCCGGTCCTTGTCTAATGTAGCTGCGTCTGCTCGCTGCGCGTCTAGCCGCCCACCAGGACGGGGCGACACGCGCTGTAGACCAAAAGAGGGGATCTCTCGAGAAACAACCGATTATGGGGTTCTGGAAAGAAGTTACGGATCAAGGGATGATGAAACGCGAGGATGAAAGACGAAATAGAGATACAAGATAGGCTTTTTGTCATAGATGACATCGATGTTCGACCAGACTCGGCATCTGCAAGGCAAATTTCGAATATTGAGCCTTTTGCACGCCATGCGGTATGGCTGGTTGTATGCATGCCCGTGACACCTTCGGATGAGCTCAAGCTTCAGGTATCAAAAGTTACAACGACAACCCAAGGTGCATGCATCGTCCCTCCCTCCAATTCGTGATGGGGCCAGAATTTTTTCGCAGGATTGGTCTTGTACCACAAATCCGCACCTTCAGCGAAACGACGGCGTCGCTCGCAAGGAGTGTTGGAAGCGACGCGGAGGATGACGCCGATTGTTGGGAGTTTGACCTGATCACGGTTAAACAGATGAGGTAGAATCTACTCGTTCCCCGCTTGCTCGGTCGTTACCTCGGGTGAAGGTGACAATATGCTAACAAAGCTAAGCTTTGGTTGGTCACGGGACACTGCTGTGATGCTGCATTTCAGACGTTTGGATTGGTGTGAAAGAAGCGGCAAATCAAGGTCACTCGGGTAAGTCGGCCCCACCAGGCCGGATGAAGCGGACTTAGCAGAATTGTGTATATATATTGATGCGCGGGATTGCCCCTCTCATCTGACCTCAGCCTATCTTTAGAATAACTCACCTATTCTGAGGAGAGATAGATTCACAATGGCTTC
The DNA here is from genome assembly GCA_036287355.1 of Kwoniella sp. CBS 6097. Classification (NCBI taxonomy): domain Eukaryota; kingdom Fungi; phylum Basidiomycota; class Tremellomycetes; order Tremellales; family Cryptococcaceae; genus Kwoniella; species Kwoniella sp. CBS 6097. The sequence goes on from CP143077.1 coordinate 24,509, forward strand.
TGCTCAGGTTATGACTGCTACCCCCTTCCCAAACGCATCTCAACCCGTCAAGATCAAGACACCTCTGATACGATACAAGCCACTACACCCGACTTTTGGTGCCGAAGCATCTGCAGATTTCTCAACTATCACACCTGGACTCGTCGACGAGATCAAGAGAGGACTAGCCAGGGTGAGTGTGCTGGCTGTGTTCATACAAGAGAAAGCGTGCCCATACTGCATGAAACACACATAGTATGGCGTGCTCGTATTCCGAAAAACCGGGCTGGACGATGCCAGACATGTCGAGATGTCTAAACTGTTTGGAGATCTAGACGACATCGCCCCCTTCGTAGGCGGGCTTGGACAGAAGAATCGACTTAGCAGCGACTAGTGAGAGACTGTCCTCTTTCAAAGGCTCCCAATGTCTGTGCTGAGTGTCCAAAATCGATTGCTGTCCTCCTCACCCAGCCTTTTCGACGTAGGCAATATCAATCCCGACGGCACCGTCATGCAACCCGGCGGGATGCGAGATCTTCTGCTGCGATGCAACTACCATTTCCACGCAGATTCCGCTTTCAACCCTCGACGAGCTGGGATATCATTGCTGTTGGCGCATGAGCTGCCCCCACCCGGACACGGCGGGGATACTGAATTTGCCGATACGCGATCAGCCTATCAAGCACTGGACGAGGCCAAGAAGGAGGAGATCAAGGGCTGGGTGGTGTGTAATAGCCAGCTGAATTGTCGAAGGAATGCCAACATCGATGAGAATGGCAAACTCAACCCTCTGCTCGACACGGATGAAGTGAGTAGAGCACAATGAGTTGACCATGCATCAGCCAAAGATACTTATGCTTATCCATGTTCCAGTTTGACCCCATGAAGCATAGATTCGGCAAACACAAGCTTGTCCAGGTGCATGAGCCATCTGGACAGACCAATCTGTATATCGCCGCGCATGCCCATCATGTAGAGGGACTACCCATGGAGGAGGGCCAGAAGCGACTGCACGAGCTGTTGCTTCACGCAGGCAAGCCCGAATTCACGTTCAAGGTGAATTGGAAAGATGTGGGAGATCTGGGTAAGTTCACGCCTCAACTTTGGATCAGAAAACGTGCTGAAAGTATTGTAGTCGTCTGGGACAACACATGTACCCTGCACCGTTCGGTGCCAGGCAGCTACGCCGGAAAGTACAAGCGAGATCTGAGGCGCACGACTGTCCATGACATGAGCTCACAGGCTTGGGGACTGAATGGGGAGGGTGCGACCTGGCGATCTGGGCTGGACTAGTTGATTCAGAGTGTTTCTCCCTTGTTCGTTTTTCTGTTGTGTCTGCTTTATTCATCTCCGATTATGACCTATCGCCTGAAGAGGCCTGGTTGATATGAAAGGCAACAGGCTATGCTTGAAGTATGGGCCGGATCATATCCTGGTGCCTTGTGTGACTAAGCGTTCTATTTCGACATGGGCTGGTTCGACTCCTTTTACAAACAAACAATGGCCAAAGACTCGCTGATCTTTTCCCTAGAATTCGCTAATTTGACCATATGCATCTGACCAGAAGTACTTGGCATTTTACAAAGTATACTTGAACGCCGGTACCTCATCCTGACCACGCTCTTCCTGGCTGACTTGCTTTCGCTCGTTACGGGCGTTGGAAATGCGATACTGAACGTGCTGCAAGATAGCGACGAGGAGAGAACAACTGACCAGCACAACGCATACTTTGAACCCTCGTCTATACAAAGGCGCATCATCGCCACGGAGCAGCTGGGAGCCGACCAAGGCACCAGAGTTCGCCGCCATGATGAACATAGCCATGGCGACGGAACGTTCTTGCGGATTTCGACAGTTCAGCGAGAGCCAAGTCGCATTGATAGGCTGTGGAGGAATCAGCATTTATCCGAGACGCTTGTTAACGTTGAGTCGACTCACATGAGTGGGAATGGAGAAGCCCTGTACCACCATCTGCAGGCCGTACTTCAGCCATCGATCGGTAGAAAGTGACTTTTGCTGGAATGCGATCCAGAAGGCCCAGACGACTACTAGCCCAGCAACGACGACTGGTCCCCGGATACGAGTCCGGTCCGAGATGATTCCGAAGGTAGCGGTGGTCACAAGCCCAATCCAGCCAGAGACGGAAGAGAGCGCGTTGGCGGTGAGGGCTAGCAGTGATGGAAAAGTTAGTGATCGTCTCTTTCGCAGAAGAGGACTTGCCCACCCGGGAGCCACACTCACTGTCAAAGTTGAAGCCCTTGACCAATACCGCTCCATATGTGCCGAGAGCACCCGTCTGGGAGATGAGGGTGATTGCCACGAGAACGTGGGGATATATTCTCCAATTGCCGAGGGTGCTGGTGATATCCTTGACAGTGAGCTTTCGGTGAGCCTTGCCATTCTTCGCGTCGTCCTTGATCATTCGTGCAACCAAGATTAGTTCCTGTTGAGGAGTCCACGGTCGGAAGCGAAGGAGGAATGAGGTGGGGGTGTGAGGGGAGGCGGGGAGCAAAAGCAAAAGGATAATGGCAATGAAGATGGACATGAGCCCCTCGATGAGCATCAACCACTGCCAACCTTGAAGTTGAGAATACCGCCGTCCCATGGGTAGAATGCCGTAAGCAAGAAGACCGGATGTGGCGCTAGCGAGACCGTTACCAAGGAAAAAGATAGAGGTTCGGGTGGCGAGCTCGGAGCGCTTGTAAAAGGTGGAGATGATGAAGAGGGCGCCTGCGGGGTAGTCAGTGGCAGATCGCAACTGGCTTATAAGGGGGACTCACCAGGAATATAGCCACACTCGGTGATCCCAAGCATAATTCGCGTGGCCAAGTAGCCTCCGTAGCCCTTTTGCAACACTTGAAGAGTGCCGACCAAGCCAAACGCGAGAACTTGGAAAGAGATCCAGAGCTGAGACATTGTCAACATTGTGCAAGACGGACGAGTCCGCATCACTCACCCTTGGACCGACCCACTGGACCATATAATTTGATGGGATCTCGAGAAGGACAATACCGAGATACAAAAGTGATTGGCCCGTGTTGAACTGATCTTGAGTGATACCCACCGACTTGAGGAAACCGTCTGTCAACGCATTGGCGATGTTGCCACGCTCAAGCTGGAAAACGAAGAACCCGAAGAAGAGCAGTGGTAGGACCACAAAGTCGATCTTGCGAACGACCGCTCGTTCCTCGGCCTCTGTCCATGACAATCCCTTCTCGCTGTTGCTCGTGGGCACATACGGCGACGACGTGTCCTCGTACTCGCTGACTGACTTCTCCTCTGGAGATCCGGGTGAAACGGGGCTAATGCTGGGCTCAAAGGGTATCGAGGACATTTGCGAATCTGGCTGGGGGTTTGAGGTAGTCTCTCTAGGAGCGGCCTCAGAAAATCTGGAATACAGACCCTTTATAGGTTTGCACAGGTCATGATTTCTAGCATCACATCTGGGAAGAGCCACTTTGGTGCGTACGCGATGTGTCTGGGCTACCACTTCTTTGTGTCTTCTGATACCAAGAGGCTGCAATTCTGAATGTGATCACTCCGCGACACATCGCCAATTCACCCCCGATTGGCTCATCATTCGTCACTAGTTGACGACATCTGAACAGGCAACTCTTCACCGGGACCGAGTGCGGAAGCAGTCCAGCTGTGTATATCCAGCTGAATCCCTGAGTTGACCGAGCAATCTGGAATAATACTCAGTTATCTGGAATTGTGAGGAATCGCGTTATGCCGCACGCAAGACGTGATTGAGCCAAGATATAATACCGCTGACGTTGTCAGAATTGGGATCATGCATGATTGCCGAGAAGCAGAAACACACCCCGACGGTAAGAGACGGAAAAATCCAATGGCGCCATTTGACCACATCACGTCATGAGGTTTCCGCGCGCGCGTGTCTCGGTCGGCGCCGGTATTTGGTTCGGCGAGCCGAAGTATGTCCGCTGGAGTTCTCGTGCCATATATATGGCTCATGTGTGTCCCGAGAATTCTTGAACCCTCGTCATTGCTCTAATTGCGGCGTGAAATTGCACTCGTTGTAGCAGGTCGCAGCAGAATTCACACCGCCCAATACGCAATGTCGGAAAGACCCAACTTTCTCATTGTATGTGCTGGTCCGGAAACGTCGTCCGTATGTGGCAGCTGATCCATGAAAGCATTTGTATGTAGATCATCGCCGATGATCTCGGTTTCAGCGACATTGGCGCCTTTGGCTCAGAAGTGCGTAAAGAGCCGGTGCCGCTAGAATGCAACTTAGTTCAATTTGCAGATTGTCACCCCAAACCTCGACAAGCTCGCCCGAAATGGCATACGACAGACTGGCTTCCACACCGCTTCAGCATGTTCCCCCACCCGGTACGTCAAGCTTGAACACTGGCGTAAAAAAACACATACACAAAGTTGACTCCAGACCTTCATAAGGTCCATGTTGATGAGTGGGACAGATAACCACCTGTAAGTGTCGGCAGCGTGGTCTTCCAAGTCTGCAGCTGAATTAACCCCTTCGCAGGGCTGGACTCGGTCAAATGGCAGAAACCACAGCCCGGGAGCCGTTCTATCAGGGCCGGCCCGGCTACGAAGGTGTCCTGAACGACGTGAGCACACAACATGTGGCCCCAGCTATACGATCTGACCTGAGACATCCCAGAGAGTCGCTGCGCTCCCCGAGATCCTGTCTGACGCGGGCTACGAGACCATCATGTCGGGTGCGTGCAGATGGCCTACTCTCGCCATGATCATTGCTCACTGCCCGCTTGTATGTTCATAGGCAAATGGCATCTCGGACTTCCTAAGCATGCCCAGCCCCATGCGCGAGGATTCCAAAAGGTCTTTGCGCTCCTTCCTGGTGCCGGTAACCACTGTGAGCTTTGGAGCGTTGGTAGCAAGACCAGGTAATAAGCTTCTCATACCTGATCGGTTGGCTCTTTCCGACTCGCTCTCACAGACCTATATGAGCCATTCTTGGATGACGGCACCCCGGCGTTGAAATTTGTTCCTCCAATCTATGCCGAAGGAGAAAAGCAAATCTCACACAAAGATATCCCTCAACCGTTCTACTCTTCGACCTACTTTACGGACCGAATGATCGGCTTCTTGAAGGAGCGGGATGAATCCAAGCCGTTCTTTGCGTACCTGCCTTACACAGCGCCACACTGTGAGTGAAGCCCCATGGCGGGTGAGGCGTGCTGGCTGATAGCACGCACATCATAGGGCCCCTACAGGCACCCGATGAAGAGATCGCCAAGTACAAAGGTCGATACGATGCGGGTCCCGAGGTCTTGAGGTTAGAGAGACTGGAAAAGCTGAAAAAGCTTGGATTGATCTCTGAGGATGTGAGCATCGCGCATCTGTGGATGGACGCCTTGTATAATAGTACTGATCAGCTTTGGGCAGATCAAACCACACCCGATGATGAGCCCTTGGGGTTCAAAGGGTTGGAAGGAACTCACTCCAGAGGAGCGTGCGATCAGTGCACGAAAGATGGAGGTCTACGCCGCGATGGTCACTGTGATGGACAAGGAAATTGGCAAAGTCATCGATCTGCTCGAAGCGCAAGGGGAGCTAGACAATACTTTTGTCTTTTTTTCCAGTGATAACGGAGCGGAAGGTGGGCTGTGAGTATGGCTTTGAGCTGTACCTTAGCGGCGCCTCGGACTGACAATGTATCGCAGCATTGAAGCCATACCTGTCATGGGGGAGAGGCTCAAGGAAGCCATTGCAAAATACTTCGATAACAGCTTGGGGAACATTGGTCGGGGCAACTCGGTGGGATGACATCGCTCGTTTCCTTCGATATTGCATGCGCTGACATGACCCTCAGTGGACGTACCTTGGGCCACATTGGGCTCAAGCTGCCACCGCCCCCTCGAAGATGTATAAAACCTGGGCTACCGAAGGTGGTATCCGATGTCCGAGTATCGTTCGGTTCCCTCCGGTCGGTGGTTTGTTGAGCAAGGAGAACACCGTAACCCACGAGTTCACGACCGTCATGGACATCTTGCCTACTGTTGTGAGTAATGGGTGCCCTCGTTGCGATCTTTTTGCTGTCCTGATGCCAAGACTTGTATGCGACAGCTTGAGCTCGCCGGGATTCAGCATCCTGGAGAGGAGTTTCGCGGTCGAAAAGTCCACAAGCCTCGGGGCAAATCTTGGGCTTCATGGCTTGCAGGGAAACAGAATGAGGTTCACGACGAGAATGCAGTCCACGGTTGGGAATGTGAGTACAAGCCGTAGTGGCCTCGCAGCGAACAGGCGGCTGAAGAGGCTGGCTTCCATGCAGTATTCGGTCAGGCAGCAATCAGACAAGGCCGATGGAAAGCCGTCTGGCTCCCACCTCCTGCAGGAAACGACCAGTGGCTTCTATTTGACGTCAAAGCAGGTATGTGCAAGCCTTCCTCGCATGCGACACAGGACATGCATGTTGACCCTCCTCCCTAGACCCCGGAGAGACGAAGAACCTCGCCGCCGAACAACCAGAAAAACTTCAGGAAATGGTCGGGTTCTGGCATCAGTACGAAGCGGAGACTGGCACCGTTCTTGACACGAGGACAGGATCCGGTTACGGCCGCAATGTCGGATTGAGCTGGGATGATTGGGGACAATAGCGCGTGTACGAGAGGGTCTTGATGTCGCAAAGATGGATAACGTAGAAATCATGCTTTTCATTGACTTTTCAATGCATACGTGGCTTTTTTCTTTTTTCTTTTTTTCTGCCAGCTTCTTAGACCACAGTAAATTACGCTCCGACAAGAGCATTATGGCCCAAGGTGGAGTAAAGCGTGATCGCGTTTGGGCCACCGCAGATCTGGCCAGATGCACCACAACAAGGCATGTTACACTGGGTAGAGAAAGCGGAAAGCGTAGCACTGTTGGCGAGGGAGTTACCACAGTAACATTCGGTGGCATACTGGACAGCGACACAAAGCCGAGTCAGCTCATGCCATGAGCTTTCGACGCCGGATCGAAGCACTGGCGACTCACCTCAAGACCAGCAAACGCAAAGCCCTTGCTGGAGCAGAAGGAGGTACACTTCTCAAGGGTCATGTCGTTGGTAACAAGAGAAGCACCGTTCAGAGCTCGCCCGGCCACTTCTTGAATACAACCCTGTTTGCTCCAGTCTCCGATTTGTGTCAAAGAGTAAAGTAGCGAGGAATCCTTGAACAGCGACAGGAGGCTAGGGCCACCACAAGTGGTGCCCGGCTGACCAGGGCAGGTCATGTCGCATGATCCGGTTCGGTCAAGGGAGGCTCCGTTAACGAGGTCATTGCCACAGAAGCATTCTCTGTGGTGGAGGTTATGATCTCAGCGAACAGTCTCACACACCGGAGAAGCCCATCCGCACTCACCGAGAGTATTCGATACCAGCCCATTGCATACCCTTGGTCTTGCAGAAAGCGAGACACTTGCCAATGGTCATGTTGTCATCGTAGTATGAGGCGCCGGCAAGAGCTCGGCCGGTGGATCCCTCCTGAATGCATGTGCTAGATGCAGCAGCCCAGTCGGTGGGGAGCGTTACCTTGACAGTAGTAAGGTCGGAAGTGAGGGAGCCACTGTATAGGACGCTGTCCTTAACAAAGACGGTCAGAGCACTAGGTCCACCACAGATCGCTCCGCTGCCTCCACACTTCATGTTGCAATTGGTGGAGGGGAGGGTCAAGGAAGCACCGTTGGCAAGGTTCGGGCCACAGTAGCATTCTTGTGAGTACTAAGGTGGGGTAAGTCAGCGTGAGGCGAGTATCGTAGCTGCACCGTCACTACTCACCTCGATACCGAAGATGGGGTAGCCCTTGCTGTCACAGAAGTCGGCACACTTCTGCCAAGTCATGTCAGACGAAGCAAATGTAGCGCCGTCAAGAGCTCGGCCACGGCTACCCTCAGCGATACAAGCAGAGGATGGTGCGGACCAGCCAGCGGGAGCTTTCAAAGCAGCAGCAGCGGAAGATGCAGCAGCAGCGGCGGCGGATGAAGCGGAAGCGGCAGCAGACGAAGCAGAAGCGGCGGCCGCAGAAACGGAAGCAGCAGATGAGGAAGCGGCGGCGGCGACACTGGCAGCGGAAGACGAGGCAGCAGCAGCCAAAGACGAAGCAGCGATGGCGGCGGCAGCGTCCGAGGTGCTGATAGTACTGGAAGTACTGGTGGATGTGACAGTCGTGCTGGGGGCGGACGAGGAAGCCGAAGAAGCAGAAGTGGAAGACTTCGAGGTTGAAGTGCTGGTGGCGGCGACTACGGTGGTGGTAGGCGATACAGCAGCGGACGAAGACGAGGAAGACGTGGCGGATGAAGCAGCGGTGGTCTTCACGCTGCTGCTGCTGCTGTTGGGAGACCAATTGTTGGCGACATTCCTCGCGTTGTTCAAACAGGCGTTAATCTGGACATTGTAGATGTTGTCGGTGCTCAATTCATATGCCCAATTGGAAGCAGCACCTTTGGCACCGACGCTGTTCTGCTGGTCATAACAAGATGTTGACAGGGCGTCGATGAGGTTGTAGAAATTGTCGGAGCGACCGGCAACCTTCCAGTTGTATTGAGAACCAGTCACAGCGGGAGCGGGGATACCGCCCAAAGCGCCGGCGAAAGTCTGGAGATCACCGGCGACGGTTCGAGCCTGAGTGGCAGCGGCAAAGTTGGCAGAAGCGACAGAGGAAGAGTATGCAGCGGCGGAGGCAGAGTAAGAGTCGGAAGCGGTCTGGGCATTGCTCAGACAGCTGTTGACTTGAGTGCTCCAGCAGACGTTCTTGTCAAATGATCCCGAGCTGGAAGAGCAGGCGCTGGCTTGGGCGTAGCATGATTGCTGAAGAGCTGCGTAGATAGAATCGTACGAAGATCCGCTTTGGACCCACTGGTTACCTGACCTTGTGACGGCAGGAGCGGCAATGCCACCGGCAGCACCAGTAAAGGTCTGATAGTTTCCGGCGGCAACAGTAGTCGGGGTAGCCGTAGGGCTAGCAGAAGAGGCAGTGAAGGAGGCGGAGCCGGTGCTACTGGAGGATGACACCGCCGAGGACGAGGAGGACTTGGCGGTAGAAGAGCTGGTGCTGCTGGAAGACGAAGCAGCAGAAGACGCCGAGGAGGACGAAGAAGACTTGGCAGCAGAGGAGCTAGAGCTGCTGGAGGATGAAGCAGCAGCAGAAGACGCGGGAGCGGTTGAGAAGCTGGAAGAAGCGGTCGATGTCTTCGACGCGGAAGTAGAAGCGCTTGAAGACGAGGACGAGCTAGAGGCTGAACCAGAGCCAGACGATCGACACGCCTGGATCTGCCAACCGTTGCAGTCGCTGACGGCGAAGGGCGTGTTGCCCTGCTGATTGGCCTTCAACTGACACTGGTCCATCTGCTTGTAGCAAGAACCATCGAGAGCTTCGACGAGGAAGTTGTACTGCTGGCCGGAAGAGTACCAGTAGTTGCCAGACTTGGTTACGGCGGGAGCGAAGATCCCGCCAAGACCGGAGTTGTAAGTTTGAAGGTCACCTGAAGCTCGCGAGGTGGTGCTGGCGGCCGCCGCAGTACTGGTGCTGGCTCTCTGGACATTGATGGGACCAGCCTCGGCTAAGAGGGAAATGTGGGCCAGCAAGGGTAGGATGGCGAGTAAAGGGGTCATGGTAGAAAAGAATACGGGAGGGACCAGAAGAATCGATCAAGGGGATGGAGTGGTAGAATGGGGCGGGTGGCAGGATGAATCTGGGGTGAAGGAGGGGGTGTATGTGCAGGATTGATGTAGGTAATCGAGGTTGAAGGGATCCGGATGGTGAAGGGGAACATACTGGCTGGCCGTTGGGCCTTACGGATGCCTTTATATATGCAGGTTCATTGTCAGCAAGAGGACTTTTGCAGATGTACTCGCAAAGCAGGTTTTTTCTTGCCCATGATGATGTTTATTCTCATGTCGAAGGGATGCTTCTGTCCCGAGACAGTCGCTCAACTGAGACAAAGCCAAGGGATCGATGCATGACGACCACGCATGCTCTTCTGCTTCTCGCGCGCTTGCTTGTGTCCACATGTGACGCGCAATCCGATCCGATATCAGCCAAGAAAGCCTTTGACAGGTTGGCTTCGGAAGGGGTACAGGGAAAAGACTTGAGTTTTGGGCGTAACCTATCCGACGGCGCCGGCCGGTTTAGGTAATTTCCCACGATCAAATCGTCACCAGTAAGCTTTCCCCTGACGATCTCGCGTGAATACCAAGCATGACAAACCTCTGTTCCTGGATCATCCGCATCATCAGCTTCCTTCGGATGCATGCGCCAGAACAGCGTGAAGACTCAGATGTTTCCGTCATTCCCGGTTGAACCGGCTGTCCCTGGGCAACGAGGAAGGGAAGTACCTGACGATTAGGCTGGGGGTACCCGCGGCCGAAGCCGAAAGCCCCCTTTTCCGAACGCCTCCGCGTAACGCCTCATTGGACTCATTATAGGTTTCATCGCCTCATTACTTGATCGGATCGTCGAGTACTGAGACGCACTTACGAACTTGACATTCCTTGGAGCTTAAACATTTAGCTTTCGCTGACGATCACTTGCTCGCATATCATATACGGTAATGAAGTCGCGCATGAATGGCCCTGCAGCAAGGTTCATGGCTCACTTCTAAAACAGCCAGATCGGATCTCGAATGACAAGCTCGGCCTTGCATAGTCACAAACTTTTGGCACATCCCAGGACCAAAGCCATTCTACGCGATCCACGCATCCGGTCTAAGTTGGGCGAAGTTGGGCTCAACCTGAACCCAATCACCTCGCATGTAACCGTCGCTGATCACCCGCTAAACCTTAGGAACGTGCAAGCTAGGACGACGACCTGGGTATTGGTTCAATAGTGCTGACAACACTGTGAAAATGCAAGATCAGAGGAACCGGCCATGCTCACGGAGGAGGAGGAGAGGGGGGGATATCAGGTGGAGCGGAGACGCTTGACAATCACAAGACGCATGCCTGGAGATGAGCAATTGCATCCCAGAAGTCTAGCAAATCAAACATGCCCCACCGAATACCTTGTTTCTACACTACGCAATCCACTCGTCAGGAGCAGGCTTGGCGAACACAGGCAGAGGCGGGACCGGTGGAAATCTCGGGTCCTTCTCATACTTGACCTTGTATTCGCGCTTGCCACTTCCAATCCACTCCTCGACTCCAGGTAGTACGATCTTGGCTCTTGCATTAGGCGGGACAGACACTTTCACCAAAAGAGTGTCCTCGTTCTCGATGCGCCAGTCGCAGCTGACGAGACCGAGCGGAGATAAGAAGGATGTTTTCGCGCTAGTGACAGTTCCGCCCGGCTCAGGTCGGATGAGGATCTCACGCCAGCCTGGCTGAAGTGGTGACAAGCCTCCCACCACAGCGTGAAGGAAAGAGGCGACGGAACCAAGTGCGTAGTGATTGAATGATGTCATTTCGCCGGGGTTGATTGAGCCGTCAGCGAGCATCGAGTCCCAACGCTCCCACTAGGTGGATAAAGGAGATAAGTCAGCTCGGGACCAATACAACACATCGATGAACTACACTCACAATCGTCGTAGCTCCAAGGAGGATAGGAGACAGCCAAGATGGCGAAGTCTTTCCTAGCAGCATTCGATAGGCGTGGTGCAACAGACCAGCATCCCTGAGCGCGTGCAAAATGATCGGGGTGCCCGCAAAGCCGGTCGAGACCTTCCACATGTCGCTGCTGACCAAGTCCCCCAGACGGTCAATGAATACCTGCTTGTCTGCCCGACGCGAAGAGGAGGGGGAAGAGGGGAAGAGATCGAAATGGACGATTGAAGCCAGCGCTGTCTGAGTGTCGGATATGACTCTGCCATTCTTCGTGATGTATTCGTCCCAGAACGACTCGATCATTGCTTCGACTCGCTTGGCGTACTTGTCTGCGACCTGCTGTTGACCGAGAATGGCAGACACCTTTGAGAAAACTCGGCAGGTGTGTATCAGCCAAGCGTCGGCGACCAGGTGATTGTCCGTTGGGCCGGCGGCGGGTGCGGAAGGATCGGCCTTTGGGTGAAGCCAGTCGGAAAGCTGGGGGACAGATCGGCTCCAGAGACCGGTCACCGGATCGCGCACAACACCTTGTTCGAGCCATAGCTGCATGCTATCGTACTGATCCTGCAGGATCTGCCGATCCCCGAAAGCTTGATACAGGTCGTGCGGCGTGATCACGGCGACATCACCCCAGATAGCAAAAGGTGCATTCGCTTTGGGGTTCTTGAGGATGTTGGGGACCACGACGGGAACTACACCTTTGAGCTCCTTTTGGTCCACATACACGTCCTTGAACCAGTCCTTGAGGAAACCAGACGAGTCAAACAGGCATGATAGGGTCGGAGTGAAGACTTGGATATCGCCGGTCCAGCCGAGCCTCTCATCTCGCTGGGGACAATCGGTCGGGATAGAGATGGTGTTGGAGATGGTGGAGTAGACGACATTCTTGTGCAGTTGATTGAGGTGTGAGTGGGAGCACTCAAAATGACCAGTACGTTCCATGGCAGACTGAAGCACAATGCCGACGATATCCGAAATCGTGATGTTATCCCAACCGGTAATTTCGGTGTAACGGAAACCATGAGACGTGAACTTTGGTTCGTATCCCTTGGCCGATCGTCCGCCGAGGATGATGGTGTCGGTTGCGGCGCATACACGCAAAGGTCGAACACCAAGCTCGCCATGCTCGAGAACTTCGGCATATCGCAAGACGAGCTGGCCTGAGGAAGGTGGCTCGCCAGTGAGACGAACTAGTCCAGCAAAGTTTTGACCAAAGTCGATAATGGTCTTGCCCGAGGGAGCCGTGATGATCTCGATAGGCTTGATCGTTTCGACGGCGCGAATGGGAGGGTTCTGGGAGCTGAGGAGTTCAGCCTTTGGCGGATCGGTGATGTGAACGTCCTGCCAGCTGTTGGTCTTCTCCGCATATTGCACGTCCGACCAGTTTTCCTCCTTGTTGGTATCGTAGACCTCTCCGTCATACAGCTCCGACGTTTCTATCGCTCCATAAGCCCAAGTCCACCCTTCCCCAGTTGCAGCAACCACCTTGCCATCGACTTCCAGCTGGGCGAACAATGCCGGCCGGGATCCATACCGGTTCCTTGCACACTCGCCAGTGTATCCCAAACGGCCTGCATACCAACCCTCACCAACCCAAGCCCCTAGAACGTTTGCGCCTTGTTTGATCAGATGCGACACGTCAAATACGCGGTAGTTGAGGTGGTAGTTGTAGTCGGTCCATCCGGGAGAGAGGTACTCCTCGCCAACCCGCTGGCCATTTACGTACGCCTCGTAGAGACCGTGAGCGGTGATGTAGAGTCGTGCTTTGCCCAGCTGAGAGACGTCAAAGCCAGATCTGACTCGGAATGACTTCTTCGGCTTGTCGAGGGGTTGCTCCTCACATGAGACCATCTCCGCTGACCAATCCTTCCTGTTCAACAATCCCGCTTCTACAAATACACCAGCCCATTCCGTCGTGTCTCCTCCAGTTCCGATACTCCTGACTTCGACCTTGACGGCTTCTCTCGAGCTCAAAGGGGCGCTAGGCCACGGCTCTAGGATCGAGTTGGACGAGTCGACGTGATGTTCATCGACCCGGCCTCCGGCTCTGGTGACTCGGACATCGTATGAGGCTTGAGTCCAATCGCGACTCTCGCCCTCGTATCTCCATGACAGTCGAGGAGAAGGCTCTCCGATGCCGAGAGGGGAGGTATAGTGCTCTATCTGAACTCGGCTGATAGATGTCATTGGCGTCTATGCGGTGTGTCTGTGAGGTTATGGTTGACGACTACATGCCTGATCCCCTCTGTTTTCGGTTCACTCTGTTATGTACTGTACACTCGATCGTACGGTCGGCGGGGCATCCAGTGTATCCTGTCAGAGGTCCGGGACTCCATGATGACCCCATCTGAAGGTATAAAGTCAAGCCGTGGAGAACTCGTATTGGTATTTGAAGAACGCTCTCGTCACAAACCCAGGCCGAACCGTTTAGCCTATGTCCGCTCTAGCCTATACCTCCGTCACCGTACAGCGGTTGGAAGGGCAAAAAGGTCAGGTGACGAAAGCGCCGGTTGCGACTTTACCAGAAGTCCAGCGGAGTTATCTTCGCTCTCCCAGTCAACGACGCGCCGCTGAAACGCTTGGCATACCGCCATTACTGACATGTGACTTATCATAACGAGAGAAAACCCAGCAAGCGGGAAAAGCGCGCGGAACCTTTACTCACCACTCACATATTCACACGACAAGTGCACAAAACGCAAACCGTTAGCCGCCGGAGAATAGACCGGAGTTTCGGAAGTTCCACCTCGGGGCAACTCAACATGTATTCTGGTGGTTTGGACAACGCTGCTAAAGCTGCCCCGTCGAGCGCATTCGCCGGGCGAGATTACGCCAGCGTATCTAATGTGATGACGCGAACATCGGAACCAAACAAGGAGTCCTGTAAGCTCGAACGTGTTCAAGGCATCCTCAAGCATTCCTCACAAAGGCGCAAGATTATGCCGAGAACAATAGAGCTAAAATCTGGGCGGTCGGCAGGCCTTGCGGACACGACAGCTGCTTGATTATGCGGAGCCCTCGCGCCAAGAAACCAAAGTTTACCGGGGCCGCAATTGCTGTTCAGATTCAGCATACATAAGTAGAACCCCTGACGTGGGGTAAGCAACAATACCCTACATTCCTCACCCCATAGCCCATTGAGCGACCTAGGCATTTCACGACCCACCATGTCTGCAGTACTCCCCATCGATGAGCTGAACCCTGCCTTGCGCCAGGTGACTTCCCACAATGACGAGAAACACAACGTCGAGTTTGTCGAGGACACCAAGAAGGATGTGGTCGACATCCACAGCGGTGAAGGTCTAGGTTCGAGATTTGAAGATCTCGGTCTCATCCCGACTGTTCGAAAGTTTTGGAAGGCTTCACTCATCGCTGCCGCTTGTGCCTTCAGCGCTGCTTGTGATGGATACCAGGTACGCTGAGTGAATTCATAGGGCACCATGCAGTCTTCTATGCTGAGAGTCAATGCTCCCGCTAGATCTCTATCAATGGCAACGTTATCGCCAATCCTGGTTTCATCGAGACCTTTGGCAATCAGACTGATCCTGCCACTGGCAAGAGGATTCTCAGTGCGAGCACCCTTTCCGCCTTCTCCGCAATGATCAGTGTCGGTCAATGTATCGGAATGCTTGTTCTGCCTTTGTGAGCTGGAACTCTGTTCAAGTGAACAAGCCTACATAGATACTGATGGCCCCCGCGTCTTGACTGAACCGTAGCATTATGGACAGATTCGGCCGAAAATGGGCCATGTACTACCTTTGGTCTATCCTTGCCATTAGTGTGCTTTTCGAGTCTGTCGCCAAAACGTGGCCTCTCTGGGTAAGTCGATGTGCGTGTCAGGCTATGTCACGTCGCAACTGACACTGGTGTTTCTCTACAGCTTGTAGGCAAGTTGTTTGCCGGTCACGGCGTCGGATGCCTGCAGCTTTGTATCCCCACTTACATTGCCGAAATATCGCCAATCCCGATCCGAGGCGCAATGATTACGCTCTATAACATCTGGTGGGCTATCGGTCAACTCTTTGCTCCCGTCGCGCTCCAGGTCCTAGGCGAGACAGACCCCAACGACTGGAAGACCCCCATCTATACACAGTGTGAGTTCCCGTGGCGACCAAGGCTGACGATCTGAGCCGCTGATGTCACTGTGCAGGGGCCATGATCGGTATCATGGGCTTGATCTACGTCTTTATCGTCCCCGAGTCCCCCTGGTGGGCGGCCGAGAAGGGAAAGGCCGAAGTCGCCAAGCGGACCCTGACCAAGCTGAACGGTAATGTTGCCGGCTACAATGTCGAAGAGGAGTACGCCATCATGGTTAGGACTATCGAATTGGAGCAAGAAATGGCTATCTTGAGGAAGAATGAAAGCTGGACAGCCATTTTCAAGGGTGTCAATGCGGTAAGTGAACAAGCGTTTTCAAAACTCTCTGCGAGCACTTTTCTAACCCACGATGTTTAGCTTCGAACGCTGGCTGCGGGTTGGTCTTTGGTGTCCAGTCAATTCCTCGGTCTCGCTTTGATCGGTACATACACCACAGTGAGTCTGGCCAGGCCGCTCAACCAAGGGTATATAACTGACCTAGCGATCGTCCAGTACTTCTTCCTCCTGGCTGGTTCGGATGAGCCGTTCAAACAGACAATCATCACCAGCTGTCTCGGTATCGCCTCTGTCATCTTCTGTACTTTCACCATCGACAAGATCGGTCGATATTGGCTGTTGAACTCGGCTTTGACCCTCTGCTGGCTCTCGCTTCCGTTGATTGGAGGGCTCTCTTTGATCAAGGACCCGGGACAGTCCGTTGGTGGGGCCTTGATCTTCCTGGCATGTCTCTGGAGTAAGTGGCCAAGCGGTGAACAAAACAAGAACGCAGCTGAGACACCATGTTCTTGTAGGTTTCTGTAACCAAATGAACTACACCTGTTCGTGGGGTATGATGGCTGAAGTGCCATCCGCCCGACTGCGAGCCAAGACTGCTGGTTTTGCCGCGGCCTGTTCTTCCGTCACTGGTATAATTATGGTTGTCGTCGTTCCCTACATGGTAGGTTGATTTTCCTATGCCTCAAGACGTCCGGAAGTATTGTTCGCTGATACACTCCTCCTCCAAAGATCAATGTCAACAACGCCAACTGGGGACTGAAGACTTGTTTCTTTTTCTGTAAGCCGAACTCCAACTCTCTCGTATGGAAGATAGATGACTGATGTTCTGGTTTGCTGTATAGGCGGAGTCGGCCTTCCCTTCGTGATTGGTGGCTGGTTAATCATCCCCGAGACCGCTCGACGATCCCCTGCCGAGCTCGACGAGCTGTATGAGAGTCGAGTCAAACCTTGGCGATTCAGGAAGACGATCACCAAGGTCCAGGAGAAGCGAGCTGCCGGTGGTTACGTCGAGCCGGAGTCGGGCGCCAGGCAGCATTTCGGTCATTAGTCTGTGGTGCTGCAGGGTTGTAATCTTGCCCTTGATTTCGGCACGACTTGTCAAACGGGCAGTGCTCGGGATGTGCTTCTTGTCGTGTAGATTGTGGATCGTTGGAAAGTGTGTCTCGGTTGGTTTTGTAAATACGCCGGTAGGATATAAGCTTTTCCCCCCCACAGATCATAAGACGTAGGGCTGCTACAGGTCGTGCAATGGCTATGGAATGATGAATGAACCACCCGGAATGTGATCGCGAACCTATGGTCGCTGCTGTCGATGCCGCACCAAGCCCGATCTCCTTCAGAAACCTTGAGCTCATTGACCACTTCCTGCTTGCTTCCGCTTCTGGCTTCCTGGACAAAGCCAATCCAACTCCCGGAAGTGATCACAAGGAATAACGAGCTACTCCTGACATTCGCATAAGCGATAGCGGATTCCGTCTTTCGAAGTATGATGACCGGATCTTGTCACCTTGCAGCATGGCAATGTGCCCTATTACCTGCCTGGCGGTGCCTGTGCTCCATGCTGATCCGCTACCGTGTGGGGGCAAATCATCCTTATCGATCAATCCATCGACGTCCTGCATCTAATCCCATCTTATCGGGTCAACCTTCTGTGGTTCAGGTAGAGTCGCGATGTTGAGTACCATCTCTCTGCCGATGAAACGGCTGGCACCTTACCGAACGTGTGTGCCGAAGCGAGGACCGCGATTCTGTGGATCGGCAAAGCTTCGACAGAAGCGCTGACAGACAAGCCAAGGCGCCCGTTTGCTTTGAACCTCGGAGTAACAACTGGGTGCGGGGACCGTATAAAGATGTCTGTGGTTGCGCGCATTCCTACCCGGGCGTCTCAAACAGGAAGACGAGCCAAATATAGCTCCACATTCTTACGGCCGAGTAACCAGTATTACCGCATAGTTTCCCAATAAGGTGATTTATCCGCGGCTTACCCTTCCAAGCCAAGCGGAGGCGATGAACAAGCTTGAAGAAGCATATTATTACAGTACTCGTACAGTAGTGTCTCCCATAACTCGACCCGATTCGTTCTTCATCGTTCTTGTACGATCCTTGGCATACATATTCATCCATGCATCGCACAACATGCCGGCCGACTTCAACGATCTACCGTGGCTTACGCTTCACCCAGTACTGGTTCATCTTGCCGCCATTCCAGCTGTCGGAGTGGCCAGCTACCGAGCTCTCAACGTGAGTAGTAGGAACCTTGTTCATTCCCACGCTTTCTTTCAACCAGCTCTCTCAAGCAACTGACATACTGTCTTGCATATGTACAGACATGGCGAGCAGTGTCCGCATTGTCCACCGAAGATGTTGCACCACCTGACAATCAGGCGTCCACGTTCTCGGTCGCCAGAGAGAAATTCTCGAAATGGTCTGCGCAACCCCGGTCGATTAGAGCCAAGCGCTTCATCGCTGGATCGGCTTGTTTCCTGTTCTTCCTCTCCATCCAGTTCTTCGTCATGTTCGTCATTCCTCGGATCCAGTCTCAATCGGTCAAAGATGCCATCTTCTGTGTTTTCATCGTTTTGATCTACGCAGCACCGGTGTACTCTGTAAGTTCTCTGGTTCCATCATCTCAGAGTTCACGCCACCCAACTGACGGTGTTTAACTTGCAGGTCATTGACACCATCTCTCCTATCCCCACTCAAGTCCGATACCATCGTGCGAACCCGGATGCTCCGACAACCCTGAGCATCTCGCCTGTCGGCGACTACAAGGCCGCAACGAAGAAAGCGCTTGGCAGAGTAGCAGTAGCGTTCATGTGCTCCATCGGTGTACTTGTTCTCGCGAACAAGGGGTACATTGCCCACCTGCCCTTTATGGGAGCTGCTGCGACTTTGAGCTTCTTAACAAACATAAGATACCCCTCAATGTCGATGCGAAAGATCATCTACGTTCTCGTGGGCTACTTGGTGAGATATGCTTTGCGGTATCATCCACTTGGTCCCAATGCCTTCCGAGCTGACTAACATGTGTGGTGGTGTTTTGTGTGGACAGACGATCGTCCCCGCTCTCGCCCTCTGTATCGGGCTTGTGACTGAACATTTCGCATCGTCCGAACAGAAAGATCCTTCCTCGGAGGACACCAAGGACATCCCACCTAGCGACTGGATTATCACCCTCGTCTTGGTGTATGGCGAAATCTTCGCCGTCTTGGTCCCCGGTGTCATTGTGAGTGAACTCTATCATCTGTTTGTGAGTCAAGAAATTTTGCCGCTGACCGGACGTAAAGATGGCCATGACACTGCGTCTCGAGCATTCTTTGACACTCGACGGTCCCGAACGACCAGCCGGCAGCTCATCCGACGCTCCTGTCTGCATCCCCCATGACTACCCATCTTTCCCCAAACCCATCTTCCTCTCGTCCCTCGCCTCCCTGTTCCTTGGTCTCGTCGTAGTCGAGAGCTTGTCTATCACGATTCCCGATATCGTCTGGCTCGCCCTCACACCGTTATCCGTTTACATCACGATCCCCTTCGTCCTCGTTGGGACCGCCTCTGCGGCTGCTTACCAAGGCAAACTGAAACAGTGGTGGAGTTACCGCGAAACGTGAGTGACTGTTTGATTGACACCAATGCCGATTTGCACAGGAACTTTGACTGACGTCGTCTGCCTGTCAATATAAAATATAGATGGGTTCCTTCCAAGAAAACTGCCAACGAACAAAGCACAAAGGAAGTTGATGAGGCTGAACAAGCGCTTCTTTCTCCAGAGCACAAGGAGACGGAAGAGTAGACGGTCTGAGAACTATCGTGTGGACCACTCTGGCACCGCATGCAACTATCTGGTTACACTAAGAGTGTCTTACGGAACGTGCCAACTCGTTGCTCTGATCTGCGATACATAACCAACCTGAACTTCCGTACTTGTGCCAATCAAAGTTTCAAAGAGACAGACCAACAGATGTAGCAGTTATGTTAGCAGTTATGTATGACGCTTAAAATTATCGTGCTTCAATAGGACAGTAGGACATCTTCGTATAGCCGCAGAAAAGTTCACCGTCTTGATTCATAAGAAGGGCAGTCCGCACGAAGTGTCTATGTGGCTTTAGCTCGCAGCGCATGAAGTGAATGGCCTGAGCAATAACGGCGATCGCCCCGATCTCGGGGCATGCGACTTTTCCATCCCCTTAGCATACAAGATCCAGCTCCCAGCTCGATGCGAAAGCCCATTCATCGCGCGCGTCGCAGGCACAGCGTACAGTTCTTTGAATATACCCAGTCATACATATCAGCAGACAATTGGTCTCCGTAATCGCGGAAACTGGAATCCGGCCATCGGATTCATCCGACGTACGCCAACACGTATAAGGTGTGTGCGTGTGTGCTCACCTGTATTTTCAAAACATTTCTTCTTCAAGAAGGGGATCTTATAAACCTTTCACATTGTCAAGCAGTCAATCTGGCCGGATTATATCACCCGATGGGACAGACCAAGTCCACAGATGCCTCCGGGCTACCCGAGATGGTAAACGGTCTCTCGCTCGACCACGCAGATGCCGCTGCTTCTGCACTCGCTTCCAAGGATGCCAAGATCCTCATCATTGGTGGAGGGGGTACCATGGGCTCTTCGACGGCTTTGCACCTTGCTCGAAGGGGTTTCACAGATATCAGGATTCTGGATGTCTATCAGATCCCCTCTGATAACTCGGCGGGCAATGATGTCAACAAGGTGAGTGCGGGTTGCCATTGTTTTTCTGCGGTCACAATCTGGCTTGGATGTTCCTCGCTCGCATCATGTGTCCCATCGCTGACCGCTAGTCATCCTTCAGATCGCAGGCAGTGATTCTCTAGGACTCTTCGGCGGCGTAAGCGACACAGCATGGGACACATGGACCTCGGACCCTGTCTTCAAGCCATATGCGCATACTGTCGGCAAGGTCAGTCAGCCAGTCCCCTTTGTTTCATATGCATTGAGTTGACCCATCATGCGGACCCCGTTCTAGCTGGACCTCACACCGGGCGATACACCACGAGGCAAAAGACTGCGCGAAAAGTATGAAAAGTTCCGAGCAATGGGAAGGACCGATATTGAGTGGTTGGCCAATGCAGACGATATAAGGAAGAAAGCACCTCATCTCAAAGACGCTGATATCGAGGTGAGTCTTGCATCTTCGGCATTATCCATTATTTATGTATAAAGCAATGAAAGGGCGCCTGTATTGTCGAGCTGAGCTCACCGACGCTTTTGACGTTGACGCATGCCTTTCTGCATTCTGACTTTCTCACAACCCAGGGATGGAGAGGTCTCTGGTGTGCCAACGGCGGTTGGGTAGCAGCTCGAGACGCCATTGACTCGGTTGGTCGCGAGCTCGCCAACCTGGGCGTGAAAACTTCCTTCGGATCTTCCGGCACGTTCTCATCGCTCATTCTCTCAGAAGACGGCAAGACTTGTAAGGGGGTCAAGACCATTGACGGGACGGAATGGGACGCCGACCTTGTCGTGCTTGCAGCGGGAGCTTGGTCGCCCGTACTAGTTGACTTGGAAGGCCAATGTACTTCAAAGTGTGAGCAAGAAGTGACCCCTCTAGGTCTATCCAATCTGATCTACCCCACAAGTTACATCGGATGAAAGTTGGAAATCAAGCTGAGGATGTGGTGTAGGCTGGGTATACTGTCATGTCCAGCTTACAGACGAGGAAGCCGAAGCGATGAGGGGTGTGCCTACGATGTACAACGATGTATATGTGAGTGCGATCGGCTGGGGCTGTTGCTCGCTGATGGTCATGTTATTATTGTAAAGAGTCTGGCGGTGAATCGTACGGTACGCCTTGCTGACGTCCGGCATCTACATGTGTTTCAACAGGGATTCTTTTTTGAGCCTCGACCTGATTCTCATCTGCTCAAGCTGTGCAACGAATTCCCTGGATATACCAACATCGTCGAACACCAACCGTTTGGCGCACCCAAACCTATCATGATGTCCGTGCCTCGGTCACATGCCGCTCATCCGACCGACACGATGCCGACTGAATCGCTCGATGAGATCAAGCGGCTGATCGAGATATGCTTACCGCACCTGAAGGGTCGACCGTTGATCAATCAGGCCATGTGCTGGTGTACGGACACGGATGATGCCAACTGGCTGCTGTGCGAACATCCGCGATGGAAGGGTCTTGTATTGGCGACGGGAGATAGCGGGCATACATTCAAGATGTTACCTGTGGTCGGTGGTCAGGTTGCCGATCTGATCGAGGGGAAGGTCAGTGATGTTCGCGAAACTCGTAACTTGACCAAAATCCTTAGCCAATATTTCAAGTTATTGATAAAACTGGAGTCGAAGCTAACTGAAGGGATATCTATCCTGCCACATAGCTATCCGAGGAGAAACGACATCTCTGGCGATGGCGTCCCGGAGCGGGCGATCCCAATGGTACAGGTCGAGGTGGACCCACGCCAAAAGATCTAAGCGAGGTTGACGGGTGGAAGCATGATTAATCAATGGTAGCTGATCGGACAGTACTAATACATGGGCCACGGACTTTAGCGTAGTTGTTAGTAGTAGAATGAGCTGTGCCGAGTCGTGTCACACGTCGAGTATGGGATTGGTAGACCACGGATTTGCAGATAGCCATACCTGATACAAAGTACACTACGGTCCGATCGTTTGAACTCTGCACGATCTGCTGTCTCAGACAGTGTTGTGAGATCCTTAAAACCTGATCCGAGAGCTAAAACTGCTCGCTATCCGCCCAATCCTTAATATCGAATCCATCCTCCTCTCCAGCCGTAGATCCCTGACCAGGCGCTTCACCCGTACCCGTACTCGCTCCCATATCAACGTCCATACCCCATCCTCCACCGCCAAGCTGGCCGACAGGCGCAGACATAGTCTTTCCAAAACCAATCTTCCTAGCTCCAGGCAGTCCTCTCAGTTCTCTTGCAGCGTTGACACCCTTGAAAGCACTCGGGAAAGCGCGAGAGGTGGCCGCAGTGTTACCGAAAAGTTCGGGATGCGTCATCGCTGAAGAGGTGAAGACCGGTGGGAAGTCGGATACGCCGCTGCTCCCAAAGCCGCTAGAGTTGGATGGTTGAGTGAATGCGCCACCACTCGAGTTGCCGGCTCGCGTGTCGTCATCCACGTCCTCGTCCTCGTCGATCTCTGTTTCCGTGTCACTCGTCGGCTCAGCAGGTGATGACCGCCTTTTCCTCGCGGCAGTCAAATGTACTTGCTCCCTCGACTTTGGTTGACCATGCCCGGGGAAGAGTGTGCCGTTCCCTGCTTCGAGCTCCTCCTCCTCGACCTCTCCATTCTCACCAAACTTCAATCTCCTGCTCGCTCCTCTAGGCGATAATGACAAGCCATCGACATCGGAGCTTGAGCCTGAGCCGGAGGAATAGAAAGGTTGCAGTTCCTTGGCACGTAGAGCTTCCTTGTTGATTATGCCCTGAGCATGGGCAAAGGCGTCCAGTGCTGTCTGGAAACCGGTGTTTGGGGTTGACGAGTTGCTGAAAACGTGTGCGGGGAATGATTGCGTTCTTTCAAATGCCCGGTGTGTTGCATGACCCATTGCTACGGCTGCAAGAGACGAAGAGCCGGCAAGGACGCGTCAACGATAAGATCCTCGAGTGAGCATGTCCAAATTACAGCCGGCTGGGTCTGGGTCAAGATTTGGCTGGTAGTCCTCGGAGAGTATACTACAGGAGGATATGACCGACAATAGCACCCATCTCACTCACTCTGTCGACCCCGTCGTCCTACGCTCTGCAAAGCAGCCTGCAAATCAGGCGAGATTCCATGTCTTTCTCCATAGGTCTCAGTGGTCGTTGGCAGAGACGCTGTGGGTCGAAGTTGTCTTTTCGCCGGTGGTGGATTCGGAGCTGCCTCTACAGCGTTTGTAGGGATCGCCGGAATCGCGAATCCCTCGTTGTCGATAGTGGGGTTTGACATGGTATGGTGCGTAAATGTTACAGTCGTGGACGATTGAAAGACGCGTCCTGAATACTGTTTTGTTTCGAGACAATACGCGAGGCGAGGGGATCAGATGTATTCTGATGGATTTGCCGATAACAGTCGGTTGCAGCTGTATCCCAAGTTGGAATGTATGGTGTAGGCGATCAGTAAGAGAGAAAATACGATAGAGAATTTATAGCCACCCCTTCCTTGCTCTTCAAGCGTTCTCGTTCTCATCCTCATCCTCATCCTCTTATCGAGATCTAAGTTTCTTGGCGTTTGCGTTTGGTGAGACGCGTCGCAGCGAGCTAAAGCCACGTGAGTTGATGTTTGGCGGGAAGAAGTCGTCACGTGGCAGCGGCGTGGTCTCAGGCCTGCATTCTGTTCTCGGCAAGCTAGATGCCGATGCCGATGCCGAGCAAGTAGAATAACCTCCGTTGACGACGCTTGCAATGATGAGTAATGCATATGAAGCAATGAATAATCCTTCTTATCGGTCCGCCGTGATGCTACATCCCTTTATTCACTACATATTTTCCTATTGAACTAGTCGCCTTCTCTTCGGCACCTGCCAGACAAATAAGCAGACCGATGCGTCAGTACTTCTTCATACACCTATAAATTCGCGATTCGGTCTCCCCCAACCCGCCTCGCCCCGCACCCTTTTCGCTCGCCGCTGATTCACGGCGCGGCGCTCGATCAATCCCATATATACCGCTCGATCCCACCCATTCGAGTTGAGTGTCTCTGTTGTACCGCCACAGAGACACAGTCGCCATGTCAGGCCTGACAACACCCTCAGCGACACCTTCGGGTTCGAGATCATCATACCCTTCAACGCATATTGCCACCCCTGTATCTCTCCCTCCCGATCCCGATTCCGATCAGACCGAGTCTCAAGGTGATAACGAGGCGATCTGTACCAAGGAACATCCGCTGTACTGTTTTGATGTCCTTGTCGATCATTTCCACCAACACGATCAGAGCAAGAGTAAGATATTTGGGAGGAGGAGACACAAGTCGAGCGATGGTGTTAAAGAGAGTGAGAGTGTGGTTAGCCCCCCGTTCAGGAACAAGGACGAGAAGTAGTGAGTATCCGTCTGTCTTCATGTGGCCATTCTATTGTTAAAACAAGTGTTATCACTCAAAGCTATTGTGTGGAATGTCCGACTTCAAGAATCTAATCGCTGACCATCAAACTCTGCCTTCACAGCGCTCTATTCGTCACCTGGAACACGAATACCTCCCACCGAGCCAACCACAAACCCTCCTTGCGGGGATGTATAGGCAATTTCAGTCCTATGCCGCTTGAAGAAGGTCTGAGAGAATATGCTTTGATCAGGTGAGCTGCACGGCTTGGCTGCTTCGTTCATAGAGCGTCGCTCCCAATCGCATCCCACGCTCTTTCTGATGACGCCTTACGTGCTGTCAGATGTGTCACCGAGAGCTTGATCGTCCAAAGCTGTGGGAGGTGCTGACTCTTCTTCCTCTTCTTTATCACAGTGCTTTCGACGACCACAGGTTCTCGCCCATTAAGCCCAGCGAGCTCCCTAGTCTCTCGTGCAAGTGAGTCTCATGGAATTCACATTGTTGTTCTGGTCGTACTCTGCTCTAGTCGAACAGGAATATGGTCGAAGAAGCAGTCACCCCCCCCCCCCTCCTTTCAACGATAGCCGTTGCTTGAGTGACATTGACTCTCAATCGCAACCGAGCTTTCTTGTCGCTTGTCGCCGGCCGAAAGAGCCACAGCCATATTACATTATGCTAACACTCATCTACTATTCTGTCCCCTCCCCCGCCCTAAGTGTCTCGCTCTTGACTCCCTTCACGCCCATCCCAGATCCGTTGGCATGGACTCCCGGTGTCCACGGTATCCACATAACATTCACACATCCATCCAACGGCCGATCCCTCTCTGCGACCTATCTCCCTGAGATCTGTCCGGACCAAGGCTGGACTCGAGAAGAGACCGTTTTGTCTGCTATCGCCAAAGCAGGCTACAAGGGCCGCGTGGACCTCCACGACGAGGATGATCCTGTTTGGAGTAGTTTGAGGGTCAAGGTCTACGAGAGTCAGAAAGCTACGGCCGATTGGGCGGAATATCTTTGTTGGAAGGAAAGTAGAGGAGGCACAGGTGATCCCGAAGATAATGATGATGGAGGTCATCAAACGGCGGTAGACGGAGTGGGGGTGATGAAGAGCTGACTAGGCTGGAGGCGGCATGTTCATCTGCCATTCGGAGTTGGAACTCGCGGGCACTGAGCACTGAGCACTGAGCACGATCATAATCCCTTCATCCAACTCGCCTGACCAGAAATTGTTCGTTTCCCCCGCCCCCAGGCATGCCGCCTAATTCCTTCGATTTACTTTCTTGTAGCGTTACCCTTATCGTTGTCTGTATACACGTAGATCGTTAGACTGAGATACAATCTTCCTTCCTTCTAGAAAGTCCACTGCTGTGTCCACCCTCATAAGCCTTCGTTGTACCAATTCTTATGTACTCCCCGAGCTCACTGGACAGTAAACTTTCTTTTGGTCCAATCACCAATCGACAACACAAGGGCTAGATGTATGAATCCATGATCCCATACAGATATCAGTATGATACCGTTTGTGCAACAAGCCCACGGCAACCGAGATCGACCTGCGTATGACTGGGGAAAGCAATCGCATAGGTCGCGATTGCTCTTCAGATCTACAATGTTCAAGCTATCCCATTGAGCGTGCTACTGCATCTGCGTCAACGCCATGCCTGATCGACTTGAATGATAACCTACAGCAAATTATAGAAATTTAAGCATAGATGGACGAGATAGTCCTTTTCCCAAACTCTATGATGTTTCAAGTAAATTCTACATAACAACATCTATTGACTGCTCCGACCTGCGGTCTCCCCCTGAACGCTAGCTTCACCTAATCCATCTCCGAATGGCTCACCAACAACCCCAACACCAGTCCCTTCGACCCTCTTCGTCCTCCTTCCAGCTTCAACGTCTGCTTCTGCTCTAGATGACGTTTGATCATGATCAGACTCGGAATGAGAACGCTCGTGGACATCGGGACTTTGGATCCAGAACGAACACACAAACGTGATGGTCGCTATGATTGCAGAGAAGATCCAAACCACCGATAGGGAATACGCGTAAGAGTATAGAGCTTTGATTCGCAAAGATGGCGGTAAGAGACGGATCGCAGCTTTAGAGTGGAGGATTGCGGAGATGATCTGCAAAGTAAGAAGAGATAGTCAGTTGCAGAACAAGGGAGTAAAGATTTCATTGGAGAACATCGCCCTGTTGTCGTATTACTACCAGTGATGGCAGAGCAAGATCGCGCATGGAACGCGGCATGGGTAGTCCGGACTGAGAATCTGAAGTGGTAAAGACCTAGGAATAAAAGCTGCTTGCCTCGTTGCTATTCTCCGCACCACCTAGCTGCCTCTTCAAGCTCGAAGCGAGCGCCCCAAGCTGAACTGAACCACCTATGCTCACTCCTAGCGTAGCACCGAGGGATCTTGTCGTGTACATGAGGGCTGTTGCTTTGGGCTGAGTGGAATGAATTCGTCAGTGTCGAGTCATATCGACAAGGGTTCCAAAGTTCGAAAAGCGAAGGTGCCGAACGGTATGGGATCTATTATAAGAGGGCATCCAAGAACACTTACCATCATTTGGCTGTCAATGCTCGATATAAGGGCCACTGATATATATACGCGGCATCAGCATGTCTGTTCCAGTAAACCAACCCATTCACGCAATTGAGGGAGGAACTGCGAGCCATGATGAGACATCCCGGTTTTGTGACCATCATGGACTCGGGCGAAATCGATTCGCGAGGACTTACCAAGCTGGACACATAAAAAGGTCGAATAACCCAAAACGCAAGGTAACACCGTGGCGTAGTAGCTCCACCATGTCCATCCCGGTGTCCAAAACGCAGCGACTACTCCGCCAATGATCGGCGGTACAAGTGATACTGGCCCTAACCATCTCCATGAATGACCCGAGCGGATGTACCTGATGAGGTGATTGAACACGGTCAGTAGTGACATTGGATGATTTTGTGCGTTCGAATCGGGACTATTACTTCAGGTATGTGCCGCAGCGGCCGAGCTGTTCCATGCGCAAGTGATATCAAGGGGAATGATGGCGATTAGATCATACATCATACTTACTGTCCAGCAACCATGGATCCGGTAGCGAGACCCAAACCACCACAAAGAGACATAATCAAGCCAGCTTGTGCGGCCGACGTGTTCATGATCACTGCAAAGTAGACAGGGCTGGGTACATATAATAAATGATTGGGTCAGCTTGACCCTGGACTGTCATATTTTCATATTCAGGGTGTCAGATACGTACATTTGGAACATCTATAATTGGCGGTACGCGAGTTTTGTATGTTTTTGTCAGCTTTGTGAAGTTTTGTCCGCCGCAACACGATACGCAATGAACAGGCTATGTACAGATGGTACACTTACGAAAGCTTGATTACCGATCGAGAGAAAGAAGCCCGCGACCATTATAGCAGCGATATGATTCGACTTGAACAGCTTCAATGGTACGACTGGTCTTTCAACCTTTGTCTCCGTATAGAAGAACGCCACGGCCGTAAGGATCGAGCAAAGGATAAGACCCCAAACGATGGGTGATGACCAAGGTTCGAGGTATGAGGTGTGGAATGACAGACCGAGGATGAGAGAGGTCGTGCTGGTGATTAGAAAGAATGAACCCAGCCAGTCCAGGGAAGCTAAGCCTGAGAGAAGGGTTTTGTGAGTTGGTGGGATAGGAGCGATGGGTAGGAACAAGGAAACGATGATTGCGCAGAAGAAGACGACGGGGAGCTGCAGCATGTTGTGGGAGTAAAAGACAAAAGGGATCAGTAGACGGCAAGAGGAGCGTTGGCACAATTGCATCAGTGACCCATCTAAAATATTTGCTCATGCCAGATTGTTCCCCCTATACTCACCTGGACCCAGAAAGACCAATGCCAGCCATATCTATCCGTGAGCCAACCGGCAATAGGACCTCCCAACATGGATCCAGACCCGAAGACGGTCATCATGAGGCCTATGCGAGGTTCGGTGGTACAGCGATGATTAGCTGGATAACCGACCAGAGACAGAACGCCTGCCGCTCACCTTGATAGAACCCTCTGTCACGAAGTGGAACGAGATCGGTGACGATCACGCTTGATACAGTGAGCAGACCGCCCCCACCAAGCTGAAACAATCAAAAAAGATGGTAGAACAATACATCTCATCAGCCTCAGCGTCAATTGAAGGAGCAACGATACGGTAGGCTGTCAATGTTTTATCGTGTGCTTACTCACCCCAGCAAAGATCCTAGCAGCAATGAGCTGATACATCCCCCGAGCCAGAGCGCAGAGCACGGTCCCCACACCAAAGAATCCACAAGCCGTCACCATGGCGAACTTGCGTCCTAGAGTCTCCATCAATACTCCGAAAAGCGGTATCACAGCCGTCGAAGACAAGGTGAACATTGATCCGAGGTATGTGGACAATTCGGCATGTTGGAAGTAGCTGCCTATTTCTGGCGCTAGAGTTGGGATAGAGGTCGATTGGAAAGCAAAGACGAAATTGGCCGACCAGATGCCGATGCAGACGATCACGAATCGAAATGTCGATATCGAGGCCTTCAAAGGTGGTGAGCGGTAAGGGCGATCACCACTGTCGCCTTTACGGGAAGGTCTATGGCTGCGGCCATTATCCACGGCATCGTTTGCAGCCGTCGAAGAAGACGAGTATGTCGAAACGGAGGAAGTACATGAAGGCGCAGGAGAGCTCGGTCGCAATAACGCTGTGCGCTCAGTAGCCAAGCCATCATGCTTCGCGCTGCTTGACGATGATGGGCCCGCCGAGTAGTTGGGTATTCGAGGTCGAGAGTACGGCCTGGTGGTGATGATTATCGCTGACATGGCGGATGAGAGGGATTATATTGTATAATAGGGTCAACACCGATAGGTATACACAAGGGTAAGGGTAGATCGATCAGAGTGGAACTGGAATCGTCCTTTTCCGATACAACAGATAACACGGTGGTTTTTGATCGATACTAAATACACATTATGTGTATCAAACTGAGGGAGAGGGTGAAGGAAGAGAGAATACATCCATATATATCGATATATCGATGCAGACGCTATCTTGTTGATCACAGGGGAGGCGGTAAAGGTGATATGATATGATATGAGTATGATATGTTTGGTTTGTAATCCTAGTTGTATCGGAGAAGACCACCTTGCACCATAACGTCATTCTTCCTCGCCATAACAAAAGCGCCTATTCCCTGACTTAGGTTTGACTTTTCAGCGCGTAATAAATCTGATCCTCTTCGGTCATTTCCGAACTAAGGTAGAGCCTGCTGATCAGTTACGAGTGCTTGTAGTCGAATACAGTACCCGCTTAAATCGCCAGGCGCCCGCCCGTACGTAAGGAAAAGAGCGCTCGGCTGCCCGAGCTGGCATGACCATGGGAGTACGACGTTAAGCATAAAGTGGTACTGTATCATATAGAACATTCATACAAGATCCATACAAGATCCATTCAACCCTTTAACCCACATAGTGAATACTTGAAGACTTGATAACACGGCCATTCACCCGAATTTGGCGATGAAAGGGGACAGCAGATGATCGGGCCACGCCCATCGTGGTCGGAACCAAGGTCAGCCATCCTTGGATCAATCCTTACGCCGTAGCAATTTGACCGGCGGCGGCGACCGTGACGAGCTGAGCACAAAGACGCGTCAATGACAGTGTCAGCTGATTTGTCTGCTTTGCTGTCGTCCTATACCAATCCGTCCGGCGTAGTTGCTACTACCCTCTGCTATTCATAGTCTTCACACAAACCCGCCCCGGCCTCCACCCACTTGGGTCACACAACCACCGACGCGGAGGAGGGAGATTTCAAAGCTCAGGATAGGGAGGAAAAACTCCCTGCGGCACTTACACGCTTGACAAACTCATAGATCCTTCGTTGCGCGACAAACATGAACGCGGCGGTCAAGACGGACTGGATAAGCTTGGGTCCGAGTCCAGCGTATAGACCTAAGACGCATCACGTTAGTCCAATACATGAGCTCAAATGTCCATCTTCGAGGCTACAAGGAGAGCTTTTTGGACAGCTCACCTGATACACCTTCGCTTTCAAGAATGTGGAGGATCGCTTTCAACGATGATTTGTACTTGTGGGTGGCGGCTTGCTGTATAACCAGGACGAACAGATCATTTCAGTCAATTTCACTTAGATCATATGTCATAGACTGAGACTCGCTTACCAGCCTAGACTTGACGACAATCTGTGAAGCGCGCGCGACATATCAGCGAGAGTGCTAACGAGTTATCCGAGCTCTACGAGATGGACGGGTATATGTATGGAAGCTGATTACCCACTCACATAAGGGTATGTACCACCAGTCGCGACGAGCTTACTAGCAGCGCCAAGAATGAATAGATCCCAGTCGCTCAGCGAGCTTCGGCCTAGTGCTTTCTGGCCGGTTGAAGTAGCCCCCTGTCGCGCGAGTCTGTATCCCAGAAGAAGGGAAACGAGTCGTTCGAAAGTGGTATACTGCGAGGGATCCGAAGGGAGGTCAGCGTATGGCGGGGATTGGTGATTCGCAAGCTGATATTGGCACTCGAGGAGCCTCATGATAGAAAGCGTAGCTGTACGATGTCTTGGGCGCATTTGCTCACCTGGATAACTGGATTGATGACGAGGATCAAGGCTGGTCCGATGCCTCTCCAGAAACCCTTGACGCCGTCCCGCTTGAGGATTTCTCTCGCAGCGTCAATCGCAGAAGGCTTGATCTTCCTGACCTTTTCATCGTTGCCATCTCCTTCCGACTGAGACAGAGTGACGGCTCGGGTCGATTGGGCGGTCTGAACGGTCCATATTGGGTTAGTGACCAACGTGGTTATGGAACCTGAAGGCATAACAATCAGCGCTCATTCCTATCTGATCAGCCAGTAGACATGTCAGGCTTTCGTGAGCCCGTGAGCCCCAACGGCTGTGGGTACTTGGCTGGCAGAGCGATACCAGCCTGCTGACTCACCAGCGATAAGGCCTGCAATGATACCCTCTCCAGTCGTGAGTGCACTGGTACTGGCGGGAGTATTCGCTCGTCGACGAAGCAAGATCGACCTGGTCTCTTCATCTTAATGGTGCACAAAGAAAGTCAGCCATCTTTGACTCACGGGCTACTAGCTCTTGCTGGAGGATATCACTACGCCTAGGGTGACCGTGTGACTCACAGAAAGCGTAATATACTCCGTTGGTCACAGCGATGCCCGCGAGCGAGCTTGACAATCCCGAGTATAGTCCGGAAAGGCCTTCTTCGGCCAGCGTCTTCTGAATAGCTTGCGTGATGGTCTGCATGAATGCACAAACATAATTTCGGTCAGCGGAGTGCAATCAACCCATTTCGAACCGAAATCCAATGAGTATTTCCTGTCAGAGGTTGCGTCACGCACGGGGTGTTCCTTCTTAGTCTGGACAGCAGCTCGGGTCGACAGATTAATGAGTGGACTGAGAATATATAACGGGTCAGAACACGCCCGACCTTGCGTCCCTCTAGATTACCACGTACTAGGTAAGGGCCTAAGTGATGCTATGTATCAGTTGTGACATACAACCGATGGCTGCCCAGGAGGCGACAGCCGACAAAAGGCTCTACCTACCATGGAAACGCATCCTCCTACTGAACCTGCTACGGCGTGAATGGCCGAGTCGCCCATCTTGAAGCGAGCTTGCTGTGTGCTGTGTTACTGTTATCCGGAGTCGACTATTATTCGGAGTCGACAGTGGCGCAGATATGTCCGTATGAAGAGGATCGCCCTACTGGTCTCGGAGCGAATGTAGTGAGGAAGAGAGAGTTGAAGAAGGAAGAAGGAGCAGGTGAAAGATGCTGATGATGATAATGATGGATATGGTGCAAATCACCGCTCGGGTGATCAGTTAACCGGTTAAGTTAGGTTGGTTATCCATAGGAGTGGGGAGTGATCTCGCGAATAGGCCTGCGATTGCCACCTTCTCCGGGGGCCTAACTGAGGGGTCTTCAGGCGGCTCCCACCGCCTGAATACCCACGTGGGTTGCCCAGCCAAGCGGAGACCCCATATGCATGTTGTATGTAGTATAGTACGAATAAAGGCTGTGTTTCAGATTACAAGTAACTGTAGTGAGCTTGCAAGACAAAAGCTCAAGCCCTCACACATACATTGCATATACCCTTCACGGTCACTTCCTTTCTTCGTGCTTGATATGATCCTTCTCTTTCCTGGAATATTTGATCAGAGCAAAATATCGGGCATGCTTCTCGCAAACCATAATTAGGGGTCGCCAGCATGTCCATCTCCAGGCTGCAGCTCGCAGCGGCTCTGCTAGGTGAGCTTTCGATACGAGGGGCCTCGCCAAGCCAACGCTGACGGTGTCCTTGTTGGTTACTCTTTCTCAGAATACGACAATGATGAGGACCTAGCTTCTCCCGGACCCATTCGTACAGAGTTTAAGGATCATCGACAATCTGCGATATTCCAGCCGTTCCAACAGGCCAAGGCGGAAGCAAGACGTCAACAGATCCTCTCTCAGCCTGCGCCCTCTTTACCTTCTTTACTGCCTGCCGAACCTGTTGCGTCTGTAGAACCGCCTAAACCTGAAGAGCAGAAATGGCGAAAATCCACTTTGGGCGAGTTCAATCCCCTAGCAACTGGACCTGGACCGTCCAGAGACTGGCCAGCGCCGCCCGGTGAGGGTCATCGAGAAGAAATTGAAGGAGATGACGATGAGGAAGAAGATTTGGCGGATGTTGATGTTGCCAGATGGGGGCTACCGTCTCACCTGGTGGTCGAGGAGGAACGCAAGGCAAAGGAGAAGAAAAAAGATCGACCTGAATCCACCAGAAGATCGACAGTGCCCCATCACACGCCTCAACCTACTCCGTCACCCATGAACCATTCTCGAATCAAGTCCATTCACATGTCGGATGTGTTGGATGATACGGCGTTACACCGACAAGTCATGGCTGAGACCCAAGCGAAACTCGAAGGTGGTGGAGATCACAGAAGGGCACTCTCATACGATCGGTATGGCGCTTCTCAAGCTTTCGCTGAATCGGACCGATCAAGGAGATTGGCCGATAGACCTGCTACCGCTATGGGAATGCAGAATCGAGGAACACCGGAGAGAATCAGAACCATCTCGGACCCCATGATGCTACCCTTACCGCGTTCACCCGTCTCAGCTTTCGACAATCGTCCCATGTCATCTTTAAGTCGAGGATGGTCATCCCCACCGCCTGGAAGGATGGACCAAGAAGAGTACGTGGAGGACGAAGAAGAACAAGAACCTCCCAACCCTTTCGCTCTGCCAGCTCCCCCTCCTGAGCTTGGATCGCGTTTCGACCCGAAAGTGCTGCAACATCAGCGCCAACCTAGCTCAAGCTCTATGCCAATGACCGCAGGTACAGACTACGATCCACGCAGCAGTCGTATGTCAAGCCACATGCGATGCGGCGAAGGATATTTCGACGACCAGCAACAACAGCCGCCTCATTCAGCAACCAGCAGTTCTCACCATCGACGTTCTGACGAGAGGGAATCTTTGAGATCGCCCACAGTCGTCTATAACGATATACCTACTCCCGAAGCATTTGGCCGACCGCTAATGGCCAAACGATACTCTACTTCCGCCAAATTGCAAATGGACCGCTCGACCCTCCTACGTCCCAAGACATTGATCATGCCTACTCCATTAGCTAATCGACCTCCACCGACAATCCGCGAACCGAAACTGCCTGAAGGGTATACACTCGGCGAGAAGCCACTACCGTACGAAGCGAGAACGATGGGCGATCGACCAGGTATGCCGATGAGTCTGTCTCAGCGGACGTTCAGGAGTAGTCTCATGGTTGGTGGGACGAGGGAAGATGAATTCTGGGTCGGCGGGGCGGAAGAAGAAGGTGAGGTTGGTGTTCAGAGCAGGGAGCTTGACGAAGGTGCTATCATGAGGAAGCCTGGTAAACTGTACGGAAAGAGCTTGATGGATCAACTGGAAGCTAGGAAGGCCGCTTTGAAGGGTAGGCAGAGGTGAGTTCTTGCACCATCGCATCGTAAAGCAATTGGACGTACAAACCCCAGAACGAGAACGCTCTCATCTCACACACTGTCGAGCTCGAGAACTCACTGGATGCTTATTTTTTCGTGTAGGGTTTTCACTGGAGACGCTCGACCCGCCATGATGGCCAGATCAACCATATACGAAATGCCGACCGTCTCCATCTCACCCACCTCGCCTGAGCAGCAACAATACCAGCAGTACCCATCATCCCGTCATTCATCGATGCTCCCGGTTCCAGGCCAAATCCCTGGTGAACAGCCTCAAGGACGAGCTCCTTTACTCGCCTTTGACTCCAATGGCGAGCTACACCCTACTTCGCCTGGCGGGCTCATGGCTCCACCCCAGAATGATCGACAAGGCCGAATCGCCAAGTCAAAATCTGTCTTTGGTGTGGACCAAATCTGGGAGAAAGAGATGAGTAAACTTCGTCAGATGCAAGAAGATGAGCGAAGAGCAGAAGAGACAAGACGAGCTATCGAAGAAGCTAAGAAACTTGCTGAAGAGGAGAAGAAGAAACGGAAGAGCAAAAAGGGCAAAGGCAAGGAGAGGATGACGATTGTGGTGCCTGATGAGGATACAAGGCCTGTTGAGGAGGTTCTGGGTATATCGCCTATCAAGAGAGCTCATGAGCTTCCCCCTGCGCTTGAATTCGAGCCTGAGAAAGCACCATCACCACCATCACCTCCGTCACAGCCGGCATCGCCTGAGAAGACCCCCAGATTCGGCGAGAACATCGACAATGACGGACTGAACGAAGCGGAAGAAGAAGAAGGTCCGCGTGCTGAGCATTCGAGCCCTCAAGCACAGCAGCCCAATGTGATCATTGCTGAGTCGGGATCCGAGTCTGATTCTGATTCAGACGCAGATGTACCGCTCTCGAGACTCGCTCCTCCCCGTTCGGCACACAGCGGCGGCCCGAAACCATTGCATAACATACTGGGCGGTCAAGAGAGCGAATCGGATTCGGACGAGGATGTCCCTCTTTCGAAGCTGTCCATCAGATCGCCCGGAGCGTCCAGCAATTCTCACTCGAATAACCACCACCACCCTTCTTCCGCTCAACGACTCACGGAACCCCTGGGTTCGCTCGGCTTATCCTTGCCCACATTCTCTCCCTCCGGCACCCCCTCAAACGAACCAGGGGGAGACGACAATGATGAGGAAGACGAGGATGATCAGCCGTTAGCTGTCAAACAAGCTAAAGCGCGTGGTCTCAAACCGATCACCAAAGCCGATATCATCGAGGACGATCTACCGCTTGGATACAAACACGCCGAGAAAGCGCAAAAGCAAATGGCCGAGCGAGGCAGTCAGGTCAGCTGGGACGGACGAAACTCGGCGGCTAGCTTCAACCCGTATGAAAGTGGTATGAATATGGGCATGGGTATGGGCGGTATGGGCGGCATGAGCGGTATGGGCGATATGGGCGGTATGGGAGGAGGAATGGGCTGGAATCCTCATCAATCGTCCATGGCGCCTCAACAATTCCACAATCCGATGATGGGCATGCACCCGAACCCGGATATGGGGATGAAACCTTACCCCTTTGGCGGTGGCGGATACCCCTCTATGCCCAATATGAACATGAACATGAACCTTCAACCAGGATATCCTCATATGAATAACCCTTACCAAATGGGTATGGGAATGGGCATGGGAATGGGAGGACAACCGCCAATGGGTGATATAGGAATGGGGACGGGCATGGGCATGCCGCCCCCGATGGGTCAAATTAGCAGCCCTCAGAATCCCGGAAAAACGATCGATAATTGGAGGCAGGATGTGGCGCTCGCTCCTGTACCTACGGGCAGTGGGAGCAGTGTCGGTGCAGGTGCAGGTGCAGCTGGAGGAGGGACTGGAAGGCGGAGTGTGGTCGGATGAGCATGGACGATAGACGATAGGCGGGCGTGGCATGCTGCGGGAAACTGAATTTCAAGCTGGTCTAAGCAGCTGCGGGTGCAGCTGCCGTGCCAGAGTATCATTCAATGGAACTACCTCGAGGCTTCGCAGGTCAAAGAATGCCATCTGTACAGTACGATAGGTCTGGAATCCAGGTCATACGGACCCCATTATATACATATACCTAGTGATAGAGCAACGATACGACATGACACGATGGCATTACTGAACGAACGGGTTTTATTACTTTTACATAACCTCAACCTACTATATACGTAGTGCACAGCTCATATGAGAAGACTAGGTAACGGGGGACGGCGACAGTTCTGATATTATAGACAAAGGGATAGCAACGATAGATAGTATCGGTAATGACGAAGAAGAGGGTTGACCATCGTACGGTTGGATACTGAGCTCCTGATATTCATGACCTGACGCTGCAATACGGTTGCGGTGCAGAGTTGACATCCCCATGCA
The DNA here is from genome assembly GCA_036287355.1 of Kwoniella sp. CBS 6097. Lineage (NCBI taxonomy): Eukaryota > Fungi > Basidiomycota > Tremellomycetes > Tremellales > Cryptococcaceae > Kwoniella > Kwoniella sp. CBS 6097. The sequence goes on from CP143077.1 coordinate 61,833, forward strand.
ACCCTTACGCTGTATACACAGGTGCGTCCCCTTTCTCTCTAGCCATCGCCGGCGGTCCAACAACTCTTCGTGATTCTTTCGGAGTCCGGATCTAGATTTGGGCCAGACCACCATCGACGGCGATCTCGCTGGCGGTCATGAAGCTGCTGTCGTCCGATGCCAAGAAAGCCGCCACAGCGCCGATCTCTTCGGGCTCTGCCATGCGCTGTATCGGCGTGAGATTCGCAAATACCTTTTGGCCTTCTTCGCCTAGTGCCGCCTTTGCGAGTTCCGTTGCTGTTGGGCCGGGCGACAGGACGTTGATGCGGATACCGGTACCCTTCAGGTCTTCGGCCCATGAACGGGCGAGGTTGCGTACCGCGGCTTTGCTGGCGCTGTATAGACTCATAGCTGCAGCGCCGGTAGTGCCCGCACTGGAACCAGTCAAGATGATAGAACCGCCCTTGCCCATGAGTGGCAGCGCCTTCTGAACGGTGAAGACGGTTCCCTTGATATTGGTATCGAGGATTTGATCGCAATGCTCAATGGTGATATCCCCAAGTTTGAGCTGACTCCCGGCCCCAGAGTTCGCCACAACAATGTCGAGGGTGCCTCGTTGTGCCTTGACGGTAGCGTAGAGCTTATCGAGATCGGCTAGATCCGTGACAGATCCCTTGACTGCACGGGCGTTGGGGCCAAGCTCTGCAATTGCCTTGTCGAGCACTTCCTGTCGGCGGCCAAAAATGAAGACAAAAGCACCCTCTTCGATGAATCGCTTAGCCGACGCGAAGCCAATTCCAGTGGCGCCGCCAGTGATCACTGCCGTTCTTCCGGTGAGTCTAGTGGTGGCGGTCATAGTAACGTACTGTATATTGCAGTGCGCGTTTTACTGTCCTCTTCGAATTTGTGATTGTAAGCGTCGGGTGGTGTGTGTTGCAAGTAGAGAAGTGTGTTAAAGTGAGAACTGCAGTGCGGTACTGGAAGATTATGTATGTTTCGAGCAGCATGAACAATTTCACTTATACGGTAAGAGTGAGTACGGTCATCCAGCTCAAGCCACGATGCTGACAAAGCAAGGTCTGCTGCCACTCACGCACTACTCGAGTGTCGTCTCATCGAATTCTCCCCCGAACTGATTTACCATATAATTTTTTTGATCGCACGATGACGAAGCGCAACTGTTAACGTGATGATCAATCTCTCCCAAGGCGCCATGATAACCGCTTGATAACCATGACAAATCACACGATTCAATCCCGTTGCCCGTTGGATGACAAATCTCTTCTATCGAGCCTGAGAACTTTATTTTACTGTACGAGTACCTTGATGACAAATCCCAAATAAAATGCTTGCGAGGCCTACACGATATGCCAATCGGATAGATAAGAGATAAAATGTCTGACACCCCGTGGCAGCTGGGCTGTTATATCAACCTACTCGCTGTCCCAGAACTCTACTGTAAACTCAACTCCATCGAGTCACATCAATCCCCAGCCAGCATTAGCAAACTCTTGGATCTACACGTCCCCGAACAAATACCAACGAGCGGCATTGGATAGATCATGCCTTCTCCTGTCATTCTCATCCTGGGCGCAGGCCCAAACATCGGCTACAATGTCGCAAAGACATTCGCAGCGAGTGGCTACAAAGTCGCCCTCGCCGCTCGATCGGTGAAACAGGCGGACGATACCGACAACCAGTTACACATCCCCGGCGACTTCACCAAGTCAGAGGATGTCGTCAACGCATTTTCCAAAGTCAAGAAAGTGTTTGGGGTTCCGCCTAGTGTAGTCGTCTACAATGGTCAGTCTATCTTTCTTTTTTAGCCTTGACCTGCTCTTATTACGCAGTGTACTGTACTCGTACCTGACCTCAGCTATCGGCGGCGGCCGACCACAGTGAGCGCTTCGACTCGCGCACCACCCGACGACCCATTTTCCCTCCCCTTTGCCGATTTCAAGAAAGACCTCAGCATCAATATCACGAGCCTCTACGTCGCCGCGCAACACGCTGTCGCCGGCTTCGCGCAGCTGCCTCCATCCGCCTCAAGGACATTCATCATGACGGGCAATATCCTCAACGTCGAGATCATCCCGGGTTTCATCTCGCAGGGCACGGGCAAGTCCGCCGGCGCGCACATGATGTGGGCTGCTGCGGATGCGTACAAATCCAAGGGATTTAAGTGAGTCATACGTTTGGAAAGATCGAAAGACGTCCGCCAGAAGTCATGCAGAATATACTTTGCATTGCGAGTATTACGAGTACAGCTGAATCTGAGCACAGAACTGACTTGTTTCTTTGAATTCGCTAGGTTCTACTATGCGGACGAGCGCAAAGCGGACGGCACAGCCAAGTACAAGGTCGACGGAGATGCGCATGCTAATCTGTTCAAGCACCTTGCGGAAGATCAAATGCAGGGGCCGTGGCATCAGACGTTTGTGATGGGTAAAGGGTACCAGAAGTTTGGTTCTAGCCTATAAGGCGTCTGACGGTCGGACACAGCCTCGGATGGCTTTAACCCTTTGACAGTAGACAGGCCTTGACTCTTGACTGGACGAGCGAGGAATGAGATAAGAGTCGAGGAAGCAGAGCAAAGATGATTGATCAGTGAGTGCATGTATACACACCAGTAGTATGTTATATGCCTCCTCGCTATGGTGGTGTGCCTTGTATTACGTCACCCTGGGCTGCAAGTGAGATAGAGAGACAGACGCGTATACGATAGGGATTAAATTGTATAGCTTTTGAGTTTCCTCTATAGCTGCTTACCCAAATTCTTATGAATCTGAATCTTTTGGCATATATATAGTTACTCTGAATCTACATCTACGCATCGATCGCTGAGCCGGACTCAGCTGCAACGACAGAGAAGACGACCAAAACGACGTCCACAACGACCGACACCACTAGAGGATATATCTACGTCCGATTTCAGCGACAATTCACGACCTTGCTGCGCGACTAGCTTTCGCCAAGAATCACTTCATCGCATTGATCCTTTCTCCACGCCTATTCCCGGATCCTTACAATCCCACATACAGAATAACGACAGTAGTCAATTCAGCATCTCACTTCGATCAGCACATTATACGATAGCGATATAGCTATCGGCAACAAAGGATCAACAGGTGCACCGGGTCTGACTTGGAGTCCACTCAAGCCAGGATAGAAAGACGAAGGATACCTCAAACCATCTCAGACCTCTCAACCAGGCCAGGGCGCCACGGGGATCACGTAGAAAGAAGAGGAGAACGCGAGATCTAGGGGGCTCAAAGGTATATCGTCGTCCCCCTTGTTCTGGTCGGAAAGTTGTCACCTTTACCATCTTGAGCTCCTTTCATCCAAGCTTCTTGCAGCGCTCTACACTCTTCATGCTCTTTGTGTCTACGCGACCATCTCCATTCTGCCCTGTCCAAGCTTGTTGTGGTACTCGTTACGTCTCGGATGAGCTCTTCATTGTCTTGATTACTTTTCACTTCTTTGACTCTTACTGCTATTGTTGATAAATACATACATTAGAAGCTGATGCTGCAATTATCTTACAGCCACTGCCACTGCGCTCTCTGTTCTTCTACCATTCAAAGTATCAGAGGAGGTCATTACCATCGCAGCCCCGCATGCTCTCACCGAAACCATACGGACGAACGATGCCTTACACACCAGCATACACCAACCTCAACGACCCCGAGAAGGGTCTCTCCCCTTCCTCCCCTGCCCGATTCGCCAGGCGGCTTATGCTCCTCCCTCGCAGGCCAAGATGGATCATAGCTACTATTGTACTATCCGGTGTCTTGTTCTTCTTATATACCGCCGGCCCACCAGGCCCAGGACCTGGACCACCTCCCCCTCCTCACCACCACGGACAAGGCGGGCCGCCCCCCGAATTTTTGGAAGACTGGGATGTGGAATATGCCAATGAGGAGGGTGGACGTGAGGGGCAGCAAGGTGGAGGCAGCGGTGGGAAATGGGGAGGATGGCTACCTTTTGGGGGTGGAAAACCCTCGGATCCAGATGCAACGACGACCGCATTACTGGACGAGTCAGAAACGATCGAGTCCCCATCAACACCGCCCACCCCGCCGAAAATCTACGATTTCATCGTTGACGAAAACGGAGATCACTTTGTCACCAACTATGACGCAGAAATCGCTCCCATGCATCCCGACGTATCACTTCTACCTTCACCTCTGTCTCTCTTTCCGGAAATTGACGTGAAACAGTCCTCTCCTCCCATGGAGGACATGTATCCCGAAGACAAATTGAGAGACATCATCTCCGAACCCGAGAGTGAGGAAGAGAGCGGCACACCACGTGAAGAAGCCAGATTCCCGATCCCGGATGATGCGTGGGTGAACAGCTGGCAAGCGCCTGAAGGATGGGATGCGCCGGCTGAAGAGATGCGAAAGGTGCAGTGGGAAGGCTTTGCTGGGCCTAGGTCCGGATGGGAGAATGAGGACCAGAGGGCTGTGAGACTCGAGAGGAAAGAAGCGGTGAGGAGGGGATTCAAACATGCTTGGGAGGCGTACAAGCGACATGCTTGGGGTGAGTGCTGAAAGCATTTCAGAACAATTCGAACTATTCACAAGTTTTGCGCGATGCAGGATGAGTCTCAGTCAAGAGGATATCCTATACTGACCGCTCTTTTCCCCCTCTAGGTCACGACGAAGTCAAACCCGTTTCCAAAACACCTTCAGATCCATTCAACGGGTGAGTCTAAGCTGTGACCCTTCGGACGGCTTCCCTTGCTGTGCATCCGTCGTATGCCATACTCTCTCCTCGATAATCGGTGCTGACTCGCCGTTTCATAGCTGGGGGGCAACCATTGTCGACTCTCTCGATACCATGTTGCTCATGGGCTTCTCGGACGAGTACAACTTATGCCGACCGCATGTCAACCAGCTCAATTTCAACTGGGTCAATGGCCGAGACTGGAACAATACCTACGTCAGTGAAGACACCAACATCGGTGCCATTTATGCCGTTGCGCGAGACAAAGGCGTTGGCTTGGCCGTATTCGAAACGGGTATCCGATATCTCGGTGGATTGCTGGGAGCGTTCGACTTGTCTGGCGACCATTTGATCGTGGAACGGGCCACCGATCTCGCCCATGTCTTGTCGAGGGCTTTCACCACGAAATCGGGATTGCCCTCCGGTAGGATGGACCCCGGTGCGCCGCGTGATGAGATGATTCAACTATCGACCGTCTCAATCGCAGAAGTGGGCTCAATGTCGCTTGAATTGATCCGATTGTCTCAGATCACAAAAGATCGAAAATGGTTCGACCTCGCCCAACGAGCAATGGATTACCTAGAAGAACGCGTCGCCCCTCGGTCCTTGCAGCCTCCCTTGATACCCATGTGGTTCCAGCCTGATGCCGACGTCGAGACGGTCCAACATGGTGGATACTCGTTCGGTGGACTTGCCGACTCGTACTATGAATACCTCGTCAAGACTTACAAGTTGCTTGGCGGAACATCCGTTTCGCAAGTTTGGAAGCGAGTCTACGAAGCGTCCATTGACAGGGCCAAGCAAGTGCTCTATCAAGATATCACCGTCGTACCAGACCACGATCTCTTGACCATCGGGAAATTCGACGGTCATCAACTGATACATGAGATGGAGCACTTGACATGTTTTGCGGGAGCAATGCTCGGTCTCGGTGCGAAGCTTCTCAGTCGACCAGGTGATATGGAAGATGCTCTTCGAGTCACGGGGACATGTTATTGGTTGTCCGCCGACACACCAACCGGACTACAACCAGAAGTTGCCGAATGGTACAGGCCCACCGACACTCAGCACATGTACCACAACGTTTCAGTCGACGACGGACTACCTTATCACCCACCGATCAGTGAGGAAGACGAGCCTGTCATCGGGACTCACAGAGATCTCGATGGGTTGTTGCGCTGGAACGGAGATAGACAGCCTGTGAAGTTCATCCGTGAGGGAGAAGCTAGGGAACCCGTCAAGTACTACAGCAAACTTCGAGGCAAGCCGACGGGTGCCAAGAAGGTCGTTGGAAGGGGCATCAACAGGCCTGAGACAATCGAGTCTATCTTTTACATGTGAGTTAAATCGTATCTTTGAGCTTCAAGTTCGGTTTCAGGAGTTGTATCATCGTGGGCTTATTTTTCTTATCTTTCTTATCAATGTATATGTAGGTATCGACTGACCGGGGATCGAAAATGGCAAGAGAAGGGCTGGAAGATGTTTGTCTCATGGATGCAGACCGCCAAGGTCGATGGTGGCATCTCGAGCGTCCAAGACGTTACAGCTGAACAAATACGGTTCGGCGATAACATGGAGAGTTTCGCGCTGGCAGAGACCTTCAAGTGAGTTTCTTTGTCCGGGATCTACTGCCTTCGTTCCTGCACTACATGCTTGAAATCTCGAGATGCCCAGAGTTTCGTGTAGAGTACTGATCTCTCGCTGTACGAATCACAGATACCACTTCCTGCTTCAGTCCGAACCTGATGTGATGTCCTTGGATGACTACGTTTTGAACACCGGTAAGTGACTGAGTCATCACTTCACTGATTGACCTATGCCTCATGACGTTTGCGGCCGATTGCTGACCGGGTTTTCTTCTTATTAATACATCATATAGAGGCCCACCCTTTCCTCGTCAACCCCAAGCTCGACCCCACCTCATCAACCTCGCACGTCCGATACTGGACTCCACCATCCTCTTCTGATCCCGCGTTTGATCTCGGCGTGCGATCGCAAGGTACCAACATCCAGAAGTTTATGCGATTACAAATTCTCGATCGAGCGCGAAGCCGCTTGATACCTCAGGTCCAGGGCGATATCCCTTCGCCTCCTCGACCTCCACCTCATCATGGCGGGGGCGGAAAAGGCATGGGAGGTGGTGGAAGTGGTAACCCGAATTTCAGACCGAAACCGCCTACAGTAGATGACATTGCCGCGCAGAGAATCAAAGCTGGCGGAGGTGAAAATGGGGCTGTTCGACCTGCGGAAGAGGGTGTCAAGAAGTTGGAGTTCCCGGAAGATTTCTAGTGATAGATTAGTCGCCGTGCACGTGACCAATTGAAGATGCAGTAGATAGTACTCTGGAGTTCGGACTATTGGTTCATTCGGAAGATACATTTGCGGCGCGGTTCCGCAATGTCTAGCGTTCATCTTGACAACATGTCTCCACCGCCAAAAAACCCCAACGTCGACACTCGGGATTCCCACCTGGTCCTCCACGATGGTACTACCTGAGCGATATCGAGCTTAGAGCTGCCCAGAGCAGACGGGATGGGGCGTTTCCTCGATTCTATGGCCGACGATGAAATTAAGGGAAGAGTTGCACACTGACTCTATAGAATAAGGGTACAGGTGCAATCGCGTAGACCTCTCCAACCAGTGCCCAGTGTACTTCCGCTTTGCTTACTTCAACCCCACGATTGTACGCTTAATCTCACCTATCCATCACACAGATACAACAACCCCATGATGCTTCGAAACGAACGAACGAAGAGCTTAGACATATAGCACATATCCATGTTTGCATTATAGGAGGATAGGAGACGACAATAAGCCAAATTGATGTCTCTTAGAAAAGGAGACCCTTGACCTGGTCGATCTCGGAGACTTTGATATTTCGTATGACAAAGACGAGGGAGAACGAGAGGGTCATGATGACCGTACCGGCGATGAGCATCCGGGTTTGAGCATCACCGTAAGCGTGAATGATGGCGTCTCGAGTGACATCGCCGACAGGGTAGCTGAGCTGGGTTTCAAGGTCCTCGTAAATCGCATCAAACATATCCAAAGACTCCTCAGGGAGGTACTTGAGCAGAGCATTGGGGAAAGTGTGGGTCCAGATAGCACCGCTGATGGATCCACCGATAGCGCCGCCCATGGTACCGAACAGGTTCAGCAATGCCAGGGCGGCAGCGGCGTTCTCGTGAGTCGAAGCAGCGAGTACGGCGACCTGTTGACAAATGATCATCGCACCACCACCGAGCGCCGCAAAGATCTGACACATGACAATGTAGCCAACGCTCTTTCCTGGCTGTCGGAAGTAGATCATGAGACCGATACCGAGCATGAAGATGGGGATGGCTCCATACAGGATCCACCTGAATCGACCAGTCCTTCGAATCATGTAGCCAACACCGAGAAGCCAAACACCAGAAACGACATCGAAAGTGTTACTGATGTAACCGGCTTGGGCGACAGAGGTGTTGTAGACGACCTGCAGGAAACTGTTGGAATGAATAGCTCGTCAGCCTGAGCCTAACGATTGTGAACGATAATACTCAGCATGAGTTTACCTGGTGAAGTAAGAGGCCCAGCAGTAATAGGCAATCTGATAGATGGCATCGATAAGACAGGCACCAAGAACAGTCCGCGAGATGAGCAGCTTGTACGGCAAGAAAGGCCTTGGGGCAAAGTATCGTTCGAAGAGACCAAATGCGACGAGAAGGACGGCACCGACGACGAGCATCGCTATGATGTGTGGTGATTTCCACTGATCTTTGGCCGCCTGAGCGATTGAGAAGGGTAAAAGGAATAGCACGAAGCCGGCAGCGAGGAGGATGATACCGACGGCTGCGATGTAAAATAGCGATTAGCTGTTTACTCGCGATGGACACGCTTCTCCTCGCGACTTACCATCGAACTCGATGAGGTAGTGAATGACAGACTGAATAAGAGTCCTGTTGCTGGACACCTCGACGAGAACACCAGCCCTTCGAGCCTTGGTCTTGTTAATATGTAGATTGATGACGAGGATTGAAGCAATGACTGGCAAAATGATAGCGAAAGTACCGTAGCCCCATCGCCAGTTGGTCTCGTAGAAACCCTCAGCACCCTTAGGACCGGCGAAAGCGGTGATGATGTAAGGGGACGAGGTGAAGGCGAAAGCAAGACCTCGATCTCGCAGCGATGAGGTGTCGGTGGTGATGACGTCGATGGAGAAGATCATACCGCCGATACCGATCGAGTAGAACACTTGAGCCGCGCAGTACGTCTTGATATTGGTACAGACTGCACTCAAAATGAGACCAAGGGTAGCCATGGCGGTCATCAGTGCGAAGCCGAAAGCCCGGTCCCACAAGTTGAGCATCTTGGCGATAGGAGGATAGGCGGCGCCGCTCATCACGCTGGAGACGATGCCGATGACCGGGATGAGAGAGTGGGCCTCGAAGTCACTAACGATGTATGGACCGAGGTTGCCGGTAATGGAGTTTTGCCATGCATTCACAAAGTACATGGTCCACATCCTGCGAAAGGGAGAGTTCAGTGGTCAGAACGTGGTGGATTGACTAAAGACGAACGCCTTGCGCAATGCGCCACTTACAAAGCGTATGTGAGGTACAGCGATTTCTTGGACCAGACGGAGGTAATCGCTCGCATCTGCTTTACTCCACGCTGATAATCCTCATCGTTCTCGCTGCTATCCGTGGATGGCATTTTCCCGTCTTGCTCAGAATAATGGAGCTGGTCGACGTTGGCGTGGTCCTGGGTCGGGTCGATAGCGTCCTTGCCGTCTTCGTTTGCCATGGGCTTGTAAGGTTCACTACCAGCCTCGGGATGGTTATCAGATAACGCGGTAGGAGCCATATTCGCCAGAGGGCTAGCGCTGCTAGCGCCCTTGAGCGTCGCTGCAGTGAGCGTACTATCGTTGACCATTTTGGGCACGGGCGGAAAACACTGGAGCTCGTATGAGAAAAGGGGAAGAGTATCATCCAACGCTAAGCACTCGACTGTATATATATAGTGTATGAATCATGCTTGAAGCTGATGGCCTCACAGCAAAAATTTACCATAGATCAAAGCTCCGCCCGCTCCACTGAGTCCGTTCGTCGCAATCAGATACGTGTTCACCCTGTTGGCAAGGTATGAATCCTGCAGGAATCCTGGAATCTCAATCCAATCGGCCGATCCGAAAACGCCTCCTGAACGTATACCAAACTTTGCACAGTATCTCAGGAGGGTTCTGACGAAGAAAACATGGAAAGGAAATTTTGGTCGTCACAAGGACGCCCCCCGCGGTCAGCCAGGAACCGCGACTCTATCGACTTTATGTATTCATGTATCACTCCCCCGTAAGGCCGACATGCGGAATGTGAGAAGAGTCAGAGGGAGACTGGGGAGACTCGGACATAAATAAGGCTCGCTTGCCCTCGCTTGCGTACGGTTATTTGGTGTTTGGTGAGTGCTCGCCTGACCACATTCGAGTACTATTTTCGGCGTTCGCCAAGGGCACAGCGTTGATTTCCAAAGTTGCGTAAAACTAGCCAGTAAGATTATCGTTTTTATCAGATTATTTATGTGTACGGGTTCAAGGAGATATATACTTTGTCAGTCTGTTAAGGGTCGGGATCTTTTCGTGGCAAAGGCGCAGTTAAGGGTCCGTGAAAATCGGGAAAAACTCACTGACAAGTCAACACGGGTAAATTCCACTACATTGTTATTGGAGTGACGTCTCGTATAGCGAGGTGTCTTATCGATGTCATTGGCTATGGTGCCGGGCGACGACTTCTGAGCACGGTCCATAGATGAGTGTATTGGAAAGTACACTTACTACATGGTCAACAATCGCATTACCGAACGTAACGTTGTTATGCTTCCTCGGATCGGCTGTGTGAACCGATCCGAAAGCTTGAAAGCTCTTGTGAGCACATCAGTAAAAGCTGGGGTGAGACAATAGGCATCCCTGACATCGATGGCTGTATGTATGTTACGGGTCCGAGCGAAGCCGATGGTCAGCGTAGCGTGTCTGACGAAGGATGTTCCGTCCTAGAGCCTGGGGGGAGGGAGGGGAGGGGGGAGCGCCAGTAGACTTGGATGCTATAACCTAACCCGCCCAAATACAGGTGCCGATTTTTCCGTGCAATGACGGATCCATGTTGGCCCGCCCAATTTTCAAGCAAGCGGATAGCTGCCGTTCATTGGTATGAAGTTGATATCAGGCGTGTGGTGCCGCTTGTTGATCGATGATGGTGACTGTGTGGGATGACCCGGCCGCACCAGATGTGATGAATTACAGCGGTTGTAACCTGTCGATCGTCATGTTTGCAGTCATAATAAGTAGAAGTTGAAACTGTGCCTGCTAGGCGTAAGCAGGAATTCTGAGATGTGAAAGAGCTTTTAGGTGATCATATCCAGCAACGCATACGTGTCCATTTACGTCTTACTTCGCACAATTAGGCATCGCCTAACAGTCTGTCACGAAGTATCTCGTTATCTTCCCGAGATGTCATGTCAGTCAGGAATGTCGGAGAGATACCACAACGATGAAGTGCCCCTTATATAGATAGCGTCGTCGGCCGGGAGATTCGAGCGGATGGGGCATAAAATGATGTCCCAGGTTAGTAGCAGTGTATCGTGCTGAGGGTCGATTTCAAATGTATGTTCAGAAACGATGATGAGTCTGATGGGGATGAAGTGAACATGATTGTAGGACAATATGGTACAACAGGTAACAAGCGCGATACTGACATAACAACAAGGGTTAAGGGGGGATGCTAATGACGCCTGGTCTATGCTCCGGCAGAAATTTGTCCTATCCAGCCATCCTATCTGAAGCCCATCGCTCCTACGACTCACTCACACAGCACTCCTTTCCATCCGGTCCTTCATCCGTCAATCTCGTTCATTATCCTTGTCTGCTTGCGGCATCTACCAGGCTGGTTCCGGCTTGTCGGAACCTCTCAGGCGCGACAGTCTTCGTCAGATCCTCCAACTTCATGTGTAGTGCGTCGAGAAGTGCCCTCTTCTCTTGGTGATGTTCCGCGAGTTGTCTAGCTTGTTCGGCTTTCAGCCTGGATCACAACGTCGTGTCAGCGCAGATCCCTCTTGACTGCGGAGCGCCTGTTGCGCAACTGCTGGCGAGACTCACTGATCGAATTCATGGCTGAGAACATGATGCCAGGGTAACAGCAGACCCAGTTGTACACCTAAAGCGCTGATAGCGACGGCGAAATTGACATATGGCAGTGCTCCAGGGATCATCTCTGCGATTGGTTTGCTTTCAAATTCTAGGCGCAGCGCTGGTTATCGCTGTGGTTCGTTGATGGAGCAATTTGGCTTGGGTGGCGACAATAACAATGGAGGTCTTTTATGTCAGTGAGAGATGTGTTGAGAGATCAAAAAACTCCCGCGACATCTGCATGCAACCTAATGCGCCTTTATAGGCTGTGGACGTATTGCGTATGCATAGAGTGGTCGTTTCGGGAAAAGGTGAAGAAAGGTGAAGAAAAGAAAGGAAGAATACAAATCCGAGGTGGATTTGTACAAATCAGGCGATCGGTGTCACCCGATGAAATACAAATATGGCTCCGACAATTTGTATTTCTCTTCTTTCCCTCCCAGGTCTTGGAACAAAACAAAGATCACACCACAAAGGACAATCATATGCATACACCACGCACACGACCAAGATAGAGCATGTCTGCCGAATCGATTGGGCGAGTGTCAGGTCGGCAAAACGAGTATGGAGGCTCACAAAATTCCTGTCGTCGCCCCTGCCCTGCCGATCAAAAGAGATCGACAGGACTATTACCATCTTGTCACCTTTATTGGGCAGTTTCCAGTTTCCAGTTGATGATTCCGCGAACGCGGCGGCGACTCTTCCTTATTCCACATTCTTGGGTCGAGCTCGAGTGATTTGCTCATTGAAATACAATATCTGTCCTCACGACCTAAGGTCTGAGATCAAGCATACTGGCAATACCATGACCTGCAGAGCAATCTTCCTCTCCTGGACCGTTGCACATAGCTCACTCAGTATCGCAAAAAGGCAGAAATGAATTGGAGCGAGCGAAAGGACTGTTCAGCGTTACTTAGCTGAACTCGAGAATGAAACGATCGGCCCCGAAGGCCCAAAGTATATAGTGCCTAGTGATCAAACAGACGCTCAACTCGTCAGTCAATACCAATTGCATACTTGAGTGGAGAGATTCCGATTTTTTGAATTTTTTTTTTAAAAAATGTGGGCGGACGCGATGTCTCTCATGCGCTTGTCGTACGCCAAGCCAAAATGCGGAATATATCGCAAATTTCATGACAATTATACTAGAACGCTATCAGATAAGCGGGTCTTCCACTCTGGTAAGTTATCACGGGAGTTGAACGTAAGCCTGTATCTGAGAACAAGTACTGCCAGTCTTCCTCGGACACTCTGCGCGTTCGCCCAACAACGTGCATATCCTTTATGAAGGGGCCCACCAACAGCAAAGGTGTTATTCGGCAGCGGGCGGCACGGTGTCCTTTTGCATTACCCTGCGCGTCAACGCCAAAAGACGGATGGAGTCCTCAGTTGTTCAACGCCTTCGCCGCAGTGCTTTCATTCCGACGTCTTGACGGCAATTCTCCGGTCAACGGCAACGTACAACCGTCGGAAAGGCAGTCTTGCATTTGCTGGTAGAGAAATTGTAAAGGGGACTAACTACTACCCATTACCATGGGCTGTTATTTGAACTCCAGTGCAGGGGAATCCCCAATCAGATAACGGAATCGGCCGAATCTTTGTATCTTTTTCTCTAAAATCAACTGACTGGTCAAGTGGTTATTCAGGCACTGAATCGATTGTTCCGTGCATAGCAACCCTTTTATCCTGTGCATATACGTTAGAGTGGGTTCGGCGAAGCTGTGACATAGGTACTGTATAGTGGAGTTCTTGGGTTGTCCGCGAATTTATCTCTCGAAACGAGGCGTGAGAACGGAAGATCTAGCAAATCGTGAGCTTCTCACGCGGCCGTAACTTGAGTTGGTCTTCCTTCAGGGACATGGCGCGTTGGAGGACCACAATCTTTCGAGGCACTCGCACTAAATTGGCAGAGGGAGATTTAGTTTGAGGGCACCGAAGCGTCTCCAAGTCCCGCGTATCTGATATAGAGTCGGAAAGAAAAAAACCCACCTATCCGTGCGAGAGTATCGGGAGAGTGGACGGATTTTGCAGCCCTTGTCCCATGTCGCTGGAGAGAGTGTGGCCGAGAACGAGAAAACATGCAGATCTTTGAGCAAAGCTCCAATTTTCGCCAAGACATCTTGGTCGGCCGACTATCACAAACGTACATCTATATAAAGGCTGGCCGGAGAAGATTGGTGCGAAGGCAATGTCCCGTAAGTAATATAGCCCTTGCTGCTCTAACATTTTCTTCCACAAGCCAATCATAGAACAAGGAGATGGTCAATCCTATCCCATCAGCGGGCAGGGCCGACTCGTATTTCGACTCCCCCATCCCACAGCTCTCTATCAATGACAAGGAGACCGCCTCGATCGATGAGAGCTCCATCAAGCCCGACAAGCGAGGTATCGCCTCGGCAAGCCGAGTCCTCTCCGTCATCTCCAAGAGAGACATCCACGTAGCCTATGGTGCACTCACATTGCTCGCTTTGAGCATGGCTTTTGCCCAATATACGTCGGGAACATTCACCGCCTATGCCACTAGTGCATTCAAAAGTCACTCGATGCTGGCCGCGGCCGGTGTGGTCTCGCGAGTGTTCTCCATGGTAGCCTATGCCATGGTGCCTAAGATCGTAGACAATGTTGGACGAATCTCCCCTGCCGTCTTCATCACTCTGATTTTGCTGAACGTGAGTGAACCCAAACGTGAGGCGAGTGTCAGCAAGGATCGGGCTGACTTTATATCATAGGCTCTTTCCGATGCTATGATGGCTGTGAGAGCTTTTCCCTCCTCTGTTCACTCGTCATCTCATGCTCTGCTGACCTTGGTCCCCGATTTCAACGTTACTCGAGTACAGGGCTGCAAAAATGTACAGACTTATATCGGCGCAAACGTGTTCAGCGGTCTCAGTGGCACAGGTTACGAGATGGCGGTCCAGGTATATATCGCTGAGACGACCAGTATCGTCTCTCGAGCTTTCTGGAACGTGGCGGGCGATTCATTCAGTGAGCGTTCAATCACCGTGATTGCAAATATGATGCGCTACTAATGACAACCATGTCGGTTCCACTCAGGCTCGATTGTGACCATGTATTCCGGTTCCGAGATTGGTGGTCACATCCTCGACAACTGGGGAGTGCAGAGCGGTTGGCGATGGGGTGTGTTCTCTCTGACTTGGTCCTGTCACAAATAAGCTGCGCTGCTTCTGCTTGGAGCTGATAATCGATTTTTTGCCAGGTTACGGAATGTGGTGTAGTGAGTACTATACAGTACTAGTAGCCTTTGACCTTAGGTACCATCTTCAAAAGGGTGATACAGGGTGACAGGATGATTGAAAGCCGAGCCATGGCTGGCTGTTGCTGATCCTTGATCCTTACGTCCAGTCATCAACGTAGTTCTCGCTATTCCCTTCATCAGCATCCTCTTCACCTGGCATCGAAGAGTCCGCAACGATCCTAACAGGGAGCCTCTTCCTCGACGGGGTAACATCTTCCAGCAACTCTTCCACGACTACGACATTATCGGCGCCATGCTGTTCGCTGCCTCTGTCGCGCTTGTTTTGGTACCTATCACCATGGCTAAAGGTGTCGCTGCGAAATGGGGCAAGCAAAACATCGCTATGATCTGCTGCGGTTTCGCTATTCTTTTCTTGTTTGTCGGGTGGTGAGTGTAGTGTGGCACCCTTGTGCATTCTGAAGACTGTAGAGTATGGGTACGAGTACTCATATGTGACTATGAAGAAGGATATGCAGGCTTACTAGCTCCATCGCAGGTCTCTGCCTAAGCGATACCGACCCACCTGGCTACCAGCGCCTCGATACCCCTTGATACCATGGTACACTCTCAAAGACCGAAGCATTCTCGCCATGTTCATCATCAACATGTGCGACTTTATGTCCTATGGTTCATTTACCATCTACTTCCAATCTTTCATGCAAGTCGCCGTTCGGACCTCCCCCGCTAAAGCGTCCCAGATCGACAACACGTTGAGAATCGTCTTTCAAGTGACTGCAATCACAGTTGGCTTGATTATGAGATTCTGGACTCCGCTCTGCAGGAAGTTGGGATTCGGCGACAAGTTGTTCCACACAAAGTGGCCGATCTGGATTGGAATCCCGCTTTGTGCGCTCGGTATTGGACTGGGTGAGCTTGTCTTTATATACCAACTTACCCACTTACGAAAAAAAAAACAAAGTCGAAAGCCGTGAGACATGTACGAGTATGATCTCCGATGGCTGACAAACGAGAACTTCCAACGTTCTTCTCACCTGCCAGACATCAATTTCGTCCAACATCCCCGACGAAGCAGCTCCATCGCTTCATTCGTCATCGCCAAAGCCATCTATGGTGTCGGCAGAGGAGTGAGTGGTCCAGCCCCGCCGGATAAGAGTACACTGACATAGACTCTTCCTCAGATGTTCCAAACGTCTTCTCAGGTTGCCGTTCAAGCGGCTGTCAAACGAGGCGAACTGGCCATGGCAACTGGTATCTTTTACTTTGCCATGTCTCTCGGTGGCGCCATCGGGTGAGTTTACTGAACCCTGCGCATCTGATCTAGTGTATTCGAGCACTCGCAGTGGAGACTCTCTGCTGCCGCCTCCTGAGGGTAAATGTTACCACTGTGAATGACTGACTGAGATGGTGGTCTCTCTCGATACTCTCTTTTGCAGAGTCGCTGTTGCTGGAGCTGTCTGGGGTAACACCCTCCCGGATGCTTTGCGAGCCAATCTCCCGACGGACTCCAAAGCTCTCGCTCCCGTCATCTGTGAGTGAAACGTTCGCTCATCGTACCCCTTAGTAGCCTCGAACAACGTTTCTCGGCTGATACGAGTGGAATTGGAACTGCTGTGACTTTACGTTAGACGGTAATATTGCCAAAGCTATCAGTTACGATCCCAACTCTGAGATTGGTTTGGCCATCAGAGACTCTTATGTCCACACCATGAGGAGTGAGTCCGTGGTCTCGTTTCATTTCCAATTCTGTTTTTGACCCGCCACCCACCCTTTCTCGTACGAGTACATATCATGTACCGTACTAGTAATATCGGTCCGACCGGTTGGCTGATGGCTGATCAATGATCTATAAAATGACACCCTCGTCTCGTCTCCAATCTCGCTCATTGCCATTGTCATTGTCATTGCCGCCGTCGCCATCGCCGATGCGCATGCAGTCCTCGCCATTCTCGCCACATGCCTTCAGATCCCCATGCTCATCGGCATGTTCCTCGTCAAGAACGTCGCTTTGACTCAAGACGAGCAGATTGCCCACGGCGGTAAGCGAATCGCCATGGACAAGCCGCGAGACGGAGACGGCAACGAAGCCAATGCAGTTTCTGGCGGCGAAAGACATAAGCGAGGTTTCAGAGATGAAGACTCACACTCCAGGTCCCACGGGTCACCTGACGTCTCTGAGAAGGACCACGAAGTAGACGAAGACAAGTCAATTGCCAGACATTAGACTGGATTCGTTTACGACTTTTTTTTTTTTCAAGTAAGCTCAGTTACTGCCTGTGCCCGGTCGAATCTTGAAAACCTTTTCTTCTAGACTTGCCATAATAAAAACGTTGCGGCGTATGAAAAGCCTACGATTCCACCCACAAGCAAGAGTGTTGGTAGGCAGGTAGATACAATAGACTATAAATACTTCTTCGCTTTGCATGCATATGTAAGACGCGTTTTACAAGTTGCTGTTGTGTTGTCGCGTATATATATATATATACTGTATATATATGAAGTAAGATTATCATTTGAGTTCCCTTCCTTTCCCTTTCCTATGCTAGACCTTAGCTCCCAGCCCTTCACCCTAAAGCGCCACATGCACTATACATACTGTCTATAGATTGATCCGTTCCGCCTAAGTGCTTAGCTCCGCTTGATTGCTTGCGCCTTGTCCCGCACTCTCACTGCTGCCAAAAGCAAACTCGAACACATCCGCATTATCCTTGATTACAAGCTTCCTTCCCTCTCCGGCAATACTCTCTCTCCTCGATTCAAGGGGCGGACTCGCCGGAGATTGTGAGCAAGTGTGGTCCTCGTAGATATCCTTGAGGGCTTCGCAAACGTTCTTCAGCCCAAAAATGAATCCCATGTCAGGTCTATCCCTGTACTTGGGCGGGAAACGGGCCATTGCCAGTCCGGTGGCGGGATCAAATCTGGTATCGTAGCCTTTACCAAGATCAGGCGGATCCACATGGTCTGGTGGGAAAGTGACGAAATCTCTACCAGTCGTAGTATGGGCAAAGTCGACCACACGGATGTTGACCTCGCCTCGAATCTTACGATGATGCGCCTCTTGAGGACAAGCACCACTGTGGTTGTTATTATTATTATGCACATGTCGGGTACGAGAGTGGGATCTAGCAGTACCGCCGATCGATGATGAGGGTCGGATCCGTGATCTAGATGACGCGTGTACATCAACACTCCTACTCCGTCGCTCGACAGGCTGGGGCTCATTGTCGGGATCTCTCTCGGATCGCTTCATAGGTCGATGCCGATGTTCAGCCCACTCGTCCTCCTTGTCACTTTGATCCTCTCCCATGACTTGTTGACCGACAGGTAGCCTCGAAGGAATAGATGCCACATTCTCTGTAATCGGATTGACCTCTTGGTTCTCGTCCAAAGACTGCATAGTCGATGAACAGACTTCCCCTCTGACATGCTGTCGGTAATGGTCTTGGGTCTCTTTGTCGCCGTCATAGATCAACAGGAGACTACAGCCGTAGAATCTGAAACCGTCTAATTGTAGCATGATAGCAGCGAGGTTATGGAGCTTTTGGACTATAATGGGAATGTGGTCGACGAGGAGCGTGTCGCCGTCGGAAAGAAATGATTCGAGGACGAAAGGGAAGTCGGATGTCTTGATCTCTCGACCGCGGTATTTGTTTCGCGATACAAAGGACTGAGTCTCGTTGTTCCAGACCTGTCACCGGTATCAACATGACATTAGCATGATTTTTTCCCCTATCTCGTCTAAGTCTAAGTGAAATACGTTTGATCGCCGACTGAGATCTCCAGACTCACCTGCATACCACACATCCTGACGCCGAGGGTCCGACTAGTCGTAGCATCGCACTTCTTTCTCTGACTTTTCTTCTTGAGCGGCGTGGCATCATATCCATACTGCCTAGTACCCATCTTGAGATCAAGCACACACGGATGCTTGAGGCGACCGGTGAGATCCTCCATGAATATAAAGAGCTCTTGTCTCGCAATGTCTTCTGGTGGCACCGACGGCGAGTGAGCCATGGGAGTGTTCGGTTGTGAATTTGGTTGTGGTTGCGCAGTTGGATGGGGCGTCGGAGTCGGAGAAGGCTGTGACAGTTCGATAGGGGAGTCGATCGGAGTTTCACTGACGGCCGTCATAGGGTGTAATCCATTGCCTAACGGTACCTTGTTCCGGCGCTTCATTTGCAAGCCATCTCCCTCATCCAGATCCTCCATTTCGAACATTCCCCGCTCCTCGCTCTCCTCGCGCCTGCCTCTACTGCCTCTACTTCCTCGTCGGTCGGTCAAGACGACGTCGCTCTTCGTCCGTCGAATCCCATCTTCGCTCTCCGCTGGAGGTTGTCGTAGATCCATGCTGCCGCCTTCCATCCCTCGTCTTTCGGACCTTCTTCTCAACCTACGTCCAGATCGCAGTGAGCCGCCGTACTCGTCCCCTTCATCATCGGCCTCATCGTCATGACGGTGAAGACCCATTCCTCGCTTGCGCAGCTTCTTCAGAATGGTCGCAAACACATGATCCTTCAATTTCGTGTTGACAGTCGTCGAGCCGGTACCCCCAAAGGGATGAGGTGAATTATATCCACTACCCGAACCGCCGACTTCACTGTGGTTGTACGAAGGGAACACAGATTCTCTGCCCATTCGAGACGGCAAGGAGGGACTGGATGTCGTATGATGCAGATGCTGTTTCATGAACGAGGTTGAAGGGGAGGGCGCCGGTGTAGCAGGTTCGTCTCTTTCTTGGATTGGTCTAGGTACAGCTGGCGAGGAGGAAGGTATAGCTCGTAAGTGAGGCGAGCCGCCAAACATCGTCGAACTCTGCCATGAACTTGAAGGTGAATGCGATTGATACCGGACAAATTCTTGAGATCGGGCAGAAGAAGGTCGCAATGTCCGCCTCGAGCTCTCTTCGTCGGAAGTGCCATATGGTCTACCTGATCTACCTCTGAACCGATCGTCCTTCTTGAACAACCAGTCGGGCACGACGTGTCGATTGAAATCTAACGAGACTTCAGGCACCTCGATGCCTACAGGCATGCTTTGCGTCGAGTGCACCGAGAGGCCAGTAGAAGCTTTATGCAGCATAGGTCGACTGCCAGGTATACCAGGTGTGGAAGGATGAGAAACCGAGGGTGAGGCCATGGCGTTAGTCCGACTTCCGCCTGTGGTACCTGTGGGTGAGTCGAGAGGTGTTGCGGTCCCCTCGGTGGGAGCCTGTATCTGCCGTCGGTAATTGACGAGCATGACACCGAGGTACCGTGGAATGAAAGATAGAAGCGCAGGTGCAAGTCGTTCGACTTCCTCGTAGAATAAGTTCTCACGACTGACCAGTGGCTACAAACAGGGGCGATGACAACAAAGCAGGCAACGTCAGTCTTTACATACCTTGTATTGGACAGAAAGAGCCAGTGATTATGGTTGTGTACCCACCTTGCAGACAGCTCTCCTTGTAAACTTGTAGATACTGCTATGACCCCCAACAGCATGATTGAAAGGCTGAAGGGGCACAGTCAAGGCTTCATCTTCGCCCTGTCCACCTTGCTCTCCTTCCTCTGTTGACCAGCCAGTTGCTTCTTCGCCAGAGCCAGATAACGATTCTGTACTAGTTGTGGTCCAGCCGCTATCCTCATCCTCATCCTGATCGTCCTGGTCATCCACAGCCTCCTCGTCACTTCCGCCTTGGTACAGTCCTTGAGACCCTTGGTGAGGACTGGCTTGGTTTGATGTTGCTGCTGCATTTGCTATATTAGGCGACCGCGAAAGATTCCGCAGGAGTGGCGACGAGATAGCGATACCGACCGGAACATCTCCCTCATCATCGGCAGCTTCCTCCATCAACTCTTGTCGCCGACGTGAGAGGCCGCGTATAGGCATGGCAGCAGGCGTGGTTGGCACGCTGGAGGAAGGGCTGATTTCGGCATCTGGCGGATAACGTATGTGGTGTGAGCTGCCAGTAGGGAACGAGGTGGATGGCAGTACCGAGCCTTTACTGCTGCCGGTTGCCGCTCTCGACCTTGACCTGGTTTGACTGTCCTTCTTCCCCCTGGAATGTGGTCGGGCTTGCGGCTGAGGTACCTCACCAGCCTCTTCCTCGCTGATAGCATATTCCCGTTCCTTGTCTTTCCCCTTGTCCTTGTCACCTTCTTCTGACCTGTAGGAAGCGCCCCTCTTGACCGTAGCAGCGGCTCTGCTCTCCTTGAACAGGCCCATCCCCATCGACCCCTTTCTACCCTGTTTAGACCCACTACCCAATCCTAGATTCTCCTTGGCCTCGCTCAATACTCGCAGAGCCTCTCGAGGCAGCGGCATCTCCTCATTCCCCGCACCCCTCCTGATCGCTTCGCCAAACGAGACGTCGAAATCACCGCCTAGTCCAAGATCGAGCGGAAGTCCGGCAGATGTCGAGCGAGGTTTCAAAGAGTATTGAGTATCGGTTGAATAGTGCGGCAAGAAGAAGGATCGGCCAGGGTTTGGACCGTTGGAGGGGTAATGAAGCGAGTTACTCCTGGTTCTGCGGAACCGTGGAGTGGGGTTGGTGTTGGTGTTTGCGTTCGAGTGACCGGTAGAGCTTGAGCCCGGCTTCACGGTAGAAAACGATAGTTGAGAGATGTTTGTTGGTCGGGAAGGATAGGATGGTCTGTGGGCTTGCAGCTGGGATGGCCGGGACTGGTTTATGCCTTGACCTCCTTGACCTAAACTCCCGACCCGCCTATGATTCCGTGAACTATCGCCTTTGACGTCCTCTGCCTCCGCCTCATCATCCTCATCGACCATCTGCTCAACGGCGCCTGCACGCAAGCTAATCGTCGCGCTCCCCACTTCCCGCATCATCTTCTTGATATTGTCCACATCACCTTCCCTTGCCTTTCCTTTGCTCTTCGTTCTTAGCAGCTTGGACTGGGACTGTAGTCGATCTTCGATTGCGAGCCCTGTGTCGATGTTGAGATCCGGGTTCTTCTTTGGTGATCTGGCAGGCGATACGTGCTCACTTGCTCTACCTCCGGTCGGCGACTGGCGATGCGATCCAGAGCCGGAGCCGGATCCATAACCAGATCCCACCGTCCCACTTCCACCTACTCCAAACACAGCTTGAGGCGAAGATGATATTTGAGACTGGGAGTGGGTCAGTGACGAACCTCGGTGGAAGAGCGGTACGTGATGGGCGTGGGTATTGGCCGAGCTATGGACGTGGAAAAGACCATGTTGTTTGCTGGGCGACGGATGTGAATGAGTACGAGATGGCGGAGTGGGTACGGGATGCGGACTAGGATTGGGTTGAGGAAGAGGGTCACGTCGAGAGGGGGATGTCATAGATAGATGGTGGAGCGTGTCGAGATCGACCCCTTGTTCGTCGACGCGAGCGCAGCGCAGCTTTTACAGAAGATCAGAGAACAGGCACCTTGGTAGTAGTGGTGCTGGTGGTGGTAGGCGAGTTGCAATAGATCTCGCTCGCGATCATGCCAGGCGATCGCGTTAAGGTGGATCGAGAATGAGAGTATAAGCAAAAAGGCGACAAGATCCTGACTTTGACAAAGAACAAAGTCAACAGATCAGCTTTCAACAGATCAGTTGAATGATGGCCGTGATGTATGACAGATATCTCTGATTCTCGAAAGTCGCGCATGGGTGATATACAAGTATAACACGGACGGGACGGACCGACAACAAGAACCCAAGAAATGGCTGATACCCTTGATCGGGCAAGAAACCGGCGGTACCTAATGATGTACATGTACCTCGTACATACCCCGGTGGGAGCTCGATCAAGGATGGAAGGGTTCGAGGATGATAATGGCGTTGATGAGGGGAGGGGAGGGAAGAACGTGTCATGTCTTCTTTCAATATTATGTATGAGTGTATGGTAAGATCACACTAGCTACCGCCCCTGTTGCCCGATGGGATGGTGGGATGGGATAGTAACCCGAGAGAGGAAGATCCCGATAGCACACGTTCGTAGATATGAATATCAACCACTGGCATCAAAGTAGACTCACCTCGATCACAGAGAAGCTAACAGGCCGTGTTTGATTTCTGTCTTACACTGTGCACGGAACAGACAGATCACGCAAGAGTAAGAGGACGTTGGTTATTGGTGTAAGGTTATTCGCGTTGTATGTAGGTGATCAAGAGTTCAATAGTACCAGTAGAGTGATTTATAGTACGAGGAGTAGTGATACGAGGATGAAATGATGAGATGATATGATGTATGTATATATATATACTCTACTCTGTCAGCTGTCGCGACGACTACCGTTAAACCCTGACTGAACATCCTCACGTCGTCCTCATATATACAATGCATCCATCCACTTGCCATTTTCTCGTCGTACTGTATACATCCTTGCATGCCATCGATATCCCCGTTGTCAGACATGCAGTGCCAGCCGATGCCAATGCTATGCATAAAAGACACGTTGTATAGTTCGTTTCATGTAGGGGTATATATATACGATATACGTGTACGCTGTACTCGGGAGTCACGGCAGATACATTAGAATAAACCATCACCAATTCCATCTATGTATACCCAGCTTGTAATCCGACAGAACGAAATGATCGGAGAGAAAAGGAAATAATTGAGCCAAGCACAAGGAGACTCAAGCTTAGGCAACAGGCTTGACGGCATAGGTTCTTCGGTAGAGCTCGTCAACGCCCTCGAGGTAGTAGGCACCAGGCCAGATGTTGTCGAGCGATCCCTGGGGAGCGTACTTGACAGCGTTGTGGTTCTCTTCTCGGAGCTGAGAGACAGACGCGGAGCAACAAAGTCAGTCATTGCGCTTTTGCCTATTGGGGTCAATAAGAGAAAACACATTACTGACCTTCAAAGCGGTTACATACTCCTCACAAGGTCGGACGTCCATGGAAGCGAGTCTCTCCTTGAGCTGCATCTTGTCGGCGATCTCCTTGGTGGAACCGTTGACTCTCAGGGCGTAGAAAGAGGCGGCACAACCTGAACCGAAAGCGTACATGCCGATCCGCTTGCCGGTCTGTTGAGCAGAAACATCATTAGCGATCATGCAAGTTGAACGATAAGCGTGATCCCGAAGCTAGCGAGGCAAAGCGAGAAAGGTATAACCCACCTCAAGACCCTCGGGAGCACTGGCAATGACGGAAGCGAGAGCACCGTACAACGAAGCAGTGTACATGTTTCCACATCGAGCGACACAGTCTGATCCGGGCACGACAGCCGACTTGTAGTGCTCGGCGGCAACGCCGACGAAAGTCTTCTCAACGGCCTTGTCGGTGTATGTCTTGGTCTTGTCGGTTGAGACGGTCTCGGGTACGTTGGCGAATTTGGGGGAAGTGGGGTTTCGGATGTAGTCCTGGGGGACATGAACGATAGTCGTCAGCCAATTAGTCTCGGAAAAGTGTTTCAGATTCAGATCGGAGTGAGACCTCTGACTCACGTTGTAGAACATTCGGGCATGGCCCTTCTGTACGAGCTTTCCGTATGGGCTGACGTGCAAGAGCAGTTGATCAGCAAGGTAGTTCCGAAATCACAAGAGCGCTTGACACAGCGTATCAACCGCTTATGCATACAACCACACTACTCACCTGTGGAGACAGACATAGTCGAACTCGTCGATACCACCCTCTGACGAAGCCTCAGCAGTGGCGGAACCGTTGCCGTTAGCGTGTCCGTTAGCAGTGGAGGCACCGTTGACGGGCTCGCCGTTGATACCGTTCACAAACTTGCTGGCGGCACCGGCGATTTCTGAGACGGCGGCTGATACGGAAGCGAGGGAGAGCTTCTTGGCGGCTCGAGCTCGTGACTTGGCGGCTTTGTCGATGTAGGTCGAGTAAGCGGAGTCAAGGGCACCGAGGTAGGCGGCGATGGTCCAGGGACCGTCTACGGTGGGCTATGAGGGTGTAAGAAAGATATGTTGGCACGATATTCTTAGTCATGCAGATGATATCTTGCTAGTTGTATATGGAAAGGTAGAGTATCGATATTTGGTTTGCGGCACTCACGTATTCGGCAGAAAGGTCGGGCTTGTAGAAGTCCCAGGTGTTGGCGATGTGGGTACCGTGGATGGCTAAGGAGAGGCAAGGAAGGGTTAGTCGGGTTCTTTGCGAAGAGGAACGACAAGGCTCATCGGGAAAACAGCATTAACACAAAAAGCCGTAGAAGTAACGCCAGATAACAGATAGAGATGGGCTAAACACAGTGCTTGCCAACTCACGCTCGAGAACCAAGGGTGCGTCGGGACCGATGAGCATAGCACAGGCGCCCATACCACCTACAGGTCGAGCGGAACCCTCCTTGTAAATGGCGATATCACCACACATGACGATCGCGTTCCTTCCATCCCATGATTCCGACTGGATCCAGTTGACACAGTTGAACAGGGCGGCGGTCGAACCGTAACAGGCGTTCTTAGAGTCGATACCCTCGATATCGGTGTTTCCAGAGGGAGCGAACAGGTTCATAAGTAGCGTCTTAGTCGCTTTGGATTTGTCGATAAGGGTCTCAGTACCGACGTCTAATCGACCGATAGAGGTTGGGTCTACGTTGTACTTTTTCAACAGTGATGAAACGACTACGAGTTTGAGATAGATTATATGTCAGCAAGGCGCTCGACACATGGTTTGGCACAGCTTGATGATCACACGACTTACCGGTCAAAGCGACAGAGTTGATGTCTTCCCTATCAACAGCAACGACCAATCAGGACCCGTTCATATCAGCTCTCGATCAGCACTGAACTGAAAGCAAGCAAGCCTGATCCCATAACACCGACCATTCGGCGAATCACGCTGTTGAGTAATCAGAAAGGGTGAATTGTACCCACTTGTCATCGGTGAAAGCCATGAACTTCTGGCCCAAACCAATGGTGTATTTACCCTTGGAGACACCGTCAAAGTCCTCGAGGGCGTCTTCGGAGATGCACTAGAAAAGAGAAACATCACAACGGGCATGTTCAGATTCAGCTCAACTCGAAGATTGTGCATTTTGCACAGGACATTTGTGCTAACAGCCTAGGAGTGATACATGAGGTGGCAAAGGACGAGACGAGGGTGAACTGAACGTACCCTCTTGGGGAAGTACATCTCCATACCGAGAATACCGACGTTTGAGGGTCGAGCTGGGATATCGAAAGACATGATTGCGGTGGGTTTGACTAGTTACTGGGGATTGATAGAGAGAGTGAGTGATAAAGAGTGATCAAGTGAACTGTCAGATGGAAATATGAGAAGCTTGTTCAAGACGAAGATAACAAGGGTGGTGGATGGCGATAAATATAATAGGAATATACACTGTAGATGTTATGGTACGATGGTGAATGGTGACTGGTGAATAATGCTGCTGACTTTTTTGGGGGTGTAGTGTAGCACTAGCACGAGCACGAAAATAAAATAATAGAAACATAGAGAGTCGTGCCATGTGCTGCTGCTGTTGCTATTGCTATTGTATCAAGACGCGCTCGGATCATTACCCTTATATCCTAAACCCTGAATCCAGGTACCGTAGTCAACTGGAATTGGAATTGGAATTGGAATACAGCTATACTAAATAATACAGGAACTGAATAGTCCATTTGATAAGAATAAGAAAAGCAGTCATCGGAAATCGTAATGGTCATTACAAACCCCCCCCCCCTAATGCTTTTCAGACAATCACTCGACAACAAACGCCATGCATATGTCACCAGCAAAGATACGCCAGTATATCCCAAGCACACTGGCTACCCCCACTATCGATCCTTGCTCCGCACATACCCATTCCAAGCACCATCCTCACGCCTTCCTTCCATACTATCCCTATAACCCCAAGCGTATCCTCTGGCTTTACCGCCTATCCCAACAGGTGGTGCCCAGAATCGTGGAGGGGGACGTGCGCGAATGCGACGAGCTTTGACCTTATCTGTCAAAGTGGATGAGGTACGACCTCTACGAGTCCGAGCTTTCTTCTTGCCCATTCGCTTGAATCCATCACTAGGGTGTTGGGGTTTAACAGAGACGCGATCGTGTTGTCGTTTGTGTGGAGTGTCACTCAGTTCGATGAAAGGGAACGTCCGTTTTCCCACCTTGACCGGCGATACCTGTGACTTGTTCGACAAGTCATCATGCTTGGTTATGAATTGAAGTTTCGGTTGATCACGAGGTAAAGAAGCGATAAACGTTCCGGGCAACGAGATGACAGTTGCGCCTTCCACAGGATATAACATGCGATGCTCTCGTCCGT
This sequence comes from Kwoniella sp. CBS 6097, assembly GCA_036287355.1. Taxonomy (NCBI): domain Eukaryota; kingdom Fungi; phylum Basidiomycota; class Tremellomycetes; order Tremellales; family Cryptococcaceae; genus Kwoniella; species Kwoniella sp. CBS 6097. The sequence goes on from CP143077.1 coordinate 89,091, forward strand.
TCGAGATTGATGTCGATGTGAAGGAGGATGAGGCGAGCGATGCGTAGGAAGGGATTGGGGCAGCGGCGTCGAAGAGGTCGGAGAACCCGGCAGCGGACTCTCTTGCCGCTTTGGTGATGCTTTCTCGCTGGGATTGATTGAGACCTCGATGACGAGGGTTTCTGTGTCACAGAAAACCGACATTCGAGAGTATTAGTTTTAGTGTCCACAACATACAGCCACCTCTCCCTTCGATCGTCATGAATAGCGAGGCGGTCCTCCGTAAGAGTGAAAGAGAGCAGAATAGTCATGATAGATAGGAGAGCTCACTCACGATGGGATTGGATACTCCTCGAGGGCATTGACTATTGATACGGGCTGTATAGGGCAGGCAGAGAACAAACGAAAGGGTACTGTGGGTAAGGCAAAAAAAAAAGTCAGAGCTTGTCACATACAGACAGCCGCCACGACATTCCACAGCGACAGCGGCGGCAATGTGATCCAGGTGAGACAATAGCGCGCGAAGATATGGTCTTATATAAGGCGGCAATAGAATCCAGCTCACCAACAGTAGGCATTGCTTCTTTCTCCTGATCCTCTCTTATCTTGGCCCTTTCTTGTTCCGCTCTGATCTCCTCTTCACGTTCCGCTGCAGCTTTCGCTAGTCTGTCCCTCTCTTTCCGCCTTTTTTTCTTGGCGTTCTGCTTATCAGCCTTTGTCATTGCTCTCTTCCCACCAGCTCCATCATCCACCAACCCACTGTCTTCCTCTCCCTCGGCCTCCTCCTCCCTACCGTTTCCGAGGTCCAAGTCTATCTTGGTCCCACTTCGCACAGGCTTCTTCTGGGCGGCTACTGATTTGTTTGAAGCCGAAACTGTCTGGATTGGTGGTGGCGGAAGACTACCAGGTGGGAAGAGTCTGGACATGAGGTCTTGGTATGTCGTAACATCTTCTGGGTCCGGACTGTTCCTGTGAGTATTCGCTCGACTCGAGCTTGCCGATGATGAAGACGAGCTCGAGGGACTTGGACTTGAGGGCAAAGGATCCGCTTCCAACATCGTGATGTCGGCCATCATTCTTCACTTGAATCGTGATGCAGGTCCGACACGGCCGGCTCTCGCTCGATTGATGTGGGCCGTGAATGATAAAGATATCTATAGCTTGAGCAAATCAAGCGCGAAGCATCATCGATGATAGGAAAAAGATATTTACCAAGAAAAGCTCGAATAGTGAGTGGTTCACCTCCACCCCTCTTAGTCTGAGTGATACGTTGAAAGCGAGTAAAAGAAGGGGTGCCACAATCAGTCAAATCTCCGAAATACCGCTCACCATAGAGCGTCGATGCCGCGTTGGTAGGTTGTCGCCGCTGTTGCTATTGCTGTTGCTGTTGCTGATGCTGATGCTGATGCTATCTCATGGTAAGGTATCTGACATTGTCATGCTCCGTTCCAAGGCTACTCAATATTTACATTCTTTCGGAAGCATCTGTTCAATCCACATATAGTCACCACATTGCCACCGAGACAACATGTACGGTAACGTTGGTCTAGCTACAACTCGTGGAAGGTGAGTCGCCTAGATACATCCACTTTTCCCGGCAAGAGCACGGAGCTGAGCATATGTATACCTTTGTCTGTTGTCTGTTGCCTGTTGACTCTTCTCTAGCGGCACGAACGGCTATGTCTCGCGAAATACCGCCTTCCTCAAAATCCGAGAAGGTCCTCCCGGTGGTTCATTCGGAAGTGGACGATACTCTGATTTAGATGATTTGCGAGGAGCCGCGCCTGTACATCGGGCACCCGATGCTGGGATCTTGGAACATGAGAGGAAGAGGAGGATCGAGGTCAAAGTCATGGAATTGAGAGATGAGATGGAGGATAAAGGGTGAGTGCGCGGTCGTACATTTGTTAGGGCGGCTGCGGCGCAAACAGGCCTGACTTGGTAGAAACCCAGTACAGAGCCTCTGAGATAATCGTGTGCAGATATTGATTTTGCTTTTATCGTTCGTTTTCGTTTGCAGCGCCGACGACGAAGCGATCGAGGATGCCTGCGCCGCCTTACGTGAAAAATTGTCCGCTGCCAATCTTCCGGGACCCAAATCGCGACCTACCGATTCCCACTCGATAGCAGCTGCGAAACAAGCAGAGATGTCGCGAATGCAGCGTGCTCTTGGTGTATCGTCTGATCATGTGGAAGGGAAGGCTTTCCAGCGTGAGACGGAGGAAGAGAAAGCTGCGAGATATGCCGAGAGGGAAGAGAGGGATAGGGCGAGAGTTGAAGCTGTGCTCAAGAGGGAGAAGGAGGCTGAAAAGAGAAAGAAGGAATGGGAGGAGAAGGAGAAATTGAGACGAAGGGAAGAGTACAAGAGGTGAGTTGAGTTGCTTTTGCTTTCTCCGTGTACAATTCAAACTCCTTTTTAATGAAACTCCCTTCCGAGGATCCGGTGACTCGGGTTTTTCCAATCGTTACTATGACATTACAGATACTGACCGTGTTATCCATACCCATAGACAACAAGAAGCGCTCAAGCCTCGTCGAAGGGACGACTCGCCACCACCACGAAGAAGAGACGACGATTCTCCTCCTCCAGCTCGACGATCACGATACAGATCACCCTCCGACTCGAGATCACCATCGCCCGCACCGGCCGCTGCTCGAGGAAGCCAGAGACGATCGCATTCCGATCCAAGATCCCCTTCTCCTGCTCCTGCGGCTCGACGAAGACGATCGCCTTCGGACTCAAGGTCCCCCTCGCCTCCACCTAGAAGTAGAAAGGATGCAGGTCGAAGAGAGAGATACTCTTCTTCTCCGCCTCGTGGAAGGGCTGACTCGAGATCGCCCTCTCCGCCACCTCGACGTCGAGCCGCCCCGGGCGCTGGCGCCGGCGCCGGCGCCGCAGCTGGAGTTGGATCTGCACGAAGGGCAGACTCACGTTCGAGATCACCGGTGCGAAGAAACAGAATCAGGGATCGAAGTCTTAGCTCAGACAGAGGTCGGGGTCAAGGTAGAGCTAGGTCAGAAAGCAGATCACCACCGCCTCATCCAGCTAGACGAAGGCGATATTCCGACTCACCCTCCGAATCCGAGCGAGACTCAAGGTCAAGGTCAAGATCAAGGTCGAGATCGCCGCCTGCCAAGCGAGCTAGAGCGAGATCAGCGTCGACAGATAGTCGAAAGAGCAGGAGCGAGAGATCTTTGACGCCTGAACCTACTAAGAAGAGAGTCGACGAGGCTAAGCGATAGAGCGACAAAGTGAGAGCGGAGTGAGCGAGTATCAAACTTTCCGTTCCGTTTTGGCTTGGAAGATGAAACGCAGACGTAATCGAAAATGACATCGAAATCGAACACGAAAACAAAGCGAAACTCACGCCTAAACCGAAATGTGATTGTCACCTCACGTTGCTTCACCGCTTCTCGCTCAGTATGAACCGACCATCGGTATCGTATCGAATCGAATCTTATCCTCCCGTTGAGGGAAGGGAGGTTTGCGAAGATGAATTTGGATTGATGAACCCCAACCCCAAAAGACCGGTCTCAATAAGATACAGATACAAATTACGATAATAATACCGAACCTCATCTCATGATATCAGCTCGGGATTCGGTCCTGGTTTTCTGGACTCGGCGCTTGGAAAAATGTATTTTATGTAAATGAACATGTAATCATGCAACGTATGAGTCCAAAAGTTCACCTACAGTACGTTTTCCCGTGCACTCTATACTGTTTTGGGCCGATCCATGGCCCACATGCTAAAGAGAGGCGATGAACGTGGCCCAAGGAGCCCACACAAGAGATTGACCACAGGCCAAATGCCAGCGCTCGGTCACTGTACAATTCGGAGACTGAGCCCAGATTCCTGGTCGTACAGTACATGAAACCTTTACATGCGACGAGGGACTGTTACAGTATACCTATCTATCCCAAACATCTTCTACTTGGGTTCGGGGGTCTGGGGTTTTTTAGGACATGTGACGATACGCGAATTGCCCTTTAGCTTTATAATTCCTCGCCCTTCTGAATCCTTTCTGCCACTCTAGTAGCAAGGACAATCTCCTCTTCGCACATAGCTCTCAACATGTCTAGAACGCCTCTTTTCGTATTGACATCTCCATCTTCTCCATTTTCTGCACCATCTTCTTGTGCAACCGGTCCTTTCGCAGCTACCTTGACGAGACTCTTGAACAACTTATCGATCCTCCCTGCCCTCTTCTTCGCTTCCTTGGAAATACGTTTACATATCCCCTCTAGGCTTTCGATCGTCCGATCTTCCACTTGCGGAGAAACGTAGCTTATCAAACCTCGGGCGATGCTTGGTAGTTTAGGTGAAGAGGTCGGTGTGTGCAAGACTCGGAGTGTCATAAGTAACGAATGAGACGGGTGAGCCGGAGACGATTGCGCATGCAAAGTATTACCCCTGCCAGAATCCAGGAATATATCAGTGATCCGAGCTAGCAGCGTACGTGTACGTGTACTATACATCAAAAAAAAGAAAAATCGAACGTGACAAGAGACAGGAATGGAGGCAAACTCACCCCCAGCATCCGATGGCTTCTAACACTTCCTTCTTCTCTGCAGCTTCATCCTCTCCCATCGATTCCCAAAGCTCATTCACCAACCAACTGACATCGACTTCGCCATATCGCATGTCCAACCAGCCTGATGCAACTCGTGACTCTGACTCTGATTCCGTGTTGGTCTTGTCGGTAGTCTTGCCGTTCTCCGTTTGGGTAGGCGACGAACTGTTAGCTGATAGAGCTTTCGAGCTATCATTCGCCTTGAGGAGATTGCCGTCTTCATCCGATTGTGAGGATTGATTGTGGGTTTGTGATTTCGGCACCTCGCAGAAACCGTACTCTGCAAATAACGTCGAGCTAGGATGTCCACCATACTCAAAGAAGACTTCTTCATCCTCTTCCAATCCCCTCTCAGGACATAGCAGCCGGAGATCAATCTTGCCCGGTATCAGGTGTTTATCGGCTTTCCGTAGTGCATGAGCGTTGGTATTGGCATTCGTACTGGTACTGACTTGAATTGTCGCTGAAGTTAGTGTAATAGGAGATATTGGATTCGTACTATTACCGGAGGCTGAAGGTGCGCCGTTCATACTGGAATTGGGATTAGGTTGTGAGATCCGTCGGGCTTTTGAAGCGGTGGGCAACTGTTTAACACGGGGAGTGATGATGTTCGGATCGGACGAGTGATTAATGAAATCCATAACAGGTACAAGGGTGTGGTTCATCCTCTCTGACGGTTCGCCCAAACCTAGCGGTATTGAGATTGATCGAGTGTTGACTGGACATTGAGGGGGGTCAATGATACACACAACAAAATTGTCAGCCAGCTGCGTTTCATGATATGACCATATCCGGTAAAAGGGACTATCCATTACATACCGTTAAGCCAAGCCCACAAGAAGGCTTCTTGATCGAGGACCTCGGCCAGCTGGTGACTCTTGAAAGGCTCTTCGTCCTTCTGCAAAACGTCGTAGGTCAGCTTTGAGAAGTGTATTACGCTTCTAAATGACTATCGATCGAGAGGCTAGATGAGGTGAGGCTTCAGGTTATGACTCACTAGCACCTCCTTCAGGACCGCATAATCTTCCTCGAACCGTTTCTTCACATCTTCTACTTTACGCTTCGTAGATGGAGATATCCCTACTTCTGCCAGGTTGTTCCACCAGCTCCATTCCGCTTCAGGCGTTGAAGAGTCCGTTCCAGTTCCACCATTTTCTGTCCCAGTGGCCGGATTGACATGTTTAGTTCTTTTCGCAGGGTGGTCGTCGGAGCTAGTCGGTGTTGCAGATGTTGACATCGGTCCTGTCGTACTTGGCGGGATGAGCCATGTCAGAGGATGCCATGGTCTGAACTCTGCAGGCAGAGTATCGATATAAGCCGCCCACGGGCTGGGATATCTCCCCTTTGGATCCTTAGTCAGAGCCAAATGCAACGACAAAAGCTGAGTAGTATCCAGTTTCAGCCTTTGAGAGTTTGGTTTTCTTCGCTTGGCGGACTCCTCCTCGTCCCCCTTATTCATTGACGCTGATGAAAGAGAAGGTCCGGTCGTAGTTCGACGAGGTCGTGAGCTTGATTGAGGAAACAGGTGGAGGGGGATAGGTGTATCTTGGATCAAGGTGAGGGGGTTCAGCATTGATGATGCTGGCATATGGAGAAGAGTGTCTTCATACTGAGTTTGAAAGGAAGTACATCCAACGCATTAGCATATACGAAATTGTCCTTGATGAGGCGTTGAAGATCGCCGAGCAATATGTAGTGCGCATAAAAAGGTCAAATGCTCGAGCGCACATACTCACCTGGGACGCATGAGCAACGAGACCTCGTTCGAGGCCTTTCAGATGAGAGCAGAGATATCAGCGGTCAGTATTACGATAGGATCATTAGATGACACGCTTTGCGGTTATCCCTGTGCGACATTGTCTAGCCTGCACGCCGACTCACCTGGAACATCCCTAAGAGACAGGTTACTCTGATACCCCGGGTGTTTGTCCTCCAACCATTTCTCGAGTTTGGCCCACTGCTGATAAGATTCGGACATGCCGGCTAACTTGGGGTTTTTTCTCTGTATGGAACTGCTACACGTACCAAATCGGGGAGCGTATGTCAATGAAGAGGAGGGAGGAGGGGAAAGTAGAGGTTCTACGTAGTAGTAGACTTAAGTAGCTGGTGCTTCATGTCATGGACTCTTGAGTACTCGACTCATTCGTATGGTTCGTATGGTGAGAAATCCAGTGTACACAGTGATCCATGTGGAGACCCCGCATCCCGACATTGCCATTGCACAGAAGAGATATAATAGAAGATATAGAAGATACTCGCGATCCGAGTTGTATCCATCTTTTGACCTTCTTTCAAGTCGTTCATCTCGGCTCTTTTCCTGCACAGCTGCCCAGAACATTCCATCGCAACAACTCGACGACAATACATTACACAACACGTAACCCATCGGTCATCGGTCAAAGACATACCTCATCAGCCTGCCGAAGCTGAGCCGAAGAGGAGAGAAAAGCCTGAAAGTCCATACGATCCACTATACGTTGAGGACCGATATCTCTAAACGTACTAACCCCTCTCACCCTTGGATTGGTCTCAAAATGGTCAACCCCAACGAGGACACCGAATTGTAGGTGATCATATGCATTTTAATTCTGTACTACTACCCCAATCATACTCCATCAGTACCTCGCTGCTCCCGCGCCTGGGCTTGATGTGTTCTGAAATGATGCGTTAGCCTGATGCGTATACTCGATGGTTGTTCTTTTGCTGCAGTAACGATGCGCTCCGAGCGCACGGTATTCTTCCTCCCAAACCACCTTCCCGATCCCCTTCACCCGACATCCCTCACATCACACATGCCGATGCTGTTCGCGCTATAGCGGCCACAGCGGACCAAGATCAACTCGTCACTTTACTAGAGGGTGATAATCTGGACTCGGACGATGAGCGGATGTTTGAAGATTACAGACGTAAGAGAATGGGGGAGATGAAGAAGGAAGAAAAGAGGGGTAGATTTGGAAGTATGGAGCCTTTGGCTAGGGAAGATTTCGTGAAAGAAGTTACGGAGGGGAGTAAGACCGAGATCAACGAAAATGGAGAGGTGCATGTCCCAGTACCCAATGATGAGGCTGAGGACGATGAGGATGTGGAAGGTGAATCACGGAGGAATAGTAGGCTGAGGGGTACTGGCGTGGTCGTCTTCCTCTTCAAAGACTCGTGAGTGTTATCACATATCTCCCTACTCCGCGACAGGTCGGCCAACAGATCACGCGCTCTCGTAAGACGACGCAAGATCAGCCCCGTCAACCCGTCATGCAGTCATATAGTCAACAAATGGTAAAAGCTGACTAGTCTCGACGATGCATGCATCTTTACCTAGTGTCCCCCTCTCGCAACATCTCCGTCCACTCCTAAACCAACTGGCAGCAGCTCACCCGTCGACCAAATTCCTTTCCATTCCCGCCGGGTTGTGTATCCCCAACTACCCGGATAAGAACGTGCCCACGTTATTGATCTACCGGAATGGTGATATCGCGGGCAATGTCGTTGCTGGTATGGGACTGAAAGGGATGAAGACGACCGTGAAAGGTGAGTGCACATTGCTTCGCTCCCCTTTCAATTCGACAGAGTGGGTTTCTTGCACTTGCACTTTGACATCGAGCACCTTGCACCTTGCGCTGCTGCACTGCACTACACTGTACTCCATGAAGGCTAGCAAGCATGTGGACTGTCATCGCAAGAAACACACCTACACCATGAAGATGCGAGGACTGCCTCGTCGTCGTGAACGAATCAGTTCAACAAGTTAGACCAGCGTGTATATGTCAAGTGATGAAAGATTGTTGCTGACTTCCCACTGTCGTGTTGCTATCGTCCAGACCTCGAAGGCCTCTTACTATACTACAGAGCTCTCGAGAAGCCATCCCCTGCTATCCTACGTCAATCAGCCAATGCCAATGGCGATGCCTCCGACTCAGATATAGATGATGACCTGGACGACAAACCGGGCGGTGTGAATGCTAGAGCTAGTGGGATCAGAGCTAGCGGTGGGAACGCTGTCGGTGCTGGACGGGGGAAAGTGGATAGCGATGATAGTGATTTCGATTTGTAGTCGGTCCTCATTAGACACTCCTCATACAATTGATTGGCCAGCTGCCACATTGCCATTGTGTATACATAGAGCCCATGCAAGTGCTATAGCCGGACAGCCTCTGATCTTGTCATTATAGTTTATACGATACGACCAACTGCCTGTAATCTGGGTCTTTGGTCCGTCCTTCTAAGCATGGCAGCCTTCTGAAGGAGCGTTCAGGTGAGAACAAGGGGTGGGATGCCAAGTAACAATAACAAGTTTCAAATGCCACGTCATGTCACACGGGTTTGCATCCGGTTAACTCGTCTCGTCAAGCAACCGGCGTCCTCGTTACAAACTACGAGTACTCAGTACTGACTCTCCCCTTCAGTCTGTTTGACTCTTTGTTTCTCTCCTTCTCTTTCTTTCCTCTTCAATTCGAATGACCCGTCCATCCTTGTATCTATCTCGCCTTCTCTCCGCTTCTCACTCGATACCGCACCATCCTACTGTAGTATCGAGACGGCTGAGCTCATACGCTGCCGGGTCAATCAGATACCCCTTCAACACCTTTCCAAGCAAGCTCAATTTCAACCCACTTACGCCAACGGCCATGTCGCAGCAACCGGTCTCGTCGGGAGCTCAGCTGGATTTCAATGACCTCGTGGTCCTTGTGACAGGCGCAGGTAGTGGTATTGGCAGAGTGTGAGCTGACATGTTTAGGGCTCTGCTTTTGTTGAAGTGATCAGTTCAGCTCACGTCTGACATGTATGTATGGTGGATAGATATGCCCGATTCTTCGGAGCGAGGGGCTCAAAGGTCGTTATCAATGATGTATCCGCTCAAGCTGCACAGGCGGTCGTGGATGAAATCAACAAGGGTGAGCACATCCCCCACACTTCTCTCTTGACCTTTCGACCGTCTCAATCCACGCTGGTGCTTGCTATGCTTAGCTGACGCATCCGTTCGTTGACGCTTTCTTATAGCTGGTGGTCAAGCTGCTGCTGCGCCCGGATCAGTAGCAGACGGCCAACAAGTCGTCGACGCCGCCGTCAAAGCCTTCGGCACTGTTCACGTCCTAATCAACAATGCCGGTATCCTTCGTGAGTGACTATGAGCTTTCTATTGTGCATCTCTTAGCCGGTCAACGAATCCAAGCTGATTCTGCTATCCTATTGCCTGTGACTAGGTGACAAGGCATTCAAGAACATTTCGGACCAAGACTGGGATCTTGTGACACTCGTTCATCTCAAAGGGTCTTTTGCGTGTACGAAAGCTTGCTGGCCTCTGTTCCGACAACAAAAGGTCAGTTATTATCGCCCGAGTCAACGATCACTTTGCATTGTGGTAGGATAGCTGACATGACCATTGTTCTTCAATAGTTCGGAAGGGTCATCAACACCGCTTCGGCAGCCGGACTGTACGGAAACATGGGCCAGGCGAACTACTCTGCGGCGAAGAGTGAGCTATATTGTACCACGCCGTGTGTTTGGGTTACTATAGCTCACGGTCCGTTTGCATAATCTCAGTGGGGCTGGTTGGATTCACTCGAACGTTGGCAAGGGAAGGTGTCAAATACAACATTAAGACTAATGTCATCGCACCTGTAAGTCACATCAGACCACGTACGACCTGATGCCGATTCTCGATTCTCATGCTGACGCCTGGACCCTCTTGTAGATGGCCGCATCAGCGATGACTGAGACCGTCCTTCCGCCCGATATGCTCAAGGGGTTGAAACCAGAGTTCATCGCTCCTTTCGTTGGCGTGCTGACAGCTAAGAATGTGAGCTATCCATGTCAGACCCTTGGTCGTCGACATATGAGAAGCTCATTTAACCTGTCTCGTAACAGGGTCCCGACGTCAATGGTAGGATCTTCGAGCTGGGAGCTGGGTTCATTTCAGAAGTCAGGTGGGAACGATCGAAAGGTGTGTATCCACCCGAGCCATATCGCGTGCACGGTGTTGATACTGAATTTATGGCACTATAGGCGCGATCTGGCGAACGGACGATAGCTTTACGCCTTCTGCAGTTGCCGAGAAATGGTCAGAAGTGCAGAACTTTGATCAGCCTGAACATCCCTTGAACAGTGAAGACGGTGATATGATGGTGTGTACAACCTCAGTCCCGGTGCAGCGGTGCAGCCTACATCGCGAGACGTTATATCAATGAAGCTGATTGCCGTGACGCCCGCAGGGATGGGCGAAGCAATCCAAATCACTCCCGCCAAACAAACAGTCTGACCCCCCAATCGATTTCAAGAACAAGACGGTCATCATCACCGGTGCTGGTGCCGGTCTGGGCAGAGACTATGCTTTAATGTTTGGTAAACTGGGAGCGAATGTGGTAATCAATGATGTTAGTAAGGCCGGTGCAGAGAAGGTGGTTGAGGAAGTGAAAGCTGGTACGTCTTCAGCTTTCCTTTTTCGACTGGTCGATCGTACAATCAGTAAGCTGAGCCGGGTTTGCCTTGCATTCCAATATCACAGCTGGCGGCAATGCTGTCACAGCCGTATGTTCCGCCGAGGACGGTGAAGCTATCGTCAAGGCCGCCGTGGATGCTTTCGGTACCGTCCACGTACTCGTCGCCAATGCCGGTATCTTGCGAGACAAGGCATTTGTGAATATGGATGAGAAGATGTGGGACCAGGTTATCCAGGTTCATCTGCGAGGGACATTCAAGGTTCGTCGAGTCAGCTGCCAGATAATATCAGATTTCGAGCTAGCTGATCGTCGTGACCTCCCAACGTAGTGTGCGAAAGCTGTATGGCCAATCTTCCAGAAGCAGAAGTACGGTCGAATCATCACCACCGCCTCTCCCAACGGCATCTACGGTACAGTCGGCCAAGCCAACTACTCTACCGCCAAAGCCGCCCTCATTGGTCTCGCACGCTCCCTTGCTATCGAAGGTTCTCGATCAGGTATCTTGGTCAACTGCATCGCCCCTCGAGCCGGCACTGCTATGACCGCTACGGTATGGCCCAAAGAGCTTATGGAAGCTATGAAAGCTGAATACGTCGCCCCCGTTGTCGGATATCTCGCCTCTGAAGCTTGTGAGGATACCGGTACCTTCTACGAGGTCTTTGGTGGTTACGCTGCTCAGATGCGATGGCAGAGGACCTACGGTGTATCGTTCCCCAATGACCGAGAGCTGAAGCCAGAGTCGATCGTTGCGAGATGGAAGGAGATCACCACGTTCGATGACCGAGCTACGAACCCTACTTCGGGTCCTGAGGCTTTACAACAAATCATGGAGAACTTTAGCAATACCGCCGGAAGTGCTGAGGCGGATGGTGACGGATCGAACAATGAAGATCCTGAAGACACACCAGAAATCAAAGAAGCTAAGAAGCAACGAATTGAGCCTGAAGAATTCACTTTCTCCGAACGGGACGTCATCTTGTATAACCTCGGTGTGGGAGCCAAAGTGGATGAGCTCAAGTGGACTTACGAGAACGCTGATGGGTTCGAGGTGAGCGTTTTGAGTCGTTAACGTGTATACACTATCACACCGAAGCTCATCCTGTTATTTCACTCACAGGCCCTACCCACTTTCGGTGTCGTCCCTCAATTCGGATCATCCTCATCCCTCGGTATGGACTTTGTACCAAACTTCAATCCCGCCAAGCTTCTTCACGGCGAACAATACCTTAAGATTGCCAAGCCGATCCCTACGTCTGGTACGCTTGTCAACCACGTCCAATTGCTTGAGGTTCTCGATAAGGGAAAGACTGCCGCTGTGACCGTTCGAGTGATCACGAAGGAGAAAGGCAGTGGAGAGACTGTGTTTGAGAATGAGAGTACCGTCATTCTGAGGGGCAGTGGTGGTTTTGGAGGCAAGAAGAATGGAAGTGGTAAGTTAAGGCAGAGAATATGCTCACGGTCGCATCGTGGAGTCAACGCCTCACTCAAAGCTGATCACTATCGATGACCTTCTACAGACCGAGGAGCAGCGACCGCTTCTAATGCTCCGCCAAAGCGTAAGCCCGATGCTGTCGTCGAGGAGAAGACCACCCTCGAGCAAGCTGCCATCTATCGACTTTCGGGCGATTATAACCCGCTTCATATCGACCCTGATTTCGCCAGTATGGGCGGTTTCCCCAAGCCTAGTGAGTAGCGTACATCCCATTTACCGAAGTCCGCTTCATTGACAGCGATCTCAGAGTCATGTCAGACAAGTTTGTCTCCGGAATATTACACTAACACGCCACACCGTTGGTTTCATGTTAGTCCTGCACGGTCTCTGCTCGATGGGTATAGCGGGTAAACACGTCCTCAAGACTTTTGGCCCATACAAGGACATCAAGGTTCGTTTCGCGGGCACGGTCATCCCCGGTGAGACATTGGTCACTGAGATGTGGAAGGAAGGTAACAAGGTCATTTTTGGTGAGTCCAAAGTTTCATCTTCATTCCCTGCCGATGGGATCAACGTCGGCATCTAGTGAAAGCGGTGATGGTTGGTTGCTAATTCAGGCCAAACCGTTTTTTTCGTTGTCGGTGCCATAGCTGCCAAGGTGAAAGAGCGAGATGCACCTGCTCTGAGCAACGCAGCTGTCACTCTGGTGGATGCTGACAAGCCACCCAAGGCGAAGCTCTGATGAGCGATCTCATTGTCGGATTGCAGAATTCGGAACCAGAGGTAGAAATCGGTAGCGTGGAACTTGCAGTATTGATTGTATTCGGTAGTTGAACGCTTCTTCGCAACATGTTACGTTTGTATGTGAATGAAACGAAACGATTCCAGTAGCATTGTGTTTTTGGGACATCGCATTGTGTGTAGGCATCTGTGCAAGCTGACAATTGCATCTCCTGATGAGCTGAGCTCCCATGATGAGTTTCTGAGACTGTGAACCAGGTGGGAATCCCGGATGCTGACGATCCTTTATACTGATCTGGCAAGAACCAGTCGCATGGATCGCATATTCCGCTGACAGGATTGTCCATGTGCATTCACCTTGACATAATATGCTGCCGGCTGCCGATCGGTGATGACCGCACTTGCTCAAGTCCGCGGACGTCGCGCGGTCGTCTCGCCAGGAACCGCCGACCGGAAAGGACCCGATCGATTATAAAGTAGAGTTTACCGTAAGACGTCATCATCATCCGGCGATTGGTCAATCCTCAATCTTCAATCCCTTGGTCCTCCCTCGACCAGCCTCCACATGTGTGACTCAATTATAGATAGATAGATAGATCTGACTCAACTCCTTGAATCGACTAGTCTTCTGGCCACCTAACTTCACTTGAACATCTCTTTATAGACAAATATCATCGCGCTTATCATTCCACTCAATCACTTTAACCTTCACCGAAACTAGAATACAACCCACCGACGATGTCCAGCAACGAGAACGCGCAGAACGGTAATGGCATCTCGCCTACGCCGCTCATGAGGAACTACGAGGAGGATCGACAGGCCACATCTGAGGATACGTGAGTAACTTGAATGCGGATGCGCGGCAGACAGTGTGGGAGTGACATCCTCACCTGACGGTGCCCGTTTTGGTTTCAGTGTTTATACCACCTCCAACGGATGTCCTGTCGCTCATTCGTACATGGTCCAGCGAGCTGGTGTAGACGGTCCTCTATTATTGCAAGATTTCCACCTGATCGACTTGCTGTCACACTTTGACCGAGAGAGGTGAGTGTGACGTGTGGCGAATTTTCCAAACCGCGCGTTGGAGACAGAATTTGACTGATTTTGTTTTTCTACTTCGTCCTGCCTACTCAGAATCCCGGAGCGAGTCGTCCATGCTAAAGGATCGGGTGCTCACGGTATCTGGGAATGCACCGATGGATTAGAAGACTTGTGTGTGGCAGACATGTTCAAGAAGGGCACCAAATGCCCCTTGACCGTCCGATTCTCCACTGTCGGCGGCGAGTCTGGATCCGCCGATTTGGCTAGAGATCCTCGAGGTTTCTCGGTCAAGTTCAAGACTCAAGAGGGCAACTGGGACTTTGTTGCCAATAACACGCCAGTCTTCTTTTTGAGAGACCCTGCAAAGTTTCCCCACTTCATCCACACTCAAAAGAGACACCCTGCGACCCATTTGAGCGGCGCCGACGACTCGACGATGTTCTGGGACTATCTCAGCCAAAACCCCGAGTCTATCCATCAAGTCATGATCCTCATGGGCGATCGAGGTATCCCGCAAGGATTCCGATTCATGCACGGATACTACGGTCACACTCTCAAGATCGTCAACAAGGACGGCGACTGGGTCTACGCCCAATTCCACTTTATCTCCGACCAAGGTGTCAAGACTTTCACTGCCGATGAAGCGGCCGCCGAGTCAAATGACTATGGACAGAAAGACCTGTACGAAGCTATCGAGAAAGGAGATTACCCTTCTTGGACAATGAAGGTGCAGACTATGACGCAGAAGGAAGCCGAGGAGGCATGGGAGAAGAAGAGGATCAATGTCTTTGACTTGACTCATGTCTGGCCTCAGAAGGATTACCCCTTGAGGACTATCGGAAAGTTCACCTTGAACGAGAACCCCAAGGTGAGCGCCCTTATTCGGAAGCCGCATCTATCAATCCATGTACCACCAGCTGACTTGCTTCCCCTTGATGGTAGAACTACTTTGCCGAGGTCGAGCAAGCCGCCTTCAACCCTGCCCATATGGTACCAGGTATCGAGCCCTCCGCCGACCCTGTCTTGCAATCCCGATTGTTCTCATACCCCGATGCGCACCGACACCGAGTAGGCGTAAACTACCAGCAACTGCCTGTCAACGCGCCCATCTGCCCCTACAGAATGGCCAACTTCCAGCGAGATGGCAGCATGGCTTACCTCAATCAGGGCTCTCGACCAAACTACCTTTCCTCAATCGAGCCTATCAAGTTCAAGGAGAGGGCTTACAGCGTCAACAAGGTCCACGGCAAGTTTGTCGGCGAGGCCGTAGCTTATCTGAGCGAGATCCGACCCGAGGACTTCCAGTTCCCAAAGAAGCTCTGGGAGAACGTGTTTAGCGATGAGTCAAAGGCGAGGTTCATCGAAACTGTCTCTGGCCACATGAGCAAGTGTCGAGATCAAGAGGTCCTCAAACGACAGATCGCCATCTTCAATGAGGTCTCTCCCGATATCGCCGAGGGCCTCGAAAAGAAGCTTGGCATCAAGGGATATCGGGGATTGGAGAACATGAAGTTCAACGGTACCCACAATGGTATGGGCGAGAAGAAGATCGCCGCCAACGGCATGTCTGTGAGTGCTCTCTCCCATCTGAATTAGAAATGATCACGCACAGTCATCGCTGGTCAATGTACTGATTGTTCCTGCCTCACGTTATTCTCAGATCGACGAGGACGTCGTCTTCAACAACGGCGCTCCCGCCAATGCCAAGTCATAGGACATTGTGCAAGTACCGTTCATGTCCCTTTTCGATAAATGTGTAGCTATATATTCAGTGAAAGTATTTACATGCATTCTGTGTATCTCTTGCGTAGTGAACGTTGAGAAAGGTATACAGAAAAAATATCGTACAGTCCAGTCTGCTACAGCTGTTGTACTAACTATATACTCAGAAGGATACCACAATACGAAAATACACAACTGCTCCCGATTCGCCTCATATGTGAGGCCTTAGACTCATGCATGATGACGGTGACAGACAAGTCAAGGTCCACTACCACCACCTATCAACCCCAATCTTCATCTCGGCCCAAACCCCATCCTCCACTTTGTCGCCAACCAGCCCTGCGCTGACTAAGCTAGCCCCCTTTGTATCGACGTACAGCATGTCCTGCTCATTGGTCACCCTTCGAGCGGGATTGGTCTTATACCCCTTGGCTGACGCTACGATGGCACTGATCTCTTCCGGGAAGAAAAGCTGGGTCGTATGAGTGTGAGTCTCGTTCAGAGCGATACCACGAGAAGAGAGATCCAGATGGATCTTCGCGGCGTCGAGGGAGTTGTCGTGGGTGGCCCAAGATGGGGGATGGACTTTGAGGTGAATGTGGATCGTTCGACCCGGATACCAGCCGGGGAAAATCTGAAAGGTCCCGTCGAGGGAGATCGAGCAGTAGAGGAAGTAACCGATCAGCTGCCAGCCTCATGAGAACGGTCTAACTTTCGCTCAACGGGGACGTCTCTGTACCCTGCCAAAGACCGATGCTTCGTTCTTGAGGCGAAATTTCTGGAAGCTGGACTTACGGTGTGGAAGGTTACCTTCCCTTCCTCGTTAGCTTGCTGGATACCCCTCAAGAAAGTCGAGTTCTGAATGTCAAACCCAAGAGATCAGACGAGCGCCAAAGTATATCTGGTGGCAACACCACCGTGACCTACGTTCTGAGGCTCGACATGTCCACCAGGACCGCCGGGTGGACCGCCAGGCCCACCGGGTCCACCTGGTCCACCTGGTGGAGGAGGTCTTTTGCCCTTGCCATCTCCAGGACCACCCGGTCCACCTGGTCCTCCAGGCCCTCCAGGAGGTGGCGGCCCGCCTCCGGGTGGTCCTCGCCCATCTCCAGGCTCTTCAGCAGCTTTCCCATAACCCGAGTATACGCCCTCAGAGTCGCAGTTCCATATATCGACCCAAGCTCCTGGTAAGGGCTGACACGATGTTTCGGAGAGTGTGTTATCGGAAAGGTGGGATGAGATTTGGTGCACTTGCAGAGTCAATGTTAGGGGGATTCCAGGGATACCTTCGGTGAGCTGTGATCGTGCAGCCCATACAGTAAACATCATACGACGTTGTAGGAAGAAGGGTGTTCAAGTGAAAGTGAGTTAGCCGACCACTCTTCCGCTGCAGCGTACTGTACTCGTATCACTTGCCGGAGTCTCTAGTCAGACAAGACGGCTACGAAACGAGCGGGAGCGCCGGTTGTACAGGCTGAAAGATACCCAGTGAAGAGAGAAAAAACAAAACACTTACGTTGCTTCTATCAAGGTGGTAGTCAATGTAGAACGGACCCTGTATATATCATCCAGTAATATCAGCTGCGCATACTCGTACTGTACTTTACGCCTTCGTACGGCTCAGCCGGAGGCCGGAGCCGAGCATGAGCATGGTATGACATGACTTACCTCCATGACCTCCGGCGTGAGCACGCACACACCTCTGCACCCTCCAACCTCCTCGCCATTCTGCTGAGCCGAAACAGGCCAGCCCAAGGCCGACTGTCGGTCCGCCCATTCAGGATGAACCGCATCGTCATGATTAGAGAAGAAAATCTGTGGTGCTGGGTTGTACATCACGTCTGCGGATACTCGCATCACGCTTGGGAGAAGTGAGATGAGGGAAATCGGTATGAGAGTTCGCAAAGACATCTTGAAGTGTATAGTCACTTGTGAAATTGTGCCCAAGACTCGAGTCTATTCATGATGAAGCTTATCTTGTGAGGGAAGATATATGACAGATGATAATCCTGTCAGGCAGAACGAAGCCGGTAAGCTGTGAGGTGTACAGTAATTCTGATGATATTGTTTACGGGACGAGGCCTGTGATGAGGATTTGTACGAGTAATGTTGGTGGACGGTTGCGCATCAGCATCAGCGTCATAAGATGCAGGCACAGTGAAGCGCAGACTTGATGTGATCGACTGTGCCTTCCTTGTACTCAAAATTGTACTAATATGGATTGGAGCTGCTCGGGCAGTCCCTGTCATATTCGTGCCGCAGCCAATGTAATCGCAGTGATAGGTATTTACGGATGTGCCAAGACTTGCATGCTATACTTTATGATCATCCCTCATCCCAGAAAGGGTACTTGGTGACTTTGCCGCAGTCAAGTTCGGATAAATTGCTTGTTTGGTTCGGGCTGAACTTGACTGCGCGCATTTGTGTGTGTATCCACCAACGTTGACTTAACAAGTGGATTCGCCTGATCTGTGATTCGTAGGTAACACAGCTGCACACATGATAGCAGCAGCAACTTATAGTTAGTATGTGTGAGACCCGAAGCAAGGCGTCGAATATGATGGAGCGGTAGAGTATATGCATTTGGTAACGGAACCGGAGTCTATGTATGTATATTGTGGGACGGACTGTCGTGGTTGTGTCAACTTCCGTTGGTATTAAAGTATAATGCAAACGCAAAAACACACAACGCCTCTCCTCTGTCCTGTATCATGCGTGATGATGGTTCTACTGGGGCAAGGCTCATTTCTTCTCCTCGACCTTTTTAGCCGTTGCAACAGCTGGAGCGGCAGGTGGAGAAGCGGCTTCGACCTTTTTCGCGGCGGTGTCCTGTGTGGGGCTCGCTTTCATCTTGACAGACTCCGCGTCTTCCCTTGCCTTCTTCTCCTCCTCGAACCTCTCTTTTGCCAGCTCAGCCAAAGCTTCAATCGCACCCGCCGCACGCTCGTTATACTCTCCCCAAGGTCTCTGCAGAAGTCGAATGACCTGCGCTCTCTGTGCTCGCTGTAGAGGTAACATCGCTTCACCCTTTGTAGGCGGTCCGTAAATTGGTAAAGTCGCGTGCCATTCTTCCTTGGTCAAAGGACCGATCCGCTTCTTGCCAGATGTATCAGAAGCGACGCTGGCCTTTCTGTTTGCCGCACTGGCGGAAGCAGCAGCAGCAGCAGCGAGTAAAGCCGGTGTAGGGTTTGCTTGAAGGTATGCGGTCACTTTGGCTTTTTCCTTTTCGTATCGCACTTGCTCGTACGTCTTCTTCGGACCGGCAGGAGCACCACCACCACCACCTGCAGCGGCGGCGGGAGCCACCTTCTTCTGTTGCTGAGCCAAGAAGTTCCGAAGATTCTCGCTGGGCAAGAGGACGCTCACATCTTCCCAGTCGCCTTCCTTGAGCTGTTCTCTTAACAACTTGTCGTTCCGGGCTTGCTGTTTGGTCATGGGTCCGACAAATAGCTGCTTGAGGAAGGGGAACTGCTCGTTCATTTTGTTATGTGCCATTCGCTGCAGCTCGATCTCAATCCGCTCCGCTTCCTGCTCTTCCTCCTGTGTCTTGGGACCATGAGCCTTCGGCTCAGCTGTCGGCGCAAAGCAGATTGAGGGGAACCGATCGAGTCCCTTTTGTGCTTCTTCGACGCCCCGAAGCTCCTTTTCGAGCTTGGCAATCACTTGATCATGGTTCCAATCAGCATCTTGACCGGGGAGGTACTGACCATTGACTTGGTCCCACCTGAGTTTGGCAATAGCGTATCGAATAGCGATAGCATGGTTCGAACGCAACATAGCGTAAGATGGTACGGGAGGTGGCATCTTGGCCGCTGTAGCACCACCACCACCACCACCACCACCACCACCGAAAACAGAGGCGGAAGATTTGATAGCGCTGTGGGATCGCTTGTGAGATGCAGGAGGAGGTTGAGACCGGGTAATAGGGGAGAGTGGCAGTGGTGAAGGAGTGAGAGGCGGGGTGGCGAGTCCTGTGCTCAGCAGTGCTGGGTGGCTGAGCTTGGAAAGAGCAGGAGGCGGAGCCAGGCAAGCTGACATGGCGCAAGGGATGTCTAGTGCAGTGTGCTCGTGGGATCAGTAGCAAGTCGTGAGCGGTGCTGTGGAAAGTATGCCGGATGGTAAGTGACGGTTCCGCGGGGATTCAGGATAGTGTCTTGTCGCTGTTTTGTCTCGCTATTCAATATTGTTCGAGCGTGCTTTATCGCCAAATTTAGCAGCGGAAGAGTTCGGGCTCTATCTTGAACAGCTTTTCTAACTTTTGTTATGGGATTACAGAATAGGAAACCCTGGGAGACGCACTGTCGCCCTATCTCCTTATATACCTTGATAGCTTGCGTCGTACAGCAGACTAGCCTGGTATATGGTCTACGGAAGGAGAATGTCTAGTGAGTGAGAAGGTCACTGGCCTCCTTTAACGATCGACTCGACTCGACCTCGCAGATCCTTTGATGATCGACAGAAACCCAACTCGATTGTAGTTTGACGTCGTAGCAGACTCTCGCAAGCAGTGGTAATCCTTTCGTATCGGGCGATCAACCTTTCATTGGGTTCGCGGGTCTAGGCTAGACGTGTTTGGTGCTTTCTCGAAAGGATCTGCGTACAGTACATACTCTACACTTAGGATGGCTTCATGAGGCGAGTTAGCAGCTCGATCATAGTATTATGTACACTATGCATGAGCACTTTGTTATTCGATAGGACATGCGAGTACAGTGGAAATCAGTGGTAAATACAGCTTTACAGATTCGTTCTTAAGATCACAATCACAGTACAATGGCTACAACGGCTACTTGTGACAATTACAACTCTCACAGGCCATTTCATACACATGTACTGTTCAATGTCCCAGTCAAGCAGACATCTCACAGTCGTGTTGTCGTTCCGCAACGGTTCGCCAGGACTACCTATGGACGAGACATAATGGATCGATCAGCCGAAGGCAAAGTACAGTCGCTGGTTACACCAACTTACAGTAACGTGAAAGAGTCTACTGTATCGAAGAGGTCGGTATGAGTAATGACTTCGTTGGAGACTGTTATACCAAGCAGCCAGGTGACGCACCTCGAGTCCGCTCACACATGATGCGACGGACCGATAATCACATTCTTCCTCTCATCCATGACGACTCGAGTCGGGTCTTTCTTCCTCGGAAAGTTCTTGGGCATTTTGATGGGTCGTTCTTGGGCCCCGCTAGCTTTGTTATACTTCCTGCAACGACAGCAGAATTTGGTCTTCTCTGGTCGAGTGGATGTCTATATAGGGATGACGTGCAGATGGGTTAGCGAGGTGAGACGCGCACAGATGCAAACTCGGAACGGGTCGCTGTCCTACATCGAGCTGGAGTCGACGCCATACCCCTTACCTCCAGCAGGTTCCAGATAAAAGTGGTCGGACTCACCTGCACCGCAACGGTGTCGTGCTGAGTGATCTGATCGTCCATCGAGTAGAATGCCGTTTACGTCAGCAACAACAGCAAAATTATCTTGCTCGAACTCTGGCCGACATCAGGGACATGCCTTTGCAGGGGCCAGACCGGGGTGGATTTTTGCAGCAGTCGGTTGCTTGCCAGGAGTTATGGGTTGCGGTCGAGCATGCTTCCGCCCCCTCGCTTCCTGCTCCCGGTCTGCCTTGACTGGGATAGGTGAGTATGACGTGAGAATGATGATCATACGGGAGGAAACAATGTTGACGGTCAGTATGAGTAACAGCACGACGCTTATTCCCTCCTTGGATTGACAAGGGCTGAGGGTACAGAGCGGGGTGAGGGGTGGGTGTTTCTACACAAGCACAAGGTGAGAGCACAGATCCTCAAGCTCACCTACTTCGGCCTGCAACCCTACATGGCCGTTCGCTGGCATTACAGCAATTGAATTCTTCCGATGTCTGAATGCCGTTGGTTTGAGGCCTGCTTCCGGGGCGACGATCAGACTCTTGCCGAGCTAGGTGTCGGCAGAGGCTGCTGGAGACGTCCACGAGCTCGGGCGCGTTGCTTGGTTCCCTTGGCAGAAGGGAAGGAGGTAAGAGGATATCTTACTGCGGTATACGGAAGGATGTTGTTCAAAATTGAGAAATGATGTTCAGCATGCTCTTGAAGGAGAGGAACACCAACAGGCAAACGAAAAGTCAGGAAGAGAAAGGGAAAAGGAAGACGAGCAAATTGTCTGGAGCTGGTATGAGTGCGCATGAGTAGCGGTGAATCAAACTGTGAACGTAGAGGATGGAGAGTACGGGTGAGTGGGCTGAGTGAGGTTGACTGGACTGGGACTGGGTTAGTGAGTATCAAGTTTCAACTGTCAAACAGAGGGAACTGTACCATTGTATATCAATCCCGTATACTTGCATACTTGTCAGCTATGTTTTATGCGAAAGCAGCGCACTGACCATCCGAGGGATGAGTTGTGTGAAAACGTCATTGCATATGGTCAATCGATTCACCATCAGCAGGCAAGCAGGCAAGCAGGCAAGCAGGCAAGCAGGCATCAATAAAGTACAGTACGAGTTCCTTGAAAATCATTGACCGTCAAACCAATCTTATTCTCAATACCAAGCTCTATGTCCCTGCCTGTCTGCTATCTTGGGGTGCGCACTTGCTTGTTGTTGAGCAGAGTTGATTCAATTGCAAGTACAGCTCATGTCGTTCATAACGAGTGGTCCATAGTCTATGGTCTCAAGCGACAGTGAAGCTGCCGGTCGAACGTGTTATCCATGTTATCCCCTAACCTTACCTCTCCCGGTCAGCATTAAGAGACAACCAGGACCAGCCGATGGAAGAAACGAAGGCCAGACATGAACCAGATCACGTGATATGTACTGTACACAGTACAGTGCAAGTAGAGTTATAAGTCCGCGTTTCGTACGAGATCGGGCGCTTGTGCGTCATTTGATCCATTTGATCCCCCCACCCTCCACCATACCTCCACTTACGCCTCTTTGCCCCTCCCATCCATGCCTTCTTCCTTCCCTCTCGCCCTTTGCCCATTCCAACTTGAACATCACTTTGGTTTTCTTTCTTTTGCTTTTGCTTTTGTTTCTTCATAAAAAATTGTTGACAGTATCTTGTATCTTCCATTCACTGTTCAAACATGTCCACCGAAGGAAAGGTGAGCTATCTCGCCATGAAGCTTCGTGAAAGCGGAAAGTGATAGCTCATCGCCTTTTCTATGTATCGCAGACTATCACTTGTAAAGCCGCTATCGCTTGGGAAGCAGGTATGTATCGCACATCAATGCACCATCTGTTCCACACCACATCATCACCTTTTCTGAGATGACCCGAGCTTTGTGTTGATGTGTATGCACTTGTAGGCAAGCCCCTCTCTCTTGAGGAGGTCGAAGTCGCTCCTCCCAAGGAAGGCGAGGTCCGAATCAAGGTTCTCTAGTGGGTCCATTCTAATATCTGCTCCGTGCCGCCATAAGAACAGTTGATAGCTGACTTGGAACAATCAATGCAGCACCGGTATCTGCCACACGTAAGCTCTGCCCCTATGGTGTTCGTATCAAATATTCCAAAGGAGACGAGCTTACCTATGTTGAGCGAATATTACAATGTGTGATATAGCGATGCCTACACTCTCTCCGGCAAAGACCCCGAGGGTGCTTTCCCTGTCATCCTCGGACACGAAGGTGGTGGTATCGTAGAGTCAATCGGCGAAGGCGTAGATAACGTCAAGGTCGGAGACCACGTCGTACCTCTTTACACTGCTGGTGAGCTCCGCAAGCGCAAGACCCTTCCTTTCCACTTTACCACCATGCCATTCTTCACCCTTCGCGTAGATCGGGAGATCGAAGGTCGAGATAGAATCGAGCTGATGCGATGCAAAATTCATAGAATGTCGAGAGTGCAAGTTCTGCAAGTCTGGCAAGACCAACCTTTGTGGTCGAGGTAAGCGTTTCAGCTACTTGTAGTCCAAAATTTAGGTCAGACCGATCCGAAAATCGACTGACCGATACCTCGTCATTCCCTTCATCAGTTCGAACTACCCAAGGTAAGGGTGTTATGCCCGACGGTACTTCGCGATTCAAATGTAAGGGCAAGGACATCCTTCATTTCGTGAGCATCCCGGGTTTATTCCAATACCAGGCACAGCGCTGTCGGTTATCAGGCGCGCGAGTTCTTTTCAATCAATCCTTCATCCGGCTAACCTGACGTGATCGTGGTGTGGTATAGATGGGAACTTCCACCTTCTCCCAATACACCGTTGTATCCAAATTCTCAGTCGTGACCGTCAACCCCAAGGCCCCTCTCGAAAAGGCTTGTTTGCTCGGATGCGGTATCACCACCGGTTACGGCTCAGCCACCAAGACCCCCGGGATCGGTGACTCCAACGTCGCTGTGTTCGGTATTGGATGTGTCGGCCTTTCCATCTTGCAGGGAGCTAAGGCCAAGAAGGCCAAGAGGATCATTGCGATTGATACCAACCCTAAGAAGGAGGAATGGGCCAAGAAGTTCGGTGCGAGTGAGTATCAACTTGCTCGATCCTTCTCACACAAAAGTGCCAGCCAGCGCATCCCTTCTGTCATCTTGAACAACCAGATTCCTACCAATTCCGGAAGGGGTCGTAGCTCGATATTCGCTGGGACCACGCTGATTGCTCTGATGCTTGCTAGCCGACTTCGTCAACCCTGCCGACCTTCCCGAGGGCAAGTCAATCGTCGACTACCTCGTTGAGGAGACTGACGGAGGTCTCGACTTCACCTTTGACGCGACTGGTAATGTGAGTTCAGATCGCCTCTTCGTTTCGCCCTTCAACCGGTGGGAACATAGTTGAGTTGACTTGTGACAAACATACACTTGTCGATCGATCTAGGTCAACGTGATGCGAAACGCTCTTGAGGCTTGTCACAAGGGTTGGGGTGTTTGTAACGTTATCGGTGTCGCCCCCGCCGGTGCCGAGATCTCCACGCGACCGTGAGTTAGCTTTTCAATTACTCGGAACTAGTCTCGTTCTTGGCGAGGATGTAAGCTGATACGTATATGCTTTTCACCATTGACGTAGATTCCAGCTGGTCAGTCACTCAAAGCCCAATTGATCATAATACTGTGAGGTTAGCTGACCGTGCTTTAAATATCTAGGTTACCGGCCGAACTTGGAAGGGATCCGCTTTCGGCGGTGTAAAAGGCCGAACCGAGCTTCCCGGTATCGTAGATGGTAAGTGAGACCTTTCCGACAACAATACCGCAGA
Organism: Kwoniella sp. CBS 6097; assembly: GCA_036287355.1. Taxonomy (NCBI): domain Eukaryota; kingdom Fungi; phylum Basidiomycota; class Tremellomycetes; order Tremellales; family Cryptococcaceae; genus Kwoniella; species Kwoniella sp. CBS 6097. The sequence continues at coordinate 114,197 of CP143077.1, forward strand.
AATCAAGACGACACTTCACAAACACTACTGGTTGTTCCCCTTTATATAAGGAAAGTCTGGGTCAAGTGGCTGTATGCTGACCTATCGGGTCCTCATTTGTGACTGTACTCGTACGGTGTCTGTAGACTACCTTGACGGCAAGCTCTGGGTCGATGAGTTCGTCACCCACCACCAGAGCTTGGAGAACATCAACAAGGGATTTGACGACATGCACGTGAGTATAATCAGATCATATATACACCTATATATACGAATTATCGCTCCTCTCTCCACGTTTCATGTTGTTTCTGGCTTCATATATATCGTCTTCTTGGATATTCCGCTGATAGAATTTATGTTTATCTCGTCAAGGCCGGTGACTGTATCCGATGTGTTGTAGACATGGGCTTCAACGACGCTCCTTAGTGTATGGACTGCCGGAAATGCAGAGGCTCGTACGTCTGAGGGAAATAGTTGCTGTCAAGTAGATACATTGTCTGAAGTATACTTATCGGATGGTAGAAGATTGAGAGCGCATGCAGCTGAAAAGACAAGAGATCGTTGTACAGTCCCGCCTCGCCTGAATTGGGTACCCGCTTGCAACGATCTTGTCGTGACACCAGCGCCACCAGCTGTGAGCTGTAAGACGTTAAATAGGACGCTCTTGGCTGATGATGTCTGGCACACCGTCACTAACGTTGAACAGCGACGTACAATATTGGATTGTGTATTACTGCACTAGACTGATCACTGATACTGAATGGTATATCCGACTTTATGCTATGCAATGCGTTTATCTGTTCTATCATTGTAACCTATCCTATCCTATCCTACCATATCATATCCAGTACAGTCCAGAGCAAGGTGCAACTACGATTCAGAGTAGCCTATCCTCTCCTTTGCCGTTACTCATAATACGTTTCCTGCCTGGTCACTTCATCCTCATGCGAACTCACGGCTTGCCTTTTGATAACCCCTTCCACGAGCCTGTAAAAGTTATCCGAGGCATCATGACCTTCTTGCAGTACGCCGTACATCTCCCACAAAACCTCCAATTTAGCAATCACTTTCTCATCTAGCCCTTCTCTGCCCGATCCTGATCCTATTCCTGAAGGGAATATTCCTGATTGGACGTAAGCCTGAGATTGAGATTGAGGTTCCAGTACGCTTCGCGCAAGTCGAAGCCAGCTCAACGCCCTCTCTTCCATCAAAGCGGGATCCGCCCACTCAGCCTCGGGTTGAGCTCCGTAATCACTCTCACCACCGATTTCGAAGGAAGATGGTGAAGATAAGGACGTGGAAGAGGGACAGTATTCTCTCCAGATGACATTGAGCGCATGCGCAATCTTGCCTCGTAGTCGATCTTTCACCTGATTACCGGTTTCTTGTGGGTGATGACCTGTACCTGTACTTGTGCTGGCCGATACACTTCGGCTGGACCGTACATCGACATTCCCGCCGCTCTGACTGTGTTCCGCATTCTTGGAGGCTAGCCCGGATAACGAAGCTTGATGGGTGTCATGGGTCAAGTCGTTATTCACGTTGATATCATATTCGCCTCCGGTATGATCGTTGCGATTGTCGTAAGTGTGGTCTGAGTCGAAATGAAATCCATTGGTGTGATCTGGACCGTGAAAACCGTTCGATACCACTGCAGGCTTGGTATTATATTGATTATCCTGTAATCCAAGCGCCCGGAGCGATTCCGCCAATTTCCTAGCAGTGTCCTTCTCATTCGTCATTCCATTCCCCCCATTTCTGCCTTCGAATCCATTCGAGCTTGAAGATCCCGAGTCATATCCACTTCCACTGCCACCCGAATCAAGGCCGAGATGAGAATGAGCGGCATGTATGTGCGAGGCCGAGTTTGGATTGAGTGGTCCGCCGGGTGTCATTGGTGTTGGGGTGATAGGTGCCGTAGCCGGTCTTGAGTATTGAGCCCAGTATGCGTCTTCAGCATGCTCATCTTGGTGATGCCCGTGTCCGTTCATGTCGCCGGTGGTAAGTTCTAGCGAAAGATAATTTTGAGGTGGTGGTGAATCGAACGCTGCCCAGTAGCCCGCCGGCGCTTCACCGCTTTCTAAAACTTCCCCTGTTCCTGTTCCATCATTTCCAGCAGTCACATTGCTGTCGATAGCTGTAGTGGTTGAGGCATCCTCCATCGTTATCGTTGGAGGCGGCAATGAGTTTACGTCATTATAGAATATCGTAGATTGATCCGCTGTTGAAGAAGGTGATGGTATTCTCGCCGAATGATACACCCATCCTCGTCCGTTTCCTACTCCCGGTCCGCCTTCTGATTGAGCTTCAAACTCAAACCAGATCGCGACCTTACCCTCGTCCGCATTTTCATGCTCAGGCAGGATATCCACTTTGGCGTACACTTCTTCCTCTCCTTCTCTCGTATATACCACTTGACCGAGTCTATGACCGTGAGAAAGCTCTTTCAGCCGTGTGGAGATGGGTTGATCCAGCTCTGCATCCGCATCGGCGTCATCGGCGTCATGGGCGTCAATGGCGTGTTGTCCGCTCGATTTCGATTTTCGCGAAGAAGGAGGGAAGGGAGTCAAGTGCGAATCGAGATCATCCATCGATGGTGGGATATACAATAATCTCTGAAGTAGAGATTTCGAGAGGAGCTCTTGCGGGAGTGGACTTGGCGGTAAGAGGTGTGGTAGGAGAGTTGTTATTAGTGAGATTGGAAGTGGTGGGATTGAGGGAGCAGTAGTAGCTGACTCGGACATGATGAGTGTTGTGCCAAGTTAGAAAGATATATGATGCTTTTGCTGAGTTGAGTAGGGGGAGAGCGGTGAGCAGCCTAGGACCGAATATCATCAAATGATGATGTATGTATGTATGTACCCTCTTGGATTGTATATCTCACAAGCCAAAGAGTAAACAGAGACTGAGCTGAGTCCTCCTTTATATCCTATCGTCATTTGACAAGTTCCAAGTTCACTCACTTGGCCTCTGTTGGAATTCCCATAATATTAATATTAATTTCATCTCCACCAACCCAACCCCAACAACCGAAATTCAGGTAACTTTTATAAAACCGGCAACTTGGATCACCGGATTGATCCAGATTATGTAATACCAATTGATTCGAATTTGCCGATAGATCCGAAGTTGCCAAGTTGTGAAACAATTTCAGAAGAGTGGATCATGGAATGCAATTGCCGGTGTGGTCATTGGCCATTGCAGCAACATCGCTGACATATTGATACTGGCCATAGGCGACGCTTGGTCTGTCCTTCAGCTCTGAATCGCACAACATAAAGGCAAAGGCACGGGAACCCACCAAGCGATGATGCTGCCGAAGCGGCTCACGGGGCATTCAGCTCTGGCGTCTCGCTCGTGCCCATTCTCATTCTATACAGGTGGCACACGAACACGACCGTCGACACCTCGGATCAATCGCATTTATTTTCCCCTCAGTACCGATATCCGTTACGATGCTGCGAGATGGCCACAAGCGACCTCCTCCGCCCGCCGATCCTTCCCGACAACGACCGCTGTTCAAGATAAAGCTTCAGACCACTTACTAAGCATTCCGAAGCTGGACAAAGAAGCAGATCACGTACAAGCTCGAGAATGGGTTAATGGGTTCAGAGTGGATGATATACCTAAAGATGGGTATGAGGTTTCTAGGTCTCGGTCCAGTGGTCCTGGGGGTCAAGTGAGTGTAATCGCTAGCGCCGAGTGTGGAGTTGGGAGTGTGACCTGTCTTCCAGCCCAATCCATCTGAGCTTGACTTTGGGTGCTGCGCGTCCCAATTCGTATCGGTCAGTCAATCGATCCACGACTGACATTGATTTTCTCTCACTGTGTGATATCGACTTTTGGCACGCGCAAATAGCACGTGAATAAGACCGAGTCGAAAATCACTATCCGATGTGATCTGACCCGAGCCAAGGGTGATTGGTTACCGCCATTTGTGTTCCAACCGCTGACCAAAGTGGTGAGTACATATGAGTTTGGGAGTAGCCAGCCGGTCACCTCTATTCTCTACTTCATCTCCCCCGCTTCTTTCCCCAAAAGGACCAGAATCGGTTGGGTGTCTATATGTCTCGAAGATGCTGTCAGCATTTTCAAGAAAGGAATAGAGCTAACACACATGTCCCATTCTATTCCTGTGTATTTCACTGCTACTATGAGTCAATAGCCGCACTATATGCCTTCCCCACCTTCAATCCAGATATCATCGCAACAATCCCGAAAGGCTTCCCAGAACCTCTCAACGGCTTTAGGGCTACTACATCAAACCATTGTCAAATCTGCCGAATCGGTGATCATCAACCCTACGTCTGAAGAACAGAAGGAAAAAGTACGAAGGTACGTCAGGAAAGAGAATGAGAGACGGTTGGAAGGCAAGAAGAGGGCGGCTGCTAAGCGGGCTTCGAGAAGGGATATCGACTAGATCAGTGTTAGTGCCAATCTGGGACCGGTTTCAGGGTTGGGAGTGGGGTTTGGAGGTCATGAGGATGTAGGTTGGAAACATCGGCAGTGAAGTTGATTCGCTCGGCCACCTCTCGATCAGACTCGCGAAACGGGACAGATTGGCCTTACTTCATCTCCCGCAGCCGCAGGATCACTCGCCCCTGAACGCAAGCCACGCTTGGGACCATTCCCGATCTCATTCAGACAGGACATTCGGTGCAGGGTACCGATCCCCTCGCAATGACACTGGTCAGATGGATCGGATCGGGTCGGATACAAGTGCCCGCCTCTCATGACGCGAGGCCTCAATCGAGCCCAAAGGCTAGTCAGGCTAGTGATTCACCGCTGAATCGCTACGTGTCAACCGCATCAAGTCGCCTATGCAGCATACGCTGCTCCCCTCGCCCAGCACCTGTCGTCTATAGCGCGAGATCCACTTCATACGCCCATCAGGCCAAGGACAAAGCCAGGACACCTTAGGAATTTTTAGGCTATGAAGCAAGAACTGGGAAGCATGATTCAGTATGTCTCCGGATACAAACAAGCTTTGGGACTCGCTTTCGAACCCAGAGCAGGCCATGAGAACCGCTCAAATTGCGCTCGGTGTTATGTATCGCATGCTGGTGTTTGCTGTATGCACTTTGCCACCGAGTAGCAAATGTCATGTATATTGCTTTCTTTTTGTTTCTCTCTGTTGGATGTGAAGCATGAATAGATACATGAGTTACTTTGTATGGACACATAGATCGACAACTTGGTAACGAGAGCAGAGAAAATGTCCTTTCATTTGGACTGACTGATCAATCTAATCTATACTACAACCCATCTTCCACTTGTTAAAACGTCAAAACAAAACATGATGAAGCATTTATACTACTATACTATACACCCCATAATCCGCCTCTATTCGTTTGACCCTCCCGGACGGCCGATCCAGGATAATTACTTCCGTCATTCGCCATAGGTCCTAAGCCAAACCCTTGAGCATCGAGCAGCTCATGTTCCCCTTCGTCCTGCGAAAGAGGCGCATGCGCGTGTCCGTTGCCCCTGCGTCCTCCTAACGGACGTCCGTGCATCCCAAAGAAACCTCTTTGAATATCTCGGGCACCCGCGAACGCCTGTGAGAATGCAGAGGTATAGTAGACTAGACTTGTGGGTCCGGCTGATGATCGAGTAGGTGATGTGGATATTACGTCGGGATCCGATGATGAACCTTCTCCTGTGGCGGCATTGGGATTATCTCGGTTCGCATTGGCAGCCGCTTGAGCCTGTTCGCTTTCCCTTTGAGCCTGTCGAAGTCCCCTCTCAAACCTCTTCACACGCCACCATCCACCGACAGAAGTCAGGACGATAAACCATCCAACACTCATCAACAGGAAACTGAAGTATTCGTTTGCCCGACCGACTTCTTCCGCATTGGGCAAGTCGAAGAATTCTGACAAGGTCTTATTATGCTGATGCGCCCAGTCTTCGGCTTCCTGGACGTTGTTGAGCAATACAATGGGCGTATCCTCGCCTCCACCAGGTTCACGAACAGGTACAGGCCAAGGTCCGCCGGGTCCCCAAATGGCCTCGATAGCGTTCTCGGCAGCTGATTCGTCCGGTACACCGTCTGGCGCAGGTGGGTCGGAAGGATCGGTGGGGAATCGTCCAGAGTTGATAAGGTCTTCCGCTCGAGATCGAAGGTTGAGACCAACTTGAATCAATGTCATACCGAGACCAACTCGAGAACCGTACTTGGCAGCATGCGTGGTATGTAATACGTAGGTGAGGAGGAAACCGACGAATTGGAAGGAGAAGGATACGATAACTGGAGAAACACAATATTAGCATTAAAGCCTAGTCCAAGATCTGCAGTGGATTGATTAGCTTACGGTTCCAGAAGAAGCCAAAGAAGTTGCCACCAGGCATACCATCTATCAGAATCTCGTCACCACTCATCGAGCTAGACAAAGGACCGAAAGGCGACGAGGAAGAAGGTAGGACGACGGTCGTATCCCAATAAGGAGGTACTGCATCTCGAAGAGCAGCTTGATATGACTGAATGAAGGAAAGTGGATCAGCGACGACACGTACACCAGGTCCGCTTAGATGAACTTACTGGAGGACCTTCTTTCTGAACCTCTTCAGGTGCATACTCCTGACCGTCGGGACCAGTCTCGGCACCATGAGTGTTATCAGGCCTAGCAGCCAGATTACCGAACACGCCGCTCGATCCACCTCCTACCACCCTTGATCCAGGGGTGGAAGGCTGATGACGTGGCAGAAAAGAGGACGGTAAGATGCCGCCTAGGAAATGTCTCTGTGGTGAGGGATTGGGTCGGTAGGCGGGTGCGGAGGGTAGAACACCGTTCGTGTTGCCTGGTGCCGGATTATGCGATGAGTAGGGTTGGAAAGGTGGCGGTGAAGGTGGTGGCAGGGTCTATGGCAAGGGCAACATGTAGTCAGCTATGTGATCACCGTCAACATTGAAGCAATAGCTGCAGCTCACGTAGTCACGCTCAAAGTCGTAATCACCAGGCATAGTCCCCTCTCTTCGCTGATCACGGCTCAAAAGCCCATGAGTCTCGCCTTCACCCTCATCGTCAGGCGCATCGAAAGCAGCGTCCATCTCATCAGGATCAGGCACGGCATGTTGCCTTCGAGAAGGATTCAGCCGGAACGACCGGATCGAGTGAAGCGATGATCGCCTTGATCGGGCGGTAGGTGAGGTAGGGGAATCAGGAGCAGTGGAGGAGATGGGGGCGTAACGGGACATGATAGGTGGTCGTTATCGATGATCGGATACTATCCAATATCGCTGCGTTAGCATCCATCGGCCGACGGGGTTACATTCAACGCTGTATGCCCAAGCGGCAAGACAGTGTAAAGAGCAAGAGAAGATGAGGAAGAGAAGCGCATCAGAGGGTGGTGCATGAAGTCAATTGCACATATTGCGGCCATCCACATGACTCGATCGAAAAACCAAACACAATCGCCCGTGAGGGCTTTCGTATCCGGTCCGAAAGAGATGGGATGACCAGTCGCGACTTCGTTGTATAATCATATGCGCGAGGAGAAGAGAAAGGGTGGATTTGCACGAAAAAAGGGCGAAAGAAGCACATGAGTCTTACTCACGTTGATCTGGATCTGGATCTGGAGGGGCGGCGATGAGGAATGGAATGGGAAGGGTTAATATGATAGATACAACGATTGGGGATATATAAAAGCTTTCGTCGTCGAAGTTGCTTGCTTGACTGGTAATAATGTTACACCTCCCCTCTAAAGGGCTCTAAAGCCCTTGAAGTCGTTCCCGATCCTCTATGCAAGAGGGGGGATTCTACGACGGTAAGTCAGCAGAAAGAGGTGAATGCTGTGTGATAATGTATAAGTTTTGAGATGCAATGAAAAGGAAAAGAAAGAAAAGAGAGAGAATTGTGCTAGAAGAAAGGATTGAGGAGGTTGAATGAGGGTAAGTGAAGGTGAGCCAAGCGAAGCAAAGCAAAGCAGAGCAAGCGAGTTGTTTGAGGCTGAGTCAAAGTCACAAAGTCACAGAGTCCAGTCACTCAACGCTTCATCATGCCATGCATTGCCAAACCAAACAGTTTGGCCGTTTACATTCCGAGACTAGACTAGACTAAACGAGACCGAAGGCCGCTGCTGCTATGCACAGGCTATGCACACTGTGCCCGTATGCTTGTATGCTTGGCATATCCTGCAATCCCCACCATACAAAGGACTACGCGGCCCGGTATGTGCCACATTTTCGGCATTATATACCCAGCTACTCCAGGAGGCATAAATATGCAACGTGGCATTCCATCAACTTGTATTACTTCCATAGCCCCCTAAGGAATCGTTCGGTGGTGTTCGTTTAACTGCCATATCATATGGTGGTTTGGCAGGGACAGGCATAGTATGACGACATACCACTACAGTAAACTCATCAGGTCCAAGCTTTGTGAGTTAAGCGGATCCGTTGACATGGCATACCATAGATCTGAGAGACGAGACCAAGTATGACCCGACTCAAGAGACACTACTTAACCAACCATCTATCAACAACCTCGACTTCTTTCTCCCCCCTTTCTTCCACATATCAACGAATCAACGATCAAACAAAGCAACTTCAACACGCTTTACACTACCAACTAACATTACCACCACCACCACCACCAACAACAACCCCATTCATCATGTCTGCTAACGCTCTTATTTGGTCTCCTGAGTGAGTCATTCATCCTCTTGGAAATCATCACTCAACACGGTCTCCCTTGTGGTTCTCAACTGCTCGACCATCTGAAGCTGATCTTGTCGTGTCTCCTGCGCTCACAGGAACTCTCAGGACCAGTACATTGTCATGATTGACGACATCAACGAGGTGAGTTATCATCTGTGCTCGACGTTCACTACCGGTCACGCGACTCTCCACAAATCCAACCAGCACGTCGATGGTCGTACCCCTCTGTCCCTCTTGTCTCTGGGCTCTTATGACGAAACGCTGGCGTCGATACTCCTCTTGTCCCTCCCTAATGTCTTCATGGTACAAGCCTATGAATTGCACGACGCCTTTGCTGGCAACACAGGCGGGCTATTGCGAGAACAAAGTCAAGAATATCAGGACTGATTACCGTATCTCGCATCTCCTCTGTCGCAGTACGAGCAATGGAAGTCTCAGCCCGCTGGCGGAAAGGACATTGCTCTCTCCCGATTTTTGGGCCAGTTCACCATCGTAAGTGTTTCATTCCTCGTCTCGCCTCGCCTCGGCTCATCTCCAGTCCCGCGGGCCGAGGCGGTTCATCCTTTCTACTCATGTTCGCACCCCAAGTCGCCGAAATGAACCACACCAGCATTGTTCGACTGTCTCCTACTTATCCTGTGTAACGCTGGATATGAACGCTGACTCGTCCTTCTCTGCTCCTGCACGTTATACAGTACAAGACCTCGACTGGTGTAGGTCACACCGGAACTCTTGGAGAGGTATCCAAGCAGGAGATCCAGAACGTCTTCTTCGGTGGTGACAACAACAAGCACGTCGAGTGAGTGAATACATCCTGACTATGACATCTTATCAGATGACTATTCCACAAAACTCGTACCACCCGGCGTATATGGAGCTTGAAGGGAGGAATTCAAGCTGATCAGAGCCTTCATATCTTTCTCTCTCTCTCGCTTGCTCGTTTCCCACCCTTGTTACTGCCCTTTCGTACCATGGTTCCGTTCTTCTCCTTACTCTCCGTAGGGACGCCATCATTGTCATCCTCAACGAGGGAAAGATCCACAAGGGTGACTTGCACCATACTTTCAAGCTCACCAAGAACGCCGCTCGAGGAGCCGGTGAGGTTCGAGGTATCGGCGCCCAGCAGGGTCAGCACCGATAAGCTCTGGCTCTACCCTAGCGAAGCGATACGTACGACATGACGTTACGTCTAGCAATGCGGAGCAGCGGAACGAATGACATACGGGGGAACAACGTAGCCCGCCAGAAGTAGAATGAAGACAACACAAATAGGAAGAATGTAGCATGCAATATAGTACCAACAAAGCAAATCAAATCAATCCATCATCAAATGCAACGCAACGCATCATAATCAAGCACAGTTCAAGCGTGTCACTGTTTTTTTTGGTTTTCCATTTCCTCTTTGTCTTCTCTGCTAAATCTGATCTGCCTTCTGCTTAACTTGAATTGCCATGATATGCAGTCGTGCATCGAGGGCGTTCTCGGTGATCACCGCTCAACTACAGTGACATTCCTCATTTGCAGGAGCCCCGGATAACCACGACAACGACGCCTGTTGACATCATAGGTCGAGAGAAGTGCGGATGTGCAATCGAAGATGCTTTGTCTAGATATAGAAGGTTATACAGCAGATGCAAGTCAGCAGCGTACGCCAATCGCATCGTGAAGTAGTCCTTTTTGTGTATATCCTCAATCCGAGAGGGCGCATCACAGACCTGATCTGACTGCACATTGCCCGACAAACGATCCACACAGTATCGAGCACGATAAGCTTACGAACAACCGACACCTCAATCCATCATGCCTGTAAGTATTTGCGAGCTGGTGTCTTCCCGGAAACGGCCGTCTTCTGTTGGTAACCCGCTGCAATACACCCCCTCGTCCCGCTACACTGTGATACCTCGCGCACTCTCTCGCTGACTTACTTATGCTCCGCTCGCCCGCTCGCAGCCTCAAACAGTCCTAATAATCGGCGCTTCAAAAGGCCTAGGTCTAGCCCTAGTCAAGAAGTATTCAACCCTCATTGGCCCCACGAACGTCTTCGCGACCGTTCGATCAACAGTATCCGATGATCCGAATGCAGAGGAGATCAAACCTTTCCCCGAAGGTGTAAGGGTCATTGAAGATATTGATGTTTCAGAGAAAGATTGCGGGGACAAGATTGTCGAAGGGTTGCAAGGGGCTGCCGTCGGTTTAGTGGTTTATGTTAGTGGTGTCCTTAAGCCTGAGGTGAGTCATTTTCTGGTCCCAGATCTTTGAATTTTCCGGATCATGATAAGTCGCTCTTGAACTCTTTTGGTCTCTGTGAACGTGCAGATAGACTGATGCCAATTGGGGGTGGCGTAGGAAATAGGCAAAGCCAATTGGGACGACGAGATCATGATGTACACCATCTGCTCTATCGCTCCAGTCTTTGTCGTCCAATCCCTGTGAGTTCGTGAGGGTACTTTGCCTTCTTTTCTTCACACGTTCATCTTTATCGTACCCTTACTTTGCGAACCAGTCCAGAACGCTGACATATTCCCCCTCTTTCCTCAATCATTATACCATTATACCTTCTCCTGCTTCAACCCGGCCCAGCCTCATGTCAGCCTCCCTAGCACCAGAAGCCAAGATCATTCTCCTCACTTCCGAGGCCGGGTCAATCACCCTTCGAACTGAGGGTGAAGGTGGTGGGATGTACGGCCATCATGGATCAAAGGCTGCTGGGAACATGATTGGACACCTGCTGAGCTATGATCTCAAGGAGAGAGGGGTATCGATTGCTATGATCCATGTGAGTAGCGAAGAATATAATTGATCGGTCGTTATACAATAACACCGCACGGTTGTTCTGGCTGCCTTGTATTACTGCCTGATACCATCGCTTCCACATTACACCTGGCCATTGGCATCCGATCACTCAAAGGAAGAGTGCTGGCTGACCACTTCGTCGTACTGTCTGACGCTGTCGATGTTCTCTAGCCCGGATTCTTAAAGACCGGTAAGTCAGCTATGATTATATCTTTTCGCTTTTCGCAAAATACACAGCCTCAAACGAAAGCTGACGTATTTGCAAACCATCGCAGAAATGACCAAGAATGCAGGTATGGAAGAGTTCTACGACAAGATGGGTGGTGAGTGTCCCTACGCTGCGCTCTACAGCTCATCCTCCGCTTGCTCAGACCTCAGGGTCGTAGTCTGCTTGAGAGCTGATCAGACGATCTGCTATGACTTGAACAGCTGTCACTCCAGACGAAGCGGCCGTCCCATTCGCAGAGTTTGCGGAGAAGCTGAACCTCGAAATGTCGGGTCGATTCTGGGCACCGAGTGAGTATAGCTGAACCTCTTATCCTGAGGAAACTCTACCCGCTTTATCACTCTCCCACTTTACATTTTTTTTGGATATATGCTGACCATCATTGCTCAATTGTTTTTGACTCTGTGATTTCCTATACTGTACCTCTTTTTCAATAGTGGGAGCAAGGCAAGTCGTCTCACTAATACCCGACGGCGATCAGCAATCTCAGATGTATATACATGAGATGTGTACGATATCGATGAGCCATCTCGAGCTCACATTCAATTGGCTCACACAGGGGTATCGGAAACGCCGAAGAAGTTCTGGGCAAGGAAGCTACCAAGAAGCCCGGTCCCCTCGAGCTACCATGGTAGATCGGCTCTCACTCAATGCCTCTGATGAGCAGAGGTCCTCGACCAACTTTGAGGAAGGACGGTGAAATATCTAGGAAGAAGAAGAAGAAGAAGAAGAAGAAGAAGAAGAAGAGAATTACTGTAACCAATGTCGCTTCTGTACTGATGCATACGTTGTCACTAATCCAGCAAGAAGGAAAGTCGTCTCAAGTCTCTCATATGACACAATATAAACCATACGACACAATTATCTTTCCACCCATGTAAGTAAGGCAAGGGATACAGGCCCAAATAATAAGGAAGACATACAATGTCGCTCTCACTTTTTCTCTTCTTTCTTCTCTTCTTCTTTCTTTTCTTCCTTCTTCTCCTCCTCCTTCTTCTCTTCTTTCTTCTCGCCCTCTCCCTCCGTCTTTTCCCCTCCTCCTCCACCTCCTCCTGCATCAGCTGCCGGAGGCGGTACGTCCTTCTTCTCCCCACCATCAGGCGGTTTTTCTTCTGTCTTTGTCTCTTCAGTCTTGGCGGCCTCCTCCGTCTTGGGATCTTCAGTCTTCGTCTCTGTCGTCGCTGCTGTTGCCGTGGCCGAAGTCTCTGTTGTAGCTGCCCCTTTTTCTTCGGTAGCTGCGGCTGTGGCTGTGGTTGTGCCAGGTTTTCCTTTACTGCCGTAACGCAGCTGTACAATACGTAGTCATATCAGTACTTGGTCAGCGCAAATCGCCATCGACTCCGTTATATCCGTATCTTGGATCACGAATGCCGAGGCTGAGTGCAGGGTGAGAGGGGCATGATTGCGCTGACCGGACAACGATATGTATCTGAGTGAGTACTTACTCCCTTGTAGCTGGCATCTATGTGATCCCACATCGACTTAAAAGCGTTGGAAACGCTCGTCTCTCCTTTTTTATACGTCTTGACTATTGATTCCCACATTGATTTGAGCGTGCTTTGGACGGACTATAAAGAGAATCGCAGTCAAATCGCAGCCGTTAATTCGACATAGGGTGTAAAACACGAGATGGGAAGCTGTCAGCTCTAACAAATAACAACCCTTAATTAAGCAATGTCTCATCCCCATAAGCAAAAGGTGTCACGAGTACAGTAGAGTACAGTATTGACTGACCTTTTCAAATGCCTCCCAGCGCTTGGCTAATCGCACCGTGAATCCATCCGAGGTCCCCGTCGCCGTCGCCGCCGTAACAGTCGCTGCGTCTGTGGCCGGAACCTCGGTTGTGGTGACGGTGACTCCGTCAGTCTTGATATCTTCCGTTTTACCCTCCTCGGTTTTAGGAGCATATGTTGCGGCGGTGGCGGCATCTGTCTCCGTTTTCTTCTCCTCTGCGGGCGCCTCCGTGCCTTCCGCTTTTGTTTCAGTTGCCGTGGCAGATGCTTCCGTCTTGGTGGCTTCGGTAGCTTTGGTTTCTGTGGTCGCTGCCGTTGCCTCGGTCGTAGCAGGGGCCGTGGCGGTATCCGCTGCCATCGTGTGACGTTGACCTAATACCTGTTTGTTTTCTTAGCTGAGTAGAGTGCGACGTGGAGTGGCGAAGGCAAAAGTCTGTCTAGCGTAACTGATGGTCTAGAAAGGAACAAAAGACCTCGTGTCTGGGGTGGCGACACCTGTCGATTGGCTGACAGACCCAAGTGCGTAACTGAAGATAAGGTGATGGACTCGAGTAATAAACCAAACCGATTCTCAGGTAGATATAATATGTTCCTTCGAGAAAGAACAATCAGACTGTCGGTCATGAAGAGATACATTATATATGCAACGATGTACGGCCTACACGCCTACACGCCTACACGCAAGCCCCACTGGGTGTCCGAGTCGATCGCAATCTCGGACAATTTCGAGAGAAGCAAGATAGCAGACTTGTGATTCTCACACATCCACCTTACTCCGCTATCAAAGGATACTTGTGAGAGGACAGTAACACCTTTCAGGCCTGTCCTTTCAGCGTGTGCACAAGTCGCCTTACTAAGACCCCCACTTGGCTGTTGAGATAGGCAATCTCCAGCGGCGTGTGAACAGAGCGTACATTATTGTGGCGATTCTCAGGGTGGTACAAATAGCCTATAGTCTACAGTTTCAGTCGTCCCCCCATGTCCTCGAGCTGATGAGCAGATACGGTACGCACACAATAGACAGATTCATCCTGCTGTGCGAGAAGAAACTCGATGTCGTGCTACGTGTGCGTGAGAGCTCCAGGACATCATATGTTTAGGCGTTAGTTCATCATCCGTCGATCCGATGTGTCCGTTACGATTGATTGGTAGGTGTTGTCCTCGCCACAGGTCCAGAGCTCGATATGTTAACACCTCTCTCTGTGTCTCTCTCGGTGAGCTGTTCAACGGCATCCGACACGTTTGAGTTCGTGGGCTAAGTCGATCAACGCCTGTCATCAGAAAGGAGCCACAAAAGAGCGACCGATCCCTGGATGACTGGCTTCAAACCCTTCACTGCCTTTCATGAGTTTATCGTCTTATCTACGTGAATCCTTTCAGCCTGCTCCTGCGTATTGTGTTGATCAATACATCGACCTCGGGCATCAGCATACCTCCCCTCGGTCGTTGATCTTTGATCTGACATGACCCACTCGTCTAGAGACAAAATCCGATGGGTATGAATGCCTCAGTTGTCAACAGTCAAAACTCTCAAGGATTGTCCTACATCCCACTACGGGTTTATAAAAATAAAGACTTAATTTAGCTTCGATAGCTCACACTCGTTTACAGTACTAGTACAAGACGTTCTTGAACCAACTTCGACTTTAACCAATTAACCAATTAATACGTACCCGTATTCACGTAAATCAGTATGAGGTACTCGATCGCCGTTGCAGCTCTGGCGGTGGCTTTGCCATCGGCACTGACAGCCTCTGCGTCCCCCTTGGACCACCTTAGCATGGCCATGGATCTCCTCAAGAGGAGCACTGATCCTTCTCAGGGTGCTTCTACTTTTGATCTTGTTTGGCCTTTGTGAGTTTACATATTTACATTAGTGTGTGCAAGGGGCTGCCGAGAATGTAGGGAAAAAGAGAGGAACTGACTCGTCCGAACCGTCACCTGACTCGGAATGGGTCTCATACATATACATAGCTTATCCACCGGATGCCAAAAGGTTCTCAACGAAACTATTACGCCAGAATGTCCGGTTTATCAATGTCTGCATATCGGTGAATACCTCAACGGTGAGTCTCACGGTAACAAGTACACTGCCCATATGCGTGTACTATGTATACTGTACCGCCACACAACTTCTATGGAAAAAGAGAGTGCTTTGCAAACTAGTAGATCCACGTGTGTATCGTACGTGTGTCAAGTTTGATGCTGATCGCCCGACCCGCGTGATGTTGCAGCCACGCAGGACGGCACAGACCTGAACGACATCAGCAAGTTCCTCGAACTCACATGCTCGGCCCAACCGTGTTCTGCCGAGATCCTAGACGGTACTGTCCAGCGTATTGCGCAAGGCTGTTCCGCCGAGCTCGGGCTCTTTGGCTATTCTGCTGAAAACTTCACTGAAGTGGCGCACGCTTATGAAGCTGCCCGAAATGCGGCCTGTCTGAGGACGTGAGTGCAGAAACATGAGCATCCCTTGAGGCCGACGGCCGTTTGCCACAGCCGGGGCAAGCGATCAGCGGTCAACAATCAACGGTCAATAGCTAATACTGTCTCTGGTACTGTATGTTGTCGCAGATCCCACCCGTACCAACCTGGCGATACCCACCCCCCTTCAAGCTCTTATTGCGCTATCTCGCTATATCAGCAATACAACGAAACCATCACGGCGGAGGGGATCAACCAATTCGTCTCTGCCGCGGATTCCGCTGCTCAAGAAGGCGAAGCTGCTGTGCAGGAATGCATCAAGACGTCTCTCCAGGACTACATCTGTGTCGATTGTGTCTTTGGGGTTCTTGATGTCCTTGAAGTCGCCTATCCAGGCTTACAGACTATCGCCATCAGCGAGAATAGTACTATCAACGGATGGTTGGAAGGTACTTGTGCTGCGAAGAACTTGACTGTCTTGACCGGTGAGCTTCTCTATAAATGGGAGTCGCAGCGAGATTTGGCCATGTCATGCCATGATCGGTTGGCTGATGCACAACCTCGTTTCTACAGATGGTACTCTTCCCCAAGGAATTTCGCAAACTGCCACAGTAGCCACTCAGCAGGACAACAGCACCGGAAATGGGGACAGCTCCCAGTCTCAGCGACGACGACATCAAATTCGAGCAAAGAGGCATTGAGCGACTTGGCTTCTCTAATCAGTCGTCAGCCCCCGAAGTATATGAGTAACAAGTAAGAACTCCTCAAGTGCACATAGGAGTAATAGTAACATCGCTTTCAGCTACACACATGCCTGGATATACCCTGTTTTCGGTCGTCGCTGTCTAGAGGTGCGATACCACCATGCTTATGATCACTGTCGGCATAGAGACTACATGTATTGAAGAGGGACATGGTTGCATGTTATGACTGATGATCGGCTTGGCCTTTTTAATCGGTGAAAGCAGTACATGCAGTATGTACATACTGTACATGGTTGCGAGACGATGCTCTGTCTGTGGCTAAGAGGTGTACAGTACGGGTGCAGTACCCGCGCACAGGCGACAAGAAACGCATACTATAGACATATCAACTTTCAACCTTTCTTACGACCGCAGTATGTACAGAGCTCTGTCCCATCTCGACTCTTACGCCAGCTGCATTCTTCTGCAAGAAACCCATCGGATCAGCGAACGCTATTGTTCAGGTAGTAGTATTCCAACGGATGCATAATGCAGAATAACGGGGGTCGGTCATGACATACATTCGGCGAATGTCTTTACTCACCACCTTTGTTTTCCCCATCTGCGTTACCAGCACAAATCCAGACGCCAGAGTGATTGAGCCCCCCCTTGCTTGCCCAAAGATGTCTGGTGCACTCCATCTTCGCGAGAGACCTCATCATTTGTGTCGCAAGTTTGGGGTGTTCGAAGTCGGTACGACCTTCGGAATCAGTATTCTCATAGGTGGTGTCGCTTTGACCATTGGTGTGCGGAGCTAACGGAAATAATGTCGAAGGTGAGAGATTCATGTTGTCTCGACTGGTAGAGTCAACGATCGATAGTTGGTGAAGTTAGTACTATACCGGGGTCCCAGTAAGACGGTCGAGTTGTTCCGTAAAGTTATGGAGACCAGTAGCAGGGACAGTCTTTTCAAATCCCTGGACAGCTTTTATATCCAGCAGATACTGTACCCTCTAAGCGTCGCCTCCATGTCGTGGCCTTCCTTGTACAAGTTACAATAGTACGAACCATGAACACCTTCTTATGAATCGTTAGCTCGTCAGCTCGTCAAAACCGCCAAGTGGAAGCCTCTCATCGTCTTCTCAGAAAGAAAGGTAATCGAGTGACGTTGAACAGAGCGCAGAGAACAGATCTGCAGGAGAAGCAAAAACTTGTCTCGAGAAGCCACACCTACTCCACTGTTCGAAGCTTCTTCAAACCGAACCAAGCAACTCCGCACACGGTTCCTTTGCCCCATCGAAAAACGAAATTTAGCCGAACCCAAAGGCATGTTTGAATGCGAGCGGTTGGGGCGACTTCGAGGCTAAACTTTTCGCGATTTGATCGGATGAGTATCGGGTATAGAGAGCTGCATTTTGTTGTAAAGATGCGGTCCGAAAGCCGAGAGTTCGTGAATCGGGGTTCGCGCATAACATTGGCCGCGCGGAGTAGGCATCGTGAAGGACATGGTTTGGGGTCAATCATACACAGAAAAGGATGGGCACGATTGACCTGCTAGATTCATCGCTAGTAGGTTCATCGACATGGCTACATCAGGCATTTGGTGTTGCGATCCAGCATGCCCAAGTCCTTGACAGTTACCGGTACCCGGTACCGCAGGTCCGACCAATGATCGGATTCATTCGCGTTTACCACGACTGATCACTGAGCTCGAATGGCATCATGAAATGATCCACACTATGTACGCCAAGCCTTGTTAGAGCTTCGCTTACAACTCCTCCTCATCCCCAACTTCGACCAGCTGCTCCGCCCAATCATCCAATGCCCATATTGTGAATTTTCCCAACTCGTGCCACCTTTCCCTTCGTGCAGTCTCCTTCCAAGCGCGTGACAAGCCTATGTAATATGATATGGATCAGCGTCATGCAGCAGACAAAACACGAGGGAAAGAGGTCATGAAGTATCAATCACTGTTTGACGGAGGGACAGCAAAAGCTTACCCGCTGTGAAGGACCACAATTCCACATTCCAGCCTCTCCTCAATGCTTCTCTGACAGCACCGGGGAAACCATCCCTGTTGAATTGGCCTCCCCTCGCATCACCCGTAGCCAGTACAAGGGTATTACCCCTGTCCGCACTGAAGCCCTTTTCGTTGATCACCTGGAGTATCTTCAGATGTAGGATCTCATCCACCCCTTGTTCTCTGTATCTCCTTAGGCCGATATCATTATGACCTGAAATTCGAGCTTGCGGCCTAGCGGAAACCTTCATTGAAGTGGGATCTTCGACCTCATCCTCGTATAGCTCTACTCGTTTGAGAACCGATACTTCCCATCCTAGCCGAACGAGGGAATCCAGGTTCTGATGTAATGGTGAAGAAGCGACGAGATGTAATGAGCCGGGAGGTGTAGGGCGACCGCGGCGGAGCAGAAGTGATAAAGCGGGAAGCGACAATGTGCGGAGATGGCGAGGGGGAAGAGCATCGGATGGATTGGCATACAGGTGATGTAACAACCCGTGAAGAATGTTTGAGCTGATCGAAGTTCAAGCATGAATCAGTCCATGCAGAAATTGAGAGGATTCCATGCAAAGAGCAACTTACTGATCGACGTAGACATGACAAAGCCCTTCCGTGTCCACTGTCCCTCTGAATCCGCCTTCGCCTTTTCCTATCACCCGGCCAACACCACCCTGCCAAACTACCCTTCCCTTCTTCTCCCCATATGCTTGCTCGTAATCGTTGGCCAGGAAGGCCTTGATGAGGCTCTTCTCTGCTGAGAAAACTTTCGGCATTTTGTTTCCTAGAATTGTCAGAGCGGTCGGTGTGAGCGTGACCGCCTTCTTCTCGTCTTTCTCTTCTTCGTCGTCCGTTTCGAGGCTCTTGGGAGCTAAGGGAATAGCCAAAGCTGCCACCATTTCCGTATACAGGTTCTCCCTCATTTTCGCCAATGCTCTCCGGAGGGCAATCTTATCTGATTTTGTAGTGCTGAGTAATGGTAGACCTGATTGTCGCCTAATAACGTTTGCGATCTTCGTAGCTGATTGTATGTCCCCTAAAGCGGGGAACAGGTCTCTAATGATTTGTGGTGCGAGATTACCGGTGGTCGAGTCAAGTTTGGCTTGATGCTCGATCTTGTCCAGATTGTCTCGTCCGAAAGTGTTCGCAAAATCTCGTTGGAATTGCGTAAAGGGTTCTGGCCGCTCGGGGACGATACTGATTTGACTGGCAATTTCATTATCTGTTAAGTTTGTTTCTTCGTCTGTTTCTGTTTCTTTCGAGATTGGTATGGTGATAGGGGCACGATGAACGCGGATACCGGTCCGATAGCGTCTTCGACCTGGAAGACGGGTCCTGACCCATGTGACGAGCACTCGTGGTCGTCTGTTTGTTGTTTCGGCAAGGTCAGTCGTGTCCGTGGTGACATTGAGATTTGCGCTAGGAGCTGTCGACACATATGATTCCGTCTTCTCCATTTCCGCACCCTTAGCAGAGACTGATGATTCTGGTGATGGTGTTGTCGCGGGAGCGTCTTCGGCGAAGTCACGGGCGACAGGGTGATGACCGCTACCATTGTCTGTGTGTGAATGACTGCTACCCTTGCTCGAGGTACGGACGCTCGTAGGACCGAAGAAAGCGTATTGCTCATACGCTGATTGTGTCGTCTTATTGTTGTTCGATGGTACCCAGTCTGCGGAGGCATACGAGCCAGCTATCGATTTAAGCAGATCCAACGCTGTCCAAGGCGGAATTACGGGTACATCATGAACTAACGGCGCATCGGCTTGAACAAACGCGACATGGTCACCTGTCGATTCTAAGGAACAATACAAAAGGTGTGAGCTGCAGAGACCACTTTCAAACCCATGGAGAAGATATTAGCGTACCTGAGGCATTTTGACCTTTCTCACTTATCTGAACAATTTCTGCTTGATTGGGAACGACTCGGGGATCGGGCTCTAAACCGAGAATCGATGGGTCCAACTCCTCTTCAATTTCGAATGACTCTTCCATGATTTGGTGGTGACTTTCTGTCCGGGCATCTGAAGCCATAGCATTCGTAATATTGACAAGGAACTGATGATAGGTCGTATCGGTATACAAGCGTGTATACGTGTTCTTGCAGCCGTGATTGCGTTTGTTGTTGATGCCCACTAGGTCACTGCCGGAGTTTGAGTTGTGTGTGGATGATGGCAAAGTCGTACAGGGGCAGGTCAAGGAGAGTACGAAAGGATCGCCGAAACGCAGATGAGACCGGGATTGACTTCGTAACCGCCCAGTGGTCTACTATTTCGGTATATGGTATATGTACGATGAAAGCCCGGCGAAATGCCTTGAAGAAAAAGAGAGAAAGCAAGCAAAGTAAAGTAAGTGATCAAGCGATCGATCTTGATGGTGCTGATCGACTACTGTTAGCCCTAGTGCAAACCCATTGAGACGCGGAGACCCCAGTTGTTTAATTGAGTGGCAAATCGGCTATCGCCCTATCTCCTGTGGGCAATCATAGCTATAAACGTATAGCATCGATGAGTCAACTACTCGGAATGCATGACTATACGTCCTGATCTACCCGTAGTACAATGATTGAAAACTGGACAAAGCGTTCTTGATGCTATCGCACCCGACTTTAGTATACGGTGACAGCTTTACTGGCAGTCGTTCCAAGTGCCGTCCTGAATTCAGACAGCTTTGGTCATGGAAAGGTAGCCTTCTCCGGGAGAACGCAATAGTATCGACTTCTCCCAAAAACGGCCAACGGCACTATACGTTCTACTCTCGACCGGCACCTAATACCGGAAGAACGTATAGTGATCGACTTGGCCGGTTAATCCATGGGTTCCTATATGGTCACATTGCCGATTTTGCATGCACGCCATGCTAAGCCATGGCTATGGCCTCTATTGACCTGATCGAAATGCGCTTCACTTATGCATACCGTCACTCCTACCACAACAGGAAATGGAGTACTGGTGCGCCCCGTGAAAAGTGCTTTTCAGGATCTCCCGTCTCGCAGCTCGTATACTGAACTGAGCCTGGCGACCTTCGTGAAGACTTCCAGACCCTACTAATGCTTCACCCCTTTAATCCCATCCACCGTCCATGATGCCTTCTCCGAATCGCTTGACTATCCAACCGACCCCTACAGGTCCTACAATTGTGGCTAAGATGATACCCCAGTTGACGATCAAAAACTCATCCTCTGTCAAAAGAGGGTCCGGGGTATTGTAGGCGATTTGAGAGATCCTAAGGGGAAGTAGCACAAGCAGTTAGAATCAGATTCGATCAGGAAAGGAATAAGGCGGTAGGAAGGCTCAGACTTACAGCAAGCCAATCTCGCCTCGTGCGACCATGGCGGAACCAAGGAAAATCGCACCCTTCCATGACGAGGCAGTATTGCCACCACTGCGGTCGGTCGCTTGTAAATCGACAGCACGCTTGGGCCAAATCAAAAGCCAGACTCCACAAACCATCTTGCCAAGGACCATGAGCAGGGCATAGACGATACCGCGCCAGATGATCCGACCTTTCCAAAGGGGCACGAACGGGATACAATATCCGATCGAGCCAAAGAAATTGGGAACCAGCAAGTAGTTGAGCAAAGGAGTCAGGTAGTGCTCGAATGATGATCGCAGTGTGGGTCCGTTCTTGGGTGGCGAGATAGGATGTGATTCCAGAGACGAAGGATAGGACACTGGAATACGCTGGCGAAGTGTCGGAGGTGCAGGGAGCGTATTGAACCGCCTCAGTCCCAAATCTGTATTCTCGTCAAGCTTGGTGCGCTTCAGTAGCTCGAGGTCGTCGTCTCGCGCGATTGCCTCTGTGCTGTCCGACAGGTAAGCGCATGCAAGTCCAGCGACGTATGCACCATACAAAGGAGAAGTTCCCGCATAACCAGATGCGGCAACCATCCCGATGAAGGTGCAAGCCATGAACCCGAACAACATCGGTTCTCCTCCCCATACAGCTTCTCGCCATTTTTGCGAGAGCTGCAATCTCGAATACAGAGGTCGAAGAATGTACCGAGTTACCGGGATGACAACGACACCCAGGCCAATGGTGACGCCTATGGTCTTTCCAACGTTCTTTCCGATCATTGATCCTCCGCCCTCGCCGATAGTACCGAGGATACTGGCGAGCACGAAAGCGACAACATCGTCCATTACAGCAGCGGAAAGTAGCGCTGTCCCGAGTTTGGTCTGTCTGAGGTCAAAACCTAGCGAAGCGGGGTTCAGCACGGAAAGCGACGTGCCGAGCGAAGTCGAAGAAAGTGCAGCGCCAGATGCAAAGGCATGCAGAGGGCTGAAGTTGGCCAATGGGATCAGAATGAACGATAAGCCGATTGGCGTGAGGATACCGGTTATGGCGATACAGAGGGATAGAGGCAGGAGTGAGACAACGTTTGCGAAGGATGAGCTGAGGCCACCTATGTGAAAAGAATCAGTATACTGCGTGAATTTATCGTTGGCTGTTCTCGAACGCAATCTGGAAGAGGGTATGGGTGTATGAAAGCCGAGTCAGATCACTCACCCTCGAAAACGATCAACAGTAGGCCGACATATCCTACGGCGATAAACGCCTCCTGCCAGCTCTCTTCAAGCCAGCCCGCCAAAGGTGTACCGAAGATGATACCAATCAAGATTTGACCGAGCAGTTGCGCACTAAGTACATGTTGTGAAATCCAGCCGAAGAGGTTGAGCAGGTAGATCCAACTTGAGAGGATGAGGAGCGATGGGATCGAAGGTTCGTGATAGGTGAAAGAAGACCACATGCATCTGTGCGGCTGTAGTTTGTGTCTTGGTATGCTACGTCACAGAGGTTGAAGTGGCAGAAACAGAGATGAACAGACTGATCAATTATGCGCGTTATCGATCACAAAAATACAGAAGATGACCTGAAGAATCCCACGATCACAAAAGGCAACGATTCAAGCTGTGTGATCCAAAATCCCCAGAATTCGACCGCCCATGTTGTTGAATATGGCTTGGCATAACATGTGGTTACCACGCGATATCAGAGGCGGTCTCCTCCGTCGGTTCTAAGCGAAAAGGACGAAAGGAATTCCGGTGTGAACTTGAACCGAGGACACCGAGGATCTATCCCGGCCCGGTCTCTTAGTCTCCCCTCTCGTCTCTGCGTTTAACCGATATGTTTCTCCTGGACGTGTTGTCATTTGTCACCACACCCTTACTCCAGTCATCCGATATATAAACTCTCCACGGGAACTTTTCCATCGTGTACACCTTCCAGCCCTAATCCCCATCACCCCAAGACACCACTCGAAAAGAATCGGTATCATCTGACACTCACTGCAAACATGTCTCAAGAAACTGTAGCTCCCTTGTCTTTGACGCCCGAGCGAGCCGGCGAGCTCATCTCCCTCCTGACGGATGGTCTTCTCCATACCCAGGACGTATCAGGTCGATTCTTGCTTAAGCGTAAGTCTCGAATGAAGAGATCTCCCAAACCTTCGAAATTCTGGCGCAAGTCGTGCTGATCTCATATATACCATGCAGTGCACGATGGTACTCTGGTCGACACCAAGGGATGGGAGCACCCTACGGTTTTCTCGTGGGAATGGACCCACGGTATCGCCCTCACCGCTTTTGCCCAGGTATGTCCATGCTTTTCCGTGTTCAGCTGACAACTTACACACGCTCAATCCAGAAGGCGTATCTGACACATCCACCTTTGATAGCACTCCGAAATCAACCCATCCTCACCCGGCGCTCAGCGATCCCTGCAAGTCGCTCTCGACTGGTTCGAAACCCAATGGAAGCGAACGGACGGTAAAGGTGCCCCTAAAAATATCAACACAATGTCTCCATTCTATTCTCTCGCCTGCTTTGTGGAAGATGGCCGAACTAAGGACCCCAAGTGGAATGGATGGCTCGACGAGTGGGCTGAGTGGATCTACAACGACTTGCCCAAGACTAAGGAGGGTGGTTTCCAGCACAGTGAGTGGTTACCTTGCATATCAAGCCAGTTGGTGCTTTGTAAACCTACTCCATGCTGACGGTTTGACAAATCACTTCAGTGACCTACGTGAACATGCACGACCAGAACCTTTGGGACGACACTCTCATGATGTCCGTTATTCCCCTTGCCAAGATCGGTGTCCTGCTCAACAGACCGCACTACATCGAGGAGGCCAAATACCAATTCCTTATTCATATCCGATACCTCGCCGACACCATCTCCGGACTGTGGTACCACGGTTGGCAATTCACCGAAGACGGTGGCCACAACTTTGCCAAGGCTCTCTGGGCCCGAGGAAACTGCTGGATTACCGTAGCTATTCCTATGTTCATCGAAATCTTGGGTGACAGCTTGCCCAAAACCGACCCTGTCTACCGAAGTCTCGAAGCCGCCTGGAGAAGACAAGTCGACGCTCTTGTTCGAACACAAGATCCCAAAACTGGATTATGGCACACCCTCGTCCTTGACCCCACTTCTTATGTGGAAGCTTCCGCCAGTGCTGGATTCGCAGCTGGTATCTTTGCCGGTCTGAGAATTTTCGGCCCCGACGCTGCTTACTTGAAATCCGCAGAGCTCGCTCTGTCAGGTGTCATCAACTGTATCCAGCCCGACGGAGAAGTAAGCCAGGTATCTTTCGGAACCGGTATGGGTCATGACTTGCAATTCTACAAGGACATCGCCATCACCCCCATGCCTTATGGAGCAGGTCTCTCTATTTTGGCTCTCGTTGCCTGGGCTCAGCTTAAGCATGCTGAGGGTGCTCTGTAGTGCGGTGTAGCTTAGCTTACATCACGTGATATAGCGCTACGAAAAGGGAAAAGAATCGTGATAGAAGTATCTGTTCTGTCATGTATACCATATCTCGGCAGTCACACCATATACCCCAGAGGCAGCCCCCAAAAGTCCGATCATCGGAGAAGGGGATGATGGAAAAGGGACGATCGGGTTTCGGTATCCTCCCCTTTCACAATTGTGTCCGGCGAACCGGCTCATACCAAACTGTTTGCTTGGGTTACTTCACGTCTTCCCCTCATTCTCCACGCTTCCCAAATGATGCGATCAATGTCTACCCATCAATTTCCCCCAACCTCGCCGATGTCCGATCCCGCTTCTCGTCCAGCTCCCAGATTAGATCAGGTTCTCGATATTATATACTATCAAGAAAGGACCGGGTGGATACTGCACCTCCATCCGGAGCAGATTATCCCGAAACCCACCGGAGTAGCCCGTATCCACATGACCATATGACTCTTCGCCTCCACTTATTACGATGGTATGCCGATAAAGGGGGGACCGGGCACCGTAAAGTGATGTCTGCTATAGATGATGCTTATGCTTAAAAGGATGAGTCTTGTCTCCAGGTGCCCCGGACAGGCGACAGATCTCACTCGTGAACCAATCGTTGTGGTTTAGTTCCACCTTACAGACAGCGATAACGATACCGATATCGACAACACCATCGCAAAGAATGACGGCCAACCCGCTGAGTTACCCCACGTCAAAGCGGCCCTTCTCGCTGGACACCTTCCGTGATCCTCCCAGGGAGTATCGTGGAGCACCCTTCTGGGGATGGGTCACCAAGCAAGAGAAAGAAAGTACGCTGGAGCAGATCAACATGTTTGAAGAGATGGGGATGGGAGGGTTTCATATGCATACAAGAGTAGGATTGGATATACCCTATATGGGAGAGGAATTCATGGATATCGTCGAGGGCTGCGTGGAGAAGGCTAGGGAGAAGGGCATGTCGGCGTTCTTGTATGATGAGGATCGGTGAGTTGAGCGGGTCTATTAGCACGTAGGAAAAAGTGAGCCTTCTTGAACGAAAGAGCTGACGAGCACGTTTAGTTGGCCGAGTGGTTTTGCTGGAGGCAAAGTCCTAGAAGGGCATCCGGAGCATCGACATCTGCATCTTCTTTTCACGCCGTGGGCGTACGGTGAAGAGCTAGGCTACACCAAGCCGTAAGTGCGCAAGCAAGCCTCTAGCTTCTAGCTTTCTATCAGAGAAAGGCATAGGCTGACCGATTATCCCCACATGGTGTACATTTTGTTTAGTACTTTCCCCATCGCAAACGCTGCGCCGATGCGAAGTGAGCTGGGTGACCTACTAGCCACCTACGCCATCAAGCTCTCCCCTTCCCGCCGGCTATCCTCATCGCGCCAAATCGGCTCCAAGAGCGAAGCGCGACCTGATGAGCAAGTATGGTACGCCTATGTCGAGCCTCTACCGGACAGCGGTTTCTTTGGAGATCAAACGTACACCGACTTACTCAGTGCAGACATGACGAAACGATTCATCGAGCTCACGCACGAGGTCTACAAAAAGCATGTTGGCAAAGATTTCGGCGGAGTGGTACCTTCGATGTTTACGGATGAACCTCAGTATTGTCCGATGTCGACGCTCAACGTAGCGGACAAGCTCCAAGATGTCTTCTTACCGTGGACTGCCAAGATCATCGAATCGTTCGAACAAGCCAAAGGCGCTGATCTGGTTGAGCTACTACCCAAGCTTATCTGGGATCAAGAAGGGGAAGAGGCGAATCTCGCCAAATATCAGTTCCTGGATCATGTATGCGAGCTGTTCTCAAGCAATTACGTAGGAGAGCTGGCCAAGTGGTGTGGCAAGAACAACTTGTACTGCACGGGTCATATGAATGGGGTGAGTACTCAGGAACGAAGCAACTGTTGCATGGAGACATGGATACTAATGATGGTGCGATCTCAAATAGGAGCCCACTCTCGCCTCTCAGACCGCTCAGAACGGCGAAGTTATGCGATGCTATCGAGAGATGCACCTCCCGGGTATCGACATGCTATGCGACAAGCGAGAACTCAACACCGCCAAACAGGCTTCTTCGGTCTCCCGACAATATGGCCGATCGGGGCTCATGAGCGAGCTGTACGGCGTCACCGGATGGGAGTTCACCTTTGAAGGTCACAAGGGTCAAGGCGACTGGCAAGCTGCCCTAGGAGTCACGTTCAGAGTGCATCACTTGTTCTGGAGCACGATGGAAGGAGAAGCCAAGCGGGACTATCCAGGATGTATCGGGTATCAAGCACCTTGGTGGAAGGAGTACAAGCAGATCGAGGATCATTTTGCCCGTGTCAACTCGGCTCTCACTCGAGGTAGACCTGTCACAAGGGTAGCTGTGATTCACCCTGTCGAGAGCTATTGGCTCTGCTTCGGTCCCAAGGATCGAAACTCGGAAGAGTTGGAATACAGGGAGAACGCCTTCATCGAGCTCACCAAATGGCTGCTTGGCGGTCATGTCGACTTTGACTTCATCTCTGAATCACTGTTCCCCGAGCTTACGGACGAGAGCACAATCGGCCAGACGTTGCCGGTGGGAGCATGCAACTATGAGGCAGTCATCGTTCCAAACCTTCGAACGATTCGATCGACCACTTTGTCCCGCCTACAGAAATTCGCATCCAAAGGAGGTAAAGTGATCATAGCTGGTATCGCACCTTCGCTCGTCGACGCTCAGGTGCCAGCCTCCCCTCCCGAGATAGCTGGGTCCGAAGCCGTTTCTTGGTCCAAGGCTCAGATCCTCTCCGCCCTCCAGCCTTTCCGAGATCTCGATATGATCGTGAGCGATACCACACTCTATCGAACTCAGGGCAAGAGGGCCGATTCGCTCTACTATCAAATGCGAGAAGACGGGGACGAAAGATATGTGTTCATATGCAATACCGACAGAAAGGAGCCGTGTCCCGTCATAGTCAATATTAGGGGCAACTGGGCCGTCCAGGTGAGTAATGAAGCGCTGGTGAAGGTCTTACTCTTGTTGTGGTTTACTAATATGTGACGTGATATTTCAGGCGCTCGATACATTCACCGGCAAGTCATGGGAAATCGCTACGGAACAAGCGGATGGAAAGACCACATTTAAGTACTGGTTTGATGGGTGTGAGAGTGTCATCCTCCGCTTATCGCCTGGCAAGGCACCTGAGGACGCCCAGAATCAGACTGTCTTGAGGAAGCACTACAAGCAGATCGGCGATGTGAGTTATGCGTATCACCTTGATCTATCTGCCAAATAGTCGTTACTGACCGTACATCCCGTTTGGTTGCAGGTCAAGCTCCAATCCGTCAGCCTCGAGGAGCCAAATGTCCTCCTTCTCGACTGGTGTGACTATCAATGGAATGACGAACCATGGCAAGGGCCCACAGAGGTCCTCGCCGTTGATCAAACTATGCGGCGTCGACTCGGCTTCTTCTTGAAAGGCGCTAAATTCCGTCAACCGTACACTATCCCTCAATCCGACCGGAAGGGTGTCGGAAAGCTCAAGCTTCGTTTCGCCATCAAGTCCAAAATCGACGTCAGCGGCGCAAAATTGGCTATCGAGTCCCCGGACAAGGTGAAAGCATCGCTAGATGGACAATCGCTCGAGCTCAAGCCGAACGGTTGGTGGGTCGATAAAGCTATCAAGACAGTTCCTTTGCCGTCCATCGCCAAGGGCCAGCACACGCTGGAGCTGGAATATGATTACGGTATGCTCACTGCCCTCGAGCGAGTTTACATACTCGGCGACTTCGGAGTAGATGTCCGAGGTCGGACAGCGACTATCGTACCCCTCGATTTGGACGGTGTTGAATTTGGCGATGTGACCCGCCAGAGTCTGCCTTTCTACTCAGGTAACATAACATACCACACCACCCTCCAATCGGACGGCAAGATACCCCTTGCTCTGCGAGTGGCCCATTTTGCAGGACCAGCCGTCTCTATCGACCTCGACTTCAAGCGTGTTGCCTTGTTAGTCCACGAGCCTTACGCGACTGAACTCGGTGTTTTGCCCGAAGGTGAACATAAAGTCGATTTTACCCTGTATGGTAATCGACATAACTCGTTTGGAGCGATTCACTTGGTTGCGAATAAGACGAATTGGTTGAACGCCGATTCGTGGAGAAGCGATTTCGATTGGTGGTCCGAAGAATATGTTTTGGGTCAAGTAGGAATCTTGAATGCGCCTAGGGTGGAAGTACCTGGCTTGGAAGTGCCTACGATCGTTAGGAGGGGGTTGACCTTGCATGTCTAAGGCGTTCCCAAACTTATTAGGTAGCTGCAAGCGTAGATGTCAGGATCCTTTTGTGGATGCCAGTGTACTATATCGCCGGGCGTGATGATTTGCTGCTATTGGATATACTCTCGTGTTGAACCGTCTGTCTCGTTGCCCTTCAACCCAATCCACCTCAAGGATATTAACCATGATATATGATACATTGGGGTTATCAGAGGCAATAATATGTATATGCTCTATCGATACATCTATTCACTATGACCTCTAGGCCACTACTGGTACGTTCTGATATATTATGAAAAGAATGAAATGAAACGGGGTATATATTGTGCTTCTTGCTTTCTTCTTGGGACGATTTCCTCTTTATTTCGTAGGTTCTTGTTACACTCGGCATCTCTACCTATACACCAAAAATCGATGTCGATCGACGATCCTTGCCTTCTCGCTTTCGATGATGGCTCAATTCTGGTGCCAATGTCGATAGTGGAGCGAGTCTATCGTGTTGTGCGGTCCTCAGGCCATGACTAGGGCATATACCGCTAAGGTGCTGAGTCCGACCATGAGAGAGACCGAGTTCCTCGCCATAGGTCGAAGTCCATCGGCACCGGAGGTGGTGGAAGCTCCTTCGCTAGCAGCAGCAGCTACTACTCCATGTCCGGACGCAGACGTAGTTGCGATTACGTCCGCATTGGAGTAAGGTGTGAATATTCCGCTAGTCTGAATGGCTGGTGGGGCAGACTTGGCCAAGTTTGAGCTATGGCCAGAGCCGGAGCTGGAGATGCCGAGTGCAGTTGGATCTCCATTGAGCAAAGAGAGTGTCGTAGTTGCGGTAGGGTTGAATGCGGCGCTTTGGCCTTCTGAGAGTGTGGAGAGCGATATGGAGGATCCTGACGATGATGAAGAATCGTCGGCGCCAGCAGTTGAGGAAGGGTTGAACATGACGAGCGAGGTGAGAGTGGACCTGAGAACGAGAACGCACATTGTAACGTTACTATTATTCATAGCGACATCATGATAATGGCGTGTCATCCTGTCATGTATGAGACCCCGCAATGATTTAACTTAAACGGCGAAAAGACCTCGGAATATATACTCACGCGTCTTTCACGTCAACAACGGAGACTGGTTGCTCTCCCCTTTCCTCTTCCTGATTAGGACCTTCGTTATCGAACCCTACGAACGCTCTGTCCGCAAGGTTGGCTATTTTTGGGAGGTGGAACGGGTGCAGGTCAAGGCTTCCTTGTCGCTTGAGTAACGGTACCGAAGGCCAGAAACTTGGAAGGGCATATGCCGTTGGTAGTAGAGCGAAGGTGAAGAGAGGTGACACGAGCATGGTGTTCCGTTTCGTGTGCTTCTATTTCTGCAAGGGATCGGATGACCAGGTTGTAATATTTTGGGGGTGTGTTTTATTCTTGGGTATCTGGCTTTTATCGAGATCCGCAATGCCGTTGCAAAGATGATGTGCGGGAAAGAGCGTGATACAGTAAGTGGTGGGAATACGAACAGACGACGGTGAAGTCACAAAGGTAGCCAGACCTTTGCTTAGCTACAACTTGCGTGATCAAAGAGGGCAAGCACGAGCTAAGAGAAATATGAGTGAAGGACCAGAGAAAGACGAGGCTGATGAAACAGATGGGCAAGAACGGTCAATCAGCAACATATCCCAAAGTGTGTTGGATCATATATGTAGACCAGCCCGATCAACATTTGTCTCGCTTTCTCGTCGTGTTGATACGTTTTTCGAAAGCGTCGCAAGCAGCTGCTGCGCTGCACGCGCTGCACATATACATAGTACACCGGACCAGTACCAATACCAGTGCTAGTGCTAGTGAAAGGAATCGGAGTCGGAGAAGTAACCAAGCTAAAAAATGAAGGAGAATCAGTCTGTCTGCGTTTGTGTTTGTGGTAGCGCGGTGCCAATGCCGAAATTGAACTTTGGTACCTATCCGAAACGACCTAAAGGCTATAAAGGCTTGCCATTCCGACCTAATCAGCTGGTAGAACCTGAGAAGAAAAGAAGATCAGGGGTTGACTCACTGAAGCATTCAAAGAAAAGATCAGAGGAATGCATCCTTGCCATGTGAGCTAGCGATATCTGAGTTGAGTTTAGGCTTCTTCGCTTTTTAGAGGGTAAGGGATGCAATCAACACACTCACAAACCTAGCCTAAAACACGGCCTAAACCCCTTTTCTTCCTTCCAATCTAGCAACAAACAACCCTGGTTTCAGGCGTGATATCGCTCTCAATCTCGTCACATCCGCATCCGATGGATGAAACCGTCTCCAATTTCCCGATCAAGCATCAATCATACAAACAATGCTGTGTTCCTTAAGCATATGAGGGTAGAGGGTAAGCATGGGCATTCCTTCCGCGTCATCATTATCGCCGTTACATGCCTTTTGACTCCGAAGTGGTCGAATGTGACTGATGGATGCTTTGAACGATTGGCGCCTGACCGTCTGTTTGATGCGCAGTCATGCTGTGTCTGTGACAATTCAGCTGATTGATTGCGGGTTGATCGTCTCCAGGTGTCCAGTGTCCATCACGACGGCGTTCAAACGCGATTGCTCTGAGAGACGCGTACGCTCGATTGATTCCGAGGTGCCAGCAAGTGGGTCCGAAAATTCGTCGCAAGCGTGAGCATAGGCTGACCAGGAAATTTGCATGCGTATTCTAAGATTAGCTAATTTAGACCGAAACAAACCTTGGGCATATACATTTATCGGAGCCAGAAGCGATATTTTATTCTATTGATAATTAGTATGCCAGTCTGCTTCCTGGCTTTTATTACATGGGTCTGAATTGATTTCGCACGCGCTAAGAAGCCACATTACTGAACAATATCCTGCTCGATCCTCTTGTTCTCTTCGGCCACCATCTGAACCTCGGTGACATACTGTTTAAACTTCCTCGGGTTGACCCTCTTTTCGAACATCTCATCGATCTCAGCAGGAGATCTCCTTGCCAGCTCGGGTAAAATGAACCATCCGACGGCGGTAGCGAGTGTACCAGTACCAGCGAAAAAGAAGCCGGTCTTGACGCCCCATTTGGCATCACCGTTGAGCATGAGCGGGGTGCAGAAGGAGAAAAGAATGGCGACGCAGTTGGAGGATGCGAGACCCCAACCGGCAGTCTGGGCTCGAAGTCGCTGAGTAGGTGCTTCGGCACTGTAACAGTATCCGATGGCCGAAGCGCCGGTAGTGGTGAAGGTGGCGAGACAGGCAAAGAAGATGAGCAGGGAGCCGAGTGACTTGCTAGAGTAGTCGAAGCATCCGATGATACCCAAGGCCAGGACGGATCCAGTGGTAACAGCGTAGGGGTAGATGGTCATGGGCCTTCGTCCGAGGGAGTCGGTCAAGGTGGCGGTGATAAGCATAGCGATGAGCTGGACGCAACCGAGGATGACGGAGACAAGGAAGGGGTCCTTGTTACCGGCGAGTTGGACTGAAAAGCGAAAAATGAACATTGTTCTGGTTAGCCGTTGTTTGTGCTAGATACAAGTACAGTACGCTGGTCCACTCACAGAAATAAACGGCATACGTGTTGAAGACGGACAATCCGACGAATTGCTGAATGATCTTGGGCCAAGCGGCAATGATCAGTCGGAACAAGTTGGTACCTTGCAACACCGCCCAAGGACCGACATGACCGTTCTTCTCGGCGGTGACCTTTTCAGCCTCGATAGTGGCGACCATGACGTTGACCTCGTCCTGAGGGCTGTACCCCTCGAGATGACCGTTGAATCGCGTAAGGACTTTCTGGGCATGATCGAGCTTGCCCTTGGAGGCGAGCCACCAAGGAGATTCGGGAAGAAGGACGAAGATGATGATCATGACGCCGAGCATGCCCCATTGAGTCAAGATGGCGTCCTTGTAACCATAGGGATTCTTGGCGTTGAGTCGATTAAGAGCGACACCAGCGATCAGTTGACCGAGACAGAACCAGCTGTAATCATTTATTCATAGAACGCCGTCAGCTCATCCAATGGTGATTTGATGCAATATATCGCCAGAACACGGAAGATCTGGAGGGCATCGACATCACAACTTACAAGGTGTAAGCGTTGATCAGGAAACCCCTCAATTGCGTCGGCGCGATCTCGGAAAGGTAGACGGGCAAAGTAGCCTGGAGCATGCCTACTCCAATACCGGAAAGGAGTTTGGCTACAAGCCAGATCTGCCAGTTCTTCGCCAAAGTCTCGGCAAGAACACTCTGTTATCATAAAGTTCAACTCACTCTAGATCAGCCACATTCCGCATTTGCAGTCTTACGAAGTCTATAGAGAAGCAAGACCATCCTTGATGTGGCTGCTTGCGACCGTGAGTTGAGCGAGATCGGCACTTACGGCAACTAGGACCATCCAGATGATGTACATAGCAACTTTTCGACCGAGGGCCTCGGTGGCGTATTGAAGGAACTGATCATCGTAAAATTAGCCATCGATTCAAGTTGACACAGTTTTCACTGAACGTTCGATTTCGTCATTTTCGAGATGAGCATGAGATCGCCACTCACAATTTGACCAATAGTCTGTCCAGCGGATTGGATACCTCCCCAAGCTGAAACATATTTGCCTTCGATGGCTGGATGGCCGGTACCGAATTGCCTAACGAAGCCCTTGTTGGAGATGATACCACCGTTGAGGTTGATCTCTGCACCACCAATAAAAAAAAACACGCGAGATCAGTACTAGTACAACATGGTTGTCATTTCTACTCAAATCTTAGACGAAGGCTCCGGTAAGGAAACCCGACTGATACCCGAGGACAGAACAGAAGCGTGCGAAGGCGGGATAATACTCACGGTAACCCTCCAAGGAAGCACTGAAGGCAGCAGCCATAGCGACGGCCGAGATGAACTTGTATCGTTTGACACTGGCCCATACACCAAGATCGTCAAACTTGGACCTCATTTGGACCTGTCCGCCCTTCGAGAGGGTCCGCCTGATTTCCTCGGCCGTCTGCATATGATCATGGTGCGCAAGCTCGTTGTCCTTCTCATTCATATCGAGGGAAACGGGCACAATGTCCCCGTGTGGGACAGTATGAGCGTGGTCTGTGGTAGGTTGGTTCGACATCTCGTAGATAGGTGGCGTCGCCTCGCAAGGTCTTTGTCGTTTGCGGATGCTGCGGGTGTCTAAGATCAAAAGAGGTGGGGCACCTTCGATAACTTTTTTGGACCGTCAGGTCTTTATGTGTAGCTGAATGAGAGGGAAGGGTCCGCCTATCGGTAGCGTAATATGAGTTCAGAGCACGCTTATAATCCCATGACCATGCATTTTACGTTCCTAACATGCGCCCCCATGTCGGTTTATAGCTTTTTTTGGATTCCAACTCTCGATAACGGATGAAGACTCACTCGACACCTTGAGCTGAGGTAACATACCTACTGGGCAATTTTGGGCTCCGGAAGGGTTCGCCGAAGTAGCCGTATGACGGTCTAATGATTGAACCGACGGACGAAACATGCCCAGACAGGGCAGGGCAACAGGATAAGGCGCTTACCAAACAGGGCGCATTTCATTGTCCTTCTCGCGATACTTGCGTGAACCTAGCTGCCTTACGTGGTAAGTAAGCTTAACAGGCATTAATTACTCGGATCACCACGGGGCATCTCACTCCTCCACCTAGGGTTCTATGTGGCCCAATTTCCAATCGAGAATCGAGTCCTCTTCACATTCACAAAACAGATGGGGCGCACGGCATGAGCCAAAAGCACATCTCAAATCCCTTGACAAGAATGATGGAACCCTCTCTGATGATAGCGTTCGGCCAAGCATCCTACGAAGCGGATTTAGCGACACATCAGGGACTTTAGGATCAAAAACTGGATCACGGGAATGCAGGGTTCCCCCGGGGTAAAGCGATAAAGCCCGAAGTATGTATTTGATGTGTGTTCAGTGTCCGGTCCCTCAGCTGTTGCCTAACATGCTTGATCACCAATACTGCCAAGATGGAGTAGTGGCGTTCCGTAGCGTTTCCCTTTTGTGTACCCTTGTCATCGTCCCCTTCCTTTCCCATCAGTGTATTTCGGGAATACTGTACTCGAGTACAATAGATGATCAAGTCAGCGGCACAATACATCGAGTACTACTGATGTTTCGCCTATTCCTTGCCTGTCCAAGACTCCAAGTCTTCAGCCGATAGTGATCATTTCTGATGTCTCACGATGAGACGGACGGGTCATCGTTCGACCGTAAAATAGTGAATGTTCGGACCACTTCGCCTTCTTCTCCGGTCGAGAGGAAAATGCAGTAATGCAGTAGTGCATCGGATATTGGCTCTCTCGAGTCACACTGCGCAATCTGAGAGGTCCTGGTGTCCGGACGTCGTTGGCAGCAGAAACTGGATGGGGCAACCACACCGGCCGGTCCCCAAGACAGCGATGCCTTCTCGGTCCTACTGAGTACAATAGGCGCCGTCTGTAGCCGTCAAGGGGTGTTCTTGGCCGTTGAATGATACCGAGATCATATGAGATGGGCTCAGCACCGGCATCACCATACGAGTACTGTATGAGTACGAGTACACCTGCACCGCACCACGGACAAGATCTCTGCGAGCTCCAAAGGCCAATCATTAACGTGAACTGTCTTTGCGCACGTATGTGGTAGTTACACTGAAGGATGGACCTGTCGATGGTCGGACCATTTTACCGCAACCTGTAGCATGTCAATTATGTGTCTGAAGAGGGAGTACGACGCGTGCCTAAAAATAGCTGTGGAAGAAGGTATACTTCAGATTCCGTTGACGTAACCATTGCCCTACTGAGATGATCACATGCTCCTTGGCAGATTATTGAGCCGAAGCCCCCTAGCTACGTCGCTTCGCATCTACAACTCAAACTCAAGTTGGTCCACTTGTCCGTGTTCTACCAATTCTCCGCCAGGCAGCTGGCTGACCACCTCCACTTTGCTCTCCAATCTGAACGATACCCTCTTCTTCCCACCCTGTGTGGTCCTCCAAGCGACCGTGGCGAGATTATCACTCCCAAGAGCCACTTTGACTTCCACCTCTTTGCTCAATCCCAAACGAGGCTTGAACAACACCTTCTGGCAACCAGCAGCCAAAGGCTTTACGCCCGCTACCTCCGTGCAGAATTCGTAGATGGGCACAGACCCCCATGCGTGACAGTCTGATCTCTGTCGTACATCATCTTCTTCCCATGTGGTGAGGTTGTTGTCCAGCATCTTCCTCCATGGATTCCACGCTTTCGAGTAGTAGTCTTCGTAAACTGCATCGCCGGCTTGAGCGAATGCTCGAAGAGCGTAGAACATCATAACGTATGAGCATTTTGAGAAGTTTTTATCGGTTGATCCCTCGTTGAATGACTGGGTCAACAGTCGAGGAGTGTCATCTCGTGAAGGGATACCGGCGAGAACAGCGAATACTTGGCAATGCTGAGAGTACGACAGATCGTCTGCAACATCCGCTGTGGAGTCCGTGAAGAATGAGCCATCGTAACAGTGGTTTTTGATCGCTTGTCGCAGCGAGCTCGCCCTGGTTTCGTATTCGTCCGCATTACCTGGTCTGCCCACTTCTCGGAGAAGCCGGGCGGCCTGCTGGAGAACATAAGCGTAGAGCAAGCTCAGATAGGTGTGTCGGTTGCTTTTTCTTCCTGAAGTCGGAACACCCTTGTCTGGGTGAGAATCGTCGGCTCCCCAGGTTGTGACCCAGTCGCAGTATTGCCAGACATCTTCGGATAAGCCACTGACAAGACCAAGTTCGTCAATGTGAGAATCGAAGAACTCGAACACCCCGTCGATCTTGGGCACGAACGACTTGGCGTAAGCGGTATCGCCGAAGAACAGATGATGATCGCAGATTTGGAGGATCCAGTAAAGTGAGAATCCAGCGATAATTTGCGGAACGTGCGAAGGGAATCGGGATTGCGTGAGACCTTCGGGGGTTATGGAAGCGGCAAAGTTGGTGATGGCTTGTCGCATGAGCCGGTCGTCGCCTGAGAGGAGGTAATGGAATAGCCCAACAGATCGACTGTCACCAGAGTACCTGTTGACGAGCAGCTGCAGGTTCAGCAAACAATGGTCCACACTATGGGGGATTTAATACAGGCGTACTTACTGTAGCTGTTCGTAGAATGGGCAATCCGAGTACCCGTCAAACATGCAGTTCCTCATCGTTCTAATTGATACATCCCAGATCCTTTCGCTATACTCATCCCCAGGCTCCTTCCAGCTCCCCTTGACATCCAGCGGGTAATTCACTTGAGTGGCGCTGAATCCTACCAGCTGAACATCTGCTGAACCGACCACCTCAGCGTTGAGTCGGATCAGACGGAAAGTCCTAAACCAGAACGGCTCGTAGACAACCTCTTGGCCGGCAGGTATGTCAAGTACGACCTCGTCGAAGGGGCCGATAATGTGTCCGTTGGTAGGGTTGGTCCGGTCTGCTTTCGTTCTGAAGAAGGGGTATTGTCGAGGTTCAAGCTCGTACCCCTCCGAGTACATCAATTTGAGCTTGACTTGAGTGTTCTGTGTAGCAGCTCTGAAAACCCATCGGATGAAAGCGGTAGAGTGGACATCGGCTTGGATATCAAGCGAGTGCGAAGAGCCCGCAGGCAAATTGAGCGTGCTTGCGCCAGACAAATACGATGACCAGTCCTCAAAAGAAGAGGACGAGGTGCTTTGAATCGCTCGAACCGTGTTGACGTTTACGTGCGTGCTTTCGGGCATCGGTATAGATCGAGGTTGGAGCCGCCAGGGAGCCAGCTCTCCGTTGAGAGTCTTGAATGCGTATGGCTTGGGAGTGACGGGCTTGATGGCGGGGGTAGGCTTGACTCGCTCGTTGATCTAGACCAAAGCCGGGGACAAAGTCAGTCGGTACCGTGAGTAACAAACGGCACATGATGACAACAGTCACGGAACTCACATGAAGGAAGACATCGTCTATCAAGCCAGTGGGGTATAGCCTACTCTCATCTATGACCGCCTTCCAACCTTGTTTCGAGCTCAAGTCGACCTCACCAGCAGATCCATAGACCGTCAATCCAGGAAAGGTGGTTCTCTCAAATGGCATACCACCTCTCGAACTAGCAAAATACCTAATCACCAGGAACTCTACATGGTTCTCCCCTTGTTTCAGGAAAGGTCCAATGTCGAGGGTATCGTAATACCATATCGTAGGGTGACTCCTGGTAGGTCCCACCGCTACTCGTTGACCGTTTACAAAGAGCTTGTATCGCGTGTCTGCTGAGAAGTGGATCACAGCTTCTTCTGAGGGCGAGGAAATGGATGGTAGGTTGAATGATCGGGTGAAAGAGACCAGTCTTGCGGCGGTATTGTGCAGGGACGAATCGGTCCAGTCGGGTACCCAGACCCAGTTGGCCTGAAGACTATTGATCGTCTACGCACAGAAGCAGTCAGCACAGCACGGGCGCGCTGTTTGGCTGAACAATGGTCCCGTGTCCAGCTGAGAGGGAGCTCACCTGTTGGATATCCGGCGTGATCTTGCTCATTTTGGACGTCTTTCGATATACCTTCTCAAACTCAATCAGGGAGATAACAGTTGTCTGAGCAACAATGAAGATGCTCTTATATCCAAGGCTCTCGGTTTACTTTACTGTCCGACATCGTCATTGTACTTAGTTGTGATTTCTCGATATCATAATTCTCGGTCTCAGTTCTAGCCGCGGCAGACGAGCCAAGAGGTCCCGGACTCCAGGCAGATACCTCAGTACAGACCCGAAAGATACTTTCCTTCGGAAGTCAGTTCACACCATCTCACTCAAAATATCCGTACGTTATCGGAAGATCATGCATAAGCTCCTGGCGGTAGCAAGCAAGGATGAGCGCCCGCGCGATGCGCGCTCAACACGAGGTCATTCTTGGGATGGACCTGATAGCTGTCAGGATATTTGGTTTGCCGGTCCGAGAATCCGAGGTTGCCGGATGCTTTTTTTTCGTGCTCTCGCTCTTTCGGTCTTCGGAGGGACTTCATGCCGTGCTCTGAAACTTCCTAGCTTCGCACGTAATGTATCCATGGCAACGGTTGGGAAAGGGTGCAATGCCGATTGGGTGCAGCAGCAGAACGCATTATCAGGATGGGCGTCTCTTTCGTTTTCTTTGTGCGCATGAGTCGTGGAGAAACATCTGGATAATCATCTTCATCAGACGCCTACCCCTAGCTGAAGCCAAGCCAGACCGTACCGAAACGACCTGTTTCAGCGACACCACACAACGCTCAAAACAACATGTCCTCTGACGCTAGCTCTTCCTCCTCTTCTTCCTCCGTCCGCCCATTGAGGCGTATCGTCACGTCTCACGACCCATCAGACGTCGACGGCGAGAACGTGACATTCCACGACGATGCAGTACCCCTCAAACCTGTTCTGAACGGCCAAGCATACATTTCACCCTTATACTCGTCGACCGGGATCCCAGCGCATAACCCTCACGTAGTCACTTCCCAGCATATCGACGACGCTGTCGCCGCTGTACCTGGTGTCGTCTTCCCAGGAGGAACAAATTGTCAAGTGACTGAGCTCGCGCCCAACTTCAAAGTCGGCATGCATAGGACTTCATCTATCGACCATAATATCATCATTGAGGGAAGCGCGACTCTGATTGTTCCCGATGGGAACGGTGGAGAGAGACGGACTGTAGTAAAAGCTGGAGAAGTGGTGGTTCAGACCGGGACGATACATGCTTGGGAGGCCGGACCGGAAGGGGCTAGGTGGATCACGGTGGTAGTAGCAGCCAATCCTGTAGAAAAGGATGGGAAGAGATTGCAGGACGTGGATTTCTAGAAATATGCCCGCGGTCGGCAAGGGTATGGAATAGGTTGGATGCATCATCATGCTCTTCATGCGCATACTGTAACGACTGTCGATTGCCGTCATACACCTCCATGAACCTTTGATTGCGCGAGTCACTGACGCCCAAAAAGAAATCATATGGAAACTACAGCACCCGGGATTCCCATCTGGTCCCCCACGATGGTACTAACCGAGCGATAGCGAACTTAAAGCTTCGGAGAGCGAACGGGGTCCGGCGTTTTCTCGCTTCTATGGCCGTAGATGAAGGTTTAGCATATCAAGGCCTATATACCCGGAGAGGACTACAGGTAGTTCAATGCTTTCGGCGATTGTTACATGCATTGCATATTTCTATCCTTGCATCCTCGATAGACGTCTGTAGTACAATTGAAATAGATGATACCTGAAACCCTGGTCCTTGTTCGGCAGCTAGTTGTCCTACATCAAGCCCTCGCTTATCTAGCCCTTGCCCACGCTTGCGTCCCATTGTGCGTTATACAATTTCGATGCGCTGTACATGGTATTCAGTCAGCGAAACTTCTGTAAAAAGATGCGATATCGATAAGGTATCCGACACACACACACACACACACACACACACACACACACACACACACACACACACACACACACACACACACACACACACACACACACACACACACACACACACACACACACACACACACACACACACACACACACACACGGAGTGTTTTGCGCGACAGGTGGAGCAGAGAGACAGATGATGGACTCAACGGGACATATCTGTCATTTACTCACCTGATCAATCCTGATAATAAGCCGGTGAAGCATTTCATTGGTTCTTCCAGTACAGGCCAATGAAGCTCGAACACGTCGTAAGCTTCGATCGTAGATAAGGCATGAGGATTAGCCACGCTTGCTCAATGCACTCCTCACAGACTTTACCATGACTGCTCGTGATACGGCCCCTTGCCTTCGTAGAGGATACCAAGCCGAACGAGCAGACGCTACGATCACTCACAAACAAATACCAGATCCGCCAGTAATTTCCGATTCGTCCATCTGGCTTCTGACATTTTCGCCCTTAGTGATTCCATGGCTGCTATTGATGAGGTAGACGATGGTGCAGGAGAGTTTTGGATCTTTGGTATTGTTTTCAGATGGAGTTTGTAGAGGCCCATTATCGTCGTTAGGAGCCAGAAACGGCTGAACGCGGGCGTATGGTCAGCATGCGGTCACAACCATCACTTTGTGTCGACAGAGCAGTATACTTCATAAACGGACACTCACTTTGCCCATCGATCAGCCACGACACCAGTCCGTTTGCCCACTAGACCAAGTTTGGAAAGACAATATATATCGTCTGAAAGTGCTGAGAAAAGGTCGATGAGGTGAGATACTAGTGTTCGCGGGGACATGGGTTCGGGAGATAAGAGATCTGTCAAGGGATGTAGAGGGTTGAGGAGGAGGAGGCATTTTCTGTGCGCACCAAATTACGCCGAAACGGTTTAGGTGTCTGGTCAGCTGACAATGGTCTTTGTCATATGTGACGATGACGGTGTCGGACTCGAGAGCTCACCTCGTCAAAGACAGACTCGAGATGGCTATCTTGATCCTCTTCGCATTCGACCTGAACCACGGCGAGAGCGGTCTTATCCCCGCTATGATAGTCAGAAGATATAGGTATGTTTTAAGGGAATATTGGAGGCATTTCTACAACGCAAAGATCCCGTAGCAACATATATCAGCGGTGGATTCGGGCCTTGACAGCGGTTACCGCAAGAGTATATGTAGTCAACATGTGACTCTGCAGGTGAGCCGTGACGGCGATCACCCATCGAGCCGTGAGGAGTTGCAATCACATTGCCCATGCACACACACACTCACCAGGATCTTATCACGCCCTTTACTGCTATCCATAACTTTGGCCAAGACAGCCGTACTTAGCGGTCCACCATCAACCGATCTTTCTCTCTCTTTTTCTTTTTCTTTCCTACTACCACTACTACTACCTGCGCTCTCATTGTTCTGCCCGAAGAACTGGTCATGTCCTTGACTTCCGGCTCCAAAGACAGATCGGTTGATAGGCGGTATTCCATTACTTTGTATATCCCATATCACATCCCTATGTGGGAATTGACTCTTTGATGGGCTCGATCCAATGTGTGAGATACGGTCGTCCATCCTCCAGCTACCTTCTAATGATGTCGACGGTTGCATATGTGGGTCCATTAGTGCTAGATCGTGCTCGTCATCTTCGGCGTGTTGATGCCTACGAAAAGCTTTGATAGTTGGCAGGTGTTCCGGCCAAGGGTCACCTGTGTATGGCGTCGTGAAGATGGGAGAATCGATCGACGTCGAAATGCTGGTAGGTGAGGGGGAAGAGTAAGAAACCGTGATTGTTGGGGAATCGGAGTATATTCCTGTCCTTCTTCTCAAGTTCCAAGTTAGAGGCAGATCCGCGACCTCGCCGATGGAATTCACGCTGTGCCTTGTATCCGACCGACCAAGCGATTTTGTCGTTCCTGTAAAGCTTGTATCAAGACAGAAGTCGTGTGAGATCGATTCAAGTGAGCTCCGTGTGAGACATGTATGGAGGAATGTGGTTGAATATATATATATGGTGAGGAGCTGAAATGAACGATAACAAGACTGAGGATGAGGAAAAGATAAACAAATCTTTGGCTTAGGGCTTAGGGCTTATATAACCGGGTCGAAGCGTGCACTGTAGGCATTGTAGACTGACGCGTGTCAAAGCTCGAAATCATCACCATACATCAAATCACCTGCAAGTTATCCACTTCTTTGGAACTTGCCTCATTATTTCGTCTCGCTATAATCGTTACCCTTGATACATACCATTCTTGGCATTAACATCCGAGACTGACCCGGTCTGTCCGCGAGTCACCGAATAGCCAAAGTCTGTCAAAAGCATGTCTACTTCTCGACTGAATGGGGCCTTATCGCCTCCACCATTGATCTCAAGCAGGTCGGGTGCTTCGTCCCCATCACGTCAAAAGTACGTTCCTATCTCTACCCTCTCTTCCCTTCCTCCCACACCATTGATCTTTCCTCGTCCGAGTCCCGAGCGTCAGTCGTACCAGTACATGGTGGGGCTGAGCTCAAGCGAGGCTAACACGATGAAACTCTTCCTGTTCTTTAGGTTTCCAGCTGACGGCTTACGACCATATGTAAAGACGGTCAGTACATAGCCTTCCTGTCTGTTCTTCTTGGTACTTGGTAATGAATGACCTTCGCCTACTGCCTGTGGTATGGTCACATGTACGCCGCACCCTTTCACGAAGGTGTTCAATCACGTTGACCTATACGAGCTGACATTCTGCGTTTCTCGGTACACTACTACTACTGGGCGAAATTCATCAACTCGATCTGGGATCTGGAATCTGGTGCAATGTAATGCAATGCAATGTATGACGACACAGCTACTGAGCAGAACGCTAGCTGCGGCTTCGTGGGATCCGATGGATAAAGCTAAGATGGCAGCATATAGCAAGGAGATCTCTGAGGTGAGTGTTAAGAAGGCCAAAAGGCAAGGCAAGTGCATTCGCGCCCTCCTCTGTTCGGCGCCGCGCGAAGGGAAGGGAATGATTCACGCTACGATGCTGACGATGATATGATGGGATTGATGTATTGTAGAGGGTCAAACAGAAGATGGTCGAGATCGAACCGAGAGGATTCAAGTACATTGTACGTGTTTTTATCGAATCGATAGATACTTGTCGGCGTTCGGCGTCTCACATTTTGAATCCTGGAATGGGGATATTGGCTGGCAAGGCAGCAAGGCTGAATTATAGTTGTACTGTCTCCAACAGGTCACGGCCACTTTGTCAGAGAACCTGGGTCAAGCAGGACGGTGAGCATGCGCTTGAATGATATCCAATCTCGTTTTCCTTTCTCTTCGCCCACGTCATATCAATAAAGAACGCTCGAGCCCGTTGTGCCTTGTGCCCATTGTGCCAAATTGATTTTGACGTAAGTTATGATTTGTCGCGCTTCCGCAGAGCCGACATGTCATGTCATTGGGAAGATACGGACGTAGCCCTTCAAGAAATGTTTAGCAATGTGAGTGATTCACGTTCTGGGCGCTCAGCGTATCGAGGAGTCTGACAAGCGCAGGCCAGGCTCAGCTGACTAGATGACTGACAACGTCATATACACATGCTGACGCTTCCTATCAATCATCTGCACCCCCGGGACACGAATTATAGGAATCAATCATTTTCGTCGTCATCGCTTTCGCCGTCCGAGTGATATGATTATCAGACCGAAATCGAAACACGCCCTTGACATGATAGGGAATAAATCGATGGACATTCGTCCACGCAGTCCCGTCATCCTGTGGATAGATACATGGATATTCACGTACTGTACCAGTCATTCAATAAGCGCATGACGACAAT
This sequence comes from Kwoniella sp. CBS 6097, assembly GCA_036287355.1. NCBI lineage: Eukaryota > Fungi > Basidiomycota > Tremellomycetes > Tremellales > Cryptococcaceae > Kwoniella > Kwoniella sp. CBS 6097. The sequence goes on from CP143077.1 coordinate 158,864, forward strand.
GATCAGCATGTTGTATACATACATAGTTACGCATATCTGTAATAAGAAACAAATAGCAGTCCAGTCATCTAATTAGATTTGGATAAGCAGCTGAATCATTGATGATCACCCTTCATACTGTATACACACAAATCACCGGTAGCTGTTGACCGACGAGCGAGGATCGCGTACGTGATACATTTGACAGGACGGAGATAAAATATATAGAGATATAATATAGTATAAAAGTAAGGATGGGGAAAGTGACTATGTACGAATTCAACAGGCTAACAGGCTCGAAGCTCATTCCTGCAACCTTATGGACTTGGCCATACCACCAGTAACCTGAAAATCGCCTGAAGAATTTTATAACAAATAACGAACCATGTATAAGCGGGTGAGAGGAGGACAGGTCAGTCCACCGCTCATTCCGTGATCTGCGCCTCAGAGCTCAGAGCTCAGAATGCAGGAGAGAGGAAGGGGTGGAGTGATGAAGGGGTATTATATATCGATGCGAACAGCTAGTTAAAGACTACAAGATAATTTTGGACGTTGGACGTTGACCCGAAGTAGTGGAGGTGGATTTACAGGTCGATGAGCCACTCGAAAGGAGGCTATCGGATCGGCCGTCCGTAAGCTGTCGGGATACCCAGTCCACAATCCCGATGTTGCATGAGTATAGCCGTCAGACGTCCGACTTCCTCGTGCATCGATTGGACCGTCTGCTGTAATCGCTCGTTCTCGATCGTGAGACCCTCGACTTTTGATTGGAGCTCGTTGAGCCATGCCTTCTTTCTCTGTCGACATTTGAGTGCAGCTGTAGACGCCGGAAGAAATGTTGGGGAAAAAAGAAATCAGCCACCTCTCTCATCGTGATGATCACCCATATCGCACTCACCCTGCCTGTTCCTCTCGAGGAAGTTCTTTCTCTTATCTTCTTCCGTCTCCGGTTTACCGCTGGCGTTCAGTCCATTGCCCTCGTCATCATCGTCTGAATCCATCGAGTCCATCGGACTCATCGTCGGCGGCGCCTTCATAGCTTTAGGCGGAGTCGATCCCGATGCAGTATTGGCATTATTGTTGTCCTTGTTGTTCTTCTTGCCCTTCTTGGCAGGTTTCGTAGCAGAACCAGAAGGTCCAACATCCGATTTTCGTTTTTGGCCTGCACCGCCCCCGTTTGCAGCTTTGCCTGAGCCAGCCTGACCCGATACGTTTCGACCTCCCTGAGACTTGGCGCTTTGAGGCGGTGTGCGTCCTTCCTCTTCTCGCTTTGACAACTCTTGATGCGCTTGAGACAACAAGAAAAGCCCATTCGCAGCTTGGGAAGCGGCGTTGGCGCTTTGTTGTGCATAGTCTACGTGAGGCATCGGCGCCGGCATCGGGTGAGGCGGACCCATAGCAGGAGCGTAGAATGATGGGTTCTGTTGAGGGCCAGGTTGAGCACGAGCCATCTCGCCAAAGACACCGGTGAGAGCGGAAAGCGTGTTGGGAGTGATGGTATCTTGCGGTATTTCGCCCTGGGAATTGGTATGAGGCAGAGGGTGGTGAGCTTGCATGTGGGGTGGGAGAGCCGAAGGGGGATGCAGATTACCGTCATGGGGATGAGGAGGCATGTGTTGACCGTGTACTCCAGCGTGTGCAGCAGCCGCTACGTCTGATTCGCCGCCAAGTGGGGTCGCATTGGTGATGCTGTTCAAGAACGCAGCAGTATTGGGAGAAGGCATGGCGAGCGCTCCCAAACTTGAATTAAGCAAAGCGTTGTAACCAGGTGTGAAGCCAGAACCTGTACCGGGGGTGAAACCGGTTCTGAATCCGGTCGACTCGAAGGCTCCCCCTTCGTTCGGGTGACCACCGCCAACCTCGTTGTTTGGCCCGCCACGTTGGGCGGATGCGTTGGGTTGCGGATGACCGTTCTGAGGACCGGCGAGCATAGCAGGACTTAGAGGACCAGAACGAAGCGAATTGGCGAGCCAAGGGAAGTGACTGGGATCGGCAGCTGCGGGACTTGTCAACGATGACAGCGGGGGAAGGGCGTTATGTCGAGTGCTGGTGGCGTCAGTCCCTCGAGGTGGCGTCGTTCGATCTGAGAGTGATGATTGAGAATGGTGCGATGATCTAGAGAAAGATTGCTCAAAGGGGTTCGGTTCTTGATCGAATCTTGACCTGATAGCAGAGTTAGGTCGAATGGGTGGTCGTTGAGGGTTACTACCGTCTGCCGATTGTTCGGGATGGGGTGGAGGTCCAAGAGGTTGAGCTGCGGCTTTTGGTGATTTGCCTACGATTGGATCGGACGTAGTTTCATGGCGAGACAGAGTGACGGTGACAGTGCCAAGGGACGGCGGAGCAAAGGTATCGTCCAAATCACCGAAAAGCGTGGTGTCGATCAGCGCAGTCAGGGGCAAGGCGACGGGGGACGAGGGACCAGTCGAAGTGGCAAGGCAAGTTGATAGGGCATCAAGTGGGAATTCGGGCGCAGGTGAGAGAAAGCCATCATGAAGTATGATAGGGGGAGAAATAAGTGTGGTTTTGTCAGCGATCACAGTCATCTTCGATGATTTCAACGGACGATTAAGCGACAAGAGAGAGCACGACGATGATATAGCGTGATGAGGTATTCCGATTAAGAGCAGTAGGAAGATGATCAATTGCACTCCATCGCATGAGCGAGTCACTGTGTATTCTCTCCTTTGGACTAAGAAGCTGGATATCATGAATGAAAGGATCGTATGACATCCTCGACGATTTGCGAGTTGCGAGTCGTGGTCGGAGTTGACCTCAATTGTCGACACATGCCAAGTATGTGCACAAGGGGACAATGCTCCGAACACCTGTAGTAGGACATGACTTGCGCGAGTGGGGGTGGGGCAGAGGGGACAATCGACTCACCGTCACCATTCTCCTTCTTGACCTCGCCCTTTTCTTCTACTGGCGTCGCTTCTGACACTGTGACGGTTGCTACAGGTGGTTTGGTGTTGCTTTTGTCGGCGCTTTCTGATTTGACTAGTGTCGATGATTCCGGTTTCGGTTTTGATGCAGCTGAAGAAGGTCGAGAAACTACCCTCATTGCATCGCGGACGCGGACGATATAGTAATGAACATACAGCGAATGTGGATGATAAAAGTATGCAAGAAGATGTGGAAGGGACACAAGGATACAGAGATAGATAGAAGCGAGAAAATATGGATGGCATGAGATGTATCAGCAATGATGTCATAGGTGACAGCGAACATGAATTCGGTCGTGCGCGAGGTAACTGGAACTCAGTACCAAGCGATGTTCTGGACGGACTCACTATTGTTGGCGGATGAACTGGATGGGAGCCCAGGAGGTGCTTGAGCGACAGCTGCCATCTTGCCCTTTGTGTTATTCTATATTCGTGCCCTTAACAAGCGGAAACGTAAGGCAGCGAATGTTTTGTATGAGATGAAGATGTGTGCAAATGGATGTTACGTCGAATCCGTTGAACTCGGTAGGTTCAGCAGTGGACGATGCCGACGCAGAATGGGCGATGGCAAGTTTGGTTGCGTTGTATAAACCTAAGCTTGCTGTGATTCCCGCTTCTGGTAAGAAGGGGGTCTCTGGGGAGAAGATGCAGACTTGTGCACTAGAGGTTCCGGAGTGATTCATGTAAAGGACAGGGCGAGGAGACGGAAGGGCGGAGATGGTGTTCGGTCGGGATGATCGCAAGTTGCGACGAGGTGAATGAGGAGCGAGTGGCAAGGATGATTGATTGTTTTTGCAGCAGAGAACAACCGGGAATGACAATGGCAGAGACGAAAGCATGCAGTATACGCGTGTCAGTATTCATTCATCCATGCAACAGGATCTCATATGTTATAACATCGGCATGGACAGGGGGAGATATGGTAAGGACGGTGTTACGGTTGATGGGGACGTGATGGAGGATGATGACAAAGCACCGTATGGTGATCGCGAGGATATTCTTTTTTTTTCTCTTTTCACCCTTCTTCCATCCAGATCTAGCATAAAACTGATGAAGCTGAAGAAGGAGATACTCACCTTTTGAAATGTTATCTCGTATCTTGTATCTCGTATGCCGAGGACGGAGGAGGGAAGGAGTGTCTATGCTCTGGGTCTGGCAGGTATGCTATGACGGACAGTGCAGCTGGGACGTCTTTGGGAAGGTGAAAGAGACGGTAGAGAGTGGATGATGTTAGGATGAGACTGGTAATAATTCCATGTCCATGACGTCGAATTTGGGGGGATATGACGCACCACTTTTCACCTGTACGGTGGTATAGCTGGTAGTGCATGTACATATACATGCATCAAAGGAGGGAAACGAGTGATATCAGTAGAGGAAACAAACAAACCGATCACGGGACATGGCATAAAATGGCAAAAAAAAATAAACTATTATTTGGGCTTTGCATTTTATAGATTTTATCCCGAGCCACCTTGGCTAGCATGCCTAGCCACTGGCACCATGTCGCCTGTCTTTTCTCTCGTGCCTAAATCCTACCAATCTTCCACCCTAACACCTCCACGCTGTTTAGCTCGTTCGCTAGGTTGCTAGTTACGCGATTGATTGCGTTGAAGCAAGCGCCATGTAGAAGACGTCCAGCGTAACAGCAACAACGATAGCTGATGAGGTTCATATTGATGATATCAGAGTCCAGCTGAATCAAATCACAATTTTCTTCACTGTTTCGCCGACGACGAGCTCACACGCGCAATGACCATGGTGAGTGATTATGCAGCTTGGCTACCACGACTGCGTCTCTCGTCGGGCTGATTCTATTCTGTCTGTCTGGAATGATGCACAACCACTAACACTAACCGCGCGTCATCAAACGAACCTACGCTTTCTACCCACTGCTCCTTCGCACAGTCAAATCTCTCTCTGTATACCGTGACTGCCCTCCTCATCCTCGACGCAGAGGGTCAACGAGTCCTGGCGAAATACTACAATCCACCTCATCAGACGGCTCCCGGTACAGGTATTCCAGCAGAGTTGGGCGTAGGTGCTGGTGGACCTGGTATGGGAGGATTGACGACGCTGAAAGAGCAAAAGGCTTTTGAAAAGAGCGTGTTTGAGAAGATCAGACGCGGAGGTGGTGAGTTGTCGAACGCCTTTGGGCTATGCGCGTCGTCCTTGCTTCATCTACTACTCTCCATCTATAAAGAACTGTGTACCACTCTAGAGCGTTCCATGCTTTGTTCACCCAACTACTAATGCTCAACCTGTCCCCAATCTCGCTGGTTGACCAATCCCGAATGTTTGGCTGACTTGATCTAACTTTGTTAAATCCTGTGCTCAAGGCGAAATCCACCCCTTACCTCCACACATCATCTTGACCCGAACCGTTGTTGACCTGCATTTCATCATTGTCGGTCCCCTCTCCACCTCGAACGAAATCATGCTCAATCAGACCCTCGGAGCGTTCCACGATGCCGTACACTTGCTCTTGAGAGGACAAATCGAGAAGAGGAATGTACTGGAGGGATTGGACTTGGTCTTGCTTGCCGCTGATGAGACTGTTGATGATGGGTGAGTGATGTTCCAAATTGATTCGATTTACAGCCGAGCCAAGAGGAGGAAGGTGCAGTCTTTATCGTTCAGCGCGGGGCGTGGTGTGACGGCTGCTGGTCGACAGAGAATTAGCTTCCTTCGCTTCACAGTAAACGCATCTTGGACGACTGGTGGAAGGGATTGCTTGTTCTGGGTGTCTGTTTCACGTGTGAAGGAAGGTCCCATAGGAAACGGTGATATGGTGAAATAGGAGACGCGTCCTGAATTACGGATACGATAGTCCCGGTCCGGGACCTCGTATCTACTCCTGATCAATTGCGTGTGATCTTGTGCTGATCCGCTGATATATAATATCTAACGCTCCCGTTTGCAGAGTAATACTTGAGACGGACGCTGCTGCGATCGCGGCGAGGGTATCGCGTCCAAAGGCCGATACGACCGATATCGTCATCAACGAGCAGACCTTGTTCAATGCCTGTAAGTGGTGTTTCAGTCCTCCTACTTGTACATGATTTGCGTTCCACCAATCGACCGTCGATCATCAAGGAAACGTATCACACTCTAGCAGATGGCCGGGTCCAATCACAACCACAACCACAACCAGGGGGTGGCGATACAGGTTTTTCTGATGCTGATGAGTGTCCACTTTCCCCATTCGCTTCCCTCCGCAGACACATCGTTCCGAGACAAGGTATCCCAGCGAATCCAGCAATTGTAAACGACGACCCCTTCAAACCTTCGACTATCTCAGATGACCGGGCGGCAGGAAATTCGTCCGTCAGGGAACGCCCGGGAAGGTTCAGGAGTAGACGTGAGCATACGAAAGCACCAGCGCGAGCACGGGCGTCCAAAGGGATGGGATTGAGAGAACGAGACCTGCTGTCGTCATGTACAGCTCTTTAAGTCGAATACATGGGACATCAGCAGTGCAGAACAGAGACTGATAGGGCTGCTGGTAATGTGTGGATATGGATCGAGGCTAGGTAGGTAGATTAGATAAAGAATTCTCATCTCTTTTGTATAAAACAGTCTGGATAGCGTGCAGTAGTAGGTAGCGCCAGCCTGATGCGAAATCTCAATATACCCCTTTTGACCTCGCGTACACTCCGGTTCCGGACCGTTGCATACGGCGCTATATAGTTGGCTGTTGGTCACGTTTCTATACTGCGTGCGCAAAGTGCAAGCCGGGTGTCTGCCGTTTCGCCTTCTTCCCGCATCCTCGGATCAGATGACACGGATTGCATTGCTAGTTCACAGTCCGTACCACAGGCCATAGCTACAGGGAAGAAGGATATTTAGGTCGGTCATCGCCGCCGATGCACTTGCAGCGCTGTCCTGACCTCCATCCAGCACGTCCACCCCTAGCTATCGATACCTAATCCGTTTTTGTTGACACGTTCAATGGTCTGTAATACCAGCTTGTCAAGTATCTGACGTTCTCAAAAGGTCGTTCATCAGCTCGATAAGACACCACTTATCAGTCCAGAACGCGCCCATATCCAACATGCCCGCCAATCACAACACCTTGGACCGACTAAAGACGAAGACGGAGACGCTTCTGGTGACAGTTGGGTCGACCCTCTTCCCTTCTTTGACTGATATCATTCTCTCCCCTCCTATACTTGAAATCATCGCTTCGTCAGGTATAAGCAAGCTTATCGTACAATATGGAAGAGCAACCCTCGCCCCTAGGTCGCTGAAGGAGCTGGGGATCATAGTAGATGCTACAGGCAAGGGAGCTGGCTCTTTGTTCGGATCTGGATCCGAGAATGGGAAAGGAGGAGGGGAAAAGAGGGGAGTAGTGCTGCGGATTGAGGTTTTGCGATTCACGGATGATTTTGAAGGTCTGGTGAGGAGTAGTGACTATGTCATCTCTCATGCTGGTGAGTCCTTCTCTATTTGTTCAATGTTCATATCGCTTGCTCCCCACCGTTCACCCACCATGACATGCTTACCTCTAGTCAATCATTTCCAAAGAAACTCATCCAACCGTCCCGCTCGGGTTGCATGCTGGCTGCCTGCCTGCCGGCCTGGATCCGAGGTATATTTTTACTGATGTTATGTGTTGGAAATGAACCTCACTTTCTAGGCTCAGGATCGATCCTCACTACTCTCAGAACGACCAATATCAAATCCCAAAGACCCATTCCGATGATGGTAGTACCCAATGAGTCACTCATGGATAACCATCAAGCCGAACTGGCCGATAAAATGGGCAAGGGTATGGGCCAAGAAGGGTACCTATTCGTCTCGAGGGTCGAGTGAGTCGAGCGTGATTTCACTGCCTTGCTGCCTTGCTTGCACAGATTTCCTCCTACGCTGAAGCGAGGACTTGAGGATGGGGTGATTGACATTTGACTGATTGGAATAACATTATTTGGCGCGCAACACGCAACAGGGAGTTGGTCAAGACACTGCCAGTGTTTTTGGATGATACCTCTCCACAGAGAAGATCCGTCAAGCCATTCCCACAGCTCAATCAGACGGCCTTCAGGGATATATTGGACGAGACTATGGGTTACATCTAACGTAACTCATCCAATCATCCATTTTATCTCCAACATGATTCGAAGGCACCTCTTACGATCCATTGCACCCGAGCTTTACTCGTAACATCGAAAGCGCCAGAACGACGCCGCCGTCCCTCCCGTCGCGTAAAGACGGCCTCATCCGGATTAATCGCTACTAGCCATGTTGTGATGTCCCGCTCACCTGGAGACAGAACACACATCGCTTACGTGAAATCGAGGACGTATCGACGACAACGGTGTTTTGGGTCTTCGGGCTTTTGAACCCTCTGGACCAGTGAGGACAACCCGAGAGAAGGGCTCTGCCATGAACGGTCGATTGCCCCTTAGCTCTTAGACCTTGCGATATACCCCGTAAGCAAGCTGACACGCGCCGGGAAGGATTACAGATTGAGCTTGAGCGAGAGCACAGAAAGTCGGTGGTGAAATCGGAAAAAAGGTTGAACAGGTATCGGATATGGCGAGCTGGGTGATGAGCAGTATTACATTCAAGGCAAACTAGCATGCGATCAGCAGATCAGTCAAGTTGAAACTCGAATTTTGCATCATCGATATACGATCGTCTTCTACTCTGTGTATGCTTCCACCCAAGCTTTTTCTTTTGATTTGCTCTCCGGCTGCCCCCTGACTCTACCTCTAATCCCGGATCTCTTCTGCCTCTACCTCGATTGAATAGCTAGATCAACCGGTTTTACTTGTTCTCAACAGCGATAAACTCGACTTCGACAAGGACATCCTTGGGCAATCGAGCGACTTCGACGGTAGATCGAGCAGGCTTGGACTCGCCAAAGTATTGAGCGTAGACATTGTTGAAAGCTGGGAAATCGGCCATGTTCTTCAAGAAGCAGGTGGTCTTGAGGACGTTGGCGAATGATGAGTTTGATGAAGCGAGGACTTGGGTGATGTTCTTGAAGACTTGTTGCTAAGCGAGTTACACGAGAACATGAGCGTCAGCGAGCTTTCGAGTATGTGAGTGTCGAGAGCATCATCCCGAGAATTGCGTATTCGACATGAGGATGTTTGAATACTAGTGGTCTGATAGGGATGTAGTGGGTTGTACAGTTTCTATTACGACGTATATGCCGCTCAGGTCCAGGGGTGAATTGCGCTCGTGCTTGTGCTCGTGCGCTGGGATCCGGGACGACTACATGATCACGATTTCACCATGACAACTGCCCGCCGGATTGAGGAGAAGGGAAGGAATGTTGACAGGTGCACGACTCGGCCAAATACATCCCGGTTTGACAATGCCCACTGCCCACTGCCCGCTGCCCACTGCCCACTGCCCACTCACAGTCTGTTCCTCGATACCGCCCTCTACGACATTCATGCTAACGGGGTCGAGGGGGATAGAGCCGGAAGCGTAAATGAGCTGTTCAATCAGTCGAGGTCAGCATCCATATCGTTTAATCCCCCAGTTCCCGAGGACCGGGCCTGAGAAGAGACTGTTTGGCTGTTGCTGTCAATGGGAGTGTTGGTTTGAGGGTAGCTTACACCGTTGTACTTGACGGCCTGTAATGAATGAGGTAAGACGAAGGGCGAGTCAGCGTTGTCTCCATATATATTCTGAGCGATATCAAGAGGGCTACATTCGGCCCAAGTGAGGATGAGATGTAGAGATTGAGGTGCAGGACTATAAAAGGAAAGCAGACGGAGCTCGAAGCAGAGGTGATTCCTTTTGCTCACCTGGACATAAGGGCCGATAGCAGCGGGGGCCTCTACGAATCATCAATCATCAAAGATCGGTTTTTCAGCCATCAGTGATCAATGGTCCTTTCACAACGTCTTTCCACTCCTCTTGTATGAGCGAGCAACTGACAGCCGAGCTCGGCCATCATTGGAGTGAAATGGAGTGGTACTCATACTCACTGTCAGTAGCGACGACGGTGTAAGGAGAAGAAGACATTTTGGCTGTTTGTGTGAAGACTTGGGTGGTGGTGTGCAAGTATCTGTAGGGAGTAATGGTTTTAGTGTTGGTTGCAGTGAGTGAGCGATCCAAGCAAGTCGATAAAGATCTGATCCTGGAGGACATACGAGCGTAGTGAAATATCAAGGTGATCTGAGAGTCAAGAGTTGTATTGTATAGGAAAAGCAAAGGAAGGAAGGAAGAGAACGCTCGAATGGTTGGTGGTTGGTTAGTTGTTGGTTGTGGTTGTGAGGACACGGCTACTCCGTCCCCTAATGCTAGCCGCCAGTACTGGGCACACGAATGAGTCGAAGCGCAAAGTGGGCGGATAAGATAGTACAGTACAATTAATGTACATAGCCGGCCGACTCAGGCCAATTTAAGCGACAAGCCCTCTGTTATCGATAGCCGACAATACTGGCTCTGCTGATATAGGACGACATCTGGGTCTCATGTGACCTCAATAAACGACGAGGGAGCCGACCCTGGCTTTATATGTAACTCTTGTCGTGACGCAGAAGAGTAGAATCATCGATTGCGACCCTTTTCAGTCCTGGTCTGCAGGAATCTGAGCATCGGTTTACTCGCTGTAGTCCGCACTCGCTCGCGGTCTGGTATGTAAAAGAATGGGTCGTAGCCGCTAAACGATACGTATGACTCCAGGAGAAAGAGAAAGGTCATGTTTTTATATCTAATCACGTGGCTATTGAATGATGGGTATATTGTACATACAATCAAAAGAAGAGAAACGGGAAACCACCTTGGCAAGTGCAAGGATCGCTGGTGTAGAAGTTATCACAGGTGGAAGTGGAAGTGGTGGTGCAACCACCAACGAACTGAAACAGATAATCCACACCCACGCCAACACCCACCAGAACCCTCATTCACATCGGCTTCCCCAACATCGCTATCTGAGCCTGTGTTCCATTTGTACTGTCCACCCTCTAGAACATTGTATCCTCGTCTCTCAGGAATTCTCCGACGTCGGCCTGATGGAAAACGATGATACCTGTCGGATCTAATTTACGTGTGTCCAAGGTCGATCGAGCCGTTACGCCGAAACCCTACGACCACCCCATCAGAGCAGAGAAGATAGAATCGTCAATACACTGACTTCCATTCCATTTGGCTTGGATACAAGCTCATTGAGAATCAGAATAGAGGAAGCCGAGGGCTCCTCGTACTCAGTGGGCAGGGGCAGGAACAAGGGTCGAACACGCATGAGAAAAAATGAATACGTGTACTCACCAATGGTACATCAGACATGTTGAACACTACCACACCCTGATGTTCGGGCGTGTCCTCCGTTATTCTACCCAAGTGTGCTTTCGCAACGTGGTTACCGTAAAGGAACGGCAGCTCTCCAGAGGGCTTGATCCATACCTACGAGTCAGGTCCAAGCCGAGCCGAATGAGGACGACACAAATTCGACGCCAGGCGATATTCGATTTTGCGAGAAGCCATGAAGGGTGTGAAGTTGTGAGGTCGAGTGAAGTCGCGATTGAGGAGGACGAAAGGTGGGACATTAGTGTTATTGGAAGTGGAGAGATGTCAGCTGCAGATTTTTCGCCCGCTATACAGCCAGTGCCAAGCAGTATCCTCATGACGGGCGCATGATATTCTGCCCGCTCTTCCCCATCTCTGAGAGCTTCCCGCTCCCTATAGCATGAGCAGCGAGCGTGGACCAAAGCAAGCGCAAGCCATTTCGCCTGATCGTCAGACAGTTTCTGCCGTACGGCCCACCTTCAATTCGGCTCGCAGCCGCACACGGTACTCCTACGCTCCACATTCAACTTCCCACTTCTAGCTATCTATCTCCCCATCAGATCTCCCAAGGCATACTTGATAGTTTGAGAAAAGGGGGTTAAGGGCGATAGATCAGGAAAAAGGGACCCACCTTGTATTTGGCGTATTTAGCCAACCAATCCAGACTTGTCACGCCCAACTTGAACTTGCCCGTCTTTGAGAACTTGCCCATACATGTTCCTAAGCTGATGAGGTTGGGTCGAGCGATTGAGGTGGCGAGGTTTAGCATTGGCAAGGGGAGGTAGTATACTCTGATAGACATGACGACAAAGTAACAAATGCATTGCATTCCTTTGATCAGCATGATATCGCTCAACTTCTGACGAGGGTCGGCATTGAGTCAGGATCAGATGCACCCCAAGTGCATCCTGTGTAGCAAATGGGTAGCAAGCGCCTGAACAATGCACGAGATTCCAGCTAGTATCTAGCATTTTGGCATTACTCACCGGTCCTTGTGCAGTCTGAAGCAGTACGCATCGTCCTCGTCCCTGTCAATCAGATGCACCAAATTCTTCCCGATGTAGTTGGCGAGCTCTGCGTGACCGATTGCAGGCATCAGGTCAGCTTATACCGTTCGGTTCAATCATCATTTCACGTTCTTAGCAAGTCCAGAATTCGAGAATGATGCCCGGTCTACTCACTCTCAAAAACAGCCTTTGTCTCTTCTTCGGTCAAAGGTCTCATCCTGCTCAATCGCTCTGATAGGTATTATATGAATCACAGGAGTAACGATGACAGGTGATCCAACTTGCTTTCACTGTTTGGTTCATGTATAGATAGAGTCCCAATAATATTGACAAGAAATCCTGCTCTAGAACGATACGAAAGATAACTTCGGACACCGCCAAACGCTCAAAACGATCAACTTTTACCACGTGTCGGGTGCTCGCTCGGTGGGGATTAATTGGAATAAATTGACTGAATAAATTTAAATGCTGAATCTGTAGCCCCAACAGAGCACGTGCATACCACGCATCGTCTTCCCTCAGACCGCGCGTCGCTGCTGTCGCTCGTCGTCGCTGTCAACGATGCTGTCACCGTCACCGCTGCCTGTCTGTTCAACTGAGGTGTCATCGTCAACGAGTCCATCTAAGTTCACCTCAAGAAACTCACCAATCTCGATAAGTTATCTACTTTGAACACCCTTGTTCAAAGCCAGGCGATCAGCTACAAGCGACTCGCAGCTGCTCATTACGTTTACGTTCAAACCTCAACCGACTAACCTGGATCATCCTCGCCCTGGATCATCCTCGCATTCCTTGCGCTCAAGTTCACTTCTCATCATGGTACGTTCACTCCTATACAGACCTTCCTCTCGGACATCAACCTTACCGCTACTGACGTTCACTCCATCGCATAGTTCCGAAACTCATACGACTCGGATAATACCACCTTTGTAAGCTGGAGAGTGTTCGGAGTTCTGTTCCAACAGGCTATCTAGCTTACATCGATACTGTACATGTGTATCTTGCGATACCCTAGTCTCCCCAGGGAAAGCTGTTCCAGGTCGAATACGCCCTTGAAGCTGTCAAGCAAGGATCAGCAGCTATCGGTGTTAGATCAGCCACGCATGCTGTTCTCTTGACCCTCAAGGTGGGTTGCTGTCAGCTTCGCGAAGGCCTCTTAGGACCGGAGGCATATCAAGCTGATCATTCACCCATTTCACTGTCATTTCCTTTCGTTCCTAGCGATCCACCGGAGAACTCGCTACCTATCAGAAGAAGTTGATTCGGATTGATGATCATGTCGGAGTAGCTATCGCGGGTCTGACATCCGATGCTCGAGTGTTGAGGTGAGTCAAAACGCCAACGCTGTTAACCTAAAGTATGAAAGGCGGGAAGGCGTGAACAGGGCTGATCTTGTTTGGGTGATTGTTCGCATCATATATAGCAACTTTATGCGACAGCAGGCTATGAGAGATAGAATGACGTTTGGAAGAGCTATTCCTGTTGGAAGGATCGTACAGAGCATCGCGGACCGTAAGTCTCCCTAGTCCAGACATACCCAACTCTCAGCGCACCACCCTTCTTCAAGTGATCCTGTCTTCGTAAAGTTGGAGGGGTTCTCTGATGGGTATGCTTTGCAAATTCAGGAGCACAAACCAACACTCAAGAATACGGTAGAAGACCTTATGGTGTAGGATTCCTCGTGATCGGTCAAGACGTGAGTGTGAAATCGGTCATGGGATCCATCCCCTTGCCTTCCCTCTTCATTTCGCAACACTCGAGTCATCTAGCTGATTTGGTATCGGCTCGTCCTCGTCTCCCTCGATATAGGAGACCGGCCCCCATCTTTATGAGTTCTCTCCTGCTGGAACCGCTTTCGAGTACTACGCTCATTCGATCGGAGCGAGAAGTCAGAGCGCTAAGACTTACTTGGAATCCAACTTTGAGTCATTTGAGAATGGTGAGTCTTTCTCGCTTGTTGCGCGCTTTTCCGTTATATCAACCAGACTGCTCGTAGAGAACCATACAGCATCGTGCTAACGCGTTATCTGGTGCCAACGCGTTATCTTCTTCGCACTTGTGCTCTGAATGGTACAGCATCCCTTGCCGAGTTGATCAACCACGGTCTCTCAGCGTTAAACGACACATTACAACAAGACAAGTCATTGTCTGTCGCCAACACTTCGATCGCTATCATCGGACCGGCCGACTCCGCTATCGAGGATATCCAGCACTCTGCAGCTGCCAGACGTGGATACTTCCGAGTATGGGAGAACGAGGGTGTCGATGGTCTACTGAGAGCTTGGCGAAGGAGTCGTGGAGAACCTGAGGATGGACCTCAAGAGGAGACTCCTGCTGCGGCTGCGTCTGCCGAGGGAGAAGGTCAAGGTCAGGAGCAAGGATCGCAGCCCAGCGCAGAGCAAGCTCAGACTGCCGAAGGATCAGAGAGTGCTCCTCCTGGCGCGCCTGCAGGAGGTGAGGACGTCGATATGGAGCAGCACTAGAAGTAAATGTTTACATAGGCGGAAAGACGCCATTGGTGTGAGAAAGCTGTAGATAGTACATACAGTACAGGTGTTCGTCGACGAGTCATACGAAACGCATGCATACACACATGTGAATGTCCGTCCGATTATCAGTACATCCGTGAATGCCGTTTCAATAGCGCTTTATGCATACATCCAGAGAGGGATAGCATGCTTTCCGTGAGCCTGATACTAGATGCGTGACGTCCGCTTCAGGTAGTGAGTGAAATATCAGGCACACTTTCCCATACACGCGCCGTGTTGGTGCCACGCAGCTTGCTTCACTTGTCACTGTCATCACAGCTTACAGCTTAAACACTAACTCTCTTACTTGATACTCATAGTCATCCTTCTTACCCAAAAACATCATATCCTACGTATTCCTCGACATCTTGATATATCCCTACGCGCCGACATATCCACTCCCGAAGCTCAGCGGTCAGAAGCTACCTTAGGAAACGGCTAGATTGGGAACTTATCACATTCTTTCGGAAGCTTGTTGAAGAGGGTTCAAGATGGTACGTCATGTCAACTTCCCCTCTGTCGTGGTTGCCAGCGGAAATATGGATGGGCTGACGCGCCTTATTGCTTTTAATTGAATGCGATAGCCAATGCTACTTGATATCCAGGTTAGTGATCACAGACTCGCTGAGCTGAGGCTGGACGCGATGGGAAGGAGCTGACATTCGTTCACGCTTACATTGACATCGGTTCACAGCGAAAGCTCCTCGCCCGGTCGGACCGTGTCAAATCGGTAGACTTCCATCCTACCGAGCCCCATGTCATCTGCGGTCTATAGTGAGTCCGCAGTTTACTGTCCGAGTTCTTGACAATGCTCTCTGTATCTCTTTCTCGGTCGCAGGGGAGGATGGGGTCAAGTCTTGGTTGATGAACGGTTATGCTGATGTTCAACGTGTCTCATACGCGTAGTAACGGTCAAGTCAAGATCTGGAACTATGAGACTCAGACGGATTTGAAGACGTTCGAGGTCACCGACGTACCTGTTAGATGCGTACGATACATCGCCAGGAAGAACTGGGTGAGTAATCTGCAATCCGCCTCTTTGTTCATCTAGACACCGTGAAGCACTACCCGGGCACGTTGTTTCGCTCATTCGTTCAATCAAGACCACGCGCGATCGCAGACTGATTAGGAACTCTCACGAGTTGTTGAACCTCGTATACGGGCATCCGCGCTTATGCTGATCCTCTGGCTATTTTCTTGTCGTAGTTCGTCTCCGGATCCGACGACTTCCAACTCCGGGTTTACAACATTTTCACAGGCGAGAAGATCACCTCCTTCGAGGCTCACCCCGATTACATCCGATGTTTGACTGTCCACCCTACGCTCAGCTTGGTATTGACCGGTTCGGATGATATGACTGTCAAGTGCTGGGACTGGGAGAAGGGATGGAGATGTGTTCAGGTGAGTCTGTTTATCATCGCTGGCGTCTCCACGGTCATCGATTTTAGACGTCTCCAGCGCGTATAAGTAGCTGCGAGCATCCACCTTGCCTCACTTAACGCCACCTTCCCTCACATGACGTTAGCGTTGAGGCGCATCATCCGACAAAGCGAGTTTTGCTGATATCTGTCGTGATCATGTATAGATCTTTGAAGGTCACACCCATTACATTATGGCCCTCGCCATCAACCCCAAAGACCCCCAGACGTTCGCTTCAGCATGTCTTGATCACACGGTCAAGGTATGGTCTCTCGGAAACCCTGTCCCTAACTTTTCTCTCGAGGCGCACGAGAAGGGCGTCAACTATGTTGACTACTACCATGGAGGAGACAGACCTTACCTCGTCACCACTGGAGATGACCGGTAAGTCCTTTGTCATAGCCATGTGAACCGGCTTCAGGGCTCATGGCGATTCAAGCTGACCTATCTTCTTTAATCGGTTACAGACTCGTCAAAATCTGGGATTACCACTCCAAGTCTTGTGTTCAGACTCTCGAGTCACATACCGCCAATGTCTCATTCGCCATCTTCCACCCTTCCTTACCCATCATCGTATCAGGCTCAGAAGACGGTACCATCAAGATCTGGCACTCTTCCACGTACCGACTTGAGAACACTCTCAGCTATGGATTGGAGAGGGCTTGGTGTGTCGCGTACAGGAAGTCTGGAAATGAGGTCGCTGTTGGTTTCGATGAAGGTGCAGTAGTCGTCAAGGTGAGTATTCGCCTCCTTTCGAATACCTTCCAGGTCATGTATACTGCGGCCTATATGCTGAAACGATCTTCCTATAGCTTGGTCGAGACGAACCATCAGTATCGATGGATACTTCAGGAAAGATTGTGTACGCCCGAAACACTGAGATCCTGACCGCCAACGTTTCTGCTACTGGTGCCGATGGTGAGTATCGCGTTCAACCTCATCAATGCGTTCTGTGGCTGATGTCGTGCTCGCGTTTCAGGTGAGGACGTTGAGGATGGTCAGCGATTACAAGTCCCCCTTCGAGATCTCGGTACTACCGAAGTCTACCCTCAAAGCCTGCAACACAGTCCTAACGGCCGGTGAGTGAATTTCCCGATCCGATACCAAGCACGAGTCTTTGCTGATGAAAGATATAGATTCGTTACCGTTTGTGGTGACGGCGAATACATCATCTACACCTCACTTGCTTGGCGAAATAAGGCGTTCGGTTCTGGTCTCTCGTTTGCATGGGCCACCGACTCCAACACTTATGCTGTACAAGAAGGCAAATCAAAGATCCGGGTTTACAGGAATTTCAAGGAGCGACCCGGTCTTATCAAGTCTTCTGGCTCTTGGGCGGTTGAAGGCATTCACGGCGGTACGCTCCTTGCTGCTCGAGGGAACGGGTTTGTCATGTTCTGGGACTGGGAGACTGGATCCGTGGTCAGAAGGATCGAAGTCGACGCTACCAATGTCACATGGTCTGCCACCGGAAACCTCGTCGCCATCACGGCCGAGGACTCTTTCTACATCCTCAGCTTCGACAGAGAGGCCTACAACGCGAGAATAGACAGCGGTGAGGTTATCGGTGATGAGGGTGTCGAGGAGGCTTTCGATGTTATCGCTGAGATCTCCGAATCGTGAGTGAAGAAACAGATCGCTATATTCAGTCAAACGCGTCCATCGCTGATTCACTTGACTCGCGGTGTAGTGTCAAGACGGCTAAATGGGTTGGCGACTGCTTCATCTACACCAACTCCACCAACCGATTGAGCTACCTTATCGGCGATCAAGCCCATGTCATCAACCACTTCGACCAGTAAGTGCTCGTTCTTTGCTGGAAATGCGTCTTGCTAGTTTTGTTACTGACCCTTTCCTCCATAGGGGTGTCTACCTCCTCGGCTACCTTCCCGGTCACAACCGAATCTACGTCGCCGACAAGGACATGAACATTTACTCTTACGCTCTGTCGTTGACCGTTGTGGAATACCAATCTGCGATTCTTCGAGGTGATCTGGAGCACGCTGAGGAGATCCTGCCAACTGTGCCCGCTGACCAGAGGAACAGGATCGCCCGTTTCCTCGAGGCTCAGGGTAAGTCACCAAACAGGCAAAATTGTAGGAAATCTGCAGTCGAAGCTAATAATACCCCTCTGTGTCACAGATCTCAAGGAGCTTGCCTTGTCAGTCTCGACTGACCCCGATCACCGATTCGACCTTGCCATATCGCTCAACGACCTCGAGACTGCCTTATCTCTTGTACGAGCTGCCCCCGAAGCCGGCTCACAAGCCAAATGGAAGGTTGTTGGTGACAAGGCGCTCTCAGCTTGGCAAATGGATCTTGCCCAAGAGTCTTTCGAGAAGGCCGGAGATCTTCCCGCGCTCTTGCTTCTGTTCACATCACTTTCTGATCGAGCTGGACTAGAGAGATTAGCGAACCTCGCCAAGGAGAAGGGGCAGACCAACATTGCTTTCGCGGCCTACTTGCAATTGGGTGACTCCGCTTCATGTATTCAGCTCTTGGCCACCACGGATCGATTACCTGAAGCTGCCTTGTTTGCTCGATCATACGCTCCTGCCGAAATCTCGGGTGTAACGAAATCATGGAAGAAGTCATTGGAGACCGAGGGAAGGACAAAGGTGGCCAATACCATTGCTGATCCCGAGGAAGACAAGGAGTTGTTCGACGGCTTGGCTGTTGATGGCGAGGAAAGCAGTGGTGTCCTGGTGGAGAAGGAGGATGCCGACGTGAATATGGAGGAAGAAACGCCAGCACAAGAAGAAGTTGGTGTACCTGAGGCAGCGAAGATAGTGCCTGAAGTAGTGGAGAAGGCAAAGGAAGGCGCTGAGGCTTTAGTGGAGAAGGTCAAAGACCTGACAGTCGGTGAGACGGGTGCAAACGGAAGTGATTGTGAGTGTTGAGTGTGACAAAGCTGTTTCCTCATGGATACCGGTTCCCTGTATTGTCGCGAATATGAATGATCGGTTGAAATCCCACACATGGCTGGCTGGGATGACAGTGAATAACGGCTGACCATTGATGAATTATACTTATTCTCCTAGCCCCCGCCGAGCCAGCCGCGGAAGAATCAGCGCCCACGCCCGCTTCCGCTCCTAAAAGCAAGAAGAACAAGAAGAAATAGTGGACCGAATCTGAGGAATGACTAAATGATAGATAGATCAATAAGACGCGGTTCGATATGAGGCGAGTGTGGCGAAAGTAAGCTGATGCTCTCAGCAAAGGGACAGGCTCAGATGAATGGATCTGTAAGCAAGGAGATATGGACTACTCGACAGTAGATTGCGTTGATTGCGAAAATGCTGCAGGGGTGGCCCAACAGTAATAGCTACTGTAGTTGTGATATGACATGATTGCTACTCTTATTTTGACTTGATTGCATGAACGATATATACCGTCTCCTTGGTTCCGTGAACGGGTGATCATTGTCAGTTAGCACAGTGATACTTTATGTACGAGCATTACGAAGCGACAACGCGAGGCGCTTTTGCCAGTTCTCGAGTACGATAATGAAAGATCTAACATGACACGATGGTCGTTGTGGCTACAACGGTTAACAGTACAGGACTCTACTTCACATAAGATCGTTTACAGGATTATCTGTACAATTGACCTCTCGAGCTCGATGAACCAGCCATCTGCATTTACGTCCCGCGGTCATAAGTACAACACAACACGGAAGGCTATGGTACAATATTCACAGTGATTGAGGATTCATACCGAGTACATTTCTCGTTGTATTCATAATCAGACCTAAATCGTCTCGTCCGTCGTCTGGATCGGAACCGAGGACCCGAAGGTTTCAGTCCGCTTCTGTCCCAGAGAGGACATTCCACCGGTGCATGGATCTCATGGACGGTGAGATCCCCACGCGCCGTGAGGTAAGCGGATGTGGTGTACGGGATGAAGATGAATTGGAAGCTGAGGGTGATGATCGGTCTGCGTATCCCTCTGCGTCTGCGTCTGCATCTGCTTTTGCATCTGCTTCTGCTTCTGCCATTGTCGGCTGGAATTGTTCTACTTGACTAAAGGGTGTACTTGTACCGTCAGGCTGGTATCGAATGTTGGTCGGAGCACGGCTTTGATGTCTCCTCAGTCTGTGCGTGATTGGATCTTCCAAAGTTGGTGATGATGGTGCGTCTGGTCCAGGGTAAGGTGTACGAGGGCGCTCGTTATCGGAGATATGATGATCGTCGTTCGGGGTGCCTATGTGAGTCGAGACTAGATCTAGCTCTGGGGGATTGTAAGCTCTCACGGCCGGGGAGAGGTTTTCTAATTTTGGTGAGGTGGAGCGAGTGCTACTGCTACTGGGACGACTGCTCGTATCGGATTCAGGATGATCATGTACTCGTACCGAAATCCTACTCTTTGTTCGTTTCAGACCCACATCCCAACCGAGACCTTCGTCATTGGAGTTTCTTGGGTTTGCTGCCATGCCGAGTTGTGATATCCGAAGATCTAAATCGAGTGGCTCGGGTTTTCGTCTCGCATCGACGGCTGAGGACGACGATTTCCTTTGTTCTAATGCAGACCATTCGGAATCGCGTTCGCTCTGTGATTGTCGAATAGGCGCCGAGGTCGAGACCGGTGATTTGGAAGATGAGTGAGAGGGGATCATGAATGTCGGATCGGCGGAGATAGTGGTCGCTCTGCCCAACTTTGATTTCCCAGCAACCATCCCCGATCTCGCTCTGATCTCTGATTCTGATCCTGTGTCTGATCCAGTCATTTTGTTGGTGTGCAAAGCAGACCCCATGGTAGAGTGTATATCGGTGCCTGTGCGAGATCGCAGGTGGCCATGTCCACGAGCCTTCATACGCACCGGTGAAGGCGGCATGGCATTATCGGTCGTATCGTTGCTCGAGGACGAGAGGGATGACATCCTCAATGAAGGTGGGATACTGAATGGCGTAGGCAGGGTATTTGATCTTCTTGGTGTTGGGGGTTTAGCTCTTGGTTTCGGTGTCATATCGGGAGACGAAGGTGAGCGTGCTTTCGTTTGATACTACATCAAATCAGAAACAACAATGACAATACCACAATTAACGCGGACCCTTCTGTAGCGTGCATTAGAGCAAGGAATTGAAACCTTTGGCGACACTCACTGGTCTCTGTTGGGGTGGACGGGCAGTCTGGTCTCCCTTCTTCGACGGAAGTGCTTCGCTGGACGTCTTGCTGTCTCCGGCAACCTGCTTATCCCTATATGAACATGGCGCCGACCCTTGAGGGCGCTCGTCAAATAGATCTTGCTGATCTGATGTATCGGTTGATTTTGGATTCTGATTAGACTGAGCATATAAATTAACGATTGTCGAGCCTGATCTAGCCACACTTGTCGGGGACGGTAGCTTGTCGGGTGAGACAAGAGTAGGGAATGGGAATTGGGCGTCTGGGTAAGGGGTCAGACAATGGGTGGAAGCCAAGTTGATGTTCATGTCGATTTCGCTGATAGGTGAGATCTATACGAGTGCCAACAGAGCGTCCAACCCCATGATCCCATAATCCCATAATGTAATGGTCCTGTATCAGCGTTGAAACGTTATACTTTCTCCACGTCGGCTGACAAGTATCGGGCACGGGAACTGATCACCATGGGCAGTCAGACTCGGTGGACTCACAGGACTGAGACTTCGGATGCTAGGCGAGATGACTGATGTCGAAGCTGATTCTGATGGTGTGGCCATGCTGGAACAAGAGGTGTCGGTATTCTGAGAGGAGAAAGAGCAGGTTCGAGCGGACATCGTACAGGACACAAGCTGCGCTGCGGGTCGTTGATGGTCTTCGGGTGTGTAAGTGATCGGTGCAAGTAATCAAGGGCTTCTGGCGCTTCTTTCTCGCCTGGGAGAATCCCGATGTTTTCTGTTGAGAAGACCGTCTTCGCTTTGACTCGCTCTTGGCCGACCAACTTGCAGTGAAGGGGGGATCCTTCTTCCCCCAAATCGTCAATGAGTTAATGGGTGGTTCTCCAGCAATGATACAATTTGCTCGTTTGTCTTAAAGAAATCGTTGTCAACGCTATTATCTCGCTGTATAGGGCGAGTATCCGATAGCCTTCACAAGGACATCGAGAGAATGAACTTCGAGGTCTTCCAACGTATGTAACCAGTGAGCGTAATGTAACGTATGAGAAGAGTTTGATACACGATTGTGAATGTTCCCAGGTATTTCCCCGAGGTCGTATCACTGCTCGAGTACACTGTGAGGGGAGGAAACGGTTATTGGTCTTATCATCGATACAGCGCTGTGCCATGAATGATGATGATTACCGTACGGGGTATCCATTCCCCAGGTTCCTGCCGCAGATCCCTTGTCAAATCAGACATTCTAGACAAGGGATGATAAATAACGATGTAGTAATGAGCTTAGACATCCGTTCATCGGTCCATGAGACCGAGTGATGATCCATCCCAGGGTGGGGGATTTTTACCTATTCTGAACTAATCTCATCTCGTCGCGACCCCACTATAATTGCAATTTCGATCAGACACCATCTCACCCTTCTTCACCTTGAATGTGCAGTAGTTGCCGTGTCTCTTTCTATCTTGGTTGAGCATATCCGCATGATCGTCCTTTCCCTTTCCGACACATCCTGGTAGCACCGGACACCCAGAGTCGGGGAGACAATCATCATAAGGAGCGAGTTGAGAATGAGCACATCATATTGTCAAAACGCCACGACAACATCAAAGGAAGGGGGCAGATCAGCGCATAGCAATTACCCCTCATTTCCCGAAATTTATCGTTCGCGATCAAAGGAAGATACCATTTCATTGGTTGGTACAGTTAATTGGTCAATACTTGTAAAAGTCGGTAGTCAGGTTGAGGATGATACAGACAAGCTCCTATCATTCGTCGTGAGGTTTTATCAACCGTATGGTACGAGGAGAAACAGGTGATCAAAGGACTGCTAAGACATCACTACGGCGTCTTAGCGAGGGGGGAATATTGGCGTTCAAGGGGGAGGGGGGGGGGGAGGGGGCGAAAGGGGATTGATTGAGGTCTTGATGTATTGGCTATTGGTCAAATTGATCAAGCACCAAGAGGCAAGTTAGACCGCTCGGACTGATCCTCCGTGCAAAATATAACGGCCGTACGGATCCAGTCCGAGAATCGTTGCGTTGACAAGTGAGGGGTAAGTTGCGTTCCCAAGAGATGAAACGTTTGTTTTCAACGAAGGTGTGGGGTCGGTCGCCAGTCTGAAAACGCGAACCATGGGGAAAAGGCAAGGTGGGTTCGCGTTTCAGGAGTAATCGATTTTGTCGGATCACTTGAATCCGTTAACGCCGACGTGCTGACACGCGCCACACTGCCTGATGGCCCTCGCCCCGTGGTATCCACGTGTTTCTACTGTATCGCACTGGTCGGATGCTGTTGCTCTCACTACTCTCAGTCGGGACTGTGTTGGCTCGCTGCTCCGCTACTCGCGCTACTCACCCTTGCTGCATCGCGACCCTTCGCCTAGCTTGCTTGCTTGACTGCCTGCCTCCTTACCTTGCTCTGTCGCTATGGTACACCGTAGTACGCTGCGTTGTCGCTGTCAGGTGGTCAAGAAAGCTCAACAAATAGCCATAATCGACTTTTATTCGACCGTTCGTCAAAAATCAAAACACCATAGTCAAAATGTCTGCCGACCTCCAGTGGCTCCTTGTCCGAAAGTGGAACTCTTTCCAGGTTAAGGGTGGTAACGGTCCCACCTTCTCCCGAGAGAAGGTAAGTTGGCGCGTACTTCGAGATTGAGAACAGAGCAAGAGCAAGAGCAAGGGCAAGGGCAAAGGCAAGGGCAAGAGCAAGGAGCAGAAACTAGCATGAGCGTCTGGGCAAGAGCGTTAGCGGCGAGGGACCCCAAACGACAAAGGCCGGATAGAGAGACTATGGTCGAACGGGCTGGGGCAGGAGGGCAATTGGAGGAAAGCGAAAGGAAGAATCATGGAAGAACGTGATGAACAGCTCGTGAACGCTGGATCATGAAAAGGGATTTGGAAGGCTGTCGGAGAAGTTGGGAATCGAGGACAGAGGTGGAGAGGGCATATCCGTTGCGGGTTGACCGCACAATACCTATCAAACGGTCAGGCGAGGAGGCCAAAGTGCAATTTGATCGACCGGTAGGAGCAGAAGAAGGGGACGGATAGCTGTGTCCTGGGATAATGCGTTAGTGGGAGGGCACGCATTACGCTCGTCCGCTCTATGTTGCTGTGTGCCCGCTCTTGTGCTTGCTCTTGCTCTTGCTCTTTGTCCTTGCTTTGGGCAGATCTCATGTGTCACTGGAAGATTTGACAGGGGAACTGATGGAAACGCGCATTTTCCTTCTCCGTAGGGAAACCTCCTCAACCGACACTCCCACAAGTTCTCCGGTCTCGCCAACTCCAAGGTGATCAACATCTACGCCAACCCCGAGGGTGGTATCACCGTCACCAAGGTCAAGGCCGACGCCAAGCCCAACCAGGTGGGTTTCTCTTTTGTTGGCTTCATGTTTAGAGGGAGGAAGGAGTTTGGACGATTTTTGAGGTGGATGAGAGGGATGGGCTTTGACAGTCTAGCAGCGACGAAGAAGTCTTTGGAAACCCAGGCAGACACTGTGCAGGGATGTTGTCCATGTTCATGGAGTCGCGTGGACTCCTCGTCCAGCCAGCAACGTTTTGAATCACGTCAAGAAGCGATCAGGAAGCAAAGGACAGAGGGGACTGGAGACGGAATAAAGCATATAAAGCATAGCTATGCGACACAGTGTGCTGATCATAGTCGGTTTCATGGAACACGTTACAGGTCGCTTCTGCCCGAACCCACGTCAACCTCCGACGATCCACCGGTCCCCGACGAGCTAACAAGATCGCCGCTGCCGAGACTGCCGGCAAGGGCTACCGAGCCGACCTCCGACAGGTGAGTTATGTGTGCCATGATGCGAGATATGGTCCCGTGGTTCTTGTCGTAGCTCGTTACTTTCAGATTGGATCATCACATTATTCTATCGTAAACCGAATCCATCTCCCGCCCCTTCTCAAGCAGCCGCACTAGAACTCCCCGGATGCGTCTTATCACGCTTGAAGGGCCGAGCGTACGAGGTCTTGCAACATTGATATATAGTTATATTGTGAACGTGTCCCTATCAACTCTGTTGGCGATCTTTCCAAGCTTTCAGAATGATTGGGATGTTTGTACATTCAACCTTCTGTTCTACCCAACTTTTGGTTATTGATGGCTCAATATAAGAGGGAGTTGTGGTCTAGAAGTGCAGCACGGAGTGATCGAGCGACATGCTGACTCGATTCGCTCAAAAACAGGTCGCCGTCGCCCGAGCTTCCGCCCTCGCTCGAGCCTCTACCCGAACTGCCAACCCCCCCAAGTCATACCCCAAGAAGCAGCGAGGCCCCAAGAAGGCTTCTGCCGCCGCCGCTTCCGGCAAGAAGGAGGACGACGTCATTGAGCTCGACTAAAGCGTCGATTGATATCTAGCTTAGGGAATGGCATGATGCATCGACCTTTATGGTAGAACACAACAACAACAACAACAGAACAAATGATTCCGCTATCTCAGCTGGAAATGGATCGTTTTACCATGGTACACCGCCGTCTGCTTCGTCTGTTCACGTTTCAGAACGATTCCACAACCTGGTATTTCGCAACCCGCATGTATATTCTATGCTCCGTAACAGCCCCCCTCTTTTCCTCCCTCTCTCACACATACGCCCATACACCCACACAAATACGAGAATCGCAGAAGAAAGATCAGCTACATACAAGAACAGGTCAATTTCTTCGCTTGAGAGAAGCTGTAAACTGCATAGCGGAAACAGCAGTTGGAGCAAGGTAGCGGTTGGTTGTCGTTATGATCAAGTTCCGATAGATCATGCACGCAAGCCACTCTTGGCGTGTGAGTGCAATCGAGCTGCTTGACAGCATGGCCGGATATATGCCTCTATCCAAGTGCTTCCAGCCAGCAGTATCACTAAGACTTCCCCCCTGCTCATATCAGCCCTTTCCAAGATTCTACGTAAATTTGGACAGAGCTCGACAGGTCGAAAGTGGGGAGAATTTATTGGCGTTTGTTGGTACTAGCTGTATTATACCATAATTTGCTAGGCTATACCTCGGACCGTTGAGTTGCAATTGAATTGCGTTCGAGCGTCGTCTGCCATTATCAGAAAGGGCGATGACACTTCTTGGTTTAAAGAAAATAACAAGGATTCCTCCTATCCCAAATATCGATGACTTCATATTGCATTCGACACATTTCTCCGTGGTACATGATAAGAGCGGAATGTTGAGACTATAAATCTACTGACTACTGAAGCGAGATAGCCATTCCACCATCAACGAGCAAACTAGCACCCGTACAATATCCCGAAAGGTCACTAGCGAAGAAAAGGGCGGGACCGACAAGATCTTCTGGCTGACCCAATCGTCCGAGGGGCGCTCGACGTTCTTGGTCCGCTCGTTTCTCAGGATTGGAGAGGTCTTCTCGGTTGATGTCAGTCTCAATTGTACCTATGATTAAGTATCATAGACGCAGAAAATCAGTAATGCAAATCTAAAGCGTTAATGATGGGTACTACTAGCCCGAAGCAGCACAAATGTGCGGCAGTGACTCACCCGGCAGAACAGAGTTACATCTGATTCCCTTAGGTCCCAATGCGATCGCGCAACTCTCCATCAAGCTCTTGATACCGGCCTTTGTCGGCGTGTAATGGCACTGCTCTCCACCGCCCATAAGCGCCGAGATACTGCTAACAGCAACGATTGATCCTCTAGAGTTGGTGCCGGCGAAAGGCTCTTGCTTGGCCATTTGGTTGGCGACGGCCTGCACGACGTAGAACGCTCCGTTCAGGTTGACATCTTGGACTCGTTTCCAGAGGTCGTGGGGCAAGTCGAGGAATGTGTGAAAGGGGCAGATACCGGCGTTGGAGACCAGGACGTCTATTCGTGAGAAGGAGGAAACGCCCGCAGCGACGATCTGAACAAAGATATCATATATATACATTTGGTCAGCATATGTATAGCATACATACATACAAACATTACACACATATAGGTAGACGAGGCTCACTCACATCAGAAGCAGTCTTGGCGCTGGAGATATCACCAGGGACAATCACGGTCTTAGCTCCGTGTTTGGAGCACTCGGCCTGGACGCCCTCGATATCCTTCTTGGTCGAGTCACCGAGATGGTGCAAGATCACATTGGCACCGTTCCGAGCTGCACCAATGGCGATGGCTCGTCCGATACCGGTACTGCAGCCTGTGACAGCAACGACTTTACCCTTGAGAAGACCGAATGACATGGTGTGATGGTGTAATTCTGGAAATGCAGTGGGAGAGGTTCACAAGCAAGATGAGAATGCGAGAATAATGTGTGTTTTCGTGGTCAGCCGAGTTTCGGTAAAGATATTCGGTTGGTCGGTTGGTCGGTTGGTCGGTTTCTCGGGAGATGAGGGAAGAAACACTTTGGTGGAGCTCTGTGCTTTTGATTCTTTTGATTCTTTGAGCTGTTGTATCTTCTAATAGGCGAAGTGAGCAGCTGGGCGGGTACAGCAGGCAGTAAGAGACAGGACAGCGGACAGATAGCCTAAGCAGAGCCAGAGCAGGAGCCTCGCTAGAAAATCAGGTGATTGACGCTGCCTATCGAGGGCGAGGTGGATGGGGAGGGGATGAAGCATACACTATACAGCATACAGCCTACAGCTGTATAACCATCCGAACCGGAAGTTTAGCTACGGTATACTATTACTCGGTTCAAGTATGTCCCGATACCACTAGTACTCGTACTGATTCAACCGGCCCGGTACAATCCCCACCCGATGTGGACAACGTTAATCCCACCATACGTAGTACCTGTTATGTTATGGCTGCATATACTATGCCCCTGCTGACATGCAACATATACACTATGCAGCCCATATATAAGAGCATATAGGCTGAAGATTCCTACCTGGTACTCTTTCTTCTTCTTCTTCTTCTTCTCGACACACACGCTTCTAAAGTCTGAATTTATAATCCTGAAGATATACTAGAATAGATCAATCAAGATGCCTAAAGAGTGGCCTACCATCGTAAGTCACTCGCAACAAAGCCCTCTCACGAGCGGAGCTTCTACAACTGTACTGAGCTGCAAGACTTTGCTGACACTCTGGATCTATCCCACAGGCTAAGCTCGAGACTTTCATCCCCAGTGCCCACGGCTCTGGTGGTGACTACCACCGGTGAGTCACAGCGTAGCATTCCTCATTCCTCCTTACTGTGGCCTGTGGCTTGACGCATCCAGCTCAAAGGCATGCCACAAGCCCCTCCTTTGGCTTTTCTCTCCTGGACCTTAAATTGAACACCTGGATCATAAAGAGCGCTAGCTGACGAAATTGATATACATTTACAGACAAGGTGGTGAGCACTGGATCGTGCAGGGTAACATCTCGTGCCCCATGCATCGATATCCAGAATACAAGGTTTCTCGAACATCTTGGGGTATCGGAGTCCTCGGTTCCATCCTTGGTGAGTATTGGTCCAGACGTCTCCTGTCCAGAATATAGCTGTTCCACTCCCAAATTTGCATGTGCTAATGCTAATATGGTTTGGACATCCTTATTCTTGGCGGTGCGGTCTACATATAGTCAAGTTGACCGCTTCTGACGGTACTGTCGGTATCGCTACCGGTTTCGGAGGACCTGTAAGTTGCTGCCATTTCCCATTATTGCCATTGAACTGTATGGGCCATCTGTGTGTTTCATCAGACTGACTGTGCGGTGATACACATAGCCCGCCTGTTGGCTCATTGAGGAGCACTACAAGCGATTCATCATCGGTGAGGACCCCCGAGACACCAACAAGATCTGGGACGAGATGTTCCGAGCGTCCATGTTCTACGGTCGAAAGGGTGAGCGAAAAAACACTCAAATACCAATGATTCCGAAGCTTGCATATGCTGACGTACTGTTGTGTGACACTTTGTCAGGTCTCCCCCTTGCTGCTATCTCGGTTGTCGATCTCGCTATCTGGGACTTGCTCGGTAAGATCCGAGGCGAGCCCGTGTACAAGATGATTGGCGGTCGAACCAAGAAAGAAATCCCCCTTTATCTCACCGGTCCTTTACCTGCCGTCGCCAAGGAACTTGGTTTCTGGGGCGGTAAGGTACCGTTACCTCATGGTCCTGCCGATGGTCATGTCGGTATCAAGAAGAACGTAGAGTACTTGAAGAAGCAGCGTGATTCCGTTGGCGAGGACTTCCCCATCATGGTCGACTGTTATATGAGCTTGAACGTTCCTTACACCCTCGAGCTTGTCAAAGTGAGTAAATGGTCGTGGCTTGCATTTACATTCAAGTCGAGAAGAGAAGAACATAAGCTGACACGACATGTTCCCGCTTTGTGCATGTGTCTTATCAGGCCGTAGAAGACGCCGGTGTCCACATCAACTGGTGGGAGGAAGTCCTTCACCCGGATGACTTTGATGGACATCGACGACTCAAGAACGCTTTCCCCCACTTGAAATTCACCACGGGTGAACACGAGTACTCGAAATACGGATTCCGAAAGTTGATCGAGGACCGATCGGTCGATATCATCCAGCCCGACGTCATGTGGCTCGGTGGTCTCACCGAACTGATCAACGTAGCTCATCAGTGCGCGGCGTACGATATCCCTGTGGTCCCTCACGGTTCAGGACCATACTCTTTCCATGCTATCATGTCGTTCCCCGATTCTCCCTTCTGCGAGTACATTGCCAACTCCCCCGACGGAAAGAGCGTCCACCCTTCGTTCGGAAACTTGTTCTTGAATGAGCCTCTGCCCAAAAACGGAAAGATCGACGTCGGAGACGCTCCTGGTTTCGGACTGGAACTCAACCCCGAAGCAGAGTTGATCCCTTACTCGACCTTCTTCAAGGGTACCGACGGCGGTCTTGGACATGCCGGTGAGGCCGATCACAGCAAGTAAGAGTCGAGGATGAAG
Organism: Kwoniella sp. CBS 6097; assembly: GCA_036287355.1. NCBI lineage: Eukaryota > Fungi > Basidiomycota > Tremellomycetes > Tremellales > Cryptococcaceae > Kwoniella > Kwoniella sp. CBS 6097. Next base: position 188,923 of record CP143077.1, read on the forward strand.
AAGCTGGTAGCCTGTTGATACTGTATCGTATATACACATAAATGAAAAGTCTTTGGGCGCATTTAGGTTTTAGGCTCTGTCCCCCATGCACTACATGTTCTGACTCTGAATACACGTCACGCTGCGTCCGAAAGCCAAAACCCCTCCTCGCCTAAATCAATCCAGCACAGACATCTCGCGTGATTCTGATTTAACAATGAGCCAAGAGTGAGGCTACCAGCTGCTGCTTGACTCGTTGACCCGCATGCATCATCTCATCTCACCACACCCTCTACTCTACAACATCCCGACTAGGCAAATACTAAATTATCATTCTCAGTCTACGAACCGTCGTCTCAGGGGTATCCCATCTCCAAGCTGACCTGGAATCACATACCGACTGTTAGCGGCGAGTGTTGTGACCTGGTATCCATCCGAGCTGCTCTGAAACGTGCCAAACTAAAACCCAAGAAATGATGTCTATATCCTCTTCGTCTAGTAGCCTATAAATTGAAGCACAATATATCAGTCATCTTGTGTGCCTTTACTTTACACCGATTGACCCAGAGCCCAAAATCCTTAAGAAAAGTATGACTCACTTCTTCCGAACATGGTCCAGGACTTGGCCTTCTTACCACACTGGATACACTTTTGGTCCTCACCCTCGGGGAATGCACCGAACCTCTTCTGGTCAAAGGGAATACAGAGCGACTTGGCACCTGCTGAGGGGGCCTTGTTGTCCTCCGCTTCACCCTTGTTGGCCTGGCTCTTGCTTCGCTCCTTGATATCATCCTCACACTGACCGTCCTCACACCAGGGGATGACCAAGACGTTCTTGGCGTCGAGGGTAGGGACGACATCGTCCCAGTTGGTAACGGAGACCAAGTGGGAGTCAAACTTCTCCTTGGCTCGCTCGTACATGGAGGTCTGGATCTCGTCGAGGTAAGTTCGGACGGCGTTGGCAATGTCGGGCAAGGGGAAGGAAGATTTGTGGTTGTCCAATCGTCGGACGGCGAGAGTGGTGTTGGCAGCGATATCTCGAGGACCCAATTCGAGTCGAAGAGGGACACCCTGAAATTGCAAATGAGTTGTCAATATACATCAAAGTGCCATATCATGCTGTATTGTTGTATAACCCCGCAACGAGGAGCCACTCACTCGCATTTCCCAGTCGTTGAACTTCCATCCGGGAGTGTAGCCTTCTCGAAGATCGGCCTTGGCCCTGATACCAGCGGCAACGAGCTCTCGCTCGAGCTTGAGACAAGCGTCGTAGATGGGCTCGTTCTTTCCCTCTCCCTTGCTGAGACCGACGGGGACGATGACAACCTGCTGCAAGGCGACTCGAGGAGGGAGCACAAGACCCTGGTCGTCACCGTGAACCATGACCATGACACCGAGAGATCGGGTAGAAAGACCCCAAGAGTTCTGGTAAGCGTGCAGTCGACCCTCGCTCTTGATGGGCGACTCAACGGAGATGTCAAACATCTTTGAGAAGTTCTGTCCGAGGTGGTGAGAGGTGGCACCCTGAATACCTCGACCGGTGGTAGGGATGAAGCCCTCTACGGTAGTGGTGTAGTCACCACCGGCGAATTTCTCGTTGTCAGACTTCTTTCCGGGAACGACGGGGACGGCGAGCAGGTCGGTGTAAACCTTTCGGTAGAGCTCGAGAATGTCCATGACTTCCTTGTCGGCCTCAGCCTTGTGCAGGAAGGCAGTGTGGCCTTCTTGCCACAAGAATTCTCGGGTTCGGAGGAAGGGCTCTACAGATAACAGGTATATTCAGCTAACAGGTCTTGCCTTAGAAATAGGATCGCGTATCAGCTCACGAGGGTTCTTGAACTCCCATCGAACGACAGAGTTCCACTGGTTGAGCTTGAGGGGAAGGTCTCGATGAGAGTTGATCCACTTGGAGTAGTCTGGAAGAGAGAACGGGCGAGTCAGTCAGTATCGGCCAAGAGGAAGCTATCCTAAACCCCTTTACTTACAAGGGTACATGACAGTCTCGGAAGTGGGTCGGATAGCAATAGGCTCTTCGAGATCAGATTGTCCGCTATCCAGACCTTTCAATCAGCTGTGCTCTAACAATAACAACCCATGGTAAGCCAACAGCTGACTCACGCTCGAGTGACCCAAGCTACCTCAGGGGCGAAACCCTCAATGTGGTCCTTCTCCTTTTCAAGTCGGGCGTTGGAGACGAACATGGGGAAGTAACAATCCTGAACACCAAGCTTCTTGATCTCGTCGTCGAACCAGGCTGTATGTGCAAGCATCAGTATACATTCAACATCCAGCAACACATGGCGAAAGTGCTTTCGCAAGTCCCCGGAAGACGAGCGATCGGATGTCACTCACTCTGGATAGTTTGCCAGATGGTGTACGACCAGGGTCGAAGAATGTAACAACCAGAGATGTCATAGTAGTCAAGCATTTGGCCCTTGAGCAGAACCTACGTGGGACACCATTGCGTGTCAGCTAACTGAGGGTCGCACATTGACGAAGCAAGTGTAGCTCACGTCAGTGTACCAGCCGGAGAAGTCCTCGTCCTTCTTGAATCGGATAGCCATCTCGTACTTGTCGTCTTCCTCCTTGGCAGCAGCAGGGGCAGCCTCAGCCTTCTTCTCCTTAGGGCTAATGGACGATATATGCTCGGTCAGCTCCGTTACCCGGAAAAAGATACGCGCCGACGGTCGCACGATGCCGGCAAGATTGATGAGGGATCAACAATCAGACTTACGCAGCCTTGGGAGCAGGCGCAGGAGCGTTGGCCTTGAGCTCGGCAAAGTCGACGACCTTTACTCCGTCACCCTGGACCAAGCTGTCAAAGTACGACTTGATGTCAGAACCCTTGAGGAGTACAGTCGTAGCCGAAGAAGTGAGGTGTAGAGCGTGTTGCTCTTCTGACTGGGCTAAAGCGGCATCGAGAAGCAAGTGGAGGGTCTCGGGGATAGGAGTGGGGAGAGCGAGAGCTGAGACGTCGTCCTTTGAGGCGGCTGAAGGGATAACTTCCTTGATCAAGTCCTCAGAGGCCAACCGAAGTTCCTTGAGCTCGAGGAGTTTTCCAATAGCAGCCGAGGGGGTTTCGGTGCTGTCCTTGGCCAAGATGAGCACAGGGGTAGGGGTAGCTGATTTAGCAGTCTTGGGCTTGAACAGCAGAGTCTTTGTCAGAGGAGTCTGAGCAGCAGTAGGCTGAGCAATAGCCAAAGCGGCAGCCCATTCTGCTGAGCCCTTGGCGGGGGAATGGGAGATCACGTCGGGGTGAGTGATTTGGAGCTGGGTGAGTCGCTCGAGGATGGTTTGGTCCGTTACGGAAGAAGAGGAAGCCATAGCGCTGAGGTTTCGTCGCGAAGCGGTAAGAGTACGTCTAGAGGTTGTTGGAGTAATGAACGATGATGAAGCTGATCTCGACAGTGACAATGCTCTTGAGAATGAGAGCATGTACGATTCGATTGTGGGTATGCCTTGAGCTAAAAGAAGGATGACAAGTCGAGTCGAGAGGATAGGAAGGGATCAATGAAACTTGTTGAGGAAGCAGCAAGTTGAACGTGAATCGTGAATCCAACGTGATAGATAGCACACATAAACTACTCGACTTTTCGTTGGTTTAAGCGTTAGAGAGTGTAACGATTACGTAATAAAATCCCCTCATTAGCGATAAAGCCTCGGTCCGGATCCAATATAACCAAGATTCTCACTCCCACCTTCACCTTCATGTTCATCGGCCTCGGCATCATCACCCTCGCATCTCCACCTGTCATTGCTGTCATTATTATCATCACCGCCAAAGAACAACATCAGTCAACAATAACACACACACTCCAGTAGCAGTGAAAGATCTCGCAAGTGAACGATAGAAACGGAGTATAAATAATCACCAAGGCATGAACGGGACCAAGATGTCAGCGACTCCTTTCAGACTGACGGCGCTCGCGAGACCGGCACAGCGATCAATCAATTTTAATCTTACTACGATACCGAATCAAGTCCGCTTAATCCACTCATCATACTCGAGAAGTTTTCCTACATCTCAACAACATCCTCCGAGTCCGACATCGCTCTCACATACCGCTCACCCAACGCCACCTCATCAACAACCTCACGTTACCAGTCACCCTAGTACCACTGCGTCCCATGCTCATGGACATCAGCATGGACATGGGGCTCAGCATGCCCCGCCTAGAAGTGGGAGCGGGAGTGGGAAGAAGAGGAGTCCACATATGGTCTGGTATAGGGAGATCGTACCGGGTGAGTGGACAAATCTTTGCCTGACGCAAAGATTGATCGGATCTCAAACCCGGGTCTTTGTCCAGCCATCGTGACACCCAAGTCCCGTAGATCGGAGTGGGATGGCGATATGCTCTCTCACTTCACATGAGCATTCACAGCATTCGATCGCAGCATATATCGATATAAGCTATCACATATATAACCGATCTATACGATCCAGAATCGCTGATTTTGTTCGATTTGTACACTAGCAATGGTCCCAATCTTCCTAATCTCAACAACGCTCTTCCTATCCCTCTCACTGATCCGAACCCACCTCTCACACTCGAAATCCCTCTCAGAATCCACCAACAAGATCGAAGAGCTCGAAGCGCAACTGGCGCAATTGAGGCTCGAGCAACGTAGGGCTAGGGTGCGGGAGAAAAAGGAGAGGGAGAGGATATTACCGCTTGTCGTTGAGAGGGTCTTGCAGCGTGTTGGCGTTGTTGGCGGCGAGGAGGAAGGGGATCAGGCGGACGAAGAGGACGATTATGTCGAGGAGCAGAAGGAGTTACCTAGGCTGTTATAGTTTCATTGGAAAAAATGAGCAGGTTAGGTTAGCTAACGGAGACGCCGAAAACTTGAGCAAGGGAGATTTACTAATATATGCGCCGTTTTAAAATGGTGATGATCCGTATGTAATGAGCGACGATGCTATGTAACGAATGAAAAAGATGACTGTTTGACAGATCACTGTAACGCTCAACGCTGGTCTTCGGAAGTCTCAGGTGGTTTGAGTCTTGAGACATGGGAGTTCAATAAATAGCGCACACAACCTTGCGGCGCTTCCCCATCGTTCTTACAAAGATGCGCTCGGTTGTTGTTGCAGTAAGGCTGAGGGTGAGGATAAGGAAGTAGAGACCAGCCAGCCACAGGTCGATTGATGATATGAAGTGCAGCGCAGGCGATAAAACTGGGTCTGCATAATCTCATCTACTATTTCCTCGACTACAACATCGGCGCCATAGCAATACACCGCACCATGCCATGCTACAGCTACAACATCTTTCTAATTCCATTGCTCGCATGACGGCTGTCGTACCATACCTGCTCGGTTTTACCAGCTTGCCCAGATCCGAGAATTAATAGACGGATACGAGGAGATCAGTTCATTTCGTTCCTTATGCTAGTGTCAAAATCGACAATCTGTCCTTTATTTGTCGGCTTTACTTGGCAGGGGCAATCTCCTTGCACTCAGGACACCTTCTCGATTCCTCCTCGCCCATCCATCGGTCGATAACTGGCTTCAATTGCGTATCGATGTCGGAGCAATGGAAAGTCTCTTCTCGGATTTGGACGAGGCTATCGCCGTGAGTTGAGTTGGGGCAGTACCATCGCATTGTGTCTGGATGATTGAAAAGCAAGTCAGCTTGGGCAATCCATCGTAATGTTTGATGCTCTGTCTCTGGCAGTCATTGATCTGCTCTGGTCATTTTACAGATCGGCTCCCAAAGGGATAGTTAAGATCAGAGCCGAAGCGAGTCGTGGCTCACCGATAGCATCACCTGGTCTTACGAGCTCAAGTACTACGCCAATCGTATCTGCTACTCTTCGAGGCGAGTGAGGTGTGTTTGCTGAGATAACACATCAATCAGCTACCAGAACCACGCAGAACGACTTAGGCAGAAGGTAGAAAAGAAAGTAATGCTATGCTACTACTCTTACTCACCAGGCAACAAAAACATCTCCCCTTCTCCAATAGTGATATCCCTTATCCGGCCCTCATCGACGACTTTCAATGTCATAGCTCCCTTGTACTGGTAGAACCATTCTTCCGTCGTATTGATATGGAAATCGACTCGAGTATTGGGACCGCCCACGATCATGGTTATGAAGTTTTCGCCCTTATACATGCATTTATTGCCTATCACATGCCCATGCCCGATATTCGATGATCGATTTTGACAGCATCAGTACCGTTTCTTAGTTTGTCAGTCTGAATCCTGCTCGGTAGATACGTCGCTCGGACGAATCGGTGAGAGGAGACAGAAGATCGAAGATAGAATGAAAGATTAGGCTTACTCACCTACAGGCGGCTTGAGAAGGTTCGAATTCTCCTCGAGCCATTTTGGAAAGTTGATAGGCGGCGGTAACATGTTGTGTGTGTGTGTGTGTGTGTGGAATGCAGTGCTTGAGATCGAAAACAAAACAAAACAAAACAAGAGACGTATGAAGTGACTTTCTGAAAAGATGCAGTGCTATTCATACAGCCTTGGATCGGTCTTCATAACTATTCATCTTGGTTATTTATGACTCGCTCTGCTAAGCTTGTCTATGCCCGAAATTCGGTCATCGCACCGTACGAGCGAGTAATGTATGTAATGTATTTGTATATCAGGAAGGAAAAGTGGAGGTCATTCAGCCTAGCTGCTGCTATAATCGGATTTTCGTCCTCTGCATATGTCGACCTGGGGTGTATCTATTCATGCTTCTAATGCAAGGCCCACCTTAGGTAATTGCCGCGGTGATGGTGGTGGGGATGTGCGAAAAGAGAAATAGGCATCAGCGCTGATAATTGTGTGGGCAAGACCTGATAGGCAGAGAGACAGCATAGATGCCTCGTCTAAGCTAGCTAGTATCAATATAGGTCGGCGGCGGCGGACTTTGCTTGAGAGACGCGCACTGTGCCTATAGGATTGTTCACTCCTGGTAGCTGTAGATCCCCCGGTATTGCCACAAACTACAAAGGCTCCCGTATCCGTCCTACTGTGTCGTCCGAGGACTCGGCAGCTTATACGTCAATGCTATTGCATGCTTAGAAAGTCCGCTTCATGACTTTACAATCGTTGGCACCCATCTACTTATATAGCTAGCGTGGCCGCGATTGTGATGACTTACAAAGCTAGTTGAGTCGATGCGATATAGCCTATAGGGGATAGCCGAGGAGCCACGTGCGCGCGGATAACACCGATAACAGGCTCAACACGGCCGGCATTTAACTCCATACCGGCAGAGATCCGCCTGTAAAGGACTCCACCGTCTGACCGAAGAAAAGTCCAACAATGAAGACCTACCATTATTGAGTGCGCCCCTCGTACTCTTCTTGACAGCCCCTACCCTGTCTAGTGAAGACCACGCCGACATCGCCCCCTACGGAACATAGCCCCGGCGAAGGTAACTTTTTTCTTAGGTCACCGGAAGCACGAGATGTCGCGGGTCAATGACGCGCAGGAGATAGGGATAGAGCTCGCCCCTCTTCCCTCGACAGCAGCGAGCAACGCGACTCTTCCTACGCCCGAAGCAGCTTATTTTAGCCATAGCCAATCGAGCTCGACCCAGAAACTCAACAATGCCTTCATCGAAGAGCATGATCCCACTGCCATCTCGCGACTCGACCCAGAAGCGCCCACTGGTCTAGGGGACGCCATCTCTCAAATCGACCGAATCGATGATGCTACTTCTTCAAATCGCCATGAAGCAGTCGAAGCTCTCCCGCCGGTAGACGGAGGTAGAAGGGCATGGCTGTTCTTGATTGGAGCTACGTATATGGAGATCATCGTCTGGGGATTACCATTCTCTATCGGTATCTTGCATGCGTATTGGAGTAATGTCTTGTTCAAAGGGCAAGGAATATCAACCGTTACGCTGGCTGCGACGTTGCAAACTGGTCTGCTGTACATGTTCTGCGCGCTATTTGGACCGTAAGTTGCGGACATAGTCATTAAGTCTGTCACAGGTTCCAAATGCCTCTTCCCAATTGGGTTTGCCTGACTAACCTCTACTTTGGCTTCGGATTGTCTCCGTCTTACAACCACGCAGCATTTTCGCAGCGATTCCGAAATGGACGAGAGCTTTACAAATAGCAGGTCTAGCAGCTGCCTCGCTCGCAATGGTAGCATCTGCATTCGCGACCAAGGTGGGTGTTTAGTGTACCTCTTCAATGCAACGCATGACGTGCTAATTGGCGGAACATTTACTTGTCACGCAGCCCTGGCATTTATTGGTCACTGTCGGTCTGTTCTACCCACTCTCATGCGGTAAGTGTCCTTGACGGCTATCATACTCTCCAGGCTCTATCCGGTATCAACTCATGTACCTGTACACGTATTGAGAGACATTTGCTTTCTCCGTCAACTCAGCCACCTACCTGCCCTGCGCAACACTCCTCTTCGAATGGTTCCACGCCAAACGAGGTTACGCAACCGGTATAATGTACGCCGGTTCCGGAGCGGGCGGTACCATCTTCCCATTCCTAATGCAAGGTCTCCTCTCCCGATTCGGCTATAAAGCAGCCATGATCTCCCTTGGAGTAGGATACGCTATCACAGGCTCGATTGCTCTCATCCCAATCAAGAGGAGAGTACCGCTCGCCAGACATGATATTAGCGGAACGGGCAGACAGAGACCGAAGGTTGATTGGAGTTTCCTCAAGAGGAAGAGTCTGGCTATTGGGACCGCTGTGATCTTGTTGACTAGCTTGGGGAACTTTATCCCAAGCTTGTGGTTGCCTTGTGAGTGATGTGGAACTTGACTGCAACTTTGACTACAGCGAGAGTTTCATCCAGTGTTAGGTCGAGTTCAGAGCTGACAAAGCCAAATGAATGATCCTCCACAGCCTACGCGGATGACCTCAAGCTTCACAGTCCAGACGGTACATCGCTCATTGCCATTCTAAACGGTGAGCTTGAAGCTTGTTCACGGTTACAACCCATTCGCAATGCAAAAGAGAAAAACTTTCAACTGACAGTGTCTCTCATCTTCGGACGGATCTCAGCCTCTTCCGTCCTAGGTAACGGCTTACTAGGATACCTATCAGACCGAATGTCACTCCGATCAGTAGTCTTAATCTCCTGCGTAGGCTCAGCGGCCTCTTGCGCCTTCTTATGGGGCTTCGCGGGCGATTCTGCGAACTCGAGCAGGGGTGTTTTGGTCGCTTTCTCGATCGTTTATGGTTTGCTCGGACCCAGTTTCTCTAGTTGTTGGTCCAAGATGATTGGGCTTGCTTCGAGTGAGTTTATCCGCCTCTGCTTCTTGGCTTCTTTCTTTTTGCCCCGCTTTCGTTCTATTTTCCTTTTTATCTCCAAGACGCTATCATTTTTTCAGGAGCTTGTTCAGATTAAATAACGATTGACATTCGCTGATTTTACTTTGCCTTGATATAACGAACGACTTCAATAGAGGACGACGCTTCAGCTACTGCGCTCGTATTTTCGTTATTCGCTTTCACAAGAGGTTGCGGAAACATGTCTTCAGGTGAGTACTGATTACGAGTCCAATGTTCTCCAATAACGCTGAACGGTCCAAACACGTTTGAGCATATCGATCCAATGTGAACTATGGCCTGACTTGTGGCTGAACTGATCCAATGTATCTGTAACCGTTTGCCTTATACTTATGACAGGCCCCGTATCGGACGCTCTGTTGAGATACGACGTTCTGAATGGCGGCTTTGGCGCATATGGGTACAAGAACTACGTGAGTCAAGCAACGTACCCTTCCTCGCCCTCACGCCATACAGTCGATCATCATCCGAATGATGAGTAATGTCATGCAGCAAAAACGAAAGAGCTAGTGATGCTGAGATTCTGCCCTACCTTGTTTGGTCTTTTCATCTCCATAGGGCATCCTGCTTATTTACACTGCTGTTACCATCCTTGCTGGTGGTGGTGCCGGTTTACTCTTCAAGGAGTAAAGTAAGGATTGAGAAGGGGTGTTTTCGACAAAGCACTTAAGTCGAATGAAAATGTCTGCTTACGCGTATTGTAAGGAAGCACGAAATATCCAGAGTTTAAGTTTGAGTGTAGGGAGCAAAGCGAAATAAATGTATGCATGCAAAAGAATGAATGATTGTTATCGTCGTGTTCTACATGTATTGTACATTCAAACCCCACTCCTTTTCGGGTAGAAAACGGAGCTCGCTCTAAATCTGGCTCGCGGTTCTCCGTATCGCTATCTCCTTCGGAAAGCGTTCTTACTTGCGCTCCTACCAGGATGTCTTCTCTGAGTCCTACCTCCCCTCCCGGCCAATTCACCGTCATCCTCATCCTCCCCACCTCCCTTCTCAAGACCAGCACCAAACCTCTCCACCTTTCGATCTTTTCTCCTAGTCCCACCGGAATATTCATCATCTTCCGAGCCATTTCCGCCGTCGGAGTTGTTACCGGATCGAGAGGGTTTAGAAGTGGGGATGAAGGACATTTCCATACCGCCGTCTGCTGATCTGCGCATAGCCAATACGTTCGGATCGTTCTCTGCAGAGGTCTTGCTTTTACCACCTCGAGCGCTGGACGAGGAAGAGGCGAGTCGTTGACCGAATGTCGGCTGAGCTGAAGAAGTGGATGTTGACGATGATCCGACCATGAGTCGAGGATGCGATCGAGGAAGTGGACGAGGAACTCGTTCTGAGGGCTTGAGTCGTCGTGGATCATATTGACGGAGATCTAATGCAGAAAAGCGATCGAATTCACAGATCAGTTCCGACTGGACGACATATCTGAATGCATAACAAAGTTGCTGGCGAAAGAAAGAGACTTGGATCACGATACTCACCTCCATCATCGCTGTCTTCACTGCCGCTGGCAGCATCGTCATCATCATCTTCCTCATTGGCAGACTCTTCTTCACTCTCTTCCTCGAGATCAGAGGACATACGATCACTCTCGTCTTCTTCTTCTTCGACAGCAGTCTTGCGCTTAGCCTACAACATGACACACGTATCAGCAAACCATCCTCGTCTGTTGCTTGATTTGAAAGATAGCTGTCCCGTCCTGCCACTGCAACTATAGCTTCATGGGTATGTGTCGAATTCTCACTCACATTGTTGTTGACCGTAGCGGGGTTGAGCAAGGCGAACTCTCTCGATTCCTCATCAACCTCGAATTCGGGGTTCTCAAAGATCTCCTTGAATCGGGGATCCGCCAACAGACCGGCTCCAGCTCCGCCTTTGCCTCCCTTGCCCTCACCATCATCGCTCTCCTCGTCGTCGTCCATGACTTCACCCTTTCGTTCCTTCTTCCTCTTCTCAAGCGCCTTCTCCCTCTCCTCAGCCTTTCGGACTCGTTCCGCGAGGGCCTTGTTGACCTTGGGTTGATCTTTCCTCGCTCTGATTCGGGATTCCGTCTTTGCCTTAAGCTTGTCAGAGACGAGCTTGTCTCGGTATTCGTCGTATGATTGAGGATTGGCAATGAGTCGCGCAGTGGTGTAGAGCTTGAGTGAGAGGAAGTAGCCGTGCATGTATGGTTTGAGAGCAGGTGTTCCGATGAGATGTGTGAGGCCGAGGCTGTGAATAGATAGACCCATTTGGAGATTGTGAGTATCGATTTTCCCTCTTGGTCATTTTGTATTCCGGCAAGTAGACAATGCCAATTGGGTGCAGTGTAATGTGATATGGTTTGGGAAGCAAAGAAAGGAAAAACGCACGTATCAAGCTCCGTCTTGTCGATGAACTTGAAGTCGGCATAGGCGCTCTTACCAGCACCACCAGTAAGATCGTCGCCCATCTCCTCGGTGATATTGTCCAAGAAGCTAGCCCATTTGGGTGCAGGTCCGATCTCAGGGATGTAGTATGCTGACATTTGGGGTGAGTCGCATGCTGCGAATAGTAGACCTGAATGAGGGACGGGATGTAGGTCTACTAGTGAGTTGGGTGGGTGAAGGGAGAGGTGGTTGTTTGATGGCTAGAAGTTATATGAGAAGACTGATCAGCTATCATCCCCAAGAAGCACATCATATATGTTGTCGTCCCACAGCGAAGACAGGATACTGTCGCTAGCAGACACGGCACGGTCACCTGTACTCACATCCGCCTTGTCCCAGATTTTGATGACCTTGCTATCGGCAGACACAACCCTGCCGGTATCTTCCTGCGCACCACCACCTCTCAGCCAGTCTACATTCTTGATCGCTTCTCCGTAACCTTGATCTTTCACAGCGAACGGCGTCGGGCTTCTCAGATCATACAACAATGTATGCCCAGTCGACGTTCCTACTGCGAAGGATAGACCGTCTGTAGGGTGTGACGAGAGTGCTGTTACGGATAATTTCTGGATGGGAGCGAGCGAGTTCGGGTCGTATGTTTGGGCAGGGAGCAAAGTTGAAGAAGGTAGAGATAGTCGAGTCAAAGCTGATCTTGATCTTGGATCCCAGAATTCCACCACACCGCCTGCGCCGTCCAACCCGAAAGACCATAATCCATGTCTCTTATTCACGTCGACGACATTCACACCTTCCACTTCATCTTCCCTTCCATCTCCCCATCCCTTCGCTACGCTCAGCGGAGTCATGTACCGTCCTTCTTCCAGGTTAAATCGATATACGTCCGTACCGGTACATCCGATGATCGCGTCTGCTGAAGGTGAATGATAGCCTAATGTTCGACCGTATGTGGGTAATCGGACTGAATGGTGCAATCCGCCTTGAGTGTGAAGAGCTAGTGATCGGTCCCGTTGCAGATGTAGCGTCTTGGTCCAGTCTGAAGAGAGGATCTGCAGTCATATCGACCGGACACAGGCACAAGGACGTGGACATCAGCGGGTGTGCTTGGATTCGATAGTTAGCATAGTCACTGGCAATACTCACGACAAAATCCACATTCTCAGCATCGGTCACTCTCTCAAACTTCACAGTCAATTGCTCCAGATCCCAAACTTTCATCATAGGCTTATACAGCCCCGTAGCAATCGCATGCAGTCCATCCTCGGTCGTCTTCACTTTGATCGCTGATCCTGGGAATCCGAAATCTTGGACTAGTTCCAAATCACCAACGGTAGGTTGCGTTTTCGTACGTTTCTTCTTTCCTGGACCTGATGGTTTCGTCTTGACCGCTAGCCATGATGGGAGAGATGAAGCTGATGTTGAAGAGGGTCCGTTGACCGTGTATACTTTTGGGAATGACATGGTGGCGTGTGGCGTTTACGACCAAAGGTCAAGATGGATGATGAGGGTGGTAGGTTGACTCGAGGCTATCTGGAACCAAATCTGCCTGGCAAAGCTTCGTAGTCGATCGAATCTTTTGTCTCAGCTGCCTCTGCAGTGATCGCCTCCGGATCGAGCTATGTTGTATGTGATGTTGCTAGCTATTGATGCTCGTTGAGAGTTTAGGGGCCCGACAAGAACATTTAATGATCCTTCACTTCGCTCACTCTTAGTGACCGGTCCATCTAACCTGTCAACATTTCAGGATAAACTGGACAAAAAACACGCACCAAAAAAATTACACTGATCCTGACACTGAACACTGAACACTCACTGTACGACCAAAGCCAAGTGGAGGTGTATATTCATTCACTCTCGCACACGTCATCACTTTTTCTCATCTGTATGGTCAGTATGGTCAGTGGCCACAACTAGAAGCCGAGAACGAGAACGAGAGCGTAATCATCGTTCATCCATGACATCCCTATGCTCCTCATCGAGGTTCACTTTGCATTACTTTGATCATTGTAATATCGCTTACTACCGCCTTCCACAAGCAGTCCGACCTCCCTTCCCGACCTCATCATGGTCCTCCGGAGCACGCTTGGCCTCGCTCATGGCTTGCAACGAGCACAATGCCTCGTCCAGCCAGTATCGATCCGGGCATTCCACTTCTCCCCAAAGTCAGCTATCGGCTTAGGTGCAATCGCGGGACCCAGTCGACTACCGATCGGATCAACCCTTGGTAACGCTTTCTTCACCCATTCCGCCAGACCACAGTCTACTTCGCTTCTCTTCTCCTCGTCTGGCTCAGTACACAGGGCGTTCACATCTTCCTCGAAGGGACTAATACGATCGACCTACTTCCCTCGAGGCGGTAGCAGCGGAGGAGGAGGAGGGTACAGAGGTGGTGGTGGCGGAGGCAACTGGTGGTATCAACTAAGAGGTCGGATAGATCGTATACCGACAATGACACTCGTACGTGCAGCTTCACCACAGACTGGGGTATTATTTGTCAATAGAAAAGTTTAGCTGATTTATTTTGGGCAGATCTACGGATTAATAGGTGTTAATGCTGGTGTATTTTTCTTATGGCAATATGCCTTGTCGAGTGCTGTGAGTCGAACAGACATAGTAGATGTAAGCGCGCCGGAAGATGAAGACTGACTTGGGCACAAATTTGTTCTTGTCCCTTGCAGCAAAGGTTCCGTGATCCGACGTTGTTCGCCTTCTTGCAGAAGAATTTCATCCTCAATGAAGTCAATGTCTTCTCAGGCCGAGTGTGAGTGATCTACTAGCTTGTGACCTGTTCTCCGAAGCTAAACATATCTCGTATATAACGATTCATGATTCTTCGCTCAATAACGCTAATACTGTTTGGTTCCTATATACAGCTGGACATTGGTTACCTCGGCTTTCTCACACATGAGCGGATCTCACATCTTCGTCAACTGCTTGGGATTGTACTTCATCGCACCAGCAGCTGCAGGGTGAGTTCAATCATCACGTACTTACGTCCTCTGATTGAAATGTCTTCTCATGGCTCTTCTCGACGTATGCTGATCCATGCGGTTTGTCAATGCAGATTGATGGGATCATCGGCTTTCCTTGGTCTATATCTCGGTGGTAAGCTCATCGGTGCTCTTATCTTGGACCGCACCCATAACTTACTGAATTTCATTGTGTGACTTCGTTGTAGCCGGTATCTTCTCCTCGCTGACCTCATTGACATATCATCGACTCAAACGAGATAGGTGGTGGGGAAGTGAGGGTGCATCAGGCGCCATCTACGCTTGTCTGTGTGAGTATTGGATCAGAACGCTCGCATACGGGCCGATCGCGCAGACACAGGGGAGTGAGACTCAATATCATGGTCGGCAGCTGATAGCTTCCTTTCCTTCTCGATTCTGATAGCCTTCTACGGAGCCATGTTCCCCCAGAGCACAGTCCTCATGTTCTTTGTAATTCCTATGCCTGTATGGGCCGCCATCAGCGGTATCTTTGCTGTGAGTGGAAACGCATCTTTGTTCTTCTTACGCCTACACTATCCATCCAGACCATCTCTCAGGTCCGGCTATTCGAATATACTCGTTATTCGAACGAGCTGGGCTGACTTCATCTATGTGCCAATAAACCATGATTTAATTCGATTCGATTCGTCTTCTCAGTGGGACTTCTACTCCGCCTTGTTCAGGGGTAACACCGGTACCGACTCGGCCGGACACCTCGGTGGTATTGTCTATGGTCTCGGAGCTGCTATGGCTATGCGAAGGGGTGGGTTCTTGAGGATGTTCAGGGGTGGACGACCTAGATGGTAGATGCAGACGGGGGGTTAGGGCTGGGTAGGGTCAGACACCTTAGATATTAAGAGGAGACCTACGGATGGAACACAACATACAGCGAAGAAGAAACGGATTGAAATCAGGTCGGAGTACTGTATAGTTTCTGTCGGAGGCGGTACATCCAGCCCTGAATTTACGACAATGTATAATACTGAACCACTCCTGCAATTCGGCTGCCTTCTCCTGCTGATCATTCATCACTCGACGCGCATCCTGACTTGACTGGCGATATGAGTACACTTCTTCGCAGGACGGGATGACACGATAATCCGGCGTCAGATGACCTGAATCGTTGAAGTAATTGCAACCGCTGTGATAGTAGAGGGTATACATCGTCCATGGCATTGGGTAGTTTGATAATTTTTTGCTGTACAGGTGTTCTAACTAACTATAAGAGTCAAACTCGATCTCGATTCCGTTTTGTTGCCTACAAGCCATCTCCATTTCCTTCTCCCATCTCCTTGACATGGTCCATTGGTGATTGGTGATTAGATGGAGAGAAGGATGGCAGGGACGGACATGGCTGCGATGAGCATGATCGAGGAGATAACAGTTTGAGCTGAGGGGAAAATAGCGAAGAGTCATAGTCAGAGTCAGCTTCTTCCCTTCCTGATCTGATACTTGGAACTGAGGGGATAGTGTCGTGTGGAACAAGTAGGCACTGATCACCCACCAGCTCCGCTTGTGCTACTTCCGGCATTAGCAGCTTCCTTGGAAGCCTCTGCACCGGCAGCAGAACTACTCTCGCTCGCGCCAGCTTCTGCGGCGAGGGAAGCCTCACTAGCGGGGACAGGAGCGCCAGACTCGGATCCGGACTGGGTAGTTGCGGCAACGCCTGAAGCAGCTACGAACTCGTTCAAGGGAGGAGGGGCATTGTATTTCGTGACGTCGACTGGAGCACCGGGGGTCATCATGTCGGGATTCATAGCGAGCATCAGCCGAGAGTAGCTGCGAAAGATTAATAAGGATCGATTCGATCAGCGTTTCCGTTCAATTTTTTCCTCTGCGTCTATTGACATTGACATTGTTGGCCTGCTACCTCGTCTCAGGATGAGCTAGAGACTCACAGCATGTTCTCAATGACGCTGTCTTTGGTCACACCACCCGAGACAAGAGTCGACATGTCCCATGCACCACCCCATGTCCAAGATCCAGGGGTACCGGTACAAGCTGATTTGACGGCCTCAACAGTTTGGTTCGATTTTTGGTCCTGCACAAGCACAAGAGCGATCATCACACACATACACACTAATCAGCCGTGTTCGCCCGCATATGGCGTTCATAGCTGTACTCGTATTGGACTATGGTGGAGAAGATCACTCACAGCAGCAGCATATTGGTTGACCCAACAATCCATACTCTGACATCCACCCTTCCCGCCACCTTGACCAGCAGTCGAAGAAGGTACCTCAGCGCTCGAACTGGAGCTAGCAGCCTCGCCGGCGGGCGGGGCAGCTGCAGGCGGCGCAGCTGCTGCGGGAGGAGTATCGTTCTTTGGTGGATTGATGATTCCGAACATTCCCGCTGTGCAGTGTGTACCGACTGTACAGTAGTGGAATTGAGGTGCGGAGGAAGTGATTTTGGTGCTGAATGTTTGGGTGGCGTTGACTGCGCAATCGCGAACGGATGAAACCACCATCAGCATTGACAACTGGCGACTGGCGACTGGCGAGGACGATTGTCAGAATCGGCAACAAGAGAGACAGAGAAAGGGGGGAGAAGATACAGTAGGGTAGGACTCTCGATACTCACGCTTGCCGGAATCGAAAGCATTGGCCGTAGTCGACTTATTACACACTTTCTGTCCGTCACTCATCGTGACCGTATGCGGCCCGGCACCCCAAATGAACTCGACCGTATCTCCCTCTTTACCTTCAATAGCGAATGGGACGAATCGCAAAACGCCTTTGGTCGGAGCCACGACGATAGTATGGGTTGCTCCTGCGCCACTGGCGGCGTCGCCGCCTTCGGTCTTAGTAGGTGCAGTAGATTCGCCTGCACCGGCGGCGGCCGCTGTTGTGGTAGAGGGTGGTGGGGCGAGGCTGCCTCCGCCGAATTGGGCGTGGCAGGTCTATGATTTCCGGGAACCCATCAGCATTTGGTCCAACGAAAATGGTCAACATGGCTCACATTGAGGCAGCTCTGGAGATCGCCAGCTGGCATAGAACCAGAACCATGCTTGGGAGTCTCCCAAGACCCACTGGTGGTCTGAAGTGACCGTCGCATCCAAGTCAGCTTCATTTTGTTACAATCATATCGCAATGTAGCCTCTGTGCTAGTATAATCACTCACCAATGTGGTCTCATGGACGACGGTTGTGGCGCTCGCCTTTTCACCGCCCTGTAAGAAAAGCCCATCGCGTACGTCAGCCAAGAGACTCGTCCCAACTGGGGATAAAGCAAGTTAGGCGGTCCTATTAGACTTACTTGGTCCCAGGACTGTTTGCCTTCACTACCAGACCATCCAGAACTCCCTTGGTCTTTCCATTGATTCGAGCCGGAGCTAGAGCCGGAGCTAGACCCTTCAGACCAGCCGCTGGACTCGTAAGAAGCCTTAGGCTCACTCCATCCAGCTGAATCCCAACTGGACCCGGAGCCGGAATCATAAGAAGGCGAAGAAGCTTCGGAGGAGGACCAGCCGTCGGTTCGTGCTTGATGTTTTGATGGAGCGGCTGATGCCATGGCTCCAAGAAGGGGAACGAGGGTAATGAAGATGTTGCTGACCATTTTGGGAAAGTGTCGAGATTGGAAGATCAGAAGACGGGGTCAATCTGCTAGAGATGGGGGCGAGTAGATGGACAGACTAGTACTACGTTCAATGCGTCAAGCACGATCAGTTAGAGCGGGGGGAAAAGAAATTGGCTTGGGAAGCGTCTTATCAAAAGAGCGGAGCCTGGTGTGAACAGATAGATAGGATAAGAAATGGGTGAGAAGTATAAACGATAAACGATAAACGGTGAGCGGGTCAGACGAACAGTGTTCTGTCTGAAAGTATGAAAGAAGGAAAAGCAGAAGCCAAAAACCGAAGAACAAGGTATCACGAAGAGGTGAAGATAGAGCGAATGAATCAGAAAGAAAAAGTGGCGATGCGGATCTTTGCTTTAGGTCATTTATATACATATGCGGTTCTTACGCTATATCCTGGCATGGTTAGATCCATTCATCGAATGTATGCATCCTGTTGTTGTTTAACAAGACTAGCATAGCAGAAGGAAGTAAGGGAGTGAGAGGGCTTCCCAACGACGGAAAAGCGGTCGAATGGATACGGATACCTTCTGTAGCCTAATTGCCATCGAAGCTAGGATACGGTCGTCAGGTATGCTGTTACTGTAGCCGAGATCTCTGTATGTATCAGCCAAGCCCAAAATACAAGCAAGCAAGAGATCCAGATCATCTAGGACTGGAGGATCATCACCAAGGCGACGGCGAACCGGCCGCATACATTGGAAAGTGTATCAGTGGTTAGTATACAACCCTCAGTACGATACGGTATGTGTCTAGACTGATTGGCATATGAAAGAGCGGTAACAAGGATACTGTACCGTTGCCGCCGTCGAGCTGGCATTGATGTTCTGGGTGCGCGTTGTATGAGCCATTCGAGCTCGGATCGTCGTCGACACGTTTGGATCGACGGGATCATATCGATCGATGGAGAGAGATCTTGACCAAGAAGTATAGATATAGATGAAAAACCGAGATCTGCTAAGGAAAGCAGAAGACGACCTGGTTCCTAAGGTACGATACGATACACACCTCACTCTACGCACGATGCGTGGCACGTGGCATGAAATCTTTGATCTCGGTTAGTGCCGACATTTTACCGGAGTTTACGTAACCTTGATGCCCAATCGCGTTCGGTCGGCCCGGAGTAAACCTCCAACCAAAGGTCACCAGATGGAGATGGTCAACATCATGAGCTTGTCTTTTCTTTAATCCGTTCGGCTCATTCCACAACAACATATTCGGCGGCTCATTGTCTGTTGTGAGAGACAGATCATCGACTATGAGTGAGAAACACTCAGCCTGGGAAGGCCACGGTCGTTCTTCTTCCCAAAATCTTGACGATCCGAACGGGACCGATCAGCCTACTTTCAAACCAAGAATCGACTTTGAATTACCGCCTCGGCTTGCCGAATCTTCTTCCGATCATCAACCTACACATCAATCTCATCCCTTATCTCCTCCGCCTCTTTCCAACGAACAATCTTATCGTGAATACAATCAGGATACCGAGATCGATAACAATCCCTCTGAGGACTTGGATAGACACACCATTGCTATTGGTGGATCAGGCACCAATACCGAAACCAGCAAACGTGGAGCAAGTGATCAGTTAGCCGAGGACGTCGATCGAAGTCATCCGAAACCACGCACCTCATCCCTTTCTTCTTCAAGCAGGAAGGATCTTTCAACAAACACGACTTCCGGTGCTGTAGCTGATAGTCATCGAGACACCGGGCCGAAACGAGCTGCTCAAGCTTGCCTGAGGTGCCGGAAGCAGAAGCTCAAGTGCATAGGCGGATGGCCTTGTAATCGATGTACCAAGTCCAAGAACGTCTGTGACTTTGGTAGACCGGGACTCGGACCACCTAATCGCGAAGGAACGACAGAGGCGAACGCAAGGCTGGAACAACTTGAAAGCAGCGTCGCGAATTTATTGGCTGGGTTGGCGAGTGGTAACGCTTATCCCAACGGGGAGATGCTGCATACCTTTGACCCAGCTCAACGGCGCGCCGAGAAATACCCTCAAGACGATTCTCAGCCATACCCTCCCCAAAAAGCTGGAGACTGGGCACCATCCCTTCCTCCTCCGACGCACGTGAGACCCATCGACCCACCTCGCGTCGGCGCAGCACCCGTAGCACCTCCTGTGAACCATGTCAACCCTGCTGGCGGTTCCCTTGCACTATCGCCGGACGGAGCGTCTCAGCCTGGCCAAGTCAGGTTCACCTCGTCGCCTAATACGACGTTCTTCCCAGGTGTATCCCCTTCGAATATATCATCGAATGGCACAGGACCCAGTCCAGTCAGCGTACCGATGGTTGGCGGAGGTCCAAGTCATAGCAACGATATGCCTCCAAGGGAGACTGGAGCCTCGAGAAGGAAGAATAAGGGACAAAAAGCTGAGGAGAGGTTAGCCACCGCTACAGCGGCGGACTTCGACGAGGCACCCTTCAAGGCATTAGTCTATCAGGTCAGTTAGAAGCATACCTGATCACGGAGCGCAGCTGATCATCGCCTTTTTACTCTAGCCGGCAGTGTGGGATAATCGAGAACAATCACGCAGAAACTCTCCACAGCCGAGCCAACCTCAAAGTCGCGATGAATCGCCGCCGGGAACATACGAGCGACGGATCATGCGTGATCGTGACGATCCTGTAAACACCTACCTTGTGGATATCCAGATGGCCGAGACTTTATTTGCATTGTAAGTCATCTCTCTTTCTCCTTCTCACTGATCATCAGACTAGCCCGAGGCCCAAGCTCATAATTCGCGAAACCGTCCCGCAGCTTTATCGACCATTGTCATCCCTTCTTGCCGATAGTCAACGTTGCATTGGATGACGCTTTCAATACAATCCGACAATCTCCTTTCCTCATCTCTGCTGTTATAGCGATTGCCGCTCGTTTCTACATCAAATTCACTTCAAGGTCTCCTGGTGCAATGCCGCCTCTTGACCCGTCTATTCCTTCTCGACTCGCTAATCTCGCTGAAGCACATCTCGCCAATACCTTGTTGCGGAAACAACATGCCTTGTCGGACGTACAAGCTGTCATCTTGCTATCTGCTTGGGGTCTGCAAAGTGGCGGCAGAGGTCCCGACGCATGGGTAATCACTGGTCATGCAGCGAGAATCGCAAGAAGACTGGGCCTGCACAAGGTGCTTGCTCAAGCTGCGGAGCTGGCTCGACTCACTCGACCCGGCACACCAGCATGGGATAAGCTAGAAGCCTTCTTGCCTCAATGGAGAACATGGTTATGCTGGTTCTGCTTCGATGGCTTCCTCTCGCTCGGATTTGGCCGACCTCAAAGTACCCAATTTGAGACTGTCGATGAACAGGGGTTCTTGCAGCTCCGACTGAACCAGATTCTCCCTCGTCCAGGAACGACACCCTCTATCGCTCTGTACGGAGACGTTTATATGGCTGGACAAGTACAGCTCACCCAAATTGGAAGGGATTTATTCAACTGGGGCGAAATGCTGGCTGATCCAAAGAGCGCGAATTGGGCCGATCCGAAATACGCGGATATGTTCCGGGATAAGGAGTTGAACGTGAGGGCCATGTTCAAGGACCTCAACGCGAGATTGGATGAGTGGTCCAAACTATGGGTTTGGAGTGGTGAGTGTATATGCAGCTGTCGAAGTGCCATACAGTACTGCCCGGGCTTCGAGCTGATCCTTGAACGTTTGTCAATAGGATCGCCCTACACATTATATCTCGGATCTTCGGCGAGAATCGCTCGATTACAAGCAGACCATATGAGATTATGCTTGAACTCATTCGCCCTCAAATCGGGGCCTGATGAGGACGACTATGTGGCGCAATGCCTCAAGAAAGCTCTTAATGCCGCTATGTCAACGATTCAGACGCACTATGAAAGCAGTCAGACCGATATGGCCCTGAGCTTCGCCACGGATGTATGTGTATCATCACTCAACTCGCAGCAGCAGTATAAAGCAAAGGGTGGCGCTGACGATCGCTTGTTTTATCGTTAATACATAGTACCTCACGATAACTCTGGCTCAAGCAGCGGTCTTCTTGGTCCGAATAGTCAAAGCCGCTCCTTCTGTACAAAAAGTAACCAATATCGACCCATCCGTCATTGCGCATTACCTGAAAATGAGCATCGATCTGCTTGAAGCTGGCGAATTGAGCGAGACGAAATTGTCGACTTACCTCGCAAAGACCATCAAAGATATCGCTAGGGCCGCTGAGATTGGTGGGATGGGAAGCGGGAGTGAAGATGCGCCTGAGACGTGAGTGTTGCAACCAAGAGGTTCACTGCGGCCTGCCGATCTGCGTGCTTCTGCCCCAAACTCCGAAGACATTCAGCTAACCATGTATCCTGTTCGTTGTGTTTTCTTTCCATACTTCAGCCGGCCTCCGTCAAATCGGAATTCGGAACCACCTCAACCTGATCCCACTAACGCCGGCCCAGACTTATCAGTGTTCGATATCGACGCCTTTCTAGGATTCGAGTCTCAGCTTGACCTAAATTACCTCCTCGGTCTTCCAGGCGACAACTCGGCAATCTTGCCTACCGCTGTAGGAACAGCTGGAGCCCAAACGGGCAACGTCACCCCTTCTTTCGGAGGCAACCCTTCTGGTACCGGGGGTCTGGTTGATTCGACTACACCAGGGTTCAATTCTGAATTTAGCTTTGGTATGAATGGGATGGGAGGATATGGTTTTGGTTTTGGCGGCAATGGCGGCGGTAATGGTATGTGGAATTTTGGTGAACCTACTTCGGAGGGTGATGGGGCTTTAGATGGACAAGGAGGACCCGGTGTATAGTGGTGTCCACCGACTCCGGCCATGCTCCCCAGGCCCTTGCTTTCACTGAACAGGCATAGTCGTGTGATACAGAGATGGTGTAATGTCGCGATGCATGGTGCAAATAAATGCATGTGTGTTGTGGCTTGTAAGGCAAAGGGAAAGAACAGACGGTAATGAGCAAATAAGCAAGCAAACAAGCGATCCAAGCGGGATATGTTCTAGTTGATACAATACGAATACGAATACTGTCCAAATTCAGTTTCTAAGAGTACAATTGTCCTGGAAGCGAGTCCAATTTGGGATTTCGCTATACTATCAAAGATGTGGAAACATATGAGCCGTTTTTGGCCCGGGACCGTGACCCTTGTCCTTGTGTTTGTGGTTGTTCTCATGCAACGTGTAGTCGACCAATCGACCAATCATCAGTTATGATCCTCCACTAAACCTTTGGCACTCCTAACATCACTCTCCACCATATCCCTAACCAATTCCTCCCACCCAACAGACCTCTTCCATCCCAGGTCATTCTCCGCTTTACTAGGATCGCCCAATAACAGATCTACTTCGGCCGGTCTGAAATAGCGAGGATCGATCCGGACTACTACCCTTGGTGGGGACGTATCTAGTCGAAGGGCATGTTCTTCCAAGCCTGAGCCGACCCATTGCAAGGGGATGGAAAGGAGTGAGAATGAGAGTTGGATCAATGATCGGACTGTATGGGTTTCGCCGCTGCACATATTACCGGCCAAAAGATAGAAATCAACGGCGGTCAGCCCTTTGATCTGGATGTAAATGCGTATACAATAAAAACTGGAGGGGAAGAGATACTATGGAGGATCGTTGGTCTTGTTTTTATGCCAGATCGACTCACGTAGCTAGCACAAAGTCATCTGCCTTGTCACTATTAAGAGCGGAACGGACAGAAAAGGCAAGATCATCGGATCAGCTTCATACGCCCAGAGAGGAGATAAGATCGATCGCACTCACTGCTGAAGCATTCGCCACATCCCCTCGACATAGTCTCGAGCTATAAAGAACAGAAAAGTAAAGATCAGCTCGAGAACTCGACTCGACATTTCGCCTCGAGGGGGTCCCTCGACCAGATTCAAGACAGCGATCACCGGTGCGACCCGAGCGACAGCCCACTTTTCTTTTTTTGCGCTTGCGGATGATAGGTGACATCTGGTGCACTGATAAAGGAACTCACCATGTCCCCAATCTCGCTTGGCATCCAGATTACCCATCCACATACAATCCTGTTTGCCCAGATAGATCTCCGCCACAGCTCGCGTGATCTTCCGGCTCACGAAAGTCCGTCCTCGTCGTGGTGATTCGTGATTGAAGAGAATACCACTAAAAACAACCACAACAACAACAGCGTTAGACATACTGTACGGTCTCCATTTTATTTTTCTACCCCGCTTCGGCTTCTTACTCACTTGCTAGCGAACATCCCGTACGCTTCCCTATAATTAACAGTCATCCAGTACGCATAAAGCTTGGCGACTCCATATGGTGATCGAGGATGGAAAGGCGTATCTTCGTTCTGAGGGGTGGTTTTCACTTTGCCGTACAACTCGGATGTTGAGGCTTGGTAGAATTTAGTGAGTTTTTCGACTAAGGCGTTTTAAGTAAATTTTGTCTTTGTCAGTTTACAATCGGTTTCGCAGTTGAGGGCGTCAACGGCAGGAAATAATGACAGCTAACACTCACGACCGCAGGTTCTGATCGCCTCCAACAACCTCAGTGTGCCGATCCCATCGACGTCGCC
Organism: Kwoniella sp. CBS 6097; assembly: GCA_036287355.1. Taxonomy (NCBI): domain Eukaryota; kingdom Fungi; phylum Basidiomycota; class Tremellomycetes; order Tremellales; family Cryptococcaceae; genus Kwoniella; species Kwoniella sp. CBS 6097. The sequence goes on from CP143077.1 coordinate 213,629, forward strand.
CTGTTCATCACCGCAAGCCATATCAACGAACTGACCATACAGTACGTCCACACTGCGGAAAATCAAGGAGGGTAGCTGATGGGTGGTAATCACTCACAGTGTACTCTGCCATCTCGAAAGACACTTTGACGTGGCTCTGTGCGGCGAGGTTGTACACTTCGCTGGGCCTGAGCGAGGATGGTGCACAATTGTGATCAGCTTTGGAAGTACGTTTTCTCCACCTTCTCCTTCTGTCCTATCTCATAGTTATACCCCAGCGCCCGTTTTCACCAAATTGACCCTCATACCACATTCCCTCCCTTTTCGCATTTCTTCACCTTTAAAAATGGAGATAAGAGCCCTATCAAAGAGGAAAAGGCAAGACTCACTGAGTCTTAGCGATGACTCCTACTAAATTGGCAGAATCCGTCAAATCCCCATAATGCAAATACAGCTTATTAGGTTCCTTGGAATGCCGGTCTCGCCACAGGTGCTGTAAGCGTGATGTGTTGAACGATGATGAGCGTCGGATCAGGCCGTGCACTGTGTATCCTTTGAAGAGGAGGACTATCGGTCGGTATCAGAATAAGGCATGTGGTTTTTTTTTTGAACATTAGCTTTTTCGCTTTTCGTTACATGCACCGGAAGGAAGATAAGTGTTATTCTTGTGGGGGGCCAAATACTCACGCTCAGCGAGGTACGAGCCATCTGTCCATTACACATTACCCAATATTCACAGCATCTGTCAGCATCCTGCAATGTGTCGCATTTCATACGGATATTCGAGGGAGATTTGGCCGCCGGCTCAACTCACCTTGCCCAGTGATCCCAGTGACAAACGCCACTTTCCTTCTGGCCCAGCTCTCCCGATCCCAACCGCCTAAACCATTGCCAAATAAATTCCATCCAGCAGCAGGATGAGAATATATCGGCGTCGAACACCTCTCCATCTGCCCACGACTGTGACTCTGGCCGTGGTTTAGGGCAAGAGGTGCTACTGATTCGTCGTGATATCGCATTAAGATTGGATTGTTCGAGTTATGATGACTTCGAGGTTGAGGAGCGCTTAGTAGGTTATCCGTTTGGAAGTCGCCCATCCTGCCAGGGAGATTTTCTCCTACCTTCCTCTCGGAGCCGGAACTAGAGCCGGAGCTAGAGCTGGAGCTGGCCATACTTGATGATCCTAAAGCCAAGTGCTGGTTGAACTGAGAGTGATACATCCCTCCCATACCCAAAGGCCTTCCAGCTGAAGGCCCAGGTCCGGTAGCTGGGAATCGGTATTCGGGGGGTATCTCATCTTCGTCCTCTGATTCCTTGTCATTCGAAAAATCCGTATCAATCACCAACCTCTTCATCTTCATGCCCATCCCCAATCCTAGCCCGCCGTCCCCATTCATTTCCGGCACGCCTCGCATATCGTTCAACAAATGTGTTTGTGTAGGATAGGAAGGAGATGGATGACCGCCGAGTGAGCCGTTCTGCGACATTGCTGGCGTAGTCAGAGTGGGGTCAGCCTGGCTTTGAGTCGAGGATGAACCGGACTCGGATCGAATTTCAAGCTCGATACCTTGATCCGATGAAGTAGACTGGGATTGTGAATGCGTTTTGAACATTTCTCGTTCGGGCCACTCGATAGCGGCTGAAGGTACGACAATTGACATCGCGAGCGAGCGAGCGAGAAACAATAGACAAGATCCTTGGGGGTCTGTCTGCTTTGCGGGTTGATTGAGGGATCGTCTGACTCGAGCGGAGGGGAAGGGGAAGGGGAAGGGGAAGGGGCGATCTTCGGAAGGCCGGCCGGAATACTGCTGTACCCGATCAAAAGAAAAGTAGTTTAGTGGCGGGGGCGTTACTCGTTACTGGATCCCTGTCTTTTTGCGCAACGACGTTCACCCGTTTCCGTTACGGATCTTCTGGTCTGTTGAGTGAGTGAGTGAGCGAGTGGGCTGATTATAGCACCAATAATGTGTACTTGCTGGAAGGTCAGATAGAAAGAGAGAGGCTGGGGGATCCTGGAAAAAGAGTCATACCAACCACCCCTATATGTAATATTTCCATTCCATGTCGCACGCACTCACACCTACAACTATTGATTGTTGTTGCGAGGTATGCGATGTGCAGCTAGCTATGCCGGGAGATCTGAAGCTGCACACGAGCTACGATTATTATCATAGCATAGCCATCTACATCATCTTCCCTGCTTTGGCTTGCTGCGTCTAACAGAAGTTAGTTGTTCCGCTCCTGACATGCCTGCGCGAGAACGAGCACGAGAACGGTTGTTCGGGTCGTTCGTTCGGCTTACGTTGGTTTTAACGGTTTGGTGTTTTGTACAGGTACAGAAGCTGTATGCATTGGTGAGACGGGAGTGTTCGAGGAGAGGAGGATCAGGAACGTTCAGTTTAGACGGTACCGTCGTACCGCCAACTATGGCTATCGTAGCGTAGGGGGTGCGAGTGAGTACGAACGAAATTGCTGCTCGCCTATTGCCCTCCTCCGCGGGGCTGCGAGAGCGCGTACTAACATCTCTATCATCCTGAATCTTTCGTTTAGTTGCAGCAGCAGCAGCAGGAGAAGCAGAGGGTGACTACCTTACCTGCTTGGCGATAAAGTAAGGATGCAGACCAGACATGCACCGCACCGTGAGAGCACTTACAGGGTAAAACGAAGAGTGTATGACGAATACCATCCATCGTAAGCTTGACGGGAAAGGATTATGCCTTCTAGCTTCTAGTGTAACGAAATGCGAATGAAATTTCAAGGGAAACCAATCTATGGGCCGAGCAACGAAACAGCCGGTTTTTAAAGCCACAATTCCAAGTGCGTAAGAGGCTGTGTGCGTAAGTGTGGGGATATGCGGTTCACAGTCAAGGGTTTGCGTTGTTGATTTGTCACATATCACCTCACTCACTGGGCATCGTCTCATCCCCAGGAAAAGGATAGGATGCATACCTGCTTTGTTGCTTGCTCAGCTTGCACTCTTGAAGTGAAGTACAAGAGAGAGCGCGGGAGAAGACAACGTTTGAGCCGGTTTCTTATGATTCATGTTTCCTTAACGTATGATTATGACATCCCGAAACACGGGAAGGGGGAATTAACGTCAACTGGAGGAGATGACCCTGACTGAGCCTTTCATAGAGGCCTGCCAGAAAAGAAGAGCAGATAGGCTAGGGAACGTTGGCGCACCTAAGCGGATCTAACCCAAACAGCACGCCTATTTTGGTCACATGGGACTCCACTGAATTGAAAGGAAATAACACGCGGCATGGGCCTGGACTTGGAGTAAGCATGAGCACTACTAAGCACCACCAAAGCACCACCAAAGCACCCTCCACATGCACATGCACATGCACACGCACATGCACCTGCACCTGCTCGTGCATCCACATCCCGCACGTCGTAGAGTGATTGATCACCATTTATATTTATTATCCTATTCACATCAACCCTCTAACCCTCATTCTATAGCTAGCTGGCTGCTCAGACCTCCTTCATCTGCACAGCCATCAACCACCAATCACTTGAACTTGAACACTCTCACACGAAACCTAATTGCGTCGAGGCCAAAGCAGTCAACGACTCACATCCCGACCCTTTACTCCCCCAGAGCAGCTTCCTTCAACGCTGTTAGACAAAACAAAGCAAAAGGCGTAAAGTGACTTCAAACAAAACAATCTCGACTCCTAGGCGAAAAGCAATTCAATCTTCACCAAAAGTTCACCCTTCCTTTCGAAACGCTCAATCCCCCCCGCACGCCGCCTAGTCCGCCGTCCATCCATCACCTACCTACCTACCTACCTTGAGTGTAACAAACGGATACAGCGGTACGGTACGACACAAAGCATATAGCAAAAAAGCACCACGAGATCCTCCGACAACGACAACGACAACGACGGACGGACAAAGCAGTCGAAACAGGTTCTCAATTCCAATTCCAATTCTTATTTTCCACGAATCAACCCCTGGCTACCTGCTACCTGTTGTAGCTGAGTACAACCAACTGTAATTCGCACCGAAACCGAAATCGCTGGGTCCGGAACATCGATATCTTCATTGTACTGCACACAATACGCATAGACCTACACACAAAAAGCACCTACCTAACCAAGTCAGGAACATATCAACCAAGATCACGTATCTTGACTCCTTCGATATCTTACCCAACAGCTTCGTTTGTTCTCCTTATAAATCATTGAGATGAAGTGATCGGTTCCGACATCAATAAATCACGACACGACTTTCACGACCACGACTAGCATTTTTCGGCTACCAGAGCCTACACCTGAGGTGTAACGCAAGCACGAACCATCGAACAAACCATCCATTACCTACGCCCCTCGTTGACGCGCTTCCCTCCCCTATCATCCATCATTCCCATCCTCTTCGTAATTTGACTTTGCACTAGTCGGTTACCATGTCCTCATCAATCGCTACTCCTCCACCCCCCTCAACTCCATATACCGCCAACTCATTGAAATCATCCACGTCCACTACGGCTTCAGCTTCTGGCGCTGCCTCAACATCGACTTCAGACTCTCAATATCGCCTGACCCCGCCCATCTCAATGCCGTCTCCAGCCAACGGACCTCAAAGCGCCGGTAGCTCGTCCAAGTGGAAGAACGTGTTCAAGATTGGCAGGAATGGAAATAGCGTTGGGAAGGGCAAGGAGAATAGACCGACCCTTTCTCATCACGAGCAGCAGCAACACCCTGGAGCCGAGAAGCTTGTATTGGGCGAGCCCTTAGAGCAGAATAATCAGACACCTGGCTCTGCTCTATCGCCATACCCCCCACGAGCACCTCAAGTTCGCTCACATACCTACCCTTACCCCCCGACTCATGCTGGATATATGGAAGAAGTGGAATCAGTCATAGCGCCTTCAGTCGACAATCTCCCCGAGCGCATCAAAGATGAAATCAGCCGTATAGGCGACATGTCTGGGATTGGAGCGACACCGGGCGACGGCGATCAAGCTCAGCTGGATTCAACATTGACGACCCCTACCTCTGGAGAACAGGCGAGACCCTTCTCCTCATTCACGGCGGACTCGGCTCTCACAGCAGACAACTCTTCCCGTTCGTCCGGCTCGCGAAATCAAGCAACAGTAACTACCCCGTCATCCAATGCCAACACCACATCAAACAACCATCCTCCCCATGGCTTCTCTACTCCATTCGGTAATCCAGCTTCTCCGATGAAATCACCTGGATTGGGTTTGGGGGGTTTCAAATCCCGATTCTTCTCTTCTCCTACCACGGCCCCTACGCTCGAAATAAGTCCAAAGGTGACCAGGTCCAAAGCGGACAAGTATAAAGGCTTAGGCAAAGACGTGCCGGCGAGCGCAGCATCGTCAACGCGAAATCCCTCGTCATCCATCTCTTCTACCGCCCGATCACCATCATCTTCCTCGCCCAGAACACCGGGCAAGAACAAACGCGACACATCAGGTGGTTTCAGTACCCCCTCGGATGGTCAAGGTTTGACCCCTGGGAAAACCTCGGCCACCGCTCGATTCCTTCGACGAGTCGTCTCTGCGCCAAACACCAAAGCTCTCTTCTCTGCAAACCTATTCAACAATGCCCCAGAAGTACCGCCATTACCTTCTGACAAGGAGAAACTGAATCCGCCATCGCCAGTGGTCATAGTTGCCAATGGCGAGATTGACCTGACTTCATCTCCACCTTCCGAGCCATTTACAGCGACTAGCACATTCAGTGGCTCTTCCACACCGGTGTCAGCTTCGGAAACCATCAATATCGTACCGATCCGTGCGGTTAATGGCGCCTCTCTTGCACCTTCCGGCTTGAGCGCAACGGGTACTCGGGGTGCTAGAGCTCATACAACAAGTGCCGCGCAGCCGAAGAACGTCAGGGAGCTACAAGCGCAATTAGGTGTCGGTAGTTCAGCGGATTCCCACCACAAGCAAGTGTTCAGGAGAACATATAGTAGTAACTCAATCAAGACAAAATCTGTAAGTTAGGTAGCTGAGAGAATCTCTGAAGTGAATACAGCTAAGATCACTCTTCGTAGGTCGAGGTTACGCCGTCGTCATTCCAAAAGATCAAATTGCTAGGTAAAGGTGATGTAGGCAAGGTGTATCTTGTGAAGGAGAAGAAGACGGAGAAGCTATTCGCGATGAAAGGTAAGTCGGACTGATTCCGTGTGTTGCGCTCTGTATAGATGTAAGAGAATATGCTGATACATGGATGATTATGGTTTTCAGTGTTGTCAAAGAAAGAGATGATCAAGCGAAACAAGATCAAGCGTGCTCTTGCCGAGCAAGAGATCTTAGCTACAGCCAATCATCCATTTATCGTCACGTTATTCCACTCGTTCCAATCGCAAGATTACCTGTTCTTTGTCCTTGACGTAAGTTGCCAGGAAGACAACACATACGCTCTCAACCCGCAATTCACATGCTGACCACATGTGGTATGACTTTTACTTTCGCTCGAATAGTATTGTATGGGAGGAGAGTTTTTCCGTGCGCTGCAAACTCGTCCGGGCAAGTGTCTCACGGAGGAACACGCCAAATTCTACGCGGCGGAAGTAACGGCCGCTCTTGAATACCTGCATTTGAATGGTTACATCTACCGAGATCTGAAGCCAGAAAGTGAGCAATTTACGCCTTGCATATATTCGTATCGTGGCTCGTATTGAGCACCAAATTGACAGATAAACTTGCTCTCTACCCAGATATCCTTCTGCATCAGTCAGGGCATATCATGCTGTCAGATTTCGACCTTTCAAAGCAGTCAGGTGAAGCTGGTGGTGCACCTGCGCAAATCAAACATGGTGGTCCTAACGGCGTGAGTATATGGTTTCTTCCCAATCCCACATGAAGCGAAGTGATCTGATTTGATCTGATTCGATGAATGATGCTACATAGACTATCCTTGTGGATACTCGATCTTGTATCGCCGATTTCAGAACCAACTCGTTCGTCGGTACTGAGGGTGAGTTCATCTGCTCGATACCCATTGCGTTCATGCAAAAGCTGATATCTCATCTCAATCCTTTGTCAATTAATCAATTGATAGAATACATTGCACCTGAAGTGATCAAGGGCCATAGTCATTCTTCGGCGGTAGATTGGTGGACGCTCGGTATCTTAGTCTACGAGATGATCGTGAGTAAAGTCAGCTATCAGGTCAGCACGTGCGCGAGCGCCAGCTGACAAGATTTACGTATGCTACACCTGCTTTGGGTGCTATCAGTTTGCGACAACGCCTTTCAAGGGTCCTAATAGGAATGCTACGTTTGCCAATGTCATGAAGCATGAAGTGCTGTTTCCGGAGTCTACGCCAGTGACGAGGTGAGTCATTAGCCGGAGCCGATCGCAAGCACCCTTTTCCAAGCACAATACTGCACGACTGCCTATGCTTGCAATCCATGTATTCCAATGTTTTTGTTTTTGTTTTTCTGTCGACGAGCATCGATGCTGATGATGATGCTTTCATTGTAGCTTCTGCAAATCGTTTATCCGCAAATTGCTCATCAAGGACGAAAACAAGCGGCTTGGGTCTGGATCAGGCGCGAGCGAGGTGAAATCGCACAAGTGGTTTGGCAGTGTCAATTGGGGCTTACTGAGAAATATGACGCCACCTGTGAGTAAGCACGACGCTTTATGTCTGGACAGTCCCATCCTTGAGCTTCTGCCGCTGATACTGGGTTGGTTGCACTGCGCAGATCATTCCTGCCGAGTCGAATGGCGTAGATGCTATCAACTTTAGAACAATGAGGGAGAGTAAGAGTGTTGACTTTGATCGTGATGACGAGGTGAGTCGTGGCTCATGCGCGATAACGACTTCTATGGGGATATTTTTTTCCGAATTCTAGAAGCTGACACCTTGTGACTCGCTATAGGATATCATCCACGCCCAAGCTGGCTCACCGTCAGTCCTGGGCAATTCAACGCCGGGTATGTTAACGCCCAGGGAAATAACGACGTCTATAGCTCTCGATACACCTTCAACCGCCGGCGTATCACCCGGACCTGGCACTGGCCAGAGCGGTCTGAGAGAGATGGAGAAGAATCCCTTTGAGGAATTCAGTAGTGTCACTAGGCACGTCGGGGATTGGTAAAAGACCAATACCAATGAGGGAGGGAAGGAGGAAAGATTCGCCAAGACGAGGTGTCATTTAAGAAAGCGAGAATGGATGAATGGATCAGCCGAGCGGCTTTTAGAGATGGTTCACGGACAGTGGAAGTGAAAGAAAAGGACATTCTATCCTATTCTATCCTGTGTCAAATTTCAATCCTTGGCTATATCTTATCCGAGAGCTATATCTTCTCCATGTCTCTTCACTGTAACTGTTTACCATACTCTACTCCTTCCTACCTTTCATACCTGGCGTGACGTGAGGATCCTTGGTTGTTTTCTTTTTTTGTTCATCTGTATATGATTTTGTATTCGATCGATTCCGATCCGTTGTTACTTTTACTTTTAGTATTTGGTCCCTCACTGTCAAAATCACAGCGCACAGCGCTCAACACAACACAGCATATGACGTATACGCACACGGCACACCCATGAATTGGTAGATGATTATTACCTGAGTCCTGGCTAGCATTGGCATTGGCATTGACATTGGCACGAAAGATCAGGTCATGCATGCAGGGAAACGGAGTGTTTGGATGAGATGTGAAGCCTCTCTTCATCTTTGCACCAGACTGGCTGCAAAGATCTCACTTGCGTCGCATCGAAAGGGAAGGCGACATGGGAAAAGGAAGAAGGAAGAAAGAGAAGAAGTCATGCCGAAGACGGGATCAAATTGTATAATGTATAATATATGATATACGCGTCAAGTGAGGGGAGAGGGGAGGCGCGTAACATGAGAAAATGAGGATGAGAATCATGTCGGGACCGACCTTCTTCTGCTCACTCTCACTCTCCTTCTTCTTTCTTTGTTCTTCATCTGGTCTTCTAGCCTGTACTTATATCTGCAAATACAAAGATAAGTGATCACACACTTTGTTGCTCGTACCATACTGTACTGTACTCGAGTTATACAGATCGACAAAATCACAAACACAACCACAACGTAGCTCTGCGGTCCTCCTCTATCGATTTATCGTAATTTTCACAAACATGTGAGTCCTCTAATGGGAGCTCAGCTTGCGGAAGAAACATCTAACTGTTCAAGAAACCATGGCTTACAATCATACACCTTTGCCCACGTTTGACTATTACTATAGGTCCGAAGAAATCCCTACATACCAAGTGACCGCTGCTCCTCAAGCCAGCACCGAAGCTCCGGCTCAAGCTCAAGCTCAAGAAACCGACAACTCGTCTAGTCCCAATGAGCTCAAAGAGCTCAAGGAACAGGCCGATAAGCTCGTTGGAGAGGGTAAGAAGGCTATTGTGCTCAAGCAGTGGGAAGAGGGTGTGACCAAATATGGAGAGGCGCTTGATCTCATGTATGTATCGAGTCTACGTCTACGTCTACATCCTGCGCGTTTACTCTATCCTATCATTTCATTGCTTCCCTGCACCTTCTTTCCCCAAGGAAGACCAAACCAGAAAAATGACCTTTACCCATTCTGTCTCTGTTTCTGTCTCTGTTTCTGTCTCTGTTTCTGTTGTGGACCCAGCGCGTTGAGCAGAGGTCGAAGAAGAAGAAGAGGAGGAGGAAAGATGCCGATTGGCTGACTTGTCCATCCACCGTTCACTCTGCTTAATTACTCATTTATTGTTGATGCCGCCGACTGCAGGCGCCAGCTCGTAGGCGAGTTCGATCCCCAAATGGCGCCATTACTCCTCAGCTACGGTAGAGCTTTGTACGAACTCGCGTTTTCTCAACAAGGTGTGATGGGCAAAGAAGAGCCTTCGAAAGAGGCAGATGATGCGGGTGAGCCATTCTTTCCGGATTTTTTCATTTTTTTTTTGCTATTTGCCTGATTACACCATCGCTTGCTTGTCTATGGTTCTTCCTAGTGTATGGGTAGTGGGGATCGAGCTGATCATTCCGTCCTGGCAAATTGTTCGTGGAATGATTCGCTACTGCAGTCCAGCAAGGCGCTTCTGACGCCCCAACTACCAAAGGCAACTTTGTCTTCTCGGACGATGAAGCTGAAGCCGACGACCCGGCTGCACCAACAGCCGGCCCCTCCGAAGCGCCCTCCGCCTCACTCACTCCCGCTCCCGGTACCGGTGCTGCTGACCCTCAAGGCGGCCGAGAAGGTGAAAACCAAGACCAAGGAGAAGACGACGAAGAGCCAGAGGACGATTATAATGCCGCTTGGGAAGTTTTGGATGTTGCCAGGACCATTTATCAAAAGATCGTTGAGGATGCGAAGAACGAGAAGAATGAAAGTGTGAGGGAGGATAAGTTGAATTTGGCGGAATGTTATGTCGCCCTTGGGGATGTCAGTTGCGAGACTGGTGAGTGAGCGTGTTGGCGTGTCGGCGTGTCGGCGTGTATGATCATTCCGCCTGTTCGAGACCCGTCGGCCGGTATCAGACTGTCTGTTTCTAGAAGTGCATCCTCGTTGATGTGCCACGGCGAAACATTGGTCGCGGTTCACCCCACCCAATCTTGCCCCTCGTCTGATCAGATCAATTCGGTGGGCGAAGGAGCACCTTTGCTGATCCTTATCTACTTTTATTCTAACCATTGCCATGGGCTCGTTTCTAGAAAACTTCCCTCAAGCCGTACAAGATTACACTTCCGCACTCGAGATCAAATCCGCCTTACTCCCCGCTTCTTCCCGAGCTCTAGCATCAGTACACTACCAACTTGCCACCGTTCTCGAATTCACCCCTAACCGACGGTCCGACTCTTTGAACCACGTTGAAAAAGCCCTTGAATCATTCAAACTCCGCTTACAAGAACTCAAATCCGCCTCATCTTCGTCTTCGTCAGAAAATATTGGTGTATTATCGGAGGAAGTATTGAAATTGAGTGAAAAGGAACGTGAGAATGAAATTAAAGATGTAGAGACGCTATTGGGCGATTTGGAAGTAAAGATTGAAGAGTTGAAAGCTGCTCCGCCAGCTAACGATATCGTTTCGGAAAGCATCAATCATCTCTTGGGTCAACCTGATACCGACGGTTTTGGTAGCGCTAGCGGAAGTGGAAGCGGAAGTGGCAGCACAGGTGGTGGAGATAGCGGACCGGTGAACGATTTGACTAGTATGGTCAAGAAGAAGAAGCCCAAAGCCGCCGCTGCTGTCAACAACGCCGCTGCGGCCACTGCTGCCGGTGCGACTGCAGCCGTACAAGCTGTCACAGAGGGTGCGAAAGAGCTTGCGGAGAATGTTCAAGCGCAAGTGGCAGCTGCTGTGGAACCTGGAATTGTGGTGGAGCAAGTGAAAGAAAAGGTGGGCGAGGGAGCTGTGCTTGTTGGTGAGGCTGTGACAAGTGTCGGCGAGGGGCTCAAGAGAGCCGGTGAGGGTAATGGTGAGGGTGAGGACGAAAAGGAAGAGGAAGAGGGACGGAAGGCGAAGAAGGCTAGGATGGAGTAGAGATATATGCAATATGAAGTTACGTGTACTCCATTCGGTATTTCAAGTAGGACAGTAGCACCATAGTACCATAGTACCATAGTACCATAGTATCTCAGTCTCATGACAATGGTAATATGACATTGTCTCGTGAAAGGCTGGCAGCGAGCAAGTAGAGTGGACAAAGTGTGAACATCCTCTCTATGTGGCTCCTCTCCTCGATTTTCGATTCTCGATTGTAGCTCGCCCCCGAGCGAAACAAGTCGCGTGCGTGCGTGCTCGGCAAGAGCACCATTATCTTCGGTCAGTCTTCGCTTCGAATGACAAGATCATTGACGATCCATGATTCATCAACCCCTCACACCTCACAGAGATTGGTTTATTTGTCTTGTCATTCCGATTAATCGATTAATCCAAGATGCATGTCCAGAAAATTCGTTTGACTTTAAGTTATGCAAAATGCTATGCTTATGCTTATGCTTATGCGATCGATCGTCCTCATGCTTATTTCAATTACCAAGATCGAAAATCCTGTTACTGTATGGGTATAAAAAGTGAATGCGAGATATATAAATTATTGACATTATGTCATTATGTCACCATGACATTGTTTGACAGTCCCTTCCCGTTCCCGTTCCCAATCTCCTGCTCTGCTTTCCATGCTCATCCTGCTTAACGAATCCAAGGCTCCAAAAGAGCTCATCGATGATCGTTACCTCTCACGCGCTTGCGCACGCGCATGCTCACCTACTCCTCCTCTCCCTCTTGATCTTATTGGCGATCCTCTTCTTACGATGAAACATGATCAACCCGACCAATTTGGAATACCTCTTATTCAGACTCCTGAGAATCTCGATAGGTCCCTTTCGAGCAGGATGACCAGTCACATGATTCCTAACGGCGGTATTTCCAAACAAGGGCAATACGACCCCATAAGTCCTCTTTTTATTCTCGTAGTTGTTGTCGTCGTCGTTGCTGGCGCCTCCATCACGTCGGGCTGATCCAAACTTCGAGGGTATTGGTGTTTCATCGTCCGTTTCATTCTCATCTGAGAAGGTAAGAGGGACCCAGGCTCTCCTCTTGGCAGCTTCTTCCAGTTGAGCATAAGTGGTATCCAGTACGCTGAGAGTCAGCAATGAAGGTTTCCAGAGTGTATCGCTAGGTCGCCATGATTCCAGCAAACGTAGATCGAGTTGAGCGAGAGGATCCGCTTTGGCTTCTGCCGTGAATGGCGATCGAGTGTGAAGCGCGCTTCTTCGATTTGGAGGTCCAAAATACGGTTGGACAGGTCGATCAACGATATCGAGTCCGATTGCATCCTCGTCCCCTGACTCGGACTCAGCTTCGGCATCATGATGAGATAATATGTGCTCCATTTCATTCTCGCTGAGCTGATGGTTATTGTTGTTGTTGCGCTTGGCGAGTGACTTCAACGAAGGCAGGTGCGCGCTCTCTCGAATAGCCTCGTTTCGACGTTGCTGGACCTCTTCGTATCGCTTGAGCAGGATCTGATCGGCGACCATGAATGCGCCGATGACATCACCCGTTCTTGCGAGCGCGACTGACAAGTGATTGTAATTGCCAGCGTCGAATCCAAACCCGGCCTTTTCTACATCATTCCAGACCTGTTTCACTTCGTAGTACCTTCCGGCGGTGGACAAGCTGTCGAGAGCGATGGAAAGGGGTATACAAAGAATATTTTCGTTGCTTCGTGATGGTTGTGACGCGTCTTGTTCGTCGGCTTCCAGGTCCTTATTCTCAGCATCTGCTTTTGATGCGTCGTGTGGGCTGCGGTACGTTGAGACGTCGAGCGCGAGCTGGAAAGCCTTTTCCCAATTCTCCATGACCTTGTCCGTTTCTCCAGCACGCCTGTAGACATCCATAAGCTGAGTGTACATGTGTACGCTCTCCTTGGACTCGTCGTCGCCAATCATATCGAAATAGCTCTGGGCAAGTTCAAAGTTTTGCGATCGACCGTGAGCGACAACGAGGGGACTGAAGATGTTCTGGTTGGTCCGGGATTTTTCGTGTCTTCGATCAGCGATTAATCCGGTTTGCGCCTGCTTGTAGACGGTCATGGCAAAATCGTGCGCTTGTTCCAAGGACCGTTCGCCTCGAGCCTCTGCGAAGGACTGGATGATCATACCATACGTGACACTTGAAGGCAAGATCTCGCGCTTGAGCATGTCATCGTAGACCGCCCTCGCGCTCGTTCCGTCTCCGTGCTTCATGTAGCCATGCAACAAAATAGACAGAGTGTACGTGTATGCGCGAGTCGATTTGTTCCCACTCGCACGCAACGCGTGTTCCATCTCTTCATACAAGTCTCGCGCGAGGTCCATGTCTCCGCTGTCACTGGCGGATTGGATGACAAGAGCCCAAGTTCGAGGTGACGGCTTCTTGATCTTCCGGAAGAGGTCGACAACGTGCTCGGTAGGTGACGAGAGAAGGACCAACGCTCGGATGACAGCAGAAGCGACATGTGAAGACATCCTCAGTTCAGAAGGCAAATCACTCCAGCGTTTTGCGGCTCCCAGCCAATCACCAGCCTCGACAGAGGCATGGATCAGAGCAGCATGAGCTATAGCATCAGGGTCGATCCCGGCGTCGATCATGGCGTTGAAGCAATTCTCGGCGTTCATGGGATCTCTTCGTTTGGCGAACAAGGAGATGAGTGAGGTGTAAGAATGAAGATCGGGTCGAATGGGAGACGCGAGAAGTTCGTCGAATAGTTTGATAGCCGAAGTCACATTGACTTGATCGGCATAGAGCTGCAAGAGGGCGTTGTAAGGGTATATCCTCGGTTGAAGAGCGTTGATTTTCTGCAAGATTGCATATGCGTTATCGCCCTGGTTGGCATTAATATAGGCCGTGAAGAGAATCTCGAGCGCGCTCGGGTCCTGCTCGAAATTCTCGCCGACACGCAACCGAAGGCTAGAAGCGCATTCTTGTACTTTGCCACGTTTAGCGAATTGTGATGCGCTAGTAGTCCGGTCATTCCATGTCGGCGGATGAGACATGCAGATCTCCCTCCAAACCTTGTCCTCCTCTTCCACCCATCCTGCTCGACCAGCAAACTGCAGAGCCCTATACAGAGCCTGATGCGGGAGCTTGGGGTATAGGCTCCTGATCCGCTGATATAGCGCCCATCCTTCCGTTTTCGAATCTAGGATGACCTTGTCGCAGAACTCGATAGCAGCGGTCGCAGGTGGCTTCCACCCTTTTCTTTCTAACAGGTCGAAGAGAGCCTTTCCTTCTTCGAGGCTGAGGCGATCGCGTGTCAAGGCGAGAAAAAGGAGGGAACCGAGAGCGGCGGCATGTTCTTCTGATTCTTGGCTAGATTGCTCTAACCACCAGTCCACAGGCGATTCCACGCTACGTAGAGCATCGAATAGAACCTGTGCGACGGGTGCAGGATAAGTGAAGCCGTCCTTGGCGGGATCTGTTGATAGCTGCCGAGTGGCCCATGAAACCTCTTTAGCTAATTCGATGAGATCTCCCTTCCGGTTGGCGGACAGGATAATTTGCTCATACTCGTTGAGCAGTTCGGCGTCAAAGGTAGGAAATGAAGAGTGACGATGTGTGCTGTCGAAAGAGGCGAGCCGGATTACGGCCTTACTAATCGCTTTTGACATTAACGTTCTCGCGAGATCCCACTCTTCCAGTCGAAGGTAGACGAGGGCGGCGATTGAGTCGCTTGTGGGCAAAGAGCGATGCGAGTGCGCTTCCGCTGCCGAAACTTCTTCCAACCCTAACAAGTTCACGGCTTCTTGAACTTCGCTCAACTCCACCAAAGCATAAGCTCTTATTGTCCGGATCAAGTTGGGTAAACTCTTCTGATATGTCCCATGCGCCTTGACGTGTTCCGATGCGACCTCAAGTTTATCCTTCAACCAAGACCATTCGCCTTCTTCCGCCGTCGCCGATTCCCTCCAAAGCGCAAATATCCTCAACAATCTATCAGTCGAAGCGAGCTCCTGCGGCTCAAAGCCCTGCAAATCGAAATCGTGGGCATAATGAGCGGCAGACTGAAATCCGCCTTGCTTCAGTCGATCATGGAATTCGAAAGATTGTCGAGCCCATTTGTCCGGTCTACTGGAGTATGGGAAGAACCGTCGATCGGAGGTTAAGGATGATCGTGCCGAGGGTGAAGGTCGAGGTGAGCTTCGAGATGGCCGTTGCGAGCTATGTGATGATCGCGGATTGTATGATCGAGATGTGTGGACCTGAGCGTGAGAGTGGGCATATTGATGATGTTGATCATCGTCATCGACAGCCTGAGCAGCGCTAGACGAGTATGATCTAAGCTGATGCTGGTGTCGAGGTCGGGGTGTATACGCTCTACGTTCTGATGTGGTAGACGGGCCAGCCTACGATCACCAGTCAGATGAAAGGGCAAAAAACAGCCATCGAGATCAGATCAGCTATCAATTCCTCCCCTTCTGATATGACAGCTGATTCTAGATCATTAAATAAATAGATAGGCAGACAGAAAACTTACCTGTGAGCTGGAAGAAGATGATGCGATCGGTGACAGTCCATGATTCCTCCTCAAAGACGCCACTGACGATCGGCTGATCCCATCTAACAAATACCCATTCGACACCAGCCCCAATACATGGGAAACAGCCGCCGCCGCTGTTGACGAAGGCAATCTGCTAGAGCCTACGGAGGTGCTGATGCTGGTACTGGACCCAGAGGCAGACAAAGCTTGGGATAGTGGTAAGCGGGCGGCGATTGGTATTCTAGGCGGCATCGAGGCGAAGCGTGTTGAGGTGATAGGTGCGGCGATGCTATACAAGTGGATCGAAGGGGGGGGAGAAGCAAGGGAGAAGCGGCGCGGCGTGTTCGATCTATCTACCTAGCTAGCTTGGGCGCAAGGGAAGTTGAGAATCGGTGATCGGAATAACAACAGCAGGTATACCTAGAGCTCGATGATGGCCAGGCAACAGGAGACGATGATGAGTCCTTTTCTTTCTGAAGGATGGGTGTTTGTGGATCGAAATAGCTATAGATTGAAGGATAATTGGAATAATTCGGTTGGTTAGTTGGCGATGATAGTATATAGCTTCGGGTGAACATGCATTCGATGCACCACTTTGACTTTTTGGTTGGTGCAATAAGCTTTATTTACGTAATAGAAAACATGGTAGCGGAATTTGAGTCAAAGTCAGTGGCAAATCAGATTGTAGCTATACGAGTACTACGAGTACTACGAGTACTGCGAGTACTCAAGCTATTTAAACAACCCTCGTCCGACGCGAGTAGCCCGTAGCTCAAGGAATGTTGATGTTGCCACGATGATTGGCATTTCGAGCATGGCGTCAAGCATCTGCATCTCAAGATGGGATGACACATCTGACCACTCCGAATATTGTCATGCAATGGACTAACTATATCCTAGCGCCTGCCGATCCATCGATTAGTTTCATTCCAACCAGTCTGGATAATATACTACAACAGATGTCCGAGCTACATATAGAATTGCACGTATATATCGAAATACGAAATGCAGATCTCCCTAAAACCAATCCCACACAAAGCCCATACTGTTCGTTCTGCTCTGTGTCTGCTCATGCTCACCCTCCAATCAGCAAACATCAGATTTCTCATGGATTGGCTCTCGCTCTCACGCCCTGCCAGAAGCCAACACTTTACCCATCTCCTCATTCTCTTTTTCAAGCTTGACAGTCTTCTCGACCCCTTTGCCCATCTTATCCAATAACCATTTCGCCCTATCCCTAATTGCCGAATGACCACTGGACAACCAACCGCCATTCACACCCAGTGCCTCGGATCCGCCCTCTGTCGTGATGCCCTTGAGAGTGGTAAGTTCCGTCTCGTATGATCGGATATCAGCTTCTGCTTTGGCGATAAGCGCAGCATTGTATTCAATTTGACAGGAAGCTTTGAACACGGGGTCTGCGAAGAGGGGAAATCGAACGAGTTAGCTATCAGCCCAGCTTTGTTACAGAGCTGATGAGACGCGTCCTCCAATGCACGCAAAGGTCTCGACTTGTTCTCCCACATATGATGCAAAGATGCTGTTGTATGAAGACTCACCATTCACAAGAGCCTCAAACGCATATCGGAAAACAGGTTTCCCAGGCTTCAACTTTGATGCTCTCCCATCCACATATGTGACAGATACAAGCTCGTGCTCTTCAAGAGCTTTCAGGCTCTGTTCTGCGCCTTTGAAAGGGAAATCTTGCAGCAGCTGAGCGTAAGAGATCTATTTTCAAGAAGTGATCAGTCAGTCAATTATTTATCAGCTCGATACGCTGGTTATGATAGCAGACTGGATAAGTTACTCACCTCCCCCTTGCTAGCGAGATCCTTTACGACTCTCCAAGCTTGAGCCCTATTCCAAGGTAAAGCCTTTGCATCCTCACTATCATCCCCGAACGCGGCCTTTCTCAACTCGACCGTATTTCTCAAGATGATATCATCCACTGCATCCTTGATGGTCGCGCCCGTACGGACTTTGTACACCAGTGTTTCGAGGTCGACCATCCTTCCTCCCAGCTTTGACACCTGTGCTGCGTCCTCTACTGATAAAGCGAATACAGGATTGGCATTCCCGTTACCGGACCCATTCGTCGAGGTTATCTTGGGTTCTACTGTGGGGTTCGGTGTTAACGGGTCCTGAGAAGGAGCAGTGGCAGGTGTGAAGGATCGAAGTTTGTCTTTGACGTATGCAAGCGCGTTTGACTCGTCCGCATCTGCCAATCCGACACTGTTGAGCGGTTTCGCAGGTAAAGCTTTCGTCAAAGCCTTAGTCGCCGTCGCACCTTCCGTTATGACGATGACGTGAGCTACCTTGTTCTCTACAAGACTAGCTCCCCATTCAGCAAGGACGTTCCACAGATCACCCTTGGCGGTCTTTTGAGCGAAGTTCTTCAGAACGACAATAGGCAATGACCGGATTTGCTCGCTCTCCGCATCGAGGTCGGCAGTGGCAGCTGCTTGAGCGGCTTTGGCAGCTTCTTCTCCCGCTGTCGGAGCTTGAGTAAGTGGCAAAGACGCCGAAGTGGGAGGTACAGCTTCTCCTTGAATGGGGGCTGTGTCGTCCATAAGTGGTGGCGAGGCCGCATCGAGATCAGACTCAAAGTATGGCTCGTCTCCTACTCCAAGCTCAGACATCGCCCCATTGCCCGCGACGCAGTCTAACCGTCCGTCATGCCATCCACCACGCGCGATCAATCTCCTGATTCGCTCCTTTTCGATCAGTGCCGCCGCGTGATCTTTCGCATCTTGCACTTGCTCTTGATGCGCCTGCTGAGAATGACTGGAGACATCTTTCAAAGCTCCGCCGACGATCTCGAGCATTTGTCGAAGCTGCTGGTCCGTGGGCGTCGAGAATCCTGCCTTCTGGCCGATCAAACCGACCGCAGCAAGATCGATCAAGCCGCTGAGAGAGGACATGAAGGAGAATACGGGGTAGTAGCCTGATCAATTCAACAGCATCAGTATGTCGATAAACGTGATTTTCTGAAACTATGTGACGCACCTGTCTGATCCGCAAGAGCATCCAGCAAGTTCTTGTCGTTTTTGGCCTTTGCGATCTCCGCACAATCAATGACCAAGTGAGGTCTGCGTTCACGTCGAGTCAGCAGACGACGTACGTCTCAGTTATGTGTTCTACCTGCGCTGCGCTCACTTCTGTTGTTGCTTGAGTACTCGTGTTACCAAGCTCACTTTACCACTACCGGGCGGACCAGTGATAGTGATGAATGTGCCAGGGTATTCTGATAACCATCGCTCGACGTCTTTCTCCGCCTGTACACGATCTTGCCATGCGTCTTTCCCAATCGCGTCTTCAGAAGCTTCGCCCGAGGAACCGAGGAACCCGAATGAGGTCGGCAGGACGAATTTCTGCCGCAGCACTGGTAAAATTGCGAAACATGAGCATCTGTCCCCTGCACGTTACTTGGAGCGGCTAAGAGGTCTGTTGGTTGAGCCCGGGTAGCGAGATGTCGTTACTTACTTTTGATGAGTGAATACTGTTCAAGATCCCAAACACCTTCCAACTTTGACCTAACAAAGAAAGCTCTGATAGGGTCGAAGAACTAAGCAAGTCGTACCTCGCGCTCATTAGCTTTCTACGTCTACCACTTCATCGTGCTATCAGAAGCTAGCGGGATTTGCTGTTGACTGAACATACCGTGTAACTCAATGTGCCAATCAGGAATGCTATGACGGGCAGCGCTAATCTAGGGTGGGAGGAGATCCATTCTCTTATGGCGTGTGCTTTCAAAGGTCGTTCGTAGTAAAGTCTCAAGCGGGATTTGGGGATTGTAGCTGATGATGGAGCGCCAGAAGCTCGGAGGGTGAAGTCGGCTGTGTTAGTGGGTGTAGAGTACCCGTGCAGCTGTATCGGACAGAAGTACAGTAAGCTTGAAATTCCGACTCGATGCCATATATAGAGGTGGTATCTCAGCTTACACAGTTGATGGCAGTCACAGCAGGCGATACTCTCGAGAAAGCTAGAGTAGCGTATCTCAATGAGCCGGCTGGCACAGGCGATGGAGGTGCGATATCGGCCACTCTGCCGTAGGGCTAAAAAAAGTCAAGGCTTCGTTAGCTGAGACATCCTCCTCATATACACATGCAGTAGTAGAAAGACTCGACTCGACCGGAGGTGCCGATATAGTAAGGAGACAGGTCAAGGTACTTACTCGGAACAAGGTATATAGCATCTCCTGCGATACGTCCGGACCATCAAATTCTACCCTCAGCCTTGAAGATGGGAATCGGTTCATATCCTAAATCAGAGTATCACCCTTCAGCTGTTGATGCCATCTCTAAGATCGTGCTCAGCCCAGCTGACAGACAGCGTGCATGGCATGAACGCTCTACTCACCTCGGTCCATTGTCGACCTTTGACGACCCATATTCGCCCATCACCAACCATAGCCTGCAGCCCCTTCTTCTCACCTTCATCTCCTTTTCTGAGAATCCCACCTTCCCTCCCCTCTCGCTTTTCTCCTTCTTTACTACTGCTCCCAGCTTCAGCAGATGAGTCCGGCTCCGAAGATGTGGATGTAGAGTAAAGAGCATGGCCCGGTACGCTTGAGCCGATGCTGAGTTTTCGGGAAGCCCACCAATCTCCTAACCATGATGGCCAGCCTCCATTCCTCTTCGCGCTCTCCTCCAAGGCTGGAATGAACAGTTTCCCAGGAGAGTCAGGTATCACTTCCAGCGGAGCCGCAACTCGGTCTTTGGCCTCATCAATTGGATCTTTGTCTTTGGCTTCGCTTTCCGCATTGGCAGAGTTTGGTTTAGAAGTCGACTCTGAGCTTGAGGATGCCGGAGAGGAAGAAGAAGGAGGGATATACGAGAAATGCAAGAATACTCCTCCGTCCTTCCTACTAGCTTCGAGACTCTCAACTCTGAAATGGTGTAAGTCGACATCACGGGCTATGTCATGTATTCTCTCCATCAACGCTTCTTCCCTCAGTAAGCCGAGGGACGTCCTAAAATCCCAATAACCGAATTTAATAGGTAACACATTGGAAATATAGAACGATCCTGTTGATCTTGGTGCTGGGGGTTCTGAACGAGCGGCTTGAGGAAGGGGCGGGGAGTCGTCGATTGAGGTTGCTGTCGAAGTGGAATTGAGACGTGTACTTGTGCGCGTGGACGATAATGAGAGAGTCGGTGCGGTCAGATGAGAGAAGATGGGGGCGGGTCGGGAGGTTCGTAGGAGGGAGATAGGTGAAGCAGGGATAGAGTAGTGTCGTGATGTTGAGGCATGTCGGAAAGCTGCAGGTAGCGGTCGAGGACGTATCATCTTGCGTGAATTGACTCGGGGGGGCCTGATTCGGCTTGGCTTGACTCGAGAACCTTGTCAATTGGGCGAAGTAGGTGTAACGAAGATGGAAAGCAATGCAAAACAAAGCAAAGCGAGACAAGAACGTTACAGTATTCGAAATTGTTTATGGCAGTTGAAGCAAGCTTGAGCCGGAATTGTTCGTCACTTTCAGACCTCATTACGTCATAGCACCTCGCTTCACCCATTCTATAGTCGATTCCGTTGGATTGGCCGTGGCTATACTCGAGTAGTGTTTCATGTTCTCTTGTCAATAGAAGGGCATAACGCTCTGATAGCTAGCTATATGCAATGCATCTCTTCCAACGTATCTGACTACCTGTGATCATGCTCATTAAAAATGCGATGAGGATCCATATGACTATACTACGTGGAACGCGAGACTATACGCGTACAACTCAGGCTAGTGGGCCTTTCATCGCCGTATGTCCTCCTTCCTCCTTCCTCCGACCTCCGTACCGACACTTGCGATTTAGAGCCAAAACGCGACCTACCCCTGCCCAGGTAGGTTACTGCCCCCCTTCTTAACATGCGTGAATGTACCACCGGCGAACCATCGCTCGTTGGCAGCTTGTACTCTCTGAGCGGCCGAAAGAGACGGAGTGACAATTTCGATCCCTTGTACAGGGGTAAAAGAGAGTGAAGTCGACATTCCTGATTTGGCATCGTTAGATACGGCGCTTCGGCCGAGTAATTGCGTTCGGAGCTTGTTGGCTCGTGAGAGCTTGGCTGGTGGACGCAAATCAAGACCAAAACCAAAATCGGGTAGAACCAGTCAGCAGAGTCGATCAAAACAGGAAAAATGACTGGGGGCGGGGTAAGTAGAAGATAATAGCAGAGATGCGGTGCAGTACGGTTCGACTCACCTTTACTCCTTGCGTCCGCGACTTCCCCTCTAACTCGACCAGAGCTAGACCCGATCATACCAAGACCAACAGTTTCATCGTCCATCCCAATCTCCTCTTCGGCTTTACCGAATTCCATCCTGTTCTGGAGTTTTCGAAGTTCGGTTTGACCGTAGGCTTCCTTTTGCTTTCGAGCTCTGTGACGTATGGCCCATATTCATCAGCATCAGCGTGACATTTACCACTACGTGTCACATCGTTCTGTGGATGAGTGGTGCATCAAAAAGATGGCCATAGACAAAGGGGAGAGAGGCGTATTTGTGCGCCGACAACTCACCTCTTACCACCTCGCTTCTTCCTTGCGGTCTCCTGTGGGATAGGCAGGGCTTTGGTGATCTTGTTGGGAGGAGGTTCGGCCATCTTCTCAATTCGTTTTTGCAGTTCGGCAAGGCATTTCCGTCCGTATGAGCCTGAGTAACAGCAGAAATCCGACCGTTTCAAACAGTCAGCTTAGTTAATGCACATAGGATAGAGCAAGAAATGCTAGCCTTTTTAGACGGATATAATTGTTTATTACAGCTATAGGGAGGTAGAAATGCAAGGCGATTCAAACTTACCATCTCTTGATCCTTTACCCGCATCAATTCTAGCCGCCAGCGTACATTTCGCCGAGACAGCCCTCTGCGCTCTACGTCTATCTTCAGGCTGAGCACTCTGCACGATAGGCGATTGGAAGATGAAACCCGTATGACGCTGTTGACTCGCTGCCGAGAGATGCGAGTTTGCCAAGGACTTCTTCATAGCTCCAAACAGCATGATATTACAACTCGGTTGTCTTGAAAAGGCTTGCAAACCACCTGCTAGACCTAGGAGTTTGGCCGCAATACCTGTTCCTACAATTGCCGAGAGATTGGGTGCGACGGCTGCCATTCTCGATTCGACATAGGCGAAAATCTGTTCACGGGCCGTCCTCAATTCTCCAGCTACTTCAATAGCTTTTTGTACAGTCTTCCATTCTCCAGGTGTCAATTTCCTTCCTCTTGTAGACGTAGCTGTCAATGTGATAGAGAGGATAGTGGCGGCTGGGAGTGTAGAGGGGAAAGTACATTTGGTGAGATCATCGGCATTTCCAATTGCTTGAACAGCCGCGATATACGTCCATGGATCAGTGATGAGTTGTTCTAGCTCTGGGAAACGGGGTGCGTAGTGATCTCGGATGAATTTGTGAACGAGCAAGTTTTCGTTATCCACTTCGACGGACATGTTATTGGCCGTTACGACGAGAGTGTATTCTGGGTTCTCTTCCAGTGGGCCTCCGCCGCCTGAAGAGGACATGTCGGTCGGTGCATCGGTGTATTTGGCGATGTCCTAAAACAGTAGGTTAGCCTGCTTGCCAACCAGACAATGCTGTGAAAGGAGAAGGGGACGTTTAGAGGAGCAGAAGGGAGGTTAAGAGGTTGAAAGCTGGTGACTCACCGTTAAAACCTCTTTCAATTTCTTCCCCGTAATAAGTCTCGCGACTTTCGCAATATCTTCGACGCCCGCCATATCGGTCTGTTCCACCTCGTCCGCATCCAGCTCATCGGCAGGCCTTACTCCTCCCTCAGGTACATACCCCACCGCACTCGTTCCGTCCTCCAATATCATCCCATCAGCATCACCATCACCATCCTCTTCGTCCGGTTCTCGTTTGACCGTGACATGAGTCTCATTTGAGTCGTCGAGATCCATTTCGAGGGCTGATCGTTTCTTGTTGAAATTACCCAAGGGAATAGGAGGGGGTAACATTGCTCCTCCCTTGGCTTTAGACGGGCCTGCCTCGGGTTGGGGCGAAGGGGATCGAGCTGGGGTCTCATCGTCCGAGAGACCGTCGAGGTCGGCCAGTAGTGAGTCGGCGAGCGACATGACGAGGGTGCTCTGGAATGAAAGTTGAGCTGCTATTGATCGAATGAGAGAAATGTCGCTCAAGAAGCGAAGAAAGGTTGTTGGACTCGATGCTAAGAGTGCATAATATATGCATGCATGTTATTGCAGAGTGGCCACTATTGTCTATTGTGGGACTTTTAAGTGGGATGTCAAAATAGGTTATAACCGTACGAGTACCTCCACCATGACTGCGATCAGCGTAGCAGTAGTATGCCAACGCGACAACAAGGCAAAAGACAGTACTTGTAAGCCAGCAAAGTTATCTCCCCTTGACCCCTCTTAGCTCGCTTTAGTATAGCTCTCTTCCCATTGACCAACTAGCCAGCTTCAGAGCACGGCAACACGCTCTCCCGACTCTGACATTGAAACCTAGTGTGACGACTTCAACGAGGAATAGTCGTATACGCGACACAAGCCACACTGAGACACGATGCGGCTCACATCCCTCCTCTCTTCCCTCTCCGTAGCGCTCTCGCTGGCTCTACCAGCTCTGGCAGCAGATGCAGAGCACTGGGCTGCTCTCGCGTCAAAAGCGAAAGATGGGGTGATCAAGCTTGATTCGGACAGTTATGCGGATATCTTGGCGGACGATAGAGAATATAGTGTTTCGGTGGTTCTGACTGCTCTTCCGGCGCAGTTCAAGTGTCAACCATGCCAGTGAGTCGAAACCTTCAATACTAGTCTTGCCCTTTCCCTATCTGATTAAGCGCAAGTGTCACTAGTGTCAGTGGTGATGCACAGAGCGACGCTAATGACGCCTGAACTGTCATTGTTCGTAGCGATTTCGACCCGGCTTTCCACTCGGTCGCAGCAAGCTGGAAACGACAGCCCAAGCATCTTAGGGACCAGCACTTCTTTGCTCAGCTGGACTTTATCGATGGTCAATCGGTATATCAGCGAGTAAGTAAAAATGAACCCGCTCCTTGAATGAAATCGCAAACCCGTCTGTCCCGATAATCTGCGCTGCATTGCACGCCGATCACTACCACGACCCACGACTACATTCCTCTTTTCATGATATTCCGTTCGAAGTCTCGCCCATTGGAGGGCGGAAAGGAGTTGCTGTATGAGCAGCGAGCTGAAACATGAGCTGTGCTACCCATCTGTCCAGCTCGGCCTTTCGTCTGCTCCTACCGTGATGTTCCATCCTGCCCAAGCTGGACCCAACAAGAGCAACAAGCTCAGCGTAGTCACATATGAGATGAACAGAAAGTGAGTATGGCCAACAGCCGACCAATAATCCTTTTCAAGTGCCATACTGTCCCCATCTAGCTACATATCAAGCGGCACTGACGCATCTCTTCGTTTGCTCATAGCGGTCTCACCGCCCCACCCTTACACGCATGGTTGAACAACCTCACCCCAGCCCCCTTTTCCTTCCACATCCCCATCAAACCGATAAACTACGTCCTCGTACCAGTTTCCATCATCTCAATAATCGTCTCTCTCTACTCGATGCGAAAGATCCTTATCCCCCTCGCGCAATCACGAGTAGTCTGGGGTGCAGCATCGTTGATTCTGATATTGACGTTCACGAGCGGGTACATGTGGAATAAGATTAAGGGAGCACCGTACGTCGCGGCTGGACCTGGAGGCAAAGTTAGCTGGATCGCTGCTGGATACCAGAATCAACTGGGTCTCGAGAGCCAGGTCGTCGGCGGTATCTGTGAGTTGCAACTGCCATATCAAATCATCATATCTCCCTTCCCAAAATCACCAAAAAAAGAAAAAAAAACCCCAGATTTTGATACGACAATCGTCACCGAAGTACAAGCTGACGAACCGCCGCCTTGCTAACTTGCTTTCTTCGGATTATCTATCTACGATATTCTCAACCTATCGCTTTCACCTTCTACTACTACAAATTGAACCCTATTTTCACTCGACTTACTATTCCCATCTGCCGCGTCTATCTCGTGAACACTCCTGCGCTTTTCGTACACCAACAAACGACCAATAGACGGTGTCCTCTCATTCTCCATCATCGCCCTGACAGTTTTCATCCCAGCCCAATCATCACCCCTGAAACAGCGAATCGGTGCTTTCTTGTGGTTGGGAATGTTGGTTGTCGTTTTTAGTCTGTTGATCAAGTTATTCAGGATGAAGAATGGAGGTTATCCTTTCGCTCTTCTATTTTAAATGACGACGACGACGACAACCACGAGGAGCATGGAGGAGGATCGGTAGCGACATTACAACAACGACGGACGACGACGAAATGGAAAGTCGTGCGCTGTGGAGCGGAGCTAATCACATCGTTGGGATCGATTTGTGGCTTCTACATATCTACCTATGAGGGAACTGGACTCTGGACAGAGTTCATGTAGAAAGGAGAAACGTTAAGGTCGAGTGCATAGTAAATGAATAGACGAAGAAGGTGAAAGGAAGAAAAACACTTTTTGGCCATGAAGCGGAGAGGAACAGTAGTACAAGCGGACAACTATCTGTATCTTTATCTGCATCCATATCTGGTTCGGCGAGAAGTGTTGAGTCAAGTAGAGAAACTAAGTAGTGAGGTAGAAAGAAGACGGACACGCAAGCTAGTGCCAAGTATCAATTGAACCGGACGACATGCAATGTCTGTATAGAACGAATCCTGCTACTCTTACTGCTCACGCAAATAGGACTCGTATTGTAGCGGAATGTAATGTGGGTGGGCTCGGGTGCGGTGCTTGGATGCAATGGAAGATAACGATCTGAACATTGTACTGTATTGGCAGATACCTTACTGGTCTGATGATTGGAAAATAAACACCTGCTAACCCAGTACGATGTACGGTAAATCGGTGTACAGATAACGTATTAACTTTTGATCAGTTAAAAGAGCTCTGTCCAGTCTGCAATATACTCTGCAAAGCAACACATAACATTCCAGGTTGAGCAGGCAAAACAGAACGCGGCGCAGTCACGAGGACAGTAAAGTGATGATGATGCATATTCATGTATTGTATTGCATTTGTACAGTTTGTATGTTGTACACGATTGTCGTGAGTGCTTTCGGGTTTATTGTGAACGATAAACGAACGGGGTCAGGGTAAGAAAAGCACACAAACAAGATAGACAGTATACCATTGTACAAAGGTGGAATGAGAGTCAAAGTGGGTATGATAAGATGAGGCGCAAAGCCAAAATATGTTATCAATCAGATAGAATAGATGTATAGATTTCCAAAGGAGTAAATAAAGCCCAAAAGTTGAATCAAACAAACAAAACGAAACGCGATCAGCGATTTGGGCTGGTCCGCTCTATATAGCCTATAAAAGAGCGCCCTGCCTCCAAGCGTCTTTCTGAACATCCCTATCCCCCAACGAACCGATCCCAGGAGCATATTTCGCACGGGCATTTCGGCTCAATCGCTGTCGGTTACTAATTCCATCTTCGAGCCAATCAAAGTTACCTCGAGGCTTTCTCTCCTCTTCCTCCTCTTCGGTGTCACCATCATCTTCGTCTTGCTCTGGTTTCGGTTCATCGGTAGCTACCGATTTGTCCGATTCGTCTACTTCGGTTGATTGAGCTTCTTCCGACGAAGAAGTCTCGACACCGTCTGGGGCGAGCTGGACAACCTCGTCCAAGTCAGATTCTGATTCCACGGTGATAGGAGATAGCTGAGGAGTCTGGATCTCGAATTCAGGTTCAAATTCAGAGCCCGATTCCGATGCCGATTCCGATGCCGAGTTGAGTGCCGGTACGTCGATGTCAGGAATGATATCCCGCTTCAAATCAGGTGAACCAGCTCCAGCTCCGGCTCCAGCGCCAGCTCCGAAAACGGCATCATCATCAGATCGTCGAACAACTTTGTCCTCTTCGATAACCTGAACCTTGTCTTCAGTTCCTGCCTCGGCTTGAGCAGGAGCTTCCATGCCGGGCTCAACGATGGGAACAGGGACGTATGCGGGCTTCCTTCGTCGAGCGTAAGGAAGGACTTCCATATCTTCAAATCGCCGTTGGAGACCACCTTCAGCATGTAAGAGCGTTACGTCGTCCGAACCTCCGACAGAGGCGAAGTCGAGCAAGACGTTAGGCACGGTTCGTCGGCCTGTGATTCGTTGCAAGAGGGTCTGAAGGGCGCTCATGTCGGCTATTAAGGTGAAAACGAAGAAAAGCACAGTCAGCTAACAAGCATATATGCATCGTCGGACTCAAAGCCGCACTCACATCGTTGGTCGAGCTCGATGATGAATGGTGCCGGGGAGATGTGGTATTCGCCGAGGATAGACTTGGCCTTCTTGGAGTATGGGCAGTAAGACTGACAAAGCACAACCATCAGTCAGCTACTGCAACAGCTTCTGTGCTCGCAAATGAGCTCACCTTGGAGAAGACGACGATCCTGTATCGCTTGTTGGCAAATTCAGCCCAACCGTTATCGAAAATTTCGTCGCCCTCTTCTCCGCTGTCAATCTCCTCCAACAACCTCTCCATGCCCCTTCCACCGACTTTACGGAGATACGATTTTGACGGGACTTCCCAGTTTGAAGGGATGATACCACCTTCTGCGAGCCACCAGACCAGTGCCCGGAGAGATTGCATTTTGTCCTGCTTGATCACGTCGGCCTTGTGTGCTTGAAGTTCCGCCTGCGCGGCCTCCTCTTCCTCTGTTAATGGCTCGGGGTCGGTATAAGAGTCCCAGAATAGGTCGTCCTCGGCGATAAGCTCTTCTTCGTTCATCGTCAAGAGCGAGACCCCGTTCTCCGGCTGGCTGTCCGGCAAGTGCACTTTGTGTTGGTGCTCTTCATCTGAGAATCTCGATCGCCCATACAGTTGGAGCTTGCTCTCGCTGTTGAACTGGGATACTTCGCTGTTCGCCCTCATTGACATGAAGATGTACACAGCAAGCGTGAACAGCCCACCAATGGTGAGCGGGACAGCATGTCGCGAGGCTCGGTTCTTCAGGTTGTACGATATGCGTCGCGCGGTCGAGCGACCGGGCGAATGAAGGGGTAACATTTGTGAGCTCAGTCCGCTAAGAGGCGGTGATGGTAATGCCGAGGAAGATAAGGGAGAAGCGAAGGGCAACTTGAGTTTCGACGGCAAGCTGAAGGCTCTTCGAGGTGATTGGACGTGCGAAGACGACGAAGAAGAAGACGGCGGTAGGATGGAAGCGTACTTTTCCGAAACTGCGGAATGCGTCGAAGTCAAAGACGACGATGCTGATGCTGATGAGGAGGTGGTATAGCTGGTGAAACCAAGTGCTGAGAGCGATGGCGAAGTTGCTGTCGAGGATGAGGACGCAATCGATTCGAACATCGCGTCGAATGTGTACGTGTCTATACGAGCGTGCGTGACTTGCAAGACTTGAAGCGGCTGCGGTTTTAAAGGGTGTGAAAAAGTTTGGTTTGGAAAGTTGTTGATGACCTTGTGGAAACCGGCAGACTCTGTTTGCTCTGCTAGGTCGGTCTGGTGGTCCTTTCTTAGATAGACCCAAGGAGTTCCGTTTCGATCTTGAGCCGGTTCTATTATGGTCTGGTCAGATCAGGACAGGTCTGATCCGATTCCAAAGGAAGGAGATTGTCGATTACCTTGTTGGTAGGTAGCCTGGGCGAGTGTTCAGAGTAGTAGTCGGGGCGCAACGGATCGCAGGAATGCAAGAAAGAGAACTGATCAGGGGCGGAGGGCGTATTGAAAGAATAGGGAAAAAAGGATAGGAATGATAAGGTAGGAACTTGATGGTTCCTTTGTTCCTTGTTGTCGGTTGTCGAGTGATCTCAAGTGATCAAAGTAAAGCAATGACGGAGGTGGTTGTTTGCTCGGTCGGTCGGCGAGTTCGTTGTCGACTTGACTTTAATGCCGAGGGATTGTGCGTCACTTGGATTGGAAAAGTGATACCGTAGTACCGTACGTAGTCTGGTTTCTCGGCCAACTATTAACAGAGGCACCCGGTCCCTGTTCGTACCAATGTGCTCTGTTTTTCGTTCCGTCGTCGTCGTTTGTCGAGCGAGGCGTAGCGAGTCAGGCGACAAATAGATACGACAGAACAACTGGTAATGGGTGGGAAGTCGCTAGGGTGTGAAATATGTGCCCACGGCGACGGAATGTCGCAGTTATAGTTTGAGTAGACCAAGCTTAAAATCGGCTTGTCCTGGATTTTGTTTTTCCTTCTACTTTTCTTCGTATAGGAAGACGCGGACGACCGGGTCGTTTCGTATGCACGACAATTACTGGCAAGCACCGTGAGTGGAATGACGAGCGATGCGATGCGATGCGACGCTGTTTTAGCGTAGGCCAATTATTTGACCAGGACCAGGAAAAGGAATACAAAGTGCCTTGTAGACTATTATTTAAGGGTAAGTGAGACAAAGCTCTTTTCTTGACGAAACAACAATTGCTTGTTTCCGGGCTCCTTGTTTCCTTCGGAGCTTCGGAGCACAACGATCAAGGTCAAGCCCAAGCAAGGTAAAGTCGCCAATTTAGATGCGATACTGCTACTGTGGGAATCTCCGTCCTTGTGTTGACGTCTGTCGATTCGGCCCACTACGTGCGCCGCTTTTGTTGTTTACTGTAAGGTAGCTTTCCTTCGGACTTGAGTCGCACTCGGACTCGCACTCGGGGTTCTAGCAGAGACTTCACTAGTGCGTGATTTTTCGCCTTGTTTCGGGCACTGCTCTGGATTGGATCAGTGGAAGCAGAATATACCTCCGTCGCTACAGTTACGGATGTATTCCGGTAGTGGTGGTGGTGGTGGTGGTGTCGGTGTAGCGGTGTGTCGCTGTCAGTGGGGTGCGTGATTGCTTAGAATAATAGTATTGAGTTGGATTGATGGGTTAAGAGAATATGGTATGGTCGAATTAGGGATAGCAGGTGAGAATAAAAAGGGGGGAGGGATGATCTACGCTTGGTCTATCTCCAAAGATGCAGACGATCATATACTTTCTTCTTTCTGTGGAGCTACCATAGGGATCCAGATCGGGCGAGTCGGCTCCTCCCTGCTTCTACTGTATCGAGTTTAGTACGGCTAAACAACCACAAAATGGCGGCGGTCGGTAACTGATCGCTGTCAAAGGAGGAAAACAGGTGCAGCTGTCTACCGAATAAACAGGCTAGGCGTCGTATGTGCGCCTCCAAAGGGTGATTCCTGTTATGTACGACACAGTACCAAAAGAGTGTGTCGTATGTAGTGGTAGTACATAGCATGCTTGGCAACGATAACCGTAAGTATCGTACCGTATCGTCCAGGGGTGTTGTTTTTTCTTTCATTCCAGGCCGTCTACTTCTCCCAACAGATGGACATTGGAGGAAAACAGTGCAAAGAAGGTTTATTGCTGCTTGTTTTGTGCGTGCGTGTGCGTGCATCACATCTTCATTTGAGAGTCTTGCGGCGTACGCACACTTTGGCTTAAACGCTGGAAGCTGAAAGAGGCAAACACCACCATACGATCGGAAAAGGTCTGTCGCATGCACCGCGCCGACTAACGGATGGAATGGTAACTGTACTGTACGACTACGAATGGCGGAGAAAAACATAACTCGGAACCCCTATTTTGTAAAGGGGTAATTACGAGATACTATACGTAAACACGTAAAACGACCTCTCAGTCAAACATGAAAGAACTCGTACCTGAAAGTGCTTGCTTGCTTTGCTATAGCAGGTACGGCGGTGGGATCAGTGGAAATGCGTTGCGTTTTTGTCGCTTGGTCCGGGAAGGGCAATCCCGATGCAACATTGATATGCTACAGGTGAGGAGAAGAGAAGGGAAACGATAAACATCACAAAGGATAGTAGTGATCGTCGCCGTTTATGACTGGCGGACATGGGTATGGTTATAGGCGGAGTCAGCCCAACTCATGGGACGAGCCGAGGACGGCGGCCGCTCTTTTGATCTTGAATATCTATCTAGCTTGTTTGCTCAAAAAGCGAAGTGAAGGTTCACCTATAACGAACTAGTCAACGTGAATCGGAGAAGGAGGGATCAACCAGCATTCACTTCGGAAGCTACAAACTATTCCGTGGGCACACCAGCCATAGCGTACTAACTAACTGAGAGACACATAATTTGCTTGGTATTCGAGCAGTTGTTTACTCTGCAAGTCTGCTTTGCTACCACCGCCTCTTTCAAGCACTCCTTACATACCATTCTACGTGTACATGTACTATGCTATACGTATTAACGCTGTCTATCCGTCGGAACAAGGCGTTGTCAGAAAGCTTGTGGTCGCGTGCTCCTTCCCTTCTCCCTCCAAGCTGAAAGACTCGGCACATATGCAGGTGCCCGGATACTTTTCAGCCTGAGTTGATGTGCATTTACATAACACCAACACAGGATCGTTGTGAGCGCGAACGCGATCGCAGTTGCACGAACCGATGTAAACAATTGGCTCTGGGAAGGTGCAGCTAGCTAGCGCCTAGTCAGCTGGGTCTGGGGCTTTTCATGAGATGTGCTTCATACCGCATACCTTTCTTAATTACTGACTTCAGCAGTAGTCAGTGTCTAGCTGCTCGCTCGGTGCGCCAAGCTCGTGCGGTTGGATATCGATCTCCGCGTTCTACCTCCAATGTCACTTTGGCTGCTTTGGGCAAATGACCGTATTTGTGACCGCAGAACCCTGGTACTAAGGTTACCTACCGAGACGATGGATTGCTTTGACTTCTCGATATTGCCTTCATGCGAGATGGATAGGCTACAGTAGCCCACTTACCATTCCGAGACATGCTCGTATCGCTCCGAGCAACAGATCTTTACCGAATCGGTACGATCGGACGCAATCTTCAAAACGGTAAAACGGAGACCTAGGATGTGTGTGAGCTAGTCTGATGACCCTAGCCGAGAGCCTAGATCTGGATCAAACGTGGCGGCAGTAGTACAAGCAGATCAGATCACATCACATCCACAGTACACGCATACCCGTGGTCGTAGAATGTGGTAGGAGAATATGGCGGTTCTGATTTGGGCGGACATGTCGTAGAACCAAAATGAACTTCAAGGGATACCAAAGCCAGCCTGACCTGTCGAGGCGGCATACCGGGAAAAATACGAGTACTGTAGTCCAGTATGTAGCTGATTTTTCGCTGGATCAGAAGTGCACGTCCCGGTCATGTCGTTTCAGCGACTCGTGATGGACCGATGCACATCCAGCGCCTAGCCCTCCAGACGGCCACCGCACCGTCAACGTGTCCTTTACACTAGTGAGATCTCCATCACATGTCACCTGTTGATCAGTATATGGACAGTTTCGACAAGGGCTACAGGTTCGTTTCGATCTGCCCACCTTAGAGCGAGCGGACCGAACTTTGATGTATGTGGAGCGACAGTTCGATGCCAACCCACGAAAGCGAAGATCGACGCCGATTCACATGATGTATATGTCCCCGCCTGAAAAGGGACATACTTGTCCGTCGATGAGCTATGGATCCATGCAAGCAGCCTAGTTGATTTCGTTGTGGAACAACGACAGCCATCTCATCAGTTAGACCACACATATATACATATATATCGTAAGATCGGATCAAACATACATAATCATAACTTGCGCCAACACAACTAGTTAACCTGATTACGCGTTGACCACCCTGAAAGAACTTCTTACTGACTAATTGACCTGCGCCTCAATAGGGTTTTTGGTGTGCTTACGCAATGGGTTAGATTAACTGCAACCGGCTTTTCTTAACGTAAG
This sequence comes from Kwoniella sp. CBS 6097, assembly GCA_036287355.1. Taxonomy (NCBI): domain Eukaryota; kingdom Fungi; phylum Basidiomycota; class Tremellomycetes; order Tremellales; family Cryptococcaceae; genus Kwoniella; species Kwoniella sp. CBS 6097. Next base: position 247,261 of record CP143077.1, read on the forward strand.
TCGATCACTTGTTTTCCATTTCTCGCGGTAACCTCAAAGAGGGTTCCCGGAGCAGGAACGTCTTTGCGAGTACTGCAAAGAGACGCTAAATTACTGAACAGTACTATACGGAATGTCTTGGAAAAGGTGTTTGTGGCAAGGGCTTTCATTGTATAATAGTGCAGTCTTGGATTTAGGCCAGGACTGACCAGTCAATGTGGCTTGGTGCGCAAAACCTCGTTTGTATCTAAATCTGGAAGCGGTAAAGAAGACGCTTAAGATCGAGGTGACTACCGTCCACGATCGACAATAGTCGAGCACCACTTGCCACATTGTACAGTGCGATTCAAGGGCTCAGTCCCGGGAATAAACTACGAGCATCGTCAGCGGCCTATGACAGTTACACGAAAGGCATGCGCCGTGTTTCACCGTGAGGCAGCACGTTTCAACCAGGATGGAGACAGGAAAATGAGGACGGAGCTATACACTGTATGAGCTCAACAGCGAAAGCACTTTGTGATTAGAAGGACGACCTTGACTACAACATCCTTACTCCCGGTTGCCAAGGCAAGTTTCATGGTTCCCGAGAACTTACCGTGAACTTGATGGTTTGAACCGTTATAATTTGACATGGCAAGATGGATTGTTTGCGTCACCGCCAACACTCACCACGAGGATTCTGGCAGAAGCTGCTGAGGTCATCGCCCGAAATCAGCAGGGTGCACTCCAAAAAGTTCATCGCTAGCAGAACATACTAGCGGGAAGTTAACATCTCTGCAGCCACCCAAAGGGCCGAGCGCACGGTGCAAAGGCGGTGAGAGCATTCAACAGCTGATGACTAAACTTCGTCGCTGGTAGGTGATTTCGTGAGGAGCGGTCTGCTGCAGTGACGAGCCTCGCACGCGTGACCAGCATTTAGAATCCGCCCTTACAAAATCATGGATATCCTTTTTATCATGTATGCTCATACAATAAACGGGGCTTCCCATTCCGTTTCGTCGATCAGATGAACACCGTGTCTATCGGGGTTGATCGAGGCAACCAGGTCTCTCTCTCCAAGGGCAAGAACCCCCACTTCTGCGCTGCGCGTCAAGCGATCTGGGATGGAGTTCGAATGACTTCGACATCCTTCGTAGGCGCTACTTCGACTGGTCTCACGAAGAGCAAGCAGCTTGAGGCGAATAGATCCGAAGCGGATATCTCGACCCCCTTCATGCCATAGGAGGGTTACATAGGAGGGTGCGACTGTGTGACGTGTGGTGTCACGCGGGTGCCCACCTTGACCTTCAACGGGTGCGGTCTCACCGGAAGCCATGACCTGCGAGCAACCTGATCTTGCAAAGCTAGAGGGGTTCCCGGTCGAGCGGCGCGTCACAGTCATCTGTTCCATCTTGGATGTATCGCAGCTCACGACAAGCAAAGTGGCAGGGTCGTTCAGTAGTTTAGTTCCAGTCTATACGTCAACAGAAAGAGTCATTTACCACAATACCTGCCTTTCCTTGCGGGCCAGCTTCTGAGTCTGCACGAGTCCTTTTCCCCTTTGATGGGGGCACAGTACGGCGCAATATCTTGCCTGTTTGACCATGACTGAGAAGAAGAGCATCGTAGGAATGTCACGCCACCGCCATCTTTTAACGTTGAGAGGGCCTCGACGAGCGGCGCAGACCGACAACATGTATGAGGGGAGTAATTAGAGGAGAGTAATCAGAGGAGAGTATTTAGAGGGGAGCGATATTTCAGTCACGTGACTTGGAATATTCCATTTCGCGAGGCCAGATTTCCGGGTCCACCACCGTAGCACAAGCTACATGGTTCTTGATTTCCAGACATTGTTGAAATTCTCTTTAGTTGGGCCTACGATAATATATCATTCCCTCATTCATTCATAGGTTGCCAAAGATAGAGGCAAGCCAACATGTCGTCAGCAGAAGCGGTGATCGACAAATCGGTGCTTGAGCAGCCTGTGCCATCGAGCTTGAGCGAGTTAGCGCGAACGCTGGAGGAGAAACCTTGGGTTATCGCTGCTCCTTCCTCTGGAGGCGATGGGATTGCTGAGAAGGCGTTGCAGGTCACCAAAGACATCTTTGATCTTGGTGAGTAGCTCTGCTTTAGATTGTCTTCTGTTCATGCTATCGATTGATTGCGTATGATGCCGTGCTTATATCCTACTGGGCGGTGATATAGGAATATCACTTGAAGCAATCTCACACCCTCACTTACATCCTTTCCTCCTATCTATCCTCGAGCCGCCATCCGTTAATCTTCGCTCATCAACCAAGGCTAAATCTCAAAAGGCCAAAGAGCTCATTCCCGAAGCCGAGAAGCCCGAATCATTCTTGCCTTACACGCCTCTGTCGGTGTTGACGACCGACGGGCTGGATCCTGAGCAAGTTTGGGCTCAACTCGAATTACGTGCAGAGGGTATTAGTAAAACTGTAAAAGAAGTCGGAGCGGGCGAAGGAAACATCGAACAAGAAGACGAGGACGCAGAAGGTGGATCAGATGGCGAAGACGAGGAGGACAGCGATGAGGAGATGAGTGTTGAGGAGTTTAGACGGATGTTGATCGAGGCTGGGGAGGAAGGCGTCGAGGATCTGGATGATGAGGAGATCAGAGCGTTGATGGAGGATAGCGATAGTGATTTGGGGAGCGATGAAGATGACGAAGAGGGAGGCATCAAGTTCAACAGTGATAGTGAGGAGGATGAGCTGGACGCAGGGAGCGATGACGATGACGAGGACGAAGAAGACGAGGACGACGAAGAATTAGGCTCTGATGACGATGAGCTTGATGGTGAGATTGGCAGCGATGATGAGTTGAGCCTGGGCGAGGACGAGAACAAGGACGAGGAGGCAGAGGAAGATGTTGAAGACGCATCAGGAGACGATGAGGAAGACGACGACGACGCAACCGACCTCTTCGCCGGCGCCGGCCCCTCTAAGCCGCAAGCGAAGGGCAGACGAAAAGGCCACCCCACGCTAGACGACCAATTCTTCTCGATCGACGATTTCAATCGACAGACCGAAGAAGCTGAAGCGGGACGATTGACGTCTGGTAGACTTGGTGGTGATGAGGATGAGGATGAGGATATGGAGGATGTTGGAGCTATGATGCTCAACGGCGCGGGCGATGATGATGGTGAGCTCCCTTCTGGATGATTTTCCAAAGGGATATTATGATACAAGTGCTGATTGGATCTGTCGATTGTGATGGATTGTAGAAATCACTTATGCCGACTTCTTCGAGCCCCCAAGAGGCGCTGCCAAGGCAAAGTCTTCCGCAAAGGGCAAGGGTAAGGGCAAGAGCACGATCAAGGACAAAAAAGGCAAGGGCAAGGGTAAAGGAGTTACCTTTGACGAGGACGATATCATGGAAGAAGAAGAGGACGACGACGACTTTGACGACGAGGATCAACCTCGTGGAGTGTTCGGGAGGGTCAAGGGAGATCTGTTTGAGAGCGATGACGAGGAAGAGCAGGAGGAAAAGAGTGAGTCGCCGATCCTATGACAATTCCGCCACCATTGAAGTAGATATGTCCTAATGTGATCAAATCTTGCTTGTCGTAGACCTGTCCAACCACGAGAAGCGTCAACTCGCACTCGCGCAAGAGATCGCGCAGCTCGAAGACGAAGCTATCGGTCCCAAAGACTGGACTTTGCTTGGTGAAGCCACTAGTCGTGCTCGACCTGAGAACTCGCTGTTGGAGGAGAACCTGGATTTCGAGCAGGTGGCTAAAGTCGTGCCTGTCATTACGGAGGAGAGCGTCAAGTCACTGGAGGATATCATCAAGGCGAGAATTCTGGACGTGAGTGTACACTACTTCATCACTCTACTTTTCATTGCTAGCGAGCCATGGCGGTGAAAGACTGGCGGCTGATTTGATCTTCCGCTTTAATGTGCAATTCAGAACAACTTTGATTCTCCCGTGCGAGTACGAGCATACGAGCCGACACCTTTCTTGCCCTCGCGATACTTTGAGCTGCAAGATACTCAATCGACAAAATCGCTCGCTCAGATCTACGAAGAAGAATATCAAGCTGCTACTACCGGTGGGAAAGCCAAGGACCCCCGAGATGAGAAGCTCAGAAAGGAGCATGAGGAGATCGACAAGCTGTGGGGAGAGATCTGTTACAAACTCGATGCTCTCAGCAGTCTCAACTTTGTACCGAAAGCGGTGAGTCGGCGTCGTGTATCATGCATGCATGTCAAGCCAAAGATAATTAATCTTTGTCCGTTCACTATCCTCCAGCCTAAAGCCCAGATCACTACCATTTCCGATCTGCCAACTACGACGATGGAATCTGCCCTCCCGCCTACGGCAGCAGCCAGTACGATGCTCGCTCCCGAAGAACTCTTCGCTCCTCCTACTTCGTCATCACTCGTCGCCCGATCCGAGCTCACCCCCGAAGAAGCTCAAAAGGTAAGACAAAAGGCCCGAAAGGCCAAGCAGGCCGAGCAGAAGAAAATGGGCGACATGGCGGACTTGTACGGTAAGAACAAGAACAAGAAGAAGATGTCTGTCAGAGAGCAGAAGGAAGAGGCATTGAAGGGATTGGTTAAGAGTGGGAAGGGAGTGACGGTGGTCGGCAAGGGCGCAAAGGAGTTTGGAAAGGCCAAGAAAAGGGGAGCGCCGGATGATAATGCCTCTCGAGAGGATGGCAAGAGGCTCAAGTTTTAGGTAGTCGCATACGATCTTGCAGGTAGAGGCTCAGATATTGCTACATTTTTAACATGTTTGTCCGTGGTGATGCACATGTGTGTATGCATTGGTTTGACATTTGGCGATGCCTCTCACATGATCAATGTCTCAGATGTAGCCTTCGCATATAGCATGCACAGCATAGGGTTTGTTGTTGTCGACGGCATCTCCGCCGGTTTCCCCACCTCCACCGCGATGAACCACGTAGGCAGGCCCATCTTGTACCATCGCCGGTACACCGTACGCCGTGCGGAATGACCGATATTGAGGATGCGATGTCATGGACGCGTTCGAAGGTGTTGACAACGTCATCCAAACATAGCTTAGCATGAGAAAACGAAATGCAAATTTCGCTTCAGCTTTGAAGTCTTTCATTCATGTTCAACATATCTATATCATATCCATCACGAAAGGAGAGAGGAATGTTATCGTCAATAATAATATCGGCAATTTAACTTCCGTCATCTCAACTTTCTCTACTTAGACCTCTCCTAGCTCGGCATCGGACACCAGACAAGCGAGGAAGAGCAGACTCGCAAACTCGACGTATTATAGAAGCATTGCATTTGATTTAGCATCCAAAGTGACGTCTCAACCGTCCACCTCCGCCTTGGCTTCGGCTCGGAATCACCACCATCACCGGCCGACGAGACCGCGTTCGGTGTCGCGCAGTTCCTCATCACCATCACCTCCACCTTCAGCTGCATCAGGTCCAGGTCCTTCACGCTCGTCCCCACGTTCGTCGCCCTTGCCTTTCGTGCATCATGCAGGAAATGCAGGGGCGACCGCATCATCGATGGTATCCGGAGCATTCGGCTTGGGCGGTGGAAGTATGTCAGTGAGGGAGAAGAGAAGATCTTTCACTTCGCATCGAGGTACGAATGGATATGGACATGGGCATGGGCACGGACAGCATCGTACAAGAGCATCAAGTAGAGGCAATCTACCGCGTTTCGAACACTCGAGCAAATCCGACCCAATAGGAAAAGAATCACCTGCGGAAGATACAAATATGGAGAAGGAAGACTTTGTTCATGACGACCAGTCAGAATCGATCATCACGGATGGCTTCTCGACGCAGTACGGCGCTTCGGCGAGCTCGCCCAATTGGATTAGCGGAAGTGAGGACGGAGATTATCTGGGTAATCTGGGAGGCGAAGCGACGGAAGTAGAGGATGAGCGGAGGAAAGTCGAGCGGAGTAGATTTGTCGAGGCTGCCAGGAAACAGGGGGATAAGAGGTGAGCACCAAAGTCCTTCGTGTCTCATATCACTCACTATCCTTCTGTACGGCATCATCCTGGTTGCGATACGACTTCAAGCTGTAGAAGCTGACGAGGGATTCCTTGATCATTATCACTAGGCCAACCTCGCCGCCTGCCGAAGTGTGTCCAATTCAGAGCTTCCCCAATAGACGGACCAGTAAAGATGCTACCTCCCATCCCGTCCCAGCAGCATATACACTCCTTCCTGCGACTTTAGGGTGGAAAATTCCTCTTTCCTTAGCCGATAGGAAGGGTAAAGGCCGTGAGCGTGTCATTGACCTTACGTTCAGGCTAACGAGGAGGAGATGTGAGAATGCGTTGTTACTGAGCGCGGTCGTTTGGGGGGTATACAAACTCGGAGCACAATGGGGAGAAAAGGCCTTGGCAGGTGGTGAGAGCTGTTCTTCCTTCTTTCATTGCAGATAGTAAGCACTAGAGCACTGACTGTAGACTCGTGTCGCTACGCGTGCGCAGAAATCAGTCTTCTCGTGGGTCTGTCAATACTTTACTCAACATTCCGGTATCACCCTACTCGCCAGCGGCTTCCCTCTCCTGTACCCTCTTCTAACGGCAGGCCGCATTCACCTCAATTCGGACCACCGGTATCTGGGTCGCACGTACGGGAGAGACTTGGTCGCCAGTCAGCGAACAGTACTCACCTGGGCGGACTATCGCCAGCTCTCGCAATGGGCAAGGATGATTCGCGCTCGAGAGTGGGTGCTGGTGCGTTCTGTCCCGATGAGGATGGGCAGACCGGCTTGGGAGCGAGAGGGTGCTTGTGGGGCACGGAGGCAAGAGAGTACAGGTGAGTTGAAATATCTAGCTACTAGGCTCTCAGATCTGATCAATGACTGATGTTGTCTCAGAGAATGCCTGGATGACGGTCTCTTCTTCGCCTTGTTACTTGGTCCCCTAGTAGCCGCCGCGCTACTGCATGCTGCGTTATCTCAACTTGCATCTAGCCCAGAATCGCCCTTACCAAACAACTGGAACATCGAGTTACCTCTCGTCCTCCCCTCGACTCCCGTCAAACGCGTACCAAACAACCTGATCACTTCCGTCCCAAATGAAACGATCCTTGCCCTGTCAGCTCTAGCAATTTCACGGCGAAATCTTGTGCAGCTATTCACATTATGCGGAGTCGTTTTACTTGTCCACCTTACAAGATCGCTCCATCTCGAGCTGAAACAAGCCAAACAGGCTTCCTCGAGCCCGCTACCACCGCCGCCCGTGTCAACGAGCCTGGAAAGGGAGAATAGCGACTCATCCAGATTCGCGGCGCAGCAAGCTTCGGCAAATAACAGTGCTGCTAGTACGTATTGGCTTAGGCTGGGCGAATGGAAGAGGACGAGAAGCGTTGTAGGATTCTCGTTCCTCGTGACGGGAGGTTGTGTGATCGTCAAGATCGTGACGGCTATCATCGGCAAAGGCGTCTGGAGTGGTGAGTCGCATCATTCAATGGAGGCGCCATTGGTAAACAGGTCGATTTGCTTACTTGCTTCACGCAGATATGTCGCCATCGGATATTGTCATTGCAACACTGTTCTACCAGTTCAGTCTGTATGTCTGCATCCGACTCGCGAGAAGGGGTTTCACTCTCGGCGAACTTGCTGTAGTCTGCAATGCTGCGACGGCGCTGTTCATGGAAACTATCAATCTCACCAGGATGAAGGTGAGTCAGTCATTGTTCCAGATAAGCTCCCGCGCAGAAGCTGATGAAGGGATGACGAATTTCGCAGATTCTTATCCTGCAAATTCCTTATATCAAGACATACCGACTTCCAACCCCCTTGCTCACATTCCAACTAGCTCTCATCCCGGGATCTCTCCTAGCAGGCTTCTTGCTCTCACCTCTTCTCTATCTTTCGCGGCACCTTGCTCAAAAGCCTGCTCGCCGCCTACGGTTCCCGCACGAGAAACCCGTACATCGACGACTTCTCGCTTTGGGATTCTATGGCGGCGCTGCTCTGGTCTGCGGTGGACTCGTGGGCTTCTGGGCACAATGGTTACTTGGTGGGCGAAATCCATGGGTATGGGTTGTCTACTGGTTCTTTGAGGGTAAACACGCCTGGACGAGACCGGCTCTTATCTCTTACTGGGGAGGACTAGCAGCTATCTCCGTCGCAGGGTGGAACAGACAGCTGAGCAGAGCTAGACGACACCGGCGTTACGTCGTTCCTGGTACTGCTGCCAGCAGAGGCGAATCCACCTCGCCCGCTCCGCCTGGCAGTGGTAGCGGCGTGTCTAACGGTGGAGGCATGGGTGGATCGGGGAACAGTGACTCGATCAGCGGGGTCGCGAGCCAGATGATGGATGCTGCGGATCAGCGAATGCCCACGCTCAGCGTGAATGCGAGGAGGAAGTTTTTCCATGCTTTGGCAGTGGTCATGTTCATCCCAGGTATAGCTGTGGACGTGAGTGACCGGCAAAAAGCCATGACCGGTTCCAAACCGAACCCCTTATCCCTTATCCCGATCGCCCGAGGGTTATTGTCCGCTTCAGCAGAAGTAGAAGCTTCTTCCTACTTCATGCGGCAAAGTGCTGACTGCTGTTCGCTATGCCTCTCTCCAGCCCGCGTTCACCCATCTTTCATTCTCAGTAGCGTTCGCAGCTTTCAATTTTGCAGAGTACATCCGATATTTCGCACTATGGCCATTCGGCGTCTCGGTCCATCTTTTCTTGAATGAGTTCCTGGATCATAAAGATTCCGGTACGGCTATACTGAGCCATTTCTATCTGCTGGCTGGGTGCGCATCGCCGCTGTGGCTTGAAGGGTGGGTCGAGACACTTTTACCCTTGTCAACTTCATCCATTCTTGCTGGCTCGTATATGTCAAGGGATTAAGTTGCGGATGAATGGACTGGCTCACGCTCTCAAGTGACTAAGGCTAATGTGTTACATCTTGTAGCCCGTCTGAGATACTAGCCTACTTTGGTGTACTGTCTCTGGGAATAGGCGATGCTTTGGTGAGTCGTCTCCCTCATTCCACAACGACCTTCTTAAGCTGTCCACAGAGAGAGCACTGACAGCCTGATGATATCCGGGAATTCATAGGCGTCTATCGTGGGCCGTAAGATTGGACGATTACGTTGGACCACGTCGTCCGGCAAAACGATCGAAGGCAGTATCGCTTTCTTGGCGTCTATGTTGTTATCTTCGGGTCTGCTATGGGCGTTTGGCCTTGTCGCTCCGTTCAATGTGAGTTGCAGTAACATTCGCTCATCTCATCTCATTTCACATATATTCATCCTACATACTACCAATCCGATCACATTGCCTAGTGATCTAGTCATTTAGCTTACTCTGGCCTCGCTGACTTGCTTGTTGCGCCGCGCCCGTTCACTTCCACTTCCACTTCGTGCACAGCCGATACCATACACCATCGCCACAACGCTAGCTACGCTCCTCGAAGCGTTCTCGGCGCAAAACGATAATCTCATCTTACCAATGTACGGTTGGGCCATAGGTACGCTCTTGGGCGTGTGAGCGGGGTGTCAGAAGGTTCTACGAGTACAAATTATTACGCTAAACGCTATCACTCAGAATGCATGGTGTATGCTGTATCCTGTATGCATGCATGCTTCGAGTGTCCCGATGCATCGTGAGGCGAGCACCACGAGCTGCTTGTCCCGCGTTCTCAGAAAGCCCATGGGCGGAAACGGCAGGGGGGCTCGACGAGTCCAAGGTAGAACCAACAGTAGGCCGGTCTGTAGTACAGAGTTTGACTCCCCGATGGAGAATGAACACTGTACCGCCCGAGCGAAATGCTAGCTGCCAAACTTCAACTCTCAAACCGAGCTGACTTCTCACTATTATAAGGCTTCTCGGGAGGTTCAAACACGGAGCCCGTGCCATCGCCCGCCTCGGCCTGGGATCTGGCGCGAGTCACATAGTCCACATGCATGTATGCCCCTCTGTGACTATACCCCCATACACCATATGCATATGCACAGCACATGCATGGTGACAGCGCTGTTCGCTGCATCTGATTCAGGTGGCATGTGGCAGAGTGGCACGAACTTGAAAAAAATGCTGTATGGTGAGATGTGGCGAAAAGCAAAAAGATATTCTCAAAACACGGCGTATGGTGGGAGTGTGGCGTAAAGCAAAAAGAAATTCTCCATCAGGGAGTTGAACCCTGGTCTACCGCGCTACTTTGAAACGCTGCTTGAAGCGGCGAATCATGAGAAGCGGTTATACTAACCGTTATACTAATGAAGATTCGATGTAGACTGAATCCTTTTCGTAAAATATATATACACAATTTTCGTGTTCAAACAAAGGCGGCGCCCCCCGCGTGCGCTTGTGCTGGGTTCGGCAGCGGCTCGGCGTAAGCGTTACTAGCTAGTACGGCGATATTTGATTCCGTTGTTCCAGCTTGAACGTTCTACCAATTACCAAATCCCACATACACTCACACCCACCCAATCTGGTTAAAGACGTTTCGACATTTCGATGTGCTGATCTCTCTGTCCATATATATTATCCATCTTTCATCATCTTGTTGATATCCATCACAACTCCACGTACTACACCACCCACACCAGTTTTCATCAGCCAACATGCCTCGATCTGTGAGTCACTGGACATCGGACTTGGGTTTGGAGGAGATTGATAGCTGATCACATTCACACGCCCTGTCACACCAGTCCCGATCCTCTGCTCGACCCGCCGCCCGACCTGCGGCCTCATCTTCTTCTCACCCTCAACAACAACAAAACCGATCAGCATCCACCGCCGCTTACCCTCAACAACACCAGGGTCAAGCTTACCCCCAACAGCACGCCGGTGCCGGTGTGCAGCAGGGCCGACAGCCTGGTCTTTTGGCTCAGGCCGCTAGTACCATGGGAGGTGCCGTCGCTGGTTCCGTTGTAGGACACGGTATCTCAAATATGCTTTTCGGTGGCTCTCGCCCTGCCGAGCAGGCTGCCCCTGTTCAACAGGCGCAGGGTATGGACCCCGTCAACCAGCAGGTTGGAGCTTCATGTGACATCCAGGCTAAGGGTGAGTACGGTGCACTTCGGAATAGCCGGTGGCAAGATTCACCCTTGCACGCATAATCATAAACATTCTCAGCTAGCTACAACGTCTTATCGTGTCATATACTAGGACTCGATGCTAACAACCATTCATCACAGACTTCACAAAGTGCCTCGAAGCTACCAACGGCGACATGCAGTCTTGCTCATACTACCTTGAAGCTTTGAGTGAGTTTCCGCGTTATCGAGACGAAGAGTACACCTTGCTGACCAATATCTGATATCTTGCAGAGGCTTGTCAGGCCGCCGCTCGACCTTACTAAACTACGTCACGTAGCATAAGAAGAGATCTCGGACGATGCGGAAGAGAAACGAGCGGAATCCTAGAGGATTAATCTATATTGAGAATGAGAGATACCATACGGGCGGTCACAGGTTTATAGTCAGTAGCATGATGCATCATTCCCCAATTCGCCAAGTCAAGCCAAGCTTCGCACGTATGTCTACCTTCTGCCATGTTACGCTCCCCAAGGTGTTTCTCTTGGCCTCGCTACATATAGTAAGCATGGACGGACAAAATACTGACTCGGTCCGCCCGGCGTTCGACCAGAGTGCTTATGCCATAGAGTAACATTGATATGTTACTGAACCAACAGGAAACCCCGCATGAGTTCCTGTCCCTTGCCCCGAATTGTGACATTGACATCCTTCTGTCTCATCCCTGCTGAAGGCATGGCATGTAACGATGCACGTCCATCCTGCCATCATTCATCGCAAATCGCTAGATGTTCGACGTTTCCTCATGCATCGGGATAATTTGGTTCCTCGCTTGGGGATCCAAGATCATCGTCAAAAGGCATCGCCGCGTTATTCTTCGGATTGACCGGCTATAAGAACAGCATCAATTCGGAGTCCAACATTACTCGTCAGTTCCCTATACTCTGCATACGCGGTTTCAAAGTGCACGACTCACACCGAGATTCCTTTCGCCCTGGCGCGTGAAGCTTGTCGAGAGATCAGTGGTTGGCATACTCCCTGGAAATGTGGTACCATGGCTATGAACGTTCGTTCAAAAAGGATCAATATACACGATCGTCATCATCGATTCATTCTGGTGAGTTGCGGCGAGACTTACTATACAGTGAAAGGCTGTGTGAGTGCTGTAGCGAGGGCACCTGTCACGCCGATCGACGTGCCGAGGTGACTCGGCCTGCGTAGATGATACAACGATAAGCTGACTCGAGGACAAATCTGTGTCTAAAGCTGTGGCTACTCAACTCACCCGGCGAGGTCTAATAACTTGACAGCTAAAGTATATTCTCCTGGGTTCCGAACGATCTAGTAGGAAGGCGTTTCAAGTCCAGCGAGGTCAGTCCCTACAGTGTCCTGAATCCAGAGCCGATTCAAAGCAGGCGATTTGGAGTTGGGATGTTAGCAAATGCGCGAAGTCTGTACTTACCAGCTCGGTGAAGATGAAGAAGATACCCTTGTTTCCGTCGAGCACAAGTGGCGTCGCGGACCGGTGTAGGGATCCAAGCAAGTTTCGTTGCGATTCTACTTGTACGAGATCTCCCGCGGAAGGAAAAGTGTTCGGCTCGTCTACGTGAACAGGCATTCAAAGGAGAACCTCAGCAAAAAACAATTCTCACTCTTTCATTTTCAGCTTACAATCACTGCACAGTCGCATCACTTACGCTGTTCGGGCAGAGAGGCAAGATCTTGCTGCCGAATACGCATGACTGACCGATTTTGACGTCCATCAGGCGAAACGAGGTCGACCATCATGCTTGTGTGTACAAGCCGACGATTCAATGCTGGATTACTTTGTGCCACAGCCGATCAGCCCGACTTTCAGCATCGCCAAAAAATGGCGACTCACTCTACTGAGACCGGTCTCCCACGTTTATCACGAACGATGAGCTGTACGATCAACGGCGCCGAGAGTGGGGGCCAGCCCTACGAAGTAGACGGAGACCAATCGAAGTCAGATACGTTAGCCATCAATCCGTCCAGCACGTGGTAGATGGAGGGTGGATCTCACCCGGGGAAGCGGTTGCAAACCCAGTGCTTTGCCGCGGCTCGGTTGCTGTACGACATGAAGCTCGTAGGACCTACGCACCGAACGCTCGTACGCCATCAGCATCTCTCACCGAGACCTGTCTACGAAAGAGGGAGCCAGTCCAGTAAGACTTACCAGTCTTTGATCTCAGGTAGATCTCGCGCGATCCCATCGTTCCATCCCACACGAGGTAGACGATGGTGCCGTAATAAGATGTACGCTTCGCCAGGTTTTGGCGGCCCATTCTCGTCCTCCCCAGCTACCACGATACCGTCATTGGCATCTTCATCCCTTCTCAACATCAATCTGTTCCGCCTATCTTCCTCCTGCCGCGCACGCGTTTCTGCCATTTCTCCATTCTGATTTTCGCCTACAATGCCTACAACAGGTCTTCGAAGACCATCGGAGTTCACCCTGGAATAATCCGGCTGAAAACCCGATAAGAAATCGGTTCTTACTCCTACTGAGACCGGAGCTGGGGCGTCGGCCGGAGGTGGAGGGGGAGGCATCTGGAATTGAAGCTCGAGATGGGGGGGATTCGATAATCCACGTTGATGTGATGGGGGAGGATGAATGCGAGTACCTGCGCGAGGCTGACTTGGACCTGGACCTGCCCTGGGCCGAGAGCGCCCTCTAGGTGAGGGTGAGGGTTGCGCGAGGTCGATAGGTTGTCCTGCCAGGGGTTGTGGGTACGAGTAAGGATGTATTCGATGTATTGACGAATGACTGTGATCGCGATCGAGACTTGGTCTGTTACTGCTAGATCGGCTCGATTGGCCTAGTTGATCCGTTTGAGAAGTGGGTAGGTGCAAGGTCAATGCTCCACGACGTCTTGATGGGGATCGAGTATCGAGAACTCGCGGACCGGATCGGGTTCGTAGCGGGAGTTGATGGGACGGTCGTGCGCCAACGTGCTCTACCTGTATTGGGGAGAGGTACGGGGTCTGATTACCGCCCCGTCTCTCCAGATCTGGAGAACGAGTATCAAGAGCTCGAGGACCTGATCGGGTCCTTGTTTGGCTTTGCAGTTGCCGTGTCTGTTGTCCTTGATGTTGCTGCCTCTGTTGCCGTTGAGGTAGGTCAAGTTGCTGTGGTTGATGCTGATGCTGGTGATTGTGTTGAAGTTCTTGATCCTGGTCCTGCTGGTTATGGTGGTGTTGTTGATGTTGCTGTCGCTGCTGATATAGATGTTGATGCTGCCGTTGATTTTCGTTCTGATCGTTCTGCCAGAACATGGCTCGATCGAAGTAGTGGACTGGACTGAGGAAGTACAGTATAGAGCCAAGTTGTTGTAACCGTATAGACTTTGGAAAGATGTTTTGGTCTCAAACGCAGATAGGACAAGCAGGCAATGAACGAGATTGAATCAATGCATGTTGGTGGAACTGCGTTCTTCAGATCAGTCCAGTTGAGTCAGCTACGAGTAGAGCTAAGGCTAGCATTTTGATGGTCGTCATGAAGACCACAAGGCCAGGCCAGAAGGGAAGGGAAGGGAAGGGGAAGGGAAGGGGAACGGAGCATTACCGCTTTTTTGGGGTCACACGTCCGTGTCCGTTCCAGGGTTTCACTATACTGTACAATGCTTGAGAGACGTTTGATGGTAACGCTTACTAGTACTGTACGGCTCAACTTGCTCTTGATCACCTACCATCCCATGTTTCAAAAGGCTCGCTTCTTACCCATCCCATTAGCCACCATCACCATCAACAGTGCCATCAACAGTGCCATCAACATCAGCATCAATGGGTCTTGAATTAGTCAGCTCGGTGATCCCTCCTTCATGTCGTCAGCAGTGGCAGCGGCAAGGGATCAGCGGCAGTTGTTTTTAGTACGAGTAGCAAAGACCAAAGGGAGTATGACCCGAAAGGATGGCTGCGTGAGTTGATGGTTGATGGTTGATGGGCTTTTTATTCGCAAAGGGTCTAAAGAGTAAGCATACACCTTCAAAGGACGGACAATGGGCTCAGCGCAGGCATCAGAATGAACGATTATCGCATCGCCATAAAACACGTGCATTGGCACGAGTCCAGGCGACCCATGCGCTGGCGTCCGACATACGCAATGTTAGTCAAGTGCGGTTGATTAATTGATCTGATGGTTCCTGAGCAAGATCAATCCGCATCATACACACATACATACAATAGTGCAGTGTGGCAGAAAAGGGTGTCGAGCAAAGACAGACAGTCAATCGAGGAGGCAAAGTAGGAGTATTTTATGGTGCAAGCACACTGTCAACACATTGAGACATAAGACCCTCACTTCCCGACAAGAAAACCCTTCTGTTTCAGCAGGTCGAGATTAACAGGCGTCATTGGCCTACCCGTCTTGATGAACTGAATGATGTTCTCCACTACTTCGCCGTTCATCGGTGCCCCCATCGAGTCGGGTGCAGGAGCGACGTGTGGTGAAAGGGTCTGGTGGTGAGGAGAGCAATTAGCTATTGTAGAACTGACACGAGAGGAACAAGATCGTTTCTTTGGCCGTACTTACCACATTGGGATTCTTCAGTAGGCCTGGGTGTACGTCGGGCTCGTTCTCAAAGACGTCCAGAGCGGCTCTCATCACTACCAAGTCGATGGGAAACAATCACCGACATAACAGAAGATGATCAGCTTCTACCCAGCGCCACAAACCCCGGCTGCTGGTACAATTGAAGTAGCTTTTGCTGGGCGTCATGCTCAGATCTCGCTCACCTTTGCCACTCTCAAGTGCTTCTACCAGGTCATCCTCCTTGACAACAGGTCCTCTACTAACATTAATCAATACGACCCCATCTTTCATCTTGGCAAATGATTCTTTACAGATCAGACCCTTTGTTTCGCTGGTCAGAGGACAAGTGAGCACAATCACATCCGCCTCGGCGTACAGTGCGTCCAACGACCTATATCCCCATTGTGGTTGGGCGGAAGAAGATGGGCGACGCGAGTGGTAGATTATGTTGGAGGCGCCGATGGATGTCAGGAGTGTTGCTACGCGCGTCCCGATTGAGCCGAGGCCTATGATGCCGATCTACGAGGGTAGTAGTGAATGTCAGCGTCAGCTATTTCTGCATTCTGCCACCCTTGAGTTGAGTTCGATTCGAGCAGCAGCACAAGTGCTTGAGGGTATGCGTCGCCGCACTCACAGTCGCAGTGTTCCAGTCGAGCGTCCTGACGGGAGCTCTCCATTTCCCAGCACGGACAGACAGGTCCTACAGTACACCATATCATGTAGTCGAGTCAGCCTGATGTCCTCGCCAGTCCATCTGTAGGACCGTGCTGATGATCAGACTTCAAAGATCACAAAGTATTCGTCAAAGCTCAAGGCCGTACATAGACCAACCCACCTGAGGGGTGATACCTCTCATAGCACCGAGAATGAGAGCCAACGCTCCGTCGGCCGTACGTTTGCCTACCGCCAAAGGCGAGTTGGCATACATTGCGCCCCTGGGTACCAGAACGGAAAACCATCAAAGTCAGGTCAGCCGTTGGGAGTCCCTTCCGAGATTTTTGATCGACACGTTCTTTAGCCAAAACTCCCTCGGGCCAAGAAAAACTGCTGTTTACAAAATTCACTTACGAATTGCTGAGCCATTCGATATCCACTTTATCGTACCCCGCTCCCGGTCCCACATAGAGCTTACAAGCAGGTGCCAAAGGCCCAAGGAGACCTTGGTCCCACTTGTTTGGGAAATCGTGCGTGATGAGGAAGAGGCCCTATTGATTACACAAGCGTAATCCACAACAACAACAACGACAATATATATAGAGAGACGTCTTGATTAGCACGATTCCCGTCCTGAGTAGATTGGGTTACAACGAGTCGCATGTATGATTCCCTCCATACATACATGGATATGAGGAAGTGTGGGAAGATGACGGTCTGGTAGATGAGGTACTTCACTACTCACGCCAAAAGCCACAAATTCGCCCTCTTCTTCCACTTTCCGCTTAATGAGCGGTATCATCTCCTCATATCCAACCCTGGGAAGGGTATGAACCTCTGCAATCTCCCGAATCTCATCATCAAATTTCGTATGACTGTAATCGCCGAAGAATAAGACTTTGGGTTTCTGTTTCTTGCCCGCTGAGGTTGATCGATTTGCTTGGCTGTGGTTATTGAGGATGGTAGTAGTGTTAGTGTTAGCAGGGGATGAA
The DNA here is from genome assembly GCA_036287355.1 of Kwoniella sp. CBS 6097. Taxonomy (NCBI): domain Eukaryota; kingdom Fungi; phylum Basidiomycota; class Tremellomycetes; order Tremellales; family Cryptococcaceae; genus Kwoniella; species Kwoniella sp. CBS 6097. The sequence continues at coordinate 264,376 of CP143077.1, forward strand.
GAGAGGGATGTCGCTGGTGTTGAAGATGGGGAGTGGTGCGCCGAGTTTGATGCTGTTGAGGACATGCTGATGAAAGGGATAAGGTGCACAAAGCTAGTACGACGAGCTAGAGGCGTGGAGGTGGTGATGCAGGTGCCGGTAATTAGGTGTCCGAATCGGTAGAAAGACAAGAAGGCGGCTTGGGTAGATAGAAGTCTTGAAATCTTGACAAGAGTCGATTGGTGAAGTATGTTGATAATCTAACTTAGAGACAACGACGTCAACCAAACTCCTTGGTGGGAGATCTATGGCTGATCTTGTGTGGATGATAAGTTTGAGAGCAGATGGGGAACATACGAGGAAATATGAAGTGGGACGTGTCTTTTAAGTATCTCAAACAGGTTGGAGTGTCGAGTGGTTAGCCCACTGTGCATGAAAGGATCACGACATCTGAGAAACGAGGATCCAGCATCTGCATCGCATCCTGTCTACACACTAATCTGAAAGAGCGAAGCGCACGAGGTCTCGATCTCGGCCATCCCTTCTTTGCTTTGCTTTGCGTTGCTTTGCTCGTGACCCTTTCTTCCTCTGTCCCGGTCTCTCCTCTTCTTCTTGGGATATACCGAAGCCCCAAGCACGCCTTGCAAATTACCCATGCTGCATGTGCAGTGACCCTATCTTGCCCGGTCAATCCTGGACGCTTATCGGGAGGTTGGGTCGGAATGGCGCATGACTTTTGTCTGTACGATGATAGCTCAAGTCTGGATGATATCGTACTCAGTAGATGGAGGAGATGGAAGGTGTGGAAAGTCAGGGGCTTATTAGTCGAGTGATTTTGTTTTGCCCGGTCGGAACATGTTATAACACGGCCGGATCTAACATCTCACCTCGTATCGGCCATACCCGATCGCTTGAAACTAGGGGAGCATCACGTGTCAGTCACGTAAGGTGCGCACAGGGGGAGGAGATTGAATACTAGATATATATATATAGACTTCACGAGGATACTGCGACATATCATGCGTGAACCTGCCTCGAAATATCAGAAGAAAAACAACCGAAGGGGGGTACTTAACAGACGGCTGAAAGAGGCATCCATTGCCGTGAGGTACTATTGTTCTAGAACTGGCGGGAGCAATCATGAGATCAGGATACAGATGATCTCATCTAATGGCATGGCATACGAATTATACAACGGCGTAAACCGCTCATTAGGTTCCAAGACTACAATAGGAAAACAAGCACCTGCTCCTATTCTCCGTTCTACCTTGCAAGGTGACAACAACTTGCTATGTGATGCCCTTGCCATGCGCTGCCTCACTCACTCACTCACTCATATCCCATCGGATTGGAATAGTCCCGCAGGCAAGTCGAACCAAGAGTACAGATCGCCCAAACCGGGCTGGACGGCCCAAGCTGGCAGATGCGCCAAGTCAGGATCGGGTGGACTGACGTGCGGCGTCTCTTGGGTGTTGGTGTTCACTGCCGAGTAAGCTGTGCGACGCAAGTCGAGGAGGACGTGAATCGCATCGGGGAGACTGGTATTTGATCCTGCGGTCGTGAGGGAATTGAGCCATTTTCGCTTGGCACGCTCGAGCAGCTTCACATATTGATCTACACAGAGTCATTATAAGCTTGAGGTTAGCTGAGCTCAAGCAGGACCACACATAGACTTTGATATTGAGCAAACAAGTTGATCGGTACTCAAAAATATTCAACGGGTGACATCGCACTCACTCGCTAGGGCCCAGTACTCGGCTTGTTCTCGCAGGCAGGATACGATGGTATTGAAGCTTTCGTCCGGCTGGGTATGATGGTTCAAGAAAGAATGCACTGTTCAACATAAGAATGGTAAAGAATGAGGGAGTCCATCAGCATTGTCGTCGACATGACAGGTGGGAATGACCGGAAAGGAGAGAAGAGCGAACGCGAAAACTCACCAAATAACACCCTCGCCGCGACCCAGCAGCCCCAAATGAACACGGGGCTTGAAGCGTTTGCCCATCCAACGCTTCTCGCTCGCTCCGCAATAGCCGCCATGGCGTGCGCTGAATTCAGACAGGTAGTCACGTATGGTTCTTTGGCTTCGCCGTTCGAAAGTGCCGGATAGGCGTAGTTCCCATTCAGCTTGAGGAGAGTACTATCAGATTCAGGAATGAAATTCAGCTTTGGATTGGAATCTGTGTATGACACTTCGGAAGGAAGTGAAAGGTGTCGACTCACGAATAATGTGCTGCTTGCTATAGTTCGAGATCATGTAGCAAAACTACAGTCAGCATGGTTGACTGGTGGTACAGGGTTTATTTGGGCGGACGACATAGACGCCACTCACAATCATCAACCGCATACTGGTCTGCTCAATGCTATCTATCGGTATTCCCGCCATCCAGCGCTTAGCTGCAGCAGTAAGCTGCAACGTCATTTCTTTTCGCCCTTCGACTGCTCGCAGATCTCCAGGCTCGAGAGGTTGACTTTGAAGAGTATGTGAGCGACCTAGTAGGTCGAGGGCTTCTACCAAGAATGCCATGGGGCTGACTACCGTCATATCTAGAGGGTAACCATCGCGCACTAGCCAGCTCTGGAACTGAGGCGCCTGGAACCATTCCTATAAACGATGAAATTATTTCAGTCAGCGAATAATAATGCGATGAATTGCAATTTCGAACATATTTGAGCTTGACTTACCCCCAGAGCCCAGCGTTGGTCAGTACAGGGCAGCCGCCGTTTTATGTCGGAATCAGGTAACGCAAAGTCCCAACCAGTCGCAACACAGGCATATCGATCCAGGCAATAGATAAGCCAGAACAGCCGTCGTCTCGATTCATCGTCATGCCAAGATGCTGGCGGCGGTATGATGCTTGTCCGGCTTAGACCAGGTATAGGTGCAGGCCCAGCCCATGAGTTGTTATCTTCTTCTTTCACTAAGCCGAGATGTACCGCAGACCTAGTCAACAGCGCCAGGATACCCCAAGAACTAGGTCCTTGTTCCGAGCCTATCAGGTCAAGAGCGAGCAAGGCGAGAGCTTGAACGGAAGATATTGAGGTCGACTCGATTGCGTGTGCAAGAACTTGTTGTTTTGCTCGTTGTTTGAGAAGGTCCTTCGTCGTTGCAATTCTCGGGTCCTTGGAAAGCCGTAGTGTCACAGCGACGATGGCGTGATGTACGATGTTCCAAGGCGGTTTGAAATCCGGCATTGTCGGAGATAAGATGGGCGCCCAGGGATGTATATGTGTGAAAAAGAGCGAAAGCAAATCGCGTACGATATCGTCTGGCGGTAATATTTGGGGGTCCAAGAAGGATGAAGGAGAAGCCATACCTATCCCTGGCGAGGCGGAGAGGTTGAAAGATGCTGGATCGAAAGGACCACCCCCACTGCCTGGACTCGGGTCTGTCGGGAACGGGTTTGAGGTGGAGGGGGGGTTATGTAGTGTTGTAAGCGCATTAACGAGAGGTGTTGAGCCTGGTGGTAAGGGAGGATTGAACGTATTTGATGGGCCAGCCGACAGCAAAGGATCAGACAGGGGTGTTTGCGATCTGTCGTAGGAGAATGAGGGTCCGGCGATGGGGATCTGCGAGAGCCTAGCTTCTTGTAGCGATAAACGTTCCTCGTACTCCCTCATCCGGTCTTCCAGTATATCTGCGATGCATGATCATCGCCCCGTCAGACCATGTTCTCTCTCCCTCGTCCGACGATGTCTGTCAAAGTGGCATGGGGCGAATGTACAGTAGAAGATGGACGACGAGCGTAAAAAAATACTGACCGAACCGCTTGGCAGCATCCAAACTGCCAGGTTTGAGCCCCGGTTTCTGCCTGGCAGCGTAATAGCATTCCGAGGGGTTCTTACTGCAGTTCATGCATGTGGGTTTTGTTGAATCACATTCTGTTCATCGCGAGCACCGTGCACCATACATGCATGCATGCATGCATCGTTCAGTCCGGATAGTCCGAGACGTATCGATGATAAGAAGGTTGAGTCGAGTGATGTGGGGATGACGGGTATACCATTGAGCAAAGCAATATTGGATTGTCAGTCAGGAGGAATTCACGGTAGAAACCAACCCCGAGAAACCTGACAACTCGAATACTCACTAATCTTCTTTTGGCGACAGGGCCCACATGTTATCGAGACTGAAGTCGCTGCGGACGCTGTGGATGGCAACGATGACCTACGAGAGTCGAAGGAGGACATTGATTCTTCCTTGGGTACTTTTGGCATTGTTTTTGACGTGTTTGCGTGTAGATAAGATTCAAAGTGGATTATGATAATTGAAGAGGAGGGGAAGGTTACAGACAGTAGGGAGAGTCCTCGGGGGAGGAAAGGGAAAGGTTTAATGTTGTAGCGAGATGCGAGGTATGCATGCATGTATATAGGTATCATACGCATGGCAGCACGGGAGGAGCAGCCGCCCCCAGGGCAGCGAGGGAACAGTCGGCCTTCGCCGCCGTCTATGACCGAGGACATAACCGCGTATTGCTTGCGGATTATCGGAACAATAGACCGAGCGAGTATAAAGAGCAACTAGTAGTCACTACAGGCACGGTTCAAGCGATCTGCTGACTTACGTAATTAATCCTACGGCCAAGCAAGTTAGGCTGCTCCACTCCGTCATCTCTGGCCAGACCGGCTCTTTGTGGTGTGATTGTAAGCGTAAAATGTGTTGGGTTCCAAGCCTTCAGAAATACGATATCCTCCTGTCTCATACATTTCAAGACTGATCCTCGAGAGCGATAAGCAACAAAGGACATCATATCCATCCACAAAGGCTCGACCATCTCATCTGATTCGAGGAAAGCCGGTATCTCACACTCGGGAGGACTGAACCCAGAATCGTAGTTTCGATCGTCCAGCATTTCAAGATGTCGCCTCCAGTATGCGAAGATTGCGACCAGCCTATTCCCCAGCCAGCCACAGGCAAAGCGATGGCGCACGACCCATCCGAATCTCCCGACGACTTTCACTCTCTTCACCCTCACGAAAGGAACGCCAACACAGGTTCAGGCAGCAGCGGCAGTGGTCAAGGAAAGCTAGGGGTGGATGTGTTTCCCGCTCCTGTTGATCCACCCAGCTCAGCCTCACACAAGACAGAACTCACGTACGCTGCACCACCTACGCCTCCTCTTGATGGTCAACCGGGACACTCGGAGGCTGATACTCACGCCCAAGAGGGGATAGAACGTGGATTACACGAAAAGCAAGAGAAAGAGACAAAACACCAGGATCAGAACAAGACTGATAACGGAAAGGGAACCAGCAAGCAGGAGAGTACGGCGTTCGAAGCTCCGCTTTTGAAGGATTTCAAGCCTAGCGTGATCATCGAGTTCTGTGATAGGTGCAGGTGGTGAGTTGCCCGGAGCTCGACGCCACGTCTTCTATGATAGCCTATCTCAAGCAGGAGTGTTTCGCCAACGACAATAAAGAGAGGCAGGGATGACTCGTATTGTAGTCGGAGAAGTCGTTCAGAAACCGAATAAGGTGCAAGACGCTGACCACCTGTCATGATTTTGGTCACGGATATCCCCCTGATGCGTAGGGCGCCCCGAGCCACATGGATCCAAACCGAGCTCTTCCTGACTTTCCCTAATCCATTAATACGGACCATAACGCTCATACCGCTCAACGCGCCCGAAACAGGAGGAAGATTCAGAGTATGGGTCGATAAAGGTGATGGCGCTGGAGAACAATTGGCCTGGGACAGGAAGGTCAGTCTAACAGTCTAATCATCAAGTCTCCAGTCTCCAGTCTCCAGTCTCCAGTCCCAAGTCCTGGGAGGCGGTTTATAAGTCGTTCATAGCTCAAATCGCAGATGAGGCAAGATGCTGATGATATGATCATTCATTTATTGTTTATTTTCCTTTTCTCTCCTTTTGTTTGGTTATGTCTTTCATTGGTTGGTATAGACCGAAGGCGGGTTCCCGGAACTCAAGGTGCTCAAGCAGAGAATACGAAATATCATCCAGCCTGAGATGGGTTTAGGTCATTCCGATGCCCATGCGCACAAGAGTTCTACCACAGGCGCATGATCCACGTGGCTCTCCGCCTATTTGATAGATACATGCGAATCAATACTCGTTACGACACCCACGTGCTGTCTCGATATCCTCACGATCTGATCTGCTATGTGGTCCTTCCCTTCACCTGTATATATAGACCGCATGTACCATACACGTAATATATTCAATAATTTATAACAACAACAGAATCATGGATCTTGCTTGCAAATGTAGAGTGCAAAAAACAGGTCAACGGTATATATTAGCAGGCTTGGCTAATTTGTGCTACTGCTCATCTGTAGTTTAGCGCCAAGTAAGGAATGAAAATTTGAATATGCTCCGACGTCGATGATCCATGATCGATGATTGACCACCTGTAAACAATCACTCGTTCGTATGGAATAAAGAGACCCGTTCGGGCAGTGCCCAGGCCGGCCGTCTTTATTCAAGATATCAATCATGGAGGAGAGGAGGATAGCATAGAGCTCGACCGAATCGTATTCATACATTTATCATAGCTTTGTATCGCCATTCACTAGAGGGCAACTCGTAAATGGAACCGTAATCAGGTAATCAAGTCGATGAACTGAAATAGGAATTAAAAATGACAAAAAAGGAAAATAGGCACATAGACCTTGACATGAAGGTTGAAGGTTGGATTGGGTTTTGAATTTCTTGGACTCATGATAGCGGAAGCTTGAAAGCTACACAAAAGGGACCCCTCTCCTCCCTTCCCATGACTTCACAATACAACCCCGATAACAGAAAATATAGTCATTCACCACGACTACTTTGTTACATTCCCTCAATCGTCTTTCCGTCCAGAACTCAGTGTTTATTTGAATTCCCTTCGTTTCTGTAAACTTTCGCCGTCGATCTCATCTCGCCAATTCACTCGAATTCGGTTTACGCAGGAGCCACCGAAGGCGAAGTCTCGAGCGTGGGCTGAGGAGGGGGGGTCTACATTCAACAAGGGGATAAGAGGCACGGATCAGCTTATCAAACTCTTCAAGGTGAAGGTGATGATGAAGTAGCTGATTTCATCTCGACTTACAGCTCCTGCTGAGAGTCGCTTGGATCGCTTGGTCTGGTAGTCCTTGATAGCGGACTTGATGGCGTCTTCGGCGAGAAGCGAGCAGTGGACTAAATGAGGTAGGATCCGACCGGTCAGCTTAAGAAACACCGATAGAAATTAAAAAACAGGATCGGCTGATGAGAAGATCGCGATTGTAGCCGAGAATGAATGTCCATCTCATATCCGGCGTGTGGTTTAACAACTCAAAGGCAGGCAGGACTCTCTACTCACGCTTGACAGGGGGCAGACAGAGCTCCTTCGCAATCTCGGTGTTCTTGACCGCACCAGCCTGTTCAAGGGTCATGCCCTTTACTCGTTCCGTCATATAACTTGACGAGGCGATAGCTGAACCACAGCCGAAAGTCTTGAACTTGACTTCGGAGATGACACCGTCCTCTCCTACTCGGATCTGAAGTTTCATGACACTGCGCAACAAGAAAGGCAAGTCAGCATGGCCGATATTCGATCACACATCGTACATCGGACGGAACATTTCAGATGCTGGCCGGATGGAATGTTCAGTGATGAAGCATATGCGGTTGAAGAGGAAAGGAAAGAGGAGGAGAAGGGTCTACTCACTCGCCACAAGCGGGGGCACCGACAAGACCGGTTCCAACATCGTTGTCTCCCTTGGGGAGGTTACCGACCTGCGAGGGGGAAAATGACACACATATAATCAGTCAGCCATCGACAACGAATGATCGTATAATCGCCAACTTCCATCCTCCACCTCTGCCCCGCCCGTTGCATTCGCGTCCTTCCATACGCCCCGGCTTAATATGACATCACCATAGTATGTGCACCGATCACTTTGGCCATCCATTTTCCCGCACGGTATTGGTATGATTACCACTGCCATATGTCCCACCATCGTCCGTACAGCCCGACTTCTCTTGGATCGAGTCTGCAATCACTGTGGTGTACTCACATTCCTGGGGTTCTCGTAGTGGTCGATGACTTTCTCATGGTACATCCTCTTCTGACCGATCGCCCTGGGCGCAGCGGCCAGAGTTGGCCTGACACCAGCGGCGGTGACCAATGATCTCGCAGCGGGTCGAACGAAGGAAGTAGAGGCGACGGCCGCTGACGATCGAAGAGCGGGGAAAGCAGTTCGCATCATTTTGTGGGATGTGAATATATGTATCGTTGTTCTGTTATTGTGTTCTTTATTACGTTCTTTCGAATCGATAGTTTTGATATTGCGATAAGATCATGAGTCAAGTGATGAATATGAATGAGATGAGAATCTTGCAATTGGTGCTTTGTGCTTTATGGTGGTGGTGCTGCTTTGTATGGGCAGCAATCGCCGAGCGTAGACGTAATTTATCTCAGGGGTGACATTGTAGGAAAGAGTGGCGAGGGATTACAAGCGGTATAAGAAACAAGGTGGAGGATTAACTCGGCTTTATCATTATCATTAGGATTTATAGACGCCGTGGCTGTGGCGCCTTATTAAGAAATTACTTAAGACTCCTAATGCCGCCAGTGTTGGAGGATTCGTATTCAGATTAATGTCTAATTCCTAATCGATTAATCGGCCGAATCACATCGCAGCTTGCAGTAATCATAATCAGATTAGCCAGCAACTCACGCATGTGTAGCCGCCGGGCACTGTCTGTTTGTTCTGTCTGTCTGCTGCTATCGACCGCCGCCGTTGAATGAATGCTAGTGCTGACTGCTATTTCGCTATTTCGCTCTTCGCTGTCGCTATTTCGCTACTTCAGTTTGACACAGTCGATTGTCGATCAAGATATACAGATACGGTTTGATGGCACGAACAACATTGTTCATGGTATTGGATTGATCAGACACACCACGCCTGATCGACTCAACGAGCGAGATACCAACGAATCGTGTTTCGACTTGGACTCGGTGTACGTCTACGATCATCTATGATACGGTATGATTGTGATGTAATGACTGTCAGTCAGTCAATCAGTCAGTCAATCAGTCAGTCAGAAGACTAAGGTAATCATAAGTCATGAATCCATCGTTCAGCCTCGCATCCAAAGATCGAGATCACGAACCGTCAATCTTCAATCTGATAAATAACTTGCCGTTATACAGTCAATCCAAGTCTTTGTCTCGCACTCGGGGGACAGATGATCAGAAGGGGTTGTTTGCTATCTTGAACGGTCTATGCTCAATGCACATGTGTACGTATGTATTTACAGTCAAGTGTATGTCTGTGTATTTTGTGTGTGTTTGTCTGTCTGCATATCTGTGTTTTTGGGTGTGTATGTGTGTATCCCAAGATTTCTTTTCCCACATCGCCCTTCCTTCCTTCATCCCGTTCCAGCGCCCGCCAGGTACATAATAATACAACACATCCCTTGAAGGAGGACTGAACCTAGAAGATAGAAGAAGGAGGGTTGAAACACGGTACGCAACTATCCATCCGTACACGGCGCGGCGGCGGCCCTGACTTGTGGACTGTCCTTCCGTTTCTCACACAAGTGCCATCCATCTAACATCTTTGCTGACAGTACGGGCACATACAGTACCAGTGGCTTCTGATCTAAGCTAAGCCTATCCCGGTCAGAGGAAGGGGGTTGGCCGGTCGATAGGCCTTGCCTTTGCTCTTCACTCTTGCAATGCTGTTTCTCCACTGATTACCGTAAAGTATTCTTACTGTATCCGCGTTTTTTACTGATCTTGTCTTGATGATCTTACCTTCACTCACCACTCACCCTCGTTATTGAATAACGCCAGCATACGCAACCACCAGTCTTCGGCATTTACGTTCGACGATTGTTCATCTGGCCCTCATATCTACCGATACTCGTATTGACTATCTACTGGACCGTAGGATTCTGGCCATTTTGCAAGCTGCCTTCTACGACTACCGACTCAGCGCACCTTTTGTTCCGCTATATGATACCTCCAGAAGAGACGGGCTGTCTGTACTTCAGCCGAGCTACAGCGTTTGTGGATACCCGCCCCCTTCAAGTAACTCACCGAAGCGAGATTGAACAGCTGGCCACGCGGATACGCTCGTACACGGTATCGCCAGGACTTCGTCGGCTCAGACCATCTCTGGACGAACCGGGAGCTTTAGTCCCATACTATTGACATCTCATGCTCATGTTCGGCCATTAGCTCGAATTCACCACCCACGACCCACAATGCCAGTACGAACACCGACAGCGCCCTCTGGGTACTCATCGGGGACTCGCAGAAGTCGACGTATTAGACAACGGATCAAGACCCGGTTCTGGATCGGTGTTGAGTACTAGGACGAACCAACGGGCGCAGACGTTACCTTCCCTCGGATCACCAACTCAAGCTCCGACCACGGGGAATCCGAGGATGAGGGAGCCTTCGCAAGGCGTTGTGTTTGGCAATGTGAGTCGATACAGCCTGCAGAACAATGTTACTGCCATCAGAACGCTACAAATAGCTTTATAGGCACTTGCATACTCACGTTGTGACTACTGTGGGCTGCGTGCTGACTTGAACTCGGTGTTGTTTTTCCGTTAAAATCGGCTGTTTTCTGGTGGATGCAGTATCCCTCAGCAGGTGTGAGAATCCTGGCCTCACCGTTCCTGTCCGGCTTCGTGGGACTCCTACTACTTATATGCCTGTCAACCATGGTAGGCAGTCCGCAGTGAAAACGCCCAGGAAGAGAAGGCTAGAAACACAACCAGGAGGGATTGAAAAGGTGGAAACTAAGATTGTAATCTGCAAGGGCGCATCGCGGTGGTTCGAAACGGCGTATGATTCAAATTTCCGAATTGGGCGCAAGAGATAATATTGCGTCGGGGTATATAGATGTTCGTAGATGCATACAACATAGTAACAAGCTCCCCTGTTCGAAAAGCAGTTCACCCACCCTTGCGACAGGTCTCGTAATTGCTCTTCGCACATATCGTAGTTGAGAACAGGCCTCCAAAAAGTTCAACCGATATTTGCCAAGCCCCATGATGGGATCCTCCGATCTCATCTGACAGCGTCCCTCTTGATCTTCTCCAACAACGCGCCCATCCTAGCACCCATATTAGGCTGACCCCTCATCCCACCTCTCCCTCCGCCATTTCCGCCCCCGCCTGCACCTCGTCCTGCGCTCGAATAGGTCGGTCGATGGTCGTTTTCTCTCGGTCGATGGAATTTACTAAATGCTTCCTTCTTGAGCGTCCTAAATGATGACGAAGCAGTCGAAGGCGCACCGCCAGCGTTCGATTCTGCTTGTCCGGCGGCTGCGGAAGGAGGAGGAGGTGAGAGGGATAATGCTCTGACTCGAGGTTTCTCCTCCACTCTCGGCTGATGAGGCGGTCTGGCTCTATCATGTCGTTGGTGTTGTTGCTGACCTTCCCGCTCTCCACCTATACGTTTCTGATATGGCTTTTTACTATCTCTATCACCGAACTTCCGATCTTTGTCGAATGGCGCTCCTGCGCCAGGTTTAGACGACCCTTCACCCCTATCTCTATCTCTGAATCCACCAGATCGACTTCCGCTGCCGCTGCCTGATCCAGAGCCTGGAGCAGGTCCAGCCCTAGCTTCTAGCCGTCGAGCCTCCTCGTCCCCTCGCTCCCTCCTGCTTGAACCTCCTTCTGCATCGTCGGCTGATGGTCGTTCGTTCCGCCTTCTTGAGCCGTCTCCTAGTCGACCAGATTCCATACCTTCGTCTTTCAGGACTTTGGCGTATTGTTTCTTCATCTTGGCTCGTTGAATCAAGTCTGCTTTAATCTTCTGGGCTATTTCAGGGAACGTAGGTGCACGATGAGTTACTGCATTACATTTTGTTCGTTGAAGTTTGGATTGCCAACGCGAGAAACGAAAACAACCACTCTTGCATGTATACGGGTACCGCATAGATGGCGATTCCCCAGCTCCGATTACGCCGTGCTCTCTCCCACAAACACACAATGTCTATGCCCTGCCCTCGACATCCGCAAGCAATTTGGAACAGGAAATGAAACGCCTAGCTCACCTTTACCCATATAAGCATCCTTGGGCGCCCTAGAAGGCCGCACCTGAAAACCCCTTTTCTCTCCGCCACCGCCTCCAGGTTTGCCAGATGGATGTCCACTGCTCCTTGCTTTCGGTTTAGGCTTGGGCTTGACGCCCGCTTCTTTCTGTTTCTTGGTCACTCGCGGCATTTTGTTCGGCCCTTTCGGATATCAGATGCCTTATCGCGATTGCTGTAGCGATTCGAGGGAGATGCTCCAGAGAGGAAGTAGAGATATGGTGGGTATCAGATGGACTAGTAAGACTGAATTTCCGAGCTTGTTTGAATATTGGCCAGCTTTATTTATCATTATCAACATTAGCTGTCCGTCCCCGTTCCCCTTGCACAACTTTCCAAAATAAATCACTCGAGCGTCAGTGAGTGAAACAGAAACAAGGGAGTGGCAAATCGCCACATTGGAGTATATCGCCGATAACGCCGCCGTATACACCACCGCTACTCGCACCTCGCCGCTCCTCATTCATTCATTCATGCTTGAGGCTTTGCTCGTGTGGACTAAGGATGATACCAGCAACAGCAACAGGCAGCAACAGCATGCAGCGGACAAAGAAAGGTATATCAAGCATCCATCTATCTATCTCTCTTGTTGTCTCATCACTCAACTCACTACTCAGCCTCATACACCAACGCACGAACTCGTTCGCCCGCCCGTACGCTTTCTACCAAAACAACCAGACGCCCTTTCTTTTCACCTTTTAATGAGCACTACTGGTACGTCCCGTTCTCCCGTTCTCGCGTCTTTTCTTGTGTTCCACCCGCTTGCCACTCCCGTCTGTCAAGACGCAAAAGTAGCATTGAGTATCTGGCAACATCGTTCAAATGGACTGATATATCTTTCTCGGGAACGTTTAGCTACCTCAACCAAAGTGGACGCCACCACCAAGAAATCAAAGGCCCCAGTAGCCAATGCTGGGGTCGAGAACTTAGGCCCTGCGTTTGGTGAGTTGATCGGTTGATTGATCGTATAGACCGCTATTCGGCATGCTACGGCGCGCAGAAAGAAGTGATTCATCTGTTATGGCACGGAAGCCAAAAGCAGTAGGATTTTGGGAAGAGTCAGTCGCGCAAGCGGGAAGAGTGATCGAGACTGCTCGGTCACGTTGATCGAAAAAAAAACCCCCCCCAGATTCAGAACCCGCTGATACCACGGCTTGTATATTTGTTAGACCCCTTCGCTCCCGTCGATGACACTCCCGCCGTCGAGAAGACTGTAGGCAGCAAAAATGACAAGATTCATATTCGTGAGTGTGATTTTTTCCGCGACTTCAGTGGCGATAGCGATAGCGGTCATGGCGATGCCATGTACGGCGTATATGGAGATGCTTTGTTTTGGGATTGGCGTTCCTTTGATCCGATCTCAGCCGTTGGCTTCTTAGGGGAGCACCCGTTCAAGGCCAACAGAAAGACGTATCGTCTTTTGCTCTCTTATGTGTCCTGAACAAGCTGTTATGACTTCGGGATCGAACAAGCGTACTTTTGAAAAAGTACATAAAACTGATTGAGATACTCTTTACGACACGCGCAGGTCTCCAGCAGCGAAACGGTCGAAAGACCTTGACCACCGTCCAAGGTATCCCCAAGAAGTTTGATCACTCCAAGATCCTTAAGGCCATGAAGAAGGAGTTTGCGTGCAATGGCACCGTCGTCAAGCCTGACGAAGCTGGCGAAGACGACTCGCCCGCCCCTACGGGTGTCAAGCCCAACATGGGCGATGTCCTCCAGTTGCAAGGTGATCAGAGGATGAGCGTCAAGCAGTTCTTGGTCGATGCGGGTATTGTCTCGAACAAGGAGGCCAAGGACCAGATCGTTGTGTGAGTGCACCAACCAATCCAATCTTACACCATAAACAGCGCTAGTTCCCGTTAGGTTTGGCTGGTCATTCAGTAATCACGCTAAGACGACGCTGACCTGACTTGTCATCTGTGTTTCCCTTTCAGCCACGGTTACTAAGCATCCAAGCTTATCCTTACGAGCTGCTCTCAACGGACTTATCCGTGCCAGCTCGGTATTCGAGACCGATCAGTTCATCACTTCCTCGCTTCTCCCGCGCTTTCTAGTCTGTTCACAAACAGAATAGTCTAGTTCAGCGTCGGCCTCTTTGCGCCATATCGTCTTCTGTGCAATAGCATCTCCATATTTCTATATACATCTGGATCGATGATCCTGATGGCATGAATCATTTCGTATATCAATACTACGGGTGTCTTCCGTTTTAAGCATTCGTCGGTGGTGCACACTCTACGCAGGATTATGATGTTTGCCTGACGATGATATGGGATGATACATTCTTACACTGGGAGATGTTGATAACATATACACTGGATCGATAGCTGATATAGACAATGCGGGGTGATGCTGGCACATGGCTATTACTGCCGGAACTTGAGAGCACGTGAAACGACAGGCATGAGATATATATACAAGTACAGGTGGCTCGCCGATACTCATAGTGTCGCTGCTGGACCTCTTTACAAAACTTTGGTCTACTGATACAGAGATCCGCGTTGAGTAATCAGACCTCAATCGTCTTCTTCCAACGCGTGCATCTACGAATCAATGATAATGAAGAGGTCAGTGTCCTTTAGATAGACAGAGAAGGAAAGTGATAAGACTGTAGCACGGTGCCGGAACAAGGCAGAAGATGTGTTGATGATGCTGAGTGGACCCACCTTGAACTCGAGAATACCAGAATGCCCGCCCATATCCATGTTCTTCTCCAGAGGCATCATGATCTGTACGCAGAGGAAGCCCGTCTTCTCGATCTGAAGGCAGATCTTGACTGACTGATGGAGTGCTCGAGAGAGGAGAGCAAAATGAGATGAATGGTAGCTGTGAGAGAGGGTGTTTTCGTACGTGCTGAATGATCAGCATTGACATACATGGGTTGTCAAACGCTTTGATCGTTAACGTAGATACTAACCTAAACTGCACCCTCTCCTCGCACTCGAACTTATCCATCACCTCCTTATCATTCGGATAATCCAACTCGGTCTTCCCGAAATCCCCCTCGGCCTCAATCCTGAACTGACCCACTTCTGCCCGGTGCCTATATCGTCCGTTCGAGGAGATAGTCGCTCCTGGTTGTTCGGTTGGAGGAGCTTCTTTTGGCGGGGTGGAGATGAGTGTTATTCGCGTTGAGGAGATGGGTAGATCTAGCAGGGCATCGCGGAACCATTCGGATTTCATGATCAGGTATAGAGCTCTGCAAAATTGTTGCAAGCAAGACTCGTCAGGTTGCCCGAGATCGACAGTAGAAGGATGTACATGGTGAGCGTATAGATGATGGGTCATAGGTGATGGTGGGCAAGGTGTTCTGCAAGCAGTTGCAGAGTAATAATCAGTAACTCACAAGTTGTCTTGATCGAATTGCGCATTCATCAATTCCTCCGGCTCTAGAGTACGTAGCTGACAATTCGTCGTTGGACCACGAGATTCATCGGTCCTGTTTCGTCACAGAATATTCGGGAGTCAGTCATTATATTGACTAGGTACACCTCGGGAAATCCCTCAGCCAGGAAGTAGGGTACAGGCAACGTCGTCGAAATTATGTCGTGCCCGATTACGTCGAACTCACAAAAGTACCTCCAGATCATGACCCATCCCCATCCATGTCATCATCATCCTAGTACTCTTCCCCTCCTTGCGCCTACCACCATCTCCAGCTCCACCACTAGCTTCGTCATCAACGTCAGGCCCTTCCCCTTCTCCAGCCCAACGTCTCTTCCCCCTTCCTCCCCCACCACCTCCACCGTTAGCAGACGGTCCAGCGCCTGAAGCAGAAGTCGAGCCTGCATTTCCGAAGATGTTCAGACACTGAAGGAGGGCGTCCAGGGAGAGTTCGAACGTTGCAGGTGCTTCGGGTGGATTGAATTCGAACTTCTGGAAAAGACTAGAGGGGATCCATGCGATAGCTAGAGAGAATCGAAGGAATGGTAATTGCATGCGCATACTCGGATCAGCTTCTGTCCGTCATCATTCACACATGAGCGAACCGGACGAGAGAGCTGAGTTAGATGGCTAAGGGAGTTGTGGGGGTGTGAAGTACCTGGACGAAGAAGGTACTCACCACATAGTGTCCTAACTTCCTCCACAGTCACCGCAAACCCAGCTTCCGAAATCTCCATGACGGCATTCTGTGATGCAGCGCGTATCCGTTAGCTATCGGCTGTATATCAGTCGCTCTTCAGAGGACAAGTCATTGACAGCTGACATGTTTGAGACCGATCCCTCGTAATAATCGAGCAAAAGGGCGAACATCATTCGTCTCCGCTAGCAGGACCTATCACAAAAAATAAGGAAGCACGAAAGAGGAAGATATCAGCTCAGGGGTCACTTCGGCAGGATACAAGATGCAAGAGTATGCTTTACTGACAGGTAGACTCTGATTTGCCATCTTGCTCGTTTCAGAGCTTGATGCAGGCTATTGGTGAATGGTGATGACAGTTATTGCGTTATGATTGAATGACTGAAAGACTGGAAAGAAGAGAAGGAAGAGAAGGTAACGAGCGAGAAAGAATTCGGTTGACTGGATCTACCTAAATATCGGGACGGTGGACTGCCCGGGAACGCGTCTTTGCCGAACTCGACATTACGCGCGTGAGTGGCGGGTGGCGAAAACTCGCTCGCTCTACATGGAATACGGGCGGATATAACGATGCGTACTGTAGGTACAGTTCAACAGAGGATTTGGATGAACAAGAGAGCCTAGTCGGTACATACGGGGCAAAGGGCCGAAGGCTACATACTTTCTTCTACACAAGAATTAGCAGAAACGCCATCTCGGCCAAAGCGCAGTCGTTCAATTGCCTGAATCAGGTCGATCGCGCCGGGGCGGCCATAATAAACGCCCGGACAACCAGTCGAGACCTCGACGGCTGCTCCCCTCACTATTCTGCGAGATACGGGAGCAATCCTGTTCCTTACTTTTGCTCCTCCTCCAAGGCCACCGTGGCTTGCATGTGCCAACCTTTGATTTGCTAGCTGGAGATACGAATCTCACAGTCTTTCCTGCCCCTCGTCCTTTCCTTCTCTCTGGCACTTGATTCGACTCGGAGGCGGGGTCGGACGTATAATCTTCCTCCTGTGCATCGTGGCTCTGCTTCCATTCATCCTCATTTACTTTCTGGAACAGAGAGGCGCACTTTTCCTTCGCCTGAAGCTCATCAAGCTCGGCAATCAACATCTGCCACTCCGATTCCGCCTGATCCGGTTCAGGCAATACCGTCGACGCTGCGATCCTCGCTCGTAGCATCGGCTCGGATTCTTGAACGCTCGTATGTCAGATAGGAAAGTCGACTGAGTCGGCTGTTTCTTGTAAGAACTCAAGCCCATGTAGATGTCCGTATCAGGGAGAGGCTTGTGCATGCCCTCAAACCGTAAGTTGGAATAGATGGATCTCAGCTCTCGTTCCATTGCACGCACATCTTTGTTCAGCAACGAGCCGGATGTAGTGACTATATAGGTCTCCTTACATTCAGCGTCGAAAACAGCCAATTTGGTGCGGTATACCTCTGAGGTGTCGTCAAGACCACTGGTAGTCGTGAGATATTCGCCATACGCTCGGCGAGCGTTTTCCATTCCCTGGCGGAATAGCTTCGATCGAGTCTGGCCCAGCTGCCTGTAAAGCTGAGCACGGCTGTAGAACTCTGGCCATAAATCCGTTCCTGCTTCGTCATGGAGTGAGGCGTGCACAGTCGTGATTTGATCCAGGTCGACCTCGGTTATCTGCTCGGAACGCTCAGTGCTCGCCGAACGAGCGGTCGAAGCGGTCTGTTGCTTGTACTTATGTCCGGCGTAGTCGGCCAAGCCTTGCTCAGTGCTGGCCCGGTAAAGTTTAAGCAGGTTCTGGCGATATTGAGCTTCTGTCGCATCTGTTTCCGACATTATGGGACGTACATGTGAGATGAGTAATTGGACATAAGCAATTAGAATTAAGTTCAAGCTATAGATTATCTTCCGCCCACAAGGCCGATCAGGATCTGTGCTCCTTGTTGGTCGAATTGGAGCACTTCATCCGCTGCTGATTGTGCATGGACACGGTCCCTGCTCTGCTGGCCAGCGAGAAGCAAGCTGCTTCGGAGACTGAATGAATTGAAAGGATGTCTCTGACAGAGGATAAAGAGGGGACAAGATCAGAAACGCCATCATCGTACTGTGCATGTAAATCTATGTAATCGTCACAAGAAAATGTACGTTGCTCGTACAGAAAATCCTCCTTGTCTCATAACCGCTTCACTGGATTGTACTGTACAACATGGTAGTACGCCTGGTTGTCTCCCTGCTGATGGGAACTGATCAGCCCTCAGTCTCGAGCACAGGAACGCTCTATTACCACCTTTGCTCCGCTGTTTCGACGATGCAGATGGCATCGAGACCAAACAACCCCTCAACGACCGCCCGTTTGACTATTCTGAGAGGTACGAGAACGATGCGCTCGCGCCTCGTTTTCAGCCCAAGTGCCCCTCATTCTCGTCAGCGAACTTCTCGGCGCATTTTCTTCGCTCGATATTCTCCTCCTCCTCGATTGCTAAGACCTGCTCTGCGTATCTCCGTCTCTCACTCTTTGTCACAATCGCCAGTCTGTCGCGTCTGGCCGTGAGTCTCTCGGCTGCATCACAACACTCCCTGAGAACGTTGGGGATGGACGTCTTGCTCGGCGGCTGTGAGAAGAGAGCTAGGCCCATAAAAAGCTCTTTGCTGGACGACGGCTTGCTCAGCTCGCCGAAATGGATATCTTGATACAGACTCTCCACTTCCTTTCTAGTTAGATCGAGGTCATTGGATAGTGCTGATTTGTGGAAGGCATTGCTGATGATTCCAACACATTCGCTTTTGGAATTAGTCATCTTTTCTTTATACTCGTCTTCATTATCCATTAAAGAGCAGGAACAGCTGAGGTGATCTGCGTATTCCTTGCCAGCAGTTCTAGATTCGTCGCCAATCAGCCTGGATCAAGTCTTCGTCTCTTCCCTGTAACGCAGAAGGGATTGCCGGAAGTATGGCCATACTTCTGAGACATTGCAGACCGAATCGGAAGTCATGCCCGAGGCAGCTGTGCTGCATGCAGGTACCGTCGTTGAATTGGCGAGAGGGGTTGCAGCGGTCCGCGTACAAGCCCGAGAGGCCGAATGAGTCTGATTGGAACTTGCAACATCCCTTAAAGAGTCCAATCGGATCCCGAAAGGAGCGATAGTCGAGATCTGGGCAAGATTGGACTTCCCAAGCTGCCAGTGCACTGCGGGTGCCATCCGTGGCGAGAGTCGGGGAGACTGGACACAAGAGGTCATTATCATGTACTAATGATAGTCATGACGAGGCCTATAGTAAAAGCTGCACTCACTCTTTTCGTAATCTGCTAGGCCCGTCCCGATATCGCGCCGAAATGTTTGGAGGAGCTTCCGGCGAGTTCGAGCGACATAACTATCAGCAGTGGACATGTTGACGATGATGAAAGTGATGTGGCGCTTCGTTAGCTCTAGGGGAGACGAGGGATACAGTACGTGGAGAATCTAAATCTTGTTATACAATAGCGACACATGAAATACGGTTACTTGGCAGTCTAGAAAGATCAGAGTGAACACAGACACCATGATTGTCTGACAGGATGCGCCCAATACAGCTTCGACGCCAACCCATGGGTATAGCTTTAGCTGGATCAAGGGAGGGATCTTAGGAGTAGCCGCTTCTGCACAGCATAAGAAAGGATGCAGATTGGGTTCGTGCGAGGCTCGTGTACAGTATGAAATGCGAGCGTCCTCACCACTATTGGACATGAGTGCTCGACCACTCGTCGTCTATGGCGAGTCCCTGTGTCGAGCTTCAGCAGTAGCAGGCTTTCTCATATGCGGCCTCCATTCATATTTTCAAACCCAGGCCGCTAAGTTACGACTACAAGTCCGTCTATAGTAGCTGTGGTCTGCCAAAGAACTCTCTACAGACTCGAGTTCACAGCCACAGTCGTTTCGGCTCACTACTTCCGTTCATAGGCCGACAGCTCCTTACACACCCTGCAGAACAAAATCGCTCATACGGTTGTAAATCTCTCGACGACAAAAAGACCAGGTCACCATACATCTCACTCGAGTGTCCATTCAGCATGGCCAGCCTTCACGCTCGGCCCTCACCATACGGGTTATCCGCGTGGCTGCTGGTTCGGCTCTCCGAGGCGAGCCCCTGAGGCTGGTTTGGCTCGAGATTTTCGTCTGCCACTTTAAGAACGAAACGTCTCTGCATTTCGTGCTTCCACTCCAAGTCCGCGAAGTCCTCGTTTGCACTCGCTCCCACCCCAGAAGCGTCAGTGGCATGATCGGACTGCGTCTGTGATAGGTTCAGAAAGAAACTGTTCACTTCCCTCTCCTGGATATCCTCAAGCTGTTCAATCCACTCCAGGGTAGGTTCATGATCCGGCAAGTGAGTGATCTCTGCCATGAGCTCCGCAGTCAATTGTGGTCGTCGGTAACCGGGCGGATTCCAAGAGCTGTACATCTCAGTGGCTGTTGCTCGTACAGAATCGATATAGCGAGTGGTTGCGGCGTCTCCGAATCCCTTGTACTTCCTCATCTGTTCGCCCCAAAGAAAGTCCTGAGTAGGCGGGATGATGTTATCCCAGTCGGTATGTTTTTCGAAAAGGGCATCTCTTCCTGCGTCAGCATATGACTGAGCAATTCGATTGGCTCCAACTGTCTCGGCTTCGGATGCCTCGTTCATGACTCGCCGAAGGAGTTGCCAATCGGCATCTCGTCGAGCTGGGCGAGCAAAGGAAGTGAAAGCGGAGTAGTCGTGAAACGTATTAGTTGGGACCTGGACATTGCACGATGCTGACCCTTGTCCTGGTACCCCCATCGCGGAGTCAGCTGTCTGGACATGGCCAGAAGGGTGTGAGGATGTAGACGACATGGGATGAATTGTATTCTCTCGTGTACCTGTGAATGCTACGGTATCTCCAGTGTCAGCAAGATCCCTTGTAGGGTACGGCAACAGACATTCTATATATTTGGACTTACACTCTGTCTCGACACCCATCACAACGTTGTTGACCGATTTGGAGGTACGACCATCACCGCCCCGCGTTCCTTGCCACTTCTTCCAGAACGACATTCTGTCGATAGTAAACCAAAACTGAGGTGATAAGTAATGTGCAGGTAGCCGGTATGCTGCAGATCGGCTCAGGCTTCAGAGTTTATGGTGGAGCCTTGATTTGAGCTTGGTCAGAAACGGATTTGGGATTGATGTTATGAAACAGATGGGGAGAAGAAAGTTAATTGTAGGTCAAAGTGAGAGCCAATATCAGCGAGTGCAATTGCTGAAGGAGCCACGGTCTGTAAGCTACTGTGCTAGAGCGTGAGAACTTGACTGCGTGACCTCCTTTGACAGCAGCAGGAATTCGATCACTCAATCTTCGCAGGCGGTCCAGGCCCTCAACGTGCTGACTTCCCCATCGACGCTTACAATGGAAGGTCAAATCAGGATGAGCCTTCAGCGACAGCTCCCAGGTTGTGTAGAGATGAAAAAAAAACACAGGAGAAGTGAGCAGTACAGACAGCTACGACCAGTGGGAACAATGGAGCTCGACCATCTGCAACACCTAAGCTACGTTGTTCTAACAAGTTGTTTCATCTCCTTGTCGATATGTGAAGTAGACTGGCGATTCCTATTCGAAATGATTGAAAGATGATTGCCTCAGGAACCTGCCGTATAATCTCTGTATCGTTGGTGCAAAGGCGTGAGAGCGGGTCACAGTGATACTGTACAGGGCTTCGATAACCCACAGAGATACTTCGCCTGCGCTTCTGAGACACACAAGGCTCCCGTCCCACGGCAATGGGAGGAGCCAACACTGAGTAGGGCTTTGCCCGAAGAAGAAATACAAGATCGATCTAAATGAGCGGTCCTCCGAGCCCCACCTGCAACATATCCCCCACGTCATTGCCATTTCGCACCGTTTTATGCCTTAGAATACCTGCTGTGTTCACTATGGTCACCTCCTCAATTATCTCAGATATACATGAAGGACCAATTATGCTCTCAAAAAGAATTCACTTCTCCTGGAACAGCGTTTCTAGAAAGAGTTGTTTCTGTTCGTTCTCCTGAGGGACTAATCAACACTCGGTTTCATCATACTTTCATCTGACCGACTAAGACCTGGACTTCGCCGCAGAGTACTATAGGGAGTTTCGAAAGATGCACATAGCACGGCCAGGGACCCCTAGACTGTAGACAACACCTGGCTCCCGGGATGCAGCAAGCCTCGATCTACACTGAATTGAATCGAACGGGTGATCGGCTGCCTAGCGGCATCAATGGATGCCTGGTCGTCCAACAAATCTTCCCATCGAACGGTCACCTCTCCCGTTTTGGGTTGATACGAGCTGTTGTCCGTCTTCGAAGTGGCCCCATTGCTCGTACTTGATGAGGGTTCTTGATTTGATCGGGACTCTCGTGAGATGGTCTGTGCACCCCACTGCGCGGAATGTTCACCAGGGGTAAGAAGCTCTTGAAGATCGTCGTCGTTCGGAAGCATCGATATTTCATGTCCTTTGTTTCGGATCCCTAAATGCTCACTGTGTAAGCTCGAATCGATATCTTGCTCTGACCGTTTGATTTCGAAGGCGAACAATGCAGGTGCCGTGAATGCTTCCCATAATCCCAGTTGGTCGAGGGTAGTTTTGGCTCTAAACCCATCGACTGTCCTCGGTGCCTCCGTTCCCTTAGACGACCTTCCAGCCGCCACCGAGGCATGCCCCTCAACCCGAGACCCCTCTTCTTCCCTTCGGGAATTCTCCGAGCTGGGGGATATTCCCAGAAAAGCCGTGGGTTGAAGAGCCGCGTTCCCTGTAACCATGGTATCGGAGGCTTCCTCGTAATTTCCAGATCGATCGCTACGACTAGCCATGGAGTTCACAGACAGTTGTTGTGGACCCAACGTCTCGGGAACGCCACTTGTGAGGCCCCCATGTATGATGAAAACTGGCTCAACCGGTTCTGCATTGTAAGTTTCCGCTCCTTCACCAATCGATTCTTCGGGAATCGAAATATCAGTACCGTAACTTTTCGTTTCCTCATCCATCGATTTTTGGGGATCCGGTATGCGAGGGTACAGCTGAATGAAAGCTCTCTGCAAGACATCTTGCGGCCGATCACTGACTGTCATTTCTCGTACGAACCGCCCTGACGGCTCTTTTGAGAACATCGCCACAGCCCTGATCATGTTGCTGTTGATGGATGGCTTAGCATAAGCAGTAACCAGCCGTGTCGTACCCGTTCCGGATTGCATACCAATCTGTTCAGGTGTCATGCGACTTGGAGGCTGCCATGTGTTCGCGTAAGCGCGAAGGCTATTGGCAAGTCCATAAGGTGGCATGATGCGTCTACGGCATTTTTCGCCAAAAGCTGCGGCCTGTTGGAAGAGTTCGTCTACCTCCGGGTCTGACAGGTGGTCTCCGTAGTATCGGTCATAGTACTTCACACTTAAATCCATGCTTACGCGCCTCGTTGCCTGGTCGAATGTGACGGCTGCCTCGGAAGCTGCCCGGAAACCGTCCCATAAAATCTGTCGACGTTCGGATTCTGATTTGCCATGTGAAGATGCCAGGCTCGTAGGCCTCAGCGTGTGAGAGTTGATCTCTGGACCTACAGGTGCCACAGCCTGACCACCTGAAGACTGATTGACCATGTCATTCATGATCTGGGCTTCCCTCTCCCCGTACGTTCCCACGAAATGAGACACGTCTGATGAGGGATCACCGGATGCAGCCCTCCCTGTATCGAGGCGTCCTAAATCTGGTAGGCATGAATCAATATATCGTCATCAGCCACGACAGCTTGGCAGCATGCCATATCAGGTCGATGCGGCATGGTGTCCCCGGGCCGCAGACTCACCTCTAGTATAACACAGTGCATCGGTCAGGGTTGCTGGGATCTGAGCGTAGAGCTCTTCCTCAAATGGTTTCTTGGTCTGAGCGTTGTTCATGATGACAAGATATAAGGGGGCACTCAAGACTCAAAGCACCTTTCACTGCCGATGAAATAGCCAGCGCCGTTGTATTATAGGGTCGAACAAAGACTGTAATATAACTAGGTTGGAACGGGATTGGGAAACGGTAGAGTGCTTGCCGCCCCGGTCTGGCTAGGCCGCGAAGGTGGTCGAACCTTCACGATATAATGTATGACATCTTCTTCTCGGAGTTGACACAAAGGACCTCTCCGCTATGAAGTTCATACACCACTTGAACGCCTTTTGACACGTCACTGAAGGTGAGAAGCGCGTGCTGTGTTATGAGGTGCAGGCTTTCTTACGAGCTGAAAGGGAGTGATGAAGGGACATTCAGGAATGAGACGATGTTCTGATTCACCTGACATGTAGATCCAAGTTCTTCTTGAGCCTCATCGATGAGCTAATCGATTCCCGCTGTGTATCCACTGCACGGCACAGGTCTGATCACACTTGAGTTAGCAGAAAGAATACAGCCTGCGATAGCTGTGCAGGCTGACCTATGACTTCCGCCTGTAGACCAATGGGAAATCTAATGTCATTTGTTTATAGACTGTACCGATGCTCGTGTCCGTGATGATAGTCGTACTCATTGCCTTTCCGCTGCGCACGCCCACTGACACTCCCATTGCAACCTGCCAATACATGAGATGCGCTTTGTGAGACATACAATACTGTGCGAGTAACCATCAAGCGGCATTCGTCGCATGAGGCGGCACTCTTCTGTCGCAATCCCGGCGTATGATTCTGTACGCGATAAGCGATACGCTCGCAGTATGTGAGGTGGAGATTGTCCTCCTCAGATTACGCACCTCACGACTCGCAGAACGTGTCCTAAAAGGTGACGCAAATCCGCGAAGAGCGTACATACATAGGTGCTGTCTCACATGTGATATGCTATGAACTCGTACCGTACCGTACGGTTGTCGTTTGCCGGTCTGCAGTCCAACCTGAACAGTCCGAGTACGGCTATCTTTGGGGAGTCCGCCAAATCCCTTCAACTAGCTGGAGCATCCTTTGGAGTACTGTCAAAACCTATTTATTGAGTTGCCAGTTTCCCTTTTCTCATTTTGTATTATCATTTCAACTCAGCACGGGAAGACAGCGAAGACGGCAAAAAGCAAGATGACTCTCCTGCCACAATATCGCCAAGATGACAACTGTTCTGAAACGGAAACGAATCCCGTCAATCCCGAAGGATCAAAATCGATACCCCTGCAAGCTCCTGGGACCGACATTAACGATACCTGTCATGACGTCCCTGCTCCCGCGTATCCTCCTCGCTTCGATGACGGAGACGCTCAAAATACGGGTAACAGCACCCGTCATAATGTCACGTATATGTTCGTACCCCGATGGCCAATGGAGGATGTATCTCAAGAGAGTGCATTGGGTGTCTTGGGAACTGACAAAGCGGTGCGTACTCTCAAGCGGCCGCCACAGTATCTGCTTTTGGAGTGGCATCGCGTGACTAAGCATACTGGAGTCTCTAACCGAGGCTGTTCATTGCGCGAATAGGAGACCATCGCAATTGTTCAAAGGGGTTTACCAGCTTTGGCAGCCTTCCCAGCCCACCGAATCGAGTTTTACTCGCAACACACCGGTCAAGTCGATTTTGGGGGAAGGCCTGTTCTTGGAGATTGGAGCCGGATCCTGGACGAAGCGTGGCCGAGTTTCAGAGATACTCCGCCCAAGACGCCTAAAGTCCAGCTCGCAGATCTACCAGGGGACGCTAAGCGCAGTGAGTCATTGTACATTTTCCTTCTTCTGCCCTTTCCTGATACTTAAATGCGCACGGACCCTTGGGGGTCAGAGCATTGGCTACATTCTCTCTGCTTCGGTGGTATCAAGGATTCGTCCTGTATGTGAATCCCGGTGAATGGGTTAAGTGGGCTGAAGCCCTTCTCTTGGACGCACGCTCACACCTGCAGGAGAAGACCGTGAGGCTAGCCAAGAGCTTCAGAAGATACTATGGTCCGTTGTGCCGGCGTGCTTCGCTCTGATGGTCAGCTTTGCCCTAATGGGGGTTGCCATATGGCACTGTAACCAGTGTGAAGAGAATAAGAAGGAATGCCCTCCTCCTTACGCCACGTACACGTACACGTACACATACGAGACGTACGCTACGAACACCCAGACCGCTTCATACCTGTAAAGGCTACGTCTTTCTCTGTGTCCTGTATGTCTGTTTGTCTGCTTCGCTCTTTTTTTCTTTTCTCCGTTTGGCAAAGAGGTACATCACATATACACGATAAGCTTTACTGTGTCTGATGATCGCTTCGTCGGACTAGACAGCAAATCAAGCTGTATACACCCGTTTCCTACAGCCAGGGCCATGCAAATGTTGTTCTCTTATGTGTTCTCTTGGGTCCACGAACGCATCAAGCTCATCACCTAAACCGATGTACATCAGGTGCATCCTATGGAGCCAATGAATTCTCCGATGCTCTGCATTTGATGTCCCGTCTTATCTACAGTATGCAATGGAGGCAAGACCTCTCTGAAACATAACGAGTGTCCCAAATATACTGTACTATAGTTGGGCACCTTTTCGGTGGGGGTGCCCATGCTTGCCCATGCTCACTGCCTTTACGGTTTTCGCTACGCACGCCCCTCTGACATCCCACTGCAAACCGCCACTGCAGTATAGTAGATGCGCTTCTTGTGAGTCACCGAGCGGGATCTGTGGCATGACGTAGCACTCTTCTGCCCCCAACCTTGTCTTTCTAGAGTACGCTTTCCACGTTCAGGACTGACGCAATCTCAAAGAAGATACCTAGGTACTGTCTCACATGTGTTCTGTCATGAGGTCATACGGGTGCGGTTGTAACCTTGATAATCTTGGTCGAGGAATGATGTGTCTTCATGGCTCTCCAGTGTCGAATACCGACTGTTGATTTTTCCATCACCTTTCCGTATTGATACTTGCACTAGACACGAAGAGAAATCGCCGGAAAGAAGAAAAGATGTCTCTACTCCCGCAATACCGCAGAGATATGAAACCCAAATCCGATATCGATGAACAGGAGGAGTCCGAGTCGTTGCCGCTGTGGTTCGATGCTCACCGAGACGACAATCTCGACGACCTGGACGAGCCTGCTCCTGCTTGTCCTCCTCGTTTTAGCGCAGAATTGGAAGAAGGATCAAAGTGCGAACAGCGTAATGTCACGTACACCTTTGTCCCACGGCGGTCTATCGAGGCGGAACAAGAGGACATTTTAGGTGTCTTGGGGAAGACTAAGAAGGTGAGCAAATGCTTGATGACCTCGTACTACTACTACTTCTGTAGATTTTGGTTTCCATCTGCTGCTCGCCGCCCGTGGTGATGGTCAAAGCCGGCGTTGACGCTGTTCAATCCCTTCAGACGCTGGCGATTACGCACTGAATAATAACCTAGACACTGGCAGTGCTGTTCTCGACATAGGACACCATCGCAAACGTGCAGAAGGGGTTACCTGCTTTAGCGGGATTTCCGGCCAGCCGCATCGAATTTTATTCTCAATTTACCGGCGAAGTCGATTGGGCGGATGATCCTCGAACAACAGGGTGGTGTAAGGTCATGGACGAGGCGTGGCCAAGATTTAAGCAAAATTCGCCCAGGGCGCCGCGGGTGCAGATTGCGGATTTGCCTGGAGACGCTAAGCGCAGTGAGTCCTTCGTCCTTTCGGTCACGTTCCCAGTTCCCTCTGACGGTGAGTGGCTATAAGCTGACACGTGACATGCACGGGGCTTCGTAGGGAAAAAGCATCAGGCCATTCAACAGTTCTGGAAGGAGGGACCCGCGATTATTTTAGGGATACTGCTCCTGATGGTCGTTTGGACCTTCTTAGGCTATGTTTTGCATGACGGTGAAAAATGTGAAAACTTGGGCGGGGAAAACTGATCTCCAAAGCTCTTGAGATAGATAAAGCCTTCCCGTCTACTCCTCTCGCCCCAGACAGCAACAGCGTCAAAGACACACGGCACCGAGAACACACATAACACGTAAATTCGTTAGCACTTACCATACATTTTGCATCTTGTCATATGAGGTGCTGTGATCGCACAGGTGCCGAAACAAATCCCCATTTGTTGTCTTCGTGTCTCGCCTTTGAGTTCTTCCAACTCGTATCCTGTCGTGCAGAACCGACCAGCGGCTAGCACCACCACCAGATTTTATGAGTAAGACGACCAGAATTTGCATCCCGTACACTGTTGTTAGAAGTTTCAATACCATATACAGTATTCGATTCATTCGTTTTATCTATTGACACATTGACACATTAATCTGCGTAGCAGGCAGAGCGTCAAGATGCACAATGCAATGCAATGCAAGTGTGGCGATCATCGCAAACTTCAAGACTGGTGCTTTAGTCACATCTATCCAAACAAGATCTCCCAATCGCTTACAACCCCCACTCCAGGGTTCTTGACAATCAGCTTACTGGCACTTCCGCCCTTCTTGGCAGACCCAGCTACACCAGCCTCCCAGGTCCAGTTTACTTCGCCCTCACCTCGTACCTTAATAGACGACGGTCGTTTGGCAAGACCAAGGATGGTGATATCTCCGACCTTGACATGGGAGATTGCTTGTGCCCAAGTGTTGTTCTCATCGTAAGCCGCCACAGCGGTCGACGCACCGCCCGAAGTAGAGGCTGCAGGAGATTTGTTGGTGGACTTGAGGGATTTACCATCAAAGTCGAATGATCGCCAGATATATTCACCTTGGGCGTAGGTGTACCCTACACCGTCATCGAGGTAGAGTTGACCGCTTGCCTTGCCTTCTTTAGATACGGCAATGACAAAGCTGAAGGGGTCTTGCCACATCAGAGGAGAAGATCGTCGCACTCGAGATCGGATAGGCAAGATCGATCCACCCTGGATCAAAAGAGGGAAGGTGGAGAGCGGGGTGTCGAGAGTGAGAGTTTGTCCTGCCGAGCCTGGGTGGACGTAGTGGGTGAAGTAGTCATAGTACGGCTGTTGCGAGAACGGAGGGATCAGCACCTTCCCTTTACAATGATGTAGGTCTGTCGGAGGAGACCATAACTCACTTGAGCATCGGAGATGTATACCTGAGCGGTTTCAGCACCTTCAGTGACAACAGGCTTGAATAAGAGACCAGAGTCGCCAACGTAGTATTGGTCATCGATGGCGAATCCTGCCTCATCTTCAGGGAAGGCGGCGTATTGAGGTCTAGGCACGTCGCGGAGTGTGAGGATCAGCATTTGCCTGATCATGGCAAACGGTAGCCGACTCACCTCATGATGGGTACGCCAGTCAAGCTCGAGTCATGGAAAGCATTGTACCAAATAGGCAACAAGGTGTACCTGAGCCGGATAGCATCTCGGAGGTATCCTCTGATAGGCTCCTCGAAGAGGAAAGGTTCACGTCGCTTGGTATCGATGTGCGCATGAGCTCGGAAGAAAGGCATGAAAGCGCCTGCTTGGTACCATCGGACGAGAAGCTCGTGGGATGGGTTACCGAAGAATCCTCCGACGTCAGCTATCAACACGAACACATTTGCGTTAGCTGCTGCTTCCAAGCCGTACGGGCTG
Source organism: Kwoniella sp. CBS 6097 (assembly GCA_036287355.1). Classification (NCBI taxonomy): domain Eukaryota; kingdom Fungi; phylum Basidiomycota; class Tremellomycetes; order Tremellales; family Cryptococcaceae; genus Kwoniella; species Kwoniella sp. CBS 6097. Next base: position 293,918 of record CP143077.1, read on the forward strand.
CACCGAATCGCTAACTCACCACCACAGAAGACCATTCCGGCGATATTGTTGGATAAGAGCATAGCGGTCTCTCCGGCGAGGTGTTCTGCAACGTCATAAGACTATCTGTCAGCTGGAAGTGAGGCAATCGGTACACTGATCGACTAACCCCAATCGCCGATGTTATCTCCGGTCCTGCGCATCAACGTAAGTCAGCTTAGCACCTCGGCGGACCCATCGAGATGAGGTTAGCTCACCAAATAGCGCCATATCGGTGTGAACCGGCATAGAACGATCGCGAGAGCACGAAAGGTCGCCTAGCAGGTGCTTCACGTGCGATCAGAGCTTGCGAAGTTTGGTTGTGCTAGCTCGACTGAGTTAGCGAGAAGCTCACTACAGCCCGTGAATAGCTGCCAAGGATTCAAGTCACTTACGAACATCATCCCGTTGATATTGTGGACATCTCGGTGTTCCCAGCCTCCAGCATGGATGTTATCTCGGGGCATGCTGATCTCGGGACCGTCGAAGACAGAGGGCTAGCAGGACATCTATCGTCAGCATTGACCGACCTTACCCCGAAGTCTATTGGCATTCCACAACCTTCACTGACCTCGTTCATATCATTCCAGATAAAGAGTGCGTTGGTGGATTCCTAGGAGTATGTACATATGTGGGTCAGCTATGGTCGGCCCGATTCTTGGATTGAGCGAGGGGATAGCTCACCTTCCATGTCTTGAAGTCGAACATCTTGGTCCACCAACTCCAGCTCTTCTCGTTGAAGAAATCGACCCAAACACTACTGCCAGTCCAGCACCATCCCTCAAAGTTGCTTCCATCGGCCTTCTTGATCAGGACATCAAGGTCTTTGGCATCCGAGTAGATTCGGAACGAGTCAGTCTTCTTGATATGAGGGTCGATGATGGCCACCATCTGCGCTTACGAGGACAGGGGCAATACGTCAGCTGACACCGGTATGCAAGCATGTCATGGCGGTAGCTCACCTTTCGACCCTTGCTGGCGACCGCGTCGAGCATCTTGGTAGGGTGGGGGAACACCTTGGGATCCCAGTCAAAATACCTATGCTCCTCAGCATACTCGATATCGAGCCAAGTGACATCAAGAGGGATGTCCGCCTCGTCAAATCGCCTATCGACCTCAAGGACATCATCTTCGTCGTTATAGTTCCACCTGCACTGGTGGTACGCCGTCGACCATTGAGGGGGAAGAGGAGTGGGGCCGGTCAAGACTGCGTATTGCTCGAAGAGTTGTTGAGGCCTAGGTCCAGGCAAGAGCAAGACGTCGACAATGCCTGACTCGGACATCCAGTGTGTCTTGACTGAGTCAGACTCATGTCGAACATCAATCCAAGTTTCCGACGCAACGAGGTTGAGTACGCCGACGGAATGGGAGGCTGAATGAGCGTGAAGAAGAGGAATAGCACCGTAGAGCGACATAGGGGAATCGGCGAGGTATTCGAAGATATCGACATTGAAGAGTCGGTATGGGTCAGAGTAGTATGCGTTGGGTCCGATAGTGTCAGGCAGAGAAAGGGGAGAAGCGTGCTCGGGAAGACCGAAGACGTGCTTGACACCAGGGAAGGTGAGATCGAGTGAGAAGCCCTCGGGTCCTGTACAAAAGTCAGCCAAGGTAGTTCAGCATGAGTTCCTCAACGGCGCAAACCGCTTTGGATAGCTGGCTCACCCTTTGGCTTGCTGTCAGTCCACTTCTTCCATTTCTCCTCAAACATCTCGCTATCGCTCTCCTCGAACCAGCTCCTGTCCATCTGATCACCCTTCATGACCATTTGTTCAGACTCGCTCAAAATCTCCTCAGTCTTCTCAACGTCCTTGATTCGAAAGTGTTCCATGTGGAACAAGGACCTCTCATTGAAGACGACCTCGGGTTTACCGTTCCTCAATTGAGTGATTTTGAGCGGAGAATGGGTGATCTCAAGTGACAGACCGGAATAAGAGGGTCCATAAGAGATGATGCTTTTCCCTCCAGAGGATTTGAGGTTTGCAGAAGAGGAAAGGGGTGGGTTGGCATCAACGAGAGCCCATCGAGCCGATTCATTGTATCGCTTGAAGGGGGTTGTAGAGTCTTCCTCGTCGATTCGAATTCGAACAATACCATCACCTTGTTCCAGGATATCAACACGAAGCTCAAACTTGATTTCGGGGTACAAGGCTGACTTCAGCGCCCAGGTCCATGCTCCTTCACCAAGAGGAGAAGGTTCAGCGAGGAAGTAAGGAGAGTTGAAAGAGCCGGTTGGGGCAGCTTCTTGCTTGGTAGCGATGGACCGTAATCTCCGGCAGAACGAAGTCTGACTGCAAGTTTTGAAATCCTCTGATTTGACACCCAAGACTGCTGGTAGCGACGCAATGAGCACCAGTCCACACAGGAGCAGCATAGAGAGCGAGAAGGGGGAGTCGCAAACCCTCATCTTGCTTGAGGTGGTTTCGCGCTCTGCAGTGCCGGAAAAAGCGAAGGAAGGGAAGTTGGTGGGGCAGAGAGTTGCTGTTCTTCCTTGACTCGTAGTCCAGTTCGATCGATGCGAGGGAAGACGAGGCAAAATGGGGGGATAATTGACGTCTATGACGCCGTTTTCGATGTCTGAAGGACAAGGGACGTGTCAAAGCTGGCAGAAAAGGGGGAAAGTCATCCAATCTGCCATCTCTCTGCTATCTTGATCACCATCTCGAATCTCACCTCTCACCTCGCTCAACCAAATCGTCGCGTCACGGAATGCGAATGCGGGGTAGATTGACTTGTAGCTGCGGGGGCAGTACAGCATGGATACCTCGTGGCACAAGCTCCTGGTATTCCATAATACCGAGTGTTGTTTGACTGTATCTCCGCCTCGTGGCAGTCTGACATGCATGCCGTTCTTTTGCCACCGACGTATGCAGAGTGTGTTTTGTAAGCAGTGAGTGCGATCTTGGCCGAAGATGAAATGCAGCCGCGTAATTGATAAATGATTAAATGATTATTACCGGATCATCTCATACGCATATGGAATTAGTCGACCGCAATCGATTCGATCTTGATCTTGGTCTTGACTTGACATTCTAGTTTATCAATATATAAAGTAAAAACTCGATTCGATCTAGCTTTCATCTTCTTGTTCTGTCAACTAGGATCATCTCTGATAGATCTAGAAGATCGATATCAGCTCTCCTGCCTTATTCCTATAGTTAATCGGTACCATCGGGCTCACCGGCAGTCATGTCATTACGAGCAATCTCGCTGAGACGAGTGCCCCGTCAAACTTCTTCTTCCGCCCTCCGACCTCTTCTTTCCCGATCGTACGCCACACCTCAATCGCCCAAACCATCACGCAACCCTCCGCCTCCTTCTGGCCTCGAATCGGTCTTTGGCGGTAGCGGTGGCAAGGGGGGTACGACCGTAGCTCCCAAGCCTGCCGGTGCTGAACCTCCTTCTGGTCCTTCTCAACCCAAGAGGCCCGATGTCGGGCTTCCTGGCTTAGGGGAACAGGAGGCTATTCCTGAGGATCAGAAGGAGAATAAGAATGAGGAATCGCCTAGAAGACAACGCCTGAGCGAGCTTGAGGGTAGAGCAGGAAAGAAGGTCGGTACAGGTGGCGGAGGTGGTGGTGGTGGTGGCGGTGGCGGATCGGGAGGTGGGTTTGGAGGACCTGGAGGTTTCGGCGGTATGACACCGAATCAGCTTCTGTTGGCTGCTGTCAGTACTTATGCTCTTTGGAGCATGACCCAGCCCGATGATGTCCGAAGCAAGGAGATCACCTGGCAGGAATTGTAAGTTCACACACATGTCCAGTCGACTTAATCGTTGTCAACCGATCGATCGTTGATGCTGATGCGTTCATCCTATTATTAGCCGAAATTCCCTTCTCGCCCGAGGCATGGTCTCATCCCTTGAAGTCGTAAATCGAAACAAGGTCCGAGTTCACCTGCACAACCCCATTAGCCCCTCTGGATCTCAGACTCCTAACGCTACCGGCGTATCAAATCTTCCTTCGCCGTCACATGGACCCGCTCCTTATACGTTCACCATTGGCTCGCTTGAGGCCTTTGAGACCCTCCTTGTTTCCACTCAAGATGAACTCGGTATTCCCCCTGCTGAGAGAATACCCGTCTCGTACCGAGAGGAAATCTCTACGTTCTCGACCATCATGCATTTCGCCCCTACCCTTCTGATCGGTGGTTTGATCCTCTGGATGGCCAGACGAGGTGGATCGGCGATGGGTGGCGGTGGACCTGGTGGCGGTATTTTCGGTGTAGGCAAGAGTAAGGCCAAGATGTTTAACAAGGATGAGCAGGTTTCTGCCAGGTTCAAGGATGTGGCCGGTATGGACGAGGCCAAGGAGGTCAGTTCTCTCACGCACAATGAATTGCGCAGCACAACTGACATTTGCTGCCCATCCGTTTCCAGGAAATCATGGAATTCGTAAAGTTCTTGAAGGAGCCTCAAAAGTACGAAAAGCTCGGTGCCAAGATTCCCCGAGGTGCCATCCTTTCCGGTCCACCCGGTACCGGTAAGACCCTTCTCGCCAAAGCTACTGCCGGTGAAGCTGGTGTCCCCTTCCTTTCAGTCTCCGGTTCAGAGTTTGTCGAGATGTTTGTCGGTGTCGGTCCTTCCCGAGTGCGAGACCTATTCGCCAACGCCAAGAAGAACGCCCCCTGTATCATCTTTGTCGATGAAATCGATGCTATTGGTAAATCACGAGGTAAAGGCGGCTCGTTCGGTGGTAACGATGAGCGAGAATCAACCTTGAACCAGCTTTTGGTCGAGATGGACGGTTTTGGAACCAATGAGCATGTCGTCGTTCTGGCCGGTACCAACAGAGCCGATGTATTGGATAGTGCCTTGATGCGACCTGGACGATTCGATCGACATATCGCCATTGACCGACCCGATATTGGCGGTCGACGACAGATCTTCGGCGTACATCTATCCCCTCTCACCCTTTCACCTGAAGTATCGAAGGATCAGATCGCCGAGAAGCTCGCTCTCTTGACTCCTGGTTTCTCAGGTGCCGATATCGCCAATGTATGTAACGAGTCTGCTCTTCGAGCCGCTCGACGAGGTGGCGACGCCGTTACTGAGGAAGACTTTGACGGTGCTATCGAGCGAGTCATTGCTGGTCTCGAGAGGAAGTCTAGAGTGTTAGGCAAGGACGAGAAGAAGACCGTTGCATACCACGAAGCCGGGCACGCTGTCTGTGGATGGTTCCTCGAGCACGCCGACCCGTTACTCAAGGTTTCTATCATCCCCCGAGGTGTCGGTGCTCTCGGATATGCCCAGTACCTACCCAAGGAGCGATTCTTGTTCTCCACTGAACAATTGATCGACCGAATGTCAATGACTCTCGGTGGTCGAGTATCCGAAGAGATCTTCTTTGGTAAGATCACCACTGGTGCTCAGGACGATTTACAGAAGATCACCAAGATGGCATTCGAAGTTTGCGCAAACTACGGCATGAACCCTGAGATCGGACCCATCTCTTACGGTGGACGAGATCAACAGTCTGAAGGATTCCAAAAGCCATTCTCGGAGGCTACGGCCGAAGCACTCGACAGAGCCGTCAAGAAGATGGTTGTCGACGCTCATACAAGGACAACGGAGTTATTGACTAAGCACAAGGCCGAAGTAGAGAAGGTCGCGCATCTGTTGTTGGAAAAGGAGGTGATTACGCGAGAGGATATGAGGTTGTTGCTTGGACCTAGACCATTGTGAGTAGACTGGATGCCGTTCTCATACCAGAGATGCCCCGTGTCTCTAAATCCGATCATCACACTGATCTTTGCAAACGTTGCCACTGCGTAGCGAGCACAAGGACGAGATGGACGAGTACATCGAGGCTCAATTAGACAGGAAAAAGGAGAAAGATACGTGAGTCAGAGTCTCCCTGTTTGTCAGGTATAACTCGTAGCTTGTATGGTCTATGCTGATTATCGTCCTCTCGTCTACGTGTATAGCGCCCCTGAAGATACTAACGGACCTACGCCTGCGTTGGCTTATAAGCCTATCGACATCAAGGAGGTCGACTAAGCGAAGGCAATTAAACGGATAGCAGTGCGCGAGCAGTCAATGATGGCATCATACATTCATTATTTTACATACGGATTGCATTCAACAGTGATAGGCAGGAAACAAGCAGTATGAATTCGTCTTTCACCGATCCTCGAATCCTTGGTCTTGTCATTGGTTCTTGAGCGTTTCTATGTGCTTTACTGTACGCTGATTACTGGTACAAGTCCGTATCCTTTTGGGATTGCGATTGCATCACTATGGTAGGTTCACCAAGACTCGTTATCTGCATGCAATTGTCAAAGAAAGGCGCAAAAGCACTGCAGATCAATCGATATTCATTACTGTATCCGGAATTTGAATCAGAAACGTTATACAATCCTGTAGTCGCCCTTCATTACATGTACCGTATAGTAGTCAGTCTCGTGCTACTGTACAGCATCTATCGTCCGTAATCATCAAACTCCAACTCAGGAGACATACTCATACCCAGTCCCAATCCTATAGCTCGCCTAGGCCTCGGCGAGTACACTTCGGCTCCTCTATCCGTACTTCTTCCGCCTCTACCTTCAACCCCGGTCCCGATCCCGGTCCCATTGATATTATACTCCCACTCGTTCTGTTCGGGCGATATGGGTGCATCAGCCCATTCGCGATTGCGATGCTCCTTTCGAACATCATTCGAGAGATGCAAGTTTTCGTGGCGACTTTGAGTACAGGTATCTTCTGCTCCAGATTGATGTTGGTTCCGATCGTCATAGCTCCTTCTTCTAGCATCGCCGTCGTAGTCGCGGTCGTGGCCCAATGCTTGACTTCGGTCCTGCTCTCTTGCTTCAGTTTTATCCCCCCGTCCCGTCCTAAACCCGAACTCGCCTTTATAAGTTGTACCTCGCTGCGAGCCATCGCTGTACTTGTAGGGGTCACTGACTTCGGTCGATCGTTCGATAGGGTAAGATGACCGTGCGAATGGGAGAGGAGGCATTGTTACTCTCCTCGGATTGGGGTGACGCTGCTCCTGTGGCTGAGGTGGCTGCTGTGGCCATGGCTGGGGACGATGATGACCTGCTTGAGCGCGATATACGAGTACGCGATCCGGGTCGTGCCGCTCAACTAACCTGTTGCTTGAAGCAACAGCGATCTGATTAGCGTGGTGGATGTTGATTGTTTGTTTGAAGGACGCGCTGATAGTTCAAGGTGATGTGCTGTGATGTGATCTGAAAGTACAAGGAGAAAATAACAGTACATATGGTCCTACTTACATTCGTTCATAATCCATCTCGCAGAGCTGACACCCCCTGACGAAAGTCTGATGTTTCCGATGCCGTTCAAAAATAATTGATCGGCCGATATGTGCATGACCGGTTCCAGGAGTATGAGTGGCGGTGATGGGCTCTGTTGGGAGAGATGGGCGAGCTGGTTGAGGGAGATTTGGAGAGCGCTGAGTTCGGAATGGCGGATGGCGGATCGGGGAAGGGGAAGGGGATTGCATCAAATCAGCAGCATTTATTCATAAATACTGTACAATCAGCCTGTGTTCTGTGTGCTCGGCATGTGCTCGTATTGATTCCTCATACCGTACTAGTACTCGTAATCTGCCTCGCGCGGAAAGCTATCACTCACCGTCATAGGTACCGACTCGTGAGGCCCCCTTTTACCATCTTCATCTCTAACAGATAAATCTTCATACCTCGAAATAGCCCTCTGGACGCCCTCGGCTCTCCGACCGCTTGGCTGGGTTTCACTTCCACTTCCACTTCCACTCCCCTTCCCGCTCCCGCTCCCAAATCTTCCGGTGAGAGCTTCGCTCAATTGTCGGTCGTCCGTGATTTTTGCATCTCGTCGATCTGGTTGATTTCCTTGTTCTGAAGGGGAAGGCGGACGGAGACCAGAAGATACATATCGTCGTAATGGTAAGGGCGCCGCAGACTGGGTAGCAGAAGATGCCTGAGGACGACCGAGTGTTTTCTGTCCCGAGAAGCTGGGTTGAGGATGATGGGTATCGGACGACAGTGTCGCGGTGGTTGATGTTGTGGTAATGGTACTGGTACTGGTACTGGACGCTTGCGTCGATAGCGATGGTAGGGAATGATGAGGTATCGGCGGAGAAGTCTCACAACCATCAGCTATATCGGGACTCGTAGTGAGTCCGGCCGCCGAAATTTGATCGAAGCCGGACTTGATGTAAGCAGGAGGCTTCTGCTTTGATTCGGATGTCTTATCTGAGCGCCTACATATTATAGGGGGATTCTGGGCCCTGATTTCTGCTTTGGCAGCCTGATTGCCGAAGACCGGGGGAGAAGCTGGCTCCGGCTCCGGCTTCGGCTCCGTTCTCGCACTAGCACCAGCACCCTCCAATGTAGCCAATGTCTTCGGCTGGGGTAAGGCAGAAGCAGATGCGGAGTTTGTATTCGTACTTGTATCTGACGACACATTGTCGCACGTACCAAACCCAAATCCACCGATACCGATAACCTGCTTAGCAGCATCCCCGACCTTGGAGGACGCCGGATCGGGAGCGTTAGTACTCGTGCTCGTACCTTTGATGGTATCCCAGGCGCTCTGGCCGACAATATCGCTTTCACCCAAAGCGACTCGAGCTTTGATCAAACGAATTTCGTCCCGCCTCTTCTCTTCTTCCACCTCCTCTTCTAGAGACTGAGGAAGGCCCAAAGTCCACTTCGCATCTGCCAAGCATCTGACTACGGTACGATCATCACAATCCAATAACATAACACAATAATCAGCCATGTTCTTGGCTTGGTCATAAATCGAAGGGATCTGAGTGCCGTTGCGAGGGACAGTGTGATGAGAACACGAGACTAGAAGACCGGCGCCTCTCCTCCTCTTTTGGTTGATAGAGTTCCGTCGGTATACTCACAATATTCGATATCGGGGTATGAAGAGCTCGTCTTTCTCAGCCCATCTGAATGGAAAGCCAATAGGTTCGAAGCTAGAACTCCTGAAGATGATGCTAGTCTGAGTAAGATCGAAGCTTGCTTGGTACCGATGAGCGAATGGTGGTCTCTGCGAAATCGGACGGTCAACACGCAGCACAAGAGACGAGGACAATGATTCAGCAAAGTCAGTCTTTGCTTCGATCAACCATCAACCATCAACCTGTGGAGACAGAGGTGAAAAAGCTCGAACAACTCACTCTTGCGCTCGGGAGATATCGCCGCTCAAAGTATCTTTTAGGGCTAGGAGACCTGAATGAGCACCGGCCGTATCGGATGACGATTTCGAGGCTTTTCGATATGCTTTTTCTGCTCACATCACACAGCCAAGGAGCCAAGGATGGCTTGATCAAGATCAGCCGAACTGAGCTGCGTTGATACTCGTAATTAAAATCAATCGAAAGAGACGGTACTCGTATATGGATGGATGGCGGACGTACCGGCCTTTTCGTGCTTCTTGCCTATTACACCTAGATAAGCATCGTGCGTCCGACTCTCTTTCTGAGTGGCGAGTATAACCAAATGTGAAATCAGTTATCCCGTATCCTGCATTGTCTGGCAGACAGACCGGTGTACAAAGTAGGGGAAAGGGCCCGAGAGATCAATCTGCTCACTGCTAGCAAGTTAAAGTACTTTGACGCATCGCTATTGGCATCGTCGTATTCCTTGTCAACCTTCTTTGACAACTTGAGTGTCAGGTCCGATAAGCCTTCGAGCATTGCTGCTGTCGGTCGGATAGTCTGGGCTGAAAGGGAACCGTTAGTTTCAACGGATATTTGATGATACAGTATCAAGTGGGGGTTCCTCACTTACCAGCAACTTCAGTCTTATCCATACACCCGGCCAAACCTTTCAGTGCATTGCCCAATTTGCGCCCCGACTTGCCTAAGGAAGCAATTACGATCCTATACTCGTTCCAAGCTACCAATACCTCCTCCATAGCCTTGACAGTTCTTAACGCTTCTTCCCTGCTGACATACCTACCCTTAGACGCCTGAGAACCGGATCTCGATGTCGATGTCGGGATTGTGGAGGTCGGAGTGGTGGGAGCGGAGGACGGGCCGGGAAAACAGGAAGTACGATCCGACGCAGGGGATCTGCCGGTCGATGAAGAGGGGGAAGCAGGGCCAGGGCCCAGTGGCGAAGACGTTGGGATCGAGAGGGATGTTCGAGAGGGCGAGAGGGAGAGTGTTTTGAGAGTGAACATAGTGGTGGACAAAATGCTCTGCTCTGAGCTAATCAGTATAGTATAGTGAGAACTCAATTCGAATTGACAAGCTGAAATGAACAACTATCGACGAGTCAGTAAATCTACATGTATCCACGCATCGTAAGCCATGTCCTTGTCTTCTGTAAACGAGCTGAGAATGTCAGTACGATAAAGCTTCCCGGATCAGACCACACACTGTTCTGACGAGCGTGTGAAGGGCGTCCAAAGAAGCTCAGGCGAAAGGGGTGAGTATCGTATTCTTATCTGTTTCCTTGCGTTTGTTCCTGTTTCCAATGAGAGGATCGTGCTTCAGGGCGCAAAGAAGCCACAACACACGCAACGCAACACAACTCGACACACACACACACACACAAACACACACACAGTTGCCACCACGTCGGTTGCTGTACCTTTTCAGATCAGTGAGTCTCTTGTAGTGAGCTTTGCCGTGTTGATCGTCGTTATCAAGTCGAGTTTCCGGATAGCCTATTGACGCTTACAGTACGCGTATAACATCGATTGAGCCCTTGAATCCAGCAAGCAAGCAAGCAAGCAAGCAAGCAAGCAGTCGGCGTCGATCGATTGCTCGCGCGTATTGTGGGAATCGATTTCAGTACGAGTATGCGGCGATCTCCGCCATATCGGCTATTCCTATTTTACGACGTCATACGCACTGCACTGCACTCTGCACCATACGCACTCAAACTGCAGCTGTCCATCGTCCATCGTGACTAGTCTCAGTCTCAACCCCATGTAGGGGATCGAGTGATCGTACTATCCAATCCAATCCGACCATATACATCTCATCTCATTTGACTCTGGTTCCCTCTTCATTGACCCATCCCAATACCAGTATACAAGTAGCCTCATTCATATACACAGATCATCCGCACTTTGCATAATCACAATGGCTTCCACTCACTCCAAGTTCCCCATCTTCATCGCGGCCACCATCGGTGAGTATACCAACCTGTCTAGCAGACATCCAGGACGCAGAGATCTGGATGTCGGCTGTGAACACCATGGCCGGCATATCCTTGTATTCGGGTACTTGTAGGAACCTACTACTTGAGAGCTAGACTGATTCCTTTCGATCCATCTTTTCAGGTGCCGCCGGCGCTTACTATATCGTCGCTCCCAAGACCGAGCGATCGGGTAAGACCCCCGGTCCTACTCCCACCGAGGGACGGGGTCAATCTGCCATCTCGGGCAAGAACAGTGATGAGTGAGTATCACTATTGGTTCTATCCACTGTCCCCTCCTCTCCTCGTCGGTTCCAACCTTTGCTTGCATTGTACTGGCTTGCACCAGTACCTGGGAACTGGGTTTCGATGTCGGGAAAATCACGGTGTCATTACTGCCTGGACTTGAACCAGACGAAACCAGACGTTCGATTCCAGCGCTACTCCAAGAGGACAACCAATGCTGATGAGCTCACTCAATGTGTGATCGATTTCTCTCCTTCTTGTAAATAGATCCCCATCGTCTCACTCTCCTCACCCTGCTCTGAAGTACGGCGGTGCCGCTCCTGGAGATGACAAGACGACGACAGTAGCTGGTACCTCTCAGCAGAGCAGGAAATCATACTCTGGTGAGTAGGCTTACATCGAAATGACGCTACCGCTGCGCCATGACTTCTATGTCAGGACTATCTTCATTGTCCTTGTCATATTTCTCCGTGCTGTAGATGCTGATGGGTGATGGGTGATATCATCGCGTGGCACAGCCGACCACGACGTCAAGACTCGGGACAACCCCAAGGGACAGGACGGTACCAATGGAGGCGGCGTCGGTGTTGCTGAGATGAGGGAGAGGAAGATGCAGGGTCAGGGTCTGCCCAGTCCTCAGGTGAGCGATGATCCTTTTTTTTTCTTTCAGCCTTACTTCTCTTCCCTTCCAGCATGGAGTCCTTGATGATGTTCTGGATTCTGGAAGGACATCCAAAGTACCTGCGTTGGAGTGGGAGTGGAGACTACTTCAATGCATAGCTTGGCCCAAGTGAGCATCGATGCTGATTGTGCGATGCTTTGATCTACAGGGAGGCGACACCAAGGCTCAGGCCGTCGAAGTCCAGCAGGGCTACAATGACGGTCAGGGTCCTATGCAGTCCCGAGGCTGGTTCGGATTTGGCGGAAGCAAGTAGACCAAACTGTCCGCTTGTGTGCGTAGCGTATCAGGGACTGGTGGAATTGATCGGACGCATGAACGCATGGAGTAATATCAAGCCGGAGTTGACATGGTGAGATCAAATGGGACGTTGTTGGGGATAAAGCAGCATGCGATGTGGGGGACAGCGTGAAATGGCAAACAAAGGCGTCAATGGAACTGTACAATGTACAATTTGCTGTTTCTCGAAGAGAAATAAGTTCATCATAATGCAACAAACGTCAAGAAGTGTAACTGCAAAGCCGGAGACCAGCCTTTCTGTATGGACTAAAGAAACGCGGGGAAAAGAACAGGGCACATACCCTGCGCCCAGTCTCGACAAGACACGATGCTTTCCACCTGTACTGCATCTGCCAATGTCGCTTTTGGGAGTTCATTGACACTCAGCTTGTCATGGTATGCCGCGTGTGACATGTGGTTTGGGCTGTGGGCGGAAGAACGAATGGCGGTGTAAGGTCACACTCTTTTTTCACCTGCGAGGTCTCGAGCTTTCGACCGCCGAAAGAGTCTATGATCGATCACCTCACCGTACCTTTACCCTACTTTATCCAACACCTTCCACCATCGCGTGCGTCAGTACGGTATCCGTGCCATGACCTGGAAGAGCGTGACAGCCTGTGCGTGTGCGCGGGCGCGATGCGGGAGAAGCAATTGCGCGGATGCATGCATTGGTGCTGTTACCATAACTGACACCTCGAGTCTCGGTTGAACTTACCGTTCATCTGGATCTGTAGGTTCGCCCTAGAAGAACAAAAGGCTCGTCATCCAATTTCCAATCCGATCGGGGAATTGACGCCACACCTACTGAATTAGCGTTTTTATAGGTTAATTAGCGTGCGGCGTCGGATTATCTTTCATCCTTTATCCTTTATCAGCTTTCTTATTGTTCTCTTTTCACTCGATTCTCACAGACTCATATACACACGGTCATTCCTCTTACCCTCTCTCTCTTTCGAGCATGCATACCATATCCTTCGAATCTCGAAGGAATTTTCGGTCTCGATGAGATCAATCTGCTTCCGACGCTATACGCAACGCAACATGACCGTCAGAACGAATCAACGGACGTCTATGTCCTATCAATCGTCAAAAACAATAGACAAAACACAGTGCCTTTAAGAGCTGACCTTGACCAATCTACGCAGACTAGACTAGCATTCACAGCTTTTCACTCAGTTTCTATTGTCTTCTTCATCACCCTCATCTAGATCCCTTGACCGTCAGTCCGTCGGCACGTGTATCCCCTCGTTCCTATGTTTTCATGTCGAGGGAACAAGGCCTTACATTACAGTATGCATATTATTTGTATGTAAGTTACTTGTATCCTCGAGCTCCCACCCACAACACCTTCGTCAATCCCCATCGGATCTTCCGATTATCAACCCCCCTTGCCCTTTTTAGCCAGGTCTCTACAAATTACCTGAGCACCTCGGACATTCGAGCTAAGATCACTTCGGAGATCTTAAATACTCAGTTGAGTCTACTGTACGAGTAGCTGTCTAGGCGCAGGGCGCATAACATGATAAATTCTGCTAATTGATAGCTTGAACCAAAGTTGATCGATGGCTGATTGATCGATTGGTTGATTGTTTTAACTGCACGCACAGAATACTGATCGGACCTCGGTGTACCTCCTCCTTATCCTCGTGCGTGACGAGGAACAGGGATCACACAATGACTCGAATCCTCGGACTGACGAGAAGCTGATGACATGAACAAGGACGAGGACTGAATAATTGATTGATCGATCGATTAGTTTGATTGGTTCGTTTTGCTTCTTCTTCATCAACCGTTCGATGCTTCAAGCTGATTCTGCTGTTTTGGCTCTAAACACTAAACACTCAAGCTCACTTTTCGAAGCGGGGTAGAGATCGATTAATACTCATCAATACCGTATCATCCAACCACAGCAACACCATAAACAAGTGTACTACAGGACGAACAAGCAAGAGCATAAGTTGGTAACGACTACGACCACGACCACGACCACGATCAGATCTTCAGCTTCAGCCATGACGATGTTCTACCCACTCCTCTGCACGGTCCTGAGCCAGCTCCATTCGCCAAGGACGATCGAGGTGCTCCTGATATCGCTCGCTTTGGCTGTTTCATGGGTATTCAAGGTGGTTGTGTGGAAGCCGCTTACTTCGCCTTTGAGCAAGTTGCCCCATCCCCCAGGGGGAACGGGCTTGGAGGGACATGCAGCTCAGATCATGGAGTGAGTCCGATCCTACGATTGCCCGATCTCCAACTTGACCCCATCGATTCACGTTTAGTTGTCGACTCTAGGACTCTCCAGTCTTGCTGATATTCTGTATCCTCATGGGCTATTGTGATACAGCCTGCAAAGCTCGACAGTCCACGGATGGATCGATTCCCTAGGCCCTACATTCAGAGTGAACGGTACCTTGGGCCTAAACCACCGACTATTCACCCTCGACCCCCGAGCATTGAACCATATCTTATCCCAGACAGATATATATACCAAGAGCCCCCTGTTAAGGGATCTGGTGAGGAGGTACATGAAGGAAGGCCTGATCGTTTCTGAGGGGGAGAGACATCGGATCCAGAGGAAAGTGGTTCAGAGGCTTTTTAGTAGGAATGGGCTTAAGGGGATGGCGAATGTCGTGCAGGTCAAGGCGGGGCAGGTGAGTGTATGCAACTCAAGCTCTGACGGTCCATATTCAGGTTTCTTCATACGGATTAAGGAAGAGGTCTCCAGCTTGCTAGAAGAGAGGGATGAAGGCTCTCTGTCCGCCTGGGGGATGTCGATCATAGCTTCGATATACTGTAAAGCTGACTCAAGAATCCCTGTGTTACGGTCCGTGACGACCCATCATCGTATTGTGCAGCTCCGAGACATCATCTCCGACCTTTGTGCCAACCCAAACCTCGCAGCGCCCTACGCCATCCTTTCCACTTCCTCCTCGTCTGAGGGAGCTACTCGCAAAGATGGGGGAAGGGAATTAGACATCTATTCTGCTTCGACAAGAAGTACCTACGATATCATCGGTGAGATAGCAGTTGATATGCCGTTTGATTCACTTGGAGATCGGGCTGGTGAGATTGGTGGGTTTTACGAAAGATTCGAGAAGATGCAGATGCCTTCTAGTGGGATGAGAATGATGTTGGGTCTGCTCGTACCTTGGGTCGAGAAGCTTTGGGTGAGTAGTATCGGCATGCCTCACAGTACAACGAGTCTCAGTCTCAAGAAGGTCTCTCAATCTACAGAAGAAAGGGAATTCATGTTCTGGCACTAACCATTCGGTGCGATGTAGCCCAGCGAGAGCTACAAAGCCATCACAGCAGCCATGGGTCCCCTTGAAGATCTCTCGAAACGCATGATGGTCGAGCGCCAGCGAGAAATCAACGAAGGAAAGAGAGAGAATATAGCAGATAATAGGGACCTATTGACCCTGATGTGTGAGTTGTCGGATCCCAGGCCGGGCCAAGAAGAGGGTTCCCTCGACGTATCTACTAATCTTGCTGCCCCTTTCACTTTGCCTGTATACGAACTTTGCGTGCCTTTAGTACGATCGAATATGACCAAGGGTATGAGTTCGGACCAGAAGCTACGTGATGAGGAAATCACGGGCCAACTCGCTACTTTCATGTTTGCCGGATCAGACACAACGGCGTGAGTATCGTACTGTATGGCTTGGGCCTCTGGGCATACCTCACACTAGTATGCACTGAACTGCACTGCACAGTGTGATCAGAGTACGAGCTGACTCGTCAGAGTCAATGTTGATTCCACGACCACGTTCATATTCACAGAGGAACGATTGCCTTTGGGATGTATCAGCTAGCCCAGCATCGCGAGATCCAAGATCAACTTCGAGCCGAAGTCTTATCATATGGCGATACTCTTCCTTACGAGCAAATGGACGATTTGCCGTTCCTCGACGCTGTTGTCAAAGAGATATTGAGGATTAACCCCTCGCTTCCTGGTACCGTGAGTGAAGGACATATATATCTATCTTGCATGCATCGTCCATTGTGCTTCCTACCCAGATCACAACAACCAACGTTTAAGGTTGAGCGGGAGTGAGGGAAGCAGCGAGCGTAGATTGACTTTAATATGGTCACAAGAGCTGATCCCCCCTGTCTGTCTGGCCGAACCGACTGATTGACAGGTCCGCCAAGCTGCGAAAGACGATATCATACCCCTGGCGGAACCGGTAACGCTCACAGATGGTAAAGTGGTATCGGAGCTGAAGATTCGAAAGGGGCAGATTGTGAGTGGTACTTACTGTCCAATCGTGTCATTGTATCTGTAGCTGTATCGACCAGATCTCCGGAAGTCATACCGACCGTGGCACACGTATCGAAAGAAAGCGAAGCAGGTGCTGACTACACCCACCTAACACCACGCGATCAGGTCCACATCCCAATCGAGCACTTGCACACTTCAACCTCGATCTGGGGCGACACAGCAGCCGAATTCAACCCATCCCGATTCCTCTCGATGTCCCTAGGTCAATCAACAGCATCTCCATCCACACCGCAAACAGCTACTTTCCCTCCTGCGTCTTTGTCTTCGTCATCATCATCCGTGTGGGCAGGATTCACATTCTCCCCTTTGACTCCTCCTTTATCAGCCTCGACGAACGCTTCTGGCTCTGGCTCTGGGTTTAGTGGATCGCCGATGACGCCTACGTTTGAGGAAGGTGCCGAAGGATGGGGCGGCGGCAACACAAACACATCGACATACACAAGGAAAAGCTATGCCAGTGACAGGCGATCATCCGCTTTCTCAGATCTTGGTTCCTCTTCCTCGTCCCCATGGGATGACCGTGGATCGGCGTCACCGCCCGTGAACGAGGCACCGTCATCTTTTTCCATGTGTGCTGCCACTGCCACTGCCAGAAGAGGTTCCGCCCCCTTGCTCCACCAGCACAAGCACGGAAGGCTCTCTGGACCACTATCATCACCACCCACGATGACGCCCGAGTTCTCTCAATCCCCTTCACCAGATAGATCGACTTCTGATTTCAGTACCAGTACCAGGAGCCGCAGCTCAGCAGCTATGAGCGCTTCGACCAATGCAAACGCAAACGCGTATACGAACACGCCTGCGCCTGGAGTCTGGCCAAACTTCATGACCTTCATAGATGGTCCGCGACGCTGTATAGGCTACAAGCTCGCTATTATGGAGATCAAAATCATGATTTTCACTCTTATCAGAGAGTTTGAGGTGGAAGTTTGTGAAGACAAGGTGATTAGGAGGTGGAATATGTAAGTCGATTTAATTCGACGGGACAGCGAGTTGGTTCTCCATTCTCCATCCCGCGCAATGGGGATCGTCTAGCCTGCTAGCATATCGTAATGCACTCTAGACGGTCTGCAAGACTGCAAAGATGAGACGTGCGCTGACACTGTGGTTCATACGCCTTTCTACTCGCTTGCTTCAAACGTCTTCACTCTCACTTTAGGCTCAGCACGAGACCATTTGAACAAGGTACACTGTGGTCAAAAGGTTCAAGCCTCCCATTGATCTTCAAGCCATTCCAGAGGAACTAAGAAGGTTGATCGTTTGTCGACCGATCAGTGTTTTTACGGTAAATCAGCAAGTATAGGCAATGGAAGCTCTGCCTGCATATTGTGGCGATGCTGCACTTGTACCGTATATCTTCATGCTCGACCCCACCCGACATGAAGGGACGGTAGTGTAGTCACTTTGTCGGTTTGGTCAATCAAGCAAGCAAACAAGCAAACAAGCAAGCAAGCAAGCAAGCAAGCAAGCAAACAAGCAGATCATGTAGTGCAGAAACCAATGTAACTTGCTCGTACTGAATACTATATGTATATACTGTATTTCGATAGAGTACGGCACGGTTGTTCGGCCAAACTCACATGACTCGTGACGATACGGAAACAGCAACAGCGCTTCATCTCGGTGTCCAGAGAATCGTCCAGTCAATCGGTTCACTCATTGTCCTGCTTGTTAATGCGGGACCGACCGGCCCACTCCAACCCTACCCAGATCAGTACAGTTCAGCTCGGAATGGGATTGATGCACTGATAACCATGCAACACATGAATGATGTCATGACATGTATTTGTATGTATGTATGGATCATATATGAAGGTGTTTCTGTTTGTGCTTGATTTCATTCATGCTCGTCGATTCGTGTCGACCTAACCTCGCCGAGCCTGGAGGACTCTCGTTGTGCTTCTTCTCTTGTGTCTACGGGCTGAAGATTGATGTTTTATACAAAAGATGGGGTATTAAGAATAAGTAAAGGTTGATGATGCTTTTCCAAGCTGCTCGACAACATGCCGGTAATGAGGTAAGAACCTATGCTAGCCTGCGTGAAAGATCACACAAGGTGGAGGGGCCGTTCTCTCCTTACGCAGCACTACACATCGTTGGGGAAACAGCTTCTCGTCAGTCATCTGCCATGAGATTTTCCGAACCAAAGCCGAACGTCGGACAAGAGCGAGCAAGCACAACACAGCACAGCATATCACGACACTCACGCAGTCTCCGCCTCGACAGCCTGCTCGACTTCGATTGGCTTCATCTCCTTTGCGACCTTAGCGGTGATCTGCCTATCGCCGATAAGAGTGCCCTGGACCTTCTCAACAGCCTCGGCCTGCTGAGACTCATTCTCGAGCTCGACGAAACCGAACCCCTTGGAAGCCTTGAAAGGCTTGCTTCCAGGTCGAGCTCGTCGGATACCCTGAACGATCTTGGCGGACTTGACATTGATGGACAGGTTGGTGAAGATAGTAGCGAGGGCTTCATCGTCGACGCTGAAGGGGAGGTTGGCGACAAAGATGGTGTTCTGCGCAAAGAAATGATGGTTAACTCAGTCTGAGAAACCTTTTTCGTTCTCCAAGGCAAATAGAAATAAATCTTGGCAGATCTTGGACGCACCTTGGACTCCTCGCCGGTAAGCTCAAGTCGAGGCTTTCGCTCCTTCTTGGCTCTAGGGGCCCTCTGCTTCTTCTCACCCTCGCCATCGGCGGCCGCATCGATCCTGCCTTTAGAAGCAGACTTGCTGGACTCTTCCACAGCGGTCTCGTCCTCGGCCTCGCCCTCCTCGCCTTCTCCGGGAAGTCGTCGTCGGGGCTTCTGCAAAGCAGAGACACGATCACAGCGTATGGGTCAGCTGAACGCGCCAGTATGTCTTGTGTGTCGCGTGATACAAGTATCCCAAGCGGTTCGTGACCCACCTTCGCCTTGCTCTTCCTCTTCTTAGATTTGGTCTCGCCCTCCTTGGAAGCGTTAGCGACAGCAGCCGCACCCTCAGCCTCCTTGGCGACAGCAGCCTTCTCGGCCTTGGCTACCTTTGCCGCCTCTCGCGCGGCGCTCCTCTTCTCGTCCTTTGCCTTTCGGAGCTCGGCGACCTCCTCGGCGGGCTTGGCGATCTCGAGCTTGACCTTTCGGTCTCCCATCTCTGAAGAAGCGACCAAGACCGAAAACATATACGTCAGGCACGTTGAGCCATGTGTCGTGGACACTCTCGATATTGACGAGAGATGCGGGACGGGGCATGCTGGACCGGCAGGGTGGACTCACCCTTCTCGTTCAACTGCTCGACAGCCTTCTTCGCATCATCGGCGTTCTTGTAGGTGACGAAAGCGTAGCCGGCAGGTCGTCGACCGAACCTCAAAGGAAGGGTAACGGACGCGCTATAACGACAATCAGAATCATGTCGGTTTCAGCTTTGTTCGCGAAGTCCGTTTCAGATTTTCGATATCCATCAATTCAAAGGAGGGACATTGTGATAACGCTGGCGACCGTAGCGACGGGCTCTGCGGGTGAGGCGGGGGGACTCGGCAATCGAATTGACTTACATCTCACCGCCAGCGGGAGCGACGAACTCTCGGATCTGTTCCTCGGTAGCCTGTCATAGCATTACAGCGCGTTAGTATGACTCAAGGAGCACGCCCACTGATCTGACATCTTGGTACATAACACATACAGAATAAGAGAGGTTGCCGACGTAAACCTGCAATCAGAGGAAGAAGTCAGCTCCGATGATCATCGGCATTACGCTTGTCATGTCTTGACTAGGGACAGTGAGCGAGCCTAATAGATGAACGAATGTGCGCCCACTTACCCTGTTTCCGTCCTCACCCTTGGGGATGTCAGCGACATTGGACAACGCGTTGTCGTTGGTAGTAGCAGTTGCGGACATGGTTAATCGATCGCGGTGGGGACTGTGTCGGGATTCTGGAGTGGTCAGACGCTGCTGAAGAAGGCGGTATGAAAAAGAGAGGGGGGGTAAATACTCCTTGCGATTCGAGTAAGAGTTTGAGTGGGCTCTGAGTAATCGAAAGAGACTGGAGAGAGGAGAGGAAGAGGAAGAAGGAAGAGGAAGGAAGATGAGGGATAGGTCTAGGGGTGGTGGGTGATGTGATCGAGCACACCGTCACTCTAGGTGCTAAGTGGGCGGTCCGTCGTGTGAGTGGAGTACCCTGGCATAGTGGCGGTAACGGACGTGGAGGTCATTCAAGTACTGTACGTAATACTATCAAGGTCATTCATTTATTGTAGGGGCCCCACGCTTCATGTCAGTGCAACGTGCTGACGGCATTTCGGCGTATATGGTCAAAGTGGCATTTGTCCGCAATCACAATCCGTCTGGCACACCCATACTCTGCAGAGTCCACAGATGCGACGCGTTCCGACCCGCGAAGACAAGACCTCAAGCTTGGCTTTTCATTGCGGATACCCAAGGAAGAAAGTACATCTCGACTCCTCCCGTAGACTTAAATGGGAGAGACACACTTCGTCGTACTATAAATCCAGAAGGGCCGAGGATGCCGGTCGATCAATGCCGTGCGTAATGTGGCCAACTCTTGCGGCCGGTGGTCTCGAATACACAACTGATCGAAAGATGCAGTGATCTTAGAAACCTGTCCCCAACGGATGTCACGCTGTTTCAGAACGCTGCTCTGCAGTTAGAGGAGGCGCTCGCGATAGGAGAGATTGGCGAGATAACCTGGTCGCTATAGCAGCAGATTGAACCCCTGAAAATAGATGATTAGCGAGTGAGATAGTGAGATGTTCAGTCGCTCGCCTCGCGAGCCAATAACAGCCAATCAACGGGTACGCAAAACGTCTCTTTCCCGTAGTAGCGGTGCGTATCTGGACAGCAGCACAGCAGCGCGTCATCAAGCAACGCTGTCCTCGAGTACGGCCGTTGTGAGAAACGGAGTCGAGTCGGAGACGGCGAGGCAGATTTTGCGCCACTCCTATGTTTCCTATGCACGTACTCGTACAGTACAATACAGTCCGCTGGCTCGGATGGAGCCGGGTCCGGTTACAATTTGGCCGATGCAATTCAAGTGGCACCACAGCTACAGCGCAGTCCGGCGCGCGGAGGTTGCTTGTGTTTTGTATTTTCGAACCAACGGTATCCTCCGAGCGAGCTCATCGCATCACACAGATCAAGATTTCAAGCAGAGTTTCGAAGTGATCCTATCTCTTGAGCAGGCTAGGGCAAATCAGGTCGGCGGTTCTTGGCATTCTCGCTTCGCTTGCTTTGCTTGCTTTGCTTGCTTGCTGACTGAGCGAGCAGGACTGACTCGCCTGAGCTGTATGCGTGCCGGGCCGGAACCTAAGCCAAGGTGACTGACTACAAGCGGCAATTAGGCTGGGAAAAAACAGACTCCATTTCAACCCGTTCCTGCTGTGCTCGTCGTCACAATTTGAATCTCCGTGCCATGTGTGTGTGTGAAAATCGTGTCTTCGTCTTCACCATGAAAATAGAACTTCGGGCCTCGACTACTCAGTCGTAAGGCAATAGTATCGAAGAGAGGAGTCATGGTTGGTTGTGATGCGATATCGCCCTCGGTTCGCACTCGCTCTCACATGACCCTCCTTCCTTCCTTCCTTCCTTCCTTCCTTCCTTCCTTCCTTGGTCCTATCATTGCGGTTTACCTCGATTTTGTCGACTAGTTAGTTAGTTAGTGATTACCGACTGATCCCGAGATACAGCACGCACCACAGAACGGGCATTTTTTTGCCTTGTACTGACTGACGTTTGGTTGGTGACAGCTGATCTGACAGATTGTTCTTGCTTTCATGTCGAGCATGAGCATATAATAAAAAGGTCACCCCTCCCCAGCCCTGTTCGTTTCTATAGTATTTTTTTTTACAAGTATTCACAGAACAACCATACTAGATCTTACAATACTCAATTCTAACACTTTATATCGCTCACTGATAACGCAGAGTGATTCTCACTATAGCCAACTTGACAACCACAATTTAAACACGTCTCGACTTTCGAACAGCGCATAGCGAAAACCAATACCTATCTTCTCGAAGTCAGACAGCCTCACCCCAATCCACCATGTCAGGCTTACAGCTCAACAACGCTACCCCACCACCCGTCTCGAACGGAAACGGGTACAAAGCCTCCTTACCATCCTTCGACGCTCTGATGAAGTCTTTAGATCTCTCTTCTACCGCTGCCTCTTCATCTAAAGGTCATCACCACTCCCCGCATCACCATCACCTCCATCCTCATCCTCACCCATACCCGCATCACAGCCCAAGTCCGCACCACATGATGCACCGGCCACCCTCTACCCCACCTACGCCTGTCTCTGACGACTCGCAAAACCACTCCAATCACCACATTCACGGACGCGAGCATGACCATGATCATAGATCAGCAAAGCATGTGTACCATAAAGGCAGACATGCTGGTCGACCGAGATCATCTAGCGTACCTCCTGTCTCAAAGACACATCTCACCTCTCCGTTCAGGGATCTTCATGGGCTCTCACCTTCACCTAGTGGGGATCACGAGCATCATGTCAGCAGAATCCAATCGCTCAAGGAAGGCGATGGTGAATGGGCTCCGTACAGCTTGAATGCTGTAGCGCCTTCTTCTTTACCATACGTGAGTATACCAGAACCCATGTTAACCAAGACACACCTTGACTGCGCCCCATAATTCTCGTCAGGCTTGAGCTATCAAACTCCCGCTAGACTGTCTCTACCATGAACCATGAAGACCCAAAGCTCATACTGCAAATGTGAATGCTGACAGGTTACCCTTACCCCACCTGATCATCTTGCTCTCCCACCACCACTAGCGCGCTCGACCACACTTCCGTCCACGAGTATCAACAGGTTCGATTCCGATGGCCTATTCCCTGGCGAACCACTCCCCATCCCCTTCTCCAGCTCCGATTATGGAAACTGCCAGAGGAGAAGAAGGAAACAATCATACATACTACCCCTCCCTTTCACCGATGACTGCAGCGAAGGCAATGGCGGCGAACAACAACATTTGCTCACCCCTCCACCATCCCCACCACTTCTCCCAGTCCCTCTCCCAGACGACGAATCAACATACAGCCGCTGCTACAACGAGTACGAGCACGAGTGCGAGTACCCACGCGACAAGCGCGGCGATACCTGTACCTATTCGACCAATCCCAATTCATCATCGGACTTCGAGCCTTTGCCACTCCCCCCTCAGTACCTCGGAGCCTCTCACACCGAGGTCGATACAGGAAACGTACGAGGGAGGAAACGCCGATATGGGGATACAGATGGACTCGGATATGGGTATGGACATGGACATGAACATGAATATCGATCTGGGGAGGGAGTCGACACCAACCCCTTCGCCCAGACCAGCTCCGAGATACACGAAGCCCCAGTTCCAGCCTCAACCAGAACATGGCATTGGATCGAATCACCTCCTCAGCCGCAGCTGATCACACCGCCAAGACCACATGTCCAAGCGCACCCAAAGCCCGTCAAGCATGAAGCGCCGTACCACATCGAGCACGAAGATACGTTCGTTGCCGAGGCCATCTTGAGACATCTTCTCAAGGTTGGTGAGAAGCGATCATGGAGCATGATATGATGTGAGATCGTATCGAACGATAAGGACGGTCGTTCTCAGCGTTATGTAGTAGTCGAGATCTGCATGCCGGTATCGAGGATAGGATAGGGAGGGGGTCGCCTATAGAGTGGCGCAATCGGTTTCAGCTCGGCTTCTTTCCTTCTTGTTCAGTTTCGTGTATCATTAGCTACTTCTCTTCCCTCACTGTTGACTCCCATGTACTATATTTTGTTCTCAAACTACTCTATGTTTTTGTACTATATCAGCGTTCATGTACTGTATGCATCAGATGAATCTATACTCGGTTCGATCGCGCTCGGCATATTGTCTGCCTCATACATAGTGCTGTAGTCCAAGCTATCCACCGGCATTGGCCGCTGGATTAGTTACATCAACGCGTCCAGCGCAAGGGCAGCCAGGCCAAACGCGTGAATCGAAGCTCACAATGATTTGAACATTGAATTTGGATTTTCGAGATTCATAAATGACACCTCTATCTTGCATGTTTTTGTCCGACCTATCAATCCACACTGAAACATGTCTATCGGTGACCAATAGCGAATGCCGAAGACACAGGTCATGGTGACATGATGGCCGACGAGCATGATGGCGACAACCCATCTGTTCCTTCCTTGCCTACTCCAGAATTGTTCCCCTTCCCCTACCCTAAGCCGTATGATATCCAGCTTGAGCTTATGCAGACGGTCTTCCGGGCGATTGAGGACGGCAAGATAGCGATAGTATGTGGAGATACAAATCACTGTCCCATCAATGGCTGACCCCTTCTCGCAACCTTGGAGGACAGCTCTACAATGAGTGACAGGAGACGTCAGATGTTGATCAGGGTTGTCAAACTCATAGGTAGAATCACCGACAGGTACCGGCAAATCACTATCACTCCTCACCTCGACACTGACATGGCTCTCAGCCCACACACGCCGCCAGACCCAATCCTTCGAAGACTCTCTGCGAGAGCGACTGCGAGCCGATGATCCCGACGATCCAGATTGGGTGATTGAGCATTCCGTTAAATCGCGCTTGGCGGAACTGCGTTCTATCCAAGAAGCTAGAAACGAACGGCTGGTGAAAGCTAGGGAGAAGGAAAGGAAGATCCGTCAGGGGAATATCAATGGGGCATTCCGGGGACTGGGGACGGTACATAAGAAGTCAAAAGTCGAGGGAAAGAACGGTACTGGATCAGCAAAAGGAGATGCCAAGGCTGAAGACGATTTCTTACCTGATGACAAGGATGAAGACAGGGAACAGGATGGTCCTTACCTTTCAAAGGAGGTCAGGGAGTTGATGAGCAGGTGAGTCATCACCTCAATGAAGACTGCTTCTCTGTCGCCGCACGCTTTACCGCATCCTTTCTTTCATAGATAAATATATATAACATGTGCCGCTATTGACTTGTTCAATAGATACGAAGCGACTCGACCTAAAGCACACCAAGATGACGAAGAGGAAGAAGACGTCCCAAAGGTGAGTCACATCACATGCATTCGGCTCCCTTGACCCGCGAAAACTGATGATCCAGTAGATCTACTATACGTCCCGAACACATACTCAACTTCGTCAACTCACCTCGGAATTGCTCAAGACATCATTTCCGGTGAATAAATATCTCGATTCTCCGCCGACTGACACGATAGCAACCGAGTCTCTTCAATCACCAGGGGTCAGCTTGGTACCTCTTGGCAGTCGTAAACAGCTGTGTATCAATGATAAAGTGCGGGCCCTTGCGAAAGGCTCTACAGTTGGAGGAGATGAGAGGATGAATGAAGCTTGCTTGGATATGCAGAAATCAGGTGAGGAAAAGCGACTTGCACTTCACACAGGTTCAAAGCGTAACGTCTAGTATGGGAGGAATAGTTGATTGACTACCACTGGTAGGCAAAACACGGTGCGAGTATCTGCCTAGGAAAGGGGAAGAAGGGATGATGCTCGATGCGAGGGACGCCGTCCTGGTACGTATTTTCCGTTAGCATGACCACACATACGTCAGAATGTAACCGTGCAGCTGACATGGAATTGGCCAAAAAAACTTCAGGCTTCCGTCAAAGATATAGAAGATATCGTGACCAGTGGTAAGAAGTCGCATGTATGCCCATACTACTCGACTAGGCGCGCAGTCAAGCAAAGCCAAGTGAGTCCAGCGAGAGTGCACACTTGTCCGCCCACATCCGGAGCTGATCCATTCTCTGCAGATTGTCACACTTCCCTACAACCTCCTACTGCAGAAGAATGCTCGAGAGGCTCTGAATATCAACCTTAAAGATCAAGTCGTCGTGATCGACGAGGCTCATAGTGAGCTACCATTTCCCGTCGGATACGGGGGGTTGCGCGTAGACTGATCGCACTACACCAACCCAGACCTGATCGACACATTGCTTTCTATTCACTCCACGACTCTTACTTCTCTACACCTATCCACAGCAATATCTCAGCTCACGCAATACCTCGCACGGTTCAAGAACCGCCTGAAACCCATCCACGCGATATGGATCAAGCAAGTCCTTTCCGTGCTTCAGGGGTTGCTGAGAGTGTGTACAGTCTTCAAAGACACATATAAGGGTAAAGGGGAGATATTGGATGTTAACACCTTGATGGAGAGGGTAGGGGGAGGTAATGATCAAGTCAACCCGATGGAGCTGGTTGATTATCTCAAGGAGAGTAAATTGGCGAGGAAGATCAGCGGATTCACCGAACATCTGGCTGAGCAAGCACAGGCGAAAGGTACGTGACATCTCATCTATTGCCTGTGCGTACTGGTTTGATCTTACAGTACCAACCAGGCTGACTTGAATATTCAGAAACCAAAGTGGCTAGAAGCGCTTCAGTGAGACACGCCTCGATCGCCGCGTTCCACGTAGTCGAGACTTTCCTATTGTCTCTCGTCGATGCGAAGGACGATGGCCGAGTCCTCCTATCGCTGGACGAACTGCAGTCCGGCAACAAGGTTGTGACTATCAAATATGTCTTGCTCAATCCTGCAGAGAGGTTCAAAGAGGTTGTCGAACAGGCAAGGAGCGTAATATTAGCTGGAGGCACTATGGAACCGGTATGTCCCATCAGCTGGCACTTCATTCTCTTCTTCAGCCAGGATACTGTTGCGCTGACCATTTTTCGAGGATATAGATATCCGATTTTTTGCAGCAGCTTTTCCCCGCGATCTCTCGAGATCGATTCGCAACTTTATCATGCTCACACGTCATACCTAAGGAGAACCTCCTTACTCAAGTTGTATGCGTAGGACCTAGGAAGACAGAGTTCGAATTCAAGTACAGCAACAGGGATAACGAGAACCTGGTGAGCTACTCGGTCCATTCCCCCCTTCGTCCGAGGTTAACAGAACCGCGTTGATTGTTCTTACTTCCTTCGGTTTAGTTGTCCGAACTTGGTGCTCTGATCCAATCAACCATCGGTCTGGTCCCGGATGGTGTGGTAGTCTTCGTACCATCTTACGCATTCTTGGACAAAGTCAAAGCGTACTGGACGAAAACGGGATTATTGTCAAAACTGGGTGATAAGAAGCAGGTACGCCATGGTTTTTTTCTTTTTTTTGGCAGCAATCACTCGTTCCGAGAAGTCCCTTCAGATGTTCCTGTCTTCCAACGGCTAATTGCGGGCGGTGACTTACGTTTGCACGTGTAGCTTTTCTTCGAACCTCAGACCAGTGGCGATACAGAGATTGTCCTGCGTGAATATGCATTATCGATCTCCTCAGTAAGTTGAAGGGACCGACCCCGCACTTGGCTGCTCTGCTTAATCAGCTGACGCCAATCCATCTTAAACAATCAGTGTCAGGCTTCTATCGCATCCGGAGAGAAGTCGCGGAAGACCGGCGCTTTATTATTCGCTGTCGTAGGAGGGAAGCTATCCGAAGGTAGGTGCATTTCTACCCCATGCATATCGCGACAGGCAGTAAGCTAATATGTCTGGAATGGCACGTGTGATGGCAGGTATCAACTTCTCCGACTCGCTCGGCCGATGCGTCATCATGGTCGGTCTGCCGTTCGCCAACGTCGGTTCGATCGAGTTGCAAGAGAGGATGAGATATGTCGAGAGTCTACCGGGAAACAGTCATGAAGCTTCGAGGGAGATGTATGAGAATTTGTGCATGCGAGCAGTCAATCAATCGATCGGTAAGTGACAAACATACAAGTTCCGTGTCCTTAGCGCCAGAAGGGCCTTCACAGTCTCATAGCAGGAACCACATCTGTCTCCAAACCCGCAGCCAAGCTTCTATCTCACCTGAAACTTGACCCTTGTCGCCCGTTCGAAGTACCAATACTCACACTCACACCGCGTTCAAATATAGGCCGAGCAATCCGACACGCCAATGACTACGCCACCATCCTCTTAGTGGATAAGCGTTACGCCACCCCACGAATCAAAAACAAGCTTCCAAAATGGATAGGAGACGACGTTAAGGTACAACAAGATTATACGAATGCTGCGAAGGGACTGGCTGCTTTCTTCAGGGAGAAGAGGGAGAAGGGAATGAGGTAAATAAATGAGAACCATGGGTTATCGGCGTTCGCGTCGGCTCGATGGTAAGGGAGGATGGAATAGTATGTTACGAGCCACCAGCTTCGAGGTACGAGGTATGAGACGGTGGATCAGATTTTGCAGTTTGTGCGGTCATGCCGCTCGGCCCACAGTAGATATCGTACGAGGGTATATAATAGCCGGATTCGACTTTCTCTGCTTTGCTTTTGCGCCAGTGTTTTATTGCATCCGTCTTGATTATCATTTGATAGGACTTTGTTGTACGATCTATGCTGAACGAATATAGTAGAGATTCCCCTTGCATTGCATCACATGTCATTTCATACACATCCATTGTCAAAGATGCTTTCGACTGCGACTGCAATTGTCCATGCTTATTATCTGAACAGCTTGTGAAAAGGACCAAAAATAGAGCATTGTGATCTTAGAAAGCTATGATGCTGACTCAGAGTGAATGAGATGATTGGAAGTAAGCTCGTGACGACTTATACGAGTAGTATGTCTGTGTGGCGATTGAGATGCATTGAACTGCTGTGGATCTCCCCAAATATATAGAGAGAGCAAAGACAGCCACAGATGAGCTAATAGTACAAGACGAAATCAAACAAAGGTCGATAACTACTACATTGTCGAGATCTACTGCCCTTCTTCCCGCTAATCTCTGCAAGCACAAACCAGAAAGGAATTTACACGCATCATTGAGAACTGGACTAACGTGTGGCATATGATGCCGTACCCGCTCACGCTTACACACCGATTCTCTGGATAACCTTCTTCATCCCAGTGAACTTGATAGTCTCCCTCTTCTCCATGACATACAAACACCTCTCAAGCGCATGTTGACTGTATCCTTGACCGGACACGAACTCTCTTACGAGAGACTGATACGACGTAGAATAACCAATTGGTAATCGTCTCTTGAGCTCTTTCTCAATCTTGTCAATCTCGTCGTTCAGCTCTGTTCGAGACAAGCCCTCGATACCGGATCCGATGGAGACGGCGTTCATAGTTGAGAATTTGAATAGACGGATAGCTTCTTCGACGTGGTGCGGTAATACCCGTGGGGAAAGGGTGATCTTGGCTAATGATTCCGAAATTCGAATGATAGCTTCCAGTTGTCTATTCCACACACACAACATAAGAGCAAGATCATCAGCTTTCGGGTTCGTTGCGTTACAATGGCTCACGCTTTTGGTGATAGTGAAACAAGAAGACAATAGATCACGTATGCTATCTCGCTGCGCATATGTTGTCTGCGGGGGTGCGCAGTAGACGGGGCACTTACCGGATAGTGATCGGGATCGAGCTTCGCTCATCGTTGTCCCTCTCTACTTGTGCAACCTCCTTCCTCAATCCAACGAAATGCGAGCTCAGCATTTCTGAAGCCTCTGCACTCAATCGAGGAGCACATCGCCTGCATACATCCGATCACCATCAGCACAAAGCAGAATGTATGATCCGAATCTCAATGATTTGGTAATTGTGATAACAGAAGTGCCAACTCACGATTTGCAGTATGACACATATCGCTTCATCTTCTCAATATCGATCTCTCCAACAGCTTCATTCTCCGTCTGCCTGTTCATGTGGATATTCATAACGTGCTTCGCGATCGTCCTGTCCCTCGCTTCATTGTGCTCGTCCTTAACGATGAAAATCATGTCAAATCGAGACAAGATGGTAGTTTGGAAATCAATGTTTTCTCCTGGTGATTTCATATCGTCGTATCGACCGAAAACGGGGTTCGCAGCCGCCAGCACAGACGTTCGAGAGTTGAGGATGGTGGTGATACCTGCTTTGGCGATCGAGATGGTCTGTTGTTCCATTGCCTCGTGGATCGCTACTCGATCTTCATCTCGCATCTTGTCGAATTCGTCGATACAGACCACTCCTCCGTCGGCGAGGACCATCGCTCCACCTTCAAGGTAGAATTCCCGCTACATTCGCCAGCACCGAGATCAGTATGTTGGATGTGCTTCCACATCATGTAGTCGACTTACTGATACAGGATCACGCTGTACTGAGGCCGTCAAACCAGCGGCGGACGAACCTTTGCCGGAAGTATACACGGACACGGGAGAGACCTAGACAGGCAGTGTCAGTAGTACTCCTGGAGATTCTACTCCGTCATGTAAACTGACCTTTTCGACGAATTTTAGCAATTGTGACTTAGCAGTACCGGGATCACCGAGCAGAAGGACGTTGATATCTCCTCGTAGTCTCATACCATCCGGCAGGATCTTTTTGCTTCCTCCCATGAGCAGACACGTGACCGCTTTCTTGATATCTGAAAAAGCCATCGGCTACAGTCAGCTGAACGTTTACGAGACGGTTTCTGGTGATGTTGTGAGCTCACCAAGATTGCCATAGATACTGGGCGCCACACTGTTGGCGAATCGGTCGTACAATCCATCGCCCCTAGCAAGCTGTTGGAACTCCTCCTCTTCCTCTGGGCTGAAGACTCGGGATCCGGGCGATGAAGCGAGGGAAGTGTCAAGCTCGATACCGAGGACTCGGAGGTAAGGCTGTCGGAGTGCAGGAGCGCCTGACGTCTTTTGCTACGAAGTATCGAGACTCGTCAGCTATAGATTTGGCCGATAGACTTGAAGCTGGTATGGTTCACTTACAGATTTGTTAGAAGGAGCGAAAGTAGAGTAGATACCGGTAGCGATGATCCTTGATCCGGGTACGACTCGAGCGGTGAGGTACCTCTCGGCGTGCAACATCATATGACGGGGCAGCTCTCCAACAGGGACCATATCAGGAGCCTCTTGCAATTTTATCGTCTGTTGGTCGACGAATCGACACCTGTCGTGCAGGATCACGTAGGGGTCGAGGGGACATTCTTTAGGTTGACCTTCAGCGGCGGGACTGTACAGAGTACGACATGATCAGCTTCGCTAATAATTTCCTCCGCGTTGGAGCGAGGAGGATGAAAAGAAAGCTGACTCACGCATCACATCGTCTAGGCAAAGCAGCCCTCTCTCCACCGAGAGTGCTAGGCACTTTCACAGTCTTGACCGATCGGCATCCCTTACACTGCAAGTGCAGCTCGGTCGCCCGTGAGGAGAGTTGAGAGGCATTGATGACGATACCCGGCAGTCGAACGAGGGTGGTGAGTGTGTTTGCCTGTTCCGAATATGTACACCGTACAAGGTGAGCTGATGATTGACGCTACTGTATGGACATTTGACAACTCACGTTAAGCTCTCGGAATTGAAGGAGGTTCATGCCGCTCTTGATGGTCACTTGCATATCTGGTACTGACTCCGTAGCAGCAGTACTTGATTGACCGCCCTGGGTGTCATTTGTCGGGTGGAGTAATTGTCGAGCCAGTCTGAGCAGAGCAGACTCGAGCTATCGGCCCGCCCAATCGCTTGGATGAGCATCCCCTCGGGCTATCAATGAATGTATCGTTCAAGGCATGTCACTCACAAGCGGGATCATCTCTCCGGGCTGTTCCTGTACCTTTTGCGAAAGCTCATTGTTCCAAGCGATCATGTCTCCCAGATCTACCTCGAGGGTATGGTGATGTAACAGCAGAGCTGAACGGAGTGCATCTCGATAGGTGAATTGACCGTTGATTCGGAACCCGCTCAGGAACTCGTAAAAGAGCTTCTCAATCTCCGATGGAGTATCTTGTCGGTGCTCGCCTTGCAATACACCGACGGACCAGATACGACCTTGCTCCTATCGATGGCAATAATGTCAGACGTCAGTAACACGTTTAAGGAAGACGTCAGAGGACCCCTTGCAAGGGGGGAGGAAGGTCTCACTGACCATGTTGAAAACGTTGCTTTGATTTGACTGGTTGTGAGACGCGATATAATCTGAGAGGAGTGAAGCTATTCTAGTGATTGGATGATATCAAGGTCTTCCAGTCTATCAGATATGCTTGAATGAGTTCAAGAATGCGATGCGATAAGATAAGATGAGAGATGTGGCTTGTCAAGAAGGAAAAGAGGTGATGAGAAGGAAGGTTGAGATTGAGAACATGAGCAGAAACGCGTCCCCATTCCGCGCGAGAATTCAGCATTCAGGTTTTCCACATTATTGTACGAGGAGGACTGAACGCGTCGCAATTGCAACCTTGTAATTATTAACAAAATGGCTGAGCTACTGTAGTCTGTTCGTGCCCTCCATTTAAATAGATTGTTAGCTGGCGCGCCTGTTTTCTGCCCTCGCTAGGCTCCTTCGGTCTCCTCGAAGCCGCTGACTAGAGCATATGTATCGGAACCGCTCATTGATGGATCGATTTTGGTTGCCTACACCTACCTATCTGACCACGTTCAGTCGCTTGCGTATCACTATTGACGATACCGACAATGAACGGCGATGTTCGTCGTACATGATGTGCGACGTATGTAGAGCCTCTAGATCTGAAGATTGTAGCACGATTCGATCGAGACGAACAAAACACATCGGACGTCAACGGCTTTATCGCCTCAGTGACGATCTCACTGCATCTCGAGCAAATGAACCCTTCTTTGAGGCACCATCACGCTATCCCCTCAACAGATCAACGCCCTCACCACAAACACGTTGCGATCCCATCAAAGCGTTCGACTAAATCTTGCACATTCGGCGCACACGCATACGCACACGACATGATCGTCAAATCCGTTGCGCCCACCCCAATTCGCCGGGATAGAAAACTGCAAAATGCCTTTGAAACGATCCAGTAGCGCGTGTGACGCGGTCTAGCGGTCGGGCGCATCCCTCAAGATGTCCTCAAGATGAGACAAACGAGTATACGGCCGTCGATCGGAGCTGATATGCTAATGTCGTAACGCCCCACACCCCTGACTCTTGAAGAATATGGGCGAACCACATAACCACGTCTTTCTGGAAGAAGGATCAGCAGAAATTGATACATGCAGATCATCAGATGGGCCACAGTTTTCGGATTGTACGGCTCTTCCGATGTTTCTGCTTTCGCTGGATGGCATGATCGGTAGGTCCACGCACGTTCGATGAGGGACCGGTAGCATGCGCTGTGTGAACCCTTTCAATGCCCGTTTGAACCCCACTTGATCGACCTCATTGCTACGTCAAGGTCCGAGGCCGAATAAAAACGACGGTAACACATGTGTTACAAATTGGACGCTGCGAAAAACCAAATTTCAGATCTGAAAAGATATTTGTACTTTATCATGATTGGGTCATCGTCATGACAATACTCGTAAAGCTTCAAAGCAAAGTATGGAGATGCTTACAACCGATTGATCCGATATAAGCGAATTTTGGTGTCGTTGGGCAGTAAGCAGGTAGGCGTTGCCAAGCTGATCGTTGTGAGAGTTTTAGCTTCTTACTGATCGACCAGGAAGCGGAGCGAATACCAAAGAATCAATAGGAATACCAAATACCAAATATCAGATACTACACAATCAGACAAAAATACCTATAGATCAGGTCGATCGTATCATCAGCCATTGATTCGAAACCTCCGACTACAACAACAACAACAACAACAATCAATCAATCAATCAATTGATCGTCGCGCCTCCCTCACTTCTGCCCCTTACCAGCACAGCAGGTTGACAGGGCGCCAGACTTTCGTAACCCTCTTTTTTGGACAGCCCTGGGCCGATGACAGTTAGGTAGCATCGAGAAGGGGAACGAACCATGCAAGCGGTAGGGGTGGGTAGTGGTAGTGGTAATGCTCCGGCCGGCGGTAAGGGATGTGTAGGTTTGATAAAGTATTGTTGTTTATGATGGATTGAGTGATGTTGGCGTTTTAGGATTCCGTTTCTTTCAATCTCACTTGATCTCTTGCTCTCGTCATACGCCATAGCAACATAGCAACAGGGCAAGGGTATCTGTCCATCATCCAACAAGGATCTTCCCGCTCCGAGACATGCGGCAGTGTCACAAAGGCGTCAGCCCGCGAGAGGATTGGCGAGCTAACTGGGTTGGAATTTGACGATTATATGTGCTCTGCTTGGGCCTTTTGATCGGAGTTTTTTATCTTATTCCTAGCCTGCCTTGATGCCACCATCAAAGGCGCACAGTCGATCTCATGAAATTCGGAATAAACGTCAAAAAGGCGAGTTTTGGTTGTGTCATGTCAGGACGAGACACTGGAAAACACTCTACCTGTTCTGGCGTCATGCAGTGTGCATGTACTCGAGTAAGTGAGCGTGGGGGCCCAGGATCTAGCGCGTGCTGTAGGTACCTTAGCTCACGTCAACTTTGTACGGTCCAGGACCAAGACCAGGACCAAGACCACCGAAGAACCCTTGAACGTGGTGATCGTCAACAGACGCCCGACCAATACGGAGATGACATGCTAGCCACAGAAGCAGGAACCGACCGGCCGGACAATGACGATGACGATGACATCGATCAATCAATATTGATCTTGATTTTTCATCATTAATTCGACGCACAGGTACAGTTACAGTAAACGAAACGCCCTTCTATCAGCCCACGCTGGCCACGGCCACGGGCACTGGATTGCTTTGGGATTGGATTGGATTGGATTGGATCAGGACGCCGATCTTGGTGTTTTTGACGCCCCACGCGACCGATCAACAAGAGAGCACAGCTCTGGACTTGGATTACAAACTTGAGCGGGATCTCCGTCTCGGTAGAGAATCAGAATTACGCCGCGGGACATGATTGATTGATTGATTGATTGATTGTAAGATACGGTAGGAACGCCACATACACATACACACACAAAGCGCTAAATCCCACTCGAATTAGGCCGACCATCATCATCACCGTCGCCATCACCCTTGCCATCGCCATCAGAAGTGAGGTTCAGGCGGGAGAGGTATCGACAGGGTCATAGCCAAGGTCCGTTGAATCAGATCAAGGTCCTTTGGTGATGCGAGATTTCGCCGGCGATCAATCTGATCGTGCGTGGTTGCGATGCAAAACAAACAAACAAGCTTTAAGCTGTACGAGTAAGCTGTAAACACGACTTTTCAAACCGGGCTGAAGGCTGACGTCTAAGCCTGATGAGGTGATACCAAACGTTTTTCTTTTCTCTCCTTTTTGCGGTGTACGGTACTGTACTTACTGCTGATGGTACCACTGATGGTGATGGTATGGTGATGGAGCCCTCCTCTTACTCGGCATGGCTGTGAAAGACGGTCAATCCGGACCATGCGGGAAGAGACAATAAGATTCGAGTGGATCGAGTTGAAACTGATCCATACTGGACCTTAGTCCTCAGAGTCATGTCATCGCCATCCTGATTATTGGGTTGACTCATCCCAACCACCTCGGTCGGCTCTAGACTAGCCAGCTAGCTAGCTAGCTTGCTTGCTTGCTTGCTGACCTATCCTCGAAATCGATCAAAATGAAGAGCTTCAAAGCGTCAAAGCGTCAAAGCGTCAAAGCGCGCTATATCCCCGTATCAAATCTCTCTCAATCTCGATCGATATCGGCAAAATCAAGATACATACGGTGGCAATCACTCTGATCCAAAGCGAATATACCATAATAAAGCCATCGAGGTGAATACCAAATCGTCACCAAAGAAAAAATCCAAATACCCCACCCTACGCAATTGCTCGTAGTATCTACCGAACGATGTACTCGTACTGTATAAGCAATCGTACTCGTACTGAATCTCTACTGTAGGTCCATCCATGTTCCATCTTGTCTACCACCCGCTCAAATTCATACACGAGGTAAAGTCGACCTTGATACACACATCTATACATATATATACTAACAGATGCACCAATATCTGACTTTTATTCTCTTCCCCTTCTGATCTCAAACATCTTTCACCAGGTCACCCAGTCAAACGATCTCCTCTATTCGATCTTCTTCTTCACCTTCTTCTGACACCAAACGATATACTCACTCACATGTCATCCCTTGATCTATCTCTGTGCTCACCTTCATCGTCATCAACTGGATCATCATCGTCACTAGCTTGCGCTGCATAGCATCGACTACTCCCCCCACCATACTGGAGCACTGTAGTACACGTATCGGCATATCGGTATGTTCAACCCAAACCTTCCATATGTGCCTCCTTCATCTATCTCTTGATCACTGCCAATATCCACGATCAGCCTCTTTTCTGTCCTACTCACTCGATGACTCTTGTAATACTCGTACAGCGAACACTGATTCATCTGCGTACGTGACTTCCCATCTCCCTTTAGGCGACCTTTGATCGTCCCTTCCTTTGTCCTCCGATCTATCATCTTGCTCAATCGATTGCTCGAGCCCCTGGACGCTGAACTGAACGGAGCGGCAGCAACAATATCGTCATCCACATACGTTGTTCCTATTTCTGCTCTCTCTCTTTCGCGCCCGCGTGCGAGGACAAGCTAAAGTTCGAGACAGAGCCTATCAATATCGTCAAACGAGGTCTCGACTCAACCATCCACAATACGGGAACGGGAAAGGGGGGTAACATCTCTCACCCGACGTGGTCGGGTGTCCCCCAATCCGTTCATCTGCCTCCCTTGCTCTCGATTGGTTAGGATAACAGTACCGCTAGAACGGACCAAGATTCCGTCTACTGCTTGTGCTAGCGCTTGTCACTTGCGTCCAGGTAGGTTCATCCTCGCCCTCTCTTTCTTATATCTTTGGGCATGAGGACTGCCTTGGCTCTCCTTATGGCAGAAAGTGTCACCCCATAACTCCTCTCCATTATTCTCGTTCATCGCCCCCCTCCCTTTCATTATTCCCCCATCACCCTTACGCCTCCTTCATCAGAAGACCACAGCCTGGCCCCTGCCCATCTTTCATCCTCCCTGTCACTTTCATCCTACCTGAACCGAACCACTCTTCTTCATCCCTGCGATCAATCATTGGTTCGCTCGCTCGTTCTTTCTTTCCTTCTTCCTTCTTTCGATTCTTCGACAAGACCGTATAAATATTTGACCCTTCCTTCTTACTTCTTTCGGTTCTACGGACTGCCTTTATCTTTCTGTTCGATTACATCTTTCATCTTGAGATCTTGGACCTCGGTTTGCGTCTTATACTAGTACTGACTTGAGATCCTTGTTAGAGATTAGTATTGATACCGATACTTGATGATCGATATACCATCGTGAAACCTTGGTTCGGATTGCGGTTCACCTGACCATCTTGCCTGCCTTCCGATCTTTCCCGTTCTTGTATCAGCGTAAGCACTGTATTCATGGTCATTCACTCATCCTCAAGCTTCAGGTAGCTTCCTTGCTTGTAGCGGTCTATGCTGACCTCGGGTTCGGTCTACCCGGACAGGACTCGAACGAACGATCACATCACTTCCTGATCCAACCATCGCCATGAGCTCTCCGCCTTCCTACTTGCCTCCAGGACCTCGCGGGCCGGGCCCCGAGCTTGCCGCCATCCCATATGCATCTTCCTACCCGCCTCCGCCCTCAGCGCTCTACCGAAACAGATCACTCTCGCACTCTCAATGGGACGCCAAGCCACCTGTGTCACAGTCACGCCCCTATGTCTCGCCAGATCCTTCACCACTTGATGATAGGTTCCATCAGCCTCAAGGCTATCATCCCGCTCACAGTCAGCTTCACGAGCGTGTGAACCATACTTTCCCGCCGCCCCTATCCCACCACCCGAGGGAGTTCCCATACCCGCCGCCTTTCATTCATGGTCGACCTGGCGAGCTGACGATGTATCAGCATCAAGACGCTGACAGAGCGAATCAACGCCCTGGGCCAATGCACCCGGGCAGTCATGTGATGTACCATGAAGGGAGTGGTAGTGACGAGACCGATCCTTACTTCAATCCCGTCATAGTCGCCCCCCAGAAGCAACAGAGGAAGAGTAAAAGTTCCAAGAAGGTCGAGGGGAAACAGCCTACTTTCTTGACCAAGCTTTATGGGTGAGTCGGATCCTTGTGTGTGTCGCTACGTGAAGGGATCCTCAGCTGACATTTACGCTCCTCAGCATACTGTAAGCCCCCCCCCCCCGCATCATCTTCATACTCCTGGCGCTTGTGACTAACCCAACTTTGCCATCGTTGCTGCAGTGACCAGGCTGAATATAGCCACGTGAGCCATTATCGCCTCTGACAACTCTCGCTTCGATCGTGCTGATGGATCCATTGCCAAACAGATCATTCGCTGGGACGAGACTGGCGAAGCCATCATCATCGAAAACCCTGAAGAGCTCGCCGATAAGATCTTGCCCGTTGTGTACCGCCAAAGTCGTTTCGCAAGCTTCTCCAGGCAACTCAACGTGAGTCCATCTCTCTACAGCTGTTCATGGCGTAGCGGTCGGTGCCACAGCCCAGCTGACTCAAGGATCTTCGTTTAACGTAGATCTACGGCTTCAACCGAAAACTCAGTCTTCGACACGTTGAAAGAGGCATCTGCGATCCCGACGCCAGTACATGGTGTGAGAGGATCATTCAGATTGTCACAAACGATTCTCGATCGGCTTAGCTGATCGCGATTCTTCCCCTTCCCCTAGCTCATCCCTTCCTCAAGCGAGACTCGACCAAAGCTCAGATCCTATCATTCAAGCGACGAGTTCCTCCTCGACCGTCCCAAGCTCAGAAACGGCGCATGTCAATGTCGATGCAAGACGAAGGACTATCACCCACTTCCTCGGAGCACAGTATCGAGTTTCATTCTCCACCTGACGCATACCAGCATCACCTTCTACCTGATGTAGATGAGGACAAGCCAATCTTCTTCCCACCACCTCCAAGAGAACCTATAGGAATGCAGCCTCCCTACGTTGCGCCCGACTATTATGCTTTCGAGCAGGCTGCCCCTTCTGCTGTCGAGTTTGACTATGGTACTCCTGGCCCTAGACGACTATCTTTGTTGGTCCCGCAGCGTCCTTACGAGATCTCAAGGGGAAGCGTGAATGTGGAACACCCATCTCTTTTTCAATCCAACCTTGGCTTAAAGAATCCTGACAATCTTGCGCCTCAGTCTGCTCCCGCCAACACGACTTCTTTCCCCATTCCGATCAGGGTCACTCAGCAGCACGTTCGAACTCGAAGTGTCCAAGGGGAGGCCCCATCAGCTATGCTTTACTCGCCCTCTTCCCCATACAACGCTGAGGCTTGGCTGGCTGGTGAAGTGCCCGAGCCTTCGCATGGTGGTCCGGCCTTCGGCAAGAAGCGAGAACCGTCCGACCTTCATCATCACAGTCTCGATGACGGTCCGACTTTCGATGTCAACGACGCTTCGACATGGGCTCGAAGGGGCTTCGCTGACCTCACGACGGGTAATCTCAACGCCCTCCAAAGCAATCGTCTCGGCAGCAGTCCCCAATCATTACCGAATGACTTTGGGTCACAAGGATACAGCTATACCAGCGGAGCCGCTGTCGCCCCTCAGAGCTTCTCGGTATTATCTCCCGAATCACCAACTACCGTTTCGCCCGGGGTATATCAATCGGGTTTCTCCTTCCCGGCGGCGGGACCACCGACATATCCAGCCGCTTCGCCGCCTAGCTGCCGACCGGGCCTAGGTAAAACATCCGCAATTATTCGTTCTCAGACTCGACAGGAACGGCGGTCTACGGTGTCGACCAGCCCGTACAGCCCTCGCTCTCGCGCCCCAGCCTTGTCTTTCAACGGGAGTCTCCGGACTATTGCTAGTCGAAGGGGGAGCGAGGCGCCTCTGGGAGGATTGGAATTGAATCTAGGAGAAAGGAGGATCAAGGCTGAGGAAGAGGAGGAACAGGCTTTGCCTTCTGCTTCGATCAAACTGGGGGACTCGCATCCTTTTGAAGGAATTTTGAGGGAGGGCGCGGAAATCTGAAGGAGTGGGTAAGTTAGATACTCTCTTTTCGAAAATATCATGGACTGAAGCTGATGACAGTGATATGTGTTACTATAGGTCTTCATGATCTCCTGTATAGTCCGTAATATTTCATCGATTGTTTGATGGATGGTCTCAGAGGTATAGAAAGGCGAAATTAAGCAACCCGAATGTTGTACGATCGGGGTAAACTGAAAAAGGGGACGGGACGGATGTATCGGGAAAAAAAGGAATTGGAATTGACGGATGAAGGTGAATTGAAACGGTATGGATCTATATATATATATGAATGGATAAGGTAGAACACGAATCGGATCTCAAAACATCAGCAAGATATAGGTGATATTTAGGATAGACAGCGGAAGATCTCAAGAAGGAAGATCCTTGGTCTTGGTCTTGCGATGAGCTTGCGATACGGGTACGAGTGCAATACTTGATATGATATGATGACATTTACGATGTACGAAGGAATGCATGATATCGGATGACCTGTTCACCTTACAGTCAAACTACAGAATACAGAGCGGATGGCTCGTACTGATAAACCTGATGCAAGGTTACATCGCCCCATGGACTGTAAGCGAATACTGTCACGTACTGTACTCGAGTACAGATGCAGTACATGCAGTACTCGTACGAGTGCTCGAGTACGGATTGGACAATACCGTATGCCACTGTGCCACTGTGCCACCACCATACGGGACGGTGACCTCACTGTGCGACTTTGTCTTCGCATCTCTTCGCATCTGCATCTGCATCTGCATCTGCATCTTTGGCGCGCGCTGAGGTGGAGGATGTCCACCAAAGGCGTAAATAGCTAATGTCCACCAAGGAATTCTTTTCATTTCGCAGCTTTATCTATCCTTCTTCACGATACATATATCTGAATACTCAGACTCAGTATTTTGTCCTGTGGTGAAATATAGCCATAGCCATAAGCCATAGCCATATAGCCCGGACTCTGACTCGGCACAAACCCTAGCCCCGCTTGATACAGTGATGTTCCCTCCTCGACTGCCCTCTTCGGGTACCGGTTCCGGCCGCAATCCTGAACGTAGTTCTAGTCCAAGCGGACGCGGACCGACGATGAATGGACAGGGGCCTTCACATCTTGCGAGCATGTTCGGTCGACCACCATCAAGCAATAACAATAGCTCATTTGGACGCGGCAGCGGCAGCGGCAGCAACGGTGAAAGTGGAATGAACGGTCAGCGAGAACGACAACAGCAGATGCAGAGGCAGATTGTACATCCTGATGATGCGATCAGACAGACGGATGATGATGCCGCTTCCTCAAGATTGTAAGTATATGTGTCTCATACCGTTCCCTCTTCGTGTAGCATCTACTCCTCCTCCTCCTTCTGTTCTTCTTCCTCTTCCCCGTCAGGTCAGAGTATAGCGCACCGCAGCACGTCTCATACGCCATCAAACAAGAGCGACTGGAGATGGGTTCCTTCCTCGCGCTAGTTTTACTTCCCTACACCCCGGCTTTGTTCTTTGTTCTTTTTTTTTTTTCTTTTTTTGGAACGGAACCGTAATGGTGTCTGAAGGGATGTGATGGCCCGGATCGCTGACACATTGAACGTTTGACCTCTTCCACTCTTCCTCTCATTCGGCTATGGCCTACTGGCTGATGCTCGAGAACAGATCAGCAGTCAACGCAGGATACCTTGTCGATCCCTTCGTTTCCCTTTTATACAAATCGTCATCTCTCTCCCATGCTGCCGGCGCAAGCGCAGGCGCAAGTCAAGCGCGCAAACCGCCTTTGATCAATGTTGGAACGCATCATCGGACAGTCGGCATAGATTTGGTCGTAGACAAGTTTCTGCAGAAGTACGGCAGCGGAGGACGGAATGCTGTATCGGGGACCGTCGGCGGAGATAGTGGTCAGTTTGGCGACGGGTGTCAGGTTGTGAGCTTGGGTGCGGGGAGCGATACGCGGTTTTGGAGGTTGATGGTGAGTCTACCCCTTTTCACTTCACTTCGCTTCGATCCTATGCCGAACAGGCTGGGGCTGAGGCTGTATCTGCGCTTGGTTCTAAACGAAACCCCACCAGAATCTTTCTCAGATCCAAATTACACAGCCCGAAAGTCCATCGATCCGGAGATCAAACATGCTGACTGATCTTTTTGGTATGACCAAGTCCCGCCCACATCCACCGAATATCACGAAATACGTAGAGATCGATTTCCCGCATCTCACTTCACCGAAAGCACAACGTATAGCTCGGTCAAAGAAACTTCAAACGGCCGTCAACTATACTCGTACTCGACCTTCATCTGAACCGTCAGGACCATCTTCATCAGCCTCCACAATGCCTGCTAGTGATAGTGGAACATACAAGGTCTCACAGGGTGGGACGAGGCTCGACTCGTCGATATACACTCTTCTCCCGCTCGATCTCCGTCCAACCCCTTCTTCCTCATCCGCTTCTTCCACCTCATCATCTACTTCTTCACCTTCACATGAAAAATGCCCCAAGTCAATACACGGCATCCTCACCGGATCTCTACTTCCTCTACTAAACCCGAATACCCCAACCCTCTTCCTAGCGGAATGTCTATTCCCGTACATGCCTCCGGAAGACGCTAGTGCCATCATAGGCTGGTTCGGAAGTACGTTCGAAAGTTGCGTTGGGGTAGTATACGAGATGTGTGGGCTTGATGATGGTTTTGGGAGGGTCATGAGGCGGAACCTAGCTGTAAGTCAAGCAACAAGCAAGCCTTCTTTCCGTAACTTTTACCACTGAGTACTATTGTTCTTACTCGAGACTATCCATTTTATACAGTCCCGAAACCTGTCAATACCGGGCTCCATCTTCCCCACGCCCGCATCTCAAGGCGAGCGGTTCCTCGATGCTCCAGCACTTGGGGAAGGCGTTTTCTCAACTGGCGGAGCAAAGACTCTATGGCAAGTTAGGGAGGATGTGATTGATCAGGCTGAATTGCGCAGGTACGTTCCGTTCCCACCCTGCCCTACCAGTGTCTATCGACATTCCACCCACCATCCCACCTGGTGCGCTCTACTTCGCCGTGCGCACATTTCACTAGGATATCTTTCATAGCTCGTGCCTGCTTGAGAAACTGATTGACATGAATATTCACGTGGATCTACAGAATATCAAAGCTCGAAATACTGGACGAGATCGAAGAGTTGAAGCTCGTCCTGGAACATTATGTGATAGCATGGGGAACGAAGGGAGTCAACATGGATGATGTAGGATTATAAAGCTCAGACCATACCTCCATACTCATATTGACGCTCAAGCATCTTAAGGTCCTCACGATACGATAACGGATCAATGTATGTACTTGATAATGGATTTTCATTCGCGAAGCGTGTCAAGCGCGCTTGAGAATCAACGATGCATGGTAACCTTATATGCAAATATTAGAGAAAGGTGGCGTGAATTCAGGATAAAGATAAGATATCCCGGCCTTGTATTCAGATCAAGAATCCAGAGAATGCAAAATGGGGATGAGTGCGCGAGTGGAAGGAGCGAAGAAGTTGTCGACCCTGGGTATTTGCGGAATCAAGAAAGGCCTGTCGGTCAATTGACAGTCGTCTGTCCCATTCTGAGAAGACGAAAGAGCGACATAGCGGGGTGATGATTACGTCAAACGTCAAAAGGAAATCGGTCCATCTGGAGAAACGTGGTGCTGTTTCCTGCCTAGAAAGTCTCTTCCTCGTCCAGATGCTGTTGATGCTCTCCTTCTTCTTCGCCCTCAGGTACCTATAAACCCAAGTTCCCCAAGTGAAGCATCATCGCCTAAATCAGCTCATGCTCAATGCCCCTCATGCTTGGATGGTGAGTTAGATAGTAGTGTGAGAGAGAGAGGGGGCAGGGGGTTTACACCCACTTCAAAACCCTCGATAGTGGCGTATAGAATCTCCTGGATCCTGGCGAGCACTTCGCTCTCCTCTGCTGTGACGCCCTCGACGGCCATTCTCTCTTGCACGATAAGCTCGATATTTCGGAGCTCTACACAAAGGGATAGATAATAGAATCAGCTCAAAGGCTCTACCATCCCACCTCCGGCCGAATGAATACTCAACATGGTCATGTGTTGAGCCGAACAGCGATGGATTGCGAATTTTTGAATCACTCA
The DNA here is from genome assembly GCA_036287355.1 of Kwoniella sp. CBS 6097. Taxonomy (NCBI): domain Eukaryota; kingdom Fungi; phylum Basidiomycota; class Tremellomycetes; order Tremellales; family Cryptococcaceae; genus Kwoniella; species Kwoniella sp. CBS 6097. Next base: position 338,391 of record CP143077.1, read on the forward strand.
CTGTCAAAGTAGAAATCCCTCTCTTTCAACAATCCCTCACTATGAGCTTCGATTTCAGCCACGCGCGCTTGCATCTGAGCTACCTGGGCCGCACTGGCCGACGAGACGGATCTTGAGGGTCCTCCAAGACCTGTTGAAGATGCTGTTGGTCTAGAGAATGTTCGTGCGGCCGAGGCTGTTCTTGAGCCGGGGCCGGGGTTGGTAGGTAATGGGGCGCCGCTGCAATGCAATTATCCAACGTGAGGAACTCAATATCAGTATGGTAGATATACGGAACATGATAATGGGATTCCAGAGTCTGGGGAGAACAGATCGATTCTGTCCACTCTGTACATATATCCTTGGCCGAGGTTTCAGAGCCAGTAAGGGGAAACGGCTGGAATTCTGAATTGAAGCCAGTCCCAATCGTCGAAGGAGGAAAGAGAAATGGTTTAGCCGATCAAGGAAGACGACTCAAACTCACGCTCGAGCCTGCGCATCGTACTCCATTCCACCGCTATTGGCATCCCAGTATTTCTTCATCCATTGCAGGAACTCGAGGTTATCTTGCATCTTGCACCTGGCCAAGAAAGAAAAGGATTACAGCGAATAAATATCCATAAGCATTTCTTTTCCGTTCGTACGGAGATACGGACATCGGATATGGGCAAGCCATCGAAATTGAGATTGAGAGGCAGGAAGGGGGAAGGGGGAAGCTTGAACAAAAGATAAGTTGAACTCACTTGACAAGCTTGTCCACCGGAATGGGCTACGGTTCAATCAACATAAGAATCAGACATGAGCACTCTCTCGCAACGAGCCAACACTACACTGCAGTTTATACTGCCAGTTCCCGCCGTTACTGTGTACACGTTAAATCCTGAGATGAAATGCAAGATGTGAATGTGGTGGTGATGGGGGAGACTCACCTTTTCGATTCGGTGCTTGTTGAAAGCCTTTTGGAGAATCTTGAAATTATCAAGATACTCATACTCCATCTTGGCGCCAACTTTGACTTTGGACATGGGCAAATCACCGTAGATGGAATCGACAATCTGACAGTATACGGCGCCGGTACCACATTGTTCGACTTTGGTGATTACCATAGGCTGAAGAAGTTCATTCAGCCATGCGAGGAGCTCTCCTCGTGCTACAATTGTCAAAATCCAATGTCAATTCATACGCATCATATCATTATGAAAGTCAGCTCGGTCCTCTTCTCTTTCGACGATTATGTGCAGCGGAGCGGAAGGTAGATTGGTTGGTGTTCGGCTTGCTTCGCTTGGAAGAGGAAGGGGTACAAAAAGAGCCATGAGCTACAAGGGGCGAATTGTTTGCTCTTGATAATCGCTCCAATATGGCACCTTGCTTCCAATTCTCACGTTTACTTCAGATAGTGGATCAAAGGAGGGACAGAGACACTGCTAGCCGCACACAGCCGACCAGCGAAACTGGTCATATGCAATACCGTGCCAGAACGGGATAAGACTCACATTCTCCAGTGTAGACAGACATCTTCGTTCTGTGCGTTCTTACTATCTTGGTTTCGTGATATTCGTGCTGTCGTTATGTTATGATCCAACAAGTCTTATGAGAAGAATTGGAATCACACAAAAGGTGTTTGTTGTATGGTGTGGATGTGTGGATGTGTGGATGATCATCTTCCGAAAGTCAAGTCAGATCAGATTCAGCCAACAACAACCCACCTATAACCTTAAGCTATAAGCTTAGGACGCGCGAGCACTGCTCAGACGCGTGGCTTATCACTCAGTCAATCGTAAACATACTACTTCAAAGTCCACGTCATGGCTAGTCCCCGCCCCGAAATAAAAGCATAGATCGGTTATTGCCGCTTGTACGGGCTTACGGCTACTTTGGGGCTCCACCGCCACTCTAGATGCGACTATCCTAGCTATAGCTATAGCTACCCCTCCGAGTCGAGGGCAGCTGAGGTTATAGAGTGCGATGATCACTAACGTTGGACCTTTTGATCAGCATTCGCACACTGTACTCACCCTGCTATTCGACTCGACACGACACAACACACGCCTTTTCCTTGCATCGAATTGACTTGACTCGACTCGATTCCTGCTGGAGCATCCGGTTCTCGATTCCAATTCACGATTCACGATCACACCTTGACTCATCTCCCGATCGATCTCTTGCCGTTGCCGTATAAGCCCATTGATCGCTCTTGCCACCTCACCTCGCAACTCGATTGAACTTGTCTAGAATCACACCTTAAGTTGACCTCCCTTGTGTCATTAATACCATGACAACTCTCAAGTCATTTCAAGCGGAGATCGAAGCTCTCGCTCATTCTTCTCACGAACGAGCTATCAAGGAAGCTAGGGAAGCTCACGCTGCTGCAGAGTTGGCGAGACATCACGGTAAACTACCAACTACCAAAAAGATTGTTCCCCCAAGTCAACCACCAGCGTCGGCTTCGGCTTCAGCTCCTTCGATAGCTGGCACAACCTCGACAGGGGTTCATGAGAACGGGTCTGGTAGTACGGGCGAGCCCAAGGTGACCGAGACTCCTGTCAGTAATGGGGATGGAGCGGAGCAAGAGGAAGTGCCGATCGAGGTGAGCCACTCTTTTTCGGAACAACCTACCTAGCTGTAGGGAGCTCGGATATAGGTCTGATCATGGCTCTGGCTCCAAGGACCTGATAATATCCGAATCAAGCGCAGATGAGCTCCAATCAAGATTAGCATCATCCCTTCTCCGTGGGCATGGCGAATACCTAATATCCCTAGGCTCGCATCCTTCCCCTACACATCGATTCACCCATCCCCCTCCAGCAGCAGACGACATAATACCAACTGAAGGCAAGCCGATATCAAGCTCAGACTTGGACAAGTCGATCGACAGATTGAGAGGGGTATGTAAAGCCCTGAACGCGGAATTGAACGAGCTGTACAGGGTGGATGACAAGGGTGGCAGCGGGAGTGGGAATGGGTCCGGGTGCTGGTTGGTGCGTTTGACGCCTAGGGGTGTTGAGGAGATTATGGAGGTCAGGGTGGCCGTTGTGGGGAATGTCGATGCGGGCAAGAGTACGACACTTGGTGTTTTGACAAGAGGAGGGTTAGATGATGGAAGAGGCAAGGTATGCTCAGCTGTCGTATCCACGATTATTCTGAACGTATACAGCTGATACTCATTGATGTATCTTACAGGCAAGAGTAGCGCTATTCAGACATCCTCACGAAATTGAGACTGGCCGAACATCGTCTGTAGGAGGCGAGATCTTAGGTTTCTCCCCTACAGGTGAACCCGTAATACCCACCACGCACACTTCCGAATCGGTAGATCCACATGGTCATGCTCTGGCAATGGCAAAGAGGGAGAAGATGAACTGGGAGGATATCTGCAAGCGAGCTGCAAAGGTCGTTAGCTTCATCGATTTGGCGGGACATGAAAGGTGAGCTTCTGAAAACGAAGTCTTTTCACTGAGAAGCTGAATGAAGCTCATCATGTCTGCCTGGCATTGGAATATAATAGGTATTTCAAGACCACGCTGTATGGCTTGTCGGGGTGCGCGCCGGACTATGTGATGCTTATGGTCGGGGGAAATGCAGGATTGATAGGCATGTCAAAGGTGAGTTCATCGCCGAACGTGCTTCCTGAAGGGTATTTATGCTAGAAGAGCTGATCCGTCGTACCACATCCAGGAACATCTTGGAGTAGCTTTGGCCTTGAATGTACCGATAGCTGTCTGTGTGACAAAGGTAAGCTTTTCATAGGCTCTGCATGCGACTCACAGCTCGCCAGAGACAGTCGAGCTGATTTGTGCATCATGCCCTTATTCAGATCGATATGACGCCGCCGAAAATCCTTGAGCAAACCGTCAATATGCTCACAAAAGTCTTGAAGAGCCCAGGTTGCAGGTGAGCCCCCTTCTTTCAATGAGGCTTATGTCTCGGATATACTCATACACGAGATGTTCGCTAATTCTCTATGTAATTCATCTGCCGTATTAGGCGAATACCGGTCTTTGTGTACTCTGCTCAGGAAGCTGTGGATTGCGCGAGATATCTTGGTAAACCCCTGGGTGGGGGTGGAAGGTCAGCTACATCAGCAGCGGCGTGAGATGAAACTGTTCGATAAGCTGATCCTGAGTCGTTGTCGGCTTCACTAGATTATGCCCGATCTTCATGGTCTCGAATGTGACAGGCCATAATCTCCCCCTTCTACGAACATTCTTGAACTGTTTGCCATCTTCTCAGTCCGATGACAAATACGTGGTGGACGCGCCGTTCGAGTTTCAGATTAGCGATGTCTTCTCAGTGCCGTTTGTCGGAACCGTCGTGGTGAGTTTTTGCATCACCTCATATATTACCTCTGTATACGCACAATCAAGCAGAGTTACTAATGTATCTACTTCAATCAAAAATTCGTTGTAGAGCGGAGTGATAACATCCGGAGCGATACATGGTGAGCTGTTCACATCCCGATGTTCGATTGGAACGGTCAATGGACGTCCAGCTGATAAGACCATCTATTCTAATATCATAGCGAATGATGCAGTACTACTTGGACCTGATTCAGTCGGTCAGTTCATGCCGACAGCAGTCAAGACGATACAACGTAAGCGGGCGTCTGTCAATAGTGGCGAAGCAGGCCAGAGCGTATCGTAAGTCAGCTTTCGCATGATTGCGATTTTCATCTGCCTAGCTGATGTTAAATTGCATTCAGATTCGCATTGAAACGAATACGAAGAACGCAAGTGAGGAAGGGGATGGTGCTGATAGCCAAGACGGAGACGCCGCCGAAGGGTGAGTCTGCCATCAATTCCAAATTCCAACGTGCCACCCTTATACACAGTTTCGCTCTATTTGTCATAATCGAGATCTCAGTGCTGACAATATCGATCTTGCGGGACCGTATCTCCAGCTGTCAAGCGATTCGAAGGCATGGTCATGGTATTGCACCATGCCTCCACCATTCAACCGAAATACCAGGCGATGATGCATTGTGGAGCAATCCGGGTGAGTCGCATAGCAATCTTCTATCTCACTCTGGGAAAGGCTGTGAGAACTTATCTGAGGACTATCGATTTATTGTGATGTGACGTGGTCCACAGCAAACCGTCCGAATCGTCTCCCTCGACCACCCTTCGGGACTTATACGTACAGGCGATCGAGCGAAATGCGTCTTTGAATTTATCAGTCATACTGAATTCATAAAAGAGGGGCAAATCATCCTTCTCAGAGAGGCGAAGACGAAAGTATTAGGTGTCGTGACCAAGGTTCTATGAGATTGGGGGAGGGATTGTGGCTATGAAAAAACAACAAAGAAGCTGTTCACTTTCAGCGGGAGGAAAGGAAGGCTTAGCACGAGGAAGAACGACTACATCCGTACTGTACGAGTACGGGTTCATATATATGTTGATGTTGTTCCGAACTTCTGATCGTCTTTTGTATTGATTTGGTGATTGTCATGGTCGACTGACAGGAGATGTACCCTGCTGGGTTTGGGTGTAGAAAATGCATTGTAGCTTGTAGCTTGTAGCTTGTCTCTTGACATGCATCAGACGATGAGAAGCTGGATGGACTACTGTTATGCATCGTTAGGAACTTGGCTGTCAGTGTTGTATTATTGCCGCCTAGACTGTAACATCAACATGCTGTGAGCATGCTGAAAACGCGTCAAGCAAAGAAAAGGGTAAAAACATGGATAAGATGATCATTGCGTCATGTAACCTTACGAGTACAGTATGTCATGCGCATCAACATAGTCAACCTAATAACCACCACTTTCCTCTTTCCACTTTCCCATACCTGCCCTTTCTTCGTTGGTTCCTTCTTATTGTCATCACCCATCGCTTGACATCTACAGCTGCAGCTATCATTAACATACACATACCCATAGCATCACGGCCGCTGTTGATCCATCCTCACAATGTCGTCAGATCGACCGTCTTCACCCTCGACGACGGGTTCGGGAAGCATAGCATCTTACCCTCAAAGAGAATCTTTATCGCGTAACTCGTCTTTCAGTAATATCATGACACTCACATCCTTGGACAGGTATAGCGAGGATTGGGCTGGTGCTCTCACATTACTTGGTGAGTGGTTTTTCTCTATTCCACTTTCTGACGGTTGATGGTGCCAGACACGGGCAACGCGTAGAAGTGGGTAATGTTATCGCGCAAACGAGGGCATGGGGAATGAGGAATGTGCGAGTGATGGAGCGAAAGAGTACAGTAGAGATGATGGCAAGCCAGGGCAGGGCAGCGCCAGAAGTAACCCTGTGGACTCCTCTTAAAGATGATAGACTGCTAGCTAGGCTTGAATTAGGTTATTGCTGACCATCTTCATTATTCTTCGTTTCGTGTCCGTTTTGCGTCAACTCATATTCTATCATAGACGTCATCGAGACATTCTTCGACTCCCGCCTGGACCTATTCAACAGACGTCTCAAAGCCCAATCATCACGAATCAAATCCCGTGCTGTAGAATTACTACCTAAAGGACTTAGAACACCCAGAGGGGGCGGTATATTGCTCGTTGATGATGAAGATGAATATGCGGATGTCACTGGTACAGGTTTAGGCACAGGAGATGGGACTGGGATGAGACAGAGGAGAAGGACTTCTGATAAGGATAGAGTAGGAGAAAAGTATAGGAAGGAAGTTGAGCGTGAAGTTGAGCGGATTAAAGTTAAAGTGAGTACTAAATATTCCGTTTCATTCTCATTCTTGAATGGATAATGTTTTTCCCGTTTCCGTCATGACTAGACTGCTGGAAGGTTTGCTCCGATCTGACCTACTTACTACCTTGCTATTCATCTGACATCTCGTATTTGCTAGCTCGCCGCAAAGGTCACGCATCTTTCTGGAACATGGAGATCAGAGCAGGTCGTTCGGACCAAGGACAAACTCAGTGAGTTCGAAATTAACTTTACATGACGATCACCCAAATCCCTTTTTCATCATCATCTCGTTGTTCTTGGAATGGTGAAATTCGACCGCTATCCCCAAGCTCTCGGAACCCGGAACCCGGGATTCAACTGCAATCAGAGTGCTCAATTCCATGGAAATCTGCTGACAATCATCCTTGTATGCATCTTTCTAGCCTTCCTATTCGGTGTCCTCTCTCTTGCTTTCACCTGTATCCTCTATGGCGCAGCACCAGAATGGATCCCGTTCGCCTATACCGTACAAAGTTCCGTCTATCTCCCGTTGAGGTTCTGGACGTATAAGAGGAAGGCGTGGCATTACTTCTTATTCGGTGAGTATCGCTACCCCTCTGCGCCGTACGCCATATCTCATATTCGCTGAGCGTGTGCTGACCTCTGATTGCCCGCAATTCCTTCACAGAGTGCGTTTAGGCCAATCTTCTATAATACGCAGCAGACATGGAGAGTTCCTGCTAACTCATTGGCCGCTTTCAGCTTGTGCTACTTTGTGAATATCCTAGACTTGCTCTGGCTATGGGTCTTCCCGTCTTCGACTGTGCTCTTCATATGCTGTTATCTGTTGACTCTCGGTGAGTCAACCGATTCTATTCTCTTCTCGGGCCGCACAGACCCAGGATCAGATTCACGTGAGCTGGGCTGACGATGACTTCCCTCATCTACGTATCTACGTAGGACCCATCGCGAGCGCGATCATCACCTGGAGAAACTCGCTTGTATTCCATTCGCTCGACAAAATGATCAGCATATTCATTCACATCTACCCGCCAATCGTGCTCACTGTTATAAGGTCAGCTGGACTCCCGTTTTCCTCATTGCTTGCAGGCAGGGGTCCACCACAGCTGATACCTGTCTAAAAACTGCTTGCTTGTTTCGTTTAGGCATCTCGATGCAAATGCCGAGCAGAGGTACCCTGGTCTGAAGCATGTGAACGACTACAAGTGGTACACTATGATCTTGCTCAGCGGCGTACCTTGTAAGCTTTCATCTTGTCTTCGACCGCAAAGAGCAAATAAAGCTAATCTGTTCCGATCAGACGTTTTGTGGCAAGCGGCCTACTACAAGGTGAGTTCACATTGCGTCTTGCCATCACCTGCTGTAGCACCTGGGTGTTCTACTCGCACGATACTGACACAATGGCCTGTCTCTCAGTTCATCTCACTCGACAGGAAGAGCAAGATCGAATCAGGTCAAAGGCAAAACTCATTCCACTAGTCAGTTGACGGGATGCCGCGACTACGAACGCGTTTCCAAACTGACTGGGCTATTTGTACATAGCATGTTGAATGATAAACGGGGACCGATCGGAAAGGCACTGCAAGGTATCCGACCTGAGCACCGGGAGTTGTGGTTCATTTTCGGCCAGCTGAGTGAGTATCGCTAGTATTTACCGCCGGGGTCAAATAACAATGAGCTAACACGAATACGTTGTATGTCGCAGTCTACAGCATCATCTTTATGATTCCGCCTGCCGCCTTGCTCATCAACAGCCGACGAGCAAGCAGTGCGTTTTTGGTCATCATCTTCGCCGTGTCTGCATGGAACGGGGCGTCTTTCTACGTCGAGGTGTTTGGCAGAAAGTGAGTGATGCCTTCTTGACCTCATCCACGACCCGGTATACGCCCCTCTTCCTGTTGTTTGGCTCGATGACAACTGGCCGGGCTGATTTTCCTCTTATCTCCGTCTGCCAGGTTCGAGCGAGAGTTGGAAAAGTTGCGCAAGGAGATGGAGCTGGCCTCAGCCACGGGCGTCTCGATGTCATCTTCCTCAAACGCCACAACGGCTTCTACAAACCCTTCATCGCCGCCAAGTCCGTACCCTTACACCGATGCCGATGACGGTAAATCTCCCGACCACCAGCATCGTAGATCTGGCGACATTGAACGCGATCGGGATTTGGCGGATAGTCCACTCATGCTACCCAGTACGCAAGCATCGGTAGGCAATAGGGAGAGGTCTGGCACTGGTACAGGGATGAAGGAGGTCGAAGGGGCCGATGAGATGGAAGTACCTGATCTCGCGCTGGATAGGGCCGCGGAGGAAGTGCAGAGCGTAGCTGATGGCCAGGGAAAGATAATGTCATGATGAGTGCTTGACCTGTGCGGTCTTGAACGAAGCTCTACTTTCTACATCCTGCTCCTACAAGGCGAATGCCTAGACTGGATGATTAATAACGATAATGTATTGTATCGATCAACGCCAAGCAAGACTTTGCGTGCTATTCCCCTGAATCGATCGACGGTATATGGCCTATTGACTGTATCAAACATTGGACATCAGTGATAGTGATAGTGGTAGTGGTCACGATGAGAGGTAGTGAGGATGACCAACGCATTGACCTCGTTGGTTGTCGGGCACATATCATGGTCAAAGCGAGCGTCACCGCACTGATCATCCTCTTACAGATCTATACACGTCAACATTACTCCATCGTCCGTTCTCGCCACCTCATCCTCCTCATCACCGTGTATCGCTCTGAGGACCTCAGATACCCCATTCTCACCATCGCTTACCATCATCTCACTAACCCAACACCAATAGCATAACTCCTTCCTTTGTTCTTCACAGCCTCTCTCTCAAATCCCAATCTGAAACGCCGATCCCTTTGTCATACCTACCTACCTTGCCGGTACGGCCCTGCCAGAGGTATTGTTTCACATTCTACTCACTCACCCTTCAAAATCGCTGGTACTACTACTGCTTCAGTCGCTGCTTTTCAGCCAATTGCAGACCATCACCGATACCGTAGGCAGTCAAAGCATTGCAAGAGGTGTCAAGGGGAAATCGATCACCGTACATGGACATCCTTTGCGATAGGTAAAGGGGACAAGCCTTCCATTGTCAATCACAGAACGACACACATACACACACGACAAGGACCACACACTGTAGAATCCATCACACGCTACTTCGATTGGTCTCGCCGTTCGATCATTCGACCGAGACTTCCTCTTCAATTTGAACCCCTGGAAATCCAATTTACTACTGCCTTCAGCCTTCGACCCCTTCCTTGCCTTGTTCATCGTAACCCAACGACAATCTTGCAATTCTACAGCATAGCATAGTGAAAGGCAGCGCGAGCGACTCAGCGACAAAGACAAGGGAAATGACAATGTCGATGACCCCTGGATTCCTGCGTAAGCGGGCTAGACCCCAATCGAACCAGCAATCTTCCAGTGGCGGTCATCCGTTCAACCTCAATGTCAGACCGTCACTCTCCCTGCCTGACTTGACGACACCTTTATTAGATGAATCATCCTGGGAGGAAGTTCCCCCCTTCGCCTTCAGACCCAAATCAAACCACTACGACTCTACTTCGAATCCCAATCCCACTTTGAATCACAACAAATTTCGCCCTAGAACTTCGACTTCGCCCACTCATCGAAACGGACACGTAACCGTAAACGCAAACGCGAACGCTATCGAAGGCACTGCTGCGCCGGAGTCTCCTGCGACTACCGCTGCAGGTCAGTTATATACCCGAAACAGAAATAGGAACCGTAAGCCCTCGTTGATCGGGGACACAGAACAACAACCACCTCAGTTCCACAGACCGTTCACTCCGAAAATGATCATCAGTCCACTCAGTCCAGCCGATCGTGAACGAGAGCGAGATCGAGACCTCAACTTCAGAATCAGTACCGCCCAGTGGAGTAACAATGGTGCTGGTGGGTTCTTCAACTCGGGCGTACCGAGCATGATGCCCGGTGGTGTTCCTGGTGGACCGGACAATGCCAAGGCATTTAGAGAAACGATGATGAATATGATCAGTAGGAGGAAGGGCAGAAAAAAGGGTGTTACGGGTAAACTGAATCTTGTCGTTGCTGGGGGTAAAGGCGTAGGCAAGACGAGGTGAGTCGTGTCGTGCCTCGTTATTTCGACTCCGTGATTCTGTAGCAGACAGCTGCGGATAGTTAGGTTGAAGTAAGCTGATACACTAGAATGCAGCTTTATCAACCTACTTCTCAACTCGCTCTCTGAGGCACCATCTCACCACTCCTCTCCTCCGCCCACATTGAAACCAAAGGCATATACCACCATCTCCTCCGTCTCTGAGAGACTTTTAGTCCGATTGATCGATACGCCCGGATTGGATCTTGCCTTGGCGGACGAGCTGAAAGCAAAAGAGAGGGAGAGGGGTGTGGCTGGCTTGTTGAGATTGGTAGAAGATCGATTTGAGGAGGTATGGCGGGAGGAGAGGAAGGTTAGGAGACAGGTCGGAGCCGAGACAGGCCTTGTTCATCTTGGTGAGTCGAGTCGAGTGGCATCGAGTGTTGCAAGGTGAGATGAATGAGCGATTTACTGGCTGACTGTACGTAACGACGGTTGAATGATGTACACGGTGTGAACGGGGAACAGTGCTATATCTTATTGACGCTCGTCAAGTGCTTAATCCGCCTCACCCGCGCATAGGCGACCAAGTCGACTGGTCCTGCATCGGACTATTCGATGACGAAGACTCGCCCTCTAATAAGGGTAATACACGAGACGCGTATAAGGCTCTGACCGCACTGAAAGCTGGTATGGAGCCTCGTCTGTCCAAAGTCGAACTTGACATCGTGAGTGCCTACAGTATTGCTTGCCATCCTCCTGCGTTAAGGAGCTTCGACCTCGATTGCATAAGCCAGAGTTGATAGTACATAGTACATTGTCCAAGGAGACGACCGATGAGAATGGGAAAGTGACGCTTACAATGGTTGATTCATCCCGATTTTGATATGATGTCAGATCGCCCGACTGTCCAAACGATCAAATGTGCTCCCCGTTCTCACGCACTCGGACTGCCTGACCACTGCCGAGCTTCAAAAAGTCCGAGAAGCTCTCAGAAGGGATCTTAGCGCGAAGGAAGCCAATGTTCCCGGGAAGGGGTTCGGGGTGTTCTACCCTTCCGAAGAAGAAGAGAGCAGGAAGGTGGGTGATCCTTGTGTCCTTTTTTAATCACTACCACAAGCAACAGACTCGTACTGACCACAATAAGCTCTTTGTTTTTTGTTATTTGCAGAGCTTCGATTCGATGGACGAACGAATGGATCTCGACGATGGTCCTCCCACCCCCGATTCGATGGCAGGCGAAGATCAAGACCGCGGTGATATCTCCGGCAATGGCAATGGCAACGGCAATAACGGCCCAATTGACGAAGTCGAAACGTTGCCATATGCAGTGTTCATGCCTGATCGATTCGACAAGTCCAACTTCCGCTCTACCCATTCCCACTCCAACCCAAACTCGAACTTCAAATCCAAAGGCAAGGCCAAAGCCAACGCGAACGCAAACGCAAACGCATCCGACTCGAACAAGTTGTTGAACAACAACGGTGGTGGTGGTTCTGCAGAAGACCCTTGTCGAAATTACCCTTGGGGCAAAGCGAGCGTTTACGATGAGGATCAGAGCGATTTCATGCTACTTCGTGATGCTGTTTTGGGCGATTATGCCAAGATTCTAAGGAATAGCACGAGAGAGGTATTGTATGAAAAGTACAGGACTGAGAAGCTCCTCTCGAGACGAGGTACCACTTGTGAGTGTACATGTACATCATCCATCAGAGTCATGTATTGTGGTGGTCGAAGGTGGAGCTGAAGCTGAGGTTGATACGATGTTTAATATATGTACTGTAGTGCCTCAAGAGGAACGAGATAGGATCCTGAGGGAAATTGAGAAAGTTTGAACCCGATATGATCGACTATCCGATGACTGGCTACATGTACACCCACAAGATCCGAGCAGGAACAAAGGAGGGCTTACAGTCTGTCGAGTACTTGTACGGTCGTTCGCTGATCCCACTGGCCAACGCGATATTCATCTACATGTGTGTGAGAGATGTTGTTTAACTGTACTGTGCATACTGTACTGCAATCTGTCATCATCTATAGTTTGCATGACCCTCGATACTTTCACCTTATTCTTGTGTAATGTACTTGCCAGTTCCATACACGTGAGTAGTATGTACAGTACAGTACTCTATGTGATATGATATCCTTCTGTCGAGTTTTAGATCTTGAATAGCGCTCTTGCGTGCGTGGCGTGGAGTTTTTTTTCACCTGGTGGCATGAGTAACTTACAGTATGCTTGGTGTCTTGAGCGCACCTTACACGGATGGAGGTCATGATCTGATGGAGCTACTAGAAAATACAGCAGCTTATTATGCAGCGCGACCCGGTACACCGCAGAGAGAGGATACTGCACTGTCCCATCGATGAGAGCTCCATGACATTACATACCAATTTAGAACTACAGTACAAGGTTCACGAGCACCATCATCTTTCCGATCGGGCACATGAGACAAATGATCAGATTCTACAGCAAACAAACAGGATGTGAAGACGATCGAATCGGAATGAATGGCTTCATTTTATAATAGCTGCTTCTTACTCTGTATCCCTTTGATTATTTTTCTCCCTCTTCATTCCCTCGGAAATGCCTGCCGTGGAGTGAATCACTGGCTTCCCACCTTCCCACCTGACACCAACGAGTCCTGCTACGCTCCTACGAGTTCGCTGGCCGGCCTAATGGAACCTCTCGACTTCGGTACCATCTCCCGCAACACCTTCCAACTTGTACAAAGGCTCGAATTTGGCGTTCTTCTGCCAGAAGATGTATCGTTTGACGAACCATGGCAACCACTTGGTAGCTTGGTATCTGGCGAAAACAGGAACAGGAACAGCAAAGACGTAATCGAGCTCTTCGAGCGTTCGACGGCTATATATGTAGAGTACAGGATGTACGATGTACGAGTGCGAGTAGCGGCGGTCGATAAAGTGTGAGTGTGGAAGATGTCAGTCAGCATTTTTCTTTGTGCTCGCTTTTGGTTTTTAAAATGAAAGGACTCACGCAGTCTCGGGAACCAGGAAGAAGCAGAGAACCTGTAATACGTATTGAAGTGTCAGCTAAGACGGCTTCCGGAACGAATACGACCGGTTTCGGTACGAAAAAGTGTGGATTCTTCACTGGATTCCAAAAACAAACAATGTGGCGCGTCCCCACCCCCTCTGAGGGATAATTATGACTTACCCAAGCGAGCAGGTTTGTTCCGGCGTAAAAGTAGAAGGCTCCCCATGGTTTCATGGCAGCTAGCATTGACGGGAAAGTGAGTCCGAGGACGGCGGCCCACATGTTGTTCTGTTGAACGGCCCAGGACATGCCGATTTCACTGTTGTGAAAGGAGTGGCACAAATGCGTCAGCCAGGCAGGCCATACATATGTCCAGTACGAGTACACTGTGGCTTTGACCTTGTGGTTTTGGTAGGGTTGAAGATGAAAAAGAACGACCAAAGATTGGTTTTCGGAGACTTTTACTTACCGATGAGTGAGAGGGTAGGATTCAGCAGCGTACACGAACGGTACGGGGCCCATACCGGGTGAATAGAATGCGGTGAAAAGGTAGATGGCCAAAGCGAGGATGGGTACTCTAGCCGAATTGCCTTCGTCCATGAAGAACATGGATCCGGCCCAGAAGAGGCATACGGCCATACAGGGGAAAGTGCAGATGAGCAAGTTACGTCGGCCAAAGGTGTCGATGGTCCAAATGGCAGGAAAGGCAAAGATGGTGTTGACGAGACCAAAGCCGAAAGAAGCGAGCAGACATTGCTTGGTGTTGTATCCTGCCTCGGCGAAAATGGTCGAAGAATAGAATGCTGTAGGGTGACACATGAATATTCGTATACCAGTCAGTATAAAAGTTTCGGTGCGGTGCGAACCAAGCGAACCAAGTCCGGTCGCGCCCACTCACACATGATATTGATACCGCACAGCTGCTGAGAAATCATGATGGTCCAACTGGCAAGGTTCGCTCTCCTCAATCGAGGTTTGACGAAAAGGTCGCTGAATCGGCTAAAGTAGGTGGTTCCCTGGAATGCTTCTCGTTCCTCCACAAGCTGACAGTGGGCGTAGAACTGATAGTGTCCAATCGGTCAGCTCAAGTCTCAACTTTTGGAAGCGAGCTGATCGGGCCGCCCCGCGATATTGACTTACCATATCTCTCGCAGCCTGGATCTCTGATTTCCTGAGCCTGCAGAAAGCTCGGAAAGCCTTGGCGTATCGATCCTTCTTCATCAACCATCGAGGAGATTCAGGTGCGAACCAGACTACATTGCATGGTAGCGTACAAAAACAGTAGTCAAGGTCAGCCTGTTGCAGGCGTCGCCGACGAAACGGAGCGTATTCTCTTCTCGAGTGGATGGGAGGGTTACAAGAAGTCAGGTGAGACTCACTGAGCACAAGAAGGGGCACGGCAGGAACGAAAGCGGCTGCCAGCTGGATTCGCCAAGCGTTATCTCCAACTTGATAGAACATGAGATTGGAGCAGAAACCAAAGAAGATACCAAAGGCGACGAGTAGCTGGAATGACATGACGAGAGCACCTCGGATCGCAGCTGGAGCACTGTGGACGAAGCGGAGCAGAGCGAGGCAAGACAAAGCAGAGCAAATAACAACTTCAGCTGATTGACCGGACCCTTCCCTGGCGTGACTATGATTAGGGGGATAGAGGGGGTACGGTTAAGACCAAGTTAAGATTTAGGGAAGATGTTTGTTACTCACGTTTCGGAAGTCATGATGGGGATAGTGGTGATTTTCATACCCATACCGAGACCCAACAAGACTCGGCAGACGAAGAGCTCTTGCCAGTTTTGAGTGAAAGCTTGACCAAGGACAGGGAAGACACCTGTGAACGGCCGACCCTTCCTCTATCAGTACATTTCACTCCATGTTCTGATAGAGTAACCCGCCGTACTCTACAACGAGGACAGGGCTCGGCTGGAACTTACAGAAAAGACCAGTGACGAAGATAGTACCCCTTCGACCGATATAGTGGTTGATAGGGTCCGTAAGCATGGCTGAGATGCCGCCGACGGTGATAGAGGGGGCGGCATTGACCATTCCCACAAGCCAAGTGTTGTGCTCTATACCGAATTCTTGAGGGAAAGACAAGTTGGCACCGTTCGCTCCGGTGTTATCTGTGAGGCAGGACGAGCGAGGACATCAGCACTGCGCTTCATATAGCACGGACCCGTACACTTGCAGCTAGTTAGAAAAGAGAAAAAAATAAAAGTACTCACCCCAACCCTGAATAGCCGAACCTAGAGAGCAGACGATGATAAGGAAGTAGAGTGCTCTCGTCTGGTCCCACTTGTCTGAAGTCAGAACCGCCGAGATGGAGTCAGCACACATACAGTAAATGGCCTAAGAGGTTGTGCTGTGCAAGTACGAGTACACCGCTGAAGACGTCCGACTTACTCGTCTTCTCCCTTCGAAGCCAGAACCGGTCCTCCTCAGTGAGCTCGACGATATCCTCATGGTCGTTTGGCCTTTGCGAGACCAAGGCAGCTCTTCTGAACAGATCCTGCTTCTCCTCGAACCCATGTTCCTGGCAGAACCTGTCGGCCATATCCGTTAGGGTCTCCTTCGATAGCCCATGAAGGGGGTTCTGAATCCTGCGATTCGCGCGTTACCAAAAGAACCTGGTCAACGGGGACTCTCTTTCCTTTGGGTGAAAGCATGACAGGTAGTTGAGAATCTCACTACTCACTTGGCGCTGACATTTCGGTTTCTTGCAATGATATGGTCTGCTCTTGAAGATTCGATGTCCTCGATGTGCCCTACCTCATGGTACTTCTCGGGCTTGCCATCGCTCGCTTGACGGTTCATTTCCAAGTGGGGCTCGCTGCCCGTTGGGGATATTGCGCTCGCCATGATGATTAAGCTAGCTCGTCGTTTGTGGATAGCTAAGTCGCGCGAAGGGGTCAAGGCTATTTAAAATGCTGTTTACAGATGTATTGGTGTATACGGGGGTCAGTCAGTGACTGTATATTGTACCAGTGAGTGGTGAGATGGAGATGGAGATGGGGGTGTGAGTAACGAGAACAAGTGGGAGGGGTCCCGGGGCATCTTGTCCATCATCGTCATTATATATGTCTTCTTCACCGTCAATGTCATTTCAGTAAGCAGCATCCGCACTAGAGTCCGGGACAACAGTACGAGTATGCCGGCAAATTCCGGCCTACGGGCAATCTGACTGACTCGTTCTTGGAACCCAATAGTAATAACAATGGGATGGCATTAATGCTCATTCCTTAGCGGCAGAGCGGGTCAATCTCAGCCGAGCCGCTTGGCTACAGCTACTAAGAGGGACGAGCAGGGCAGTTGTATTGCGGCGAAATGGCGGCGAGGAACATCGGGATGCGTCCTCGTCTTTCACTGTTCGCTGGACCTCCCTCACGTGATGAAGCATGTAATGTCATGGATATACACACCCATCTCGGGTTTGGTTCCAGCGCTTGTAATGTTCGTCTACAGCATCCAACGCCGCAAGACGTTAGTGGCGTCGAATAAGTCTAAGAAACCCTTAGCCCTTTGCCTTAGATGCTTAGACCGGATGCATGCTTGCAGGAATAGAAACATACATAGGAACCCCAGGGCGGCTCCCCACCATGCATTAGAGGAGTGATCGAGAACATACAGTAATGACGCTAATAAGTGGATACTCCATCATTGCCCCGCAGAATTCCCTGTTCGGGGCACATCGCTACAGCCGCAAACACACACAGATTATGTACGTCATTATTCGGATCGGCTTTCGCTCGGTCTCTTCCGACTGACCGAACGCGTTGCTTTGCTTTGCTTTGCTCTGCCTTGCGCAGCAGCAGCAGCTTTGTCTGCAGTCAGCTAGTTACATGAGTTACATGGCGGGTGTCGAGCGGGCGATGCGATGTAATCCAGTCGAAACTATCCAAGGGTATGTCAGAAAGAAAGACAGACGGGTCGAAATGCAACCTGTGCGGAAGAGATGGGAACGGGTGGAAATGGCATTACGATCACACGGCGGACCGGCGGATCGGAGCACATTATGCCGAGATGTTCTGTGTTGGTGGTTGATACCTTAGCAATCAAGCGATCGTTCGTCGCTCGACCGATGGGAATCACTCGTGATGAGCAGTCCGCACCGAACGAGACATGAGATACGCGACTGTAATCCACAGAGCGGACCCGACAAGCAAAACGAGCGTCCACTCACAGACCCAAGCGAAGAACGCACATTCTGTCATAGCCAGCTAGACCCGTGCCGCGGCGTTCCTTAGCGAGTCTAGGCCCGCGCGACGAATCTGCTGTGTTGTGCTTCTACACTTCAACGCTTCTTCGTCTCCGACTTCTTCCCATGAACGTGTCTTGTCTTGCTACTGGCTTGGTCGGCCGAGGTGTACAGTACCCGAGTACATGTGTGTGTGTGTGTGTGTGTGTGTGTATGTGTGCGTGTGTGCGTGTGTGCGTCGAATCATCGCTCTGAATGCGACCACCCATACACCCCAGACGACCGCACGCCGCACGCTCTATCAGCAACATCACGCAGCTCAAGCTCTCGCTCAAGGGAGTCCGAAAAGCCCGTTCGAATTCGGGAAATGCGAATAGCATTTTGTGTACTGTCGTTGTAACCTTAGTACCCGTGTTTCCGGACAAAGGTCAAGCTCGATCCGATTCTGGGATTATATCGGCGAGTCGTCGGTTGCTCGGTGAATATGGGGAGGGGGAAGAAAAACTAGGTATAGGGTGTTTTCGAAGATAACAAACTTAGTCTATAGGAACCCGCGTGATGTTAAGTTGGTTGACCATGTCTTCGTATGTAGTCCTGTCATTGTATGCGGGGTATGCTTATGCTTTGTACGTGAACTGTTGTAGTGATATCTCCTCTACTGTAGCTTTGAACGGGAAGCACGTTGGTAGCCGAGATGTTTAGATACATTGCTTTTAGGCTAATTGACCTCTTGGTGGATTGAGGATTCAAGCGATCCGGATCATGGTGCCGGTTTCCGGCGGTTGCTTTCTCGTGTCGAGCTCGTGCAGTTTTATACAGAAATCGTTGTCGCTGAATTCACGGAGATTGTATTGAGCTTTAGCTTTATGGGGTTGATCGGTGCAGCGTATCCCGGTTCACTCATTCCTATAGTGAAATCGCTGGATTGTTCGGTCTATGGTGAATCGACACAGTACTGAGTAGTAGCGAATTACCGTGCAGGCGAGTGGTCCAGGTCAGCTGGTCTTGATCTGATCACTCGTACCTCGTACGGTCTGTCTGTGACTGTTCGACCTTTGACCTTTGATCAACGTGTGCATATGGAGAGTATCAGTATCAAAAAGGTATAAAAGAACCCGTCGAGGGGATGTATGACTCTCTTCTTCCCTTCCCTTCTGATTTCTCATCATCAGCTTTGTACTGTATTATCCGATTATCAGATCAGCATCGACACTGCACAGTACAGTTACAACCGTATCCACCACCCAATCCCAATCCCAACCCCAATCCAGATCGTAAGCGCAAGCGCAATTCACAAACCATTCCACATCCGCATCAACCTTCAACGCACAACGCAAAAATGATCTCCAAGCCCGAAGTATCCCTCCTCGAGCAGATCGAGGCCGCAGGCTGTGCGGTAGACACGGACTCTATGAACCCCGAAATCGCCAAGAACCTCCCCATCAAACCTCATGATATGACCTCGAACCACCTTTTGGTCGATGAGCAACTCCATAATCCCGAGAACAAGGAGTTGGTCGAGAAGACCATCAAGGAGCTCAAGGGCAAGGATTGGCTCGATGTGCACACTGTCTTGGTGAGTCTTGCTCGAGTACTCGAGTGAAAACGGGTTCATCGATGATAAAGTACAAGGCGTTGTATTATGAAACCCCAAGCTGACGTTATACATCTATTCTGCTCTTCTCTGGTCTGCGCTATCCTGCTGGTAGTCCGTCCGATTCGCCAAGCGGGTCCTCCCTTACGTCTCCGGCCGAGTCCTCGTCCAGGCTTCCCCCCGAAATGCATACAACGAAGAGGCCATTGAGAAGCATGTTCGAGCATACGACAGGGTCTTCCAGGAAGAAGGTATTCCTCGGTGAGCGATGGTACTTTCATAACCATAACAGCATGCTGACTGGGCTACGGCTGCACCTTGCACCTTGCACCTAAATCGCAGAGAGCGATTCATGGTCAAGGTACCTTCTACTTCGGCCGGTGTCCGAGCCGCCAAGATTCTCAATGCCGAAGGAATCAGGACTCTCGGGACCTCGCTCTTCTCCCTTCCTCAAGCTATCGCCTGTAGCCAGGCCGGCATGCACTCCATCAGCCCTTACTTCAACCGTGAGTTGAGTGACCCTCTCCTGAAAGACTTTGCTTCATCGTGTCCTCTTATCAACTACTGGTACCCTCAAAAGATCTTTAATGCAAGTTCGCATTCGCTGACAAAGTGACACCTCTTGTCTGTCGCAGAGACTCGAGCCCATGTTGAGCCTGAGCTTTGGCCCGATGTGGAGGACCCCGCCACCCAGCATCCCATGTCAGCTAGGATGAGGCACATCCGAGACACCTATGACCGATTGGCCAAGGAGACCGGCAAGACCCAGCCTCTCATCAAGGCGGCCTCGTGAGTGTCCCCCAAAGCTCAACAACAATACCTTCATCATCACCGGATGCTTACTGGGGTACTCATCCGCTTGTTACCTTGCAGTTGTGTTACCGCCCGAGAGGCTATGGCTATGCTCGAGCTCGGCGCAGACTCCAACACTATCCTCGCGGATCAGATGGACGATCTCTGCTCAGCTACCAAGCTCCCCGTGTACAAGAAGGGAGGCGAACACCAAGTCCGATACCGATCACAGCTCGATAACCCTTCTACTCAATGGGCAGCTTGGGCATCCAAAGAGCCCGCCGACAGGAAGAAGAGGATGGACGAGATTGCCAAGGCCGACCCCTTGAGCAAGATCATGAGCAAGGACTGGAAGATTGCTTCGATTGATGTAGACTACCTCGCTCCTGGTGTTTTGGACAAATACAACGAAGAAGACGAAGTTACTCGACTTAGACTCAAAGATGCGCTCGAGCTCTTCTACAATGGAGAGGAGCACTCCAGGCAGACTATCGAGAAGCTGCAGAAGGAACTCGCTTAAGGGAAGCCACGGACGACAGAGTCCATCGCTTTCGAAATGGAATGGACTTTGGCTAATGTATCCGGAGTCGATCGACAGAAGTTCGTCTTGTATATAGAAATGCGTATGAAGGAACCCATACATCAGTTGTCTCCGTTGATCGCCCAGCTTGCCATACATGTTGGCACGTTGCGAACTGTTACTCTACATGACTAAGCATTTCGTCAAGCTACATTATACGCTCTTACCCGGTCTACACCCAAACATGCCTGTAACATCATCCCGTACCGCTACAACAACAACACGATATGCGCTCTATCAACGTAATCCGTGATCCGTGAATCCGGGAATCCGATGTACTTGACTCTCTTACTCCTTCTTGAAGTTGAGCGAGATACCGTTCACACAGTGTCTGGAAAGAGACGAATCAGCTTGATGCCTCAAACAGACGAGAGTCGAATCGCGAGCTGACTTACCGCTCGTCGATGGGGTTGGGAAAGCCTTCGCCCTTGAAGACATGTCCCAGATGTCCGCCGCTATCGCCAATCACCACATCAGCTGTGAGCACGAAGCAGAGGATAAAATGCGCAATCGAGCTTACCAGTTGGCGCAGACAATCTCTGTTCGGGTCATGAACATTGACTTGTCCTCATGTCGGACTACAGCTCCAGGTACGGTATCGTAGAATGCAGGCCATCCACAACCAGAGTTACTACAAAAAAGAGGATATGAATCAGCTTGGTCCTCCTTCCCGTGGACGGCAGGACGAGCAGGCTGATGTGATGAGTGTAAGAGAACTCACAATTTGGTTTTGGAGGTGTAAAGAGGGGCGTCACAGCCAGCACAGTCTGGTGATACGGGATAAGATCAGCTACACATGTTTCGCTTTACCAAAACATAAGATAGCTGACTCACGATATACACCGTCGTCCGTTTTCTTGTCATAAGCCGAAGATCCGGGTCTCTCAGTACCCTTCTGCCTCAAGACTCGGAACTAAAGCGAGCACCAACCAGCGAGACCACCCGTCGATAATCAGCTTGCGAAGTTCGGAAGTATTCTCACAGCTGAACGACAAGACTAGAGTTGGTTTTGCCACTCCACTCACCTGCTCCGGGCTCAAAACGGCATGCCACTCATCGTCCCCCTTCTTGACAGGATAATTCTCAGCAGGCATTTCTTTAGCGCTGGAAGATGATGATGAAAACAAGGCGAAAGGTAGTCCGAATCCAGAAAATCTAGCTGCGTTCAGTGGTCTGTTAACCGTCGTGGTGATCAAGGTGGTTGGTAAGCGAGTTCGAGCCGTTGCGATTGTCGATCGAACAAGTGCGGGCTGGATGAAAGGCATATAGGTGATTGAAAATGAAAATGAAACGATTAACGCTACGATTGATAGGATGTACACCCAGATGCGAGTCATACAAGGATCAACAAAATTGTTCGTGTGGGATACAAGATGATACAATGAAACAATGATAAAATGATAAAAAGCACAGCAGGATGAGGATGTCCTGTAGATCGGCGTAGGAGGGCGGCGATGGGCGATGGCGACCACCAAAGCGACGAGGCGGAGATCCAAAGTGGAGGTGGAGCTATCATATGAAATGAGGTGATCGTGGTTGACGTAATTGAACTCGAGGTATGACGTGGACTAGAATTGGGTGAGCGGCAGAAACCACGTGCTACTCTTATCAGTTGACAGTGGGCTTTGTCCAGGCCCACGCTCCGCCAAGTCACGCCAAGGGCTAACTTATGGATTTCATAACCGGGTGGCAAATGCAAATGCAAATGCCCAAAAAGGTGATCGGCAGGGTGGTCATGGAGAGAACCTGAATTACCTGACTTGATCGCACCTGACCGACACCATTATTACGATCACCTTGACACCATCACCCCCCGTTTCGAGTCATTCGTTATCCGGGTCTCCACATCTGTAGCACATCGCATCTCATTGAGGCTTATCACGACACCACACTCACTTCGCCTCTCAAGTATGCCCAAGCTTGACTTCCCGTATCAGTTTGTTGACTACTAGACGGAACCTACTCGAGTGGGTATCTAATCGAATCAGCTGAGCAGGGTTAACGGGGGCGTGCTACTGCACGAGCTCAAAACACGTCCAGTAAATCGTCCTTTGGCACGCACGATGAAAGCCCTCTTCCGCAATTTTTCAAACAACCGCTCCGATTCCGCTGGGGAGCCCTCATCCCGCCCACATCAACCCCGTACATCCTTAGCACCAGGGATCTCGCCTCTGATCGCCCAGACTATCCCATGGCAGATCCCTTCGTATGCTCCGGGACCGGCGGCTCCTATGCCGATTCCAGCTAGGAGACAGTCTGAACCTCCCGAACGGTGGGCCAGACCGACCCTGCCTTCTTATGCCGTCTCAAGAGGTCAACCTATTACACAAGGGCAAGGGGCGGATGATATACCGAGCTATCAAGCTGCTACGTCACTCGAGTCTTCTTCGCTGCCCCGTGTACGAGAAGCTACGGGAGAGGAAGATGAACGGTTCCGGAATTGGGCGGCAAGCGAATACTTTGGGTCATCCCCAGCAAGACCAGAAGGCCAGGCAAGTAACGGGGATGGTGACAACCATGGTCACGTCAATCAAGAATCGGCTCTCGATACCTCGGAAGAAGGACACGGAACAGTGACTACCAGCGAAGACGTCTTTGGAGATGATGAGGATGACCCCCTAATCCCTCGACGAGTGGGCATGGCAGCTCGACGATATACGACAGCCGGCCAACCTTCCTCCCCTCAAGCTCCCGAAGATCGATTCGCAACCCTCAGTACCTCTCTCGGCGCGAATTCCGCTACCCTCGACTTGCCTCGTCCGATCGCCGAACCGCCCATGTACTCCCCCTCTTTAGGTAGAGACGAGCTACGCTTGATATCCACCGTTCATTTGGCTTCCGACCATCCCGCAGCTGCATTCTTTAATGCTATCGCCAGCTCGCCAATCGACGAAACAGGGACTCCTATCACCCGTTCTCAAGCTGGAAATCCAGCCAACGCCCAGGTTCCTGTCAATACCGAAAACGGGGATGCTGGATCCAGTGTCACTGCTACAGGTGGGAAGAAGTTGAAGATATCTCTCACGAAGGGAGGATACAGAACCAATGCGAATGGAACGGGACCACTATATATACGGCTGGCTAGAGCAGAGACGGTTGAGGGTATGATAGAAGTGGGTAAAGTGGACCATGCAATCGGGTTGGAAGTAGCTGTGAG
The DNA here is from genome assembly GCA_036287355.1 of Kwoniella sp. CBS 6097. Taxonomy (NCBI): domain Eukaryota; kingdom Fungi; phylum Basidiomycota; class Tremellomycetes; order Tremellales; family Cryptococcaceae; genus Kwoniella; species Kwoniella sp. CBS 6097. The sequence continues at coordinate 362,439 of CP143077.1, forward strand.
TACAACATAGAAACAATCCTCATCTCTCTCGCTTTGGTAAACAGGCTAATCGTTGCTGTTTTTGCGTCTTCTAAGATCGTGGGACTCGTCAATGTTCAGTACTATGTCCGCGGCCAATACACGGTGGTAGATACCCTTCCATTGGCTCGACGGAAGATACAGCTTTTCCCGCCTCCATCGTCCCCTTCTTCTACTCCACGTGCACCTGTCGAACCCGGAGCTGCGACCGATAGCTCCAATGATACGTCGACTCCTACTCAGCTCTCATCCTCTGTCCCGTCAACAGCCGATACCCCAGCGGCTTCAACTTCTTCTGGCAGCGCTAGCGCCGCGGCAACACCGAATGCGGCTGCTGGGGACACGCCGTCAATACCTGCTGGTACCAAGACAAAAGATGGTCAACCTACGATCGCACCGGGGAGCAAATACAGCTTCTCGCTCAAGATGCCAAATGCTTATTACAGAGATAAAAACGTCGAACTGCCCCCGACTTGTGATTTGCAGCAGATTGGGCTGCAAGCTTCTGTGGAGTATATATTGAGGGTGAAATTGAGCAGGAAAAGGTTCAGATGGAATGACGAGTGAGTGCATCAGATACCCCGATGAGAGCGATGATGGGTAGAGTTAACTGACTCGCCCTTCCACAGGTTGACCGTCCCGATCATCTACGAACCTCGAGCGTACATTCCTCCTCCCCGCCTGCGTGCTCTGACATGGGATGATGCCCTTAATCCAGGCTGGCGGCGCATCGATCTAGGCGGGGGAAAACCCACCTCGAAGTCATCTTTCCTCCATACTCCGGCAGCATTACGTGACGCCGGGCCAGGAGTCAACGTATCGCTATTACTCCCTTCTCCGCCAATCTTATTCATCCCTAATGCGAACGAGTTCCCGACATTCCCCTTTCATCTGCATTTCCATTCGGAACTCCCTCATCCACTAGCGACCTTTTCGGATCCGACACAGAGTCGATTTATGATCAGATTGACCAGGGTAGCTCTGATGCGTGTCGGCCTTGAGAGGGAAACCAGAAGGCTTGAAATACCTACCAAAGTTCAAATATGGCAGGAAGGTGGTGAGAGGATGACGTTAGATATGACAGGACAAGGGGTAGTAACGGATTCCTCTGAGAGAGGGGCATCAACAGCTGGAAACGGAAACGGAAATACGCCCAACGAGTCAGCTCAAGACGGATCAGCCATCAGCAGTAGTCCATCAGGGGAAAGTCATTTCCCTAATCCGCTTAGGAGATATAGTTCTTCCGGATCTGCATCTGGATCAGCAACGAACGACCGCCGACGTTCTTCTTTCTCCCTTGGCGATAGACTTCGACGTCGCGGCTCATCATCTTCGCAAGCTTCGACGACGACCACAACTACGGCCAATACCGCTGGACCATTATCACCCAGTCCTTTACCGAACTCATTGCCGCCCATGATTCAAGAAGAACATGCCGAACACGATCAACCACAATCAACCTTCTCACCATCATCAACCCCGCCCAACTCTCAAAGCCAACAACATCAAGGGCAATCCTCGACGACGACCAGCAGAAGTCCGCTAGCGCCTCTCTCGTTGAGCTCAACAGACGTTCATTTGCAAGGTCGTATCCAAATTGATACTTGTGCCAAATCGCATGCCGATATCCTCCGCCGATTGATTCAGAGCTTTGCAACGCCCGAGTTGACGTTGACGTATGTGGTGGAAGTTACCATCTTGCCCAAGAAGGGGGCTGTCAAGGAGGCTTTTGGGCATGTTTGGGGAGGGGGCATTGTGGAGGTCGTCTTGGGTAAAGACGTGAGGAACAGAGGATAGATTGCGGCGCGCGTTTCCAAAGTAGAGAAAGGTCTATTGTGGATCTGAACGCCGACCTAGTGTGGACGGATTAATCACAGGTTCTATGCACCCTACGACGGAGGGATTTGGACCGTGAGCCTTAGGTGGGAGTGGATGCGCTCAGTCACTCATCGGCCGGCGGAATCACACGCAGGACACAGGGGAGGCCGGTCTCGGGTGAGCTGTTGACATGGCATCAATGTATAACGTTAAGTGGTCTGAATATACTTTGTCGGATACTCAGTTGTACGGTACAAAAAGGTTGTTTTTGTGTTTCTCTTTGTTGTTAAGTTGTATTCTTGAGCAACGAGTTGTATAGGCTGTACTTCTGTAGTCCCAAGCGAAAGGGATTTGTATGTCATTCCCAATTCCCACTTGCGCAATGAATACATGGGATCCAATCGTATCAGTGAGTGAGCATGTCAACGGCAGAGCAGATGCATGAGGTTTGGCCGGACAACGGTTAGATAGAACACGCTGATGTCGGATTTAAGGATATATCCGAACGGCGGACGGGACCGCCTGATACGGCTCACCCAGAAGATGCCACATTTAGCCTGTTCACCTTTCGCCGACTCAGTGACCCGTTCCAGGCTCGTTGCACCGTACGTGCCAGCAACGAGCAATGGTAAATGCTGATACTGCTCACTCTAGCTCTAGCTCTAGCTCTAGCTCTCGTGGTAGCTGGTTGCTGGTTGCTGGTTGGTGGTTAGGCTCACTGAGCCTATGGGTATGCCCTATGGGTATGCACACACTCACACTCTGCGATACAGTGAGTGCGTGAGTGCCCCATACCCTGCATGGTGAATCTCCACTCTAGGCGGCTGCTCGCAGACTGCTTGCTGGCTGCTTGCTGGCTGCTGCTGCTTGCTCCCTTGCTACCTTGCTACCTTGCTACACTGCTCGCTCGCTCTACCGTCAGGACCTTGCACTCAGTGTCTGGCAACACTAGCAACGCAACAGCCAGACGTTGTCCGTCAGGCAGAGCAGAGCTGAGGTTTGCGATAGATTATCGATAATTTGCATCAAAACAAGCCTTATCGCTACCCCTCTCCTCTCCCTTCCTTAACCATCAAAAAAAAATCTACTGATCAAAATGGCGTCTTCTACGGGTAAGTGCGGTGTGGTCCCCTCCTACTCTCTCTCTCTCTCAATTCAGCACAGCACGGCGCAGCGAGCGAGCGAGCAGGCAAAACGACCAGGCGGATCAATCGATAGACCGGCCATCGAACATCGACACAGGCGTCGATAACAGAGGAACATACGGACAGAATCGGAAAGGACATGTTCGGGATGGTGCCATTCTCGGTTACAAATCAACGGAGTAGTGGATGAACTGGGAGGCCAGATATGGGACGTGCCAGTGGGGCAAGCAATGATGGATGAGCGCTTGATGATGGAACGGAATGAGGAGAGCTCGCCTCGTAATGGGTGATGGGTTTCTTCCAGTGACAGTGAAAGAGACAGGACATTGTGGAGAAAGGAGCGCTACGATGTCTGGACGACATCGTTGTGGAAGAAGCAATCACGAAACTAGCTATCATGCCATGCCAAATTTTCGATACGGCATGTTCATCTCAAATCCGAAATGAGGATACACCCCTTCTCCCTCTGTCATCGCCGAATCTTCCCCTCGAACGAAGAATGAAGCAGAAGGAGTTGGACGACATATCCGGATGGTTATATATACCATCAACTTCGATCGGTCTCCTCGAATTGGGGGCGTGGTTCATTCACGCTGGACCATGCGGTATCTTCAACAATGGACTGCAATGTACAGTAACGAGCGAAGACTCCCCATCAGAACAGCATACGGACAGATGACACGACACGACACGACACGTTTCGTTTATCGTCTCAGTCCGCCTCGGTCATTCGCCCGCTCGCTTGCTCGCTATGCTATCTCTCCTCCCCGCTGTGTATCTATCCCCCCGAGTCGTACTAACTCAAACCTCTTCTAACAAATATACAGGCCTCGCTTCCGACCGACGAAAGTCACGAAAGGCTCACTTCGGTGCCTCCTCCGGTGAGAAGAGGAAGATCATGTCTTCCCCCCTCTCCAGGGAGCTTCGATCGCAGCACACTGTGAGTGAGGCAATGCCATTTCTATCATATGGAATGCAGTAGAGTGGAATGGAATGGGGCACAATGAAGGGATGGAGCGCAGGCGGAGATATATCGTTCCTTCAGGACAAGAAGTCATACGGGAGATTAGGGGAGATGGCACCGCTCTGCGAGCATCGAGATGGAGGGGATGATGATGGACTGGCGGCTTTTGTGTTCTGTGTTTTGTGGAATTGAAATGGAAGAAGAATTAGATGAGGAATTTCGGTGCTAATAATTCACTTTGCTTCCCCGCCCCCCCCCCCCCTTAGGCCCGATCCATCCCCATCAGGAAGGACGACGAGGTTTTGATCGTTCGAGGAAAGTACAAGGGACGAGAGGGCAAGGTCACCCAGGTGAGTCGGTGTTTGCGTTTCCATGAGGGCTGTGCCACAAATCTGCAGCGGGAAAGCGTCAACTGGAGCTGGCGCGAGCTTCGTAATCTGCTTCTGGCTTTGGGCACTGGTACAGCCCATGTCGAGGGTCATTCTGAGTCGGTGTGTCTGGACGGGATGCTGACCATGCATTTCGCGCTGGTTTTTCAGGTCTACCGAAAGAAGTGGGTCATCCACGTCGACCGAGTCCACATTGAGAAGACCAACGCCGCCACCGTCCCCGTCGGCATCCACCCCTCCAACGTCGTCATCACCTCCCTCAAGCTCGACAAGGACCGACGAGCCATCCTTGAGCGAAAGGGCTCCAAGGCTGCTGCCGGTTCCGAGGAGAAGGGTGACGTTGAGATGAAAGAGTAAAAACAGAACCATAAATTAACCTCGGCTAGGCTAAAGGCTCAAAAAAAAAGAAATGATGGATCGATAAGGGGTCTACGTTCTTTTCTGCTGCTTTGGTGTTTATCTTCTTTTTTTATTCTTCTTCTTCTGATGTAGTTTGGAATGCGATTCCATTGCCATGACACATACATATTCAAACAGCCAGGAAGGACATTGGAATCGTCTTGACACTTCCATGGGTGAAAGTGCGGGTCCAAGTGCTGGCACAGTGAAGATGAGTTGCGCGCACCGGTAGAGACTCATATCACGACCCCGGCGGAAGAGTTGTTGCTCAAGACCCTTGACAATGGTAAAGAAAGGAGAAAGGGGGATTGGTCACTGTTGTCGTGTTGATAGCCGCCGAAATGACACCCACGAGCACAATAAGCAAGCCTGGATAAGTGCTTTATGGTGTTCTCTCCATTCTGTGACATCCGTCACCCTGTTCGACATCCGACTCCAAGCGGGGCTTCGTTGTTCGTATGCAATCCGCCTACATCACCTAGTAAAATGAATACAAACAATGCCCGAGCATACTAGCGTACTACTTACTACCTTAAGTGACCATGAATCACGGTGTCTAAATGCTACTTACTAGTCTTGATCTCACACCTACTGCCTCTGGGCGGACTATACTCGAGTTAATAATCACACATACTATTTTGGCAGTAACGTCGCCATACACTCGACAGCACAGTGCCCCCGGCGCAGCGGGAACCACTGACCTTTACAAGTGCGTGTACAAGCGATTGTCCTGCAGGAGATCTTTGAATGTCTATGGGACATGGCACATGCACTCCTGTCGTCAAAGTAAAAGGAAAAAAAAAAGGCTGAGCAGAATCAACGACAACGGCAACGACACGTTTATCGAAGGGTAACAACATGCGTCGCACTATTCTTCCCTTTTCAAGACTACTTACTGCAACTTAATCTGCTTGTGAACCCGGAGCCGCTGCGATCGATTGCCCGCCCGCGTCTGTAGAGAAAATCCAGTTCAATCAACGTAATCGACTATTATAAGTTATAGCTGTTCTACGCCACCATCCCTGTTTTTCTCGTCCAAGCCATCCCAAAAATAATAATGACAGAAAACAGAAAACCATTGATCTCGGTCATCCGGAATGGTTCGATCTTCATTGATGCGGCATCGTATGCATATGGGTCGTATGCAGATTCAAATTCACTGATATTCGGTGCACATGCACATTGGTGAAAGCAGCAATATCATTGCTAGGCTCAGTCAGCTTTGCTTTGGTGGAGTTGAAAGTGCCACTATAGCTAGTATGTCATATGTAGTCCACTTAGTACACTCACTAGTCCTGGAAATTCCTCGAAAGCACTGACTCACTCAATATGCACTCCGGCGGACGTTTCCACGTTACATCATCTCCCCTTAACTTTAGATATTATAAAATCATATCATAAAATACCTCTCATCTCACCTCATCGACCATCACCATTCAATTTAGATCTATCTGCCTTCTCTTGCATACATATAACAGCCTGATTGAGCCTCAAATACACATCCCCGGCAATCTATAGTACGGAAACAAGAACGAACGCCAGAGAAAAACGCTCATCATCAGTGGATAGTGGGGCCTTCCATTCGCTTAATGCGCGCACACCGCTTCGACCTAATCTTTGCTTTTGCTTAGTCATCCCTGTCGGTCTGTTCCAGCCCACTGGCTAAAGGTCTCTCTTCACACATCATGTCAGGGGACTCAACACCCCTCCCTCCTCATCATCATCAACAAGGGGGACAAGGGCATATCTCCCCTCCTCATGATTTCGAATCTTCTCCGCTGTATCAAACTCTGAACGCCAGACTATCCCGTCAGGAATCTGCCCTTTCATCCCTCTCAGCACAAGTCGCTCAGCTCTCAACTCTCGTCAAGTCCTCCTTGGCGACCAACACGACAACGTCTCCTACCAGACCGAAAACTACAAACCCCAACCCAGTATCAGTGTTTGCTCCGTTCGATTCTGAGTTGTCTTTACCAGGAGGAGGAGGAGGTTTACCTAAATCACCTTTTATACCCACTTCAACCCCTCAAGCTCAAGGAGCATCTACACCCGGGCCATCTTCTTCCTCCACCGGCGCCAATCAAGATGCTACGATCTCTGCGCTCACTCATCAGATCACTGCGCTCTCGACCTCGGTCGCTCAATTGCAGCGACTCCAGCAATCTCAAGCGCAATTGACGCGACAATCGTCCAACCCGCCGCCTACGCTCGCTTCGCTCGGCGGAGAACGACACCCCGGACCGCTGGCTTTGGGTATTCCAAGACCATTACACCAAGGAGTGGAGAGCTTGATCAACTCTTCAGGACCCATGACCACCCCGAACGCATCCTCGAACCACTTGGCGACTCCCTCGGGTACACAGAGTCCTCATAGCCCGTTCGGACCACCTGGTCCAGGAGGCGTAGGAGCCGGTCGTCCGGGTATCAATAGGAGTTTCTCGAGCGGCGTCATAGGAGGAGGTCCCGGATCTGGTCCTGCTGGATTGAGCGGACCATCTGATACGGGATTCCCTCCTCATCGACATGGACATGCTCATACGCCCAGCGGATTAGCAAGAGACTGGCCTAGTCCCGGACCTGGACAAGTGGGAAATGAGAGGAGTGGGGCGTTGACGCCTGGTGGTTCAGGAGTGACTGCGCCTGGTGCGGGAATCGTTATCACGAAATGGGATCATTTGAATTTGAAGGTCGACTTGTTACGTTCCATCTCCAAATACGGGTGAGTAGCTGAACTGGACTAGTCAAGCTTTTTTTCTCTCTCTCATGGCAAGCAGAGACGTTGAATCAAAACTGATTGACCTCACTCGAAACGTTCAGAATTGGTCCGCCTAACAAGATCCAGACTCGTGTACTACCATTCATGATTAAAGGCAGCGACATTATCGCTCAAGCTCCCCCAACTACCGAACGTATCATCTCATAGTACGTATCAGTCTCAAACCCCCACGTCCTGTATTGTCGCGGCACGTCAACAAATTGTTAAAGCTAATCTATTACTCAAACAGTGTAATCCCTGCCCTGGCACTATGTCAAACACTACCACCACCCTCAGGGCCTTACAGTGGACCAGCGGTCATAATCGTTACTACGACTGTTGATCAGGCTATGCAGTGTCACAAGCGTGAGTAGCCTGCCCTTTCCCTTCAAATCCTGTCTCCTCTTTCTTTGTTTCCCGATGACTTTGGGCATTCGATCATTCGTGCGCTGATATGTATTGTACCAATCGCAGTGGTACGAGGCGTCGGTGGCCCAATCGGCATCCGATCAGGCATCGCAGCAGGCGCAGCTGGATCCAGCGGATTGCAGAATGAGATTGCCAATATGCAGAGGGACGCTGTTCATATCCTGATCGGTACGCCGGCAAAGATTGCGGAGGTCATGACAAGCAGGAACGGGCTCGGAGGTGGAGAGTGTAGGCTTCTTATCGTGAGTAAATGCTCGTTGCTCGATATCTCTGTTACAAGCCACAGACAGTATGCTAATCATAGCTGTATACTTCTAGCTCGACGAAGTGGACCAGCTGATTGTAAGTAACTCTGAGACACACGAAAGGAGCGATCTCGGTTGACATCGCATTCAGGCTCGAAACCTCTACGAGAACGTCTTGAACGTCGCGAAGCTTTTACCAGCACCCCGGCGAGGAAACAATAATGGCGGTACTCTCACTCCTGGCGGAGCACTGGCCCCGTTCTCGCCTGGTCTGACCAGTCCTTATGATGCAGGTCGTGATTCGCCTTTCAACCCTGCTAGCAAGACGCCTTTCCCTACTTCGGCTCCGGGGTCAAGATTTGGTGGAGCGTCAACGCCTATTGGGAATGGGTCATCGGCTATTGCGAATGCTCAGACTGGTCAGAATGCTGGGAGTGGAAGCGGGGCTATCGAGAGACAGACTTGTTTGTTGTGAGTGACGCGTTTTTGAAAATTCAATCGATGCGATGTGAGGTTCACTACCACGGCGGCTGACAACTCCATTATTCGATTTTTCAGCTCAAACACCATACCTACGGATGTGATCAATTTCTCCCAATCGCTGCAAGTTCGGGACCCCGTGCGAGTTCTAGTCCGGCGAGAAGGTGGACCCAATTCGCAAGAATCCGTATCGTCCGTGACACCCGGTATCAACCTCAAGCACACCTACGTCTACCTAACTATCACTGGATCCGCCCAATCTGGAAACGCGCCAGCTCAATCTAATGATGCTGGACCTGGTACGATTGGTTCGGGCAGGACGACAGGCCAAGCTAGTGAAGAACAAACGAGAGCAAAAGAATATAAGCTTGATATGTTGGTCAAGATGCTGGATGATTATCCGCTCTGGCAGGCCGTCATCCACGTTGGGACCTATAGTATGCTTGAGGCTGTTGTGTTCAAGCTGCAAGGCAGGAAATGGGAGACATTGTATCTGGTGAGTTACGAGAATCCCCAAAAACGCGGTGGAGAAGCGACCTATATACCATGTCTGATCGTGATCATGGTGTCTAACTTTTCACCATCATGTAGACTCCGGACATGCCGCCTTCGCAAAAGAAAGCTGTTCTCCAACAATGGCGCACTTCCCTCTCGGGCAACGGACCCCGGTTCCTCGTTGTGTTTGACGTCAACATCAAGCCTCCCGAAGTACCCTGGGCTCCACTCGTGATCAACTTTGACTTGCCTCGGTCAGTAGAAGGATACGCTCATCGAGCTGCGGCTGCCGTCCCGCCTACTACGAGACAAGGTCCTCAGGTGAATGGGGTCATTGTTAGCTTCGTGCAGGCTGCTGGAGGTGATGTGGAGATGCTTCGATCGACAGAGTGCGCATATCGGTTCAAGGTGAGTTTCAATATCCCCGTCGTCATAAAAGAGCTGTCTTGTATCAAAGATATTGCATGTTATGTTGTTCGGTTCGCTAATAACGCCTGCTCCGCTCGACTCGCTGTTTATATTTATGTTTGACCAGTCCGCCGAAATACCTACCGTCTTCCATGACTTGTTCAACCATTAATATATCAAGTGGTCCAATTTCTAGGCTCCGCTATCTGTCAAATCACCATTATACTATACCAGCGCTACCAAATCGAGTAGAGATCAGAACATTCAAACATATAGAGATACCTTCACGGACACCCCATCATCCATAGAATATTCGAAAGGCATTCATTCGACATGGAGAATACCATATCCCTTATTAGATACACCTATACATAGATAGAATATTTAGTCTCCAACGAAACCTGAAACTGTAGCCACATATAACAAGATGAATTCATGCTGTGCATTGCAATTGTTCAGATGATGGTTGATCGGATGATGCGGGGATAAGGTTGATGACTGATGCGCTGACCCATCTCGTGTCCGACGCTCGTTGATCGTTGGGCAAATCGTGGATAAATCGTCTAAATTCTATACTATCATGGCGCATAGCGCATCACGCTGACCCCAGCCCCGATCCCGATCCCGATTCATGAATCTACAAATCGGACCACAAAAGGTCTATCTCCTCTCTGCGGCTTCTTCCTCCTCAGATCTACCGGATCCAGAGTCGCTTCCTTCCTCTGCCCCTTCCCCATCGGCGAATTCTACCTTCAAGGCCTTGTATGTCTTTCGACATTTCTTCCAAGTATACGATTTCTTCGGTATTTGATCCCATAGTCTCCTTCGATCGTCTTCTTGTAATACTTCGATGCCCAGTACTTCGAGAGCTTGGCATATATAACCCCTGATAGGTCAAAGTGATTCGAGAAAAAAAAAAAAAAAAAAAAAAAAGGGAAGAGTGAAGAGTGAAGAGTGAAGAGTGAAGAGTGAAGAGTGAAGAGTGAAGAGTGAAGAGTGAAGAGTGAAGAGTGAAGAGTGAAGAGTGAAGAGTGAATGCGAAGAGTGAAGAGTGAAGAGTGAAGAGTGAAGAGTGAAGAGTGAAGAGTGAAGAGTGAATGCGAAGAGTGAAGAGTGAAGAGTGAAGAGTGAAGAGTGAAGAGTGAAGAGTGAAGAGTGAAGAGTGAAGAGTGAAGAGTGAATGCGAAGAGTGAAGAGTGAATGCCGCGTCAGCTAACTTTTGGGCCTTGGCACACCATCAAAGCAGACCCACAGACAGACAGACAGACAGACAGACAGACAGACAGACAGACAGACAGACAGACAGACTGAACCCACTCCACCGTGTTAAGTTTGACCTCTTTCAGATCCGCCATTGTCTGTATATCCATACCATCCATAAAGTTGCCCAAGGCGCTCAATTGGGCTGGAGGTGGAGGTTTCATCGTACCTTCAGGTAAAGGGACAACTCTCTCGCCGATCCTCACTTCGTTTGCACCGGCACCGAAGAACCCGTTGTTTGACTTGATTGGACCGCCACTGCGGGATGACGAGGACGTTGAAGAGCCGACGCCAACTTGAGAGCAGTAAAGGTCTAGGTCTGGGGTGAAATCTTGTTCTTTGGCTGAAGCCATGAGGGTGTTGTATATCTGCAGCGCAGCATAGACGTCGTTGGCGGCATCTATGAAACAACATCAACACCAAAAATTCGATCAGCTCAAGGCACCCTCTGTATCGGGCATTCAGTCCTGAGCAGCGGTGCGTCGGGTCAACTGCACACGGCCGCTGGCAAAGAAGCATGACAGGCATGGAGTTGATATATAGCGATAATAACTCACAGTCTCTAGCCTCTTGGTCGAGCGCTTCAAACCAATTCCCTCGTCTGACTTTAGCAGGTTTCGTCAATTCTCTTCCAAGATATGATTTGGTCAGGTTTGCAAGACTTATCAAGGTCGTTCCTGGACCTGTACCGATAGGATCCACCGCTCTAGCAAGGAAGGAAAGTTCCAGTAGACCCGCTGGGCCGATATTCCGGCTGGCACTTGGACTTGGCGTTTCAATCGTTGAGGAGTCAGCGTTAGGCTGCGGGGCGAAATGGAAATGGTTTGGGAAGTCTCGGAGGAGTTTTTGACCATCTCCTTTTACTTGGACGCCGAGCTTGTAGATTTGGGGATCGCGGATGATCTCGATGGCTTTCGTGGGAATATCTATATTGAAATGTCGTTAGCATTCAGTATCAGTATCAGTATCAGCGTCAGAGAGCTGCTCAACTCGTCGCGCGTAACGATGGAATGACCGATATTGCAATTGCCAGATGACCAAATTGCAAGGTATCTGACTCACCCATATTCTCTCCTAGATGGACCAGCACAACCAGCCTCTCATCACAAAACTGCATGAGCGCTGTCCTTCCCTGACCCCATATCCATTTCCTCCTCGACTCATCCCACGTCATCCCAATCCTTCTCTTCATCGTCCCTCCACCAGGTATAGATACCGTATATTCCCCTGCAGGTGGCCATTCGAGGTCAAAACCTAGGGCATTACCTCTTAGGCACGAGAGGAGGTCGTTCGCTTCTTCGGGGTGCGATGTGTACGCTATCTTTGGAGGAGAGGGGTAGGTCGAGTAATGGAAATAGGGGAGTCTAGGCGACGCATCTTCCTTGGCAACGGTGCCGGCGGCGATTACGGAACTCGTCTTTGAATCCTCCTGATCACGATCATGCTGAAGTTGGGCGACGACGGGCTTGGCGATCAATCTGGGCTTGTTCGTCGACGTGGTTGGCTTGATTTCCGCCCTGTTCTTGTCCTTACCAATGACATTGTCAGCCACTATGGACGATGTTGAAGCCTCCAGATGCTTCCTCTGCGCCCAAGGCCTAGCTTCCATATCCAGCCTTCCAACGGCTTCTGCAAGCTCATCGAGAGGGGAGTGCACCCGTGTCGGCGAAGTCGCACGATTGTTACTGGACACTTGGGAAGCAGAAGCAGAGGTCGATTGACTATCGGTAGTTTGACTTTGACTGGCCTCTGTACTGGAATAGTGAGCCATGTATCTCGGTTGACTCGGGGTCGGTACAGTCCTTGTACGAGAAAAGAAAGGGTGAATAGGCTTAGCGGCTTGCGTCTTAAACGACGTAGGATGATAATCTGTTCTGAGGTGAGCCGTAGACGTCGATGTAGATGTCTTGTCCTCAGCCAAGACACGTGGCGGGGTGAAAGCTGTCCGGGGGAGAGGGGATGTATAGCTTGGTACGGCGCGAGGGCGGGGTAAGGACAGGGTTTGTTGAGAGGTAGACGGAGAAGGAGGGGATGAGGCAATGGAGATGGGGGAGTAAGCTGATCCGGAAGGTTCTTGAGAGAACGTCCTAGTCTTAGAAGCTTTGGGGGTCTCCGGTTCCACTGCTTCTGCCGCCTGGCTGGCCTTGTTACTATTGGATTTGGCTCGCTGCGGTTTGGGCCTAGAAAATCTCGTCAGCATTTGCCCCACTTTATACAGCGCAGAATCATTCTTTGTCTAACGTCTTCAAAGAGACAAGACGCGAGATGTACTGATGTACCCTTGTACTCATGTACTCACCTGATTGACTCAGGCTTCGAAGTGAAGATAGCTTTACCCTCCCATACCCCGATACCTATATCCAAATCCAGATTCAAGTCGAGCGGCGTAGGTATAGTCTTCGATGCGGACGCGGATGCGGATCCGCTGGCCTGACCTCTGATATTTGTGGGGTCCCTCGTACTGGTCGATCCTGATTCTGATTCTGATCCGAGCGCTTTGGGACTGGAACTCTGGTTGAACATCGAGTTCATAGCATGAGACGAATGGGGAGATGCTCTATTGTCCAGAGACGATTCTAGTAATGACGTTGCTGTAGGGATGTTGATTGATCGATATTTACCAGAAGATGGACCAGACCAAGAATTACCGCTGACGCTATTGCTGACCGTACTGATGAGCCTTCTCGTAGTCGAGGAGAACATGGACCTCCGACTAAGCGTCAACCCGTCCAGGTTCAGGTTGTTCTTGACATAGGATGATTTAGGCTGCCAAAGGTGCCGAGTGGAGTGAATCAACGGAATTGCAATTGGAATTGATGGACGAAACGATTGAAATCGAAATCGCCCCCAAGCCTGAGACCGGTTGACGTAGATTATGTTACTGTTACTACTGTTTCGAAGCATCGTACAAAATAGTTTGTTTGGTTCCGACGGGATTTTTCAAAGGAGCAAATCTACCCATCTTTTAGATATATACTCTAGGAAAGAAAGATGTGCATTGTAGAACCCAAATTGATCGCAATCGACTTCACAGGCTCATCAAGGTTTGTTTCTTTACCAGTATCCGAAGTAAGAGTAAGTAGGGTCACTAACGCTCGGACCCTCGGACTTCGGACCTCTTTGTGTAGGTATATGTGTAGGTAGGACTGTAATCGTGCCTGGCACCAGTTGTTCATTGTTCCTGCTTTCGAAGCATTCCTTCTTCGGCTTGAACTTCGGTTATAATGTTATATCATTCATACAGGGCATGCCATAACATATACATACTAGCGAGACCAAGATCATGCGTCAATCATCAACTCATCCTCACTCTCACTCTCACTCTCACTCTCACTCTCACTCTCACTCTCACTCTCACTCTCACTCTCACTCTCACTCTCCTCCATATCCACTTCCTCCTCATCATTTTGTCCCACATCATCACTCACTCCCTCCGGTAGACCCCCTTGTTCACTATTTCTCCCACCATCCAAAATATCTTTCCATCCTTGTTCAAGGTATCTCTCGACGTCGGCATCATCCCTGACTTCTCTCTTAGTGACCTCAATGACATCGTACGCTTCCCTCCCTTTTCCCTTGGCAGCACGTACCAATAATCCAGCATAAGCGAGCGCCGCATTTGCCTTCTGAACGGCCGATCTACATACGCCTCTCCAGGCAGTGTACAATGCCTTCCACTCTGCTGGCGAGGTGTAAGAAGTATCAAGGTCGTTAAATACGATCTGGTACGTTGAGAAAGAAGGTTGATAAGAGCCCTTGACAGTCTTCACGATATCTGGAATAGGTTTCCGAGCATGAATTTGGTTCAGGATAAATAGACCGACCATGTCTGCGTGGAGATCGGCTATACCAGCTTTGGAACCGAGTTTCAACGATTCTTTCAAGATGATCTTCCAGCGAGTTTCGTTCGTGCCGTTCAATTGCGATACCTCGGCATTCTCCCACTGAACCCACATCTTCCAGATCTCCCTTATCAGCCGCCTATCACTCTCATCACTTGATTGATTTGAGATTGTTACAGTGACGGCCCGAGCGGCTTCTTCACACATTTTGCACATCTGGTAGGTGGTGACGTCGCCTTGGTTAGTTTCGGCGCTGAGCTTGATGAGTTGCAAGGAAGGGTTTGAGGGGTAGATGGAGGCGTACGATCGGGCGAGGTTGAGGTCGGTGTTTGGTGACGAAAGGGCAAGGTGGGATAACAGGAGCGAAGGAGGTGGGTTGAGGGAGGGCTTCGTCAAGCCAGCCAGTATGGATGAAACGTAGTCTCGCTATCACACAAGAGCCCACAGGCGATGTGAGCAAAATAATCACGGTCTGAAAACGAGATCTCGAAGTCGCGAGTAACGCAGCGACTCACCAGCTCAAGACTCTCGTTGGAATGTTTTATGAGTCCAACCAGCCATTCACCAGCTGTGCTAAGCCACTCTCCACCTAAGTCTCCGGACTTGGTGATTTTTCTAATCTCTTTCCCGATCTTGCCGAGCTCTTCAACAAGCTCAACGCCATCCAATACAATCTCCCCTTCGTCAACTTCTTCATGGTCCGGATCGTACGGTCGATCGTACAAGCCATTGGTGAGTAAGATGAGTTTCGCCTTGGCACGTAGCTCGGGCTTGATGTTTGAATCGACCTCAGTTCCAGTTTGAGCTTGAGTTTGAGCTATTCGTTCGAGATCTTCGTATATTACCGAAAGGCATTTCGTCCGCAGAGGACTAGGATATCGCCTGAGCATATCAATCAAGCTCTGTCGGAACGTCATGCCGTTGCCACTTGCTTCTCCTGATAATTGAGCTGTGGGCGCGATCCCCTCCAAAGCCGAGTTGAGAGCATGCACGACCAATTGACCCGCCAAGATTGCTTTTCTAGCATCTTCACCTTCGGGACCGAAAGCACCTTCCCCTCCTCTCAGAGCATCCTGATCACCTTCAAACTCTTCGTCGCCCTCATTGGCCTGCACATCGGCGTCTTCGCTTTCGCCTTCCTTGATACCTAGTAACTTCCATCTACGTCTTAGAGCCTCTACCCATCCCAGTTCAAGCTTGATATACTCTGTCCATAGTTCTCTGGATTGAGGCAATAATCGCAAGCCAAGCAATAGCGTCGTTCGGGCGGGGTCAATGCCTTCAATAGAAAATGCGGGTGGTTGCGCAAATGAGGAAGAGGCGGAAGGTAGGTCAAGTTTGGAAGTTGAGGGGATGGCTTCTCGTGGGAATGGAGATCCGGGATGGAGATGGTAATATGTTTGAAGGAGGTAGAGGGTGGGCGATGTTGGGTGATGTTGCAAGGCGCTGGAATTAGAATTCAGATGAGCAACGTTAACAAAGTCAGTGAGTGAGTCTGCTCGCAGCGGCCGAGGCATGATAGTAAAAGCAGGCAGTCGAAAACTCACTTAGTCAATCCCTTTCCTACGACTTTTCTCATTCCCTCCCTACTCGCATACTCGACATAAGCGAGCCATACAGCCAGATCTCCGGGGAACTTGACAGTCGCCCGCTTGAGGATGTACAGCGCTCTTCTTGGTAGGGAATAAGTGGACGCAGAAGGAGGTGGTGGGTTGATGTGGTATTCTGATTGCGAAACGACATGAGCATATCTTCCGATCTGCAACATTGAGTAGCAGAGGGCCACGACAAAGCAAAATGATAACAGACGTGGTCAGAAAAAAAAACACTCACTGAGTTTCTTCCATCGTACCTTCCTCAATCGCTCAAGATTGATCTCATACTCTGCATACTTGAAGAAATCCTCTTTCCGCGTTATTCGTCTAACAAGGGATGTCTCGAGCGCTGTCCTTCGCTTGGTGATTTGATTGATCTCGCTCTGAATGGTTTGCGCACACCAGCAGATCAGCTTAGACCTTGTCTCACGGTATCGAGGGAAGAGGCAGCTGAAGCTAGCTCTCTTACCTTTGTGAACAGCCCCTTCTCATACAGATCTTTGAGTTCCGGTAGAGTCGCCTCGAGCTGGAACTGCACCTTGTCCATCGCCATGGTGCGTGTCTAGGTGCGGGAATTACGAGTGATGGAGTGATATGATAGGTGTTCGTGTTCGCAAATTTGCTTCTTGAAGCGCTGGTGGATAGTCGAGTGCAGCGTGTGGTGTGCTTGATCTCGCTCGGGATACGTGTTTCAAATATGCTGCTCTCAATAATGATGTTCAATGATCAAATTGACGTGCACCGAGAGATCGAGACCAGGATGATTCCACAGGCACAGACATATGGTCATCTGTTGAATTCTTATAAAGCTTCTTCCTGGTCGACCTCCAACTTTTGAAATCTCGAACCCAACCCAATCTTTACGACTCACGTGACGTGGCTTTTTCCGCCAAAACTCATGTGTGCAAGTGAAATCTCGCGACCTCGACCGAGCCTGAGCGTTTTCCTACTAGCACATCACGAGAGTTCTTGAAGATAGAATCTGCATGTATCCTCGTCCTCATCCTCAACCTCATCAATTCAGCTTCAGCCGGATATAGATCCAACGAGACGCACGCCCTCGCTCTGCCCTTCACGGTCGCTCCCTCGGACACAACTGGGACATCCATCTGATCCATCAAAGCTCTCTATCTGTCAAAGCTCTCTATTACTCCGACCCCATTGCGAAGCTCAAGATGAACACCGTCCCCATCACCCGAGTCAGTCGATCGACAGTGTCTCGTCTATCATCCGCTGTCCGATGCGCTTCATCCCAAGCTGGACCTTCATCTACATCTCCTTCGTACCCACCTAAGAAATCCGACGGCCGAACACTGCCCGCCTCGACGCTTCGATCCCTCGTCTCACTCCACCATTCTTCTGCAGGATTCCTACAAAATCCACAAGATATAGCAGTCGGGTTCGAGAATGCTTTTCAGCACACGTCACTCGAACCGATCTTCAAGGGATACCACGAATTTGCAACTCAAGTATCCGAGAACCAATCTCAGCATCCTACAGGGGGTATCGAGAACCTCGTCGAGAAGGCCCGTTCGCCAGAAGCTAGGGGATCGGTCTTCAGAGGAAGTCAGAGTAAAGCCATCAAAGTTCCCGAGACTGTTCAATCGACTTTCAAAGACCAATTTGCCGAAGGAGAAGAATTATGGTCTCAGCGTGGAGATCAATCTAGAGGATTCAGTAAGAGGGATCAGTTCCTTTCTGAACGGGAGCTGAGAGTACAGGAAGCTTTGTATGGGACCTGGGAGAGAGGTGGAGCGGGGATGGATAGAATTGAACCTGGTTTAGAGGGTGTGTTGGAATTTGTGGAAGCAAAGGGGAAGTCTGTATCAGAGTATGCCAGGGAATGGGAGAAGAGGAATCATGATGTGGACAGCAATAGGAAGACTTCGACGGAAGATGGGCAATAATAGCACTGTGCAACTGGGCCTGCAAGCTTGAGTCCGTTGTCACATGCATAGATCATGGTATGATACATGGGCGACAACGAGGCCGGTGACACAAATCGAGATCTAGCTTTTGCGTGATTGGCGCGAACTCGTACTGTTCGTACTGTTCATGTTTGCTGTTATGCACAGCTCACTGTTGGATCCCTTGCAATCATTTATGATTTATAGCTCACTATGCTATGCTATGCTATGCTATGCTATGCGATGCGCACCTCAGGGAGAGATTCGCTGGAAGCCATAACGATACGGCGCATCTCTACCTTTTATGCATTTGCATCATGCGTACAGTCTTTCACCGCTGAATTGGAACTGGCTTGAAATCCTATCTCTGCCCGCGGACTTCTCGCTGCTGAACCCTCTTATCGCCCTTCTCCATCCGAGCTCTCAATTTCGCCTGTCTCTTCGACTCGGCTTTCTCTCCCTCAGCTCCAGCTCCTGCTACAGCTCCAGCTTGACCTTGCGCGCCTGCTTGCACGGGATCACGAGGTGTTCTGGGACCAAAGATACCTGGGAGGAACATGCCGAGGATTGGGCGGATAGTCGAGAAGAGCTTGTATGCGCCGAATACAGGGACCTAAGGAAATTCATAGAAAAAGAAAACGCGAGGTTGGCTGTCTGTCTGTCTATGGTGCACTTTCAAGAGTCGTTGTGTGAAGTATGCAGACTTTGCGACGGTCTCACTTACGAGTAGGGAGAGCCACCATACCCAGTCTCCAAAGATAGCTGAGCCGATCACGCAGATCCAGGTCATGTAGATGCTGAAGCGGGGCAGGATGAGTCAGCACAATACAACATAGGATCGTAGACAGGAGTACGGTGTAGCGCTGCTGTCGTAGTGCAGACAGACTCTTACTTTGACCAGTATACATACAAAGCGTTCCCGCTGAAGAGCATTTCCAGCATTGAGGACTGAGAATGACACTTACAGATCCCAACCAAGCTCCACAACGCCCTTCCCACCCAGATCCTCACCGACACGAACATTTGCTCCGGATCCTTTAGGTCGTCCGATCGATTCAAACCATCTCCACGTGAACACCGAAGCTCCCGTTGCAGCGAGGTAGAGGAAGATGACCACAGCGCGGGGGATAAGTTTCCGCGAGGTGATCAATGTGAAGAGGAATCGAAGGACAGGTGCTAGAAGCTATATAACCCCGATGACGGAGGCAGTATCAGCATCAGCAGCAGCAGCTGTCAGGTGAAGTAAGCGGGCGGACTTTCGTATAGCTGGCGATACTTGAACATAGGCGGCAATGGAGGGGAATGTGGCTGATAGTGAGATGGGAGGGAAGGGAATGGTGCGATAGACGCTACAATACTCACGTTGACAAATAGCAAACCCAGTCGAAGATTGTTGAGAGCCGCTTCATTGGCCGAAGCGATTCTTTTCGAAGATGCGTTGGCCTATCATGATGAGGTAGTATTCAAAAGAAGGAGAGAGATTCAGTGTTTACCCTGATCAGCCAAAGCTCTCGTGAAGCGAGCTTGGTGTGGGTTAGGTCGAACGAACAAAGCCTTGGAGGGCAACTTGAAGCGAGCACCCGGCCGGGGTGCTGAGCTTTATTGGGATTTGGACTGCGAACGGGATTGGGATTGAAGTGACTCACCATTGTTAATCTGATCAGGCTCTGAAGTCACAGTCACACGACACGACGATCTTATCCTTATCTCTTACCCGTGGATGTCGGTATCTTTAGTTATCCAGTATAATCAGTCGACCGGACTTTAGATAAGAGATACTTGATTTGACGAGCAGCTGAAGTTGATCCGATTCTCTAATCACACAGATCTAAGCGCTTGAACAATGAAATCCGACGCGTTTGTATGTGTTTCATGGTTGTGTATTGTGTATTCCTGTGTATGAGGCGTGAGTGTGTGTGTGTATTCTTGTGTATTCCACACAAAAGAAACACTCCGAAAAATGAAAAATACCACTATAGGCAAATCTACAATGCAGCGGTTAAGGTCTGGGCGAAAAATTCGCCGAGATAGTCGAGATGGCGGAGTGGTCTAACGCGGTGGCCTTAAGTTACGTAACATTTAAAGACGTGTCTTAAATCCACTCCTTCGGGGCGTGGGTTCGAACCCCACTCTCGACATTTTTTGGCTTCTTATCTGATAAGCGGCTTTGCGCAATGGATGCATCCTTATTGGGCGTAGATCGTGTGAGATTGTGGTCTGCTTTTGCTTGATGTAACGGGCTGGGTAAGACTGCAAGATTGTATAGCCGTGACATGATTGGGGGGAAAGAGTGAAGGTGCTGTGAGTGCCTGCTTGGAACGACGGCTCATTCGATCCTGGCTTTTCCTAGCCTTGCTCGCTCGCTTGGGTGGAGGTTAACCGCTTTCCAACTTTTCTTTTGTTTTCGTTTGTTTTCTTGCAAGACAATAAAGGACACCCCTATTCTCTATTTGCGTATCTTTGGTCATCTTTTCGGCCTACGGCGTCATCATCCCTTTGTCCTTGTACGATTATCTCCATGCGCTTCTCCGCTAGTTCATTGAAGGGGAGCGCTTCCTCTTCCCGCTGGCTCGCCCGTCAGTCCCGCGACCCCTTCGTACGCCAGCGCCAAGCCCAAGCCCAACAGTCCACTTCTGGTTCTTCCGCTGCTGCTGCTACTGAAGTCAGTGCCTCGTATCGAGCCCGATCATCCTTCAAGCTCTTGTCTTTAGCGAAGAAGCATCCTATCATCCTCTCTCCGAACCGAACCAAGACCGTCGTGGACCTGGGTGCGGCTCCTGGCGGTTGGTCACAAGTAGCTTCCAACCTTTTGAAAACCAATAAAGCTCGAATATGGGCTTTGGACATTTTGCCCATGGAGAAAATACCCAAAGTGGATGTGATTAGAGGTGATTTCCTGAGCGAAGAAGTGAGAGAAGAGTTGAGGGATAGGATGGCTGAGCTGGGAGTTGAGGGCAGGGGGGTAGATACGGTTCTGAGCGATATGATGGCTCCTATGACTGGGAATAGGACGAGGGATGTAGGTTTGAGTTTGGAATTGTGCGCTGCTGCTACGGTGTTCGCTAGGGATGTATTGAGGGTTGGAACAGAGGGCGAAGGTGAAGAGGAAATTACCGTCAAGGGGAAGAAGGTGTTTCCAGGTGGGAATCTAGTGTAAGTCTGAACACAAGACCAATCAATCAAGCGCGGCAGGCCAGATGTCGTCTAATCCGGCTCAGCTACCGCTCTGGTGTATTCGTCTGATACCCCAATCCGGTCATGTTTCCATCCCTGGTCCTATGACGCTGTGATAACATTGCCCCGTCTCTGTCTCTTCCGTACGCGGTCTTCGCGGGCCAATAGCTGACTTCTTCGTCGTACCTTTTTCGCATCGTTGTACAGTATCAAATTCTTCGCGCACCCTGATATGGACGAGTTCCGCAAGCTGGAACTAGAACCATGGTTTGGCAAAGTAACAGTAGAGAAGCCGAAAGAATCCAGGAGTGGTAGGTCGACATCTCCCTTCCTCCCTCTTTCACTGTCACTACACGAAAGAGGACCTGGGTTTTGATCTCCCCTCGTTTTTTCGCGCTACAATTAATCCTCCAAACTGTATTCCAGCTGACGCTGCCTTGCCTTGCCTTGCCTTGCCTTGCATCGACAATGCAGAATCGAGCGAGGCGTATTGGGTCTGTCTGGGCTTCAAGGGCGATCCGGCGACTCGATAAGCCCACCACGCACCGGGAAGACTGACAACACCATATACACGATGCATAAGCCCAGAAATCATTGTATAATGCTACAGTGGATCATCAAGATCTCGATACTTATCGTCATGCCAGGCCTGAACGTGACAATGCGAGACACAAACTGAATGTCCTACCGGCCGGCTACAAGAAGAATCATGCCCGGAATCCCGAAATACGACAGCCCTTTGACAATTCGGTATACACAAAGCCCTCGACCCCTCGTATCCTAATATCTAATATTATCGAATCATACCGACGGACCAGACGATCAGCGCCGCCGTTCCCATGCACCAGTATTCCAAATATCCGCCTTCTCCCGGGTGAAGTCGCGATGCTCCCGAATCGGCTCGTATAAGCTACAACACCATGTCAATCTATCTTTCTCGATGATCATCGTCATCCATCACGCCCGCGACTCACCCGACCAAACACAACACCGTGCAGCGAATCCCTAAAATTTGGCGAACCAGCGCCTATCAAGCTTCCAGTGAACGTAGGCATTGTAGCAATCTCCGTCCGACTTCCAGCATCCAGGTATTTCGTCACATCCGCCAAATCCCCTCCTTGACCCACTAAAGTGGGATTAGCGTAGAACGTCTCTGTTGGATCGTATGGCGATAATCTGTAGAAAGACATTGACTTCTTTCCTCCGCATGCTATGCTCGACTCGCCCGAGCATGGGATTGAGCATGATGAAGACGATGTAGTGGAATAGGTGACGGCTATGGATCCGCAAAAGCAGCTGTTTCCGTTCACTGTCGTAGATCGCCACCTATCAGCTTTGATAGGATTCCCCGGCGCAAACGAAACAGAAGGAATCGTGGGTTGGTGGCTTACCTAGTCCTGCGAAATGATACTGTGATGCAGCGCATGCGTTGACACATAGCGAAGGGGTCAATTCGTCTGACGTTGCATCTGTGGATGGCTACTCATTCAGCATTGCTCCTGTTCACCCTTTGTCCTGGCACGATCTGACGAACGCTCGGACTCACATGTGGTGTTCAACGCCGGCACGCCATTACTATCTGGAACACAACCATAATACTCCCATCCTACCGGTAAGCCTGAAGCTGAAGATGATGAAGAAAAAGCGGCAGAAGAAGATGCAGAGCCAGATGCAGACGCAGAGAATCCAGCTGGATCTGTAGATGATGCCGAACCATCCGATGCACCCTGAGATGGTGCGACTTGTGACGTTGAAACAGCTTGAGCAGCCTGTGATGACGTCGCTGCTGTTTGTTTTGATGATTCTGGTGGTGAAGGACTAGAGGATGATGATGACGGAGGAGAGGCGGCAGCAGGTGGTTCCGCAGAACTCGGTCTGGGAACCGTGGGCTGTACGGGTGTTGGCGTAGGAGCTGGGGCAGTGGTGGGTTTAGAAGTGGTAGCGATAGGTGCTTGTGTAGGGGTCGGTGTCAGTGTTGGAGATGGGGCAGCGCTGGTCGTAGCGATTGCTTGAGGCGTTGTTGAGTCTGATCCTGATGTGTCTTCCCCATCGTCGTTGCCGTTTGCCCAACGACTCCACGGTGACCAAGACGAACCTCTCCATCCGCCCATTCCACCGCCAAAGAACGCCATGGTTGTCTGTTTGTGAGTGAACGGTATCGTGTCCGTACTCGGACTGTAAGATGCTTGAAGGGGAAAAGATGCCCAATCCTTTACTTTTTGCTGTAGAAGGCCTGCGGATCCGTACGCTGGGTTAGGATGCGAGGGCGTACTATGTCGTGTAGTTTATACTCACCTGGCGATGATCGACCAAACAACCATCCGCCGCGTACGAGTACTGTGTGGCTTTCGCGGCTCTTAAAGAGCACAATTGCAGATAAAGTGAGTCAGACCATTAAGGTATTAGTCAGAAATAGATCAAGTGTGAAGCGCGATGTGAGAGCGAGTACAGACTGAAACGAAACGAAACGAAACGAAACGAAACGAAACGAAACGAAACGAAAAGAAGAACAGGGATCTGTGAGCTGACAAGACTTGCTCAACTAACTCAAAGGGTGAGAACGAAACGGTCAGAACGCGACGCAAGAAGCAAAGCGTAGCGTCGGGCCTAAAGGTCCTTTGTGGATTTTGCGTTTCGGAAATAAGGAAGGAAGGAAGACATCAAGACAGTGACCTTGTATGTCCCGCTGTCCTTGTGCTCGAGCTCAGGCCTGCCGAAGGACGAGATGAATGGAAGTTGAAGTGTACTCGTACAGTATCCACGCCGCTTCTGTGTTTTGGTTCAGGTCAATCCCGCTATGACCTCTCCTTTTGGTTAAGCCTCTCATCGACATTTCCTCAAGCACACCCCCGACTGAGGTGATACAGTACAGTACAGTACCGTCCTGAGTCCTGTAGAAAGGTGGTTCCGGAGAATAGGAAGTTTCGAATATGTCTTCGACCTCGGTGAGGTGCCCTGCATTCTGCGCGCCGCAAAGGAAAATGAGAGAGGTCGATGAGTCTGGTTCGGTCATTCGGAACTCCAGCCTTCGTGGTATAGTACGGTACTCGTGTTTTGATTGTGTATTCCACACAAACAGCTTTCCCATCGGTACGGCTGTCGATCCACTGTCATGTCGTCCTTCCTTCCGCTGGATGACTGTCAGACATTGGAGCCGAGCCGTCAGTTCATGATTAACAGGCTAACCATTATAAACCAGACTACCCGGAAGCGCCTCCTGGGGCTAATAATTGATCGTGTGTTTTTGACTCGTGCTTCATGTGTGATTGTGTAGCCACTGTATGTACGCGTGACGCACCCTTAAGCTGTGTGTGTGTGTTCATTTGTTTCAAAAGAATCCGCAGGTCTGTGGACCCTCGACAAGTGCGTCGTATCTTATCGCACGCACGCTCGGACCATCATCGCGATTGTCGAAATATGCCTGTTCTGACGTCTTTACCGAGTACTTCTGCAATTTTCTTTTTCTTTTTCCTTCAAAGTCATGATCATATCACGACATTCTCTCTACTCGTACTGCAACTTGAAAGTGAAACGATCGGCTCCGTGAAGCGTGATACACTCCAGACGGCCCAGAACACAGCTCTTGTACTGTGACTTTACTGTACGACCCTCCGGTCTTCGCGTACACATCTTCGTACAAGTCAAGTCGTCACTCGCGTTCCTCCATACCACGCCACACCAAACCATGTCACGCTCACACACGCATGACCAGTCTTTCAACTAACGAAAAGGCGTACATTACTTTGTCATGGCACGTTGGAGATCTGCACTGCTATACTCATCTGTACTTCGATTGCTGTGTCTTCGTACCGGCGATCGTTTTGCTAATGCTCCGCCCTGCTGCACTTTTCGAATCCATCAGATCTGGTCCGGTGGTCCGATCCAATCGAGCGGAATCCGGAAAACAAGCAAGCCACTAGTCTAAAATCAGATATTCCGTAATGTCGTCCAAGAAAAAGCGTCCGAGATCAAGTGTGTAAATGTGCTCTGTAGATGCAAACAAGGCGACCTTGTTGATAGACAGTAAGACTTTTCCGCCCAGATAGCCATATGGATCCAATGGTCTTCGGATTCGATGACGTCGAGCGTCTGTCGTCTGCGACCAAGGCCACAATGGACAAGGGCCTTCCTCGAAGCAAAAGCTAAGCCCTAACAGACCAGACAAGCAATCATGCAAGCAAGCAAGCATCAAGGTTTTGAATATAATGGGTGGATGGATAGATCGCAGGGAATTTCCCTTGGCGTTCTCGGTATTTGGTACGATAACTCGTATAAAATACAAATGACGTTAATAATTGAGATCTGGTTTTGGTCAGATCTCTTTCGGGGCTTTCCCTTGATCATGCACCGCTTTAGCGTCTTTCAGAACACGCCAAGGATCAAGCACGAGGGAGTACTATAGCAAACTCATGATACGAGCCAAGGTACCTGCCCACATATCACTCGTTGTCATCGTAAGTGCTGACCAGCCGTAATTATCGGATGATATGGATGGATGGGATGCGGGAGCCGCTGATTTCATCTCATCTCAATTTTTTTTTTCCCCACACAGCCGTCTACTACCGATTGACCGGTCATCCTTGGCCAACGGCGTCAGCGCCCTGTGCTGGCCCGTCGTCCTCAGCCAGCATACTGCATCTTGCACCCAAACTTGAGCAAGAGGCACAAGGACATGCATGTACAGAGGCGACAGAGAGAGCTGCCTCCGATGCCACCCAGAGAAGGGAGAATCGACGATGATGCACGCAATCCATGTCATGTCTAAAGTAAGATAAGCGCATACCGTACCGTATGTAAGTATGTAGCGTATAAGCCTAACGGACGCTTTTTTAAGCAGGCGAATAGTCACAGTCAGCATAGCACTCCATCGCGCCGCGACTGAAGACAGATCTCCACGGAAATGGAAGTGCGGGTGATACCCACGGAGGTTGGTTGATGCTGATCGTCGCAAGTTTGAGTCCGTACATCTTAGCAGCGCGTCTCTCTTCCTCTCCCATGCGATTTCGCAAGTGATGAAGGTTAGCAGGCTTCCCTCATCTCGCCGACTATTCTCTGACACCTGACGGCTCCCATTGGCCAGCCTCCCACTCTGTGACACTGTGACAAACATGGGGTGTAGAGGTAGCGTAAAACAGATCCCCCTTAACCTCTTCCTTCGTATCCGATCGATGGTCAATCACACAGGCTCACACACATTCGATTTGACATAAAGTTCATACACAGCTATGCTTACATTCCAAATTGTATGGTCCGTCTTGCAATGGCGAGGTGAAGATAAACCAGAAATAGCTTCAACATACTGCAGGAAAGTTTCCTCGTACTCGACACCGGCCTCACATAATCACTTAACGGCAGAATACCGTATTCATACAGTGCTGGACTGTCTGAGCGTGTCTGCGCAGGTGATCCTCCATTCGGCTGGAAAACAATCCTCCGCTTTTAACGTGATGTATTTTTGGCTTGAGCTTCTGAGGCTTTTAGCCGCTGCCTTTCCCCCAGCTCACATGCGTGCCTGTCGCTTATACCCTGGAAAACAGAGAGCAGCTGTTCGCCCGAAACATGAGTGACTTTCAAAAGGAACGGCGAATGATCGAAAGCCCATTGCGGTGTACGATGCGGCATTGCTGGTGCACTTTTTGAGACAGCCGGCGTCGGAGGGACATAATCAGAGTGGTCTGGGTAGGTGGGCCTGCCCACGAGCCAAGCGCAGATGATGTGGCTGCCATGCTAAAAGTACGCCGTGCCATGCCATACCATGGCTTTCTTACCAAGGGCAAAGCCGCTGCGGCAGAGACGACCCCCTCACCTCACAAAGTTTCATAATGCATATCGTCATAGTAAGAAAGTTAAAGCTCGCTCCGTCCCGTACGTTCAGTACGGAGTACCCACTCACCCAGCAGGTCTCACCTTAGTTGACTTGCTTAGCCGTTGACCTGACTATTTCGGTTAGATCTACTTGGGCCTGCTTCTTTTTTTGGCCCTGTTTTCGCCTGCACCTGCCCAGAGGCCATCAGAGTGTGGGTATCATCATCCATGGGACACGGTACACAGCCGAACGAGAAGAAGCGCAAAGAACGAGATTTCCGTTCCCTTGTTTCGGTACAACAGCTCAAGATGGTGATCGCATGCAAGCACACATGTTTGAAGTGACAACAATAAATCTGCAGCGTCACTCGTACCTGTATAACTTTGTGACCCGAGCTATACTCAGATTTTTGATCCTCTTCAGAACGTTTGACCAGATTTCGAGCGTATACTCTTAACACACTCCACACGCCAAGTCAAAGCCGCCCAAGTCATACCGCAACATCAATCCGATACAGTTCCACGCCCACGCTGGCAACAGAACGACAAGGGCAACAGCGAGGAATCCTTCTCTTAGAAGATTGATCATAAACCCTGTCTCCGCGTGTCTCGTTCCATCCGCCTAGAGCGCTCTCGATTTGGACAATTCTGGCACCTGATTATCAAGTGTATCAACGACTACTATCCGCAGACGTGCGAAGCATATCGATCGCTCACAGGCAGGTATACTGGTCAGTGATCAGCCCCATCGCAGCCGATCACTCTGGGCCACCACCTCAAGGCAAATCACGAGCCGAGCCGGGATCTCTTCCCATACACGCGTGTGACGATCAAACGTCGGACGACGTAAACGCCTGGCAAACGAGGACGGACCAAGACTTGAAATATTCAAGCTGCAACCACCGCGCTGGGGTTTGAGACTGAGAAGATGCATGATTAGATTTGATCCCAGGAAACGGATCAAGGATATCGATATATCGGTATAGCTCATTATCGGTCCTGAGGAGGAAGAGCACGACAGATATTCAAAGTGAGTTCAACGGCGTCACGTTATGCTACGGTGTGCAGGGTGTGTAGCCATAGCCAT
This sequence comes from Kwoniella sp. CBS 6097, assembly GCA_036287355.1. Lineage (NCBI taxonomy): Eukaryota > Fungi > Basidiomycota > Tremellomycetes > Tremellales > Cryptococcaceae > Kwoniella > Kwoniella sp. CBS 6097. The sequence goes on from CP143077.1 coordinate 390,654, forward strand.
ATGGTGTGTATGGTGTGAAAATGATCGACCAATCCGGATGATGGATTTGATCCCGTTTTCAAGTTTGAATTTGATCCCGCTCTCACACCCCAGCTCTCTCTTTTCGCCCCTCCATATATAATAACCAAACATATATATCGTATATACAGCATCATACTGGATCCTCGTCCTCTTCCTCTTGCTCTTTGTGCCATATCCCACTCACATATAATCATATCATCCACAAGCATCACTGTATTTGCCGCAAGCTCACTTCAATGCCTGCCCCGCCATCACCCTCATCACGTTAGATGAACTCACAACCTCTACCCAACTCTTTCTGGCTTGATCCCACAAACGTCTCTCTAGCTTCCGACTTGACTCAACCGTACCCTACTCGATACCAGGAGACTTATTTCGAGAGATTACAACGTACCAAAAAGGACCCGCAACCTTTACCTTCCTCTTCCACCTGCGATCAATACTATCATCCAGAATCATATTCTACAAACGCGCAATATCAGCAAATACAAGCGCAGAATCAAAATCAAATTCACTCAAGACCCAATCAATCTCAATATCAGCCTTTTACCAATCAGTATCGAGCCATGAGCGCAGCCGTCCTTCCTCCAGCTCAACATCACTTTGAGTCTCGTCAAGACAACAAGAGCACGTTCTCAAACAACACCTTGAGTGAGTTTTTTCATCACGTACCTGTTGTTTATCACCCACACTCTATTCCTCTACGCGGCTGTGACTAACATCCTCGTCTAGACACATATCCGCGGCAATCGCCTTATCCCAATATGGCATCATCGTCAAACAATTCACAAGGTGTGAACGCGGACGCGAATTCGTCCCAACGGCAACCTGTTCCTCCCCCTTCGCGAACAATGTCCAGATTCCAGCAATTGCTAAACCTCAAGCTCGCCGCTGAGCAGAATGCGGCGCCATCGTCCCAACCCGTTCAGGTTGGTCCCTCTCCGTTGGATCAGACCTACGCTCAAGTCCAAACTCAGGCGGCTAATACCGTATTCCACAAGGACTTCATCACTGCTCAACAGATTTCAGGGGGGTATCAGCAGCCCGTAGCTGCGTTCGTGAAGCCGGTCCCAGAGCCTAGGCTAACGGCCCAGCAAGCTCAACAGCAACATTCCATTGCTCAGCCCCAGCAATCACCCTTTGGGCAGCACCAGCCCTTCCAGCAATCGCACAACCTCCCTCAGAATCGACCGCAAGACCAAGCGGGTCAATATCTTCCGCAAACGCCCAACGTTCGACGTGTTTCTCAACCCATTCAGCAGCAGCAGCAATCACAATCTTCCTTTGGCGCGGGTCTGATGCCCTCCCGGAACCCGCAGCAGCAATCATCGAACAGCCAATTCGGTAATCAGGCGGCTCCCATACAACCTCAAGGAGCTGTTACTCAATTATCGGCCTTACCTGCCGCCAACAGCTGGAATGGACAGTTTAACTCGGCCGCCAGCAGCGGCCGCCCTCAATCGTTCGTCTCGAATCAGGCCAGCGGGTCCTCGTCTCTATCTGTGCCCAATCCCGCGGGGCAATGGCAATCGGCACAGGAGCCTGTAGTCAAGACGGAACCGCAGTGGGAGGAGAATGCTGGGATGAATGGGTGGTTGCCTTTCCCTCGGCCAGGGCAGACGGCGTCGAACGCTCAAAACAATACTCAGCAACCTAAAATCCATCCGATTCCATCATTCTCATGGAATGTATCAGAGATCCGAAACTCTGCCGATGCCGGTCCATCGTATCTCCCTCAACAGCAGATGGACCACACCCCTGCGCTATCGCCAAGCCACGCCCTTGCCCCTTCCGCATCCTCCTCGGCGCCTTCACCAATAACGCCCATGGGCGGCCCCACTCAATTCGCTGGGTCAAGTAATCTTCCCATGCCGTACACATCGATCAAAGTCGAGCCCGATACTCAGCTGCTATCTGTGCCATACGGGCATCAGAACAGGCCATCGTCCTCGTCAAGCGAAAGTTCTAGCTCGCCTTTGCTCGAATATGGACACCGAATGTTTACCAACATGAACGGCGCGTTCCAACTTCCCGGTCAAATGTACATGTCCAACGGCACCGACATGCCCCCTTCACTTTCAAACGGCCTAGCTGGTTCAAATGGCGAGAGCGGATCTGGCAATGGGAATGGAGAAGGATGGTCGAACGGGAATGGACAAGGATCGGGATCAGGAATGGGAGGGCACGGTGGCAATGGCAGTGGCAGTGGAAGCGGCGACGATGGGAATGGCGATGGAGGCGATGACGATCATTCTAACGGGAACCACAGCAATGGGAGAAAGCCCAAAAAGCTGGCTCTGGCCTGTCATTTCTGCCGTCGACGAAAACTGAAGTGAGTTGCGTGTACGCATATGCTTGGCCCGTGGAACCAGTGCTGATCAGTACGCGATTCTGCCTCTCTTCAGATGCAATGGCATGCACCCGATATGCGACAATTGCACTAAACGGAATGAAACCTGCACATGGGATGACAATGTCCGTCGACGAGGACCGGGAAAGGCTACTAAGGAGCGACGCGAAAAGGCCGCAAGGGAGGCCGCAGCTGCCGGTCTGACCAACGAAGACTCCTTGGACGTTAGCGCATTGTCGGCTCTCGATCATACTCCGGATCAACTGGAACATTTGCATCAAGAGGGTGAATTACCGATTGCCGACGCGATCGCTACTCTGCCCGCGGAGCTGAAAGAGCTCGACGACCACCCACATCATTTACCCTTCGATGCAAGTGCAGTGACGGTTACGACGGGTGAAGAACTGGAAGTCCCTCCTGATATGGATATCCCTATTGATCCTGCATTAGCGGCACTCAGCGAAGCGGTGTTGCCTCATACACTGGCCGAACTGGAAGTTAAGAAGGCGGCGGAGAAGAGGAAATCGGTCGACCAGCAGTTGGATCAGCCGGATGAGAAGAAGTTGAGGTTGGAGGAGCAACCCGGGATGACGATGGTCTGATTGAAAGAAAGTATTTTCCCTGGGCAAAGGAGCCATAGCATTCACGACAAATGTATGGCGAGTGACAATATAATCTTGATTTGGTCGTCCGTAACACTTTAGACAGCTTGTATCTTGAACGTCGTTCCAGTAGACATACGATGTATATTACAAGTACAACTTGTAATGTCCCCCTGCACTCTGTGCGCCTAGCTACCTCACCTCGTCAAGCTCATTTTCAGCATGCTCCGTATGGCCCTCGGTGCATCGAGTCACTGACGAAGCGTATTCGATGAGCACATGAGCATGGCAGTACGGTCTCGCTCGGAGCCGATGCACTACGACTACGAAATCAACTCAATCGAAGTGGAGGTGACCTTCCTCCTTTTGACTTTTTGACTCTTGTTTCCCGTTCTTATTGCAACTTGTTTCCCATTTCGAATCAGAAAACACACCTCGCTTCCATCACCGTGCTTATCTGTCCAGCTCCCTCTTTAATCTACCTCAAGGGTGCTTAGATATATCGGTCGGATATGGCGCCCAAACGACGGCCGGCCAATGTGGTCCGATCAGGAAACGCTGGCAACTCGACCAAACCTGCCAAAGAAGCGGACAAGAACAAGGGCGATTCTTCTTCGAATCCTGATGCACCACCTAGACCACCACCATTGTTCCCGCCGGGCTACAAGAGTCCCATCACTATACTGAATGAGAAATGTCAGAAGATGGGCTGGGAAAGACCTTCAGTAGAGTCGGTACGTGACATCGTCCTTCGACGAACTGATGGAGACGATCAACCTTGGTCGCTCGGTGGAGAAAACGGACTTGTGTGTATGTGTATCTATGCTCTGGAATGCTGACGCTGTACTGTGGCGTCAATCTGGCACTCATAGCGCACGAACAGAGGTTCCGACCCTCAGAGGTTTACGGGTTTCGTCATACTCAAGAAACGGGTTAGCAAGAACATCTATAACCTCGACGAAGTGCGGTTGCAACCTCATACCCCATTGGAGATCGCGACCGCTGCTGAGGCTAAACATTATGCTGCAACTTATGCTTTGTTCCGTGTGAGTATGGAGCTCTTTTGTCCCGATAAACATCATTCACGGGGAACAAAAGCGAGCGAGCAAGCAACCGAGTCCGCATGATGCACTCTTTATAAATCTCAAGCTGATCGCAATGCTATTTCACTTGCTAGTTCTGCTCACATCTGCCAATGGCGATGACCCTCCCACCATCAATACGGCCGTACTGGTCCACCTTGACAGCTGAGAAAGCAGCAGCTCCAGCTCATAGAGCATGGGAATACAATCCCGACCCATTCGCAGCTAAGAAGGAAGTGGAGGATCGTCAGACCAAGAAGAAAGATAAAGAAGCTGCCGCCAAGGAAGCCGAAGACGATGGGTATGGAGCCGGCAGCGGAGGTGGTGGAGGAAAGAGCGGAAGAGGGACGCCTGCCAGAGAAGCGAATAAGGGCGGCGGTGGACATGAGTGGGAGAGAGCGCCGGAGGTCAAGATGGCTTCTAGTTTGCGAGAGATGGTGGAGGGTACGGTCAGGAAGGTATGTCACATCTCTCGTCTGTTTGACCTCAGGTAAAGGCAGTCTCACAGGGACAGAGATATTTATGGTCATCTTCTTCGCAGATGATGCAACAATTCCCATCGGCAGTACTCGAAGCCAGCCGAGACGCCACAGCGACCGCGTCCACCGCGCCGTCGGGCATGTCGACACCGGCTCTGGATCTAGTATCCCTCAAAGCGTCACTGACAAATCTCGGCTTCAGGCCTACTCACATCACGTCGGCGCTCTCAGCACTTTCAGCTGCAACTGCCCGACTTCATTCCTCTTCGACATCAACAAATGACCCTCTCGTACTATCACTCAGTATATTGTCTCCCCTCGAAGCCGCGATCGAATGGTTGCTTCTGCATCTGCCGGAAGACGATCTACCGCCTAGATATCGACCGTCATCATCCTCTGCAGATTTCATCACTAGCGCATCGAACACCAGCGGTGGTCAGAATGCTCTGGTGAAAGGGTGGCTTGTAGATAAGCTCGTCAAACAAGCTGGATTCCCCCGAAAAGCCGTCGAGACAGTACTCAAAGCAGAACAGAGGGAATCAGCAGCCATCGATATTCTTGGTAGACGATTATGTGGCTGGGAGGTCAACGAAGATGGCTGGGGAGCAGAAGAGTATGGAGATGGTTGGGCGGGGGATGAAGCGGCCGACGAAGAGCGACGCATTACAAGGGAAGAAGAGATCATGACTGTCGAAGCTGTTTTGGGCGAACGATACCAGCAAGTCTCGCCCACGGAACTGGCAATCGACATTTCGTCCGAAACAACCCCAGATAGCATTACCATGCACATTATATTCGATCAGACCTCACCTTACCCGTCGCCCCAATATCCTTGCCATCCTCCATCGTTCTTCATCGCCTCAGATACCCTACCAGCGTATATGCGACTGCATATTCACGCTCAGCTGCTGAGGCAATTCAGAGATCCAGAGCGACATGATCTCACCTCTGTTCTCGAAGCTGGATCAGGTGGAGCTATCTTGAGCATGGTTGAATACCTCGAAACCACATTGCCGAGTATCATAGAAACACCCCCCGACGTCGGTGAAGTCACTAAGTACCTCGTACCCAAGGTGGAAGAAGTAATCCCCACTACGCAGAAAGCTCAGGCGAAACGTAAACCGAAAACGAACAGAGACGGGGTCAAGCGACGGCCTCCAACAGCCGAGGAAGAGGAAGCAGTCAGGAAAAAGCAAAAGAGTATGTTGGACGATCCTGCCTATAAGCCTATGCTAGCCGATCGTGCCAAGCTGCCTGCGTGGAAAGAACGGGAGCGAATTGTCCAGGCATTGGAGTCGAACAGGGTCCTTGTGGTGGTCGGAGAGACAGGTTGCGGTAAGAGGTGAATATACAAGACACCTTCATGAGCTCAAGAACGACGCTGAAAGCCGTGCCCTCTTCAATTCAGTACACAACTGCCTCAATTCCTGCTAGATCATGAGATCCAAGCAGGTCGGGGAGCGTCCGCCAATATCATCGTTACGCAGCCTCGACGAGTCGCAGCGATGGGTGTCGCCGCTCGAGTAGCACAAGAGCGTCTGGAAGACGTCGACAAATCGCCTCAAACTGTCGGATACGCCATTCGAGGCGAGCGGAAAGCATCGGCCGATACGAGGTTGCTCTTCTGCACGACTGGTGTGGTGCTGAGAAGACTGGGAAGTGGTGACGCCGATCTGAGCAATGTCAGTCATGTAGTGGTTGACGAAGCGCACGAGAGAGGAGTGGATACGGATCTGTTGATTTGTCTCCTGAGGGATTTGTTGGAGAGGAACAAATCGATCAAGGTTATTCTCATGTCTGCTACCATCAATGGTGAGCCATCGTTTACCAATGATATCGTAGTGCGCGACCAAGATGAGCTGACAATACCCCATGCGTCGGTGCCTGCTAGAGCAAATCTTCATCAGTACGTCTCTTACAGTCTGGATGCCCAAGAAAGGAAGATTGCCTTAATGATTGCTAACTCTGGCCGTAGACTACTTTGGTGGCTGTCCCAGCTTGACCATCCCTGGGTTTACTTATCCCGTCACTGATCAGTGAGTTAACAATAGCGCGATAGCCGCCCTAATTGCGTGTGCACGACTGACCTCGATCTTCAATTCTCAGTTATCTCGAGGACGTGATCTCGGACCTGCGATACCAACCTCAAGTGTCTCGATTTGGGCCTCGTCAAACCGAGGAACAAAAGGCAGCTATCAAGGCCGAATTTGCCAAGCTGAATCTCGACCCTGATTCTCAAAGAAGCCTGGAAATCATCTCGGCTTCCGACCGGATCGATTACGGTCTCGTAGCGGCGGTTGTGAAACATATCGTCAAGACCGCCACGTCATCTACTGGTGCCATACTGGTATTTATGCCTGGTGTGATGGAGATCCGACAATGTATCAATGAGCTACAAAACGCTGCTCTCGGCTTAGTCGAGATCATGCCCTTGCACGCCAACCTATCAAGTGCAGAACAAAGACGAGTATTCCTGCCTACTGCTCCCAAGAGGAAGGTCGTGGTGGCTACCAATGTCGCTGAGACTTCGGTTACTATTCCCGACGTCATCTACGTTGTTGACGGCGGGCGAGTCAAGGAGACTCAGTATGATGCGGATAGCGGGATGCAGAAATTGGTAGAGTGCTGGACTAGCAGAGCGTCCGGTAGACAACGAAGGGGTCGAGCGGGTCGTACACAGCCTGGAGAGGTGAGTCAGCTGCTGTCATCCACTTTGTTACACCACGCACCACGTACTGACTGCTGACACGACCTTCCCCCTGTTCCAGTGCTACAAGCTGTATACCCGCAGGACGGAGAATAACAGCATGCCTCGCTTCCCCATTCCCGAGATTTTGCGTACACCTCTCGAAGCGCTTTTCCTTCAAGTGAAAGCGATGAACGAGGATACGGATGTGAAAGCCTTCTTGAGGTGAGGGAAATATTCACCACATCTTCAGGATACACTGTCGAGACCGAGCTGACGTCAATTTGCACGTCAACGAAAATAGCAAAGCGATTGATCCGCCCAAGATGGACGCCATCAACGCCGCGTGGCGGACATTGCAGGATCTAGGCGCGGTTGAAAGCGAGGATCACAAGAGCCGATTGACTGCACTGGGTAGACATGTGAGCTACGTCATCATCATCCAAGCTGAGACTGAAGGTGAAGCTGACATGATCCACCTCTTCCCAAATTTTGCAGATGAGCATGATTCCCGTCGATCTGCGACTTGCTAAGATGCTCGTCCTTGCTACCATTTTCAAATGCCTTGATCCAAGTAAGTGCGATGCCACACAACACGAGTGACGTCGAGCCAGTACTGATGGAAATCCATGCGATTCAGTCTTGACCATCGCTGCTCTGCTGTCTTCGAAACCACTTTTCACTTCCCCGATGGAGAAACGTGACGAGAGCAAGAAGGCGCGAGAGTCATTCGCTTGGGCGAGATCGGACTTGCTTACCGATGTGAGAGCTTACGATGCCGCTGTGGGACTAAGAGCAAAGGGAGAGAGTCATGGTGCGGTGCGGCAGTTCTGCGAGCAGGTACGTCTCCCCTTGTATAATCACCGAACGCTTGTGCAAATCTCGCCGGGGAAAGGAAAATGTGCTGAGAGCTTCCCTGTCGTCTTTGCCTTCAATTCCGATTCGATGATCGATATGATGGTGGACTGCAGAACTTCATCAGTCCCACGACTCTGAGGGACATTACCACCTTACGTTCCGATTTCCTGTCGGCGCTCTCATCAATTGGATTCATCGATGCCAAGCCGTCGGAAGTTGCCAAATTTAGCGTGAATGCTAAGATCGATAATCTCGTCAAAGGCGTCATCGTCGGTGGTCTGTACCCGCGAATAGCTAGGATCGCTATGCCACGTGCGCAATTTGAAAGAGTCCAACAAGGCTCGATCCAGAAAGATGTAAGTAGCTTAATTCCCTCAATCGTCTCATCGTTCTCTGAGTAGGAGCGGAGCGTAATCGGCGCAGGCTGGCGATACATGCTGAACCTGACAACTATATGGACGTAATTATTTGCAGCATGAAGCCAAGGAAGTCAAGATGTTCGATCAATCCGGCCGAGTATTCGTACATCCCTCTTCGGTCCTGTTCAATGAGTCCGGCTTCAAGTCGGGTTATCTGGCGTATTTCGCCAAGGCTGAGACGTCCAAGGTGTTCTTGAGGGATGCGACAGAGGTATGTGTCGCTTTGAAAACTCACCCGTCAACTCCAACAATGCCCCGCAGGCAGCCGAAACTCCGAGTCCGAGGAGAGACTGATCATGATGGATTCGGTGCGATTTCCTCTCAGGTACCACTGTATGGCTTATTGCTATTCGGAGGGAATGTTACGATCAATCACTGGGCTGGCGGTATTATGCTCGGTAAAGATGGTCATGTCAAGATGCGTGCGGGCACGAGAATCGGTGTACTTTGCTCTCAGCTGAGGTAAGCAAGGCCTTCAATTCCTCCGGACGTTTTCACTCATCCCATCAAAGGACTCGCCGCCCGCTATGATCATTCTCTTCATTGATGCGCTCGAGCCTTTGCTCGTCAGTGAGAGGTGATAGCTGATGGATTTTATCGCACCTCTTCTGGTCATAGACGTCTGCTAGATGCGCAGCTTGCAGAGCAGATCGAATCGCCCCACGGCGTCGACATGACCGGCCATGAGGAGGTAGTACAGGCAATGCTTGGATTGTTGCAGCGTGATGGACTTTCATTATAATCATCATCATAGTCATAAGTCGTATGATGAGCACAATCCATTACAGTAATCAGTCAGATCCCCAGTCTTAGATATCTTAGAAAAGCAGAGTAATATCTATTCGCCATGGAAGTTCAAATCGATCGACTCACTCGTATTCGTTTCGGCTTGGAGCCAATGTAATTTAGAACCCCCTTTTGATCTGATTTGCACTATAGACATACTATAGATATACTATAAACGTACATAGACCGTAGATCGTACTCGTAGAGCATAGATGACGATGGGTGCTGTATGATAGAACACGGTTCGTTATCCGTACATCCGTTGACACGAAGCGCAGTACCCCGCGTTTCGACCAGCAGGACTAGAGCCCGTCTCTCCGCGTCCCACGCCTTGTCTATACGCCAGAGACCACTCGAAATCGGATACTTGTAGCCCGATAACGTCACAAGCTCCTCGTCAGACAAAGTCCAAAGACCGAGGTAGGTGTGCGATTTGCCGTCACGGTTCCAATCCGGTAGTGGTCGGCGGGATTGTCGGCTCGGTACTCGGGTTGCTGGTGCCCGTTATGGACACGGTTCGTTACACCGCACCATCGGTTCTCACGAGGCACAGCACTCCAAGCACAACCGATGTACCCAGCGTATAGGTCACTCATCTCTCTTCCTTCGTCACCCAGATCTAGATAGACCCCGGTGACGCACCACTCCTTGTTCTTTCTGATAAGATCGGCCTGAAAGACTTTGATAGTTTCCGAATCGGACATTACCTGTTCGCCTGATCTTGTCAGACACTTCTATCCCTCGATGATCAGCAATCAATATTGCGGTGAAACCGGTCGCTGGCGATCCTTTTCAGGACTTTTAAGTCGATCTTGGCACTCCTCGTCGGCAAGACACGCGTCACGCGGAATCGGTCTCCAGATCCCAGATACTCTCTGAAGGTTCAAAGCACCAAAGAGCATCGGGACTTTCAAGTGGAAGTGAACACCGAACAGCCTCATCCGAGAATGCTCAAGAGAAGAGGCAAAGCGGCATAAAGCACATATTGGACGCACTATGCAGAGTACAATAATGATTTTGTACACTTACTTCTCACTGCGGTATTTAAGCTTTCCTTGATTATCGTACTGGAAGTGAGGAGTACTTGTATACTTGTATACTTAAACTGTAGCGCCATACTCATAGCAAAATATTGAAATGACAATCGCATTCAGTGAATTGCGGTGCAGTGGTAAATGACACAGGCATAGTAACGGAACTGATGCCGATCTTGGTCTTGTTCGGTGGTCGGTGGTCGGTAAAACCCAGCTCAGCGCTCGACTCGGTCCAGATGGGTATACATGGATTTGATCTAAAATTTTAAGGATGGTGGAGATCGATGGTATATAGATCTAGAAGATGGTAGCCAAAAAAGGAGAAATATCGTACAACAAAAACGTCCCTCCTTCTTCTTGAGTCGGCCATGACACAGTTCCCTCCGTCTCGCCGTCCCCACCTACCGCTTCCCCTACCTCACCCTGCCCTACCCTGCCCTACCCTGCCCTACCCTCCTACTGGTCTTTTAGGGTGACCAACCATTGAGTCGGTCGGCTGATCTCGGTCGACCTATCGGCGAATCGGCCTATCGTCTTCGCTTGTTTTTACAGCCGTTGGCGCTCTTCTTGGGTTTGGCACTCATACCTTTTGAGAGTCGCCATGATTCTCGCCTTGAGCCCTTGGGTCCGGACGTAGAGATCTTCTTGGATTGTTCTGTGTTTGATCGATTGATCGATTGATTGATTGAATGATTGAATAAATGGATGATATTTGTCAGCGAAGGTACTTATAATACGAGTACGAACGACAAAACATATGATATTTCCACTCAGAATAAAAAAAGAGGAAGATGAAAAGATGTGTGAAGTAAGGATAGATGCAAGTATTACAGCGTCGGCGCTATCAAAAGTCAGAAGTGATCAAATGCCGGTCGGACCCAGGCAGAGCGAAAGGTCGCTCGAGGCAAGGTCCCAATATAGAATGAGACGGGATGACAGTGTCATTCGGGAAGAATCCAATCGTCATTATGATCCAATGATCCACTCCAAGTCAATCCAACCAAAAATGATCTCAATGAGCTCGTCGTCTCCCCTCTGTAGCTCAATCTCTGACCGTAGGATCCGGAATCCAAGCCTTAAGTCTTAAGCCTTATCTCGCGACCGTTGTTCAGTTTCCACGCAAGCATGCAAGCACACACACCTCGCGCGCATCGAGACACGAGTTGACGAGAAGTTCACCGAGTTGTACGTACAACGGCGCAAGAGTCTCCACGAACACACCCACCCTCTGAGTCGACCGATACTGATATCTCAATCTCGATCCGGCGATTCAGCCAAGAAAGAAAACATAGAAAAAGTGAAGAAAAAGGAATACAACTAGACCGGAAGGGAGCAAGAACTATGACTCACCACCCTCCATAGTAGAATCCTCACCCTCAGCCTGAGCCTCAGCCTCAACCTGCATCTCCCCCTTCTCTTGCTCCTGCTCCTGCTCCTGTCCCTCCTTATCTTTGCCCAGGAGCTTATCGGACAACCTCTGAGTCCTAGCGGCATCCGTCACGGCGTAGTGAGTCTGTAGCCTCTTTCGAGCTCGAGAGGCCATCTTGGCTTTGGCTCGGATAGATTTGGCCATTTTTTGCTGGTCGATTAGAGTATGGGTTGTAGTTTGTATTGAATTACCCTTCGAATGGAAGGACAAGTCGTCAAGTGAAATCGATCGAGAGTTCGTGAAAAGGTACAGGTGCGGGTGGGGGGGGGGATACTTCTAATCGAGATCAAGTCCTGCGTATTTGGCTCTGACTTTGACAGCTGAGTTTGTATCGACCGGAAGATAGAACGCAGAAGACCAGAATATAAATGAAAATAGGCAAGATTAGAAGCAAAGCTAGGCGGCAACTTGCCAGTACACGAAGTAACTTGTAATTATTCGACAGCCAAAACATATGTATCGCTCGGTCAACTGAAAAGTTGGAATCGCGTCACGTGATCAGCCCACACTTGTACTTAGCCAATCGACGTGTTTTAATTTCCGCTGGGAAACGCCTGTCGTACGCACACAAAGCTGCTCGCGAACGCTGTAGTAACGACACGATGGATTGGTTTCATGCATGCTCGTGGAATTGAAAAGGTAGCCGACAGTTGCCTCCTAGCCATCGACATCCTCCCATCAAGACATGAGGAAACAAAAACGCCATACGTAGGCAGAGCCGAGAATGAAGTAAAACTTTGACAAGACGAAGGATCCAGCACCGGGAATGAGATGGGGCTGACTAGAAACGAAATGAGATGAGTACATGTGTGCTCTTCTGCCCTGCCAAAGATGATCAGATGATGACTGGAATTCATGGAGAGAATGTGAATGATGTGAATGATGTGAATGATGTGACTCTCGAGAAGTTTGCACTGTCAACAACAGCTAGTCTAGTCTGACTGAGATGGCTCAAAACCAAAACACAAACCCAAAAACAAAGAATGCTAGAACGAGGTACATCAATCAGAAAGTAGAAAGTAATTTAAATGTAGTTCATCGCCGTGACCCCTCCTCATGCAGCCAGCTTCCTTGTCTTTCCATCGCTGATGTCGCATCTGTAAAAGCCCTCCCTCGCTACTCATTGAATGCAGGGACATCTGTCAATTCTTCGCCCATATACGCATCATCCTCGATAGGGAAGTCGGCATCATCAGCGAGCAATCCCTCTTCAGGTGCCGAAGCACCGACAACGCCAACACCACCAGCTCCAGATCCAGCTCCAGCCTGATCGTTACCGTCTTTGGGTGTTTGGTGATGCGAGGGGTTTCTTTGCGCCTGAGGTCTACCGCCAGGTGTTTGGCTAAAGTGGTAGCAATGGAACTTTGTCAGCAATCAATCCATCCTGCATACTACAGGACACCAGAGTCTCGTCGACGAATATCATAAACGGTCGCAAACTCACTGGTTAGATCTGGGCGGGTTGGCACACCTATCCTTGCCGTATGAGATTCGGAGCGTAGAGTATTCAGGCTTGAGCTTGATTCCCTCAATAGCCTTCTGGGCATTCTGGACCGAAGTGCTACAACAGACCAATATATCATCAGCTGGGTGACTTCGAAGCGACACTTCGAGCAAGGTACAGCTATAACCCACAAATTGACAAACGCGGCGCCCTTGTCTTTGAGGAAGTTGATCATATCGATGTCTGCACAGGATAGGTATCCAGATCAATCAATACATGAATAGAAAGGTTTAGCTCTATATCCACTCACCACCAAACTCGCCAAAGTCCTGACGAAGTTTCTCATCCGTGAAGAGGTTAAAATCAGCAATCGAGCCGATGTACACATTCCTACTGGCTCCAGACTGGATAGCCTGAAGGAGGGCAGGAGGCAAGGGACCGGAGGTTTTGCCCCATCCGACTTTTAGTCTCCGGGCGGTGACTGTCAAGCCGGTCGTGTGAGCAGCCTGGTAGAATTGCATAGCAGCGGCAGGGTCGACAAAAGTGACAAACTGTACATCATTCATGAGTTGTCAGTTGATGTTCGTCTCCCCAGACAGGACTCATTATATGTCAACTCACGGCAATGTGCTTGTCCTGGAAGTATCTGATCTGCTGGAGCATACCGCCCCGGATACTATTACAAAGCTCCTCGACCGTGGTGTCTGGGTGGATGTTGCCCAGGTAGACTGTCCTATTACCGACCTGCTGAGATGGATCGGCGTTCATGAAACCTCCATTGGCGTTTCCGAAGGCGCTACCAGGTGCTCCAGCAAACATGGGAGAACCGAAACCAGAGCCGGGTGTGCCGAAACCACCGAAACCACCAGTCATAGGTGTGAATGGGGAGAAGGGGGTACCGGGAATCTGGGCGTGTTGCGAAGTGACTGCGTTCATAGCTTGGGTTTGAGCTTGTCGGACAGCGTCTTGCTGGGCCTTCGGCACATATGCGCATCGGTCCTGGAGACAAGCGTCAGTTTCACCGTCCTGATATCGGATACTTCGCTCGGCCACTCACCTTGCCATAGTTGACTCGCTTGCCTTCCCACCCTGGTTCAGTAGGCAACTGAGTGACAACCTAGAATTCGAGTTCAGTCAGCACCTGGACAACGTGGAGGAAGGGGAAGGAGCACTCACCTTGATGGCGGTACCGATACTCAGGAAGTGAATGAAACCAATGTTCTTGTCTCGAACAATCTTAACCTGATCAATCGGGCCAAATCTCGACAGCTCATTCCGGAGCCCTTGCTCATTCATCTCCGGATCGAGGTTTCCGACAAAGACGTTTCGAGTAGCCTGACCATTGGCGACAGCGGCCTGTACATTTGGGTGTACGGGTGATGGTTTACCCCATCCAATTCTCAGCTCTTGACCGTGTAAAGCGAGCTTCTTCACGCTGGCGTCGGCGTGGAAGGCCGCAGCGGTCGAACCGTCAAGGAAGGAGATGAAGACACATGACTTTTCGGGCAGGAGTCGGACATTCTCGATAGGGCCGAATCGCACGAGGTTAAGGAGCTCATCGACCGATGCCTCTGCATCGTATGGTCAGCTGTGCTGCGCTTCCGTGCTAAATACACAGCTGACTCACCAGAAGGAAGGTTTCCCACGTAGACTGTTCGACCAGTGCTATTACCTGCGGCCGCGGCAGCAGCAGCAGCAGCAGCCGGACCATAGTTGCCAGTCATGGTGTTAGGGTTCATCGAAGGTGATACAATGGGAGATGCGGGGAAGTTTTGCTGCAACGTAACGGTGAGATTAGTATGCTTGAATTACGAGTGATAGCAGGGTTTATGGTAGCGTCACTCACCATGTTCACACCCACGTTGTAGGGGAAAGTGTTCATTCCAAAGTTGCCAACACCCATCATCCCGTTGAGTCCATTCATCATTCCAAACGGAGTCTGAGGCATGTTCAAACCAGCTCCAGACGCCGAGCCAGGCTGACCCATACCCGGTGTTTGCTGGGGTGTCTGATTCAATGGACCACCAAGATTGAGAGGTGTGGCGCCGACTCCTCCAATGAAACCAGACGAGACCCCGCCAAATTGTCCAGGGGTGAAGGGCTTGTTGCCCCCGATAGGGCCAGGAGTAGCATGTGGTTGAGAGGCATCGTAACGAGCCTTCTTGGGAGGGAAGCTTTCAAAGCCGGTAGAGGGGGAATCCATTTGCGGTTGCATCCCGTTCATGGGGTTAACAGGAAGAGATGATGTGTCAAAAGGACGCTGTGGGTGAGGTCAGTATACTGTAACAGTTGGACTCTCGGAGGAATTCATTACACACCTTCATAATATCAGGGTCGAGCCCGTCCAACGACTGAGTGAGCGAGGACGAGAGGAACTGCCTGTACGACGGACTGAAGGACGAAGACCCGGAAGCGGAAGAGAGATTTTGCAAGTATTGAGCGGGGTTCCCGAAGAGCGCAGATGACGATCGAGGATCATTCATTCCAGGCGTGGCGAGCAAGGGGTTCATACCGTCATGCGCGGAAGATGCGAAAGCGGAGGAGGCAAGTCCCGATTGAATGGGTTGAGGTCGTTGAGCGGTTGCGTCCATGGTGAGGGCCGTATGGTGACAAAAGAAATTCGGTCAACAAGATGCAGCGGGACAATCGCAATGATTCCAATTATGGTTCCGATTGATTGTGAGACGAGATGCGTAATGATAGAGCGGTTCAGATGCAGGATATCGTTTTCGTATTCGTATTTGAATTCGTTATAGGATTGTTCGCGTTGAGCGTTTGTCGTGATTTTGGTGTACCGATGAAATGTGTACAAGAAGCAAAAGAAGAGGTCGCCGAAGAGGGAACCACTTATCGTAAATGGGCCAAAGGGTAATCCAAGTAAGACGAAAGGGCAAGGTTGTAAAGCCAAAGCGGAAAGACGAGACCACCAACGGTAAGTAGGCAGAAAGAAGCAAATATGAGCAAACAGAACAATCCGGTTGATCAGATCAGATAAGAAGAAGCAGGGTGGGAGATTGCAACAGATGAGGGGGCGGTGATAGAAGACGAGTTCAGTTCCAGCTGATGTGGCCTGCTGAGGGAAGACTGGACGTAGGTGTAGTGAATTGGGCAAACACGTCCCGTCCAGTAGTGAGAGAGTCGCGTGTGACAAGAGGGAAGTAATTGAGTAGAGCAAGTAAGGTAGAGCAGTGACTGAACAAATCTGGTACGCACGTAAATATGGTGAAAAGCTCTAGATTGGGTCTGATCTGATTGTAAACGTTATTCTTTGTCTCAAAAGCAGAACGCGCTGTCCGGTCCCGGTCCAGCTAAATCACAAGGATGGATTGGATGTGAAGTGAGGTTGAACGCTAAAGAAGTTGGATGATGTGTGGTCAATTTACGTGAACAGCTAGTTGAGCTGAATTAGAAGGAGAATGTGAGGCAAAGGCCAAGTGGTAAGAGGATGAAGAGCAACCACACCAACCGGATGAACAAGGTAGTAGTAGAGAAGAAGCAAGTGGTGGTGAAAGTCGACCTAAAATGGGATTCGAGATAGCGAGTGGTGTCGACAGATAACGGTCGAAGAGGGCGGATGGAAGAAGACTGAGGATGAATAATAGAACAGAAGCAGGGAAACACAAGTCAGCGTTGCTCGTGTACCTGGAGTGCTTGTGCCTGGGGTACGTGGATTTCGAAGGACAAGCACAATTGGGAGATGAGGGGTACAACAATTGACGGTCATACCGATGTGTCTGAGTACAGGCAGACAGAATTGACCGGGAGCAAGAGGAAGAGGAAGAGCGAAGGTGACTCACAGAGAGATGAACAGAATAAAGGGGAGGTCAGAAGAGAAGGTTCGGGTAGGGCGAGATGAATGAATTGAATTGAATTGATTCGAGGTAAGGGATATATGTCCAAATGGCGATAGAGAGAGGGTAGATGAGCAGATGGTATTGGCGATAGGATAGGATAGGATAGTATCGTTAATGGTGAGACAGAGAGCGAGCGAGAGTGCAAAGTGTCAGCATGCATCATATCATATCATATCAAATCATATCATATCAAATCATATCATATGTCAAGGGGTGCCTTTCGTTTTATCACACAGCTCAGCTCAGCTTTGACCTCTGCATCCTACCATGCCATCCCATCCCATCCAAACATGACGCGCTACCACCTACTAGGTACTAACTGTCCTTGTCGTCTGATCTTCTCCGCCTCAGTTCCTCCTCCTCCTCCTCCTCCTCCTCCTCCTCTTCCAACAAACCTGACAACCAATGAGCTTTGCTCTGCGACTCACCTGGCGTATCGCTCGCTCGTAGTCGGATCGAAGAGAAAACAAGAGAAGCTACCAGGGGTATCAAACAGAGATGAAGGATGAAATGTGTGAGAACGAGAACAGCGAGCGAGTGTGTGTGTGTTTCTGATTCAACGGCGCGGGTACTAAGCTAAGGTTAGCAACCTATAACCTATAACTTAGCCGTGTGGTGTATGGCGGTATGGCGGTATGGCGTACGACGTGCGACAGAGTATGTAGTGAGACTGATATCTAATTGATCATCTATACTAATACAGTTACAACCTTCCCACGCACGACGCGTTCAAATTTCTCATTGAATTCATCCCACTGTCTTTGCAACGTCCATACTTTGCCCCAAATCGTCCAAAGCTGAACAGCAAGATGCTTCTTTGTTGATGAGGATGAATACATATTGCTCGGATACCCACACGGCGGCTGAACTGACGAAAGTTGATCAATGAGACGTGGAAGACATATGCAGTCTCATTGCCTTACTCCTGCAGCACCCTATGTATATATCATTGCTAGTGCAGATCCCAACGCCAATGCTGATCGATGCAGACCGATCCAAACAGATCACGCCGAAAGCTTAAGCTAAAGCCAGTGCGATAGGTATACATGCATCTCCCAATCACAAAATCAACCAATAGGGAACCTGTCATCTGCTTTTTCATCCATTTATATATATGTGGTAATGAATTTTAAACAGACTCGAGGGCCTCGGGCTCTACAAAGTCACCACCAGACTTGACGACCTTGGCGCCGGTGTTGGCGTCGGTAGCCTCGCCGTGGGTCTCGAGGAGCTTGGAAGCGTCGATCTTGGGGGCCTTGACGATCTTGGCCTTTCGGACGTAGACGTTGTGGAGAGGGTAGATGCCCTGGAAGCGTCGAAAGAAGAAACAGAAGACTCTTGTCAGTAATTGCTCCAGGAGAGTGGAGTGGAGTGGGACAGTATGATGGAAATTTGTGCTCACCTTGCAGGCCTTCTCGATCTCTCGACCGATGGACTCTGGTACGAACTTCTGTACGAGCTCCTTGAGGTCGGAGCCCTCAGCCTCTCGCTTCATGATCTCAGTCATCTTGCCCCTGATCTCCGCAACCTGAGAAGACTTGGCGTAAGTCGTCTTCTTGACCTGGTTGAACTGTCGCTTGGTGAAACCAATAGCGAACAATCGGAGAACGTAACCGTCAGTAGTCTTGACGTCGACGTGAGCCTCGATCAAAGTTTGCCATTTTCGGATGATGGATCGGACCTTGTCGGTGGTGAAGTCCATGCCGTAGAATGAGGTGAGACAGTTCTTGCCCTGTAGCGATGCGCGACGCATGAATCAGTAATCAGTTTTGTCATCTTGCACCGTTGATACAGTGATACAGTCAACTCGACCTCGGCACTCACTGAAACATCCTCAACCCTCAGCTTGATCTTTCGGAAACCCTGCTCCTGGTCGTTGTTGAGGTCGGCAAGAGAGAGCTCGACAACTCGACCCTTGAGAGAGTCGTTGGCGTTCTCTGCGATGTGCGAGAAGCAGGTTAGTGACCGTTGCTACGTGCGGTGCGATATCCAACTACTGGCTTATCACCGTAATGAGAAAGACGCTACTCACTGAGACCTTGCGTTCGGTTGACAAGAGTCTTACCGGCGTTTCGGTTCTCGAAGAAAGAGGGGGCCTTGATGTCGTACCACTCTGTTGGATGAGGGTGAGGGTGAGGTTATCCAGAAGAGGATGGAAAGGAATTGACGTTGCAATGTAGATTCGATGAATATGGACGATATTGCAGAGGTGACGAAGACCAGATCAGCTGTTGTTCCTCCTAGTCCATGCTCATGCCATCATTCGTCCGCTCCATCTCATCCTCTCCGCCTTGCTCTCGACTGTCCATCCAGTATGTGCCCAGTTCTACACTATCGAAAGTTCGCAAACTCACCCTTTCGGGAGAAGGGGTCGACGACCTTTTTCTTAATTCCCTTTTTGCCCTTTGACAGTCTCTTGTTCTTTCCGACAGCCATCTTTTAAGTGTGCGCAAATAATCCAATTCGATACGATACAAGCCGAGTTGAGTTGAAGTGAGTTCGATTAAAGAAATTTTTTTTGAGTGATTGATTGGGTTGATGGCGAACACGAATGGAAGAGCGGCGTAATGAGCAAAGAACAAAGGTCAGCTTTTCTTTCTTAGTCTCTCCTCCGGTGTTGTTGGCTGAGTAGATTCGATAATGATATGAGAGGATTTTAGACCCACTTTGTTTTGATGGTTGAAAAGACGAAAAGTGGACCTAGACCGAGCTCTGAAGAAATGATAAGTTGACGTCCGACGAGGGACGACAACGACAACGGCGAGTACGAGTGGAGTCTGGCTGCCCCTCGCTAGGATAGGAGAGGACACTACAGTTACAGCTACAGGGGGAATAGCGTGGTGGTGGTGATGGGTGGTGAGTGAGTGTAGAGTGTGTAGGAAGAAGCTTGCAGGCGAGCGGTAAACCCAAGCAAGCAATACACCCATGCATACCGCATACCTTCGCATACGACTGGCTCGCTACAGTAGGAACGAGCAGTAACGGGAATACCCGCGTGGGATCAGAGTGGCAGTTCTTCGCACGCATACCGCCGCTGGTACTGGGCTTATTTCCGACAGGGGAGTAAATTTATCGCCGACAAGCGCGAGATTACCTACAAACATTGTTCACTCTCATCACCGCTGTCTCCCCATATCCCTTGCCCATGTTCAATTCCCCGCACGTCAAACGCTAACCTTACCGAGCTAGTTAGGTGTCCGATACATACTCCATAACAGTCTGCGACCGCGGAGTCATCGGGTGCATACTAAGGTCATGCATGCATGTATGTATATCAACTGCCGGTCCTCTCGTCCTCGGCAGAGAAGACGGGATCCTCATTTTACTAGTTTTTGGCTGGACGTCAAGTGACTACTACCGTACGATCGGCAAGTTCTCGAGACTATGTATATACAGGCTCGCTGACTAGGAGATGGTGCTACGATAAGCATCTGGAGCCATGTGTGTTGAATGGCTGATCGATTCAATGATATATTCATGTTCATTCTTATTTTCGCTTTACGCTTTTCAACCATAATCCACCCCCACGTGTTCAGCCCCAAGGTGAGCACTTCCACCCCAATCAACCACTAATTAAGAACGAAAAGAAGGAGGCAGAAATGAGCGGTGGTCTCATGTAAGCAAGCAAGAGAGATTCGGAGAAGAGTATGTAACCAGCGTTAAAAACGAGAACTATGATCAGGGGTGATGGGCATAATCATAAGGCACAATGAAGGAAGTGGGATGAGCGTAAGATGAAGATATTCGAGAAATGTAGAGACCAGATCAAGATGGTGGATGGACCAAGAAGCCATGATGTATTTTATGTACATGATATACGCGAACATTCATGATCATACTGTATGTTGCTTTTGCACCTATACCGTGGATTTTACCAACGAGAACAGCTCTTCCTACCGATCGACCAAGGTCAGCTAGCAGACGCCTTTTTGTGTTTGCATCACTGCAAGAGGTCTTCCAGTGTTTGAGCCGCATTGGCATTGGCAGTGGCGGACCTTTTATTGTCCTCCGATTTTGCAAGTGTCTTAGGTGTTGCAGAGTTGGATCGAGCGTTCTTTGACGGTTCAGGCGAGACAGGTGCAGTCTCTGAAGAAGCAGACCGTGACATTGCAAAGCCATTGGTATTCTCCGAACCGCCGGCAGTGGTGGTAGTGGCAGTACTGGATGAGATGGACTTTCGAGGGGTAGAGAAAAGACCTTCCGTCTCGAATTCGGCGAGCTTCATCTCGAGTCTCTTGCCGACTGGCGTGTGGCGGATCTGAGGGAGAACGGATGTAACGATATCGAGGAGCTGATGGTCCACACCTGATCAGTTTTTACTCCTCAACAGCTTGGCGCAGGTCTGTGGCGGACTCACTTCCTGACGTTGATCATCTTGGGCGGCTTTCAGGGCGGTCTAAGGGTACGAGAGAAGTTCCGTCAGCTGGAAGTCCAAAAATCCCCTAAAACATATGTACTGCTTGAACCGTAACTCACCTGCAGGGGGAAGTTGCCGAAAGCATCACGGAGCAACATGCCAACCTGGTTCGTGCCGTCGGGCTGAACACCCACCACCTCCTTAATGAGAAGTTTTCTATCCGCCTCGTTGGCATTGACAATAGCCTTTTCGACTACATTGGAGGCGAATTTGTGTCGGGCGACTATGGCACATATAGGAGATTAGTCAGTGATGGCCGGAATAAGACATCAGAGTAGCAGGTAATGCTCACGCCTGATAACATTCCCCTTGATCACGCTGACAACCTTGTCCTTGTCTACCGGCAAGCCTACAACAATGACGCTCTGAACGACGTAGTCTAGCAGAGTAACGGGGATCAGCAGTTGCACTGCTCCTTCATGGTACATTATCACTCACTTCCAAATTGATCCTCGATCAGGGGCAAGGTGCATTGATGCATCTCTTCCAGAAGCGGCCTTTTCATGCCATCTTCAAGACTCTCAAACATCTTCTGAAGGACTCGGCACCCGTACGGATGCATCGACAGCTCCTTGACGTGACCTACGAAGGCATCCGGTACAGATTGCGGCGGAGCAAGCAAGATCAATTTCTGAGTAGAATCATTCGCCTCATCAGTCACAGTTTCATGTTGGATACGAATGGATTACTTACTTGGATGACGTGGTTGGCGTTGCTAGATCTGACACACTCGAGGATGTGAGGTTCCAGCTCGGCGATAAGCTTGGCTTGCTGTTCGACAAGAACATGATCTAAAGCCTTTTGCACAACCTGCATAGACGGAAACCGGGCGTCAGCTGCTGCACATGATCACAACGGTGCAACTCCAGCTCACTCGACAGCCATATGCCTGCATGGAGAGCTGTAGGACGTGACCTTCCATCTTCTTCGCCAAAGCACCTTTTTGAAGTTGATCGCCCAACTCGAACATTTTCTGAGTGACATAGTTGCCAAAGACGTCGGTCATGAGTTGATATGCATTCGGCATAATCTCGTCGAAGACTTTTTGTCGGTCTTCGGGAGTGGCTTCTGTGAGCTTTTGCTGAATGAATCGCGATCCGTGCTGATCGCCTGAGAATTCTACAATGTGGCCGAAGATATCCTGGAGCCCGCAGCATATCGTCAGCAGCTGCTCCTGCTAGGACGAGTTCGCAAGGGTGGGACTGATTGATCTTCACTCACCCTCAATTCCCATTTCTTGGGCTTGTTCAACCTGAAGTCCTCCAGCAATGCACTCCTGACAACACCGGGATCGTCCAACTTCCTTGACCTGTACAAGTAAGAAGCGGGGTTCTGGTAACCGTGTCCGGAATATGCGTTGATGTGTCCGTACCCTTGTGCTGGTGCAATGGAGTACTGGTTGGACAGATGTCGAGGGTTAGAGTACGGGTTCGAAGTACCTGTCGACAAGCCAAAATTACCATGAGTCGGAGTAGCCGAGTCAGAGTAGCCGAAATGAGAGTTGTTGACGTTGGTGTTTCGACGGTTCTGCGAGCCCTGATTGTTTCGAGACTGGTATCCGTTGGCCTATCGATCCAGTGCCATCAATCAGCAAACGACCTCAGATGCCGTGAAACTAAGCGCAAAGGTAATGCTCACTTGCTGATCCTTCTTCCCCTGTTGCATGTACACGCCTTGCGCACCCATCCAGTACGGTCGGCTGCTCTGGTAGCCGTAGTACCCAGCGGCGGCAGCAGCGGCGGCATTGGCCTGTTGTAAAGAGGCGGCTGCCGCTTGTTGCTGCTGAATTTGACCTTGGGAGAGGATTGAGCGGTTGTTCTGTCTGCCGCCCCTTCCAATTGGACGGTGGTTGATGCTCTGCGAATGCTGATTGTGCGACTGAAACGCTCGACCTTGCCTATCATCATGCTGACTGCCATACATGTCAGTCGGAGTTGCGTAGCTCTCGTAAGCCGAAGATGGTTGAGACTGTACGACGGACAACATGTCGGCCGCTGTCCCGGCGTAAGGGTACGTGGCGGCGGGTGCTACCCCCATTTCCGCGGCTGCAGCGGCTGCAGCAGCAGCGTAATTGGCATCAACGGCGACACCGCCGGTGGCGGCAGGATAGTAAGGGTAGACCGTTTGATCAGGGTATGGCGAGTACGGCTGATGTGCCACTTGGTGAGTTGCTCGAGCAGTCGGAGTTCCGATGTTGGCGTAGCCGTGTGTATTGGCAGAAGGGCTGTGAGAGTGAGCAGTATGTTGAAGTGGTGAATACGAGTCGTCAGAGTTGATGACGAGACCACCGATGCGAGCGGCCATTTCGGCGCCGGGGTCGAGATTCTGTCCTTGACCTGACATCATGGTACAATACGATGTTTACAAATGTGATCGAAAGAGCGTGTATGTCGAGTGACACTAAAATAAGAAGGCGGAGAGATACAGATGAGTGAGATCGAAGAAAGGATTAGCTTTGTCGCCTGTGGATGATTCTTTTGCCACAATGGAAGGTGAGGCGTACGGTGATCGAGTCTAGGCTATGCCAAAGCGAAAGAATCGATTCGGTGGGTCTGGATTGATCGGTATAGCCGAACTGTGACTTTGACAAGGAAAGGAGCAGTTCAACAAAAGGATGTCGAGTCGTGTTCAAAGTCGGTAGGTGGTGGAAAGACAGATCGTTGTTGGAGCCGCGACCGTGATGGCGTGGTGATGCCGTTTGGTGCGTTTTTGCGTTGTATTTCCAAATGTGAAAACGAAATGGTCCAGCTTTTCGGCTGGTGACAAGAATGTCAAGCGAATGGTATGACGTTTTGGGAAGGAGCACGCGCTAGACGACAAGAGTCAGAGAGGTCGAAGACTACAGCTGTACTTGGATATCTCGAGTCGACTTCACAGAGCGACTCGGTGGTATTTTTGACTTGACAAGGGGAAGGGAAAGGAAAGGGCCAACGAGGAAGTTGTTTACAGCCTCTGTTCAGCTCTCGGTGCTTTTCGTCTTCTAACAGTATGTGTCTCGTTGAGATCGTTGTCAAGTTCAGTTGATGAACACGACTACAGACAGAAGGTGGGTATGGGATGTGTAGCACAGAGAGTCGAATTAGACTAAGGCACACAGAGAGGCTTGACGAACCAAGAAGGATGAAGCGGGGAATAAAGAGGTTGAAAGAAGAAGGAAGGTTGATGAAGAGATAGATCTAGAGACAAGGCAGCAAAGGTAGGTGTTGGCAATGCTGGAAACGACGTTAGGGAATCAATCAAGCCAAACGGTATAAACCGGCTGTATGGTGATGTGGTGTGTGATGTCAACTACAAGCCAAGAGGGGGAAAAGTCAAAAGTCGTTAGCGGAGCGTGTACTGGATCGTGTCATACAGCGCAAAGCGAAAAAGTTAGGGTATGGTAATACCGTACCCTGCTTGTTAGGCTGGCTGGTTATGCACTGATGAAGATGGATGGGATGTGATGGGGTGTTATGGAGTCAAGGAAGGAGAGGAGAGGCGGTAATCGGCAAGATGAAAGGGTGCGAGGTATGTGCGTTTTTTACAAACTGCGTGAGCAACAGCCGCAGTGAAATCTGACTGAAAACCAAACACACATACACTACACAACGAGAGATGGGCGGCAAAGGCAAAGGCGAAGAAAGATTCGCTAGTCAGACTGCCAAAAAGGGAGTATGTCAGTCCCAATTTTGGATCTGAGTAGAGTAAGAAATGGTCCAATCAACGAACAGCGAGAGGGAGAGTAACGCTCAACGGATGGGGCAGAGGGGAAAGAGGAGAGAGAACGCAGCGAGTGAGAAGGAAGACTTGAAATCTCAAAGGAGGGGTATAAGTGTATAGTGTATGAGTGTATGTGAGACCTCTAGATAGTTGGGGCGAAGAGGAGGAGAAGCAAGAAAAGCCTAGGAGAATTTTCAGGAGGAGGTGGCACTGACCTTGATCTTGATGTTAAAATGGACACGAGGGCGGTCTAACAGCGACTAGTGACTAGCGAATAAGATGGCAAGGGTAAAAGGGTTTTCGAGATTTCAGATTCAAAGGATTGTCTAGGAAGTATCACACCATCAGTATCAAGATCAGCTTTGATATCGCTTGTCCAGACGTGAGTAGAGTGGGGAGAGGACCGGAAGAGAGGAGGTAAAGGTAAAAGACCCAGACCAGATGGAAAAGGGAAGAGACAAGAGGGAAAAAGAATCCAAAGGATGGGTTGTGTGGACTGAAGTCGTAGCGAACCAGGCTAAGTATCCTCAGGAGGAGAAAAGAGGGATGCGGATCTGATTTGACACAATATCGGCGAAGATCTTGAAATATGTCCGAGATTTGACATCCAAATACTAAAACCATCAATTCGACTGGGAGGGAGGGAGGATAGAGATACCTTGGACTGAGGCACTACTATAGTCCAGATTGTCCATCTCGTTTCATTGTTGACATGATGGGCTTTCGTTGTCCTTGTGTATCCACAAGTGCCTGGTCGATTGATCAAGTTTAAGAACCTCGATCTACCTCCCTTCCGATTCAACCAATGTATTCTTTCGAGAATCCAGCTTTTGCCCCAGTTGCTGGGTCCCAGTAGCCTGTCTCGTCTCGTCTCACGATATCACGTCCATCTCTCCCAAATTCCGTTCTCAAATTGACAAGAAAACCCAAAACAAGCTCTCCTGCGCCCTCCTCCCTCCTCAAGTCCCTTTGATGTTTTGACTCAGTTGAATAGACCTTCGGCCATCCGGTCAAACGATCGCCAAACAAAAGAAAATTGGATGATGAAGATGATGACGATGATGGTGATGGTGATAGTAGTGACGATGACGACGGGATCTGATTTTGATTTTTGTTTCTGTTACGCGAAGTGACCAAAAAGAGTCCTTTGGTTTGATGGGAACCCGAGCAGAATTCACAGTCAAAGAGGACAGAGGGAAGGGAAGGGAAGGGGAGGAGGAAACGCTCACTCACAGTCACAGACCCAAGTACTCGTAGTTGTTGGCAAGATCCAGCCGAAGACTCTGATCATACACATGCGGAACAAATGCCGACGAAAGGTAAATTGATTTGACCTGACTTGTCAGATGATATCTATATTAAGATAACGAGGGTCGGTATCGGTATCGATCACCTTATAGTGAGCTCAGTATAGATAGATCGTTTGTTGAAGAGGTTGTCAATAAGAAAGCCAAAAACCATTATCGCCAGACCACATCGTATACTGTATACTCGTACTACGTGTTTCAGTACGAGTACGTGGGATTTTTTTGTATGTACATGTATCCTTTTGGCCCCACAGCAAACCGAGGCAGTTAGGCCAGGCCCTTTTTTCGAAGGTCGCAAGGTCCGGCTAACGGATCTTGCAGATCAGCACAGACCTCCATGTATTAGATTACACACACAAATCAAGTACCATCACCATCATGAGTTTCAGTCGGGAGGGGACGCTCCCCTGATCTGGGTCACGGTGGTTTGTGAACGTCTATCGGCCGCCTGTTCCATTTGGAAATGCGTCTTCGTGTTCGTGTTGAGGGAATC
This sequence comes from Kwoniella sp. CBS 6097, assembly GCA_036287355.1. Taxonomy (NCBI): domain Eukaryota; kingdom Fungi; phylum Basidiomycota; class Tremellomycetes; order Tremellales; family Cryptococcaceae; genus Kwoniella; species Kwoniella sp. CBS 6097. The sequence continues at coordinate 417,614 of CP143077.1, forward strand.
AAACAAAGTCAGATCCTGGTTTGAACAACCAAGTAGAGGTCCGAGCGAGCGGCTTCGCATATGCAGACAAAGAGGTACAGGTGTCAGAGTCTCCGAGCTCAGTGTAGTGTGTAGTGTGTTTGGTCAATCAGCTGATTCCGATTTCCGATCAATCAACCGCATTGCCTTGCGCTCGGACAACCGCGTCAGCGTCAGATCAAGCCAGATGGATCCCCATTGTCCTTTCTGTTTACCGTCAGCGGTCTGCCGCCGAGTATCGTTCGGTTCGTCTGTGAAGTGCAGCTGCCGTGAAGTGTGGTGGCTCTTGCGCGCACACGCTCACAGGATGGTATATGAGAATGAAGTATGAGAACGAACAATCAAGAAGACCAGACGGTACGCTTTGCGGATGAAGCGTTTATCGGCACTGCGCTGGAATGAGGGGGACTGAGCGTGCCTGGATGATTTCGAAGACGGGACGCGAAGTGTCCGGAACCAAATACGTGGCAATACATACCGTAGCCCGTTCGCGCGCTCAACCCTGACCGTACATGTTCAGATCGTAGATGATTGTACATCCATTGCGCACAACGAACGATATGATGGCTGGAATGCAGTCGAAGCATATACTTCAACCGACTGCGGTTTTGTCATGTGAACCTCGTTGCGCCAGGATCCAGCGAAAATGGCCACCTGACTTTTTATCCACCGGCATTCGGCGACAGCAGGTACTGTATGAAGACCGCACATCGCATATATCTAATATATCTGACCTGGCATCTACTGAATCCATGACATGTCATAGCTAGATATCGATAACGAGAAAAGAAAAACGAAACCAGTTTCAAGTACAACACAACGACCCTTTCCCTGCGAGACCACTCTTTTCTAGGACGTGGCGCGGTTCATTTTCCGTGACGGCCTCTACCAGGTCTAAGGACCATAGATGGACAGTTCTCTCATCTCTTCCAAGACGCCTTCTACTTGCGTATCGAGCGTTCCGTTCGCGTATTCGTCTCGAATATTGTCGGCAAAGTACCTATGAGATGCAATGGTAACATAAATGAGGGAATTGCTCTGATGTTACACAAATTTACACGTGTAACTCACCTCTGTACACCGGAAAGCTTCTCGTACCCTTCGTCCGCGAAACGCATCTGACATCGAATCATAGCTTCGAACGACGGATCAAGGTAAGCTGTAATGCGATAAAAGCATGATCAGCTGATATCCTCCTGTGCACTACCACGCCGGTCACTCGATATCATGGAGTAGGGCAACAGGACAGGCCTGGTCTCGCGCATGCGTAAGCAGACCGAAGTGGGGGAACCAAGATCAATCGGGGCCGAGTAACTCACGGACTCGGAGGTCGACGAGTAATGGCAGTTCAGCGATCAACTGGTCGTTGAGGATATTGAAGATATCCCTAGCCTCATCATGCTCCGCTTGGGCCTGTACAACGAACATGTGCGATAACGACGCGAGAATTACCATGAGAATGATCAGTCAGCTCAAGTTTACGACGCACCACCGTACGGTTGCTTCGGGGCAGACAACGCTTATGATGATAGCATCGAGTAATCCGTAGTTACTCACCCTAGGAAGCTTGGTAGTATCTTCCGAAGGCTTCTCGACCAACTTCTTCACCTTTGCTCTAGCAGCATCATAGTCCATCATCTAGATACGCAGACGGCGGACAGATGAGTAAGTCATTCATGATATCAGCTTGGTAGCCCCGCTGTATGGGCTGGACGATTTAGCTTACCTTGTGTTCTCTCTTCTGGATAGCTGCATTGATTGTCGGGTAGTAGCTGTTCAGCTTTCCAATTGGCTCCAGGACAGTAGCACGATAAGGCGCATCCTGTGTCGAGAAGAATAAGAAGTTCCACTGATCAGCTGTAAAGTCCTTGCGATGAATGCACAACTGACGGGCTTACCAGATCCCTGCCAACACCCGCATCCAATTCATCCACAGCACTCTTATACGAATGTCCGGCCATAGCTCCCTGTATGTACAATAAGCTTAGCCCTTCGTCGATGCCCACACAAAAAGGTGAGGTAAAGGTCGGCATCGATGCTCACATCACTTGTCCTGTCGGCCGAGTAGAAAAGGGCAATAGTCTCGGCGATTCGAGATTGAGCAGCAGCCATAGCTACAATAGCACGACCATATCAGTATGCAGTATGAACACTCCTTGACTCATAGTTCAATCCTAGAAGAGCACGAAGAAGAAGAAGAAGAAGGTGTACATACCTCTCATCGAGTCAAGATACGTCTTGGCTTCCTTTTGCAAATTGTTGGTCTCCTTCTCCATCCTATAGAAAACGCCTGGATCAGCTACAAACCTTCTTGAGGATGATGGGTATACACATAGCTGTTCGAATTGGCTGGTTGGAGGCAACGACTCACGTCTTGAATCGACCTTCCTCTTCAGCGAATTCACGATCAATCGTCCTCTCTACTTGTCCAGTCTTTTGCATCAACGTCGTTCCCGCCCTCGAGGCGGCTTTCTTGAATCTGCAAGCACGATCTTGTTAGCTCATTCACGCTCTCCTCCAAGGCTAAGCTCAACATGGTCGCCTCGCGCCAGCGCCATCGCCAGTGGAGGTGTAGATCGCTTGACAGCCGTCCTCGACTCGACGATCAAGGAGAATCAGGTGGGATGGAACGGAGCGTTGAGCTGCGGATGTGAACGTACCCTCCCCTACAAGATACGAAATATCAAAGTCCGAAAGATAAGACTAGGTCAGCTACGGTCCCGCCCTGCGTCAGCCAGAAGGGATTCCCAGAACGCACCAAGACATGATTGCGTTCTATATTGTTTCTATGCTTGATGTATTATGTTGAGAATGAAAGTTGATATCAGTCGAGATTAAGGAAGGAAAGCCGATACGATCATTAGCATTGGTTTGGTATCAAGCAAGACCCGCTCGGAGCGAGCATGCTGAGCTGAGCTGTGTTCGTGACGTTGACGTTGACAGTGAACATGCACCGCACCCGTTGCCCGACCGGAAGCGGCGTGCGTACGAGGGGTGACCCTTAAGCTCGGGCAAGGAACAAGCTTACGTCAGCATGAACCCCCTTCTTGGCACAACAGCTAGGGCAGCTTAGGGCTAGCATAGGTGGGATAAAGTCTGATCAATTACAAGGGGGAATATTCACCTGCAGGTCATTAGCACAAGCGAGTAGTAGAGGCGGAGGGGACCGCCCGCCGACTCGTGGTTGTCGTTGATTGTCGTTGTCATCGTCAGCGTCCATCCCACCTCGAGCAGTCATGACCGCGCGTCGTTACAGCGTGATCTATCCATGAAAGTTCAAGTTGATAGTGCGATCCCTAGCTGGTCATTATCAGTATCAGATCATCTCGAAATACAGACTGAATCGCTCTACTCGCTCTAAGGATCTCTCGATATAAACGGAGACTGAATACCGAACTGAAAGGGATATTCAAGCGAGAACACGCTCGCACCGCCCGCACATTTCCTTCGATATCGCTGTTGCTGGTTTCTTCCTCACTTTCGCTCGCTCGCTGTAGCTTCACAGAACTTGCTTCAATATGTCACGATCATCTTACGACCGGTGCGTCCTGGAGAGAGAGAGCGAGAGTGAACCTCAGCGGAAGCTGTGAGACTCCTGGTAGCTGACTTGTAATCGATCAACGCAGATACCTCACCATCTTCTCGCCTGAAGGAAGAGTAAGCTAGTATATCAACTTCCATCAATTGGTTAGAAAGCTTACTTGATCTCTTCTTTCTTTATATGTTCATAGCTGTACCAAGTTGGTGAGTTTAGCCTCGTGAATCCGGGGCAGAAGAAGGGGAAGACAGACCATGACGAGCTGACCGCCTCCTTTTGTTGGTCCAACCTAGAATATGCGTTTAAGGCTATCTCTTCGGCTGGTGTAACTGCTGTAGCCGTACGAGGAAAGGACACGGCCGTAGTGATCACCCAACGGAAAGTGCCCGTAAGTCTCCCCCCGCAATCAATCAATCCACCTTATACTCTCCACTATATCTTAAGCTTCGATGATGCCATTAGATGGAAGTACACCAGTCAGGAGAACGGTGGATGGCTGACAGCTCATTGCCAAATACATAGGACAAGTTGCTCGACCCCGAGACTATCACGCACCTGTTCCAGATTACGCCGACGATCGGATGTGTGATGACAGGATTGATCGGTACGTCAGCTTCTTGATCAGCGATGTGGTTTCCTGAAAATGTAGCTGACCTTTGACATTATCGTGATACAGCCGACGCCCGAGCTCAAGTACAACGAACGAGATCCGAGGCTGCGCAGTTCAGATACAAGTACGGATATGAGATTACCCCCGAGGCCCGTGAGTAGCTCCCGGTGGATGTTCTCTGCACGGTGAGCTTTGTAGCTAATCGAGTTTTCACAAACAGTGGCCAAGCGAATGGCCAATATCAATCAGGTTTACACCCAAAGAGCAGGCATGAGACCGCTCGGTATCTGTGAGCTTGACGATCTATCCGAATCATCACGCTAGCTCACGGTTTGAGTTTGATTGATTTAGCTATGATTCTGATCGGACCGGATGATGAGCGAGGAGCTCAGGTATTCAAGCTCGACCCTGCTGGATACTTCACTGGATACAAGGCGACTGCGTCTGGTCAGAAGCAAACCGAGGCTACCAACTATGTGAGCTTGCTCGATGGTGATTTCCCAATATATTGCAAGTCGGGATCTAAGCTGACAATGCCTTAGCTTGAGAAGCGATGGAAGACCATGGAGAGCGATAAGACGACCCTTGATCGAGCAGCTACAATCGAGGTGAGCTTTCCTGCATCTTGATCGGCGTCCTAGACATATAGACAGATAGAACAGAAGCTGACCCTCAGTCAAATTATCAAAATTTGTCTCTTGTTGAATAATCGTTCATCGTATTCATCGTACAGCTCGCGATCGAATGCCTCTCATCAGTCTGCGCTACAGATTTCAAAGCCACCGAAATCGAGATTGGAATCTCGTCCACATCGGCCGACGAGACGCACGTTGATGGACAAGAGGGACGATTTAGGCAGATGGATGAGGAAGAGAGGAATGAGTGGTTGGTTCGAGTCGGCGAGAAGGACTAAACTGGCTGGAAAGACTGGCCGTAACAAGCGAGCAAGACACAGCGTACTGATGCGTTCAAACATGCAGTGTAGTATCGTGTATAGGATCGATATCTCAAGTAGACGTCATGCATGAAATGTAGATATATAAGACACAGCTTGAGATATTCAGCGAGCGAATCGTTTACAAACATGTACACATGACATGGCTTTTGCACATGGTACATGATCCGTTGCCATTGGCGACCGGAGAAACGCGCATGAAACGTGAAGTCCTGATCGTTGGTCGCTCGGCCTATAGGGCTAGTTCTGGTGCGATTACGGATGCAAAATAAAGTCACAAAAGTCGAAGCTTAAGCTTCAGAACCGGAATTCGGAAATGTTGTGTGATCACATCTAGATCATACATACATACATCGCATCCATCCATACCTCAAATCAGGCCACGAATTAATCATCATCTCTATCTTTGATCACTTTTACTCCGCTCAGCTCAGCTCATCGACCCGCTCTGTGTCTCTGGCCCCTCCGCTCCGCCATTCTCATCGTCACCAGGACAAGATAGGATTTTGAAAGGCTTGAGATAATTCGGGACTCTGCACATAGTTACAGTTCATTACAGATAGCAAAAGCAATATGTCGTTCAGCCGGTCTGCTCGAAGGGCATTCGACACTCTGGTGAGTAGTCCAAGCTGTTCTCTTTGGCCCTCATCGCACGCCACTAGACCGGATCAGTTTACTTTCGTATGTGCTTGCTCGCATGCTGACACTCCGGAACACAATTGTTAAATGTACCAATACCAATAGTCATGTCCAGCATGCTCCTCTTTCACCCCTGCCGCCCGGCCATTGTCCGTCCGACCAATGATCCCAAAACAGCGTTTCTCAACTACCCGATTCCATAGAGCTCAACAGCAGACGACGGGAGAGATCACGGGACTGGAGCAGCAACGGCTCAATGCGCAACAAGCTCGACGGGCAATGGAATTGAGTAGGCAGAAAATGTACAATGAACGAGCTAAGAAACATAAGAGTGTAGTCATGTATACTATCGGTACTGTGAGTGACACCAACCCAATTTATGATTTCTCTTTCTTCATCACGGTCTCTGCGCGTTTTGCGATAATGCGTTCCTGCGTTCCGTTTGAGGTGACATCGTTCCGTTTGAGGTGACATCTTTTGGAATCGCGCAATAATCTCCACGCACTCCATAATCTCCAGCGGCCATTGGTTATGTTACAGACATCGTCCATACGGGTCGCGTTATGACATACCCTCATTGTCTGCTCCAATCCTAAAAACTGCTGTTGGGAAGCGTGTTTCATGCTGTATATATCGATCGTACCTATGCTGAATCTGAGCAACCTGCATCGATCCACTTTTGCAGATCGTCATCTCCCTCGGAGTCACCTACGCCGCCGTACCGCTCTATCGAGCATTTTGCTCAGCAACAGGATTCGCCGGAACGCCCATAACGGATCCAACGCGATTCGCTCCCGATCGTCTATACGTTACCCCCGAAGCGCAAGGCCGAAAGAGAATTACAGTCCGTTTCGAGGCTACGTCGGCTGATACGTTGCCTTGGAAGTTTGAACCTGTTACGAGGAGCGTGAGGGTTTTGCCTGGAGAGACGGCTTTGGCGTTTTACACGGCCAAGAATACAGGGGATAAGGATTTGATCGGGATTGCGACGTACAATATGACGCCCGAGAAGGTGAGTGGGACGTGTTTCGTGTTCATCGTCTACATCTTCGAATTCTCGAAGTGCTGCTCGCCTGGTCAAATGAGTAGTAAGATGGACCTCGTGACCGTGCGTGCGAGAGTGCAGACCGGAATAACATACATGCCGATGAGGAAGCAACGTGTCCTCGGAACGGGTAATGGTACTCCGTTGATCAAATGATAAAAATGATCTACGGCCAGAAGCACCCTCCACTTACCAGTATAGCATGCTAATCTCGTTCTCCTGCTTTGTTTCCTTCCCAGATCGCCCCGTACTTCGCCAAAGTAGAATGTTTCTGCTTCGAAGAACAAAAAATCCGAGCTGGAGAAGAAGTCGACTTGCCCGTTTTCTTCTTTATCGATCGTGATATCATGGACGACCCGGCGCTCGATGGTATCGATGATGTTGTGCTGAGTTACACTTTCTTCAAGTGAGTATTGGTCCCCATCCCAGTCAATCATGCTGGCTGCTGGCTCCTCAGCATCGCGTAACTGGCTTGGCTTCTCAAGGATATCTTCGAGGTACTGTACTGATATTCTCTTGTCTGCCTGTGTACCACCATCAGAGCTCGACGAAATGACCGAGGTCACCTCGTACCAGACGCATCGGACGAAGAAGTCCAGAAATCTCAAGGATGGGAGAACTACGAAGTTGCCAAAGCCAACCATAAGCTCCATGCTCCCCCTACTCAACCCGCGTAGACCTATACCGTTCCGCCCACTGGAAATGTGACCTCTGCAGTAGAAGATAGACATATTTATGTCGGAACGGAACGTTTGTCGCTTTACGAGGCCATATACGCATAGGACAGACATTGCATGCATAACACACATACGCTTCTCCTCGCTTTACGACTGATCACGTTCGCCATACTCCATCATGCCTGAATGTGCATGCGTGCATGTAGCGTAGCAGCTTGCCGGCGACAGCTTTTATTCGCTTGCGTGTAGTATAAAATCAGATCTCTGCTATTTTGTACAAGCATAGTGGCTAGGGTAGCACTGCTTTGCGGGGAGAAGGGTGGTAGAGTGCCGTAATAAATACGGCAGTATGTATCAGTAAGTTATATCACAAGGGCAGCTGCGCTCGGAGGACGAGTATAGTTACTGTATGACTGATACTGTTACTTTGACTGCGCAGTCGCAAGCTGATACATGCCGATCTGGTAGTTGCAGATGTCAGAGTGAGACAAGGGAAACGAAATGGAAAAACAAGCACTGTATAATGGCACTGGAAGGGACGTCCACATCCTTGAGTTGTCGTCTTCTTCAATAGCAGCATGCAATGAACCTCACCAACATCCTGAGCAAACAAATATCTCAAAAGTGAGATATACACATACTGGCTCATTCTCGTTGAACAGAAATAGATTAAACAATACCAAGCCTGCCACAAGCCTGCCAAGAACGGTTTTATTCATCATCTCGACCCTCGTCTCTCTTATATTAGTTTTGTCACTACTAGCCAAAGCAACTCGTCCTTTCTTCGACCGTGAAAACTCACCACGTCCTCTTTCTCGCACAGGCTCTTGATCCGATACTACCTACACATCACGCTCGTCGAAGTAGCTTCGATCCGTCGATCCATCGCACATCGGCCACAACAACGCCGAGTATCCTCGAATCTATATCGCGCAGCCGTGAGATAAGTCAGTCAGCAGCACAGTCGCCGGCACCGCAGCCGAACGGATTTACGTCACCCCCCCTTTTCAAGTACTGCAATCACCAATACGGAATAAAGAATAACACAACATACATCTTCTTAGATCCCAGTATATCCTCGCCTCTTTCACGTAGCCACGCCCCGGCCAGCCAGACAGAGACCTCTCGCATATACACACGCTTTCATCGTCTTGCCCGATCATTAACTATCATCCCTTCACGCTCTACCACACTCAACAGCCCGTACTGAATTTTACACAAACGACCCGATCGTCTTTTCGCTTTCGCCTCTTCGCGTTTTCCCGGTTTCCAGATCTTCTCAACAATATACGGCCTCCGCTTTGGCTACGAGCTTGGTTATTCACGACTTCCCTCAAGTAAGGACCAGGAGTGAAAGTGAAGGGAAGGACATTAGGGCACGATGGGTCGAAAGAAGATTGAAATAAGGCCATTGGTGGTGAGTGGACGGTTCTGTATGAGCTCGGCTTGACGAGGAAACAGGAAACGTGCTCAATGACTCACTTGTTCCTGTTGACAGGATGAGCGTAATCGGAATGTTACTTTTCTCAAGGTGAGCAAGCACCTTTGTTCGCGCGTATCTCGTTTTTCTGGTACGCATTTGCTGACTGGTTTTGCGTTGGTTTGGTCGCATTCGCGTGCAGCGAAAGGCGGGACTGATGAAGAAAGCGTGGGAGTTGTCGGTCCTCTGTGCGGCAGACGTGTCAATCGTCATCTTCTCTGCTGCGGGGAAAGCGTACGAGTTCTCAAGTAAAGAGTTGGAGAGTGAACTTGATCGATATTACGATGTGAGTAGCGGATGACCCACTTACTCCCTTTAATCGGTCTGTCCTTTCGGGCGAGATCTATTCTTATTCCCAAGAGCCAGAGAAGAATCAACCTGATCATTGTGGAATCTCCTATGCGATAGTACGAGGGGATGATCGAACGACGCCGAGCGCCCGAGTTCGCTGCTATGGCTCTAGCAGGGGAAGACGACGATGATGACGACGATGAAGCTGGTCCTTCGCGTCGAGATTCCGTCTCCAAAGGGGGTAAAAACAATACTGCCGCTTCGGCAGCTGCAAACGGCGGACCACCTCAACCGAGAAGTTTGAAAGGCAAAGAAACCTTCAAGGCGAGATCAGCTCGACACGGTCAAGGTCAAGGTCATGAGAGCAGTAGTCGGAAAAAAGGCAAGAAGAAGAGGAGTAAATCTAGAAGTGCGAGTGAGAAAAGAAGTTTCATCGATTCGATCTTGAGTGGAGATAGCAGTGATGAGAGCGATAGTGATGATAGGGAAGAAGATGCTCGGAGGAGACGTAAAGAAGATCAGCAGTATGAGAAGGAACGGCGCAGGGAGAAGGAAAGAGAGAGAAAGGCCGCCAGAAGGGGATCCGACATCGACAGAACTAGGGATCGAGAAGTAGAGAGAGCTTATGGTACTTCGGTGAGTTAGAGTGGAGCATTCTGACAGAGAGGCCGTCTGAGCTAACTTGTGCGTGGATTGCACAGGACAAGATGATGGCAGGGTTGCAATATGCTCTGAATATGCATTCAGCTCCGACGACGACAACATCGACGAACAACGCCGACCCTCGGTATGCTTCTCAATACGCAGGTCCAAGCCGTGAAACCTACGCTCGTGAAGCTCAGGTCAACCCTTCGGATATGTACTCGAATCACGCCGCAGCTATGCCTGTGCCGGCCAACGTCCCGCAACTTCCCCGTCTACCGTCTGACGGTGCAGCTTATCGTCTGCCCCATTCAATTGGCCATGCTAGCGCATCACAGCTGTCCCAGGGACTGACTTACAGCCCTGGAATACCGCCTTCGTCAGCGCAGTACATGCAGACCCACCCTCATTCTCACCTCCCTTCGCAAGATGGTCTGCATCCTTCGTTAGGCGGTTCGGCGGGATTCGTGTCCGCTGCGGGACTACCGCCAACAGCTCCTGCCGGATTTCAATGGGACCAGAATCTGATCGCTCGATATGCCGAATTCCAACTACAACAAAACCATCAGCGACAACAGCGGATCTTGTTAGAGAAGCAGAGACAGCAATTGGCGCATCTCGGTGTTCCGTTAGACGACCGAAGCCTGCTCGATGAGATCTTCGGCGGAATGTCTAGTTCAGGTGGCGGAGGTGCCGGTGGAAGTGTCGGTGGAAATGGAGGGCGAGGAGAGTATATACCTATGGAGGATAATCAGCCGAACGCCGGATCAGGCGAATTCATATGGCCGCTAGCGGGATCTAGCGGCGGCGGCGGAGGCGGGAACAACCGACCCTCGACAATGGAAACACCGTTAGACGAAGGCCCCGTTGGTGGATACGACTTTCACCCTCAATCACAAGCACAATCGTATGGCAGCGGACAGCCAGGTCTAAACGCCAACGGTAACGGTAATGTCCCTCAAGGTGGACATGGAGACTGGAGTTTCGAGGTGTTTGATCAAGGTGATGGAAGAGAAGGCATGTCGTTGCCTTCGCCCGTATCGGCTAGTAATGGCGAAGGCAGACGGAAAGGGAGAGGCGGAAGGGAATATGAGGATGAAGGGATACCGAAGCGGATGAGGGTGGCATGAGGGAGAATTACCAGGCAAGTCGTCTATTTGCGTTGAGGTGGAGACAAGGATCGCATGACAGGTGCAGCGAATCTAAACGGCGGTCTTGTGAAGGGATGAGAGGACGGAGTCAGGTACATCTAGGTGATATTGTGGCGATCTGTTGGAAAGCTCTGTTGCCCTTTTTCTTTTCCCATCTGTTTGTCACGATGGAAGCTTGTAGGCAGTTTAGTGGGTGTATCAGTGTACACATTAAAGCACGGTCCGGTTCTTAGACTTCAAAAATCGGCTCTATATATATACAGTATTGTCCTGTAGTGAATTTGGGCTACATCTCATCTTTTGTAAAGTTATCAGGATTGTACGTTAATGTACGGAATTGCGTTTTCAGATACGGGTCCAGGCGGTTCCTTCCTGATGTTATCGCTGTGTCTCAATCTTGTACAGTTGAAATTTACGAGTATAGTACAGTATGTTCAGTCACGTCTTGTCTTTGGACCCCACGACTGTCTGTCATCCTGATACCGTGATCAACATTGTCGAGTTCACCCACTTGCAGTCAGGCATATCCGAGAGACAAGTCAGTCCACAGTAGGTCTGCCCTGCACAAAGCGTACTGTACGTATCGGTGGCTGATTTCTGGGATGACAGTCTCGCTTTTCACCCATAACCCAAAGTCGCAAGAAGCTGCGTATACTGTAATCGTATGAATTGTGCCATAACCGCTGAAGAAGCTGCCGGCTCAGTATGTGAAGTACGCGCGTTTTGCGAAATCGTTGTGACTACTAGTACTTGGATACACAGAGAAGGCCCCGTCGAACTGTAGAGCAGAGTATCGCATCAGGAAATGGACAACTGACGACAGCATCTGTAACTCTCAGCCTCGGGCGTGAGGAGTACAATACGACTGTCAATGTCCAATCTAGTCCGCTCTACGAAAATGTAACTTCATCTGCTTAACTACAGATTGCAGGGGTACATTACCTGCCTGCCTCCACGAGAACATTGCAGATCGTGTGCGCATAAAAAGTTCAATCATGCTCGATAGATCGTCAAGGCATACCTATCCATGTGGTAGTACAGCCGAGACGCCGAGACGCCGAGCAAGAGCAAGAGCTGCTACGTGCTAGCCGATGCGGCTAGCGTCTATTCGAGTACTGGGTGAATCGTCAGTTCGCATCAGAGGGCAGTGTCACTGCTAGTTACTGTAAATACTACAGCGCTTGAAAGGCCTAGTCAATCAATTTACGGACGTTCGATGGTGCTGAGACGATCGATTCGGTCAGTGACCTTGAAGTAACTTGCGAGAAGAAAAGCAAACGCTGGTGGCAAGAGTCACATCCTCCATTGCTATTGTACTGACGTGATATGTTTGGCGTTGAAGCCTTTTAGTAGTACAGATGCGATACGAAGAAGCCATTCGTTCGTTCGTGTGCAGTGATGATCTGCCCTTAAGGGTGAGCTGACGAAGTCCGCGTGCGATTACGATCCCGTCCTGGTGTTGGTGAATTTATCTTTCTTTCAGTTGTATTCGAAGGTCAAACTAACAGGAACACGAGAGAGCTTGGGCTTCTCTTAAACAGCGCCAGATTCTCTCATACCACCTCTCGATCAATCGGACAGCTACGCCCACAGTTACAATCCATTCCTTGAAGCATTTTGTTTTCAGAACAGAAATGGAAATACGGTGCAGATCCATCACACATGAACTACCAGGTATACCATCTATCGTATATCGTAATGGTCTATACAAGAGCGGAACTTGTGCTTCTTTGACTAAATCCCTTCCTGTGCAGACATTGCGGCGCGATATGACTGGGTCAAGCCGTTTTGAATGATTGACATATTTATACGGCGCAAGACCCTGTGCCACATCGCCATGAAAGACAACGATACGTTCATGCATACGCTGGTCCGAGAGCCTAGGCTGTACTTTCTAGCTACGAACTAGGAGGTGCAAGAAACGCCAACGACGGGGATTCACTAGGCTAGGAAGGGGGCGACTCGAGGAAACGATCCCGAAATGGGCGAGGAATATGCATTGACCGGTACATACGATCCAACTGTGCAAGCATATGTGTAAATCTTCATAACAGAACAAACCAAAACTAAAAACGGATTTGAATCGACCGGACCCAAAAAGAAACGACTTGAGCAGGGTTCGAACCTGCGCGTCTTTCGACACAGGATATGGTCCAGAAGTAATTGGTTCAAGTCCTGCCCCTTAACCACTCGGAGCATCAAGTCCGGAAGATGAAAGCCCAGATAGTATGACTACTTATATAGCATCAAACCTGCAGCCGTGTTTTCTTTACGAGCTTTTCCTCTCGAACGCCTTTCCTCCTTTCCTGCCTCACAGACCAAGATCTGCTCATATGGAGATTTAGTCGAATCAATATCTGTCTGCTGCTTTGGTTTTTCTGGACCAGCTTTTGATATCTATGCATGCCGCTTTACGGTGATAAACCTGGATGGGTGGATGAGTAATCGCCACCCATGTCCGGGGCGAGCGGTGGAGGCCGTTGTTGTGCAATTTCACGTCTTGACTTGCTTGACTTCCTTGTGACAGCAGCAGCAGCTAAATTACATTCAGAGTTGTTTTTCATACTTCACTGCTCAGCACTACCATCCCACACTAACAACATCAGTAGTCCTACTCGAGTGCCGCACACAAGCCACGAGCTACAAGCCCCAAGCCACGATGCGATACGCAGTCCTTGTCACTGGTCCAGCAGGAGCAGGCAAATCGACCTTTTGCGCCTCGCTCATCACCCATGCTCAAACCATAGGTCGGCCAGTCCATTTGGTCAATCTGGATCCGGCGGCCGATAAGTTCGAGTATGAGCCTACGATCGATATTAGGGATTTGATCAACTTGGAGGATGTGATGGAAGAGCTGGAATTTGGACCTAATGGTGGATTGATCTACTGTTTCGAGTGAGTGAGCAGAAGCTGGTGTAGTGCACACAACAGGGCATTGCTTTGCTGGTGATGCAGCTGTGAAATTGTCAGAGCTTGATTTACTGGTATGGTTCGACTAAGCTGATATTCCAATTCGGCAGATATCTCCTTAACAACCTCGACTGGCTGGAAGACGAGCTAGGCTCTTATGAAGATGACTACCTAATTATCGACTGTCCAGGCCAAATCGAGCTATACACCCATATCCCCCTCTTACCCCGGTTAGCAACATACCTGCAAACATCCCTCAACTTCCGAACATCAGCTGTGTATCTGATCGATTCGCAGTTCATGCAGGACAAGAGCAAGTTCTTTGCTGGTGTTATGAGTGCCATGTCGTGTATGTTAGCCTTGGGGATCAGTATGGTGTGTTTGATGAGTAAGATGGATTTGGTGAAAGACAAGAATGGACGTACGAAGAGGGAAGTGGGAAGGTGAGTCGGAGATTAATGAGTTCTCCTATACTGCTATCACATGTACATATCAGTTGACCCAAAACCCAATTGCAGATACCTTGATCCGGATCCAACGCTATTACTAGACGACCCAGGATCAAGCACCAACCCAAAGTTCAACGACCTCAACAGAGCAGTGGTTTCTCTGGTGAGACAGCCTTTCTGTCATTTCTAGATCTTTAGAATAATGCCGCTGACTTAGGACAAATATCATAATCGATGATTGACTCCCACAGATAGAGGACCAGAACATCGTATCTTTCCTCCCATTAGACGTCACGTCAGAAGATTCGGTAAATACCGTCTTGAGTCATATTGACAATATGATGCAGTACGGAGAAGACGAGGAACCGAAGGTGAGTGCTCCGGGAATGAACTACACGTGAGAAGGTTTAGCATAGATTCACTTACGAATGCTTTCCCGTACGGCGATAGGTACCGAAAGACATGGACGAGGGTGAGTAATTTTAACCATATCGGCTGGGAGTAGTGATTACCAAGGAAACCGTATACTGATGGACGTTTTCTTTCTCTATCACAGGCGACTTTGGAGACGACTAGATCCGACAGATCATACCATCTTGTGTAACCATATGTATCATCAACATCACATTCATCCGACTAACCATAATCGAAAAGTTCAAGCTCAAATAACTGCAGATGTATTGCGCGGTGCGAACGGGATATACAGGTCAATCGAAAATCAAATACAAATTGAATATGATACACTGATTATCAAAGCAAAACAAGCGAGAACTGAAAGGATACGATTATATCACTGCTGTGTTTTGCACTTAGTGCTGGCTTCTCGACTCGACTCTGACGATAGGCTGTCAGCGATTGCTGATCACTGACCTCCGGACACGAATAATCCAAGACCAATCACGCGCATCAAGATGGGTCGCTTCTCAACTCGCCCATGACCCTCTCAAACTCGTCCGCGACCCTTCTCCAATCCTTCCCTCCTTTCTCAGCCCTATCGCTTTGAGCTTCATTTTCCGCCTGCGATGTAGCTCGTCCAGCACGAAGAAGTGCAAATTTCGTTTCGTCAGATAAAGAGCAGAAGAACTCGAATGGGACAGCTGTGAGATCGAGACTTGCAGCACCTTCGAGACCGTCTTTGTGAATATTGAAGAAGAAGAACGTCTTTGATTTTTCCTGGACGTTGATATTGAGGGTTGAGCGGGAAGGTGTGTTCGGCGGTACGGGAGGAACTGCGCCTTTCGAGTCGGCCGTGTTGGTGGTCGTTGAGTGGGAATGTGGACGGCGGTGCTGGTCTTTGGGCTCGGACTGGCGATGGGTACTGATCGTTAGCTTCGTGTTTAGCAGGTGGAAGCCATACATCACAGCTTGACATCCACCACGCTGTAGATTACGCGTCGAGGCGATACGACCGACAAGCAGCTCGGCCCTCGCCAAGACGTAGTTGAAGCGAAACAAAATGCGATCCGAAAGGGGTTCCGCGCAACTCACTACTCTGCCCTTCATCTTACCATTCTCCTTGACTGGCGATACAGGTCCCGGCGACTTGACCTTACTGCCTCCAACCCAACTATATTCCCCAGCCATTCTGATACTCGCCTTACAAAGCTCCAAATTATCCAGCCTGTCACCCATCTTCAACCCTTTACTCGCACCAACCACTCCTTCCTCCACCCAGCCTCTTACTGCACCGCCTAATCGCCCATATAGGGTCTTACATTCGTATTTCAGCAAGAAAGTCAACAGAGTCTCGTACGCTTGAAAGTAGACTGGGATCGTCGGGATTGGTAATGGCAGAGTGTAGAGCAAGTGAAGGAAGAGGGAGATTGTTATGGATGATTCGAGGGTCGAGTCTGGAAAATGCAATTCGGGGAGATCGAGCTCGTGTGGGCAATCGGCGTAGGCTTGAGCTTTGGCGGCAACTGAAGTTGTGGTTGGAATGGAGAGGGATAAGGTTGCCTTGAAGATTGAGCTGCCAAGGAACCACAGGGCGGCTTAGTCAATATACTTTACTTAGCCTTGGAATCGACATGTGGCTAATCGCGAGTCGCGTCGTGCAGATCCATCCCAGATCTCTTTGAGGAACCTGGTTAGAACTGCAAGTCGTGCTCACCTGCACGCCACTAGTCGACTACGATGCACTTTGAATACCAATCCATCGCTGCTGAAAACCACCAAATCCGCATCATCAGGCTGGAAAGGTTCATTTAACGGGGTCATGGTGTTCTCCGATATAGTCCCCAATTTGCGCATCTTGTGATTATCCATACCTGTGCCTGGGCCCAGGCTTGAGGAGGATCGTCTAGCGTGAGTCAGTCGTTTGGCTCGCATTGTCGTCATTGTCTCTCCTACCCCTCTGCAGCTTTGATGAAGATGGTAACGGTTGAAGGATGTGGGCAATGGATACCAGTCACTTTTGGTGGTGGCAAATGGTATGCCTTCCTAGAATGCTTCACAAGACTCGTTCTCGCTCAAGAACCCCATCTTATACATATCCTCTCACGATGGTCCCATGCATACATGCATCTCCCCATCCCAAGATCCATTCCATCGCATCGTGTTTGATGGTTGTCAAGAGTCAAAATACCCCACATGAGACCGACCTATCTGCAATGATCCGCGGCTAACGGACGAGGAAAGGGTTTGATCACTGGATCAAAGCACACAACCCACACACAATCGCATCCTATGATAGCTGCTATTGCCGCCACCATCACTATCTTAGTGCCAATCCATCACAGGACATAGTGGTGCACATTATCCCCCATGCATATATACAAGTGCATGCCAACAAGTCCCCGAGGGTACAGAGCGCACATACTCAGATGACCGGTATCACCTGCCCAACCGAGCTCGATCCCCTTCCGGAACATAGTAATTATACCGGCCTTCTTCTTCCCATGGTCTACTTCTTCTCCATCCTTCTTCCACATGACCACCATCATGGCCTGAGTTTAGTGGCACTGCGTGTGTTTCCCAAGGAGGTCTGTTGGGCCTGATTTCCCACCCCTCGCTACCCCTCCTTACCCTCGGTAATCTCTCACCCGCCCTCATCGGCCCTTCCCCATCTTCATCGTAATCCGACAAATAAATCTCCGGCGAACTAGTCGTTGATCTAGAGTATGTAGAACCATAGTCTCGATCTTCTCCAGATGAATATCCGCCCTGATCATACTCCCTATTCCCGCTGTATTCGTGGTCGTAGTTGTGGTTGTGGTTGTGGCCGAGTCCCTCGGCTGGAGGGGTATGAGAGCGCCGAGAACGCATATCGGAGTTGGAAGGACGCAGAGCAGGGTTGAACCCCTCGTTGCCGTATACGAAGGCCGACGCGTCACTTGGTAGGGGTCGAGGATTGGGTAGCCGCGATGGGTCTTGAGGCGGCCATGTATATTGCACGTCCGAATCTAGTGGAGTGAGAACAACGTAACAAGGTATCAGCGACTTTGCTCTTTCGACCTGTAAAATGAGACTGACACTCAGCATGGCCAGCGCGCTCAAATCAGACGTGACATACTCACTACATGGTGTTCCCCATCATACCACATCATAGTCATCCCTTCCTCGTCCTGTTCTGACCCGTTCCTCCCTCGTCCCGGACTCAGACCCAGACCGCAGATTACTCCCGCTCCCATTACCTCTGACAACCTCATCTCCACTGCCGTACCCATGATCGACAGGCGGTAACGAAGGACCACTCAGGTCCACTCGAGGAGCTACGATACCTGCCCATTGGGCTGATGCCGACTCACCACCTGCTTCTGGATTCACGGGGAAAGAGAGACCGTCACCACGCATCTTCTGAGGCCAGAGCCATAAGAGCGGATTCGGGCCTAGCACGGAATTGATGTTTCTGATGATTCCGATATTCTGCGGAATTCATAGATCAGGATCTTACAGCACAGCCAGCCCAGCGTTCTCTCTCAGCTACTCACATAGGGGTACTTGATCTCCTTGATCTTTCCTCGCCTGACCAGCGTAGCCACCTTGTCCTTCTCCCATCCTTCGATAGTCGTGCTGTTTCCACAAGCAAGATAGACATGGTACATGGAGAACATCCCTACGCACAGCCATACAGGCACACACGCTGCAAAGTTGAATACGAGGAACAGTATATCTGACAGGGTGGGTTCTTCCTGTGAGATAGGACACGATCGAGGCGATGATTGGTGAGCATACACCTCGAATCGATAGGACGATGTTGGAAAACGTTTCACTTACATGGTAGCTATGCGCAACGGACATGACTCGGCCCGCAACCATAAGTAGGTGATACGAGGTCGCAAGGTCGACCCATAGCAAGAACCGCAGGAAATGACCTTGGTTATGGAATCCAACGCAATTGGCGATCCAGGGGCAGTGGTCTTCAGAACAAGCGCAGAAAGCAAGTCAGCTGCTGTACCTCCTGGCGTGAAAGGTACAAGGAAAGCTCACGGTCAAGCTATTCAAATCAAGCAAGACCAAAGACATTGGTCAATATCAGACCAGATCAACAAAGCTGGTTACTTTAGAGCCTCGTAGCTCACCTTCAGCTGTATATGATATGATTTCGTACATCAGCTATCGGAAGCAGCATGGCATTCAGAAAGCTGAAAGCGACTCACGATGCAAGTCTTGCATTGCCTACAGTGGTGAGCTAGGAGATACACCAACATTCAGCTAATTGCACGGTCGAAATCTTGCCAAAGTACGGTCTAGCTCACCTCGAGGCGGCTTGTAATGCTCGCAAGTCTTACAATACCTCGGCGCATGATTCCCTTTCTTCACTTCTACCCCTTCCATAGCAGTCAAATTGGGTCTCTGATCGTTGTTTTAACCGGACGTCAAATCACCCGCGTAATCGTGATCAGCTTTTGATTCCTGATTTCGACATTGCCCATTGCCCATTCGCAGCTTCGATGAGTCTCTGTAATAGATCCAGGACCAGGAAAGTGGTACGGAGTCAGGATGAGGTTGGGTCGAGCAAGAAGGAACGTACCCAACCGTGAGGAACACCACCTGGAGGTGTAATCACACATAGTCGATAA
The DNA here is from genome assembly GCA_036287355.1 of Kwoniella sp. CBS 6097. Taxonomy (NCBI): domain Eukaryota; kingdom Fungi; phylum Basidiomycota; class Tremellomycetes; order Tremellales; family Cryptococcaceae; genus Kwoniella; species Kwoniella sp. CBS 6097. The sequence goes on from CP143077.1 coordinate 437,040, forward strand.
TTCCAGAAGACCATGGACACCAAGAAGCTATATAACACGGGAAAACCCATTGCATCAGCTCTGGATCGTAACGTCAGAACCATTAGCCTGCTTTGCTTTTGAGCTTGATCTCAAGCTTGAGCACCTTTTGTCGTTATTGTGGGACAGCAGCGCATTTATGTCCTCCGAGCCATCTTCAGCTTCCTCCTCTGCTCTGTTGTCACAAGATCGCACACCCGGTCGACCTGATGGCCACCGGAGGAGATGGATGATATGGAGCTAGTCACTCACTTGAATGGTACAAGAAGCTTGAGTAGGTCAACGCTGACCACTCGCCCGTACCATGGCCATACGACGAAGATTTGGCTCGAGAACGAAATGAAGGAGATGAGCAGTATCGTACCTCCAACCCTACGTAGGCATGACAATTGGTTCGTTAGGTCAGCGATAGCCAGATCGAACAGTCTGGCCTGTAACTCGCGATACGTATACAGCTCGGATTTTGGAGACGGCACATTTCGTTGAAAACGGAAGACGGAACTCACCACACTCTTGACCAACTTCGAGCCATCGCGATATCCCGTTTCCCCTGATTCCAACGCCTTCAGTGACTACTTCGCCCAAGATCCTCAGAGAATCAGCCTAGCCTGAGCGCCCGGGGGAGAATGACGAGGGGAAGGAAGAGGCGGTCTAATTATGGAATAATGTCAAGGATAAAGGTGATATCGTGTTAATTTTACCAAGTTACAAATTCCGTCCAAGCTGTGTAAGGTTACTTCGTCAATGAGATGTCGATGACCGCGCTTTTTGGCTGACGCGCCCGACGGCCCTGGCCTCTTATGCTCTTTCCAACGGAAACAAACGATGCAAACTCGTACATATTTGTATCTACCTGCTTAGAGTGATGGCGGGGGAGCCCTTCCGCTCATATACCAGCTAACAGAACCCCAAAATACCTAAGCACAATGCAGCAAACCAGAGTGATACTGGATCTGATGAGCCTGCGCACGACATTGCTTGTTCGACCCGAGGGAATACTGGTAGAAGTTGCATTGCCTGCAGAAGAATATAGTGGTATCTATCTTCCCTCAAACCCTTTACGCCTTAGCGGGCTCGTCTCCGGGGAGCGGGGGGGCCAGACCTTCCTTGATCAACAGGTTCTCAAGCTCTCCACTTTGGTGCACTGTAAGTAAAAGAAAGGGAACAGTCAGTCTCGGTGATCGAAAGCGCATCGATCAACCATAATACGAGGCCGGCCGGCGAGCAGGCATGATCTGGTGTATTGGCAAGTTGGGAATGAGATGGATCAGAAAGCGGAGTCCTAGGTGCATCCCCACAGAGGAGGTAGACAGAGGAAAGACGGATGATCACACTGCAAAGATGGTTTTACTTACTGCCCAAAATGATATCACATCCACCGACGAATTCTCCCTTGATATATACTTGAGGGATAGTAGGCCACTCGCTGAGAAGATTATCAAAAGCAATGTGTTTTACATTCGTCAGCCTGCGTGCTCAATATGATGTGATAGCAGTGCACTTGGAGAAACTTCATGAGGCGATGTCTCGAACTTCGTGGTCTTCATGGAAAGGATAACAATGATTGTGCAGTGCAGTGTACGAGAGAGCGACAAACCCACCTGTACTCCTTGATAGCCGATCGAAGCTCCTGGTCCTCGAGACAGTTGTAAGATACAATCTTCTCCCTCGGCACGCCCTGCAGCAACGCAAACGAATCAACAAAGGAGAATAGGTCAGCACTGATCGATCTGGCTCTCGCCATTCCCATCACCGTAACAAGGGGTCCACAAGCTCGAGACCAATTGGGCATTTAATGCTGTACTTTGTCGTGGTAGCAAAGGAAAGAAATGGTACTCCAACGAAGTGATAGGAGAGCAAGCCCAAGCTCACCTGTACGTCGAGGATCTGACACACGGCTCTTGAGAAACCACATTGAGGAGCCTCGGGTGATCCCTTCATGAACACGACGAGCGGGTTCTTGTGTACGGCCTATAGTATAAGCGGAGAAAAAAAACAGGGTGGAGATTTCCATTGGTCATAATCAGCTGGATGGTCCGTTGTTTCTTTCGGGGCATAAATACTCCAAGAGCACAGCCGAAGGGTAAAGATACTTGGGATATGTGTTCGTGGTGGCCAAAAAATATCTTGACTTATCTTATCGATGGATGGGAAGGGAGGCGACGGTTAACTCACATCATCGATCAACTTTCTAGCTTCATCTGATATCAATCTTCTCTGAGCCAAGAGCGTCGTCGATCGATATACCTGCTGAGAAGGCAATGATCGCTGTTGACACCGAGCATCAAAAGTGAAAGAGGGAAAGATGAGTCAGCGCTATCTTCCATGGGCAAACGATTAATGACCACAGTCATGAAAAAGAGACCTACGAGAGTTCTGAGACCTGATCGAGCGAACATCTTGTCTGGGATTATATGTCGTTTGAATACGTTTCCTCGCAGAAGTAAGCAAGCAAGCAAGGATGTGAGATATATCAAGAGTTTGTTCGGATCGAAGAAATCTCTACATGCATGTGTGTGTGTGTGTGTGTGTGTGTGGTGTGGAGGAAGACTGACTCGGGGCGTCATGCATATATATCGAGTGGTCATTGCGGCCATTACCGCCTGAATGTGTGATTCAACATTTTCTGATTGGGTAAGTTACTCGTACTATACGAGTATGACCGCACACCCAGCGACTCCCATACGCGACTGCGACGCCTATGGTCTCGAGAACATCAACATTCGACAACATCGAATTCCGAAGCTACATAAATCTACTGACGCTCCCATATTTAGACTCCTCTATGCTAATAACCCGACTGACTATAGCTCGAACAACTTCCTCGACTACATATCAGTCTAGCGCATACGCCTCGCAGCTATCGAGGCTTCTTCGCTCTCCACTAGAGCTCAACACCCCCAGACACGTGCACAGCACCACCCCCGTGCAGAACCAGGCTAGCGAAAACGAGGACAAGAGCGACATACTAGAGAGAATTGAGAGACTCAGGAGGAAGAGACAATCTACCATGTCATTCACATTACCATTCAAATATATCACAGCAGAGGTGAGCATTATCAGTTGCCCCCAATCTATACCAGAACGCCTTAACCGGAATCAACACCTCAAACTCGCTATGATCAATTGACTGACTGACTGACTGACTGACTGACTGACTGACTGATATATGCTGCTTTCCGCCGGTATGGTACGTTAGGAGCTCGCTGGATGGATCAAGTCTAAACCCTCGAGCGAACTTGAACAGCTTGCCGTAGTTGACGTGAGAGATAGCGATTTTGTAGTGAGTACATCGAAACAGATCTGACCGCCTCAACCGAATCACAGGTGCCACAAAGTCAGCCTGGGTTTGGGTTCCTCTACCGTTCGTGCTCCCCGACACCATCCCATATCGTGTATGATTGGAGCTGATCGCCTCTGGTGCGGTGCTTTGCACAGGGAGGTAATATCGTTTCAGCTGTAAACTATCCGAGCGATACATTCCACGCGACAGTTGATGAGCTCGTCAAGAAGTTGGAGAATGGTAAGTCCGCTCTTACCACACTCACAAATCACCACTATGTTCTTCCTCCCTCCTATATCTCTGCTTCGTTTCGTACGCGTTGTAATATCTCGCCTGCGAGAGCTGATCTACGGCTGTTGCTGATCTCGTCTTCGTTTTCCTTATGCTTTTCTAGTACCCAAAGTTGTCTTTCGTAAGTTCCTGCTCGCTTGCTTGCCCGCTCGTCTCTTTACGGGGCTTTCCTCGACCTTCGGCAGGATACTTATGTACATTGTAACAGAGGAGCTGATCGAATGATAATGCCTATGTGACTGAACAGATTGCGCACTCTCACAAGCTAGGTCAGTTCACACGGCGCTATGGAAATAATCATGCGTTAACGATTACGAAAGCTGATATCTCATTGGTGCGATATCGTCCACTCGGTTGGCCCGATGTAGAGGTCCTAAAGCTGCCCGAGTAAGTTGATCTCTTGTTCGTCTCGGTCGATGCCGAAAGGAGAGCTGCGGCATAGCGCTACAAGTCGATTCTAGCCCATCGCTACTCTGTCCCCGGCACCGCTTAAGAGAAAGAGGGATACGAACAGCAGCTGGTACGAAACGGTATTTGCTAATTTCTGCAACCTTACATCCGAATGACATAATCCAGATTTACGCCGAGACACGAAATCATCAGCTATCAAACCCGTCTACCGCTCAAGAGATCTACGTGCTCCGCGATGGATTTTCAGGATTCCAAGCGAAATACAGGGTATGTCCATCCCATACCATCCGCGTGCTCACCTGTAGCAAACCCATCGAAAGGTCCAGGGGGGGCCGCGAAGTGAAGTGATGCTAGCGCTAAGGATGAGCGCATAGCTGACCTGGTTGAACGGTCATAGCACGATCCCGAGCTGATAGAGAAGTTCAACAAGTACTATCACGATTGAGCTTAAGCCAAGCTGGCCCAACGTGACTTGGCTCTGCTCTGCTCGTCCATTCTCTAGGGCGTCACGACTTCTGTCGAAAGCTTATCATCGCTCCAGACTTGACGATCGATGATGAGCACATCCGTCTGAGCTTGGATACGTTCACACGCTTGCATTACTTCCTGGTCACCTGTCAACACAGAACGCATTCGATCGTGTGTAGCCCTCGAATCATATAGCGAAGAGTAGTCCCATACTTAAGTCCAACACGGCTCGGCTGTATAGTCATAACATCATAGTAACTTGCATCTCGCAACGCAAGCATCCCCTTCGTGCACACACATACAATGTATAGAATGTATAGAATGTATAGAATGTATAGAATGTATAGAATGTATAGAATGTAAAGAATGTATAGAACGAAACGCATGTTACCTCCCTCTCCCTCTTAGCTGAATCAGAGTGAGGATCGCAATGATCAAAGCCTCGGTCCAGGCCAGGATCTGGCAATCACACCGAATCAAAGCGCTGCTGCTCTCGAAAAGAAAAGAAAAAAAAGCAAAGAGCCTGCCTCTCATACACATTCGTCGCACCCTGCTTCAGCCTCCAGCCCAGAATAGCAGAATAGACAACTATATGCAGGACCATGCCCATAACGCTTGATGCACTGCACTGACTCAGAATGAAAACGAAATACATACTAGGATGGGATGTGAGGTGCAGTATGGGCAAGCTCAGAAGCTCAGGACGTCTAGGCGCTCCTCCCCTGGCTAGACGTTGTTGAAAGTCCGGTATTTTGCCGACTGAGTGACCCGACCCGAACCGGTGTCAGGTGTAAGTGACCGGCCGGTTCTGGCGGAGTGGAGGCCAAGGCTAGCAAGCCAAGAGTTACATAGAGCCAGTAACCTTACAGTGAGGACCGAAGAGGAGGCCTCAAGTGGCAATCTTGTACAAGTAGACAGGGAGGTTTCGGTCCGAGTGATTGGCGGTGGTATGTATGCATAATGCATTATTGCGCATGTATGTGTGTATTTATTATTGTACAGTAGCTGCGCACATATGTAGAGGCCTGGCCTGACTGTTGTCCCCCATCTTGATTCTCACATAACCGCTCGGTACCCTTCTTTGGCTACACTGAATATATACATATATATACGCACATTAATAGACGGACATAGTCTCTTTATCTTTGGTCAAGCTCACAGCCTCATACACATACACCTCACAAAATATAAAAAAAAACATAACACATTAGCAATATCATAATGTCTCTCGGTCGAACTGTCAAATTGTAGGTCTTTGTCGCTCCAACAGCTCTCCTCACCCACCTTTTCTCGCTGGTGATACAAGTGTCATCGGACATCTTCGTCCATACGCATGCTGACCTCACCACCACCGTCATTTCCTCTCATACACGACCTAATCCTATCCGCTCCTGCTCTGATCTGATAATTCCTCTACGCTGAGCAGGAACAACGGCGTTACCCTCCCTCAAGTGGGTTTCGGGACATGGCAAGCCGCGCCCGGTGAAGTCGAGAAGGCGTAAGTGCTTCGTATCTATATGATGAATAACTAGTTGAGAGACCTCCAAAGCTCATACTGATGATATGCAATTGGACACTTGTGTTTGTGTCTGTATCTGTGTCTGTGTTCTTTCATACAGCGTCGAGGAGGCTATCAAGGTTGGATACAGACATATCGACTGTGCTCTTGTAAGTGTAGACCATCCGGCTTGCTCAAGCAGTCGCCTATCACAGCGTTCTGAGCGGTACTGCGCTATACTATCCATTACATTTAATGCTGACACGCCACGCTTTCAATCTCTCCATAGATCTACCGTATGTGCCCACTGCTCTCTTGCCCTCTTACAACATTGCGTCTCTGATAACCAAGCTGATTGAACCGATGCGTATTTCGTTTGCGGTCTATACAGAGAACCAGGACGAGGTGAGAAGCTCTTCTAATCCGCTCTTCTCCTGCTCCAAATGCTAATCCGTTTCTTTTCTTCACCCTCGCCGCAGGTCGCTCAAGGGATCAAGGCCTCCGGCCTCGCAAGAGAAGATCTCTTCCTCGTCTCGAAATTATGGTGTAACTCCGCCTCCCCAGCCAACGTAGAAGCAGACCTCGACACCACCTTATCCCAGCTCAACACATCATACCTTGATGTTTATCTCATTCACTGGCCGGTTACGTTTAAAGCTGGGAAAGAACTCTTCCCTAAATCCTCGGACGGTAAAACCGTGCTCATCGATGAAGAGGCTCCGGGAATCGTCGGAACCTGGAAGGAATTGGTCAGGATCAGTAAAGAGACTAAGAAGGTCAAGGCCATCGGAGTTTCCAACTTCACTGTTGAACAGCTGGAAAAGGTCATTCAAGCTACTGGCGTAACTCCGGCCATGAACCAGATTGAGTGTCATCCCAGCTTGATCCAGCCTGAGCTCTTCCAATACTGTAAGTAGGAGAACGAGTGATCTGAGCACCGCCAACTCGAACCCCCCTCACAATACAGACTTGGGTTCATGGAACCCTTCGCACGGCAGCTTGGAAGGTATTCATCGGAAACCGCTAACTAATTAACCTGGCATTTTGTTGCTGAATAATTTAGGCAAGGACAAAGGCATCATCATCACCGCCTATTCTCCCCTTGGAAACAACATCACTGGCAAGCCCCGAGTCCTCGATCATCCCGAGATCAAGAAGATTGCCGACAAGTTGGGCAAGGAGCCCGCTCAAGTGCTCATTGCTTGGGTTGCTAAACAAGGACACGCGGTCATCCCCAAGTCCGTCACCCCATCTCGAATCAAGGTGAGCTAGCGTCTTCTAAACTCCAACTAAAACCAAACCAAGCTTCACATCTTGTCCAACTGTTCCGAGAAGGCACTCGCTGTATGCCTCCTTCCCCTGGAGTCCGCTTCTTCACCAGGGAGCGGACCCTGGCTCTATCCTTGCGAGAGGAAGTCTGAGCTGACATCCGCTTCGCCTTTCGGGCACAGTCCAACTTTGAAGACTTCGAGCTCAGCGACGCCGATTTCGAGGCTATCAACAAGATTGGCCAGGCCAACCAAGTCCGATCCAACATCCCATTCGTCTACAGCCCAAGGTGAGTATTGGCGTGCCCCTTCTCAGAACAAAATCTGTCTGCCCATACATATGTACAACGCATGAATCAATCGGAAGCTGAGGATATATGTGTATTGATGATGTCTATACTCTGTGCCGCAGCTGGCCTATCGATATCTTCGGCACGCCCGAGGAGAAGGGCCAGAAGAAAGCTTGGTAGATGGGTCAGGGTTCGGGGTGCAAACGGAGCCTGATATGCAGAAGGATCATCCAAGAACAGTAGAAAGTCAAATAGAAGTGTTTTGAAGATGCACCTTACGATATGAGGATACTGTAGATGCACAGGAGTACATGCATCGCGTCCTGACTCGTATCCACGAATTGTCTGTTGATTACTCGGTGGCTCAAGTAAGCGAGCGATAAGACTATCCTTTGTAGGTGTTTCCATCACATCAGGTGACATGCGAGCGAACGATCGATGATGGGATGTCTTGATGTCTTGTTGGGATGATGGAATGATAGGGTGAGCCGATGAGCCGATCACCTGCCTGCCTATATCTTGTTCGCTTCTGTTCCGGATGTGGCTGATAGTGATAGTCATGATGATGGTGATGGTGATGGTGATGGTGATGGTGATGGTGATGGTAATGGTGATGGCGATCTGATTTACCGAGTGCACTTCAAAGGCACTTCAGCTACCTTCGCTTAACGAGTGAGTGATACTCTAACCTGCATAACCTGTAATAATTGCAACAAAGTGATTTGATTACCGTTGATTAGGATTAGGGTTATGCTAGCGTGGATTCCCCATCAGGTCAGGTCGCACACAGAGTCCGATTAATCCGCATGTACGGTACTCGAGTACGGTACATGTATGTTACCCACACACGTTTGACTTACGTTAGTAGCTTAATGTGTATAAATAATTAGCGCATATTCAAAGCCCCCCCATGTTCCATGTCTCACTCACTGTCTCACTGTCACTCTTCCCCCCATTAACCCCTCGCTCGCATCGTCATACTCACTGTGTGATCACTTTTATCTGCCTTCCTCGTACTCTAACTTATCCATAACACGATTTTTGAATCTTGATCTCACGTCTAACCCTCTTGATAAGTAACAACAAACAGAGTTGGTATCACTAGTTGTATCAACTATCTGCCATCGAATATTCACGCGTAGGGAGGGCTACGCCTGTTTAACAAACGTCCACTCTTCTTCACCATCACTCATTCATTCATCGTTCAGATTTATACCTGCTCTGCTCGAGTATACAAAGTCTCCTACGCCAACGCCAAATATTGCCAGATACAATTGGCAAGCCGTTCGCTCGAGGAAGAGATACAAATACAAATATCAACATATATAATCGCCTCGCTGGTGATTCCTGTCGAGAGCGAAGACGAAGAAGCCTTTGACCCGAGGATCTCTTTACCCATCGCCTGAATTCATCTGCCTTGCTTGTTGCCAGCAACAGCAACGATCAAATCAATTTTCAAGCAGCGACTCTTGCATCGTCGGTCGCAATCACAATCATGTCTTCGTCCCACGCCTCATCGTCGGCTTCAACGTCAAAGCGTCGTCCATCCCTTCCTTCCGACTCATCAGAAACGATAATATCCTCCCTGGACAATCAAAATCCCTATCCGACCACAAAGAAGGTATCACCTTTCATCAAGCATGGGAAATACGTTTTATTAGGTCTAGGAGGGTGCTGGTATACTGATTTACCGGGTGCCATTGCCAGAGTGTTAGAGACCGGTAAAGGGGCTGGTATTACAGGGCAAGGAGGTGATTGGGTTAGGAAGGTTATGTTGCTTGGTCTAGGGCTGCATGGGACTACTGTCGTGAGTGATTCCACTTTCCGTGCGAAGCAAGACAAGGAGAAGCAGTATGAGCTTGAGTATCGGCTGTACATTACTCCTGCTGACTTTGCGCGAATTATTACTTACGCCCCTTCCCTCTGGCCCTGCCATTCACAGTTCATCTTCCTCTACCTGGTGCTGTTTTTACCGTGGCTGAGAGGCTACATACCCAACGTGAGTGATAAAAGTTGCCCAGATAATCTGAGCATCTCGTTCCTCCATTACACAAAAAGCTTCTTACATATCACAAGCCCTTGCGCTATCAGCTCGAAACTGCTTGAACTGGACTGCTAGAACCGCATGAGCTGAAGCTTATACTTCTCTTCCTTCTAATTTACAATTTCGTCGACGATTTCCTCTCACGCCATTCGATACGCTCGCTACGCACACGTGCGCTTCCTACGCTCGCAGTATCGCGAATGGCAACAATCCGCCCGTCTCTCCCTTATCGTCCCCGTCCTCACAACGACAATCCTCCTAGGCTGGACATCATTGGTCGTTTCCCTCTCGCAGGCTGGAAAGAGGACGATGTTGGAATCTGCCGTGGATGCTGTCAAGGGCGTGGGTAATGGGAGTTTGGAGCAAATGAAGGGTGGGAAAGGGTTAGGGGTGTTCAAGAGTATGGCTGCTGGTGAGTGCTATTCTTTTCTGGCCATACAGACCCTGTGTGATTGTGAAGCAGGAGACGAATCTTCTCGGAAGTCAAGCCAATTCGTGCGGCGCCGTGCGAATTATGCCACCATGGCCATCATCATTGGTAGTCAGCCCGCACATACACTCCACATCGATCACTCATGAAAGTCAACTAAGCTGATCTACTTTCTGTTTCTCGTTATTCAGCTACCGCACTGTATACCCTGACCATTGGCGTACTAGGCCTTATACCGACACCCGCGAACGTACCGATCCGAGATAAGAGGAAGTAGTCAGTTGTAGTGTGAAGCAGGTCATTTTGGCGGTGTATCACGTAGAAAAAGGAAGGCTCGAGATATCTGGGAATATGGGCGTGCGCGAAATGGGCAAGAAGAGAACAGGGCTATCCGTTCGGTTTGGGTGGATATCGCCTGAGTAGAGGTGTGATTCGGGTGTGAGATGATCGAGACTGATGTCGCCAGGGATCAGCGATGGACTGTCATGATTATCCTCTACGAAGTGGGTCATCAGGTCAAGACAAGGAAAACAGGCAGAGATATTTTACTTAATCCAATCCAATTTATATCATTCGCCGATATTTGGTATCCTGATATTTTCTCCTCTACATCTCACCTCTAATACAGTGCAATCAGAAGATGCTGAATCCCAAATATAGCCTATGTACATATGCCGCGCTGCCCCGATATGCAGACTTCAAACGCTCTTATACACATACATGTAGGATAATGTGCCGATAGAATGGTGACTCATATAGTCTTATTCCTCAGCCTCATCTATCCGGATTGTTTGATTATTTTCTTCATCCGTTTTTCCCGCATCGGCCTCCATTTCCCCACCTTCCACTGTTTACTACTCACTGATCATACACACTCCCACCATGCCAACTCACACCTGACCTAGTCCACCTTCTCTTTACCCACTGCTTCCCCAATGTCCTTATCCTCATTCTTGTCGGCTCTCAACTCATCTTTCAGCTCACTGAGCAGATCCCCCTCGTCCCTTGAGAAACCCTTGAGTCCCTCCCCTGAACCGAGACCTTTTTCACCTACAATGGCATTCGTGTTTGACGTGTTCTTCGTCGCCGTTTCTGATCCAGTGGTATCAGCCGCGGAGCTTGGCTGCTCAGTGGCAGCCTCAGCCTCAGCCTCAGAGGCAGTCGGTTGAGGTTGGGGCGTAGCTTTTCGAAGTACGATATCCTCCTCGTCATCCAACCTCGCTTCTTCTTTCAATTCAGCAATCAAACCCTTTTCAGTCTCCTTGACATCGCTAATACCGTCCCTCTGTTCCTTGTTGTTGTTAGAGTGCAAAAGACCAATCTTGTTGTTCACAGCTCCAGCTGAGCCTTCTTCTACGCCTAGCTCGCCCATCAGTTTATCGAGATCGGCATCGCTCATCTCGCGCATGAGCTTCTCAAGCTCCACTTCTTGTACAGTCTTGGTGGCACCACCTCCACCTCCCCTACCACCAGCACCACCACCAGCTGCGCCTGCACCACTGCCGCCTGTTGTAGGAATATTGGTTGAGCCGGTAGAAGAAGAAGAAGCTGGAGCGGGCTGAGAAGAGGTGGTGGACAGGTCGAGATCTTGTTTGAGGAATTCGGGGAGACGTTGGGTCTCAACGGCATCTTCAAAATCGTCCATTGTCTACAAAGCGAAAATGAAACAAAACACATATCAGTCAGTATTATTCCAACCGCAAAACAGCGTGAGTGTGACTTCTCTACGTGCACTTGCGCAACCGCCGAATGGGTTGTGATCACACTTTCGATATTGATGATAATGATACTCATTATCACGAGTTCAAGGGATAACATGGCTTGGCTGAACTGATTTGAATATTTCCGCATAGAACGCGCACTTGCGCACTTGCACACTTGCACACTCACCCCGACCCATTCACCGCCTACCAGATACCCCGGTAAGCCCACCACCACACCTGGAGGCTTGGATCGCTGCCATCGTTTCTTGGCGTCTTCGTCGATAACCAGGTCGTGTTCCTGATAAGTAAAAGAGGTCAAGGAGATTTGTAAGTATGATCACACCCGTCGCATTGTATAAAACAATCTTTATGAACGTCTGTGAAGACCTATTATGATGCTCAGACAAAGATACCGTGGGCCTTGGAGACAGAGCTGTGGTTGGAGCATGACTTACCTCGTACGGAATCTCAAGGCCCCTTAACGATCTGCGAGAAGAAATCGAAGGCCGCATAAGCTCATGAACACAATCTTATGGACCTGAGATGCCACCATCTGGCTGACGGCTAGCCGAGTCGTTTATGGGGCCAGAGAAGATGCAGGGATGTGAATGTATGGTGTCAAGTCAAGTCAGACATACCGCCTAAGCAAGTCGATATGTTGCCTAACCTTGGGCTGAGAAGTCAAGCTTGTAACCTGTACCAACAACGAACAACGAGGTCAGTTCCAATTTAAACCTCCATGTCAGATCGGCGCGATGAGGTATGGCTTTTGCTGCTTGCTATTGAGCGGTCACAGATCAGGCGGATTGTGCGGACTCACGTAGATGGAGACTGGTGGTGGCGCCATTATGTTTGAATTGTTGGAAGAGAGAGAGAGAACGCTGGGCGGTGCTGTTGTTGTTGTTATTGTGAAGCGACCAGATATACGATGTGAGATTGGATATGAAGAGAGGGAGAGGGAGATGATGAACAATTCGGCGAAGATGTTTGACCAGAGAGAGTGGAGACGCTGATACCGGTTATCGCCATGACGCGACGCATGGTGCATGGTGTATGGTGCATGGTGCATTATATCATTATGGTGGCACATAGGCATGATGAAACGTGGAGCCCCCCTGCAGTTGATGCGCAATCACCACGTGGAGATCTCCTTCGATAAGCTTAAGCCATATATAAGTTACATCAGCTGCGAGTGGTTTATAACGTCATGTCAGTGCAAGTGCAAGCAAGCAAGCAACAAGCAGCTGCCGGTAGTTCCAATGGTATTCAGCTTCTCTCTCTCTCTCTTTCTAATCTGTCTGTCAACTCTCGCTCTCTTGTACTTCTCTTCTTGCTTGCTGCCCTCTTCAAAAACAAGCTCATCATCGCCTAAACCAAACAGTGAACTAACCCTTTTCTTGAAGCTTCAGCATTGTTACTTTGTAACTACGGGAAGTTGAGTCTTGCTTGTTCTTACTCTACAGAAAGGTGATTCCCGAGTTCGGATTCCGATGATTCAGAGCAAGATGATCACTTCTTCCACAGCGCTGATGGTGGCCAAGGTGAGTAATGTCAAGAGCGTTACACTGTCAGCCAACCGTATATGTCAAACCTTGAAGTAATGCCTAAGTCTATGCGTGAAGCTTACGGTAATAATTGTTTAATGTGCACCGCCAGTACGCCTTTGGGGCAACGGTAACGGCCACGGCGCTAGCTGCAGGCGGTCTGTGGTATTTCCAACGTCATCTGATATATCCTGCCTATGTACCAGATGGTTCCAGGAAACGTGAGTGGAAGCTTTCTCCCAAGTATCATCATGCCATTATCATCCTATCACATCCGATCTCCAGTATGTGGCACTGGATGAAGAGCGTAGAGTGTAGATCTTGGGGCTTGGAGCTAATCAAAGCAGATGAACCGCTTCATTGCTCTGCTTGAACAGACGTACCGAAACCGATCGAGCTGGGTATGCCATACGAAGATGTGACTTTGAAATGTCGAGATGGAATCAAGATCAAGGGGTACGTGATACCTGCTCGACTTAAGCCCATCACGACGGATGAGATGAGGTCGATGGGATCTACTGAGAGGAAAGAGAGGGTTGGGAAGGAGATGGAAAAGTGGGCCGAGGAGATGGGCGACGAGAAAAGTATCGAAGTGAGTGCTTTTCAGGTCCATTCCGGATTAACTTAGTAGCTCCATCTGCTCCTGCAGATTCCGGAGACACATTGGGAGTACATGGAACAGCCATAATAAGGGAATAACGTGATGACTGATCTATTCTGTATTTCTTGTGAGGATTAGTACGCGAAAACAAGACCTACCATCGTGATCTTCCACGCCAACGCAGGTGAGTCGTTTTGCTTCACGCAAGACAAAGCGACTGGCTAGTTTCACATGTACTCTAATAACTCTGGCTGACCCGTTTTTTTTGGCACACCCTTGCAGGCAATATGGGTCACAGAGTACCTCTGGCCAGGAAGTTCAACGTCGATTTCGGATGTAATATCTTCATGCTGAGTTACAGAGGGTGAGCACTGGCTTCTCCGGACTTCTAAGAATTCCTCAGCCTGCTCTCTGGCGGTCATCGGCTAGCAGCGAACTTGGAGTTACAGTGAGCTGAATATGAGCGATGCGGTGGTGTGTGGGGGAATGTACTGTAGGTATGGCCTCTCGGAAGGTAAACCGTCCGAACATGGTACGTGCCTTCTCGTTTCCGCATACACAGTACTACCTCAAATACCCCCATCGTGGTCTTTTCAGTAGGCATGATCTCAGCTAAAATGCTTCACCGTTTTTACAGGTATGAAGGTTGACATCGAGGTGAGTTCCGGAAACTGGTTTTACATCAGCACCGGACTATCCAATCAATTTTCCACATCCAAGCGCAAGGCGCTCCCTGCATTCTTCCTCCAGCGGGCCCATACTCTTTTCAACCTAACTGATATGCTTGGATCATGATTGGCATAGACCGCCATGGAGTACATCCAGGCGCATCCCATACTAGGCGAGACGAAGCTCGTGGTGAGTGATCAACACGAAGCTTATGCAGTCGTGTTTTCACTGATGTTGATAATTGATTTGTAACTAGCTTTACGGCCAATCGCTTGGAGGTGCTGCTTGTCTTTATGCGGGTAGTAGATACCCCGATCAGGTAAGTTGGCGATCTCTGTTCCACTCATCCTCCCCTCAATCTAAACGGCTATGCAACCATACCACGTCGAGATCAGAGCACTTTAGATCACGATGATGGATGTCCGGACCTCAACTCTTATTCATCAATTTGCCTTGATCTAACGGACTGTTCATGTTTCTCTCTGTTTTTAGATCACCGGTGTCATAGTCGAAAACACATTCTTCTCACTCTCAACACTGATCCCACTGGTCCTCCCTCAAATCCCCAGATTCCTCCTCCCGATCCTCCTGACAGAACACTGGGATGCGCAACAAACTATCCCCCTGATACCATCTACGACGCCATTTTTGATGATTTCGGGTAAACAGGATGATCTTGTTAAACCTTCTCAGATGGTATCGATCCGTCATGTTCGAGAACAGAATGGAGGGAGAGTACAGTGGTTCTCATTGGATGGGGGACATAATGATACGTGTTTGCAACCTGGTTATTGGGGGATTATAGGTGATTGGTTGAAAGTTGAGATTGAGGGGTTGTACAGACCTCCACCACCTACTAGCGTGACGAATGCGGACGCGAATGCTTCTCTCGAGGACAAGGTGAAGGAGGTGTCGCGTGCAGAGGATGAGAAGGCTGAGGTCGGTGAGAATGATACTACCAGCAGCAGAAACAGAAGCAGTAGCAGTAGCAGTGCAGGCAGCAGCGGGAATGGGGAAGATGATTATCATAAGATCACAAGGGAAGAAGCGATGGAGGTGGAAGCCAAGAAGGATGTGTAGCTAGCTTGACCATCTGCCGAGACGCATGCTATGCTACATGTGGATAGCAGCAGTGCATGTACTGTGTAACTTATAGCGATACATGTTTTATGCACTTCCTCACTTGGATTGTAGATACTGTAGATACGCTTCGCCACTCCCATAGCGGAGATACCTAATGCGCGATCAACTTGGTTCTTGCTCATGGCGTGGTCATGCTCGTGCTCGTGCTCGTGCTCGTGCTCGATCGAGCTCCAGTGGTCGAAGACTAACTCATACCGTCATGGATCCGGAATGCCAAGGTCTTTCTTTCATAGTCAAACTGTACCGATAATTCATGGCTTATGGGATATACTGTAGATATAATTACTGGATTCTAAGGCCTTAAGGGTTACAATCTACAGTCGACGACACTATCGCCACTCTCCCACCTGTCACTTACCACCTACCTCCTGCTCTTCGGATCTGCTTCTGCATCTGCGTTCTTGAACACTATCTCAATTTTTATCTCTATCGTCACAGCCATCGCTGTCTCCGATTTGACCTACAGCATACACATGCATGCCTTGAGCCTGACGCAGATTTACCCGCCCATTCCCACCGTCATATTCATCGACGCTTCCTCGCTCTACACTGTCCTTCTATTTGGAAGAACGACTGATCTGGATTGTGCCTTTGTTTGACCCGCCCACCATCGTTCTCGTACTCTTGCACCGTCCTCTGTCTTAACCTTATATCCTTACTTGCATCCTGTGATGAACGACGAAATAAAGAAGATACAAAACACAGCTTGATTGTCAGCTTTCACGCTGTCTCGCCCTTGCCCCACCAAGAACCAAGAGGAAGTGAATGAACTGAACTGAACTAAAAACTCACTTTGATGCACAATGCTCATTCCGTGCTCCTCGTATTCATCTTTAGTAACCCAAAGTTGATGGAATGTACCCAAGCTGGCCAGGACGGAACCGCCCACCCATGAAGCGTATTTGCGTTCAAAGGGAATCGTAGGTGAGTGGATCTTGATCTTTTGCTGTGTGTGCAAGCGTAGGATCACGGCGAGGAGAAGAGATAGACCGAAATTGCGTGGCGAATGAAGACGAAGATGTTAACCGATCAGCATCCGTGACATAAATTTGTGCAAGGTGCAATTCCCATCACGCGTTCCGACACGTAGAAAGGGATGGACACCGCAGACTAGATTCAGATGTTCTGATTTGGTAGCAAACTCCAAGACCCAAACTCACACTAGGCATCAACGCAGCCAACTCCACATCCAATCTCTCAGTCAACCCTCTCGTCAACGACGTGTTCCCAACCACCACGATATTCTGCAATAGAGGCGCTCGGACATCGACGTCGCATGCCATGATAGAGTCATGTACGAGCTGAGAGAGCGATACGAGGTCTTTGAGCGAATGCGAGTGGTCGGTCGTTGTTGTTGCTCGGAGCGTTGCGGGGGGTTCGATTGACTGAAGCGAGCGCATGTAAAAATCAATATTAGCTTGATCGCCTAACGACAGATCGTGATCTTTCTTGATGGATCATTTCCAAGGGTGTTGAAACTCCAGAATCCAGTCTAAGAAAGTGATGGGGTCATTGATAGATAGATAGATAGAGGATAACGATTTCAATGGCGTCCAGTTCCGTGAATCCAAACCCACCTGGTTAAAGTAGTTCTTCGGGTCGAACAACATCTCAGTAAACCTATACCTCTCCTCTCCAAAGTACTGCTGATACCCATCCGGGAACTCGTACAAAGCCTGCGGCAGATCTTGCGCCGTCTGGAAATCAAATCCTTTATAATTCACAACTTCGCTGCACGCCTCTTTCCAATTCTCAACGACGTTGTTCTCCGCCCACAGCTTCCATGAGGCCGTCGTATGCGGGGCACGGTCGTCTCGGAGGAGCGGTTTAGGCTGGAGTCCTGGGTCAGGAGTCGGGTCTCGCTTGGAGATTAGTTGGCGTGGGAGTAACGAAAGTGGGAATGATCGTTTAGGCGTTGGGTGAGTGAAATGGTGGTGTAGTTGAGAGATGAGTAATGAGGAACCGAGAGGTTGTCGCTTTGTTCCTGTGGTAACAATCATGAAATATTAGCTTAGCTTCTCGTTAGACTAGACTAGGTTCCAAAGAGGATGCGAAAGCGCACCCGCTCGAAGTGCGTAGCCGTCAACGATCGGTACAGCGCTGCTATTGGCGTATCCTACATCCAGTACCAAAGCAGTCGGCTTTCCAGCAGCGAAGCTACGCGTCACACATCGCTCACATCAGCCAGGAACAGTTTCCATTTGAAATACGAAGCGTGACAGGCATGAAATTCGACCAAGAACTCGTTTTGTTTGCGTCGGTAAGGGTTTTTATTACTCACGCCGACAATACACCCGCAGAACCAAAATACAGCGCTGGCATCTTCTCCCCTTCAAATACCATCTCAGCCAACATCTCTCTAGCTTTGGGCGTGTTCCATGCTGGCTCGGTGAGCATCAATGGGTGTTCGGTAGGGTCGACTGATAAGCGATTGTGCAGGATGTGGTGGAGTAATGTTCCTGCTGGCTCAGGGTCGTTGACTTAAGAGTTGATCATCACGTCAAGGAATTAGCACTGCAATGTCTATGATGGCGCTGTCTACTGCCTGCGAAGTCTCCGCTTCCAACTTCTCCCATCTTCGGTGTACACGGCAGTTCAGAAGCTGATGGACTAGACATAATGCTCGACTGGGCTGAAAAGACACCCGCCCAAACTCACCTACACCATCTTGCATGAAATTACCAACTTCCATTCCAGGCCTCCATACTCCCACCCCGTCGTCCCCTACGAAATATCTTCGTCCACCAGCACTACCAGCTTTGGTCCTCGGATCCGCTTCGCCGCCACTTCCCAACGGCTCTGATTCCTTCTTCTCTCCTCCTGCTTCTTCCATATCTACATCCCCATTCGCGTCGGCCGTATTTGAGGGCTCGCCATTTCCATTTCCATTTCCATTTCCATTTTCATTACCGCTTGCGGTCGCGTCGTGTTGCGCATGTGTGGTGGTAGGGGAATCGGTGTATCCGTAGAACGAGGGACAGATGACTCGGGGACAATCTTCTCCTGCGTATCCTGCTCTGGTGGTATATGATCCGAAATCCACTACCAACGCGGATACTTCGTCTGTAACGGTTATGCCCGAGGATGACCGAGATTAGCAAAAGATGATGGATGGAATTGCATCCAATTGAGTCAACTCACCTCCGTTGTATACCATTCTGTACGATCTGTATCCTCAATGTTCAGTGTTTCGCTATAGTT
Organism: Kwoniella sp. CBS 6097; assembly: GCA_036287355.1. Lineage (NCBI taxonomy): Eukaryota > Fungi > Basidiomycota > Tremellomycetes > Tremellales > Cryptococcaceae > Kwoniella > Kwoniella sp. CBS 6097. Next base: position 455,902 of record CP143077.1, read on the forward strand.
TGATGTAATATAGCGAAGAGACGGAAGGGAAGGATGGGAGAAAAAGCCAAACATGATCAGAGTAAAGAGATCAACATTGGACATTGGACATTGGCGCGCAGTGTCAGAGAGTGAGCTATGGTGAGGAAAACAGGGCACACGTGGCATTCACTAGGGATCTCCATGGTGAGAGTACACTGAGGGTGATAAGTGATAAGTGATAAGCTCGGGTACTCGAATAGCGTATAGCGTATCACAATGCACAAGCACAATACACAAGCACAAGATATTTCGAGAGGAGATGGGGGAGGGACCATCAATGTCATTTTGATAACCCCCGACATACAAAAGCGATCATTATCTTTCGCACATCATAACTATCATAACTATCATTTCTGTTCCAGTGTCGGTAGCTTGACCTAGTCCAGCATTCTACTCGCAACTTCAAAATTCAGCCAAGTCAAGCATAGGTTCATTGTGCTCTCTCAAAGCTACCATCACGATCATCCGGTCCTGAAACAAAGCGGACATCCAAATCAGAGTCACTTGGTGATCAACCGAACCACCACTATCACCATCACCTCGAACACCAATCAATCCAGCAACAGAGCAAGGGGAAGATCTGTTACATCACGTCTGGAGATACAGACCTAGCTACGACCGATGCCGAATCCCACAACAGCAGCTGCATCACTTCATGCATTGACCGAACGGCTAGCATCGCAATCACGCTCATTGCATCCGTTCATGAGCATGGGCATGGGTATGGGCTCAGGTGGGACTGGAATACCATCATCAGCATCAGCATCAGCTGCTACTGCTACTGCTGCTGCTGGACTTGGACTACCACCTAATTTCCCTTCGGCTCAAGCTTTAGCGGCTTATCGACAACCTGCACCTCCACCTCAATTACCCTCTATACAATTAGCAGGGAGACATCAAGATCCTTCAGTCGAAGAACTCAAGAAGAACAAAGATGCCAATGGTGATGGGGATGTTGACGTGGTCGGTAACGGTGGTGGTGGTGGTGGTGGTGGTGGTGGGAAAGGAGTGGGAGTGGGAGTGGTGAGGTGCCATGAGGGTAGGGCGTGGCAGGAGAGGGATCGACACGCTGGTGGGAAATTGAATAGGTTCGCAGAGCAGGATATTGATGGGTTCGTAGATGATATGGGGATGGTATTGAGGAGAGAATACGATTGCTGGGTCGAGCAATGCTGGTGAGTGCGAGTGTGGGTGCGAGCGTGAGCGTGAGCGTAAGCCAGGCCAGGCCAGCACAGTAATTCTAGGATGCGTTGTGATGATTTATCACGGCCCAAAGTCATTGACTGATCTTGCACGTCTTATGCTGTTCTTATCTCCAGGCAAGAAGCGTTCCACCACCTCTTCACACATACACTGTCAAACTTGATAATACATCTCATCATGACCGGCGCTACTCCAGCATTCCTACGTAAGAAGATCGTCTACGGCGGGCAACAACTCGATCATCTCTTCCAATCCCAAATGCTGCACCTATTATACGAAGAGCTCGAACTTCGCTTATCGGGCAGCAGACCACATGCCGAGCCTGGTTCTGGATCCGGATTCGGATCTGGAGCAAGTGGTAGCAAAGATTTCGGAAACGCCGCCTCGAAAGTATCGCCTTTGACATTCCCGGTACCATCTCCCCAGCCTGGATCTTCGACATCGCTGTTTAGGGATGGCGTATGTTTCCACAATTTGGCGTATCATCATGGTATACCAGAAGAAGAGGACGATCACGGACCTTGCTTGTGCCAGTTAACCACTTGCTTGAGCTGTTTTCATCAAGCTGCGCTGTCACGACGAGGGCCCGTCAGTCTACTGCCGTATGAGCTGAAAACTTCCAGAGTCGCCGACGGTTGGTTGGGCGGTATCGAAACGGAATCTCAAGCTAGAACTCGACACGAATCCTTACGTCGAAAACCAGTGAACAAATCCACCTTGCCAGAAGGGAAAGGCTTCGCTCATATCCCCAAACCTACAGTCAACGGGGACGGCAACGCAAATGGTCAATCTACAAATAATGCTGGTAAAGCCCCGACGATTTTTCCTCATCCGCAAATGACGGATGTATTAGCTGTGGAAGAGCATCTGAGATGGAGACTGAAGGAGATGGGCGCTTCGGATCCAGCTGTTGAGAGTCGTTATGGACCCAGTACCAACGCACCGGCTGCCCTGGAAGGAATCGACTTACCAGGGATGGGAATCAGGAGCGGGAGTAACGGTCTCAGCAACGGCGGCGGCGGCGGCGGTGGCGGAGGAGAAGATGGAGCATCGGATGATGGGTCCGCTTCTGTGAATAGCGCCGGAACGAGATCTACAAATACGAATGGCTCGCAAACGCAAATACCTCCTCCGCCAGGAGCAGGAGGCGTCTCAGGGGGAAAGAGCAGCAAGATGGTCAGAGTTGCCAAGGGTCGAGGCAAATTAAGGCGTATGATAGTCAACCCTAATGGGACAATACCAAAGTCCTCGAAAGATCCAAATAATAACAGCACTCAAAACAACAGTAGCGATAAGAATGAGTTGGGGAAGAAAGCTGTGGTTCTTCTGCCTAAGGAATGGGTGGATGAGGAACCGGGGCAGAGGAATACGGCGATTGTTCTGACGTTTAGGCATTTCGTCAAGGTGAGTCGAGTGTCTCGTCATCGTGCACCTGTGCTGTGGTCCCCTTTCCTCCCATCTCCATTGGCGACCTGCACGAATATCCCACCCATGGAATTCTTCTATCGCAAATTTACGTCGTGCTGAGTCAATTCCCCAACGACGAGGATAATCGTCTTTCGCTATATCCCTTGCCTTTAAAGCTGAAGCTGACTATGAGAATTGTATACCTTGTTGATCCTCTCTCGACGCGGCACGGCGCGGTACAGCTCCTCCACCAAATTTCAATAGCAGCCTCGCCCTTCTCTTACCCATCCTACGCGAAAGATATCGATGAGCTCCAGCACGTACACCCGATCGCACTCTATCGAAGACTCGCTGAACCGTCCGTACAACGACGAAGCGATGTAGCGGAGGCGAGAGCGTGGGTGGGGTGTATGGACAAATGGGCCGAGGAATTGGGTGGGAAGGAGCGTAAGAAGGTGAGCGCGTGAAATAGTTTCATCAGTCAATCAATCATATAGCCTCTCGGAAGAATGGCCCAGACCAGCCGCCAAGGGGTTGGACAAGGCTTGCAGTTGGCGCAAGATTGGGTGGGCATGTGGACCTATTTCACGGTGCGAAGACAGCGGGATGAGGACAAGGGTGTTTCATAGCATGAACGGCGATGCACAGGGGTCGGGTCGAGCAGAGCCAAAGCTGCTTTGCTATGAATAGGAATAAAAAGCTGACACTTCGATTTGGATATTCCACTCGTGCTCAGGGAAACGATCGTTCCAACGAACGAAATCACGCCGAAGCAGTACGACACTATACTCGCGCCATATCTCTAGACGGCAAGAAAACGGTCTATTACTCTAATCGTGCCATTGCACTAAACAACCTAGGTCGACACGACTTGGCAGAGAATGACTGTACCCACCTATTGATTCGTGATCCGAAAAATCAGAAAGCACTGTATCAGCGTGCACTGGCTAGAAGGGGTATGGGCCGGTTAGCAGAGGCTGAATTGGATTTGATGGATTTGTTGAGGATGGGCGGGGATAATGAGAGTGCTAGGAATCTGTTGGGGATCGTTAGGAGGGAATTGTTGGATTTGACTGATGATGTCTTGGGCGAATTTTAGTCAATCCCTAAGCCTGAGTGAGCTTCAGCTAGGTCAGGCCAGGCTTGGTTGGATTGATGAGACGAGATGAGACGGGACGAGACGGGACAATACATTTACAGCATATCTGGTTGCCCATGTTCATCATTTTCACCGTCGGTTTATCCCTTCCAAACTTTTCTCTAGCGTGGAGGACCGATTCTTCTCTTGTTGTTAGCATACATACTCAGCCCATACATAATCACATCTTCATCATACTTATCCATATTGGACTTTGCACATTGCTTCAGCCTTGTCTCACATATATGCATATCGACGAACCTTGGACGATCAATAGGACATAATATGTGTAGTAACAGTATAGAGCATATCGTGTGATTCAGTACGAGCATGACTATAGGACAGATAGCGTGTACTAGTATTGTCTTGTCTATCACATTTTCCAATTACACATGGCACAGTTCACAGCTCACAGTTCACAGTTCACATACAGTACTTCGCTGTGACAACGATTCCCAAGACACAGTACATGCATTAATCAACTATGAGCGGATCTGTGTTAGTTTTCTGAAACCAGAAAATTGGGTCGATCGGTAGATACATAAGGTGTCTAGTGCAATCACAGTATATACAGGTGGAAAAAATATATGTGAATCGTTCAGGTGGGTCGTTGGTTTCATATAACATATCGTACAGTAGCCGTAAAGCAAACAAGCAAGCAAGCAAGCAAGCAGGCAAGTATATCTTGTCGTTGTCGTAATTTGTAGACACCTTGACAGATCCGGAAAGAGTCGTCGTTCGTAAGGTGCGTGCGTCGTGAATCGAGTTCGTCAGGAAAAAGGTAAGGTCATATACCAAGCAGTACCGTGCACCGCACAAGATAAGCGATACTCTCTTGAGTCGATCCAGCCTTCCAGGTAGGTCGGTTTCCGACCGATAATCAATAAAGCGCAGTGGAGTAGGATAGGATAGGATAGGATAGGATAGGACAAGAAAGGCGAAGAGGCCGGTATGTATGTATGTAGCAAGGAAGGAAGGAAGAAGCCGATTTGATAATAGAGATCTGGGTGTTGTTTGTTTCGTTTCGTTTCGTTTTGTTTCGTTTTCACTCAGATCCGGCATTTCTCATCAAATATGAGAATCACATCATCCTCATCATCGCTATCACTATCGCTCTCACTCTCGCCGCCGTCGCTATTGGAAGCGCCGTTCAAATCATATCGGTGAATATATGTATCACGGCGTGAATCGCTATCGGAGTTTGTCTGGACCTGTCAAGTCGAGGGAAAGAGATCAAGTCAGCACCAACCAGGCACTTGGGACACGAAGTATTGCACAATTAGACCTGATGGGAGAGGATATACGAACATACGGACACACCTTTGCCTTGTCCTTGTCCTTGTAATCACCATATCCAGGAGCATGACCATACCCAGCTTCAGCTCCAGTTCCAGCAGCTGATGACCCATCCGAAGAGCTCAAGAAACTCCCAGAGCTCCTAGCTGAACTCCTTCCGCTCCGAGTTCCAGTTCCATTTCCAATTCCATTTCCGAATGCAGATTCATCATCATCCTTGGGATCCTCTTCTGCCCATCGTCCTTGACATTCGCTCAAGCCCAGCCCGCGACCCAAATCCAAGTTCAACCCCTTGATTCGCCTCGGTGTGCTCATCATACGTCCTCCACCCTGGACAGCGGAGGCTGAGGCCGAGTGCTTCTTCCCGCCGTATGCAGACGTCGTCGTGGCGGGGGTGGTACCAAAAGCGCGGTTGATATCGTTGTTGTCGTTTGAGGAAGATGGTGGTAGGAAGACGGAGATTGGTATACCTGCGATATGCGTTATGGATCGTTTTCGTTTACTGGCCAAGTCTCGCTTCGTCAACGACACAAGGGTCTCGACCTAGTTGATAGTTGAGCAAGGCAATCAGCTCCGCTAGCCGATACTTGGCTTTCTCACCACAAAATACCTATAGCGGGCTGTTTGCAATCATGGGTGTCTCTGAGTGCGGTACTGGTAACTCACATGAACACCCTCCCAGGTCGAGCTAGCCGCAGCCGCAGCCCCATCCCCAGCGCTAGACATGGGCAGAGGCAGCTTTCTCGAAGAAGAAGAAAAGGAAGCGCAGGAAATAACCGGTTCCGTTTTTCTTCTTTTGAGTTCTTGGAGGAGATAGTCGACCACTCTAATCAATTGCGTTCTGGACGACTCGATACAGTGTATGATATCGGCTAGTTCCAGTTCTAGTTGAGTGGATGCAGAAGTAGAAGTAGTAGAGATCATCGGTATGGATGTGGGTGTCGCTCTGAGCGACTCGGGTGATTTCGTAGATGAGGAGCCAGAGGTCATTTTTGGGTTCATTATCGTCTAGTTCGTCTGGTCGTGTCGAAGGTTGTGTAAGCTTGAGAGGATCGTGAGATCGTTGAGCAGCCAAGTGCCTTGCGAATAAGGCCAGGAAAAGCCGATGGGATGGGAGCGATGGAACAAGGAACTCGTGGTTCGAATTCGTCAAGAAAGGCCGCAGACAATTCTAATTGAGTTGGACAATGGTTCAGAAAGATTGACAGTTGTTAGCAGGACAAGAGAAGAGGTGGATCATGGAGAAGAAAGGTAAGATATATTAGCAGAAGCGATGAGAGTCATCTCAATACTAATATCGTATTACTGTCGACATCGCAATCCAATCAATGATCAAGTTAGCGTTAGCCGATGCATCACCCATCACGCATCAATCATCAATCACCTCCCAATGGAATGTGAATCATTGTGTCCTCTTTGCTTCTTATTGTCGTATTTTGATCAGTGATTGATTGGTGAATGAAGTTGATCACGACTTGACTCGACGTGAGTTCACTAGCTCGTCAATATCAGAAGGGCGCCGTTGTCATGTGTTGTGTGGAACCAGGTACGCCGGTAGCCGGTAAATCAACCGTGGTGGACAATACGCTGTATACATTGCCTCGACTGGACTCGCTGGAATCGACTGGAGTCCATTGGATATAGTTTTTGTTATTGTTCATACCATCTAGCGAGTTCCATAGTATATGATATTTGGTCAATCGACGATAAGGCACTGGTGTGAATCCAGATTTTTGGGATCCAAGGTCGATCCGACTCGACTCGACCCGATTCCGCTCCGATATGAGTAGCAATGTCTCTTGTATGTCGACCAAATCAAACCCTTATTGCAATTGTGCTCGTCCAGTCGCAAATGTCTGTGCGTAAAGTACGGGCGGCGGCGCCGCCACGCGTGGTCCTGTCCAGCTCAGCTCATCTCATATATCTCATATTCAGCGGTACCTCGTAGCTCGCAGATCCGTCGCGAATGACCAAGGTAGATAGATGCTCGGGTATCAAGGTGAAGGGTTTATTATGGCTGGACTGCTGATAGTAGAATATATACAGAGTGCGTTGTGCTGGATGATAAGCGGTGCTGAAGTGTCTACTGACTGTATTTATCTATCGCTGAGTGCAGAGTGCTTATCTACAATTGCAAAACCAAGCGCGCCGTGGTGGGCTCTGCTCTGCACTTTCTTTGTGGCCGAACGCGGCAATATTATTAACGTTAAATTTCATGTCATGTCAGGGTTTTGTGTCTTCTTTTGAAAATAACTGTTATCCTGGGCCCAGCGCGTCTCGTCTCACTATAAGCAACAGAGTTCTTCTTGTACTTTTATATCCTCATCTGCAACTATCTTAGCCTTCCTTCAAGTACTGTAAGTTACCATTGCTCTACCATCAGCTATACCTTTCACGAGTGTTTGCAGAATCCTCCTATTGCATCTGGTGAGCCTTGGAGTGATTCCTCTGTAATTGGATCCGGCGAGGTGCGCATCTCCCCCCATCCCCTTCCCTTGTTCCTTTGTTCCCACAGGACAAGATGCAGCTGCAGGATAAGGGTGCTGAGAGAAGTAGCGCATTTCGCCATTTCGCCATTTCGCCATTTCCCATCACGACACGTCTGCTGCAACGCTGCAACTGCACGCAACTTAAGCCAACTTAATTCGGTTCAACCTCGCATCGGTACCTGGGCATAATAAATAATCAGACGTATAACGCTCACACTTTAATACTTCGTTTTTCACACCATCCATCAATAGCACCATCAATACATATTCTGCAGTGCAGTGCAGTGCAGTGCAGACGACACGTCCTACGCTTTTCCTATCTCCTTTTTTTCAAGTAGCGTTTGCATAGTTGCATGACTCTGATTAGACGCTCATCGTCTTCATCGACATCCAGCACACCATCACCACCTAAAAACGGATACGGAAACGACACTGACGCCGTCGCTCAAACTCACACTCACACTCGTTCACCACCCATCGCCACTCCCTCTTCTTCAGTCATTTCTGGTCATACTCCCAAACCACAACTTCGTCGACGACAACCTCGCCCTAAAGACAAAGCACCTGCCTCCTCATCAGAAGCCACTTCCACTTCTACCTCTACCTCTAGTACCACTACTACCACTCCTACCAGGTCTTCCAGCTCATCCGGGTCAACCCCTGATCCGGTCGAAAAACCCGCCAAGACGCCCTCCCCAAAGATCCCAACCGTCAGTATGTTTTCCTCGCGGAAATATACACCTCTACCCACCTCTGCCTCTGGCTCTTCCTCCGTAGGAGGGGGTTCGGGATCTCGAAAGAGATCTGGGGGTGGAATGGTAGCTTGGAAAAGATATGCTATTCTCGGTACGCTTGTATTGGTCGTTTTGGGTCTGGGATATAGTCAGTTTGGGGGTGAGAAAGTAGCTGTTTGGGATGACGAGAGTGAGTTGGCTTGTGTGATTCCGTTCTCATGCTCAGACTATCAAAAAACCTACACAAGATAATTAGTCTATGTAGAGTGTTATGACTGCTTTCCTACATGAGAGAGGATGTGGATAATATGCTAATTCGTGCTTGGTGCATCGTTCCAGGCGTCTACACGCCCGCTCTTGACGAAGCCAACTCTGAAGGCTTCGAATCCCCTCCTTTCCGACCCCTCGGGTCGGAAGCTGGCAGGCCCAGCTCCGAGCACATGAGCGATGAAGAGGAAGGTCTCCTTCACGCTCTGCCCATGGGCAACGGTAACCCACAAAACCCATCCCACGACAACGACAACGACGATGATGATGTCGACGAAGATTTGGTCGAGGCTGAGACCAAGCCCGCTTCGACTTCTAACCCTCATGATCCCACTTCCGAAGAAGCGCAAGGCGCAGGCAAGGCGGATGCGGATTTCACAGAGATCACCGACGAAGAAGGCGATAATTCCGGCTCCGGCTTGCCCACTTCATTCGAGGAAGATTCTAACCCCGCTTCGACGACTGTTTGTTCCACCCCTTACTCCGCCGACAAGCCCTTGGTCCAGTACGCTTTGACTATCGATGCAGGATCGACCGGTTCGCGAATCCACGTCTACAAGTTCCACAACTGCGGCCCTTCCCCTCAGCTCGAATACGAAACCTTCAAGATGCTCAACCCCGGTCTTTCGGCTTTCGCTCGCGACCCTACTGCCGCTGCCGCATCCCTCGACCCATTGCTCGAGGAAGCCAAGAGAGTCGTCCCTGAGGAATTGAGGAAATGTACCCCCGTAGAAGTGAAAGCTACTGCCGGACTCCGACTTCTCGGTGTTCAGGAATCAGTCGCCATCCTTGACGAGGTCCGAAACCGACTCGAGACCAACTGGGATTTCGTCGTCAACGGCGAGAAGGCTGTGGAAATCATGGATGGAAAAGACGAAGGTGTCTACGCTTGGATCACCGCCAACTACCTCCTGAACAAGATTGGCGAAGGTGCAACTTCGGAAGATACCCTTGCCGTCATGGACTTGGGAGGCGCTTCCACCCAGATCGTATTCGAGCCTACTTTCCCCGCTGATTCGAAACAACAACTCGTCGAGGGTGAACACAAATACCAGCTCTCGTTTGGCGGCAAGGATTTCACGCTCTACCAACACTCATACCTCGGCTACGGTCTCATGCGAGCCCGACGAAGCGTACACAACTTGATCGCGTTCACCTGGAGCTTTGGTCGAGGTGACGTTGAGTGGGAACACCTCAGTGAATCCACTGAAGTACCTAACCCTTGTTTGAGTAAAGGAACTTCGAGAAGAGTGGAACTTGACCCCCCTGGAAAGCAGACTGTGAACGTTACCATGCACGGCGCAAACGGAGGGTTCGAGGCTTGTAACAGGGTTGTGGAGCTCGTCATGGCCAAGGATGCGTGAGTGGTAGCGGAAACTTTCGCACGCACCCGAATGATGCCATACGCCTTGTCGATCATTCCTGCCGAAACGGAATGAGAAAGTCCAACGTAGCTGACACGACTATTTGCAGTATCTGCGAGGTCAAGCCATGTTCATTCAACGGCGTCTACCAGCCTTCCTTGTTGGACACTTTCCCTCGAGGCCAACTTCTTGCTCTTTCATATTTCACCGACCGAATCAAGCCTCTTCTCCCCGCTTCTCAAGGTTCAACCCCAATCACCATCTCCGACTTGACTTCTCTAGCCAAGGACGTATGCGCAGGTCCCGAAACTTGGTCCACTCGATTCGGTAACAACCCTACAGCCATGGCTGAATTGGAGGACCGACCTGAATATTGTCTCGATCTGACTTTCATGAATGCTCTTCTTGGGCTGGGTTATGAACTGGGACCTGAGAGGGAATTAATGGTTGAGAAGAAGTTGAGAGGGGTCGAACTTGGTTGGGCACTTGGAGCGGGGTTGGCTTTGGTTGAGAAGGCTGAGCTCAAATGTACTGCTTAAGCGTGAGTGTGAGTCTGGGCGCAGGAGCGTGAGCTAGTACTAGTTTGTACTAGTACAGATAGAAGTGATATAGATGGATCAGTCGGGCGTGGACAGGACGGACGATGTGTATATATAACATAGCACAGTATTTAAAGACAAACCATACACCATCATCTCTTCTTTTTGTCTTGATTTCAATAGAACAAACAATCTTTTAGGGTATATCACCGTCTTTTAGTTTCTCAACTCTCTTTTTTGGTAAGTCAGTCTCGTACTCGCACACCTCATTAGCCTGGCTGTATATATGATGGAGTATGTGGAATAGTCATCGGGTCGATTATGCGATAGATTATGCATGACCCGTCTATACTATATACTGCTGTACATATCTTTGGCTTCGGGTGCTGATGCTTTACTAACTGATCGATGAATCACCTCGACTCTTCTTGAAGGCTGCCATACCAGTACAGGTACAGGTACTTGTACATGTGCTTTATACTATCCAAGTTTCAGGCGAGAGACTAGACCAGACTGACTAGTCCGATCGCTTGAGATCATCGAGAAGATCTTGCAGTCGCTCCCACTCTTTCTCTTGCTCGAATCTGCATCGGGAGTAATCGCAAGTCAGTCATTATACAGTATTATGCAAACTCGAATTGTGTATATCGAAACCCGATCCTTGCTAGTGTGAGGATCACTAGGATCAATTCTGTCTGTTTCTGTTGGATGTCACAAGACGAAGGAGGTGGGTACGTGCTAGCTAGAGTGAACTCATACTCACGATTCTCTCGTTCGACCCATAAAAGTCCTGACCAATCCTCTAGCTTGGAATTTCCAATCCCCCTTCTTCTTCTTTGCTACCTCTCCCTGACCCTCGCCTCCTGCCTGAGCTTTCTCTTCTTGCAACTTGGCTTTGGGTCCGAGTTGACTGAGCACAGCAACGAGATCTTCAATTTCCTGTACTGCCTCTCTCCATTTCCCGAGATCCCTCTCAACCTTCTCATCAGAAACGACAGAACATCTGTACGCTCTCAGATAATCTTCTTGAGCTCCCGCCCAATCTTCTTTCCATCTTAACAACCTAGCGTGCGCTCTCCATACTCTGGGTGAGTCAGATATCCTCGGTAAGATCGTAATGTCGAATAACCTCTCTACAATGGGTAATAAACCGAACCCTTCATTACTTGAAGTAGGGATTACTTCCCCTTGTTCCAGAAGAGAATAATCGTCTCGGGTGACACTGTCGACTAGTTTATCCAGGACGTCAGGATCGACAGCTAAGACTGGGTCTTTCGTGGCCAATTCTTCGACGATACGGGTCATTGCTCGTGCGGATTCGGCCAGTTCGCCTACGTCAATGGAGATGATCATGTAGTTTTGCCACATCCTCCAATTGTTATACGAGTGTTTGAGACCTTGTCGGAGGGCCCGATAAGCTAGGAGCTTGTTTTCGTATGTCACAGGAGGTGGGGTCTGGAAATGAACGAGCGAAGGGGCAGTAGTCAGTGCTGCCTGATCTATACCGGTATCACTCAAGGGGCAGTAGAAGCGTTGTAACCACACGACTCACCTCGCCTTTCGGTAAACCCTCCTCTCCCAGCCTGAGATACACCGCCGCCAGATTGTTCCAACCCTCACCATCGTCATCTTCCACTCCAACCTGTCTCCTGAACGCATCTTTCGCCTCATTCCATCTCTCCAATCTCACAAGGCACACTCCCAGTGTGAACCAAGCTCGCGAATACAAGGGGTTGATCTCTAGCGCGTTCTTGAGGCACGTTATCGCTTCTTCGTATTGCTGTAATCCGACTCTGATTGTGCCCAAAGACCTCATCGCTCTTGAAGAAGTATGGTTGGAGACTTGCCATGCCTTTTCGTAGTGCCCTATAGCAACTTGTCGAGCCCTAGCAGGATCTTTCGTTGCTTGTTCAGAATTCAAAGCCAAGTCTCCAAGTAGACACCAAAGTTTTGCTTCTCGAGCAGCTGTCAAATTGTTCTTCCTCTGCTCCGAGAGGGAAGCTTTATTCAAAGTCGATACGACGTCCGATTCCGTCTTCTTCCCCTCGAGGAGATCCCTGACGATTGTCTCAGCCTCGGATTCTCGGTCCATACGCTGAAGACACATTACTGCATCTTCCCACATTTCCAACCTTGTGAAGATCTCCAATGCGGACCTGGTTACTCCGAGCGATAGGTATCTCTTGGCCAGTTCTCGCTCCATCTCCCATTTAGAAGGTAATGGCAGCTGATGGAAATACTTCAGTCGCTCGATCGTGGACGAATCAGAAGTGGGCATCTGTTCGATTAATGCCAGAAGCTGAAGAGTTGATCTTTCGACTGTTCGTGATCGGGCGGATTCCAGACGGGATCTCAACAAGAGACCGGTGGTATGGACTGACCAGTTCCGGGGGTGGGAGATGACTCGGACGAGGAAAGGCATCATTTGTTGGCCTGTTAATCCGGATGAGGGCGAGTTGTTATGCTGTGATAAACACAAGGAGAGCAAGAGGGACTGGTCGAGCGGATGTAAAGGGGGCTGATTCGCAGGGTCGAGGTGTGATAATTTCGAAGTGGACCCGGAACCGGAACCGGAACCGGAGCCTGAATCGTCCCGAGTGACTTTGGTGAATTCTGTCTCTTCCAACAACGTATCGTCGTTCAGCGCCAAAGTCTCAGGCAAAGCCGATTTGGCCTTTGCCTTTGCCTTCTCCTGAGCCTCTTCGTTGACTTCCCCCATCCGTCCAGCTGAACCGTCTTCCTCCTCATCATCCCCTTCTCTCTTTCTTGACTCGGCGAGTAAAACAAGCTGACTATGCGCCGCAATCTGGTATTTGGTCCTCTTTCCCAATGCACCCGTAAGCTCAAATTCCAATCCACTGGCTTTGGAAGCGGTCAAGAATTCCTGATTGGCCTGTTTATCTTGACTTAGCGCATGGTGCAGTAGTCCCAACTCGAGATGAATCGTAGCCACCAAATCCTGGTCTTCTGCTACTCTTACGTCTGTGAGAAGTCTCTCGATGGATTCGATGACGTCTTCATCCAGTGAAACGGGTTCGTCCAGTAGGGCGATATGCACGAGGTGCAGCCGGAGAAGCCATAATGGTAATGTCGATAACCTTGACGATGGAGAGTCGTAAGAGGAGGAGGACGACAGGGAGAGGAAGAGCCTTCTGGCGAGTAAGAGCAGGACAGGCTGCGAAGCGAGATGATATGCCGGTTCCCCTTTGAGCGTGAGAAGAGGTACAGAAGCGTTATTGAGATCTTCATCAGTGGTAGTAGGGTTAGTACCTGAGGGGAGGATGTCGAGAGGGGCGAAAGTGAGTTCGGGACCTGTCCAATTTACCTGAGCGAAGGAATGTAATAAGGCAATAGCGACTATGAGCCGTATCACAGGCGATACCGACGCCGTGTCTTCAATCTGGTTTTCGGAGGTAGGGGATATGTTGAGCCTTTCTAGTATGGTAGAGGAGGAGGAGGAGGAGGTTGACAGGATGGTTTTCGCTTCGGCGGAGAGTAGGACAGACTTGTAGTCCGCTTCGGCAAGTTGCGTTGCCAGCTCCTCTGCTCTTGATCTGTCACCCGAGGTAGCTTTGGGCGCTACGCCTCGGTATATCGCCCATTCGATATCGAGATCGCTCATGGTTTCGTGATTGGGCGGAGAGTGATGGAGAGGTGGGATTTTTGTGGTATAGATAATATACTGAGCTACTGAAGAAGGCGGATTGGACTGATATGTCCTCCAGTCCTGCACTTGGACTATGTGCTTTGTGCTTTGTGCTTTGTAATGTTTTTGTGTGGTCCAGCAGCTGCAGTTGTAAGGGTGGACGTGCAATCTCGCGGTTCGCCAACTTTTGTTTAAAATGGCCTGGAGATGGATAAATGTCCGCCGGTCTAGGCTTAAGGTTTAGCGCTAGAGACACGAGTACTGTTTACTGTTCCACTGGAAAGGTGATAACGTAATAATACGAGTAATGTATATGTCGGTTGACCAAACTGTACTCCTGTACTGTACTCCGGGTAATTAACCTTATTACTGACTGACATGACGGTTCTGTCGACTACCTACCTATATGCATCTGTACATCTGTACACACTTGCAACAACAAGTCACGTCTTGTTTCTTCCTCATACAGCAGGATGTTGAACACTGTACGGCAACGCATATCTCATCGGGACAAAACCCAGAACGCTCACAGCAATGGCTTCAACCACTGTAGCCTTCACTCCTGCTGGCCGAAACATTACACCTTCTCGGCCTGACCTGCTCGGTAACCCGGCCCCCCCGCCTAACCCCAAACCACTGGGAATAGTCTTCTTCGGCGAACAAGCGGACCCCGGCTACCCATATCGATCGCCCGAAGTCGTTCCGAGGGATTTGGAGACGATTGTTGCCAAGGTAGTGGGAATTGCGGTCAACATTGTCGCGTCCAAGTCGGGGCTGCCTATCGCCGCTTCGATCATTTCTGGATCAGCGAATCCCGACCCGAAATTCGCTGCCGCGATTCGACATGTCTTACATCGCGACGAGTTCGTCATCATAGTGGACAAGAATATGTCGAAGGCGAAGCACGCTCTGCATGTTCGTCCGGCGATCGGGTATGAATACGAGTGTCAGATGGAGCGTGCTATATATATGAATGCTTGGGTAAGCTTGTCGCCCTCGAAAAGGTTTCTTTCGCTTTTCGCTAACGATACCTTTGGCAGCACCTCTCGCTGCTCCTCAAGGGGGCAAAGTATCAAGCTCGATCCGGTCACAACGAGGACTATTGCAGGCATTTGTTTTTGTCCAGTATGACTGTCGCGCACGAAATCATCCACTTTCTTCGTCGTCAGGTGAGTCACAACTTGATCGCGTTCACCTGGAGCTTTGGTCGAAGTGACGTCGAATGGGAACATCTCAGCGAATCGACAGAGGTGCCCAACCCCTGTTTGAGTAAAGGCACTTGGAGGAGAGTAGAACTTGACCCCCCTGGAAAGCAGACTGTCAACGTTACTATGCACGGAGCTTCATGCTGACAAATGTTGCCATGCCATGATGATCCAGGTCCACATTATGCTTCTCCCCTTCGGTCTCAGCGTTCCCTATCAATCTCCCCATCGGGCCGACATCGTAGGTGAAGCCACCGAGGAGGGTGAAGGAGGCTGGCAGTTCGAAATCGAGCTTCTTGGTGGGGAATTAGGGGCCCTATGGTTCTACGAACCGTCATCTCCCGGTTCCTCTGAAAATGAAGCCAAGAAAGCCAGCGCAGAGCGTAATTACGACGTTTTGTTCCCTCCGACTTTAAGGGTCGTCCACAAAGTGAGTTGGTGTCTACATAAGCATGAATTGCGGTAGTTGACTCAGACTGGGTGTTGCAACAGAACGAGTGTTTTGATTTCGTCGTTATCGAGAAAATGGTGCAGGGCAAAAAGGAAAGGTACGAAGTCGAGCTTGAATGGTTGAGGGAATTTTCATCCGGTAAGCTCATTCTGCGAAGCTACATGTCTGTCAACTGACTTGAATGTGCTATTAGCTGCTGAGCAGAGCAGACTCGATGAGATCAGCTACCCTCCAACCATTGACCCGAAATGCCTGGAACCACAAGAGCTTTCACCTACGTGCCGCCGAAGAAGAGGAGAAATACATTACTACGCGCTCAAAGTGGATAGAGGTTAAAGGACAGCGGGAAAGCAGAGTTGTGACCTTGCTACTTTGAGCATAATTGATTGTATTGATTCCTCTTTATTTGTATAACTCGCTCGCACAACGATTCTTGTATTATGTGAAATGGAAATGGTCATGTATGATGTATGCTATGGCGAGGCAAGTCTGGCGGTCACCGCCGAAACGTAGCCTAAGCCTGCTCATGGCATGATATTACGCTAGCGTTGACGTCAGGCATAGGTGATAGGGAATCGATCGTATACGAGTACACGAGTACACGAGTACCAGCATCCTCAGCTATCTAACAGCTTCAGCTGTAGCGTAATGCGACAATAAGGCTTCTTCAATTTACTCCATTCAAGTACAAGTACGTGACCACATACATGAAACAATTCATTCATCTCATCGCATCGCATCCCATCACTCGCTTCCGATCTATAACCATCATGTCCTTCCGAACCTCCTTCTTGCCCTCATTACTCCATGCACGGCCATTTGGAGGGCCCTCTGGCCTTCAACCCCTCCGAACATCCATTCGATCTTTCCACCCTCCTTCTTCTTCCTCAGCTTCCAATGCTTTCCGACAACGTCTAGCCCAACACCAAAACCAACATTCTCGCGCAATCTCCATTGCCCGCTCAGCCCCCTCATCAGCTGGTGCCGGTGTTAAGCGCATATCACCTTTAATGCTAGGTATTGGCGCCGCCATCGGCTTGACTTCTTTCAGCTTGGCCAATCCATCAAGACAAGTCCGATGCGACTCCCTTTTCTCTTCGTCTTCAGGTAACAACAACCCTTTAGGGAAAGAGCCTGCTCCCGAGAGTATTTTGAGTGTTTATGAGCTTTCTTTTGGAGCTGTTTGTGGGATTTGTTCGGGTGTTTTCATCAAGAAGGGCGCTAGGGCAATTGCTTTTTTGTTAGGTGGTTTGTTTATCCTCCTCCAGGTGAGCTAAAGTATCTCTTTCTGCCCAATGAGCCATTTATTCGTATCCATTCAATCATCTGACCATGAATCCTATACTTGTATGATTGGGCGTCTATCCAAGAGAAGAGTAAAGGAGGGCATTGACTAATCATAATGGTGACTACATTATAGTACATGTCCAGCAGATCATTCATCACCGTTGATTGGGCCAAGCTCGGCTCACGATACGACTCAGCATTCGGTTCCAAGACTTCAGCTGGAGGATACAAGGGTCCCACTGTTGGTGGAGTATGGAACAGAATCGTGGACTTTTTGACGTCCAACTTCCAGCGTGAGTACACAGTCAATTTTGCCTGGATGGGCCTGGTCGAGTCGTGTCAGATCGCGTCTGGGTCTTCTCCCCGCACGCAGTTTCCTTTTAGGACTTGTCACGCCGGGTTCAGATCGAGGGAATTGTTCGGTCAGAGTACTGTAAGCTGACTTGATATCGCTGGATATGACACGTTATGTTATTGCAGAACGAGCGAGCTTCATGGCTGGTTTGATTCTCGGTCTTCGACTCGGATAAGCGCAATGCCCAGCCCATCTTCCATTTGCACTGCTATTCCAAAGCCTCAATAATACCTGTAGCTATCTATATATATCTGCATCATGCATTTTCGGAATTGTTGAAATTAATCAATTTTCATCTCGATCAGAGCAACCTTCCATCTCGCCTACGATTCAGACGAACGATCTCAGGTGACTGTTACCATTTTTGTCTGTGGCTTTTTTTGGCCTGTTCATGCAGATTTCAATCAAGATCGTAAAGTTTGGAAGCAAAGCAAGAAGTATCTAATAGTTACCCACAAGCACACAATTACCACGCGTGCTCCCTTTCATAAAGCTCCTATTGATCGGCCATGTTCAGTGGTTGGATCTTGTGAGGAGACCGGACCTCCACGTGTATGTGCGATAGCCATGAGCGCAGCCAGAGCTTGCGAAAGAGCCGGACAAGTGGTCAAATGTTGCGCTACTATTTCGAGCATCTCCTCAACCGGGTATTGTACGGAAAGTCTTGGTGCTAGCTGGCGATGCTGATCATGGTGATCTTCCTTGTCGATCTCCATCTTGTTTCCTCCATTGCCGACGATAGTTGCGAGTGCGGGCAAAAGCTCAATTTGAAGGTTTTCATCTTCAGGAAAAGCTGAAGGCGATCCGACCAAAGCTTGGCGGCTTGTAGGTCTTTCTTCTCCATTGCGTTCTTCCCAATTGTTCGGAGTGCTTCCAAGCGTGAGGGCAGGGAGGTCTTCGGGCTTGGGTCCGATGGTCGAGGTCACAACTGGATCATCGGTATATTCCCTTGCCACTTCATTGAATTTGGCATCTGCAGCTTCGCCTAGAGTGCTGCTTATTGCCATTTCGTCCGGAATAGTAATAGTGAGGTCCGCTTCATCTTTGTCATTTTCTTCTTCGACTGGAGCGAGGCTCAATTTGTCAAGGTACATCGTGTTCGAAACGACGATATCTTCTTTTTTCGAGGCCCGAACAAGACCGACCTCTAATGTCGGTGTCTTGGTACACATTGTGGGCTTACCGATCCCATCATGGTCCTCGCGGATCACAGGTGGAGGACATGGCGTCTCTTCTCTATACTTTTCGTAATCGGGATCAAGGGCTCTTGAAGCGCATCGAAGTAAACAGTCCAACGAGTCCATCGAGCCTCCGGAGATCTCGGCCAGGCTTGATCGTAGGCCTTTCGGAGAGGAAGGTGCGGGTGTCAACGTCTCGGTGCGATCGACAAGGGCTAGGACATTCTTTGGCCCAGAGAACTTGGTATCCAGAAGATAGCTAGTCGGATCGACAGAGATTGGTGATTGAAGCTTTCGACTCGCTGTAGGGGATCGGGAGATATCTTCTCTTGGTGCTGCTGTTGATAATCTCTTGAAAGGGGAGCCAAGACCGAATCCGAATTCAGCTGGACGAGATGGTAGACGCAGGTGCCCTTCTGTTTCGTCGGCATCAGGACATGGACTCCCTTGGTTGACCTTTGTTTGTGTCGATTTCTGTACCACGAAAGTGTTCAAGAGAGTTTCAATTGATACCCCCTGTTCCTCTTGCCTTCGCTCGCCGCCGGACGGACCCACTTTCACGGGATCAGCGGTAATAATCTCGTCATCATCTTCATCATCCGCATCCTCTGTAACACACTGCTCATTCCCCTCCTGCTGTCCCATAAGCTCGTCAAGGTCGTCGCTATCCGTGTCGAGGATGATATCGACCTGAAGTTGGCTAGAGTCATGAGTGGAAGTAGAAGGAGCGGTCTCTTGATGGTCAACGATGTAGGCTTGATCCTGTTCATGGGGTACGTCGGATTTGGATGGTAGGGCCGGAGCTGGTTCGTCTGGTGCGACAGCCCATGTTGGACCTTTTCGACTAGGCGACGAAGTTGTGCCGATGCTGACCCCAGCACTTGGCGTCATCGGTGAGTCAGTGCTTATGTCGTATCTGTCGCTCTTGGCACTGCCCAGGCTGGTAGGAGTGACAGGCAACTCATCGCCTTTCATTTGGACGTATTGAGGAGTAGAAGGTCGTTCCCAATGTCTTTCATCGTTGTTGTCGTTTCCTTCGACTCCATCTTCGCCCTTACTGTCGATCTCGACGTGCTCTTGAGCTTGGAGCTCATTGTCAAATTCGATCTCGGTAGGTGTATCAGGCGATAACGTGGGAGTACGAAGGTCGATAACTGGATGCTTGGTGGTAGGGGTGTGACTGGTCAATCGACCGGACGCGAGAAGTTGATAATGCCTGCGAAGGTTTGAGCTGACGTTATCATGTTCACTTCAGCTTGGCGTCTACGACTCTGCGAACCAACCACAAAACAAATAAGACAGACTCACGAGCGCTGCTTCTTGGTTCTATGGGACGATGGGGTCTTTTCTCGTCTTCTGTGTGGATTGGTGATGCGTTCTAATTGTCGATCATTCGGCTGATTTCTGCCTATGCCCACTGTTCATCTATATCAGCAGAGAGTCACCGTCGTAGAAAATCAAATGTGGGCTTACAATGAGTCGAGAAGTGCTTCTGCAGTCTCGTGACCCGGTCGTACGATCTTGCACAACCCGGAAAAGGACACTCGAATTTATGTTTAGCCATTGTGAGCTCGTGTGGGTCAGACAAATTCTAACAAGGATGAAGAATGAATCAAAGATGGATACTTTTGAAATGTAAAATACTCGGTAAAGGAGTAGGTTGAACGATGATGTGATAGTTCTTGATCAATTCCCGCGGTGCATTATCAGCTAGCATGCACCGGGTCGATAGTCACAACGAGGTATGTATCATCAGTGCGGTATCCAAGTGTTGGTGAGCTCGGGTCAGATGATGACGATCAGCCCATCAAATACCAAGCGCCGATGCGTTATTCGTATGCCCTTCTTCAAGTGATGCTAGTACCTGTAGTGACGGTATCGCCGCGGATAACTTGACCACTGTATTTGATCGCAGTCAGCTCTCATCTTGCTGTTTTCCTATGCAAGAGCATCGACTATTTGTGCAATAATCTCTCAGAACCCTTTCTTAGATCCTCAATTGTGGAACGCAGCTGATCTCACACGGTGCGATATTGCACATGTCGATAGATAGGGTATATATGACAAGTAAGCAAAGAAACTTGTTCTGACGATATCTTATCTCTCGTCAGCCAAAGCGGACGAGATGCCTTCGGTGATATAGGCACATCATGCGGCGATATTCCAGCCGACCTAGGTTGTGGCGGTTGTGTGGGGGATAAGAAAGCGGACATGTCCACCTGTTTGATCGCCTTAACCTTACATCGCGGATCACGCTTTGTGGATGAACGCAGCATCCACACCGACCATGGTAACGACCTAAACTTCATGTCCATCCTAGTATATAGGTTTCCAATTATATTTGGACTTATACGGCGGAGATAGTACCTGTATCATAGACGTTAGCAACCTAGCGCAAAGCAACGTGAAGATGCCTCCTCGTAAAGGAGCGCGCAAGTCTACAGCAGCCGCGGCAACTGCTGCTGCGTCTGGCTCTCAAGTGCAGACGCCTCTCGCATCCGATGTCGGACCAAAAGTTGAAGAAGCGATACGACAATGGATCGAAGGCGGCAAAACCACCATACAAGACTTGATCAAAACTCACTTGGAACAAGCAGTATCTTCTTTGTCAACTACGCTAAGCACGATCCCCCTCTCGCATATCTTTGTATCGCTTCTTTCGTCAGAAGTAGAAGCGACGGCTATAGCGCAGACTTTGATTGGCATATTGGAGGGATTAGATGAGGCTCATGTGGAGGTTCTAGGGGAGACGCTAGTGGACGTTGTTGAGGTGTTGGAACAAGAGAAAGAGGATGTAGTCGAAGAGAAAGAGAAGAACCCGAATGCGGATCAAGATACGCAGATGGGTGAGGCGGATACCGAGGTCAAGCCGAAAGTTTCATCCGGATTACCGGTTATGAAGCTCTTACTGGTACGTCCCTGCGACTATTTATCTCAAATTCTTCGTCGCTGGACGAGTCAACGGTATGGCCTAACACGCAGTCCACGTTCTGAACTTGGCCTGAAATTTATTAACCCTATAGGAGAGCGACAAACTGCCATCTCATATCGCCAACCTACTCTTGAACGCCGACCGACTGATCGATCTCGGACTCCATCCTTTCCCACGAAACCCTCGAGCACTCCAATCTGCACTCGTCAAGAAGAACACGACCCTTTTCTTCAAGCAGCGAAAATACAACTTGCTCAGAGAATGCTCAGAGGGATTCTCAGGCTTGATCGTCTTACTGACCGGACCCGATGCGTTGCTCCCTTCAGCCGAAGAGACATCCGCAGAATCCTCGACGGCAAGGATCGAGAGGGCGAAGAGAGTTTGGTCCAAGATTATGGGATTGATAGGGTATTTCAACCTTTCCCCTCCTCGAGTATTGGACATTATACTGGAAATCGCAAGCTGTCATGTTGCTATTCACTGGCGGTTCTTCTTGGAGTTGTTGAAGTGTTCTCCATGGGGAGCTGCCGCCGTCGCCGCTTCCGTAGAAGGTGAAGGGAAAGGAAAAGGAAAAGCGGCAGAGTCATGGCCCGCGGCGGAGCTGGAGAGTATCGGTGAAGCACTAAGTCAAGGTGGGGATCGGGTCTTGGCGCAGGTGTTGGGGTTCAAATTCGGTTTCTACAAGGTACGCCGTATATTCTCGGTCACGTTAGTAAGGTCGTTCAGGCTGACAAAGACTCTACAGAAACCCGAAGGAGGAGATACGCCGATTGGTCTGATATATATGACTGCTCTTCTGGTTAAACACGGCTTCGTCAGCCTCGCCGACCTCTTACCCTTCGTGCGTCTACAATTTTCAGTCGAGATCGAGAGGCAGGCCTATCGGTCCTCTCAAGCACGCTCCATCTCAAAGCTCAGCTCACACTCACACATATGCCTGACTTCAGCTCTCGCCCGATGATACACAAATGGAGGATATCCGCAAGAAATGGCATTCTTCCGTCAGCTCCCGATCCGGACCGTCAAACGCGCTTTCGAATTCGGTTCTCCTCGATGAGGATGCTCCGGAATCTTCAGCGTCGAAAGAAGCAGAAGCAGGCGGACCTCCACCCAAACCTCCTCAAGAGCAGAGAATACAGCTTTTACAGGCCTTGCTGGCGATAGGCGATCTGCCGTCGTCGCTGTACTTCCTCAGTCGCTTCCCCTGGGTCGCGCAGAGTCATACCGCCATCGCCGATCTGATCTTGACGACCGTCGCACACGCTCTAGAGAACCTATATCGGTCATGCGCTGGTGCCCCAGATGAGTACAACGGAGAAGACCTCGAGCTCTGTGTATCTAGTCCCACGGTGCCGAGTCTGCCCAAAGAAATAGTGCCGACACTGCACAGGCCACCTCCATCTGAGACCAGCAACAAGCGATTCGAGTTCTTCTATTTCGACTGGGCGGACAACCTAGAAGTTTGGTCTTCACTGGAAGAGATACATACCAAGGGAATACGTTGGCTCACGCTTGTCAGAGGTCTAGGAGGTAGGGACGCTTCGATCATGGTCAAGCTCTGTCGAATAGGAGCTGTTTACTTCGCCACTCTGCGGAAGGAGAAAGAGGCGAGCCTAGGTATAGGGCACTCGAAGACCAAGGATCAGTTGGCTCAAGTCGAGGTGAGTTAAATGATCATCTGGATTGTCGCTGATTCAGCTTAGCCTACACCTCAAGAAATGCGACCATGGCTTGATCTCATTCGAATCTCTATTCTACCGTCTCTCTCCGGCTCCGGCGCCACAGCGGCATTTGACATCGAGCTCTGGTCCTTACTCAAATACTTCCCCTACACAGTCCGATATAGCTTGTATGGGGAATGGCGAGACAGCACATGTAGCTTCAGGGGTCGGAACCCATGTCTGGTCGCTGCTCACGCTGCCGCAGAATGTACCAAGGAGGTACAAAAAGCTCTGCGAAGAGTCACTTCTTCGTCAACGAGCGGCTCGGCATCAGCTGCGACTCAAGCTGAACGATACTCTGCTCGATACCTCGCCAAGCTCAGTCACGGTAATCCGCTCTTCTTGTGGACGACAGCAGTCACACAAGTCAAGGCGTACCCTAATATTGGTCAGGCCATCGTCGATGCTGGAAGATATATGACTCAGCTGTCTTTCGATGTGGCTACTTTCGTCATGCTGGACACATTATCCGACGATCGGGCGCAGAGGTTGAATGAGACTGGTACCGGCGTCGCCTTATGGCTTGAACGTGAGTTTGCCTCACCATAATCAATAGACCAAAGCTGACAAGACGAGTTGCAGGTCTATCCAAATTCGTCGGCGACTTCAATCGGCGATACGCCAATATGGACCTTGACCCTGTCTTGCAATATATCATGAACCGACTCATGCGAGGCCATTCCGGTGACCTGATTATTTTGGAAAAGCTCATGAGTACCATGTCAGGTATCGAGCCTGTACCAAACGATGGTGTTTCCGAAAAGCAGCTCCAAGCGTACGGTGGTGGTCGAGAGATGGTCCGAGAAGCCTTCAACGCTACGAGGATCTCGATTGCTCCTCCTCCCGAACCAGGATCTACCGATAAACCGAAAGAAGTACCTGTGGATAAGATCAAGAATGTCAAGAAGAGTTTGCCGAGATTGGTCAACGCGCTCAGGGATACTAGTTTGGCGGTACCTATCTGGATTGCGTTGGCTCAAACCAGACAGGGGGTAGTGGATAAGCTGTCGAATACGCCGATAAAGGCTATGAACCTTGTTCAAGATACCGTGAGTAGCGTTTCTTACCAGACAAATATGAGTCGTTTCTGACAAAAAATGTTCGCGTTTCTTTTTCAGTGTCATACCGCATTTATGCAATTCGGCGATTTCTTGGTGGAGCAACTATCGCCTGAGGAACACATGTCAATAACACCTGACCTCGCTCAATTGGTAGATGAGTTCAACCTCGAATACGGTATGGCATTCCAGATCCTTCGACCTAGATTGAATGCCGAACTCGAGCGAATGAAGTCGGACGAAAAAGCCGCTTTTCAAAGACGTCTTTTGGCCGAAAAGAAAGCTATGACAGACCGACTCGCTTCGCCTCAAAAAGATGGAACCCCCCTTCCTAGCCCTCCGAAGAGCGCCACGCCGTTACCTGACGACAGCGAAGATGTGAATATGGAGGAGATCAAAGTGGAGCAGGTCAACGGGGACAAGCCTGCCGAAGAGTCGGCGGTCGTACCTGCACCTAAAAGCGCAGGGAAGGCCAAACTCTGGTGGCCTTCCGCTTTGACTACTACGATGCAGCAAGCTCGAAGGTTGCTACCCAGAGAAGCGAATGAAGTGATGAGGTCTGTTGCGCGACCGCTTCTCTTTTTAAGGAGCGAGGATTGTAAGCTGATATGTCGTTGACCGTATTTTCAGTGCCCCCTTCTTTGTCATCTTCTGGCACTTGACCATGTCCGATATCTCGTACTCCGCCCAATCATATGACGAAGCTATCAAGTCCATCAGCAGGAATATCTCAGTCGTATCTGGTTGGCGAATTATGGCGAAAGATAAGGTCGCGCTTTCCGAGCAACAGGCTGAGCTGAATCGGCTAAAAGCGAGAGTCGGTGTGCTGCAGAAGGAGAAGGAGAGTCATCAGGCCCAAGTCAATGGTCCTAGCAGGCGAAGACTGCGATTGGAAAGCTCGAAGTGGTTCGGTAAATGTAAGCTGTTTTCTTGATCTGCCTCCTGTCAGTCCAGTCAAGGGTTATATAGCTAACATTTGCTCTCTTCTTTTCCAGCCATCGTCGACAAGTCATTACAGCGACACCTGGCATTCCAGCTGCACCAATACTGCTTCTACCCTCGAGCGATCCTCACACCATGCGACGCCGTTTTCGTAGCGAAGTTTATCCGAACCGCTCACGATCTCGGTACGATAGGCTTCTCCACTTTGTTCGCCTACAACAACTTCTTCAGTGATAATCTCGCTGCCTGTATCTTCTCTTGTACGGATAGCGAAGCGCGAAATCTTGGTCGGTGTCTCGCGGCTATCTTGACTGATCTCGATGCTTGGCATTCCGATGAGAAGAGGTATAAGCGAGAAGCGCTCGGTGTACCGGACAATGCAGCTGAGGGAGAGAAGACGGAGACTTTACCTGGAATGTTGTTCAAGCCTAAAGCAGGCGATGAGATCCGTCCTATGGCTTGGCAGCAGTTTAGGAACTTCTATGCCAAGTGTCATAATGTTTTGACAAGAGTAAGTGGCTTCGACTCCGGCCATCAAATATCGGCTGACAGGCTGACCTTTCCCGTCCTATGATATATTATAGGCCCTCATTTCATGCTGGAGCGAAGCCGAGTTCATGCACAACAGGAACGCCATCATCGTCGCTCTGCAGGTGATCAAATTTTTCCCGCTCATGGAGACGAACGGTAAAGCCGTCGAAAGTGCTGTCAAGAAGCTTCATGACGGAGAGCACGGAGAAATCCCCAATGATCTCAAGATGATGTGTCTTTCGTATGTTCACTCTTTCATCTTACGCTTTTAGTGATGTAATTATAGGCTGGAACTGGCTGACTCTTTTCGTTTCACAGCTTCTTGACTGGTCTGAAGAAGCGACAAGAGGCTAGACCATATGTCTCTCCCGCAGTCTTCCATGTAAGTGCATGACACAAACCCACCGCTCCGCCAGTCAGCTGATCAAGTATTCGATATGACACAGGGTGTCGGGTCACGAGCTGCTCAAGCTCAAGCGAAAAATCTGCCCACCGGACCTCGATCAAACGATTCTCCCGCTAGCGCTGCTCAGGGCTCTGCTACCCCTCAACCCGACGCCAATGGATCCGCAACGCCGAAACCAGCTGCATCTGTCACGGGCGCTGCTGATCCCAAAGCGCTCCGACAAAAGCTGGAAGAGGGTCGAGCGAGGAACGCTTCAAACACCTCAACCCCGGCCAAGGATGAAAAGTGAGTACACGGAGGTCTCTTGGTCATCTGTATGGGATCAGCTGACCGTTCTGTTCAGACCGAAGCCCGAGCCAGCTCAAGCCTCGAAAGCTGGTACGCCACTCGCATCACGAGCTGCTTCCCCCTCTCGGCAATCGGATGCTAAAGCCACTCCGCCACCCTCTGGACCTCGAACAACTCGATCATCCGCAGCTGCTCCGACAGGTCCTGCAGGTACCAACAGGTCCGCATCGGATGGACGAAGCACTCCAGTCCCGACAGGTCCTGCAGCTCGCGGCTTGCCCGATCGTCCCGCCCCAGCTGGTCCCGCATCGTCTTCAGCGGCTATGGGACCTCCAGCTGAGCTTTCCATCGACGAAGCTCGTGCAGCTGCTCGAGCGAAGAAGTTCGGCGGTATCATCAGACCTGCACCTCCACCTGCTTCTTCCCCGGCACCAAGCGCTGCTGCTTCACCCGCCCACTCGACTACTGAAAACGCTCGAGCCAAGTCACCTACGCCTACAGCTTCCTCTCGTCGAACCTCTCCTGCGCCTCGTACCCGCAGAAGCGGCAGCGTTGAGAGTAGGACTAGTGTTGGTTCCAGGCGATCAAGACGAGATAGGGATGAAAGAGACCGGGACCGGGACCGAGATCGAGATAGGCCAAGAGACAGGGACAGACGAGGCAGGGAGGATAAAGATAGGGAAAGAGAGAGGGATCGAGATAGGAAGGACGAGAAAGACAAGGAAAGGTCGACTGCGCCACCCGCAGATAACGACAAGGATCGTCGTCGACAAGAAGATCTTTTACAAGCTAGACATGATCGACTTGCCGGCTCATCCGCAGATGAAAAACGAGAATCAAGATGCGGATCAAGAGATGGTGGTCATAATAAGCGTGAGACCGACAAAGAGAGAGATGAGCGCAGAGCCCGGGAGAAGGAGAAAGATAAGGATAAGGATAAGACCGGATATAGGGATGAGAGGGACAACAAGAGGAAGCGAGAAGAGGAGCCTAGGAGGATCGATGAATCGGCTTCTGGAGCTGGAAGAAGGGACGAACGTGAGCGAGAGCGTGAGCGAGAGAAAGACCGAAGGGAGAGCGGCCACCGAGAGCGGCGACATGAGCGACCTGATGAACGGGATCGTGAGCGAGAACGAGATCGAGGGGACAGAGGAGACCGACGAGAGAGGGACCGCGACCGTGACCACCGAGATCGAGATAGGGATCGAGAGAGGGAAGATCGAGATCGAGACCGAGATAGGAGAAGACGAGATCGAGATCCTCAACAGCGCGGCGAAGACAGTACCCGACGCAGTCCCGAGAGGCCGCCCGCCAATGCCAATGCCACCGCAAACGCAAACGCAACTAATGGTACTGGCAATGGTCATGGTCATGGTAACGACCGTACACCCAAGAGGGATAATGCGAACAAGGAGCTCTTACCTAGCAAGCCCGCTTCATCACCGACGGCGCAAAGTCAGAGCCAAAACCAGAACGATCGGGAGAGGATCGTTGAGCCGCCTAGACAAACGACCAAATCTTCTGCCCCTCCTCCTTCCTCAAGCGGCAGCGGTAGCGCTAGCGCCAGTAACAGCGCGGCGGCTCGAATGGCCCACGCTCTTCCACCTCGACCAGGAGCTAATGCCAATGCTCACGCCAACGCGAAGGGGTCTCCTGCACCTTCGACGCCGGCACCAACCTCTTCGTCGACTGCACCCACAAAGCCAAACTCAGGATCTGGTGCCGGTGGCGGAGGCGGTGCAAAGGGCGGCTCAAGTCTCGCCATGAGGATGGGTCCTGCCCCAACAAGCGCGGGAGCTAGTCCCAACAACGGTAATGGCCGTGGCAACGCCTCGTCCGCTTCGCCTCTGCCGAACCGACCGTCTCCTACTCGATCTGCTCCGTCAAATATAGATAATAACGGTAATCCCAATTCTGGCGCGTCAGAGTTCCGCAAGCGGACTCTCGAAGGTGAGTAGATAGATCGTGGTCTCTCACGTCGAGACACCTCGCTCGCCGATCGATGAAAATATCATTTCTGGAGGAACCAATCACTGATTTGATGTTCTGTGTGCTTTCATGTCAAAAAGAAACAGGTACTCCAGCCCGAGAGGAATCGCCTGGCGCATCAAAGCGAATAAGGATCGATCGAGATCGACTCAGAGGTAGAAGAGACGGAAGTGGCCCTAGCGGCGGCGGTGGGAACGGTGGCAGCGGTAATGGCGGTGGAAATGGTGAAGGAGGAGCAGGAAGGATGTTACAAGCTGCGATGGGCGGGAAGCGATAGCGGTCACGTGGTCTTATATCTATCTATCTTATCAAAATGTCGTTCGATAGTCGTTGAGACAGATGATACTGTATCTGACGATGATGATAAGCAAAGCAATAATCAAGGATATGCATACTCTTATTTGTTTGTCTGCTATGTTGTTACGTCTATCCCGTCTGTCCTTGAGATCTACATGAATGGATACCGTTTTCATATCGTAGCGTATCTGACTTGTCCTTGGTTTCCTTCACTTCATGTCTATGCACGTCACTATTATATCAAGTGACCATTATGATCTGATCAATACTGTACGAGTACTATATATATATGTAAATGGACACACTGATTCACCGTTAGCTGATATCATGTAACGTCCAATGTCTTTCAGCTATAATCAGCTGTAAAGCATCATGGTTTCAATCATCGCTTGGAGAGCCACTGTTACGCTACGCTTCAGTCTTACCTACACCTAAATTGAGATTTATGATGACGATAACGATACGATCGCACCGTGTGTGTGTGTCGAAGCCAGAGTGGGTGATACATCATAATCTTCGGGATGATGATGATTATCAGTATGCGTGATTGATTGAGCTACATCACCCCAGTGCGAGAATACAGATACAGATAGGAGCGGTTGGGTTGAAGAAGAATTGTAGCTGTGCTTGCCAAGGTGAGCCTCAGATACCCCACCCAGTCACTTGTCAGCTCAGCCAGAGAGTGGTCCGGTGTGATAAGCAGATTGAAACTATCGGTCTGAGCACTGATAACCTTTCGAAGAGTTGATTTGGTATCATGCCATGCCATATCATGTACATACGATTGATTCTTTCATTCGCTCGCTGCCTCGCTCGCTCATCGTCCCCTTATTTCAGGACCAGGACGATACATGCCGCAGCCCAGGGCATGCCGATTTCCACAGTTGTATCTCTATAAGATCTCATAAAGAAAGAGATGGACAACAACTCTATGCGATTGCACTCTATCGCCTGACACCCTGGTTCGTCCTCGTTGTTCCTCGTCGAGCGTTGGCTACATAAGGAGGGTGGACGGATAGGGTGGAAGGTTGAGCACGGGGAAAGGAGCGATAGAGATATGAATGCAGGGTGTAGGGGATCGAAGAAGAGAGTCAACAGATCAGCGCCCGTTTCGTCAGTCACGAGTTTATTTCCCAATCTTTATGCGATACAGTTGCCGGCCCGCTCCCACCCGAGCGATAACGGGCTTATGCGATTACATCACAATCCGCTTTGAGGGACGAGTGGAAATCCAAAGGCGTGGCGTGGCGTGGCGTATTGCAAGGAAAACCCCGACTCACCTCGCTGGATAGTAGCTCTTCCTCGCGCAGCACCGATACCTCGTCCTCTCATCGCGTTGGGTCCTACTCGCTTGAACCTGTTAAAAGGGAGGGCAAAGAAGAGTGACAAACAGAAAGATAGTCAGCTTCCAAGCTCTGTACCAGCTGTACCTCTTGATCTGCTCTTCCATGAGTGCAATGAATTCTGCTTGAGAAATTCTGCCACCAGCGAAGGTGAGGGGCAGGGGAGGGGACTTACATAGGTGCGTTGGCAAGAAGATCAGGTACGATAACGAATCGTATCTGTAATCGAACAAATCACCAAGAGAGCGTGAGCGTGAGCGTGAGATCAGCAAGACCGTTCGCATTCGCAGCCTTTTCGCCTTTTCGCTTTTCGCTCCTCCTCATCCTCCTTCATCTCGTTCTTCGATGATAAAGCGACAAGGTAGTTGATGTAATTCAGATAGTACACGTACCATGCTTCCTCGAATGTATACTTGCTCTAACTGCGATACTCGACCATCTCGGGCGGTGACGGTGATTTCTCGAAGGGCGATATTGAGCGAGTCTTCAGCTGTTTTGTTCGCGTTACCCATGGGTTAATTAGTTACAATCGTAATTGAGCCGAGTGATATAGCGATCCAGCAATCCAGCGATCAGCGATGATGTTGAAAAGATGTGTGAGACATGTGTGGGAGATGCGTGACAAAAACAGTCGAGGATGACGGGATAGTGGTCAAGGTCAAGTCAGTCAATGGTCAGTCATGTTTCCTCTCTTCATCGCGAACGCGAAAGAGAGTGTAAAACCCACCTTCCATCAATTTCCCTCGGTACATCTGCAAAGTCGCAATAGACCATATCAGCTTGATTTCTATGCTAGTCCTCCAGCCTGTATACATGTTCCCTTATCTAGATGTCACGCACCTCTCCGGTCTTGAGCTCCACAGTCACGACATGACCCAAGGATTCATGGAGAAGTTTGACGGGAACACCGAGATTGGCCATTTTTGCTGAAGTAGTCTGATCACGGGTCTGTTATTTGTTTTGAGGGACGAGCCGGGCCGAGGTAGGGAGGGACTACGTGTACGGCTGATGTAGAGGTAGAGGTGAAGGGACGAAGGTGTGACAAAGGTATAATCGTGTATATACAGGCGGTGAACGTATATACCGAATGTGTTTTTGAGATATCTCGCAACGAGCGACAACGTCTGTTGAGCGAGACGAGGATGGGATGCCAGTCAATTCAAGGAAGGGGATATGCATG
Source organism: Kwoniella sp. CBS 6097 (assembly GCA_036287355.1). Classification (NCBI taxonomy): domain Eukaryota; kingdom Fungi; phylum Basidiomycota; class Tremellomycetes; order Tremellales; family Cryptococcaceae; genus Kwoniella; species Kwoniella sp. CBS 6097. Next base: position 487,169 of record CP143077.1, read on the forward strand.
CTAAGTGGGAGGAAGCAATAGATTTGAGCGTAACGAGCGTAACACGAAAAGATGGGGGGAGCGTATATGTAGTTGGTCATCTTGGATTTGTGGTGGATTTGTGGCAGTGTTACTGTTCCTGGAATATACTATGCCGGTGGAGGTGTTCCAATGCTGATCCCGAACCGAGGAATGACCATCATCATGATGCGATCATGCGATCATCATGGCATGACATCCTCAGCCTCAGCCTCATCCTCATCCTCATCCTCATCCTCATCCTCATCCTCTCTTGTCAATACCAGCATATGCAAGCACACATCAAAGTATACTGCTCACCATCAAAATAGATACTCAGATGGAACTCATAAACATTTCATGTCGGTTGATGCATCCGTCAAATAATGATCCTGTCCATCGGTCGGGGATCGGGACAGGAGCTATAGAGAGGAATTAACGTAAAAACAGATCAAAGAGGAAAGTGGGAACATTGGTATTCCTCGTAAATGATTGAATGATGATGTAACCCATGTAACCGGATCGGTCCCGGATGTTTTGGTCTATCTATGCACATGGAGCTGGAGCAGTTGAACAACAACAAACCCCCCAGCTCGGCTCATCTCATCCATGGATCACTCTACTACTCGTACTGGCATCAATCTCTTCCTTTCCTTTCCTTCCTTGTTTTGATTACACAACACTACTTGGCTTTTCATCTATACCGAGATCATTGAATTCTAGGTATTACTCGTGCCAGCAGCATAACTCTCAATCGCTTCTACCCGCACACACCAACTCACAAACAGACAATATCCAATATGAAGTCAGTAGACGAAGTTGTCCATGATTTCAACGGTTCGTAGAGCTCATCCCCTCTCTTTCTTCCCGATCATCATGTCATCCTGCACCTGCCGTCACTCATGTGACCTCGGAATGATCTACCCACCAGGGCTGCTATCGTAGCTACCCATACATCTGTACGCTTAAACGTGCACTTGCTGACATGATTCTTGCGGAACTGTATCGTAGAAATCGTCAACATGACTGCTGACGTGAGTATCAACGCAACGTACCGCCAGCCCATCCCCAACCTGACGCGACCCAGCCCAATCCTTTCCATATTTGTCGATTATGGTGAAGCGCTCCTCGCTTCCCATCTACTCTTGTATTTCTCTTCATGTAGAAAACCTGGGAAGCCACCCCGTCTCATGCGTTATTGATCCTTGAAGAAAAAGCACTGAAGCTTCTCCTTTGATATCTATCAATATCGTATAGGAGCTCGACGCTTTCCTCAAGACCGAGGGATCCGAGTCGACTGGCTGGTCGAAAGACGATGGGTCTGGAGAATCGATCGGACATGAATCCGGAAGGAAGATTGTCGATATCCTCAAGCGGAACCCGGATAAGGTGAGTCCAGGCTTCCAAGCCTCACATTACCAAGATCGATCTTGCTATGTTGGAACTGGTTTTTCCTCTTCCTCGACGAGACCAACTTTCCCTTACTGTCCCGACTGCATGTCCTGGCTTCGTTGCGTCTGACGAGCAGTGGACTATAGACTATACAATACTGACCATAGTCATGACTCGTGCATCGTACGTCCTGTAGGACCCGAGCAAGTACACGGACGAAGACAAAGAACACATGCGACGTGTAGTCTCGTACTGCAAGAGACACTTGGCGCAGGAAGACAAGTTGAAAGAGAGCAAGTCACCCGAAGAGCTCGAAAAGACTAAATCTACCCGAAGCTTGAAAAACTGGGTGCGTCATCCCTTAACCCTCGACGTCTATGATCGATCCCACATCTGTCTGCGTTGGTTTGAAAGCTGATTGGGTGAAATAATGTGGTGATAGGGTCACGATCCCCTCAAGACTCTTCCTGGAGGTCAGAACAAATCGAGCACTAACGCCAAGCCTGCTTCGTCCAAGGGCGGAGCTAAGCCAGCTAGCAAGAAAGCTGAAAAGCCCAAGTCGAAGGGTAAACCTCAAGCTCAAGCTCAGACTGAGAAGAAGGAGGATAAAGTAGAAGAAGGCAAAAAGGCTGAAGAGGAGCCAAAAGCGAAAGAAACGGCTTCTGAGAAACCCAGGTCGAAGGGCAAGGCTGTCAATGCTGCTGCCAGCGACCAGGCTGGTGCTAAGGCCGGTGCTGAGGCGGAAGCGGGATCACCCAAGAAGAAGAGCGATGATGCTGAGGTTGGTGAAAAGCGAGAAGCTGAAACTGCCGAAGCTGAAACCGGGGTCGAGGCAAAGAATGATAAGGCTAATGGCGAGAAGGGGAAGAATGGAAATGGAAATGGAAGTGGAGCTGCTATTGGTAAACCACCTAGTAAGAAGGCCAAGTGAGTGGGAACTATAACTGCAGCAGGATAATACATGGGAATCAGGCATTGTGCTGCTACCCTTGTTTCTTCTCCAATTCTCTTCCTCTCATTGGCTTGATGGAGCAACACACGACTAGCCGGTGTCTCAACTCCTCACCTTTGCTTCGTAGAGTATTAGACCTGTGGGAGCATTAGGCTGATCATGGCGACTTACAGGACCACCAAAGAACCTACTGAACCTACTAGGAAGCCGCCTAGCCGAGGCGTCAAGAAGGCCTAGTGTGGCTTGGTATAGCGAAACGACGACGCTTGAGAGATCGGGTATATGACTATGAGGTTTATTATGTTATAAAATGAAGTTTGAATTGGGTTCGACTTGACAGACGGAACAATCATTTTAGCAGTACACGTGCAATGCATACAGCGTAAGAAGTGAAGTATGAGATCCGAGAGTTAAATTTTCGAGACAGGAATGTAATGCCGAGACAGAAATGTAATGTCGTTTGGGGTAGATGATCTCCATCTCTTACTTTGCTTCGACTGTGCTGTGATGAAGGATAAAGAGTTCCATAGACGACTTAGTTGGTCGATATTTTGGAAGAGGAAACGCAACAGGAAGGGAGAACGGCTCGTCAGCATCACCAAGGTTCAATAACGCACTGGCACAGCTCGAGAAAGTAACAACGATGGTTTTGCTCGCGACGAAATATGAACGGACTCAACAAACCTTAGGGGCACCATTATTCGATTCTAGTACTTCCGAAATCCATGCGTTCCGCTTCGATTCGTGAATTGGGTGAAGGTGGAGCGGGCTGTGCTGCCTTGTGATACTTACTATATTGCTGTGTTTCTGATGATATATTGTATACATCTCGGCTGCGTCACTTATATTCAATCTAATACTAATAATTCACAGCCATCTCATCCAGCTCGAGGAGTTTCGACACGTTACCGCCTTCGGGCCACCATTTCGTCCCACCGAGGCTCCTCGAATTCCTGCCTATCCAGGATTGGACACCCCTCGTCGCTCACTTGCTTTGGTTCATGTGTTCTACCCTACCAAGATTGCCATCTTCATATCATCCGCATCCGCGGCTGCGTCCGCGTCCGCGTCCACTCCCTCTCTTCAAGCTCGAGCTTCAGCTTACAAAGAGAGATAATCCCTGACTTCAGCCTCGCTGAGCTTCCTGAACGTAGGCGGTAATCTCTCTCCTGATTTCTCTTCCATCTGCTCAGCGGTAGGGACAGTGATCACGCCCAATTCGATAGTTTGCTCGGTCATTTGGCCTTCGAAGCCTTCTTTCAACGTCAAAAGGGCCGTGTGGATCGCATCTTCGAGCGAGAGGTCGTCGTTGTATCTGAGAGCGGGGGCGCACGATTAGTATCAGCATCCGCATCAGCAGTAAAAACAGGAGATCGAGCATTGTTTTGTGTCAAATTCCGCGTTCATAATGACAGTAGAAATGGGAATTGAGCGAGACTCGAGATCGGTTTCGAGAGATCATGTCCCAAAAAAAAAGGGGGGTATTAGATCAGATCAACTTACCGCTTCTCCAAGAAAGTCTTGGCGTTTACCATGTTCTTGCCGATCGCACTGGCCTTCCAAGCCCAGTATGAGCCTGAAGGGTCGATCTGCCATAAGGATTGACCTCGGTGGGCGTCCCAGCCTGCGATCAGGAGTGAGATACCGTACGGTCGAACACCACTGTGAAACAATATACAGCAAGACATGTATACAAGACTGTCAGCTTCTGTTGCGCCACGCTGATCATGTGGTACCATAAACGAAGAGACCACGATGTGGAGACTGTCCTGGGCATATTTCGCCCAGTCACCACGATAAACTTCCTCTGCCGAGTAGAGCAAGGAGCAAACGCCCTTTCTTCCGTAGCAACACCAAGTAGCCTGGAGAGAGCTCGATCATAATATCGCAACCACTCACCCGGACTGAGTAGCCTTCTGCATAACACCCGCAACTTCCTGCACGAGCACCTTGGTAGGCGGGTACTCTCCATACACCTTCCAATAAGCCTGAGCAATCTTCCTGGCTTTGGCTACCAATACCCTGAAATCGGGTCCCATGCCAGAGTAGACAAAGCCGATATTGGGACATATCGGCGCTACTTTTTCGAGAGCGGAAGTGTCGAGTAAGAGTGAAGGGGCTTTCTTCTCTGTTGCTACTACGATACCGTTTGTGGCTGTAGGTTTGAGGCACACATTTGGTCAGTTCTGTGTTTTAAATATAGCGTATTGGCACTAAGCTATTTAAGTTATTCGAGAGATCGAGGTGAAAGTAGTGGAAGAGATAGTGGTTTCACCGAAAAGGCGCCTTCCGGTGCAGTTTTGACAAAACATCGTAGTTCTTGACAGACTCACCCTTGATACCCAAAGAGGTCGTACCACCCGACACAGCCGCCAAAGCATGTTCGATCTGTACAAGCTTTCCAGAGGGAGAGAAGGTAGTGAGGGAGAAACTATCGGAGAGAAGACATGGTGAGTGTCAGCAGATCCATAGCACAGACCAAGGCAGACTCTCCAAGGAGCGTCATGCGTTAATTACTGCGGCACGTCATTCCGGTATGTATGTATACATAGCGACTTGAATGTAAACCTTGACGAGCCGTGAATCAGGAGAGCAACGATGGACTAAAGGGACCGGTCAGCGTCAAGTCTAAGTATCACTCACGAGTAAGCACCGCCGCTTGAAGGTCCGGACATGTTGCGTTATACGTTCGAGGTTGGGTTCTGATCGTTTCCGAGAAAGGTATCAAGTTATTGTAGTTGTGCAATCGGAATTGAGCCTGAGGTTGCGGTAGATTATGATGCTATCTGATACGCTGTTCGCTGTCAAAGCATCGAGAGGACTACATGTTGAGTGTTGAATAGGTTTGTTCGTTCACGATAGAGTAGAGTGACGCTTGCGACACACATACAACGCTCGTTGACGCTGACGCGCAGAACAAGAGAGGTTCAGTTACGTAATGACAGCTCACACCGTTCCACTCACGTGGCAATCTACTCGACAAGCCTAGCTAAGCTGTTCTTATAATTACAGCACGAGCCTCATTATGGGCTGCTATCACCGTTAAGTTGCTCTTATACGTATGTGCACCGATTTCTAGACAGTCTGGTCCATACTCCTGTACTGGTACAGTATATATCTCTCGCAAGCTAATAGAACGTCTGGTATCGCCGCGCTCTCTGATCATTATCAGGTCAACCAAACATCAAGTGATCAAGTGGCTCGCGTGTCATACCCCACTGGATCCGTACTATTGCACGCACCCCGAAGAACGCGGTTCTAGTGTCTGATATCAAGGTGAATACTGATTTTCGACCTAGCAGCATGAAAGGCTTGCGTGGAGACCTCACATTAACAGTATTTAGTATACTGTATGCTTGGTGATTGAAAACGGCATAGCTGGCAAGGTTGTTTCTCCGCCGGTACGAGGTTACGCAATGAGCAAACAATACGCTCGCAATGTTCCCTTTCGCAAGCTGGTGAAGCACATGTCACATGTCACATGTCACAACAAGCCCAAAGCTCAAGCCCAAGCTAGCTATCGGGTTACTCATCTCGTATCCAGAGCACCTAGTGCTTTCAACCTCACTGTGCCTCGTTGCCTCGGTGCCTTGGGTATCAACGCAGTCTTAGACCGAGCATCCCTTTTACTGACACTGATGTATATTTACTGATGGAGTTGCATCAGAATGATCGGATTTGGCTCAAGCAGATGGAAGGAAGACAACGGAGATTCAAGCTAACCTGAGTCTGTCACCCCCAATCTCGGTTTCAAAGGCTTACTTGCGAAGCACTCTAGCACTGCAGCAGATCTCAGAAACCTCAAGATCATATGTATTCTACAGGATACCGTATACTCTGCCTCGTCCTGACTCTTTGCCACGTTACCGTGACTCGACCCAAGATGTACTGTATTTCATCCTGAGTGCCACCAACCGAACTTCTGATCCATGACACGATGGCGTTTCAAGCGCGTCGGACTGCTACTGTGGATCAGTTCATCATTGCAACCGCTGCCTTCTAGTTATTGGAGTGGATGGCTGTGAGTCCATGCAACTATGCACGGGACCTGACGAACCATGGCAAGCTACAGTGATGTGCTGATCGACGAACTGCATATGTGAATCAAGGTAGGTCATCCCCGTCGTCATCGCCGCAGCACGTGCCACATACACAGATGAGTGGGTGCAGGTCGCCAGCGTCCATACATGGCTCTTCGGACATCTATGCCCAACACTGACATTGTGAATCCTGTCATCTCTATCGTCCACAGTAAAAAGCCCGCCAATGGGTAATGAAGAGATGAATATCAGTCTTGAGGGTAAGCTCGATACCGTACCCCCCAAGCCGGAGCATATGGGAAGTATTAACCCCCGAAAAAGAAGTACGGGTAGCATGAGCTCAAATACCAATAGCTACGATTAAGAGCCCATTGAAATGCTGCCGAAATTGACGGCCAACGACGAGAAGAAACGTGAGTGCCCTCTTGCTAAATTTCCATAGCGCCGGCCTGAGGAGAGATGGATCTCTGCTGATTGATATCGACATACAGTATTGCTCTGGACAGCCTAGCCTGATAATGTTTTGAAATGTGCGAACCTGAACAATCACAAGGGTACTCGTGCGAATACGGTACGAATACACGCGGACAGAATGTATCGAAAGATCCATCACAGTATGATAGGTGAAGAAGAAGCAGGAAGAAGTAGAACGATGATTTCAAAGGAGAAAATAAGTAGTTGGACACAAAACACGATCGTACCTGACCAGTTCTCTGTCCAACAATTTTATCATTCTTTTGAATGCCTTACAGTACCCCATCTCAGCTATCACAAAGCAGAATACGGTACATACAGTACTGGATGGTCAATCGCCAACGCTATTGATCTTTGTCCGATCTCAACAATATCATTTGCTTGTATCAGAATCTTGTGAGTTATAATCAATCGCCCTCATTGATAATAATACTTTCAGTGATGTTCAGTGGTATTCAGTTTCCTACAGAATCCGTCTGTCTATCGCCAACTCGGACGCCATATTCTCCTATCCTTGTTTGCTAGTCGCTCCCGTGCCGTGATACATACTTATGGTGTCCATTCCGTTTTAAACCCATGCATATACTGTACCGACATCAGCTGGGGTGGCCGTACCCAAGCGAGGCGTCATCAAGACCTTGAATGCTGGGATTTCCTTGTTTGCTGAAAACATCCTTCGAATGCACCCGTGTCTCTTCTAGTAGGTGCGAGGCGCCGCGCGCAGTCGAGTCAGCATTGATCTGAATTTGTTCAAGTCTCAAGTCTTCGCAGTTCAGTGAATATATGACGTGTTGTACACGAGCAGGAAGTCAGTGTCGTACAGTGATTGGTCTCGTATTATCGCCAGACACAGAAAGAGATGCAATGTCAGATGCATATACTCATCATGTGTTCTCTGTTCCCTTTCTGCTCTCGAAGCATTCCCGTTTCTTTCGATGAATCTTATGCTACGATTCCATCTCTTCCAATCACGATATCAATATCAATATCAATATCGACCCCCTTCCCCCTTGTTTTCCAGGCTTGTATTTCTTCATCTTGCCATTTGCAAATCGGACGCCGGAGCCGATATTCGAGTGATTTATACCATATCGATCATCGAGGGATCCTGTTGCATTCCATGTGTGTGCGAGTGGGCTCAGCAGGGAGAGCACAGTAGAATCCTATCAAGGTCATGGAGAACAGTAATAGTAAGAAAAAGTACCGCGAAAATCAGCTTTCTGACTAGGACCAAATGACGAGCGAGTCGTTTTGTTCGGAGGATATGTTCGTTCAGCTAACCTAATGATTGCATGCTCTTAAACAGCGCGGCGCTGGCAATGGCGAGCTGACACAATTCAGGCAATGGTGTTAGCGTTGATAATGTAAGCAAATCCCCTGGCTCTCAAAGCATAGCCTGTGCGTTCAGAAGCTCCAGACCCCGGGCAAAGGCCGCAAGCAAAGCTCGTACTTGATGTCTATGATCGGGAGACCAAGCACAAAACACAAACACACCTTGATACAAGACTTGCCGCCTTGCGGCGTTACTCGGCACAACTCTGTATCGGGCGATTCATCGGAATTCCGTCTCGAGTCAAAAACGTATCTGCGATGTACAGAAAAAAAGTTAAAGATCAGCACAGTCACAGTCACACCTGCTGAAGCCCTTCTCTGGATAGAATGAGAATATGCTCACCGAGCACTGGGAGCCTCCTGAATGACATGATCCAGATCCAGAATGAGGAGGCGGAAAAGCAAACGGGATCAGCACGATGTTCATTTTTCCACCTATCAAAAGCAGCAGAGCCACCATGCAGACATGACATAGTGGCCACCAGTAAGGGAAACAGATGTGTGTGTGTGTGTGTGTGTGTGTGTGTATGGATGAGCTGAGCTGCTCGTTACTCACAGCTACGAAATCGGCCACCGTTCGATGTTGTTCAGGCCTAGGAGCGTTGACCGTGCTGTCCGATCGAGGTGGAGGGATATCGTTGACGCCCTTGGCGGAGGACGAAGGGTCCGAAGATGTGAAAACGTCTGTGATGGCCATTGTGATTGACGTGGTCGCTGCTGACGAAAGATGATCTGCTGAAGTTGTAGCTTGAATACTAACGAAGTTGATAGAGTGTTATAAAGGCAAGCAAATGTCGATCGAGATCATCTTAAAACCTAGCCCTCGACCCCGCTTCGCCAGACCGGTTAGACGACTTGTCGAGGTAGAAGGGAGAGATGACGTGAAGCCACGTGGAGATAGTACTGCACAGGAAATAGGCATGTCGAGCCGTTCCCTCGGTTAGGTGCGCGCCTATTCTATCTAGCCTGACTTTTTGGCTCGTTATGGATTTCCGACATTTCGTTAACTACAGCTGCAGTATCTTTCCAACGAGAGACGAGAGACGAGACATTTACGTTCAGTTAGTCGGTTGCACATCTGTCCAAAATAATTTCCCATCCCATTTTGACTTTGCTCGTTCGACCGACCGACCAACCAAAAATTCTGGCTCTTATCTCACACTTGGACTCACTATCCATCGTACTCCTGGTCTGAGCAGGTTTGCTTTACAGCGGCAAGGTATATATCGCCAACAGTCAACAGCGACTCTCTCTACATATTTCGATTTGGTTTTGGCAACATGCCCATCAAGCCAGCTGCGAGGAATGTGTTCAACTATAATCGGGCGATCCCCCGTATGGTGAGTTTTGTGGTGTACTGATCTTCTCTCAAAAAGGAATCAATGTAGCGTAGCGTGACCTAGAACTAGAACGCTGGACTCTGTACTGGGACTGATATTTTCGAACGCGATTCTCATTGTGTAGAGTTGGGCGCCCGAGAACTTGTTCAACTTGTGGCAACGTACGGCCTCTGAATCACCCATAAAACGGACACACGATTTCACTCGAACAAACTCAACTCCGTACCAATTACGATTCACCGCCAAACGCCTGATACGAGGCTATCACGGAGATCATATCGGTTATACGAAATTCTCGAGATGGTATATGCCTGAAAAACTCCCTGCGATCCATGAGTCGTCTTCGTCTGGTTCTGGTTCTGGGTCAGGTTCCGGAGCTGGGTCGGGTGGACTGGAGATTAATAAATGGGTTGAAGGACGAGAGAGGGCCGGTGGAAGATCAGCAGATGAGAAGAGATCGAAGAGAAAAGAAAAAGATTCAAAGGCTCCGATTGGGACTATGCTGTTTGCGGACGTTGAGAGGAGATTGGACGTTCTGATTTTCAGAGCGTGTTTCGCCCAGAGTGTATGGGAGGCTAGGCGATATGTCGTACAAGGGCATGTCAAGCTCAATGGACAGCAGGTGAGTGCAGTCCCAAGCTCCAAATCCCCAATTCCTCTCTACTCATTCTCCAGATGTTGGGAACAAGCGGTCTCTTGGGTGGTGCAGTCCAGCGAGACTCGTTATCACATTTCGCCGAGTTTGATTGAGCCTTTGATCCCGTACTAAATTATATTACGTCCATCTATCCTATTAGATCCGAAACCCCAACGTAATGCTTGAGCCGGGAGACCTCTTTTCCGTCGACCCCAAAGCTATCGTAATGCTCCAACCTCCTACCGCTGCCGAGTCGACATCATCATCATCAACGCCTGCCGAAGGTGAAGCCGCTGCTGCTGAAGTAGTAGAGGGTGAGACGCCTGAAGAAGTAGGCGCTACCGCCTCTGCATCAGGAGATGCCGACTCATCCTCACCTACCGAAGCTTCCGCTGCTTCTCAAACGCCCACATCCACCTCACCAGCCGACATCCAATCCTCCTCCTCTTCTGCGTCGTCATCAAACGGAACTCACTTCACTCTACCGGCTTATGCTTCCCCTCACATCTTCGTACCGGCTTACATCTTACCTTCGTACTTGACTTGTTCGGCAGTCTATGTCCGACACCCCACAGCTCGAAGAGGGTATTCTGAAATCCCTTCGCCCTACGATGCGGGTGGTGAATTGATGTCGCTTGGTTGGGAGTACTTTAAGAGGTCTATGCCCAGAATGAGGAATAAGACTGGCAAATGGCCCAACCCATGGGGCGGATATGGCAAGAAGTAAGGGACGCGTAGGTGAGGCTCAGGTCAGACGAGATCATGTTGACTCGAATGGAGTGAGAAAGGTCGAAGCGGGAACGAGAACGGAAATCTTTCTGGCTATCAAAGATAGCTAGCTAGTGATTGATCGTAGTCGAGCTGGGAGAGCGATCTTGTTCTAGTGGTTCAGAGCACAGCATAGTCATAGCTTGCTAGACTTTTCACTTTGGGAAAAACAGCATTTTGCATATGTCAGATGAGGATATCATTCTTCTCTCACGGAGCGCGAGAGGCCTTCTGTCTCTCGTCGACATTTTCAAACGCTTATCAACCACCTACCAAGATTTTCTTGTTTTGACATCCTTCAGTCCGCTGAGGCGTAAACAAGCACGCTGCATTTTGCACTTGATCATATAGAGAGAGACATCGACTGACACGATTGAGGACCGTCCTTCTGAGCACGAACACCGCAATGTGATTGGTTCCTCCAGACCGCTTGCAATGCTTGCATCTGTAGACCCATACCGATTCTTGCAGGCTGATCAGGATGATATACACTACATGAACATAGCATGACCCGAATGGATGACTCGTCTATACACGGTAAGATGTTATGGGTGTGATTTGGTGAGACCTAAACCTAAGCCTGAGGCACTTGGCGTGAATGCGAGGTCATACAGTAGATATATTCCGCGTATACAATGGGAGGATGGGTAAATGGTACAATTCTATCTAACGTGATTTCATGAGTCCGCTCGGTACGATCGATCCAAAGCGTGAAAACACACACATATATGTATATATACACAAATCTCGAACAGGGAAGAATAGGAATATTTGGCCGCTCTTCACTTGTTTGGCTACAAAGGCCGGATGGAAAGGTCCTCTCCCCGCCTATAACATCCTCAACCTCATTCCATCCCCTTCTTCAGCTTCATCCTCGATCCCCATAGCTCTCTGAGCCTCTCTCTCCTCTTCCCAATCGATCCCTTCCCCTCTTTCCATCACTCTGAGATAATACTTGTTAGCGCTTTCACTCAACCCCTCGGGGAGGATTAACTCCCTCCTCTGTTCAGTCACCCCTTCAACTTCACCTGCACCTTCACTAGCTTGATTGCTAGGTTCAGGTTGGGAAGGCTGCATCTCATTCACCATGACTCTCATACTTCTTTCCCTCCTTCGTATAGCTCTTGCTCGAATTGCCTCCCACTCCGGGATCAAAGTCACGAACCACAATGCAACAGGTAGAAGTAACTGCGTAACGATCCACATTGGTCTATCCCGAAGTTGAGTGGGCCTTGTGAATATCGTTGGTGAATTGAGAGAGGGGGGAGGCAAGCGGAGTTCAGCAGAATCTGTCTGGAGATGAATACGAGGAATGAGCGATGCGAGGGTGGTCGTAGTGGTACGGCGCTGAGTACGAGTGAGGGTTGCTATGGGTCGCGGGTTGACATTGGCAGCTGGCTGTTGTTGATTTTGATGATGATTCTGGTTATGTCCGACGTCGACTGGCTGATTCGGTCGATTGGGATGGCCTCCAGCGATATCACCTTGATTATTCGCTCCGCCAGCAGCGGCAGCACCTTGATCTGCACCACCAGCGTCATCTGCAGCCCCAGCAGCAGCAGCAGCGGCCGCGGCGGCCTCTCTCGCCCTGATCTCCCTATTATGTCGATTGATCTGTCCATACACTTCTACAGCCCACCAACCACCAGCGAACCCACTGATCACCCAGAACCTATAGTCATCCCACCTCATATTACGCGTCAACATCCAAATCATCATGATATTCTTGATCAAAGAGAAGAACACGTTGGACAGAACCGTCAGGGGGATTGCTGGGATTCGAAGCCGGAAAGTTCGACGATAGATGACTCGGGTACCGGGTTGGCCGGTTGTAGTGGGTGTTGGAGTGGGAATTGGCTGTTGAGCGGTTGTAGTGGTGTTGGTTGATGCTGAGGGATGAAGTTGAAGTAGAGATTGGCGTAGTAGACTGTTCAAGTGAGGGATGAGGAAGGTTATTCGGAGATAAATCAAAAGGTGGGCGAGCTGCGATGGGGTCATTTCTTGCGATGGCGGCAGGGTGAGAGTGTATGTCGCGCCGCTACAACGTATGACGCAAGACGAATGTCAGTCTGAGAATCACGAGCTTCATTTCAGTCTCCGTCAGTGAAGAAAGCTCACTCGACTTCTACGTCAACTTGCTCCTCTCCTTCTGTCGCCCAGATCCTTCCTACAGTGCTGACCCATATATCTCCAATCTCCTTCTCGAGTCCATCCCTTCCAAGCTTCTCCCAAACACCCTTCAGATTAGCCTCATCATCACCCTCAAAAGCCTCTTCCCATCTCCCCCATCCATCATCGGCCTGAGACTCAGCTGCGAATATCCTGACAACGGACATCACAGCTCTCCTCGCTTTGTCTTGACTTATAATAGGCGGTGGTACCGTATCGTCCCATTTCAATGGATCCAAATTGAGCAGCTTGAAAAGATGGTGTCGGGATGTGAATAGGAGGTAATGGATCGTATCGGACAGTGCTAGCGAATTGACAGAGCTTCGGTTCCCGCCACCGTAAACTGATGCTGATACAGGAACTGGGAAAGAGTCGAGCTGAGTGATAGGCGGTACGGTGTTGAGTGCAGGGGGAAATGTCGTTGCGGGATGATGTAGAGGTGACATTGGCATGGGCGTCATGGGTATTCTTCTCGCCACGAGATGGAAGACGTATACGTGTTCCGGGTCGGTAGTCTGCACAGCGCATTCAACCAGATAAATCAGATCAGCTTGTGTGTACGTTTGATGAGCACTACTCAGCCGATACTGACCTTTCCAACAACATCTCCCAAGGTCTCATGATCCCTTACGATCCTACCATGATAAACCATCCTCATACCTTCTTTCTCCCAAAATCCCGCACCTTCCAACCTCCCACCTACAAGATCATCTTTGAGCTCTTGTACAGTTGTAGAACGGGGTAAAGGGTACCCTTCCTTTCTCCTTGATCTATGGCCACTGTCCCCAAATGGCGTTTGAACGCTAACCCGTATCGTATCGCCGTCATTTGTGTTCGTATCGTGATGAGAATGGATATACGGGGCCCTATGCCTTAAGCCAGAGGAAGAGGCCGATGATGACTGGTCTGGCACTTCGGCAGTAGGGGTCGTAGCGCCCGGTCGAGGGTGATGGCGGAATGTCGTGCTCAAGCTAGGCGACGAGGGAGGCAACGGCGAGGTGTCCCCGTTATGATGAGGATGCGGATGAGCGTGAGGATCGGTCTGCATAGCGAATGTGCGGGGGATTTGATCGTTGCCGTCAAGGCAGATATAGTGATTCGATTTCCTGGTCACCTGGACGAGTCTTCTTCACCCATAAATTCTGAATTTCACTTTGGAGCTTGATAGAAGAATGGCTCGAAAGATAATCTAAATCAGTCTATCTACATGACGTGGAGAGGATGCGATACAGCAGCTGCTGCAGTTACAGTTACAGATCACCGCAGTCAGACTTAACCTCGTTTCGGATATCGCCACCCGCCTGGTGACACTGTATCAACTCGGATATACCGCTTTAGGCAAGTGACTCAGGAGAAGGCCACGTGTAAAACACGAGACAAAGTGGTCAGAGGTCCACCGTTTGAGTTTGTCAACAAACCAAACCAAACATTCACTTGCACCAGGGCATCCAAGCGGTCGCGACTATCTTTCTTTGCATTGGGTTGATCCACGAGTTGACTAAGAATGCTCTTCTTGATCTGATCTGACACAACAGCTTCTGCTTCTTGACCCCAAATCAGCCTCGTCATAACCTATCTTGGACCCACTTATCACACCGTGAACCAACTCCAAATTTAATAGCGAAACCTACATAGATTACATTGCGACATAAGCGATCACACCGTCTATCGACCACGATGTCGGCGGAAGTATCAGACGAGTGAGTAGACATCTCTTTGCCCAGACCATCGGATTCAGTTTATGGTGCTAATCTAGGCAATTGGTTATCTGCCGTGGTTCATCGTAGGCCTGATCTGTCGATGGCCCCGCTGTCTGCCGAGCTGTCTACGATCAACGTCCAGCTCATGAATCATGGTTGGGCTAAGAAGCCTTTGGACCTATCTGCTTTGGGCACGAAAGAGCATAATGAGGTAGTGGGGGTGTTGTTTGACTTGCTCGGCTCCAATGTAGTGCGTGCAGCAACCCTTTTTCTCTTCCATCTTTTTCATTCTCTGCTTCGGAAAGATGGTTATATGTTAAATCCCAAAGATGCTGATATGTCTCGAATTCTGCCTCACAGAACAAAGTCAACACCCTCGAAACGATGGCAAGCCGGAATCGTACAATAGCATACGAGAACGAGCGTCTAACGAAAGCTTCGAACAGTCTACGATCGCAAGTAGTCCGAGCCGAATCAGAAATGGCAGCTTGGAAAGTACGTTCTGCCGAACTTGAGAAGAGATTGGCGCTTGAAGAGGGCAAAACGAAAGAATTGAGGGAGGAATTGAGCAGAAGTCGGAAAGCTACCGAGGGCGTCAGAGTCGCCGCGGGAGTGGGTGCTGTCCTTTCTTTTCAACCTCTCGACGATACATTCAGGCTCCTATCCGCTTGCCTGCCATGTCGACTGCGTAAAGACCGGTGAAGTACTAATTCGCGTTGTTGGTGGCTCACAGCACGAGGTCAAGAAGATCCAGCTCAAACTCGACAAGACGCTATCACAGTTGACAAGAGCCCACGATAGCGGACCATCCCATCCCCAAAGATCACAAGGTCTGGTGCTACTGAATCCTATCCCGGCAGGCCGCATACAGCCTGTAGCGGTAAGCTATACTGGCTCTGCAGATACTCGGAGATGCAGGTGGCTGATGTCGTACACTGTATAGGCTACACAATCACCGTTGCTTGAGCAGACTTTGCGAGATCTAGTGGATATCAGGGAAAGTTTGCAAGAGGAGTCGGAAGCGTTCAGGCATGTGGTAGTGTCCACTGCTAATGGGTTGATGGAGGCTTTGGCGGCGTCCCAAGGCGAAGAGGTGAGTTGCTTGTGCTTAATTCGCAGCTCGCATCATACCCTAAGCTGTCTTGCTATCCTGAAATGGGTCCTCATGATCATGTACCAATCCCACAGTTACTGTACTGACACCCTCTCTAGCCCCCAGCTAGACTACTACAGACCCATTTCTTCTCCCAGACCACCACCACTATCCCCCGCTTCTCACACACTGCCACTCAGACATCACAACTATCATCCTCCACCTCCCATCCAAGCATCGCCAACGTCCGCCTCCAGTTGCTCATCGCTGACGTCCGCCAAAGACTCACTGACGGTGTACCGCAATATTCCCCTCATAATCAGGGGATTATCGGTCCTTCGCCAGAGGAGATCGAGGAGCAGAAACGGGTCGAGAGGGAGCAAGAGAAAGTGCGTAGGGATCTTGAAGACCGGGTCAAAGATCTGGAAGTGGACATTGTTTGTGCGAGGCAGAGGGAGGAAGAGGCTGGACGGGTTGTAGAGGAGATGGCTAGGAAAGAGCTGGAGCATGTGTAAGTCAGCTGCCCTCCATTGACCTTTCACATTCACAGAAGAGTTGCAGCTGATATTGTGGGATTCCGGTGTGGACTTGTAGGACGGCAAAAGGGGAGATGGACGAAGGTTTCAGGAAGCAACGAGAATTGCTCGAGGTGGAACGTAAGCAGGTAGCGGAGAACAAAGCGAGGTTCGAGCAGGAACGAAAACAGCTCGAGGTGAGTGTCGCCGGGCAGACTGCGGTTGTGCCATGAGAGATCATGAGTATACAACTAACGCCGGATTAATTTGTCCAGACCGAGCGACAAGCGTTCGCCGAGGAAAAGAGACAAGCAGACGTCGATGCTGTGCTTGCCCTGATCCCATCGACTCCCACCGATATCACAGAGTCCCCTGAGATGTCCGAGGACGGAAGTGAGATTGTGCAAGCGCACGAAGTACCCAGCGAAGATCAAGCAGCGGCACCTATACCTGTATCTATACCTCCCTCGCCTGGACCATCAACATGGCACCCCCACCTCCCTCAGTCGTCTTCCCCACTCTCACCAGCCTCTCATCCGCAAGTATTCTCGCCGCACAATCACAACAAAATGAGAACACCGAGCGGGAGATCAAAACCAAAGCATCACGTGGCGGCGAACCGACGTAAATCAGTCAAGACCCCCTTATCTCGCTTAGTTCTCGAAAAAGCTATCAGACAGAACAGCAAAGATAGCGAGAGGCTGGGATGTAGTGTGCTAGGTGCGGAGAGGGGTCGGAAGACTAATCTTGCTAGTTCCACAGCCACGGCAGGCGGGGTGGGGACAGCTGGATCACCGTCGAGAAAGGGGAAAGAGAGGGCGACAACTAGCTCTAGATCTGGATCTGGATCTGGACTTGCGGGAAGTACGGCTGGTCGAGTGGACAAGGGGAAAATGGGTTTAGCCTCTTCGACCTTGGCTCGATCGAATGATAAACCGAGATCATCTGCCGGAAGTACAAGTACCACCAGCAGCACCAGCACCAATGCTACTAGCTCCAGTAGCAGAAGTAGTGGTAGCGGTAGCACGGACACCCACAACGCAGTGCCTGTGCCTGCAGTAACACGGCGGCCAACAACGACAACAATGCCCGCACCGTCACGATCATCGACGATAAATTCGTCTGGCGGTATAAGACAATCCACATCCGCATCTTCTAGCTCTAATGTAGGATTGTCGACAGCTGCTACTGCTAGAAGTAGGAGCTCCGGTGGAAGTGAAGGGGTGGCGAAGAAGGCTGGTACTGATCTTGAGAAAGTTGGAGGTATTGGACCTAGAGCTGCAGCTGGTGCGGCTACGAAGAAGGGTGTGTGGAGATAGTCTTGTCAGTTGTTTGATATCTGTTAAAGATGTACAATGTACAGTAGATGCATCCATACATCTCATGCAGCGTTCGCTAGGCCAAAGTCAAAGAAGCGACGACACTGCTTACAAGCATCCTTCGGGACGCAGTTGCATGGGCCATATTGAGCTGCAATGAGCGTATATTAGAGTATGTATGCATGAATGCATGAGTAGCCGGAGAATAGATCTTGAAATGGAGATTGAGATAGATCGCCACGCCACGCCACATCAATGACGCATCGGCACCACATCAAATCAAAACAACCATAGTTACGAGTTACGACGCGACTGGGTCCGAGCGTCGGGCGTAGGGTGTAGGGTAACAGCCATAACCGCAGGGATCCACACCATACATAACTAGATCTTGACTTTGACTTTGAACTCTTGTTTTCTCTTCTCCCTCTGCGTATCACCTTGATTCAAGCGTACAATACACAGTCATCAATCATGTCATCGACACCTCGAACCGAGTGAGTACAAGCATAGAAGCAGGAGCAAGAGCAAGAGCAGGAGCAGCTATAACGCAGGCAGCAGACCTGTAGTCACCTCACCGTCGGATCTTAGCTGATATAACACACGCCTGCCTCCTCGTTGTTACGCTCTCCTATGTGCTATCATGATATGATAGCCAAGCATCCACCTTCACACCCATTCATCCGTTTGAGATGGATCAGCCCAAGACATGGTGAGTTGAGCTAGCTACGTGGCTACCTTTGACCAGAGCTTTAGCCAAAGCGGTAAACGTAGCTAATCTCTTCTTTTTTGTGGTTGTGGTGTCTTGATAGGGGCGGTACTATCGGTGAGCTGATTGGTATCTCGTTTCGTGCCTCTAGCGCAAGCAGATCACAGAAGCTCAACTGACGTACATTGCCTTGCTTGTGACGCATAGGCATGATGCACTGGGACAAGTGAGCTAGAATTTCGATCAGAATGGATGGGCCCGAAGTAACGCAGCTGACGACATATCGCATTGGTGGAACCTTTTTCGCAGCGACAAGATTGTCTTCTCCAAGCGATCACTACTCGAGTTCCTCAAGTGAGCTGTAAATACCATCCCGGCTGTGAAGCAGAACGTCTAGCTCACTAGTTAATGCGAATACCTTCGGTGTACAGGTCAGCGGACATCACTGTCAACCAGAACTTTTCGGAGATTCAGAAATTGCCCAGTGAGTTTCGAGTTGCCCACTTCCCTCTTCTACCAGACATCGCATCTCTACTTAATTCGACGGAAAAAAAACGAATCATAAAGTGCTTCATCTTAGTCTTACAAGAGAACCGTGCTGACACCCTGTCCATCCGTGTAGAATACGCTACTTTCGGACGATTTTCACAGGCTGCTACGGATGCTGCTGTTGCCGATTTGGTTGATGTAAGTGTTTCGCCGAGTAATGCTGCTATGAAGGAACACCCGCCCTGCAACTCAGCTAACTATATGTATGTCCCCTCGTGCCGAAAATGTAACGTTTCGCTTACAGGCCGAGATCGGAGACCCCACGACCGACTCGACGGTCAAATCATCGCAAACAACCGTCCCTCGACCCTCACGAAAAGTGATCGACCCCCCAGGCGGCAAACAGTCCATTCGACTTTTCGGCGAAGAATACGAGGAAGAAGATGCGCTTTCCCTCGCTCCTCCCCGAGATGGTGGGAATGGCGTTGATGTGGAAGTTGAGCGATTGGAGAGGATGAGGGTTCATGCGGAGCCCGTCGTTGATGGTGGTGCGAAAATCGAGGATGAGCAAGCTTCTGGTGGTAGCAGGACGTCGAACCCGCCTGCGGGGTACAGACCTTCCAGGAAGGTCCGAGAGGGTGAGCCCACCTTTTCTGCAGATCGACACGTTCCCCGCAGTTCTCTCTTTTTGCAGCTTGGTGGCGCGCAACAGCCTCAACGACACGATCACCCGGTTCGCGGAGGAGATCATGCCGAGCTCTGTTGACAAGGCTTTCACTGTATATCTGTACTGTATGAGCGATCGCGCTGATATTCTGTCTACAATGGTTATTCATAGGTCCCGGCGGTGCTTCCCAAATGGGCGCAGCTCGTAAGTGTTCTCTAGCTCGAACCATTCGTTAGCTTCCTGCTATACATTCACCTGGATCTTTCCACTTTACTGCGTCAGCGCTGTTTCATACTGCATACTGAAGTAAAGTGATCAAGGAAGAGGCAAATTGCTGAACATATCCATGTGGTCGCTTGCTGAACCATAGTCTTCGGCGGATTCGAAGGTGAGACGGAAGAAGACCGGGCGTCGTCTCGCGCGCCTCAGGGAGGGAAGAAGCAAGTTCCCCAAAACGTGAGTGCACCAGTCCTGGCGCTCTCTGTCTCGTTACCTGTATCTGAGCCACACTATACCTCACTGTTACATCGAGGGTGGCTGGACACCGAAACTCGTTTCCGCATACGCTCCTTTGATTGTTGCTTGAGGCTCGCTCTTTGCGCCGACGCTACATAATGACAACGATAACCAAGCCATGGATAAACGACCCTTGAAAATGAGACGCTGATGTGTGATATTATGACATCGACATCTCTTCAGGGCAAGGAGAACCTGTGGTAGTTCTGGTACTTTAACTCATCTCAGTCCGCCATTTGGATCCGGATCCGAACCCGAACCCGAACCCGAACCCGAACCCAACCCAGACCACGCAACTCTCAACTCTGCCGCCCTGACTTACGGCTGAAAGAATCAAGATTGTATACTTTACTATCCACCGGTCCGCTCGATTGTAGAACAGGAGCGGGAGCGGCAGAAGTGTGTATATAGGTCAATCACATAAACATTCATCAACCAATCATGTTTATACCGTTAAACTGAATTTCATGCATAGGAAGTCGAGTAAAGTGAAGACATGTCAAGAAAGCTGCCAGAGCAAAAGAAGCATGAAGATAAACAGACTCAAATCACAAAATCACAAAAGCAGAAGCAGAAGCAGGAACAGAAATAGAAGAATTGTTGATCGCCAAATCCTCATTTTACCTTTTATCAGGTTTCATGAGACCGACTGACTAGATAGTATCGTCTGACTGTACGGGCGAGTATTGTCTGATTGAGCGCCTTGGGCTTTGCGCTTTGCGCTCGCTCTCTGACGGTTGGTTTGGGTCGTGCTTTATCGAGAAACAAACTACCTAGCCTGATTCAAACTTGTATTGCATGACTCGCTTTCCGAATCTTCACAGCAGTGTCTCTGTGCAGATCTTACTTTTCTATTTTGCCCAGTCCAGAATCAACAACACTTGCACCATTTACACTCATCCAGCACAATTACACCGACACCGGAAGCTACTCTACAGTCTTCACTGACTCATACAGTACCGAATCTTCTGCATCCGGAGCCATCAACCTAGCTCTCATTCCTCTGAATTCAACGACGCATCGACTAGCTCTCGCATTCAATCTCATCAGACCGACCCAGGTGCACAGCAAGTTTGTTCTCCTGATCAACTGTCCAAAGTCCAAGGTCTCGCACCTACAGGACTACCTACTATCTATCTGGAAAGACGGAGATAGAGTTGGTCTATCTGTCCTACATCACTCTTCGCCGGTATACCCGTCGGTAGTTTGGATGATGGCGTGAACCCATCGGAGGATTTGATAATGAGCCTCGATCGATGCTTTCTCATTGACCGTGTGCTATACACGTTTGATAACAAGAAGAAGACACAGCTTTCGATCAGCATCCATTATCGCCTCGCGCTCCATGATCGCAGTTTGAGCTGTTCATCTTTCCGCCTTGCTCTGCTCAAGTGGATGGATGAATAAATCGAAGCAAAGCAACGTTCATTTGACACGAGTCAAGGAGAGAGTAGAGTAGAGTCGTTGGCTTGCTTGACTTACCGCACCGCCGCCAGAACCTGATTGGCTGCCCATGAATCGGTAGACGTTCTTAGTCAGGTTATAATACATCTTGCAGTCGGTGTTGCCGCTGTGGCATCAGTGGAAATAGGGTTTATCAGTTTGATATTACACATAATCCAGAAATTCTGTAAAACTCGTTCTTTGGGATCAGGTCATCACTCACGTTGAGGCGTAAGGACTGACGATGAGTTCCTTGCCATCAGGACCGGGAATTGCACCCCTGCGCAAGCAGAATGAGTTCTGATCAGCTGAGTCCAGATATCATCCTCCACAGGAGGTATACCTCGGTTACATTGGTCATACTCACTTGACCGTCCCGGCGAACAGCTCCCACACGCCTCCCTCAGCAGGCGTCCTAGGAGCAGGTTCCAACGCCTCTCCAAGTAATTCCACATGAACGTATTTCCCTCCCAATTCCTCCTTCTCTCTACCCTCGAAACCAGAGAACAACAGCCCATTCTCGTCCGCTACTCGCTGGGCGAGCTTCGCAATATGTCGTTGGGTAGAAGCTACCGACTCTGAGAAATCAATTCTGAAGTTGACTTTGGCGGTAACAAGCTCTGGCAAAGCGTTCACTTTGACCCCGCCGTTGACTACGTCCACTGCTGTCGTAGTGCCCAACAAAGCTTTCTGAGCAAGGGAAGTGGAAGCGAGCGATTTGGCTAGACGAGGGTAAGAAGTGGGACCTTCTTTTTGGAGGTATTTGGTGTATTTGTGTGGGAAGGAAGGGGCGTGGGATGAGGCGCATTGCAGGGCTGTGAGGTATGGCGAAGCTGGGGTAAGCTGGAAAAAGGGTCAGAGTGGATGGATGTCAGCGTGTACATGTACTCTCCCAAATTGCAAATGGAAATTGTAACAAAGTACTAAATGCGTATTGGTAAAAACCAAAACTCACCTTGGTAGGGAACGGGTTGTTCTCCAGAGCATTCACAAGCTGTGACATGATGCCGATACCACTGTGTACAGGAGGGACGGACGAGTGCTACATGACCCACACAGAGTTAGCTGTTAGCCTCATCCTCCAATCTGCGGATTGAGCTAAGCTGGACTTACACCACCAGCAGTGCCGACCGAGATCTGTGAACGGGTTCCCAGGGTAATCAGCGTTCCGATCTTGCAGCGAGGTCACCAGTGATGCTTGATCTTTACTCACCACAATGTCCATGTAGCCTTTTTCGCCCATGCCGGGAAGGGCGAAAGGAGTGCCATAAAACTGTTGGTCGGTATTCATCAGCAACTCAGCTCAAGTTTCAAGTTAAGTGGCTGCCAAAGCCTTAACATTAACTCATCCACGGTGGAAAGTCAGATGGATCAGGCGGGTCTAGTGGTCACATCACTCACGTCATCCGTACCACCACCTTCATCGATGACCATCAAGAGTCCATCTTTCCCGTACCTCTCTTCGAGAAAAGGCGCAATATGACCCTGACCTCTTCGGGCGAATACTTCTTCCTCGTCGAATCCGTGAGAGAGGATGAGGGTCCTTCGGGGCTGGAAACCTGATTCGAGCAGATGGGTGATCGCTTCCCCTACAGGTATGTGTAATGAACGATGATCAGCCCAATAAATCGCCACCGTTGCAGAGTATGTCACTTGACTGAGCTGAGAGCCACGGGACATTCATCTGTCTTACTCACATTGCGCAACAAGAAGAGTCTTGTCATCGGAAGCACCTCGACCCCAGATGTATTTCCCGTCGTTATAACCGGAGAAAGGAGGGTGAGTCCAACGGTCGAAAGTGTCCGACGGGGCCGGTACCACATCATAGTGGGACATCCTGCAGGCCAGCGTTATTACATGAACTTGTATGCATATCGATCATTACGATGGGAGTTTGAGCGAGTAAAGGGGGAGAATGATAGACTCGCCAGGAAAGCGTTCTGAAGAGGTTGGAAGGTGTGTGTACTCACAACAGAAGAGGTTTGAGAGATGGGTCTGACCCTTCGAAAGTGGCCAAGATACCCAGAGCTAGAGAGAAGCGATACACATATCGTCGTTAGTAATTACCTAGCGAAAAAGCAGAGTCAACCGTCTCTGTATGGCTATGACTCACTGTTAATGTACTCGACATTCGCTTTCTGGTGACTATGCTCCCGCGATACAAGCTCAAATTCGTTAACTCAAACCAGACACATCAAATCCGATGACAGGTTAAGTAGATATAGCATAATGAGATAGGACAATATTGTGAAGGTTGATAGTTCTTCACTCACGCTAGAGGGAAAGTGTCCTTGAGCCAAGTTTGGAAGTCATAGAATGGTGCCCATCGAGGATCTTCTTTAGGCTCGCCATTATCGTCGAAGCTTTCAGTTGGTATGCGCTATACATAGTCCATCATTAATCTCGGTATGAGCTTGGACTTTCCGTAAGGTCGACGAAGGAAGGAAGGACGGCAGGAATAGATTCTCGTACTCATGAAGGTTCGATGAAGTGAGAGGGCAGTAGGGAAAGGTATCAAGTGAAACCATGTACTCACAACAGCCTGCGCGTACAGCTCGATCGATCTTTTCTTCTCCTCGTCGTTCAATTCCCACGTCAAGTTGGGATAAATCGCTTTGGGCTGTTTAGGGCAACTAGCGTATTTCTTCATTGCCAGTTCATTCAAGCCATACTTCTCTATCCAGCTTTCATCTCCTTCAAACGCTAACCCGAGGTCATGACCGACAGAAGAAGTGGTCCTGGATCCGTGCAATGTGGTGGAGAAAGCCGGACCGAAATTAACAACCGTTGCAAGGAGGAAGATCGTACCTAGCACTATCCTGGGACGCCAGCTTGATTTAGTCAACCTGCTGGGTGTCTGGGCTTGGGCTTGTACGGGCGACGGCAGGCTCGATGAGGCACGCTGGTATGAGACGGGTTTCTCGGACATTGTGGCTCGTTCTATCTATCTGTTCGGTGCGATATGAAATGTCAGTGCTGGTCCCAAAACAATAAGGTAGCTAGCTCGTTTTCTGGAAGACTGTGTTTTCTTTCTTCAGAGGCAGTGAGGATGCGAACGATCGTGAAGAAAGACTCAACCTACCGCCTTTTTCACTCGGACAGCCTCGACAATGCTCTTCTAAGCTTGGCCTTATCAATAAGATCGAAAGTGAGCTTGAGGATCAAAACTCTCTCTTGCTTGACTGGCCAAGCTTCTTATCTCTAATGAGTGCAGAAGCATGATTGCTTTCTTTAGCTTGCAACAGAGCACGATGAGCACGAACGAGCTGTGGCTACACTACAGGCATTAGCACTCGGATTTGACCGAATGACGACATTACATTCGTATATATGCATATGCCATAATCAGCCATATGCCATATGGTGCAAACACAAAGCGGTCTTATCCGCCTGACCGATAAGAGATCAGATACGGATACGCTGTACCAGTTCCTGTTCCAAATATGTACTGCCATGCATTCGGATTCTCTTTTTCTCTTTCTATATTCAATTAGGTCATGTCTTGATCTCTCTACTTTTATGTTCGATACTATGATATCCCAAAGACGGCCTCCCAAAGGAAAGCAATGATCCAAACTTTCTTCTAATGCCTGAAATATATAATGTATACTCTCAAAAGACGTTCCATGTTCCGGTTCATTTGACCCAGTGCAAGCCAGTGGTGATTATCCGGTGTCAAAACAAGTGGGTATCTAACAAGAAACGGTATGCCGGCGAATGTGCTCGACAAGCACCGTCAAGCTAACCTAGCGAGAAGAAAGAAAAGATGGTCGGAGGGCAAGCAGGGGGGGATTTGGGCGTCGTCGGTGATCTATCGCCTACTCGGTTGGACCTTGCCAGACCGGCTGGGATTCGGGATCGGTATTAGGTGCTTGCATGGTGCTGCAAAAGAAAATAAAGATAAAGATGAACGCGAGTCAGCGAGTGCACAATTCAAGGGACTGCGGAATAGTCTGCTCTATGATCATGACAGGACGACTGTCGCGGTCCGCGGTCCGATCAAGGGACTACGACTTGATCACTGGGTAGAGGGAGCATGGGACGGGTGCAAAGAGTCTGCAGTAGGACTTACGAAGGAGGCTCAAACATCTGCACAAAGTTGAGTACGACATAAGCGAGACCGACAAAGCCTACGACAGTTCCGCAGACGTAGAGAATGGTGTAGTAGCTATAGTTGGATAAAAGTGAAACAAGTTGGTCGATCAGCTCCCGTATATTACGCGCCTATAGCCATCACGGTACGGAGCAGCTGTCGTTCAAAAAGGTGAGGGGAAAATTGAACTCACTTGAGCATGAGGACACCGAGCAAGAGGTAGACTATATCACATGGTAACGAAATTTAGTCCATGTCAGCATCACCTCTAACTCGTATATGGGCCATGTTCGTCGTATAGCGTCACAATGAAGAGGGAGGTTTTTTGTTTTTGGGATGGAATGGCCATGCCGCCGAAAAGAAACGAAACGTCGTCTACTCACAGACACCTCGTCCGACGAAGGAATGCATGAAACTGGCATATTTGTGAATCAGGGCTTTCTGCTCTTCGGTCGGCGTTCGAACTTCGAGGAAGATAGTGATGGCGCCGGCACTAGTGTAGAACGTTGGAGCAGCATGATCAAGCGTAAAGGCAACGGAATTGGATAGACACAATCAGCTAGCGTCTCTATAGCTATTTGGCTCCTGAAGAAAAGACATAGTGCTGTTGATGCTAAACTACATTCCAAAGGGAGACCATCCAGAGCCGAGCCGGGCCGGACCTCTCGTGATGTATATAATGGAGGATGATAGTATCACTCACAGGACCTCGTAGATACCAATGATGATGCTTGAGAAAGAATGATTGATGAGCGAGCCAACACCGCCGGCGATAGCGAATCCCCCCACGGCACTGTTCAATTCGCGCAGTACGCATAGGCATCGATCAGTTCATCAGCTAGCATCCATGGTGTACTTCGTAGCTGCGCTACTTACATGTTAACGAGACTGCGTAACCATAGCAGCGACGACACGACCACGACACAGGAGCTAGTCAGCTATAGCTCTTATCTATCACTACTGTCGTCCACGATGGATGGAGGAGCTGGATGACACGTACCGGAAGATCTCTGCTGGATTTTGGGTGAATCTCTCCATGATGCTATATATCTGTAGTACTTCGTTGCGTACTTGGCGAGTGATCTGCTAGGTCGACCTGACCTTGACTCGGACTGACTGAAAGAAAGGTGATAAAGCTGTTCGACTTTTGTTCGTTTGAAGTTGGAGGATAAAAGTTGGAACACGAATACAAAGAGTGGATGGATGGATGTTGATTGATTGACGGTTGATTCAACGTGTATGGTGCTGCGTAGCTGGAATGGGGATACCTTACTTACGCTTTGGGACATGAACCGCTGTAAGGTTACTGCGTACCGCCTATCTACGCCTATATATATTATTATTATTTAATCTTAATCTTGTTCACGTAACTGTACTCGTAAGGTTGGCTCGCCGGAAGCGGATATACGTGGTCAACACGTGTCAGGCTCGTTCTTCTCTGGCGCAACAAGCGGAGTTGAAAGAGAGATCTCCAGCTGTACCATTCAAAGTGTTGTTTTACGTCATCTTGCGATCAGATCGCCTTCATTCACCTCCCAGTCCACTAGTACTAGGAAGGATTACTCCGTCATAGCATCCATCCCATTCACCCTTTGTCAAATGCGAATGCAAAGAAAGATCTCTGATTGACCAACGCAACGGAAGGGTTGTCATCAAAGTACCCATCAGCTCTTATTACCTTTCCACTTCAAATCTTGCGCTATTGAGTTGAACATATCATCCTCATCTCGTCATTACACCTGATATCTACTTGATTCACGTCAAACCATCATACACTTGTAGCGTTGCCACATACTCAGACTCATTGATACAATATGTCGCGACACCGATTGGTACGAAACCTCGATCTCGAGGGTGAGTAATCCCGTTTTCCGTATGGTCCCGCTACACACCCATTTCAAGACCATGCTGACCTCCTGGGACTTGGTAGACGAGATGGACGACGAAGAAGATGGCATGACTCAAGAAGAACAGGGTGAGCTGCCTGTTGTCCTCTGTTGTCCCAAAAGGGATGGGAATAGCTCGCTAATATACCGATATCGTCAGCCCAAATGGCCACTGCCCTTCCTATCGCCCGATCCTTGCTCAAGGATGTCAGACCGCCCATATCGGACGATGCGATCGCCGACTCGCTCTGGCATTACTGGTTTGATGTGGAGAAGACCGTAGGGTGGTTAAAATCGGATGCTGAGAAGAAAGGTGAGTTGAGATATTCCTCATTGCTTCTCCTAGTCATTTGTTTCCTTCTATGTTTGGTATGGCCATCATATGTTGTTTTGCTGTTTCTTTCTTTGGTCTAAATCATCATCCTATCCCGCGTTCTATTTCATCCTTGTGCATCTCAGCCCAAAACACCTACCACTATGATGAGGGGATTTTGCATACCACCACCACTTTTGCCGATGAAGCGCAAAGCGCCTTGCAACTATACAAACGAGTACACCGGCTGAGCTTCGTCCATATCAGGCGAAGCTCTCCACACACAACCTCAGCTCACACCAAATGGAAGACCTCGTCGGCGACCTGGATCAAGCAACGCCCGTGCAACACCTTCGACATCTTCAAACCCTTCATCGGATATACTACCGCCCCTGACGGCGCTTCAGAGATTATCGTTATCCCGCAAAGCCGGCCCTGCCGGATCTACGTCTTCCACCGGTACGGTGTCAACGCCGACCGGTCCCTCTTCCACCCCCTTTGAAGCTACGGCATCTCCAAAACCAATGTCGAAGCTCGCTCTCTTAGCTCAGAAGAGGCGCGAAGCTGCTGCTGCTGCCGCCGCCACTCCGTCAGCCGAGACTTCCGCATCTCCATCTCGTATACCCACTCCTCGTGTAGAGACACCTTCCAAAGCGACATCCTCAAGCCAAACACCGACATCAGATTCGGCGGCGAAACCACTGTCCAAGTTGGCGCAGAAGATGGCAGCAGCCAGAGCAGCAAGAGAGGAGGCAGCGGCAAAATCAGAGACAGCGCCTACGCGATCCACGTCCGAGTCAATGGAAGTGGACGAGCCCGTATCATCCGCTTCACCAACTACCGACCCTGCATCGGACCTCTTCTCGACAGCTTCGTTCTCCCCTCCGAAATCATCAGGCCCTTCGTCCTTCTTTTCCATCATTACATCCACTGCCTCTCCCGATGCTCATCCCGCGGAAACAGGCGTCGCAAATCTTCACGTACCACTCGCTACGGACATCGCCTCTCTCGCGAAACGCTTTGAAGTGGCCTTTGCTGAGAGTCCGGACGAGATCATCCTGCGAAAGCGACAAGGACGAGCAGGGACAGCAGAGCTGAACACCGCCGTGAAGAAGCAAGCGAAAGGGACGGGAGCGAAACCTATCGCTACATAGAGACGAAACCATTTTCATTCTGGCTGAGATGCACATATTGTCACTTTTTTAACCTTGCTGTATTTTGGCATCTGCTTCGTTCTCTGTTTCGTATGGCTTTTAGAGAGGATACTGACATAGCGGGGAGCAATGGGAGCTAACCCCTGTATGAATTGAATAGCTGCCAAGGCAAAAGCAGCCACCCAAAAATCAGCTTCTCTTCCAGGCAAACCCCGAACGCAAGCCAATGCGCAAACTCCCGTCAAATCAAAGCTTCAACCGAAGACCCAGCCCAATTCACCTACAACCAGCAGCAAGCCCTCATCTTCCGGTGCTAACACGCCTAAAACATCCAAAAGTCCCTTGACGGGTGCTCAGCAGGACCTTGCAGGTCTGCATTTGAGTGAAGAGGTCGATGAGGCTGAACGAGAGAGGGAGAGGGAGAAGTATAAGGAGAGGGCGGCGACGAATATGAAAGCCGAAGAGCTGGTGGCTAAGGTCAGAAAGGAGGAAGCGGATTCTGGCAAGCAGAATATCAGTCTGATCGTGGTTGGTGAGTCGTGCTGCCCCTCTCCTCATTTCAAGCCTTCGACCAAAAACTTATTTCGGTGCGATCCGCAGGCCACGTTGATGCTGGTAAATCCACGCTTATGGGGAGGCTATTGTACGACATTGGTGAATTGACAGAGAAGGAGAAAACTGCCAACGAAAGAGGAAGCAAGAAAGTTGGTAAAGGCAGTTTCGCTTTCGCGTGGGGCTTGGACGCTTTGGGCGATGAGCGAGATAGGTGAGCTCCTCCGTATGAAAAATGATATATCGATAAGCTCGCTAGCTGACCTGATGATTGGAATGAACTCAGAGGTGTGACCATCGACATCGCCACGACCCACTTTGCCACCCCCCACCGAAATATCACACTCCTCGACGCACCTGGACACCGAGATTTCATCCCTGCTATGATTTCAGGTGCTGCCCAAGCCGATGTGGCGCTGATGGTGGTTGATGGGTCTCCTGGCGAGTTCGAAGCGGGTTTCGAACGGGGCGGACAAACGAGAGAGCATGCGTGGTTGGTTAGGAGTTTGGGTGTCAAGGAGATCATTGTAGGCGTGAATAAGATGGATGTGGTGAGTTGTTAAGGCCAACATCAAATTTGAAAACAATCAAGCGGTGACCATTGAAGGGTCATGCCTACCGTGTACTGACGTTGGGGCGTCATCTGATAGGTCTCCTGGTCACAAGACCGATATGATGATATCGTCGACGCTTTGAAGCCATTCTTGGTATCGGCTGGCTTTAGCGCAGCGAAGACTACATTCATGCCCCTCGCCGCTATGGAAGGTATCAATGTGCTTGAGAACAATGCGGAGGAATTGAAAGCTTGGTATACTGGTCCAACATTGATCAATGCTTTGGGTGAGTCATCGCTCCTTTTTTTCTTTTTCTGGGGGGCAATCGCTTTGCCTCTCTATATTTGTATCATGTGACTTGACGTAATATTCTGTTGACTGTGTACTCTGTATCACTCGGTGAATAGACAAAGTGGAAGTGCCTACTCGACCTTATGATAGCCCACTGAGAATACCTCTGTCGAACGTTTTCAAGGGTCAAACAGCCGTTGCTTCCGGAGTGGCTGTTTCGGGACGACTTTGTAGCGGAGTGGTCCAAGTCGGAGATCGATTGAGGGCTGTACCTGGTGATGAGACCGCTACTGTACGAAGTGAGTGAATGCGTATACAGTGCCTTGCCGTATCCTATCATCTTTTCCATCATGTCCTATCGGGTCTTGATTCCCCTTGAGACCCATGAAAAGCGCCTTCACTCCCGCAACAAAAGCTGATCAACCTCCCTTCTACTTTCTGCGTAGCCATCGAGGTAGACGACGATTCCGCTCCATACGCTGTAGCAGGCCAAAACGTTACTCTCTACCTATCTGGTATCGACGCCATCCACCTATCCATCGGTACTGTCCTCTGCCCGACCGCTTTACCTGTACCTCTCGTCAATAAGTTCACAGCGCAGATCTTGGTGTTTGATCTATCTAGTCCTATCATCACTGGTACAGCCGTGGAACTTTTCCATCATTCGATGAACCTGCCTGCGACGATTAGCAAGCTTGTGTCTATCTCTGAGAAAGGCCAGGTGGTGAAGAAGAACCCTAGGTAAGTGGAATAGATTGTTTTCTTCCTTCATCCGTTCTTCTCCACCAATTAGTCCTTCGAAACAACTACATTGTCCTGGCAAGCCGCATATCGTAAGCTGACTTGTATTGTAGGGTTCTGCAAAAGGGTACAACAGCGACTGTTGAGCTCACGCTCCGGTCAAATAACGGCAATGGCAACTCAAACGCAAGTTCGAGCAAAGCTCCTTCTATCCCGCTCGAGACGACAGCGGACAACAAGGAGATGGGCCGAGTGCTCATCAGGCGAGGCGGAGAGACTATTGCAGCGGGTAAGTTAGGTTACAGGTCTAAAAATTTGGGAGTAGCTCTATGATGTTCTTGCTGATCTTGAAGTTTGGGCTATGACTCGATAGGTGTCGTACTTGAACTTTTGGGATGAACTTGATCATGCAAAGGATCTGAAGCCGACGAAGAGGCATAAACACACTGCTTTGCTCTGTCCTGCTGTGATGATGATTTCACAGGAATCAGAAGATGGACATATTATATCGATCGCATTTATTACTTACATGCATATGGAAGGGAATATCGAGCTCGATAGTTTACAGACGCAAACCATGGACTTGCATGAAGATTCTACTGGCCTTGCAGCAAAGCTTCCAACGATACAGTACACGACAAGCAATTCAAGCATAATTTTCGATGAGAGCCACATGCACCACAGTACACCCAGCGGTGATCGCCGGAGCGTGGCGCCAACCGGGATGGGAGAAAGTGGCCGAGTGGCTTCTTTCTGGGGGATTGTTTCTCGTTCCCATTCCTTGAATTTTCATCGTATTCATGTCATTTTAAGCCTCGTCACCTATAACAGCGTGACGAAGCGGTTCACAACGTTGGTTTGGCCGAGTGGTTATGGCTGTGGAGCCTCTAGATGACAATACTGTGACTTCTGTGAGTGAGTATGTGAGATATCACTATATTACTAATACTCGTCGTATTGAGCCCATGGCATTGTGTTCGCTGAGAACATGTGAGTACGAGCAGAGGTCTTTTGGCACGTTGGCTACCATCAGAAATATGCTTGTGATTCTTTGAAGCAGCAGCAGGATGCACGATCGTCTCGGACTTAATGTACTCTACGTCCGATATGTCAAAACACAGCCACTGAATCGCGGACGGCGTGTGACGAAGTTTGAGTCTCGTGCAACTGCGAGCAACGTCCGAGGGATAACAAATGCCATGTGCTTGAAGGCGATCAATGCTCGAGAATCGTGCATGTAGCTCTCGTTAGCATTATCAAAGAGTTAAATAAAAACCATCCACAGTACTGTGACATACCTGCATTCGGGCTTCGCTAAGATATCATCTTCCCAGGCCAATCTGCCACCGTAGACCATCTTGTACTTCAGATCCACTGCATATCTTCTGCTCTTGCTCTTACAATTAGTGGCATATCGCAGCTCAAGGCCCTCTCGTGCCATTTGACTAGTATATCGAGCCTTTGCTCGATCACGTCAGCCATGTCAAATTCCGCTCAACCCAACAAGCACATCAGAAAAAAAAATAGCCCGCGCGAACCGAAGAGAATCGGCACGGGGCTCAGTTATTTCCGCAAATCTGCTCAAGTCTCTCGAGAGGGTCAAGGTGGCCAAAGATTGCGCGAAAACGAGGATGGAGGAGCCACAAGAAGCGACAGGCAAGGGGGAGTAGGAGTGCAATCAAACAGAGGTGAAGAGCAGGGAGAAAGAGTTGCAGGTCGAACAGAAGGAGAAGGAGCAGAATAAGGAGAAGGGGCAGAATACAGAGAAGGGGAAGGGGCAAGATAAGGAGAAGGAGCATGCAAAGAAGGCCAAGAGGCAGCAGGAGCAAGAGAAATCATGGGAAGAGATCGAGCGAAGGAGGGCGGCAAAAGGACCGAGGATCAAGCGGCGGGAGCGACCGAGGGCAAGTAATAGCTCCATCGATCAGGAGGGAGACGTTAGAATGGGAAACAACGACGTTCCATCGGGCTCGAGTGGTTGGTGGGGTGAGTGATCATGCCGCAGACGCAAAGACACAACTCGCACTGATACATCAAACAACAGCTGAACTCACGGAGCCAACACTCACGCTCGACACACTCTCCTCCTGTGACGAGATGAAGGCGTTTGACGAACCCAGGGCGAGCTTGAATGAGGACGAGGGTGATGATCTGGATAATTTTTTCTTGTGATAAGGTGCGAACTTCTGAACCGATGTCCCTTTTCTCGCACCTCTGCATCAGGTGATCCAATTTCTCAGGCTCGCCAGCCAAGCTGATTGCCGTTAACGACCTGTTTTCATTTCACCACAGATGCCCACTGCTGCTTTCCTCTCCGATTGCAACCTACTCGAAATCAATATGTCACAATATGCGCATCCAATTCCGAGCAACACCTTCGAAACAATCCCTCCGTGCCGAGAGTCGTTACACCGATCCTGCTTAGACTCGTCGTGGCAATCTCGCCCATAGCAGACGCCTATGATTTCTTTTGCTTTCCGCCTCTGCGGAACGACGCCTTTCTCGGAGGCCGCCCTCGAGCTCAGGGATCTAGAGTGTGACCATTGAGATCCCTAGGGGCCTTGAAAGAACTTGTATATGATCGTTCTGCTTCTGCTTCCTGATTTGAACCTCGACCACTCGATTCAATCCACGTAGTGCCTTGTAGCATAGCATAGCATAGCCAACCGTTGTGATGAATTCCATGCAAACAATCCAAATCATGCTCTGTGGGTAGTCGATGCACGCAGGACGCCTAGCTGTTTATACACATAGGCACGCGATTACCAATCTTTCTCTCCATGTGCATCCTTTCCGGCGGGAAAGCTGCCTATTTTTCCGGAATTTGATTGATTGCTTTAGCTAACAGGCAGGTACCGAATGCGGCCGAGTGGAAATTTCTGGTACGCTGGTGGAAGTCCTTGTTACAACTGTTGTACTAGTGCGGCTTATGTCAGAATCCGGCTTGACTGCCTTTCCGATGGGAGATTTGGGTCATGTTTTGATATGCGCATTAATGGCATTGGGAGAGATTACCAAGATGCATGGGATGATTTAGACCGATTAGGAAAGTACGACAATGGTGAGCGCGCCGCGATGGCGTTTGAGTTGGCAGTAGCGGTAGCTAGGAGATGGATGGATGTTTCGTACGTGGTTGATGGAAATCAATATATACTGGTGCATACAGATGCAGTCAGGTCCATGACGCCCGTTTGTTTCCTGTCTTCATATTCTTATTTTGTCGTAACACTTCTTGACATTATTGCATCTCACTGAACTTTCTAGATCTCTCATCGCCCCAGCAAAAGTAACCAAAATGTGAGCATACACGTAGAGTAGCTTCGCTGGAGCTCGAGAGCGAACGAACTTGATTTTCGCATGCTGACGCCTGATTCATCTGCCCCGCCTCCCTCAGGTCCAAGCCCGTCGTCGCTGTCCTTTACTACTCCACCTACGGCCACATTGAGGCCCTCGCCGATGAGGTTATCAAGGGTGTCGAGGCTTCCGGCGCTATCGTCAAGCCTTACTTCATGTGAGTAAAATCTTGTGCAAGCTGAACCCAGCACGTTGGCTGATATTCAACTTGTTTCGCAGCGAGGAGACTCTCCCCAAGGAGGTCCTCGAGAAGATGTACGCTGGTTCTTCCCTCAACCCCAAGTACCCTCTCGCCACCCCTGAAGCCCTCAAGGAGGCCGACGGTATCATCATCGGTGCCCCTACTCGATACGGACGACTCCCCGCCCAGGTCTCTGCCTTCTTTGACAAGACTGGCGGTCTTTGGGCTTCCGGTGCGCTCGTTGGCAAGTTTGTGACTATGTTCACCTCTGCCGCTGGTCAGCACTCTGGTCACGAGGTGAGCAAATTCATCTGAGCCCTATAGACCTTGCATGCGAAAGCTGACAATCATGTCCCCAAACTAGTCTACCGCTATCACCTCTTTCCCCTTCTTCGCCCACCACGGTCGTGAGTTCATTCAAACCATTCATCTGGCATCTTCGCGTATTCAGCTACATGAGGCTTAGCTGACCTATGGAATTATCCTTCTCCAGTCGTCTACGTCCCCATCGCCTACTCCGACCCCTCAATCGGAAACGTTGACACCCTCCAGGGCGGTGCCCCTTACGGTGCCTCCACCGTCGCCGGCTCTGACGGTTCCAAGAAGCCTACCGAGAACGACCTCAAGGTCGCCCACCACCAGGGCAAGTTCTTCGCTGACTTTGTTGGCACCTTTGTACGAGGAAAGACCGCCGCTTAGAGCGTAAAGCGTCTCAATAGATGTCTGAGTGTATCATGATGAAAGAGGCAGTACAGCATATATACCATAAGGGATAGAAGGGACCATATCGGATCGTCTATATGCATGCATAGATAGCACTGTCGTCCGGCTCGTTCAGGCTTTGGAAGCGGATCGAAAAGGCTGTGAGCAGGTGATGCATGTAGAAAATATATAGTGGCGATCGACGATCCTACCCAGATTCCAGCGTTGCTGCATGGTGGTGGAGGAGTGTATTATGACATGACATGACGTACTAGTATAGGTGTATCCTTCTAATCGTCTTCACACTCCCTCGGTGCCACTGCAGGTAGTCCGCTCGATCCTCTATTCTCGATAATTGTCTTGCTCCACGTATCGATCATAAGGCTTCAGATTCCGTTCTATACACCTCGATCCTAGTTGATCGCTCTGCGTAATGAGATTCCAATCATTGCTCTCACTTCCACTTTCACTAAGCTCACTAATCGCCTCACGCTTGAACCCACTCATACCAGCTTCACTCTCCCGCTCCTTGTCTGTACCTCACCAAGACCAAGTACGATCCGCTACAACGATGGTGCTCGACGAATCCAAGCTTAGCGGTATGTCCAGATTCGATATAACATTATCACGCATGTTATCGACCTAACACCAGATTGCGCTGTGTACGCTTTCAGTCTTGCACGCGCCCCTTCAACCGCACACGAAGGAGGGCGACTCAGCCCATCCAACAGGGTTCAGGAGGGATGGATACTGCTGGGGAGATAGCCAGGACCCAGGAAATCATTTCATTGGAGGTGTCGTCACGAAAGAGTTTTTGGAATACTCCAAAGATCAAGGTGAGTTTGGTCGAACGTTCACCCTCCCCGGCGGTGCATGCCAAACGAGACACGTTCTGTCGCATGTGCCGTGCCGACTGACCAGGAACCCGGAATGAATGGCTGATGCTGTTGTCTCCGGGTCTTTTAGGCAATGACCTCATGACCCAGCGACCCGGGTTTCCGGGGCTCAAGGACGGTTGCAGATGGTGTCTGTGCGTGAACCGGTACGTATAGATCCAATACCGCTCCGTCTTTTAAATGGCCTACAAGCTTGGGCTGTCAAAGCGCGGCGCAGTGGGCGGGGCAGTACTAATTACGAGCAATCATGAGGGCTGACATGGTTGTTATGCTACTGTCGATGGTTGTTGCAGATGGAAAGAAGCTCTTTTGGCATCCGAGAAACTTGGTGAACGAGTGGTGCCCAGGTGAGTCTTGTTGTCCCGTGTACCCCGCGATACCCGCCGATATATGGGGCCATGTCCAGCATGAGAGCTGACACATTCCCTGTTGCTGCGTCAATGAAGAGTGGACCTCTCATCCACGGCTTTGAGCGCACTCAAGGGTGTCAAGCTCGATGACCTCAAGAAGTACGAATACAAGCCATAGTAGAAAGTAATCCTCATTACCCCATATCCCTACATCCAATCGTCACGTCCATCCATCCCCACAACGCGTTGATCATCCATCGCTTCTTCTGCCTTCGAGCGATCTCTATCACGCCATGTATCAGCCAGCCCAAATTTGCCCATGAGTAATCTCAATCTTGCTGTAATATTCCACCTTCTCAATGCTTAACG
The DNA here is from genome assembly GCA_036287355.1 of Kwoniella sp. CBS 6097. NCBI lineage: Eukaryota > Fungi > Basidiomycota > Tremellomycetes > Tremellales > Cryptococcaceae > Kwoniella > Kwoniella sp. CBS 6097. The sequence continues at coordinate 524,154 of CP143077.1, forward strand.
TTCACTGTATGCATCCTGATCACACATATCCATCTCACTCTGGTAAGCATCGTCAATTCAAACTGGTGCTTTGCGATCCCGCCGGAAGCGGCCTCTTACCTTTACCTAAGGGCGCAGATGCCTTTGGAAGGAAGTCCATTACGTGATTTTGATCCTAAAAACCGATCGGGGAATGTTTTTGTTTTTATTAGTGTACTGGACCTGCCTGTCTGACATGTGAAAGAGGCAAAGAGGCGGAATACCCAAAGGGTCCAAGAGTTGTGAGTCAGCACTCTCATGTTTTCTGTCTTCTGTCTCTAAGCGGATTAACTTGCGCGTCAAGGTTGTATACAGTAAATATCCGAAAGCCGCAGAGTACTACATACTGGGAGGAGGAGAAAGGTGCAAATAATAACATTACTCACACAGCACTCTCTCACAGTCAGTAAGTGCCTGCGAAGATCGAAGAACATTAACTCTCTTCATTTCGAAAGCTGACCTCTATCTCACATGTTAATTTGACATCTCATCATCACCTATTTTTCATTCGGACTAGTACTCTTACATCCTATAATAAACATCGCCATAGTCACCTCATCAAAATGTAAGTCGCCTTGCTGTCAAATTGGGCTGGCGACGCGATATACCCGACTTCAAGTCCACGTTCGAACCCACAAAGGCAATGGATAGCTGACACATATGTCATTATGCAGGTCCACCAAGCCCGTTATTGCCGTCGCTTTTTACTCGACCTACGGCCACATTGGCGCTCTTGCTGAAGAGGTCATCAAGGGTGTTGAGGCTAGCGGAGCTGTTGTCAAGCCTTATGTGATGTGAGTGGAGACCAATCCTGCTGACTACACGCACACCCATCGCGAATGTGCAGGGAACCATACAGACTAGTTTGCTTCTCTTGCGTGGCGCGATGTTCTCAGGCAATGTACGCTTAGTGACTCGCGACAGAGGACGGTCACTGACGTTGATAAACTGGTGTAATCTTGACGAAATTGTAGCAAGGAGACCCTCCCCGAGGAGGTGTTGACCAAGATGCACGCCGGATCATCCCTAAGCCCTAAGTATCCCGTTATCACCCCAAACGACCTCGAAGAGGTTGATGGTCTCATTCTCGGTGCGCCTACCAGGTGAGTACAGAGCAATCGCACAAACGAATGGCTTTCCGCAAGACACATCTTAGCTTCTGCATCGTTGTTTTCTTTCAGACTCGCAGTGGCGCCTCATGCTGACGCATGTACAACCCTCGTCATTTAGGTACGGCCGAGTACCTGCCCAGGTCGACGCCTTCTTCGATGCTACGGGTGGATTGTGGGCCAAGGGCGGGCTTGTTGGCAAGTTTGTGACCATGTTCACTTCGACTGCGGGACAGCACAGTGGTCAGGAGGTGAGTCAATGGAGGCCTCGTACAAGATCAGGAACAGGGCCGTTTGGGTCGGCGGAGAAGCGAAGGATTATGAATTGATGATACTGACGGAATATTATTGACCTTTTCGATATGCAACCCATAGTCTACCTTCTTGACCACTTACCCCTTCTTCGCACACCGTAAGTCGCCGTGATTCCCTTCTAGCACACATGTAGCTCAAAGCTGATCACTGATCTCGTCTTATTCTATAGACGGAAGTGAGTTCCTCCACAAGCGACATCAGCACCCGGATACGATTCAGTCCACATTGAAAATCCTCTTACTGACTTTGTTCCTCCGTCTTTACCAATCAAGTGGTCTATGTGCCCATCGGTAAGTGCATCTCTGAACCAACACAAATACCAGAAATCATTCACACTCATGCACGAGATCTGTATCGCTGATTCTTCACTCTTCGACTGGATTGAATTGTTCAGGCTACGCCAACCAGTCCGTCGGTTCATTGGAGCAGGTCTCAGGCGGATCGCCCTACGGAGCGACCACTATCGCTGGCGCTGACGGAAGTCGAAAACCTCTGCCTATCGAGCTTGAGATTGCCCAGTTCCAGGGCAAGGTTAGTCTGGTTGTCAAGCTTTCCGCCCCAACATCACTCTGACTCACCGATTTTTGCTCACAGTTCTTCGCCGACTTCGTCACCACTTTTACCAAGGGCAAGAACGCGTGAGTGTTATTGTAACACCCTATTCTCTCTCAAGCGGGAAGATGCTGCACATACCCACGAAAGGGGACCGTGATATGTGGAGGATGTCCAATACTGATGTCGCCTTGTCTCAATTTCATAGCGCTATCGCTCCTGCCGCTGCCTCGACCGCCGAGGCGTCCACTTCCACCCCCGTCGTCCCTGTCGCCGCAAAGGAAGTCCCTGTCCTCGCTGCTCCTGTAGCTATCACCAACAGCGCCAACGAGACCTCCACCACCAAGGAGGCAGGCTACACTGTCGACTCGGCGCCTACTACCTCGGAAGCTACTGCTACTGCCACCCCCGCTGAAGAGGTCGCTGAGAAGCCCGCTGCTGCCGAAGTTCGCGCTCCTGCTGAGAAGGCCACTGCTGAGCCTGCTTCTGCCGCCACCAAGGAGGCCACACCCGCTGCTGCTACTACCACCCCTGCGCCCGCTGCTGCTGCTGCTGCTGCCACCCCTGCACCTGCCAAGAAGGACGCTCCCAAGAAGAAGAAGGGTTTCTTCGCTTCTTGCTGCGGTGACAGCGGTATCGACAAGTAAGCGATACATGGGCCAATGCTATTCGCAAGTATACAGCGATTTGTTCGGCCCATGCCGGTACCACACGGTCCCGCCAAGTCCAATAGGTCCAATAATATACCCTACACAGCACGCTCAAACAAGACATTCAATAGGCTGGAACAGGATGGAGCAGGATACAGTATAGATAGATAGATATATACAATAATAATCGTACAGATGCTCGTCGTGTTGATGCTAGCTGCAATACCCATACAACATGACAAGTTCTGAAACTAAAGGTATACCAGATACAATACGTGTATGCTATCAATAGTCATTCGCGTTACACCGTTTCCCACTTTGACAGATCCTTCTCACGCACTTTCATCACATACCGCCTCCACACTCTACCTGTCAACCCGCTCCACCTCTCATCCGCTACTTTATCTATATCTTCACCTGCACCCGCCTCTGCAGATGTCTGCCTGTCATTCCCCTCCCTGTTGCGATCATTCCTCTGATTTGTTTCGCGTCCTGTACCACGAGAGCTATTATTTTTATCGGGCTGATCGCCTGATCCTGTCTTTTGCTGAAGCTCCTCAATCCTAGCCTCCTCTCTGAGCCTTTCGAAACTTTCTTTCTCTTCCCCATCAAGTTTCTGCAACAGACTCCCTACGACCAAAATTTCCGCAAATGTATTCCTATATCTCCTGACCCTCCCCAGCATATCCAGTTGACCTTTGGTCTGTTTCTCCGTGGAGGAAGTATCGTTCTTGGACGACTCGTCGTGTGTTAAGGGGTTTGAGTCGATATCTTTGAACTTTGGAGGTCCGTCCACGTGGGTCTTCTGGGACTCGCCTGTCCAGATGGATAGTATGTCCGAATCGTCGCCTCGTATTGAGCGGACATCACGGATTTGAACTGAAAACCGCGACAGATAATACGGTACAAGTCAGCATTGTTCCGTTCTACCATACTAATCCAACTTGACTTCTTGTTGAGTAGGGCGTCGAGGTGACTCACCATTCCGATCAGCCAACAACAGCGTCCTCGCAACACCATGATCCATACTATCCAACAACATCTGTCTCGCCTCCGCTTCGAGCTGAATCATTCTTTTCAGCAACTGGCGTAGCAGATCCAGCTCAAGTTGTCTTTCTGAGCTTTCTTCCTGGAAGAGCTTCTGTTTGGATGTCTGTTCCTCTTTTTGATTGCTTTCCGGCCTGCCAGTCGAGCGATTGCGTTCTTTGTAGTCCGCATTTGGAAGGCCGTGCTCCACTCCAATCCTGGTCTGTTCTGATTCTTCCCTCGATCGCACGTCGGGATATCGCGGTGCTCTGATAGCCTCAGGATCCGAGCCCTCGTCATGATCGCCACCATCGTCGGAATTGCTTTCTTCGCTCTGTTTGTGGTCGCCCTGCGACCTCTTCCGCTCATGTTCTTCTTCACGGGTCTTCTCCCGTTCCTTCTGTCGCTCTTCCTTGTGACGTATCGCCTCCCGCGTACGATCTATATCGTCCCGAAGTTCCCGCTCTGCTTTATTCCAGTGCCCGTCTGAATTCTTCTTTCTCCCCGTCAACGTATAGTCTGACGGGTCTCCATTGTCTGCTTCTTCTTCTTCTTCTTCTTCTTCTTCTTCTTCTGGACCCTGGTGATCTACTTCCGCTTGGTCCCCTGGTTCGCCGCCGAGGACCTCGGTGTCGTCTTCCGACCCTTGCTTGGGGTTTGACACACCTTCACCTGCATCTGACGATTTTCCTTCCTCGTGCGCACCATCATCCTTACTGCCCACCTTGATCTCATAGCCAGCTCTCTCCTCCATTTGCTCCTCTCCGTCATCTGCCGCCCTACTGGATCCGAGTAATCTCTGACGCATATCGCCGTACGATTCATGATACCGCAGCACGAATTCCGAGTGGGGCGCGAAGGCTTCTGGAGATCTCTTCTGCTCGGCAATGAAGGCTTCTCTTGCAGCCCCCCGTTGAGAGTACGTGCTGAGCTGTGAATGACAACAGATATCGGTCTCAGCGCATGTGCCTATGGGTGGACGAGAGTAGGAATTATGGACTCACCAGACCAGTAATGGTTTGCACAGCGAACGAAGTTACAATAGGTACAGCCATCAGAGCATAGACGATGAAGACGATTTTACCTGCTGGCTGAGCGGGAGTATAATCGCCGAATCCTGATTACGTCTGATTAGCTTCATGTCCTAGCTATCACAGACTGAACTCGCTTTGTCTCACCGATGGTCAAACTGAGAATCATTACGCTGTAGACCGCATCACTATAGGGTATATCATAGGGGTCAGCAGAGCTGGCAGTTGGATGATGGAGTAAGACGACCCCCACCCGTATGGCCATCCCTCGATCTGAGAGAACACCGTAGCTCCAATCAGCCAGAAGACGATCAGGGACAACGCACTCCACATGAGGTCGTACATCTGACTCATGCTGTTGAGGATTGGCACGAACGCAACATTAGCATACGACCGCTATTGTAACCTTCGATTACCACTTACAGCTCCTCCCTCGAATTGATTTGATGAATCAAAGCCATCTCCTCCGTCAAATTTGCCTCTGGCCTAAGTTTGTTCGCCTCGCGATGCATAGCCTTCTCGTACCTCTTCCTCCATTTCTCTCTCCTCTTCTCAGCTTTACTGCTCATGAAGTTGATGATCTGTGCGATTTCATTACCCAGCTGGCTGATAGTCAAAACTGAGAATGGGAAGATGAGTACTTTACCCGCGGTGGTTGTCGGACTGAAATCGCCATAACCAATGGTCAAAGCTACTTGCGTGGAAAAGTAGATGCCATCGGAATACAACCAGCCTTCAATCTGGGAGAAGACGAGACTCTGTATGGCGAGGATCGAGATAAAGGCCGTTACGGAAAGCATAAACTTCTTGCCCTCAGATCGGATGTCGGACGAATCGTGTTTCTCCGTCTTGAACGCGAAGAAGTAATGGAACGTCAAGGTGATTGAGATGATCCCCGCTATGATGATAGAGATGACCGCACACCAGAATCCTTCGATATATTGATATCCTCCGCCATTTCGGGTCAGAATACCGAATATGATGAGGTTGATTCCGGCAACCACGGTTTTACCAATCCATGATATGAGCGACCACCTACAACGCCAGGTGAAAGCGTGATAAGCGTCGTCACGTCGCAAACGATGAAATGTTGCGATGAATACACTTACCGAGTGGCATGTCTCCACCAGAAAGTGGTTTTGGAAGAGAAGCGCAAGACAAGTAACGCATTGGCGAGTATGTTTAACGCCAGACCGATTGCGGACAAGGTCAACGATGCTTTCGGATCCGGCTGCGCGACTCCGCCTAGTGCATACCAGTGTTGCTACGAAGTCTGTATCAGTGTTGTACCCATATTTGGGACTCATAAAACGGTGGCTTACCGTTAAAGCTGGTATGTCAAGCAAGGTGGATAATGGCGCAAAGATCGCTGAAACCAGCGGACAGTATTTCGCAAATGTTTTGAAACTTCTCCGTCTCAAAATATACCGAGGCCAAGTGAACGTGTCTGTCCTCTCCAGCTTTCTGCTACCATTCTTCCCCTTCTCGTTCTTCTGTTGATGAAAATGAACATTCCCTCGATTCTGTTTTTCCTTCTGAAGTCCGCTACTGGCGCGCCCGGACTCATCGCTGAAAGCGTATCGGCGCATCGCTGCGTTTTATATTGATCGTCAAAGCTTGGAGTATACGTGATGGTGTCATGAATGAGATTCACTTGTTGCAGCGCGTCGATAGTGGTAATGAAGAAGAACTTTATTCATCATAATCGGGTTATATTGAGGACAAGAAGAAAATATAGGATCGACCATCCATGGGGGAATGGAGGGTATCACGGACAGCTATAACTGGCGAATTTCAATATCCCAAAATAACCTTTTGAGGTCTGGACGCATCATGATGGAGATGACGTGAACGTAGGTATTCATGTCATGTCACGTGATTCAAAGCTGTTATCTCGGATCCGAGAGTACTGGCCTGGAAGCTTGGGTTTATCGGCGCGGATGAGTAATAATAATAAGATCTACCAGAGTAAATAATAACTTATACGAGACGAGACGAGACAAATGCCATCGAAAGAGCCAATGTTCGCCTCGCCTCTGAATTGTATCTTCCTTCTTCTATTGCCTTGCTACCGTTTGAATTTCCCATCTCGTCCCATCCGGATATCGGTGCAACATTCATCACTCTTCCAACCCCTTGCACTTCAAAACTCTCCCTCAACAAGAAGCTGAATCAACCCGGATCCGACTTATAAGAATGGCATCACCACTACCTCCACCACCGCTTCGACCGGTGTTGCAAGTTTCGAGAAAACAAAACATAGCATGTGATCAATGTCGGAGTAGAAAGATAAGATGTCTGAGAGAAACAAAGGCCGAAACCGTGAGTATCACGCCGTCACCATCACCGAAAGGTGCTTGTGCGCGCACCAGCCAGCAGAAGTGAGTTGAAAATACCTAAAAGCAAAGCTGATTTTGGAGGGGTTCTGCAGTGCGAGCAATGTAGTCATAGGGGAGCAGAATGTACCAGCAACTACATCGATTCACTCGCCGAAGCCAAGGCCAAAAAACAGCGCCCAAGAAGCTCCTTGACACCTACGGTCAACGATGCTACCACTGCACCACCCAAGAAGAAGAAACGCAAGAATAGCCATAACGCTCATCCCCATGCGGATGTAGAACAAGATCAGAACGGCCCACCGGCAAGAAGGAGGAGCTCTGCAACGGTCATTTCGACTTATGCTGTGGGCGAGAGCAGTCAGAGCGGAAGCTTCAGTGCGGATATCGGCCCAGTGGACTCCGTTGAGTGAGTGACTCACCCTGCAAGCTATCAAGCCAAAGCTGATTTGAGGCGTTCCAAGCTCCCTACATATGCTCGCGCAAGCAGCCCCCAGCCAATCAGTCAATCTCGGTACATTCGGATCCCATTTATCCCCAGGCGAGAGGCAGCAAAACCTCTTGCGTTATCTTTTCGCTCCATACCCAGTAACGACCATGATATACGAATACACCGATTTGTCAAGTATAAAGTGCTGTAAAGAGGGAAATGACGATTTGTTCGAGGAAGATAAAGGTAGAATATGGGCTGAACAGCCGAGTGAGTCGCACAGCGCGCTCGACGATGAAGCAATGAGAGAGTGAGCTAGTTGTTTGCTGCTGTCATCGGAGAGACGTAGCATTGACAGAGCTGACACTTATTACCCCTTGCATGTATAGTCTTGCGGACGACCTCATTGAGACCTTCTTTTCAATTACACATCCACGAATGCCAATTCTCCTAGATGCAGACGAGTTTAGATCAAGCTTCGCTTCGCCTGATACACATCCGTCAGGCGCGTTATCTCACTCCTTGCTCGCCGTCGTCCTAGGTTGGGGAGCTCGATTCTCGGAACATCCAGTCATCACCTCCGATAGAAAAGAGGTCTCAGCTCGTGATTTCATGATTGCGCCAGGTCGTAAGAGAAGCAGACTGGTCTCGCTTGTCATTATACGGACGAGAGAAGTAACAGAGTGGAACAGGATTACAAGGCTGCCCTCTTTGGAGAACGCGCAGGCCCTATACTTTCTCGAGGGGCTTCTCGGTCGTGAGTGACTCAACTTACGTCCGAGCTGATGTAACGATCCTTTGCTAATCTTATCTTCGGATATGCAGAAGTGGTATTTCTCAAGGCCAGGCGTGAGTGATCGATATAACCTGACAGGACACCTCTCGTGGATAGTAAACTGATCGTAATCTGAGACAGGATATCAAGCGACATACACTTCTGCTGTGGTGCGTCATCTAATCACACTGGGATATAACACACCCAGAGGACTTCTCAGCCTACAAGACGAGAACGAGCGTACAGAAGCGGTGTTTATCTGGTGGGCAGTGGTCATGACCGAGGGATATAAGAGCGCTTGTCATAGAATGAAACCGTCCCTGTAAGTGCTTTGACCCCTCGAGCAATGTTGCTAATCAAGGCCGGCCCAGTCCAGCCAAGATACTGATCAGTCATTATTTGTCTTTCGCAACCCGCTAGATATGATGAGGATTTCGAATTTGAGGATGTGCAAGAACCCGCGACGCACCCTTCGTTCCCAGCCAGCGGAGTCTCACAGGAGTCCAGCCCTTTGGGTTCATACACCAATGTTTCTGTGAGTATGGTGTGAAGAGACTATCATTGTTATCAGTACGGCGAACATCGAGACCTGGACCCGAAAGAGAATAGTGCTAATGGTCCAAATGGTGTATAGCATTGGTATAACGGCTGCCGACAGATCACATCAGTATTCCGCTCTGTCAGTCGAGCTCTGTGGATCCCCAAAACAGCAGTCACCGGTATTCCGATAACCTTCCTGAGAGACTTTATTCATCGAACGTCTGTATGGAGAGACAATCATTTATCAATCATCGGCGCGCCGGCTCAATGGCCCGAATCGTGGGATTTCCAACAAGCTATAACTGCATGTTCCATCGATTGCTTATATCATGTCGTATGGCTAATTGTGAATCGTACCATGGAGGAATTTGGGATTGCAGAGGAGAAATCAGCTATGGGAGGTGGCGTCGTCGAAATCGAGAGTATAAAGAGGAGGATCAAGGAAGAGGCAGAACATGCTGCGCTAAGGATTGCGGCGTTGATTGGTATCTTAACGGAGAATGGATACTTGAAACTGGACCCGTGAGTGGTAAAGCGATTATCGAACCTTTCTCTTCGAGCCATCAAGACAACCCATCCGCGTCGTTGACAGTACTGTCGCCTGTTGCTTGGACGGCTCATTTGACACATGCTGCCTTTTCGTTCCTAGCCTCATCATCCATCATACGATCTACGAAGCAGGCCTATATCTTGCTTCAAGGGGTAGAACCGAACACCTGATCTGCATCGCTGGTCTCCGACAATACAGTCTGTCGTTCCCCGCATTATGGGATCAAGCAGATGAGCTGGAATCGGTATACGCGACTGCGACCGCAGCTGCGACCGCCTGTGGGCACGCGCACCACTTAGCCGCCGCGTCGAATCCGACACTGAGCATTGGTCAAGCGCAAGCGCAAGCGCACCACTCTCCCCTCGAGTCCCGACGGTCATCTATCCCTCCGCCCGTGTCCCGCCCTAGCTCTGAAGTGGACCCCAACGTACCATGCTTTAGTAATCCCTTAGGGCCACTGCCCAGCGCACATGGAACGCCCAGCTCTATAGAATTCGGTACAGGATCCAACAACAACAATACTCCAGAACTAGTCACCCCTTTGCTTGTATTACCCTCCTCAGCTTCAACTTCAGCTACTTTACCAGTTACCGATGTATTCATTACAACATCTCCAACAGGTCCATTACCCCTTCCAGCTGCCGCATCTGAATCAACACAATACAACGGGCCGTTCAGCCGGAACTCTGTGCAGGGTCTTCAGTTACGACAGAACGGGAATGCGTACTACGTAGATCGCGGCAGCGGCAGGTCAACTTCCCTCCCAAGGACCACGACGACGGCTACGACAACGACTTCGACGGACAGCAATATCTGTCTTGGTCATGGGAAAAGCGAGACCACAAGCAAAGTTGATGGACAAGAGGAAGGGGATACAGCGACTGATTTACCTGGAGTCATGTTCGATTGGGCGGTGTCTAGTCTTGGCGGCGCGTAGGCAGGAGTCTCAATGATAGATATCGACACATCTGACTAGGAATATTGATATCAATCTGAGTGTACAGCATACCATACAGTATCATGATATAATCAGATGATGCAGTTGCATGAGATACCCGTGTTACACTCAGGACAAAGACCCAAAAGAGAAAGAACTATGCTATTGCTATTGACGCCAAATGTATATTTGTTTATATCTGCCGAGATGATAGCTCTGTTGCCTGCGTGTCATATCCTATATCCCTGTGTCACTGTTCGTACCACCATCGCCACCACCTCCAAGCCAAATCGCGCCCATCGCCTTCCGTATCCTCCTCTTCTTGCTGACCCTGACTCCGTTTTCATCAACCTCCCCATGTTGCGTTCTGACAGCAACGGCAATTTCGAAATAACTAGCCACCATCGCCCTAATCCCCGCTCGAGCCGTGCGGGGCAGGTGTTCAATTGCGCCTGCTGAATTCAAGCGCATCTGATCCGCTAGATCAAGTAAGCGTAATGTATACGGAGCGTACGATGGTACTCTGTTTGAGGGAGGTTGAGTCGGATATAAAATGGAGAGGAGGGCGGCAGCTGAGGGAAATAAGGAGAGTGGAACGTAGACTCGTGAAATGAGGGCGTCTTTAGCTACATCCCGCGAGATGTTCACGAGTTGCAAAGCGCGTCCCATCTCCCTCGCTGAGCGGATAACCGCTAGTCGCGATCTCAAACCTGCATCGAGTTCGGAACCGAGATCCGGGGCTCGGATTGAGCCGGTCTTATCATGTAGTGATTTGGCGAAAGTATATCCCTCGACAGGTCTGGCGATGGATCGCTTGATGGCTTGATCATGGATACAATCATGTCGATCGTTCGATTTGTTATCGAGGACCGACCAAGCAAGATAACAGATCGCACTGGCTATACTCCCAGCTACGTCATCCGCGTACTTCAACAGATCTTCCGTAGTGCGTATAGGAAGAAACTCTGTCAAATCAAATGGTTGTGGTCGCTCTCCTTCTCTCAGTGCAGCAGAAGCCCTTGGAGAAGAAGGAGAAGCGGAGGTGTCGGAGGTGGCAGAGGTAGCTTGGTCAAAGGGGACATAATCCGAAGGGAACTGAAGGTCCGTTTCATAGCCATCGCAGAGCTCTTGAAATGGATATATCGGTACCAGTCTCGGTATGATTGAGGCAAAAAGATGAAATGCTGATCTGTCGGAAAGTACGAGATGGGGTATATCGTCTAATATTCTATCGAGATTGGTCTGGTATGTATGTGCTGGGTATCTATGATTACCGTTATCCGGCTCCGTATCCGTGTCCGTTTTGTTGTGGTCGGTATTACTGTTAGTATTTTGCGAATTGTATACTTCTACGAGATGTTTTCTGATTGCTGCGAGCGTCCGTGCTCGAGCTGTATTGAGAGTATCTCCTTCTGTGGATGGAGTTAGCGAGGCCTTCTGAGAGCCATGGTCGGAGGGGGAATCAACATAAGGTTCGTCGATGAGATTGTCCTATAAACAGAATAAAGCATAGATGTTGAAATACTCTCGTCAATATAACGCCGTTCTCCTGGATGACCGCTGACTCCAACGCCAGACGGCTGTGGTTCTCAACCAATGCACTCACAGTCACCCTGCACCAAGCATAAATCACCACCAAACCCAATCTCATCTCCCTGCCAAAAGCAAGTTTCGCCACATCGAAACTCTTACTGCCCTTCCTTAACGTCTTCTCCCCTTCTATCAAAGCATGCAACATCCTTCGATCGATCAAAGGTGGGCTGAATGCGACTTCCGCTAAGAGTTTGATGTGGCGCAGTGGGTTCGACGGTGGACATGGAGGCAACTTCGGGCATAAGAGAAGGAGGGTATGCAGATGTGAGATCAGAGAAATAGAGAGAATGATTAGATATGATGTGAGGAAGAAGAACATTGCTTCTCTGTGAATGGGATGATAAATTCGGTCAGCAACCAATTAGCAATTTGCGCAAGCTGGCGGACCAGTCGACGACCGACTTCACTCACTCAACGGGAAGACCCCGCCAGATCTCAAGCCCAAAGGTCGTTTCTGTTAATATTGACCAGCTGCCACTACGCAATGCGACACTGCATTTGTCACGTCGTCATTAGTTGCAACTTTCATAGCGTATATAGCAGGCTTTGAACCACAAGAACTGTTGTCTCGGATGAACATTCCTTGAACTCACGTATCGACGATCCAGAAATACCCTGTCCCAAACACCAAAGCAACCTTATCCTCCTTAGTCAATCGTCCGCCCAAGTATGTCAAAAAGCCAATTACAGGTGAGATCCAAAACAGGATCCAGCCTTGGTAGAAAGCGTGACGCCCCATTCCAAAGGCCGGACCGGCTATTGATGAGAGACCGATGTGTCCGTGCGCTTCTAGAACCAATATCAGGCCGATGATGGTCGAAAGAAGCCATCTTGAGGCTGCCAGCGGTCGTCGAGGGAGTGTTTGAACATTTGCAATCGTAGATCCCTTCTTTCCCTTCGCAACACGATTCTGATCGCCCGAACCCGTTCCTCCCAGCACTGACACTTCGTTCTCGATGGTGCTATGGAGTATTGGTCCATCTTGCTTATAGCCATTCCCCGCTCTTTCACCCGTCAGATCTGAGGTGCTTGAAAGGAGATCGATGTCGAAGGGTATTAATCGTCCATGAGTGATTATACAGTGCAAGAGAATGATCAATATCGGCTGGAGGATGAAGAACATGTGTTCTTCTATCGGCACGTAGAAGATCTTGCCTAGTATTGAGCCGGGCGGGTAAGACCATCCGGAATGCGATAGGATGAACTGTGTGTATTTCGCGGGAAGAAGGAGAACCTGTTAGCTTAAAACTCTACGTATGGTCCAGTTTGAGCGTAGACAAAGAGGATATTCGCTCACGTTGTCCCACGGCGTAGTCCATATTGTAGCCTGAACAACATCAGTATAAGATATATTAATCTCTACAAACGAATCCTATACGCGAACATGACATGGGTTTTAGCTACAGGTGACTCACCATCAATCCAAGCCAAAGGATCTTAAGGATCTCCCTCCTGCCGATCAGCGGTCCGTATATGGCCCCCAACAGCAAAATAGGAGGTATCACAAGATACAGATGTCTGCGGGGATATCAATGAAGCCATCGAGTCATTCGTATAGTCAGCCTCACCGTTTTCACTTGTTTGTCCAAGGGATCTTGGCCTATTCGAGATGTAGCTGAGTATATGACCCAGAGACCATAGGGATGAGAAGTATCAGACTACTTACATCTGAATATAAGTCAGCATATTGTCGCTTTCAGCCTATCTGGTTCGTTTGACTAAAGCTACTATAGCTTCTGATCCCGGCTTTTCAACAATCTGTCACGCCGTATGCCAATGCTGACCAGCAAATGAGAGGGCTGAATGTGATCGATCCTGATTACTGAGGTTTCCTGATATATCGTTTCTTGAGTGCGACCGATGGTTCCTGGAGAATGATTTTATGGGCCAGATGGAAGAGAGAGAGGTAGCGAGATATATGATCAAGTTGTCAGGAACCAAACAACATCTTTTAATGCACAGCACTACGAGATTCGGTGTCGATATACTATGCTATGATACTTGCTGAGCAGGCGAGTCGATCGATTCCTCTGTCTATTCGTTTGTAACTGATAATATTTTCGATCGTATTTGGAGATCCCACACATAATCAACCTATCGTCTCATTTTGTTGACGTGAACGACGACGACCACGACGACGAGGACTACGACAACGTTGTCATCTAGTGCTGATACTAGGATTTTAAATTTGGACGATTCAAATGTAAGCCTTACTGAATGGGAAACAAAATAGCTGTCTATGTTTACTGGAATTATGTCATTCCAATCTCATTCCCTAACTAGCTAATCTGCATTCACCGCTCACTGTAGCTTCTTCATGAACGCTCTCGGCATCGGCATGGTCCGGCAGGGCACTCGTACGTCTAATGTCGACTATGCACGATACGCTGGGGTTACTCACCATGCAGAGGTGTCTGTTGTTCACCTGGGACACTCATCATGGTGCTCTGAGATATAATCATACATCTGCATCGTGGCTTCAACTCATACATCTGCACCAACACCCACTGAGTCCCCTTGCGTGCAACTCAAACTCGTATGCTTTGCCAGCCAGCCTACAGCCCATATGATGATGTGAAAGTAAAACGAGAATGTGGGTATACCGAATCTATGATAATGAGATGAAAAAAAAGGTGAAGGTGGTCGAGTCTATCATATGATCTGATGCAGAACAGCCATTCGGAAAAAGAGGATATCGAGGTGGGGAGTGAGATCAAGGGAGTCTAGAAGGTTTGATAGGGTGATTTGTCCACCAATTCGTTTACTCTGCAAAGGCCAATATCGCTCACAGTCAGCATTGGTTTCACCCAACATACAGAAGAAATCGTCACTCACGCTGAGCACACTGTACACCGGGTCGTCCATCCTCGTCGTCCTCGTCCATCTCATCACCGTCCGAAGCCGCACTTCTCCTCTGCCTGTCATTGGGCTCCTCGAGGGTAACCTCGTCCAAGTGGACCTTCTTGGGGAACTTGGGCATCTCTTTTCGCTTAGGCAAGGCCTGCTCAAGTAAAGGAATGACCTCGGGGTTGATGGTGTCGGGGAAGACAACATTGAGTCGGACGTAAAGATCTCCGAGCTCGTGGTGTCGGAATGAGGGCATACCTTGTCCTGAGATGACCTTGAGAGCGCCTATAATTGCAGGTTACAGCAACAGCTCCGTTAAAAGTATACCCAAACTGAACGTTTCGACACCACTTACCAGGCTTGATGATCTCTCCGGGTACGATGGTGACGTGCAAGGCTCGCTCGTCGAGATGCTCGATAGCGAAATCACCACCACCGAGAGCAGTCAAAAGGTCGATATCGGCCTCGCAGTAGAGGTCGTCTCCCTTCCTCTGGAACCTTTGGTGGGGCTTCTCCTCGATGACAATGACTACATCTCCGGGGATGATTCCAGGAGCCTGGTCTGACTCTCCGGCGAACTTGATCTGTTGACCCGACTTCATTCCCTTGTCGATGTGAACCTCGAGAACCTTTCGCTCAGAGTTGGTCTTCTTGCCGTTACATTGCTTGCATCGGTCCTTGGGGTTCATCATCTCTCCGGTTCCCTCACATTCTCCACAGGGTTGCTGGATCTGCTGCATCATAGGACCCAATTGTCGAAGCATGACCTTGACACCTCGACCTTGACATCCGGTACAAGTGGATACGGCACCCTTCTTGCCTCCTCGGCCCTCGCAGCCCTTGCAGATGACCGACTTGGAAAGAGCGAGCTTTTGTACCTTGCCCTTGTAGAGGTCTTCGAGGGTAACACTGATTCGGTGAACGAGATCCTTTCCTCGTCGAGGTCCAGATGGCCGCGAGCCGCCTGGGATACAGTATACGATCAGCGTCGAGCTCAAAGTTTCACGGAAAAAGACCATGGCTTTGCAATGTCTCAGCTTAGGTGTAACATTTCACTCACCGCCACCACCACCGAAGAAACCACCGCCGCCGCCAAACAGTTGACTGAACAAGTCCTGAGGATCCATTCCGCCACCCATACCACCACCGCCTTCTAATCCGGCCTTTCCAGCTTGGTCATAGACCGCTCGCTTGTTTGAGTCGGACAGAACCTCGTAACTGCGTCGATTAGGCAACACGAATCATGAAAACAAGGTTAGCGTCAATACCTTGTTGACCAAGTCAGCAGCGCATGAACTTACGCATGGGTCAAATCCTTGAAGTGCTCGGGGTCACCGCCCTTGTCGGGATGAGCCTTGAGCGCCCTGTAAGAAGGCCAGACAATCAGCATACATCGTTCCGAAACGGCGAAAGATGTCCGAGGGATCCAGATGATGACCCAGGTATGATCAGGTCAATATAAAGCCAGAACAACAACGCCGCCACTTACTTCTTTCGATAAGCCTTCTTGATCTCATTGTCATCAGCGTTGGGGGCGACACCAATGAGGTCGTAGTATTCGCTATTCTCAAACAGAAGTCAGCATAAACTCAGTGCGGCGAAGTTTGAGCAAGACAACGCGCCGGAGACCCAAGAAGGAAGAAGGGCGCATACAGCCAGTAGGTTACGACGTTTCAGGTTCACAAGAAGCCAGTGGCCAAGAACATTCATTGAATGTGTGGACAACAGTAAGACTCACGTTTCCATTACCATCTTGGCTGATTTCTATTGATATTTAAGAGGAGGAAAGGATTAAGTGTTGATGATACGTCGCTATTCGCTACAGGTGAATAAATAACCTTCGTTCGCCTTTATTCTCTCTGGTTGGCTTTTATCGCAGAAATCGAGCTGTTTTCCGAGCTTGGCAGTTGCGTTTTCCGGTTGAGCCGCTTTTACGTTTCACTTCCGAGCTTGCTGAGAGGTGTGTGAGTGCTAGATGCTAGCTATACGCTTGGTATGCGTGGACGAGTCGATGATGAAGAAAAGCGGATGTAAAATTATTGTCTTTGTCTTTGTAAGGATAATCTTGAAACCTCGGCCATGCCATGCCATCCATTGAATCAACGAACGGCCAGTGCGACTGTGCAACTTTCAACTTTCTAGGATATTCGATACATAGGACGCGGTCATTAGAAGTACAACCCTAAACAGCGTGGCAAATCGCCACAAAGCAAATATTCAGCTTACCATCTCATATCACCGCTTCGCTGAACATGCTTATCCCACGTGTCTCTCTTTTCTGTTTACGTATTCTGTCAAGTATCCCTTGGCCACTCGTTCTCGGGGTGTTTTGGTTTTGGTTGTTGACGATGCTGGATAGATAGATAGATGCATGACATGACATGATGCAATCCACAATCCACAATTCCACAATCTCTCCAGCTTCTTCCTCTGGTCGTCCACATTCTGACGCGTCGAAACAACCTTCTCAGCTTTGAAGACCATATCAAGTCTGCTGGCTAAATCAGCAGAGTGTACATTCGACCACCATGGCCATTTCCAGCTCACCAAATCGAGGAGGTGAGTACAAAGCAATGGTCACGCGAGGTTCGCTCTCATGTCTTTTGACTATTGGTCTGATTTACAGGTGACGATCCCGTATTGGACAGACTAGCCACAACCAATACCTTTGAGTGAGCTTATGTGTCCTCTTGTACGGCGCAAGGAGCGGAGCTCACTGCTCGAAATTTGTCTTCAGATCCGACTGGCCCACCCTTCGTCAACACCTCCACATTGCCCTTCTCTCCAGTCTCCCGCTGTTCCTCTCTCGCGGTCCACCGAGACCATACCGACCACCTCAATCACCGACAATCTTAGGTCCTGAGCCAATCAAGATTGAGTCGGCCACTTCAGAAACCCCAGAAGAGCAAGCGGATCAGAAACCCCCTTCCGAGAGCTTACTCCTTTCCCCTTCCCAGCCTTCTTCCTCTTCTACCGGTGCGGCCGAAAACATCCATACCACCACTACACCTCAGAATGCTTCGACGAGATCTCAGGTAGATGCGACTCCACGATCGCTTGATGCTGAGCCGACTGCTACTCCCGCCTTAAATCGTTTCGAATCCCTACATACCGAAGATGACCTGCAACCTTCCACCCCGGGTGGATTGGTGATTGCCCCCTTCCCACCTCTTGATCCCGAAAGAAGAAGACGCTCAAGTTTTGAAGCTGGACCATCTACAGCGATCCCCACGGTGATAGGCGCTGGTCCAAGAATGAACGGAATGAGGGGACAACGGCCTTTGCAGCTCGGTCCGGCGGTAGTGGATGAAGCGTATGACGAGGATGTGGTCATTGGTGGGAAAATGTTGCCTTCGTGGCTTGATGAGCAGGAGGGGAAGAAGGAGTTGGAGCGGGTGGTGAAAATGCTGGATGAGCTCGATGCGTAAGTTGCTACCATACGACATATCATTTTCTCCATGTCATCTCCCATGATTGACGTTTGGAGCTCCACTCCATTCACGCTTTATCGCGCGTACATTCTTGGTTTTGGCGACTTCCCATGAATCATTCCGCTAATACTTATTGATATATCTGGTCCCACCACAGACCCCCCTTCACGATCCAACGACTCGCAGAACTACTGCTCCAGCCCACTCAATATCACACCACTCTAGGCAAATTCCTTCGAGCGGTCGAGAAGACCCTCTTAGTGAATACACCATGGGAACCGCCTTCCTACACCCCCGCACCTCTTTCCCTTATCCCTACCCGAGCTTCTGTACCAGGCGGGTCATCCGCTTCTTCGTCCGATAATGGATACGATAGCGATTCCACCATGCCACCAGGATCGACAACGCCCATGTTCAGCCCGATCCCATTTTTAACGCATCAAGAGTCCGATGAGTTGGGTCTGACGTTGGATGGGCTGGCGAATGGAACGGGCTCGGGAAGAAGCTTGGATGATGGACTGATGTCGCCTTTGATGTTGAGTGAGACTTCTGGCATGTTTGGTTCTGCCGCGAACCCGAGAAGTCCGACTCCTGAACCTGAAGAAACTGAAGGAGAGCCTAGCAGTGTCAAGTCGACCAACGGGCATGGTCAAGGAGATGGAGATACCGAGATGGGTTCAGGCGATGACGCGATTGAAAGTGTCCAAGTCGAGACAGATACGATATCGGGTAACGCGGATGACTTACCACCTAGACCTAGTGCGGCTCAAGGCCAATACGAGTCAATCGAACATTCCGACCCAGCGCATCAATCGTACCTGGGCCGAGTAGACGAACTTGACACTGGCCCAATAACACCTACCGCCTCTACTTCTGTTCCCAACTCTTCAACATTACCGCCTTCTGATAGTCACTTGCACAAGAAACGCCCAGATGAAGTTGTACCTCTGCCCGGGACTGGAGAGGGCGGCAACCTCACACCGCACGGAATGAGCGAGAAACCTGTACCGATCAGTTCTACGACGGTAGTCAAGGATGAGAAGGGAGAGAGGAATATTGCTGGATTGCCTAGGAGTACATCTGAGAAGAGTCTGAGGGATAGATTCGTCAGTGCTGGGTCCAAGTCGCCCGAAGGCGAAGCAGGGAATAGCAACGGGGATAGCAACGGGGATAGCGCCAAGTCTCCAATTAAGGGAAAGAGCGCGGATTCTGAGAGCAACTAGATTATCATATGAGTTCCTGGTCAAGATGGGCCGCCGTACGCTTATACATCTGACTGGTTTAGTCAGAGGAGTTGTTGTTTGGCATCGATAGAAAGGGAATGGAGGGTTGACATGTGCAGGTAGGATTGATCCATGAGATGCATATGTTGTGTACAATGTGTGTACAGTGAGCGATATTTCGCCTATCAGATGTTCCCATCGCTCATCGCTCGAGTTTTTGCCTGAACTGCGCACGAAATCACTCCTATCCGTCCTATTTCCTGCTGTATTGCTATACAGCTCATGTCGATCCAGATTGCTTGTATCGCAGACTGTATTGTTAAGATACAAAAAAAAAAAAATGGTATCTCCAGGGTGTGCCCATTCCACTCATGAGTCGATCGATCCATTTGCCCGTAAATCGGCGTCTTCCCTCGTTCCGAGCGTAATAGCCATGTCGATCAAATCCCATTTTGCGCGTCGTTAGTTCCGACGACAAATACTGAAATCGAATCAATCAGCTCTGCATAGATAGACACAGTGAGATGGGGTTAAATGGGACGACTCACCACCTGCTCCTTGGCCGGGCAAAGTCGCAAATGCTGCCGCTTGGTAATCCTCGTCCGACAGATCTCTGTATGGTTTGTATGATCTTCGAATTTCTTCTAGGAATGATGTGACTTTTGATTGAGGAAGGAGGGAGATTACCGAACCGCCCCATCCGCCTCCTACGATCAAACATTCTCCAACAATCAGTACCACGAAATGGACGAACAACGAGGCGAGATTGGCAATGCCCGATGCCCGACCAGATGTGACGGGAAGGAGATGATGATAGCTGAATCAGTGTAGCTCTAGCTCCTACTCACCCGTCATTCTCGATCCGATAGCGCCAGCATCCAGTGACAATTGCTGAAGCTCGTCCACCCACGGGTGCGTACATTCGTACACATCTCGCATACACTCATGCGACTCATTCAGTAGTCTTCCAAGCTGTAGCTGTGCAGACTCGGCGTTGACGTCCGATGTTGACGATTCTCGCAAAGCAGAATCTGGGGCGATCTCTCGGCAAATCTGAGTGAAAGAATGGACTCGTAGTGATTCGGTGAGGGTATGTAAGATCCTCTCGTATAGGTAGAATCGCTCGGCTCGGACTACGTTGTTAGCGCACGACACGAACAACCATGAATCAGTTTCAACATGTCCTTTCGCCCTCTCTCCTGTCCTGCCTGTTGTTGTTGAAAGAAAGGGGAGCTAAAGAAGCTATGTCACTCCACTCACTCTCAAGGAAATGGAGATATGTCTCCTCAAACTCTTCCTTGGTTAATCCTGACGCATCCACCATATCCTCCTTCGACCAGCCGCCTTCTCGGCCTAAAATGCCTTTGATTTCGCTCAAAGCCCTTTCCATCACTTCGACGCTCACGCCTCCCTCAGACTTCCCTGCTGTGACGCCGCCGCCAATGCCATTCACATGACCATTGACAATTCCGTTGGGCTGTTCGCCTTCAGACTTTGGCGAACTCCACTTTGTCGCCGCTTCTTCCAACACTTCCCTAAGCCAAATTCTGTTCTTGCCTATAGTTCCGCTGTCACTCAAACCCCACGCATGCGCCAGGATCCTCGCAGCGCAAAGTACTTCGACGACACGCAAGTTGTAATGCTCTGGGGCGCTGTCTGTCAATGAGTGAGGGGCGAGCGAGTTGGTAATTACTATCGCTAAGGAAGAAGGGATAGGTAATGGCGTAGGAGTTAGGGTCGGGTGGAAATCTAGGTGCAGAAGGGTGTAGGGTAGGCAGAGGACCGAGGCGGATTGCTGCGCGAGAAGGAAGACAACGGAATGAATGGAACAGGACAGAATTAGCACTTGCTCGACGAGATGCTATAGAACAGGTCCGTTTTGGAAAAAAAAAAAAAAAAACCCTTTTGCTGCTTTCGGGGCAATGATAGAAGACACTGCACACAAGAGGGAGAGTAACTCACATCCATACCGCCTGTTCGAAGCCCCATTCGATGCTCAGCAGCGATAGCGAGACCGACGACCTCGGCTTTCGTTTTGCCCTTTTCCAAGTCATTTGCAACCAGGAAGGTGAGCACGGAACCAACGACCATAGCTGCGGAGCTCTACGTCGTGATAAGGACGAAACATGGTTGAATCAGCTTCACGTTTTAATCAGGCAAAGATTCCACTGTCAAGCGTGGATCAGGCGGTTTTGGTCATGTCATCTGCGGCGGATGGATTTTGTGGTAGACTCGAGGATACGGGATACTCACGCTCAATCCAGAACCAGGAGGTACAGTGCCGCTAACCATGATCTCCATCCCTCTCGGTGCGTGCGACTGTCTGGGTCCGTCCGGAAAAAGCTCGGCTAGACATTCCAAAATCGCGAATTGAACATATCTATCCCATCCTCTAGCTCTATCTTGCTCCACGTCCCAGCCATTATCGCTAATTTCCTTCTTGAGCGGGTCGTGCGATAAGGTGAATTCACTCGAATGGTATTTGCTTTCGATATTCGATATCTTCACCACGGTTTTTGCTGTCTCACCTTTCGACGATGGACCATTGGCGATTCGTTCGGGTTCGACAGCGGTATGAAGTGGAACCGCCGGACGCAGAGCCAGGAGGATATCTTGTTCTATGGCAGCTGGTAATACGGGGAAAAGGGAATAGTCGATATGTTCACCTAGGACGTTGACTCGGCCTGGAGCTCGAACGATATATGTGGGCTTTGAGCCGTAGGTGCTTTCGAAATTTGATACAAGATTCGACCAGCGCGAGCTACGTTCAGTACATCATCATGATATGGATCAGCAAATGAATTGAATCCTTGACCAAGGTCACGCGAGCTTCATCGACTGCACACTCACCTCTCTCTTCGGATAGCCGAGGACGAAGGGTATATATCCGATAACTCGGTCCAGGTGGGTATGGGCGCGTTAGCGGCCATGATGAGGGTAAAGCGACGTTTGAAAGCTGCTTAGTGGTAGATCAATATCGGCCTGGATAAAGTGGTGATACAGCTGGTGAATTTGACTTGAAAGTAGCCGACACACAAAATACATCAAAGAGTGTTGCACGGCGATGCGACCTAACTGCTGCATACCCTCACCCGACCTCGCCTCGCCGACTGCACATCACAAGCCGCCTAGGTATGAATTGGCCCTCGCTTGATCACACAGGAAACAGGACACAGGACATAGCTATATCGGGATAGGAGCCTCCGTCAAAGGGGTTTTGTTTTTTTTTACGTTGGGATTGTAAACACGCAGCACGAGGTTCCGGTGCGGCAGAGTGTCGTGCCTTGATCCGGTAAAATCGGCGCAAATGAAATTTACAGTACAAGGGAAAATCACCTAAATCAGCCGGAAACCCCGATCGGACCGAAGAAGCGGGTGGGACGTACACCAGGCCGCACCTCACTCCGTTTCCCCACACTTTGACTTAGACGATTGAGTAGTTGGCTACCCCGGTGGCCGTATCGCCGTGTCCCGACGGTCACCATAAAACGTATCTGCGTCATCGCGTAAGATCGAGAATGAACACTAGGAAACCAGGAATGTTAGCAACAAATACAAGTACTTCGTCGTGGGACATATACAACTGTGAGAAACAGCCTACTCACTCCTGCACTCGATACGTAGATTTCCAAAGACGGATAAAACGGGTCACAGATCATATCACTCCAAAGACCGAAATTCAAGGTCAGGTCACAACTCGTCTATTCACCTGACATCTGACACGAAGCGCACGATGCGGATCCTTCTCACCGGGGCCTCTGGGCTATTAGGATCACATACCCTGTCATATCTACTATCGGAGGGCCATACCGTGATTGCAGTCGACAAGACTCCTCTACCCCAAGCCATACAGTCTAAACTCGCAGCCACCGTCCCGGTCCTCGAGACCAGATTATCGTACAGGCTAGCCGATCTCACTTCTTCCAAAGCGGTAGAAGACCTCTTCGCGTCCCTAAGCGCAGAAAGCGACAAGGAGGATGGCGTCGGTCCGCTGGACGGTGTTATACATCTCGCTGCTATCCCTTCACCCGGCAGGTTATCACCGCTAGAAACGCACAATATCAACGTCACTTCGTCGTACAATGTTCTCTATTCGGCGGCGAGTAGGGGGATCAAGCGGATCGCACAGGCTAGCTCGGTCAATGCTATAGGACTTAGCTTTACGAAAGCGGAAAGGCAGTATTTCGATAAGTTGCCTCTGACTGAGAAAGAGGCATATAGGCCCGTGAGTGATGACTCCTTCTGTGGGTTCCAAAAGCCTGCCCGGTCGCATGCGGACGGTGAGGCGAGGAATAGCATAGGGTAGCATGCTGCTAACGATCCGCTCATTTCCTGTGCTGTGGTCTTGAAACAACAACAGGAAGACCCATATTCACTCTCAAAACAGTAAGTACCCGTCCACAGTCTCATCGTTCGATACCACGCATTGTACTATTTTGTCACCTCATGTCGTTTCTATTGGCGGCGTCTGATGATATATCATTCCTAGTCATGCTGATGCTGCATTCCCTCATGTGTGTCTTGTTCAGGATATGCGAAGACCAGGCCGAATCCCTTATCCGTCTCTTCCCAGGTACACGCATCGCCTCGCTCCGATTCCATCATATTCTACACACCAAACCGGAAGCCTACACCCATTCCCATTCGAGGGAACTATGGGCGTGGTCTTCAATCGACGCTTGTGCTCGATCATGCCTTTTATCGCTCACTTCGGTCGGCTGGGAGGGACACGAGGCTTTCTTCATCGTTAGCGAAGACTTGATATGGGATGGTCACCTTACGGCTGAATCAAGAGGAAAGGGAACACCACCTGGAGAAAAGGAAGTGACGGCATTGGATGTGATCAAGTACGAGCTTCAAGATAAGGGGAAAGTAGGCGTTGTAGATGAGAGTTGGTGGGAAAGGGATCCCAGGAGGGGTTTATGGGATTGCTCTAAAGCGAATAAAGTGCTTGGGTGGAAACATGTAGAATGAGCAAATCGTTTCACAGGGTATCGCTTGGTTTCTAGCTGTCCCCTGTCCCATCTGTGCCAGGCTTTCGTCCTCATTCATATTGTGAACGAAGTTACGTACGACGACAGACGACATGACCGTGTCTTGGCTTGATTCGCTGGAGAGCTCCACTCTCGTCGACTTCCGTATTACCTCCACGGCGTCAAGGAAGCTGCTGAGGACTAGGTTCAGTCCAGCATTCTGAAGTCCGACACACTGTCTCGGGATCGCCCGGGCCCCCCCTTTGGGGATGTCATTTGCTCATTGTTCTGAGTCGATTTGCCCCGCTTGTTCACAGGGCTCACAAGGAAAACTCCCAATCTACAGGACTGTAATTACGCTCATTCTCTGGATATGCCGCGAAGCAAACGCAACTGACCACGGACGCGAGAGATAGTACTAGGTCATCTTCACTGTTTATGATCCCATCCATCAGTTTGTCGTCTCTCGCTTCAATTCAGTCGGATAAATCCCATTTCTTGATATTCTTCCTCGCTGACCCCCTCTATTCCCTTAAGAGTCTCCGTAAGGTGCAGAGACTCTTCTAAACAGACCCCGGCTCATCTAGGCATCATTTTTTACCTCCCCACGGACTCGACCTGACAGCCCGAGACTCCATCACCAGCTTTGTCATCTCTCGTTGCTCGTTGAGTATGTGAAACATCCCCATCAGCCTGTTGCAGCGTTGATGCCACTCGAATGTCTCCTTGGCGTCCGAATCAAAGAAGAACGCTATCTTACCTTGCCCAGGAGCTGTATCGGCAATACCGGTGATCATACATGAGTACGGTTAAGGTCACGAGACTGTTGGCAAGTTTCGGAGAGGCGGATACGCAGCTTGCGGGTACAAGTGTGGCCCATGGTGTTCAGCAGAGGTGTCTGCTGTCTTCCACCTGCCGTTAAGCCGAAACAGGCAATGGTATTGAGTATTGACAGAATACCCAAGATGCATGTTTATTGTCCATGTAAATTATAGAGAATGCTGAAGGCCCAAAAAGAAATAGATATAAGGGTAGAAGAGCGATGAGGAGCGGGGAGGTAGGGGAGTCGCAGAAGTTTGAGCGGTTAAACAAGCTTGAGATATAGTCCTCTTGACAAGGTTGACATTTTGTTCCGCCATTGACATTTGACACCCTGGTTGATTACGCAGCAATGCACTCCCCGCTCACAAGCGAGAAACCGTCTTGGCATGCGAAGCTTTCGCATCGCCCAGCGCTGCAGGTGACTGCGCCGAGAGCGACTCCGGTGAGAGCGGTACAGCTGTAGATAAGTGAAGGGGAACAGCATCAGCCACCTGACCAAGCTAGTCTCATGGACAACGAGACAACTCACTCCGAGCCGGATGTGGCGTTAGTTTGACCGAAAACTCCGTTGATGCAGCCACCGCAAGATTCAATCTCTGCGCTGGTATCGATACACTGAAGAACAACTGTCAGCGTCCACACACTGCGCCCTTCGGAAACAGTATAATGCTCACCTCGAAAGAGTCTGAGTAGCCAGCAACGATACAAGCAGTCAGGCCGGCCGGACAATCAGCAGATTGCCTGCTGATGTCGCTCAATCTCTCCCGCAGTTTTCTTCGAGTGAGTTGAGAAGCCTGTGCAATGGCATCATGGTAATAGCTATTTCACGATCCAGTATCAGCCCACCCGATAGCAAATTGGCCAGATCGCCACCGGCAATACATACGCAAGGTAGGAGTTTGAGCCACATGCGGTGTAAGTCGGGCTGCCGAGGGACGAGCCGCATGCGCACTGCCAGTTGCTGTCGACAGGTCTTGCGAAAGTATAAGGAGAATAAGCACATGCACTCAGGCATGCCTCGATGCTATTGTATCCCCCGGTGCCTTCACTTCATTGTCAGCGAAAGCGGCCTGATCTGAGAGCTGGGATACGACTTACTTTGGTACGAAGAAGCAGAGGCACACCCTTGGAATTGCTCGGTCGTTCGGACCTTGTAAGCTGCAAAATCGGTGTTGGTGGCGCATGTTTCATCCTGAGCCGCTGAGACAGTACTTGTCACCCAACTGTTCGACGGTGGGGTATTGGAGCAGAGGCAACCGGCAGATTGGAAAAGAGGGAAGTATTCGGTGAAGTAGGCGTAAGTCGAGCCCCCACAATTGTCCTGTTTCACACCATACATCTTTGTCAGTCGGGACTGCCGTGTGATATCAAACGAATTTGCCCGAACTCAGGCGATGATCCGACTTTAAACTTACCACGCAGTCTTGCGGAGTGTTAATGAAATCGCTTCCCGCAATGGCCCCGGATGGTTTGTTGGCAGAAGCGATGCAGCTGAGGAACGCACTACCGTATTGTTGAGCAACGGCGGACTGTGCCACAAGAGCGGCAAGGAGTAAGTACGAGTAGGTCATGTTTAAGACGTTCTGTTGCGGAACTGTGTTGAATGATAGATGGAAGATTGTTTTCACTCGACTGGTACCAAGGCTTCTTGATCAGCAGCTCTCCCTCTTATAGTTGGCGGTAATCGACCGTTCGCCAGTTTCTGATCACAAACAAGATGGTCGACCATGAGTTTGTTGTTCGGGTGCATGGGTCATGCGTGGCCCATGTGCCACAGGTTTACGGCATGTTGAGCATAACCGATGTACCCCCGGCCAATTCGACTCTGCAGATGGGATGGTCGATCCGCCACATCAGGCACGACCGAGCCCCAGATTAACCTGACTTTCATGTCACCTTAACGACTTCTGTTAGTTCCTGGTGTCGTATACCCTGGATCTTGCCAGTTTTTATACAGTAGACAACAAAGCCCCAAGTTCAAAAAAATCCATACACTGGAGCACTGTCTGGGACTTCTCCCCCACCCGAGATATCTGCATGCCGATTGTCTCACCGGACAGATTGCAGGCAGGACAGCGCCCCCCGCAGGGTCAAAATGAAGATCAATATTCGGCTCCGGGATAATTGAACTCCCTTACCTTTGTGGTACTACCTTGTTCTTCCGGTCTACTTCGGGCAGTGATGGTGCAGCAACGTCGTGAACTTGCCACGGTAATGTAGCTCAGCCGGCGAAAGTACCTAGTACATACCGGTTTTAGGGTATACCAGACGACGTACATTACATGCTGGTAGTACACGATTCGTGCATCGCATCATATTGATCGACACTTGTCTTCGGTTCGCCGCCGTCACAGCCCGAGTCACTCGCTCGCGCTGCAAAACAACGTAGCGGGTTTGCTCCGACATCGGCACTAGACCTCCAACTCGACTGTGAGGGGCTCTTCGGGCCGCAATCAGTAGCGTCCAGCCACACAAGTGGCCAGAGACCCCCAGAGAAGTGAATAACCCACCTTTGGGACGTCTTCTTCCTCTTCCTCATCTTGGTGTGGTTTTAGGTCGAGTCGCTTCGTACTTATTGAACATATCGGCAACGTTTACATGTTATATCAGAAAGGGCTCGAGGTAGAAACCAAGATAGAAAGGAATATCTGTTCCAGATTGAAGGTGCTGGCCTCTTGGAACGGGTTTACTATGACTTTCCAGCGGGTTATGCGTACTTGAATCACCAAGCTATGTTCCTCGGACTTCGCTTTGTAGCAATCAGTCTCAATCTCAATTCGTGCGCGAATCATCGTCCGGCTGAGTGACACGGCATTGCTGTTGCCAATGCAGGCACGAATTACTCCATCACATGAGTTGGACCTCCTTTCCAAAGACATTGAAAGCAGGGTCTTAATAATGTTGTCACCAATTCCCCAATCATACCGATGCAGCTGCATCTTTCCACTCAGCAACGTTGCCACGCATGGTGCTACGACTGTAGCCAGCGGTTCGAGGCAATTTGCCGCAAGTCATGGTGCGCCGCTATCCTCACTCGTCATGTTTCAAATCCTTGATATCCCGGCGTCCACCTCATCGTACTCGCCTGACATCCTTTGTGTCTAACCTTGAGACATATAGACATATCTCGCCCTTTGCATCCAGCTCAACGGAAGAAGACAAAAAAAGGCATCTCTTCCTCGACGGTGCGGGAAAAAAAAAACATTCAGCCCAAACGCGGCTCGAAAATGGTCAGTCGGCGATCGCCGCCGCCAGATTCAGGGTTTTCAGGGGAACTTGATGGTGCGCGCGTCAAATCCACCGGAGCGTGGCGCCAACCGGACGGGAGAAAGTGGCCGAGTGGCTTCTTTCTGGGGGATTGTTTCTCGTTCCCATTCCTTCAATTTTCATGGTATTCGTGTCATATTAAGCCTCGTCACCTATAACAGCGTGACGAAGCGGTTCACAACGTTGGTTTGGCCGAGTGGTTATGGCGCTGTGTTCAGGAGCTTTGCTCGTGATCCGCAGTGTGAAAACGCGTGGGTTCGAATCCCACAACCAACAAAAACTGTTATTTTTTCAGTTTCGGGACCCATTTTTAATGATTTTTTTCGATTCGGGTCGATTTTTTACCTTAAATTTGGTCATCTGACCTTGAAAAAAGTCGGTCGGGACCCAAAATTTGGTCGACGGAAGTGAAAATATGGTCAAAGGACCCTTGTCTGGCCCCTCCTTCGTCGGGGCAGACAATGGACAGCACCTCCAGCGGTGCGATGGCGTGCCGAATAGTTAGGTGTACAGGTGTACATCCGTGGGGCTCGAAGGCGGAGCTGGCTTGAAGAAAGACAGCGTTGTCCGTGAGTTAAAAAGGACACCAGGCGCCCAGAAAATCGGGCCGGTGTCTTCCTCCTCGTCGATGTGTTGGGACAACGACACTCGTCGAACAGGGTCTAGTTGTTGGCAACGCCTTCCCTGTGCTTGTCAGATGCTCCATGCATGCCGAAAGACCGACGAAGAGAAGCCGGAAACTAGGAAAAAAAGAGTAAGGTCCCACAGGCTGACTTTAGTGGTGAAGCTCGTGTACAGTATGACAAAGGTCACGCATCGTGGGGCGACGGTAAGCCGCTTGACTACTCAGGCAAGCAATTGATCGAGTCGCTTGTGATTCTGTTGTCCTGTATGCAATGCGAAGGACTTGTCAGTAGCTGCTTGGTGACCTCACCGGGATTAGTAGTCGTCGGAATCGGCCCGTGGGGCATGCCACTTACACCACTCTTACGCCTTGCCTTCATGGGTTCGCCCAGTATCAAGTGCAAAACCCGAGTATTGGCCCTCTCTGTTCAATCAAATCAAGATTCTTAGCTCATAACGGCTAGACCCAAGTCCGGTATTGATGCAGGACCAAGAGCCGAATGCCCCAGTGAAATACCTAGCATGCCGGTATCTGGAGTATCGGTCAGTAGGAAGCGTCTTCAGATGATCCTGACCACCCAGCATAAATTCTCGTCAGAGAAAATGAGTCGATAAACCTGTCTGCCGGGTACTGTAGACCGTCACACTCGTTATTGGCTAGATGGCCACACTTGGTAAGTAGCGCCGGCGCCCACCATCTCGCTTCACCTTCTATACACTGTACAGTTGGACTTTGTAGTGATGCAATATTGTGACTATTCAGCGATGTTCTGTTCCCTGTGGAAACCTCGCAAATTGGCCTCCGTGGTAGTGTGACCGAAGTGTATACGCCTGACTGCATGTGTTTCCGCTTCAATGCTCGGGTTGACTCTGAACCCTTTCCGCTACTTCACTTCTTTAAGGTGTTGCGGGTCGCTCAGATAGCGCGAACCTACTTGTTCCTGCCCAAAGAAAAACTCACAGTCGGTCTGGATTATCTGGCGTATCCTGCTCAAACCAGGCAGTATCGCTACAGATATCCTACCAAACCACGAGATTGTTTTGTAGCGGGCAAACCGGAATCTGAGTCTCATGCAATCAGCGCAGATGTCAAACATACAGGTACCGGAGCATGGAGGACAACGATCATTAACTTCGTCTGGTATACCACAAAACCGGGTCTGCTCCTAAGGCACTCCCGCATCCTGAGCGTTGACCTCTTGGACTTCCATGATGCATTGACCCTCCGCTGCCCGGTCCGGTAAAACAGGATGGTCCATGAACAAAAGTGTCAATAAGGTAGGGGGGTTTAGGTAGTCCGGAGCCGAACGCCCATGCCCGTTCTGACCCTGCACGGGATGACAACCTTACGGAAATCAATCCGATAGGACGTCCGGGTTAAGCTTGCAGATCATGCATGAGGGGTCCACGGATTGCCAAGGGACAAGGTTGTATCCGAGCAATGCATCGTTATTTGTGTCCAGATTCAGGGCATGCTGAGCAGACGACAACAAGTGGTCGATTCCCATACGACGGCGACAGGGGTCAGCCGTGCCTGAAAGTGGCGGATCGCCCGCAACGTTCGCCATGTCAAACAATTGGGGTACATCACTTGTTCTCTGCATGTCGGATGTACTGTACACTCATTCAAACACATGGCTCATGCCCGATTCATGCATTCAGACAAAAAGGAACCCATAGGTGACCACCTGGTTCTGGTGGAAAAGGAAGAAACTGTAAAAAACAAGCGGGTTGACCGGTCTGCTATAAGAGAGAGAGAGGGGGAGAGAGCGGTTGATACATTCATTACCCTCCCCCGACTTGTCATTCCAACCTCATCTCGTCGCCTGTATTGAATAAATCGCCTACGAATCCTCCAACAATGGCCTACTCTTTCCTGCTCCTTGCAGCCCTTGCAGCCCTTGTGGCACGGTCAGTCGCTGCCCAACAATACGGCAGTGGGTTTATCGGCTGTATCCCAGTTGCCAACCAGCCTACCGGCTTCGGCCTGTCACAAGGCGATAGCACTCAAGATGCAGCTGGCTGCAACGTGAGTCGTTTACAGTGAACCATCGTCTGAGAACTAGCATCAATTTCGAGGCCAATGATGTCTGATATCAATAGTGCCGCAGTTCTTTTGCAGCAACAACGGCCGGGCTTACTCCTTCTTCACGCCGAGTTATGCCGGGCCCGGCAAATACTCCCGACAAGGAGCACCCGCCTGCACCTGTTCCAATACCGAACCCGATCCCAACACGATCACCAACACCGTCTCAGCTGCGCAAGATACCACATGCGTAACCGCTTCGGACTACCAAGTATATAAGAGCCGAACGACTGAGCAATTCCAAGGATGTGCCACGTCAGATTCATACGACCGTGAGTGGGATTGCTTTTCTCTAGTGTTGCGAGGCGTTCGCTGAGCCGGGCACCGAACAGACAACGATGTTTACAGTACTTTGGAGGGATGCCTGGTCGCGTGTGCCAGCTCTCCCTACACCTTTGCGGCACCTTTTGAGGACGGATGGGAATGCCTATGTGGTCTCACCATGGGCAGCCCCACATACAGTCAATGTGGCTACAGAAACTACGTCACGTATGTATCAACAGTCCAAGCGGTTTGCCTACTTGAAGGTTGGTGAAGCTAATAAGCGACATTGAAACACAGCTACTACCACGACGCCATCGCCCAAGCCTCTCAACTCACTCGTCGAAAGCTCCGGGAGAGACTGAGCGAGAACAATAGGCAGGTTGCCGATTGTCCCACCGGTCTCACCGCTTGTATGATCGCTGGCTACTCAGACTCTTATGAGGTGTGTATGGCTCTCCTGTATCAGGAAAGTAGTGCGCTTGACGAAGTTGACATGTGTGACGTAGTGTATCGACACCAATGCCGAAGTCGAGTCCTGTGGTGGCTGTCTCAATGGGGTCTTTGGTAAGACCAATGCCACATCCGGTTCCGAGTGAGTTGTCTATGATCCGCGGACTGCGCGGGATGCAGACGGTCGAGGCTGACTCCTTCACAGCTGTACCGCGCTCAATGGTGTCGCTCTTGGTGCGGTTACTTGCAGTGCCGGTCGATGCGAAAGCTTCGCATGCGAAGACGGTTTCTCGCTTGTAAGCGGAAAGTGTGTTGCTGTCTAAACAACCAGAATGATAGTGCTGGGATGGAAGGTCACTCTTTTCGAGAGATCACATCTCAAGCTTGTCCAACCTCACCTACCTCTTTAACTCTCCATCCTTCCCTCTCGTTCTCTCTTAGCATCTCTGCCACTATTTCTTGGGTCTTTAGCTTTCTTTATAATCTACATGGACAATACACATGCATCTTGGGGTTTCCTTTTGACGATATTGTCCGCCTACACTCAGAAGGAGGTAGAAGAAAACAGATTCCTCTTCTAGTACCGCGACCTTTATCGTCATCACTGATAAATCACGCCTCAAATCTAGTATTAAGCCTAGGATGTCCTCCTGGAAAAGATCGGCACTGCTGATATCCAAGTCAGGGCTCAAAAGGACGCTGTATCCGTTCGCGACTTCAGGATTATGATCACAGGCTTTAGCTGTCAATGCGAGTTGACGACATTGTCGCCTTGTTGACTGTCCGCTGTGTCTCAACAAAACGATTGCGACTGGGATATAATGACACATGCCGCGTCAAGTTTAGGATACTTGCTCGTTCTCCATACCATCATACCAAACATGCTATTTGAGCATCGGGCCACAGTCACTCTCCTAGAGCGAGATGTATGGCCCGGGCAAGTCAAGATCAAGAGGTTGCAATTACCCCCAAGAATGACTCGCATCTCATAGACCTACAGTGAAACCACGGGATGGTGGTGCTTGTAACCGAACATTAGTCGAGCTTAGACGATTCCCAAGCCTGTGTGAGCGCCATGTACTTTTGGAATTGTTACATGCAAAGTATTCACATGTTGGAGGCCGTATAAAAAACCCTACTATAGGAGCACAATTTTCGGTTTCATGATTTTGTAACCCCAATGTACATTTCGACCACGCCCATAGACTAGGCACGATATTTATCTGCCCCGAGTTGCAGTTCCAGTATGGTACAAAATGGCCAGACGCTATGGAGAAGAATCATGAGCCATCGAAGATGTGAAAGCGTGATAATACTGTACAATATCTATTACACATAGGAGGCTGATATCCAGTACATCACAGTCTAGGCAGACTCAGGGAGGGGGAGGTGGCTTTGGGGTCCTCTTTATGATTTGTGCGCCTGGGGGAAGCTGATCAAGTGGGACGATCAGCTTTGGTTCTTCGTCATCGTTGTGACGCAGACTGGGAACCGGATCTGCAAATTTCATAGGTTCGTTTGGGTCACCGCTGTCGATTGGAGGATTCGTCGGATCGTATACGTAGCCAAGACGAAATGCCGGGATCTTAGTGGCGGTGGGGTTATTCTGTTTCCATAGGTCGATCTGCCTCGCCCTCTCCCTGCCTGCCACGAGCTGCCAATCACCATGTGTCTCGAGCTCTTTTTCGCGCTCTTTCTGGTGCTCCATATCCTCTGGTTCCAGAAAGCCCAGCACCTTCATGCTTTTCAGCAATGTAAGTGGTGTTTTTGCAAGTTGTCGAAAGAAAGGGTCCTTCATATCCTCGGGATACTTCAATTCCTCAATGACGTACTTGATAGAATCGGGGTAGTACCTGGGTTCTGTTTCAGGGAAATCTCGAGAAAGATCTTCTTCTTCTGCTTGAGCGAGAAGACGTTTGTAAGCTGGGGTATTATACTCCTGTTCACGCTCGAGACATCGTTTCTGTTCGTAGGCTTCATAGGTGAAATTTTCCTTGAACTCGTGATAGTCCATGAATTGATCTCCTTTGTAAGGAATGCCATTGTGTACGAATTTGACAGGAACAAGCGGTGAATATTTTCTCTGTTGAGTATTCCGGTCTTTCCTGACGATATCGATCTCGATATCGGTCTCGGTCTCGGTGTCACGGTTTGACTTTTGAGGGGTATCACATTGAAAAATTGGTGGCAGCTGTTCGGAGGATAGCTTATGGAATGGTGTACAGGTCAGATGTAAGTCGACAGCGGGTAAGGTCATGTCTGTCGTGATTCGAGGGCAGTGAACCCCGTCGTCGTTCTCGCCGCCAACGCTGTTGTTCATGGATTCGAAACGCCGCGCAAGCTGTTGAGATTCGAGTGGACCCGACATCTGAGCTCTGAGTCTCTGATCGAGGTCGGTTTGTCGGATGCGACGCTGTCCATGATATGTCACATAGCCCCATTAGCACACTCTCACAGTCGGAGCTCGACGTCTCAGCTCACCCATTCCCGCTCTCGCGAGTGAACCCTAAGTCTCACAACGATCGGAATCCTTTCACCCTTGAAGTCGTACGACCCCTCCTGTGTAAGGACGTGCCGGAGTCCAGAACCAGATCAGCGGGGATCGGTTTCGAGCGAAGCGAAAAAGACAACTTACCATACGGACTGCTCGGGAGGCAGAGTCCTGGTCTTCAAAGCTGAGGATGATGATTTTCACACACTCAGCCCCGAAATACTTTACATCTGACACCTGAATAGCGTCCTGCATGTGACCGGCCTCGTCTCATGGTCAGCTCTACCACGCGACAAGACACTGCCAATGGCCTCGTGTGACCTTAAGATGACTCACAATTCGACCACAAGGTCTGAACCGTCTCCAGACCTCTTGAAGCGTCTCATCGAGAGTACATCCACCCAAAGCGCCGACTGCCACATTACTGATCTCGACTGATACTCCATTCATTCCCATCACCTCATCCCAATGTCGATTACTGGCCTCATCGTATAAGCCGACACGCACCCATCCGATGACAGGAGTTAGAGTGTGAATGTCAACGTGCACAAGCTCATCGTGGTTGCCGTCCTCGTTGGCAGTTGGATGATCGGAGCTCTGATTGGACGACGATTGTGGACGATCCAGTGGAGCTAAAGAGTCGGTCGATAGAATCGAGACGTCGTTTGCGCCTGTATGTTGCTCAATTTCTTGCTGCAAGACGTCCATATTGAGAGATGTCGAGGTGGTATGTGAGGGGTACGAGTAACGGTCGGAGTGAACAGTATGATATTGTTCAGGGTGTTGCATATATGTCAGAAGACTTGCAAACAGGTTAACGCAAAAGGTTAACAAATACGGTTGATGGTGGTCAGCAGCTTGATAGGAAGGAGCGCGTGCTGAGTGGTGGGTGATATTACAGTACTATATGTGTATGATCCGATGGTGATTGGGGGAGGACGAAAGTGGGGAAAATCGCGTGGGCAGTCGCCTGTGGCTATGCATCTTCCAATCGGACATAGCTTAAATCCGAGCTGATCGTAACTTGCATGTTGTCTCCTCAATGCCTGGAGAACGATCAGGAGCGAGCACGATTTGATGTTGATGGGATGTAACGTGCCAAAGGACGATTGACAGAAACAAGGTTGTGATTTGGACGCGTCGCAGTCATTACTGTACACTCTGGGGATACAACGCTATGAGACACTAGGGCGTACATTGCTGAGTAGATCGTGATACATACGATACAACGGCTCGAACGGGCGTGAATTGGTACCCCTACCAAATGCTCATACCTTGAGCCTGACCCAACGCCAATAGCTTCGAAAGCATCCCAACCTGCTCCTCCGTCACCCCACCATATCCAGCAGTCTCCACCATCTTCTTAATCACCCCCATCAATTCTTGAGGCGTATCGACGTGCAACTCCGTCATAGCCTGCTTCATGACTTGTTGCTGATCTTCTTCGTCTCTGGGCGGGACAGGAACATCTTCGATCGGTAAGAACAGATCTTCTTCCACATCTTCCGCCATTGGCGTTTCGTTCTCCTCCGCCTCGTCTCCGTTTGTGTTGTTGTTGTTCTCATGTTCATCTTTCGACGATCGCGTACTGTTCTTCTTGGCTTTCTTTGATCTGGGTTGAACGAGCACATCCTCATCGTCCGCGTCAGAATCGTCTGATTCCGAATCGCGTTTGGGCGAAGAGGGCGGTATGAAATCACCATCATCGGCGTCATTATCATCGATAGTGAACAGATCATTGAACGAGTCAAAGTTGGGCGAAACATCAAGGGACATTGGCGCGTCGTCGACGGGTTGAGCAACGGTAGATTGTCCGGGCGTAGGTAGGGGAAGGCTGACTGGAGTGATAGGGAGATTCGCGGGAAGTTCCAGCCCAGCACCCAGCACGACTTTCCTCAAAGCTTCAACTCTGTTGGACAAGTAATCTGAAATTAGCATACTCCTACGACGATTGAACCCAGACGTAAACAGACGTATGATGAGCTGACTCACTCTTTCTCAAGACGCTGACAATGTGCTTCCAGCTGGTCATACGCGTCTTCACGGTGCTTGAGCCTGTCTGCGATGGACCCGAAGAACTCTTTTTTCTTCTTTCTCGATTCTTGCGCTGCAAAGTCATTTCAAAGCAATGTCAGGAAGACTCAATACACCCAAAGAGAACCGGGAGGCGGACCCACCTGCGACTCGATTCCTTGCTCTACGTCTCGCCAACAACTCTTCTCTGGGCATATTTTTCCGACCACCTTTACCTGTGGGAGGTAATGGCCATTCAGGCAGAATCTCTCCATCTCCTGATTTCTGTCTTTTCCCATCAAAGTCATCCATACTCTCCTCATCCATGCTATCCATGCCCGAAGCGCCTCTCTTTCCATTCTGACCACTTCGAGCATCCCCATTCGGAGGGGGAAGACCGTGTCCTAGTATCCGTTGAGACGCCTCAGCAGCCTGTGCGAGAGTACCAGCCTCCAAACCTGTCCAAGAAGGGTTACCAAGCTCGCTGTTTCTCCAAAATCGGCTTGACGAATTATTATCCTCAGCAACAGCTTGCATGAGTGCGTCGTAGTTGCCCGAATCACCTGTATTGCTAGCCGAGACATTCTCAAGAGCGTCCTTGATCGCCTGAATCTGAGTATCTCCAGAGACAGGCGCCAAATGAGGTGGTATAGAAGAGGGATTGGCGAAGAGGTGCTGGAGTTGGGAGACGGGTGGGTAGACTGGAGGTCTTGAGATTCGGCCTGATCTAGTTTGCTGGACAGGCGTGTCGTGATTAACAGAGGGAATTGCTGATCCGGATAGAAGTTGAGTGTAAAGGCTGACATGTCGA
Source organism: Kwoniella sp. CBS 6097 (assembly GCA_036287355.1). NCBI lineage: Eukaryota > Fungi > Basidiomycota > Tremellomycetes > Tremellales > Cryptococcaceae > Kwoniella > Kwoniella sp. CBS 6097. The sequence continues at coordinate 561,318 of CP143077.1, forward strand.
TGTTGTTTCTTGGCATTGTATTCGGCGATCAGCTGGACGACAGCCGGATTGGTGAGGAACAATGACATCGCATCGGCGACTTCATGAGTCGCGGTATCGCTCTATGAGGGGTGAAAGGCATCAGCCGACACCTCGACATCCAGACTATCCAGGACTGAGAATCAGAGACCCGAGCTCACTGTCAAAGCCGGATCGATCATGTCCATGGTGATACCTCTCGCTGCAGCTGCAGCTGCCCTGTTCTTCCCGTTCTGTCCAGCTACCGAGGACGCAGCAGCTACCAGCGCGTCCAATCCGCCCATCGTAGGATCGTTATCTTTGTTTTTGTTGTTCATGGAGGTTTTTGGTTGATCTCTCGCCGCTGTGTTTACTCCCTCGATAGGCTGGAGAGGAAAGCAGGTGTCGGGTTTAACCTAGCTAGTACTTTTGTTTTTGTTGTTGTTGCTGCTGTTGTTGTTGCTCGTGAGATGCAAGGATGGGAAGAAGAAGAAGAAAGAAAGTTGTGACGACACATCGAGGTGATGTGGAACTAAAGCGACGTGAGCGACGATCATGGCGATTATCTCCTGATTGAGTTTATTGTATTTTATCCCATTGTTATTCCTGGTCTGATTTATTTGCGCTTGGTGGAGGGCAAGGTTTTCTAAGATTTCCCGGTGCGCGCTACCCAAATGCAACAATGCAATGCAATGCAATCAATGGTGCTTGAAATAGAGGATGCACCCATGTATACCTCTGTACACCTGATACATACGATACAAGAACATCTGGCTGAGAGGACCGATTACGCAATGGCACCTCGGAACGCCACTGCAAGCAGCTCGAAAGCAGCTTCGGCAGCAGCAAGCACAGGAGCCAGAGCTGCCGCTGGACCGTCCCGAATCCCTCCATCGACCAAAGCGAAGAAGCGAGCCGCTGAAGAGATTTCGGTAGAAGACGATGAAGATGAATTCGGTGCAGCAGGAAGCGGTATCGATATGAACGACGATGAGGAGGAGGATGTAGAGGCTGGAGACGAGGAGGAGGAGGGAGAGGAAGAGGAGTTCCCAGAGTTCGATAGCGAGCTGGAAGATGGGGACGAGGAGCTTGTAGCTGGGGAAGGGGAGGATGCTTCGGATGGCGACGACGAGTCTGATTCCGCCTACGGAGAGGATGACGAAGAAAGTGGATCTGAATCAGGATACAACTCTTCTGACATCGAAGCTATGTACGATTCATCACCTGCTACTTCGCCTTCATCGTCCCACAAGGAGCTTTCGACGGACGAGAAGTTGTCTAAGATGATTGCCAAACATAGCGTCAAGCCTGATGAGACCCTCGGAAGGGATGCGAAGATCTCTGGAGCGAAAGAGGGGGTCGGTAGACTTGTACCGTCGAAACTCGTCGAGGGTGGATACAAGAGAGAGTATGAGGAATATGAAGCTGGTTATGGAAGTGAGAGCAGTACGGAGGATGTAAGTGTGGAAGTGCTCCGCTTGGTTATATGAATGGTGAGGATAAACTGCTGATCGAGATACTTCGACCTATCGTAGAACCCCAACACTGTCGGTAACATCCCGATGGAATGGTACGACGACCTTCCTCATATCGGATACGACGTGAACGGCCGAAAGATCTTCCGACCCGCCCAGGGCGACGAGCTCGACAAATTCCTCGCGAATGTCGAAGACCCCAACGCGTGGATGTCAGCCGAAGACAAATTGATGCAGCAATCCGTCCAACTGACCGACAAAGAGCTGGATATCATTCGAAGATTGGAGAGAGCCGAGAACCCCGATGCGGATTACGATCCTTACCAGCCTACGATTGAGTGGTTCACCGGTGAAGGAAAGGAGAGGGTCATGCCTCTTAGCGCGGCGCCTGAGCCCAAGCGAAGATTCGTACCATCCAAGTGGGAGCACAAGAAGGTGAGTTGTCAACCAATCTGACCTGAACCCCTGGGAGTCCTGTGTATACAAGCTGACCACACCAATACGCTTATCTCCAGGTCATGAAAATCGTCAAAGCTATTCGAGAAGGAAGAATCATCCCCAACAAGCCCTCAGCTGCCAAGCCTACCGTCTACGCCATCTGGTCAGATGCCGACCAAGCCAACGCCCCTCACGCGATGTACATGCCCGCTCCTCAACTACCACCGCCCAAGACCGCCGAGTCGTACAACCCGCCTGAGGAGTACCTCCCCACCGAGCAGGAGAAGGAGGAATGGGAGAACATGGACAAGGAGGACAGGAAGACTGACTTCTTGCCTCAAAAATACGACGCTCTACGACTTGTGCCCGGATATAAAAACTTGGTGCAGGAGAAGTTTGAGCGATGTCTCGATCTGTATCTTGCGCCTCGAACGAGAAAGGTCAAGCTCAACATCGATCCCGAGAGTCTTATTCCTAAACTCCCTGCACCCAAGGAACTCAAGCCTTTCCCCATTGCTTGTTCCGTTCAATACCGACATCCCGGTGATACTCGAGTCCGAGCTACCTCTGTCAGTCCCGATGCCACTTTCGTCGCTTCCGGTTCTGAGGATGGCGTGGTGAGATTATGGGATCTGGGCAATGGAAGAGAGGTCTGGCGATGGGATTTGCAGTCAGGTCCGATCCAGTATGTTGAGTGGTCGCCATACAAGGACGAAGCTCTCCTCGTCGCTTTGGTCGAAGGCAAGGTCGTGGTGATGTCACCGCTGGCTTTGGTCGCGCCTGCCCTCGCTGCTGCTACGTTGACTCACGTCAATACCGCTTTTGCTTCGAGTGCCGCTACGACCAAGATGGGCGCGGGTAAGGAAGTGAAGGGAACCGAGGCAATCAAATGGGTTCGACCCTCCGAGAAGGAGCGAGAGAGGGGTGTGTTGGTATACATCGAAGTACCGGGGACGCCCAAGCAGGTTGCTTGGCACAGAAAGGGTGACTACTTTGCGACGGTCGCTGCGGATGGTAAGTAACGTATTCACATGAGTGGTCGAGACGATAGCTGATGTATGCTATGTCCACCTCGAATAGCTTCAAACAAATCCGTTCTGATCCATCAGCTATCAAAACATGCCACCCAATCTCCCTTCCGAAAGCTTCCTGGCGCCGTTCAGAGGGTAGCTTTCCACCCTACCAAACCTCATTTCTTCGCCGCCACTCAGCGATACATCCGACTGTACGATCTTGCCGGTCAAACGCTGCTGAGGACGCTGCAGAGTGGTGTCAAGTGGATCTCGTCGATGGACGTACATCCCGGTGGTGATAATCTGATAGTGGGAAGTTACGATAAGAAGTTGGCTTGGTTCGACATGGACCTGAGTGCTAAGCCTTACAAGACTCTGAGGTGAGTTATGATTCGGCTACTGCTATAGCTTCTCTTTCCTAAATGAGGATGCTGATCTATTGTACGTCTGTTTTTGTTTTAATAGGTATCACACCCGAGCTCTTCGATCGGTCGTCTATCACCCAACCTTGCCCTTGTTCGCATCAGCTTCAGACGATGGCACGATTCACATCTTCCACTGTACAGTCTACACCGACTTGATGCAGAACCCACTCATCGTCCCGCTCAAGATTCTGCGAGGACACAAGATCACTGACGGTATTGGAGTATTGGACTTGAGATGGGTCGCGGGTAAACCTTGGCTGGTCAGTTCGGGCGCTGATGGTGAGGTCAGGCTTTGGTGCTCATAGGTCTACCTCAATCATTTACGAGGTTTGTGGGAGAAGAAGTTGAGGGCCCGGAACGTGTATGATAGATACCAATACCATAGTCTGGAATAGACGCATTGTTCCTTATGTTTTACGCATTGCATGCAACGTTGCGTTCAGACTGCAGTGACGAGCTCCCGATTTCTAGATTCTGCAAGGCCTGTTAACGACAGTGGGTCAAAGTGTATCATAGTCGCCTTGTGATTGTATTTCTCTTCAACGATTGATATCAGCATGCAGGTCGCCGGAGTAACGTGGCACATACAAATACATGGTATACCAGCGCGCAAGCTACTCGTATCCCTAGCTAGCTCCCTACTAATGTCTCGACTGGACTGGACCGCTTTTCCGTCATGATCCCATCATCATCGTCACAGCCATCGCTATACACGCCAATGATACGTATGGTGACAATCTTTCTCCTATTCTCGCGCACTTGTAGAAAAGTCCAAGGAAGCTGCGACAGACCAAGGGAGGGACTCATTGTTGGTCAGTATCGCTATCTCATCTTTCTGGTTCCGGCGAGAGGTAATTTGGACGACACCATGACGTGCATGATTATCCCCTTGTTTCATCCACCTTTGAACTAGGTAGGGAATAGATTGCATCCCGGTATCAAGGCGGTTTACCAAAGTAGTTCGCCATGTCCACTCACCCTTCTCTATTTCGATCCACCAGACCAGGTGCTGTCCCTCTTACGTATGTGCATGTGCAGATCAATAGTAGAAGGACGAGAAGGAGAGATTGGAAGTTGAAGAGGGCGGACTACAGAACAAAGTTCAGGAGTGAGCTCAGCAGCTGCTGCGTCGCTGGTTTATGTCTCCCAGCTTATTGGCCTCACTCTTGCCCTCAATCTGATCTGGGGGAAAGAGGTCTAAAAGAACAAGAGGAGGGCACATACCATGCTGCTGGACAAAAATCAGACTTCCGGCAACTCAGAAATTCTACCCAAGTACCCAACTTTCGTAATTGCTGTTCTACCGGTTTCTTCAACAGCGAGCTGTCGATGATAGCCTATCTGTTCGTGTGATACTTCTTGTCGCCCTCGGCTGATATGCTGTGTTTGTTTTTGCTGTATTTTTGTTCTTGCAAAGGTCGATATCATCTCTTATGTCAAAATGTCGAGGATGATGACGAGGATGGACCAAATCACTACGTTGCATTGTGTGTGGCCAGCGGTGAACTTGGAGATAGGTCCAACCAGCGGCGATCGCCGACTGACGCGAATGATCTCGCCCCGAAGCGAGTGACGAATCTCGAGTAGATCGCATGCTATGCTATGCATCCCTTGGTCAATAATGACCTTGATCTTCTAATTTACACCAGATTCAGACCGGTCAAGTAGTCTCCACAAGAATCGGTACGAAATCTGCTGCTGGCCGCAGCTAAGAGCCCGATTGAAGCCGAGCGAGAAGGTAGCGATCATGGCACCGCCTAGGAGCTCAAAGAAGGGGGAGAGCTCAAAGGGCTCTTCCTCCATCTTCGGCTCAAGCTCGAGTACGGCACCATTGAGGAGGCTGGGTAGTATGAGCTCGGTAAGTGACATGGATTGATCCCGCTCGTCTCGATTACAATTCATAAATGACAAGAGCTAAGCGACCTTTCTATCCGCAGTTTCAACCAGCTCTAAGCTTCAAGCCCATTCCGAAACCCGCTTCATCGCCTTCCTCTTCAAGCTCATCGGGAACAAGCACTAAGCAGAATGGTGCCAAGAAGGAAGACGAAGATAGGAAGTTGATGCCTCCACCAACTTCGAGCTTCACCGCATCTAGGAAAAGCTTGTCATCGTCACTTTCAAGCAAACGACCAAGAGAACACGCAGTTTTCAATGGCAGGGGGAAAGGAAAGGAGAAGGAGGTCATCGAGCTTTTGGACGACGACGACGACGACGAGAAGATGGACATGGAGGAAAGTGCAAAAGAAACGACAGCAGGTCAGATGTGGACGGAGTTATATGCGCCAAAGAGCGAGGTGAGCAGCTTCACACTTCCTGACGCAACAAGGTACAAGTTGACAGATCATATGAAGTCCGAGCTGGCACCAGGTAAAGCTCGTATACAAAAAGTCAAGAATTGGCTACACGAGTCCCTCTATGGATACCCCTTCGACACTCCGGCGCCTCCTAAAGGCGTCAATCGGGACAAGATCAGGAAATACAAGGTCAGCTTCTATTTGATAGTGATATTCTTAACAGAGGAGTCGCCAAGCTGATACGTATCTCAAGCGAGTGCTCCTGCTTACTGGTCCTGCTGGAACCGGCAAAACTACCACTGTGCGGATGCTTGCTAGGGATCTCGGAGTTGAGCTGATGGAGTGGGGCGAAGGGGTCGAGGAATGGAGTCTTGGTGGTGGCATAGGTATGTTTGCTTTCCCATTCCAGAAAGGGTTTCAGGTCTGGTACGGCTAGCAAGCTGATTATTTACCATTCCTTGCAGAGCGCGAATCAAGCATGTCAAAATTCACATCCTTTCTCTCACGCCATTCATTCCCTTCAATGTCATTCACTTCAGAAACATCCACTTCTCAGACACCAACTAAACCACGTCTGATCCTTCTTACGGCGCTGCCCAACCTCTCACATCTGCCGACTAGAGATGCGTTTCACGCCGCTCTGCTGAATTTCTGCCAAGACTTTACGAGCTCAAGCTGTCCGATGATCATTGTCCATAGCGATGCTGGAGCAGGTGGCCGGGCTGAAGAGAGCTGGATGAATAGGGAACGAGGCGGGAGAGAAGGGTCGCTGGAAGTCCTCGGTAGGGACGTGAAGGACGGTCCATGGTGTCAAGAGATCGAGTGAGTGTAAACTCCTATACAGTTACAACACGCCCAGCTAACGGCTCTTCGTCCAGCTTCCTTCCACTTGCACAAACTTTCCTCACCAAAGCGTTATTACGGGTGCTACAAACAGCGATTCCTCGCGCGCTCGACCGGCCGTCCCAATCGACTGTTCAGCTTATCGCCCAGTCATCTCATGGCGATCTACGATCAGCTATCAACTCACTCCAGTTGCTCTGCGCAAAAAGAACAGGCAACACCAAGAAGAGAAAGACCAGGGATGGGGACGATGAGAGTGACGAGGAACCCGGGAGTAAGAAGGGCAGACAGAAGGTTGGGGTAGGTAAAGGTAGCCGGGGTGGGAAAGGCGGAAAATTGGACGTCAGCAGAGAGTTGAGAGCAGTGTGAGTAAACAGTTCGGCTGGGAAGAAGCTGGGAAGACATGGCGGCTGATATGCTTGGCGCATTAGACTCGACGCTGTAACGAGGAAGGAGCAATCTCTAGGCCTTTTCCACGCCCTCGGCAAAGTCTTCTACAACAAGCGTGAGCTGTCGCGGACTTTCCGAAAGTTAGGCGTAAGGCTAATATGATTTGGTCATGTAGGTCTGGATGATCCGAATATTGACGAAGAGGGCGAAGAGGTTTTGGAGGCCATACGTCGGCTGCCGCCTGATGAGACGTTACCGCTGCATCTTCGGCATTTTGCGAGGAGCAAGTCTCTGACGCAAATGGAGGTAAGTGCGGGCCGAGATATTATCGGAAAGCGCATGCCTGAATTTGCGGAAACTAATCATCATTTTACTACCCTTGTTCACAGAGCTTCATACCCTCTGTACCGATCGACGCATCTTCGTTCGCTCTGTGGGTTCATCAATCATTCCCCGACTTCTGTCAAAATGTAGAGCAGGTGTCTAGGGGTCTAGATGAATTGTGCTCGGCGGACATCATGAGAACCGACGACGATATTGTACGTACAATGAGTTCCGCTGCTCTACCAATCTGACATGGCGCTGATCAGTCTTATTTGTATTCAGTGGCAATCAAGTCCGCAAGCCATCGCCTACGCCTTGCACATGTCTATAAGGGGCATACAGATGGCCCTTCCAAGTCCCGTACCAAGGTAAGCTGAATCCACGTTCACCGGGCAAGTGAGGCCAGCCGGCTAAGCTTTCTGTTCTGATTGTTAGGCGCTCGCAGAAAGTCATCAAGCCGCAGTTCTTCGAATCGTATCGTCAAGAGCGCGAAAATACCTCTTCATTGGATCACGTAGCGGGGTACATCACCAAAAAGGGCGTCATAGCTAGCAACGCGTATGCGGACGGTGACAAGGATATGAGGGATTCTGGTGTTTGGGGAGGAATGTTGTCAAAGAGAGTTGTGGCTACTGAGACTGTGCCGATGATGCTGAAACTCGGATCACTGAGCAGAAGTAAGTTATACCTTCCCCTCGTTCTCGATCGATATCTTGGTCGCTAACGCTGTAAAATTCAATTAGGACCCCTGCTCCCGTCCTCTGCACAGTCACTCGTCTTATCTCCGTACGCCACTCTGGGAGACAAGAGCAGGAACGATGAACTCACAGCGAAAGATGAGCCGGATCATGGTGAGAACGATGCAGCAGGCCTAATGGATGATGCTCAGCCGTTCCATCCTCAAGCTTGGGCTGATGATTTGGAGGATCAGCCAGGCGACGTTGAAGGTGATGCGGAGGCAATATTGGAAGATGACGATATCATCGATTGGGACTAATGGCCAGCCTATGCTTTATTCCGTCTGTATGAATTTAACCTCGTTGTACATAATGCTGTCACCAGTGAAGCCTGTCCATGCATCAGTCTCATGCGTAGAGTCGCTCGACAGGATGAATTGGCTTTGCATGAGGGGATCACATTTTCATTTCGGGTACGAAAACGGAAGAGACGAAATGATTTCACTGTAACGACGGATTCTACTACTGCACAATCAGAACGACGAGGGCTTCCATGTTTGCTCATACGACGCATAGGGGTCTCCGTAGCTCCTAATCTCGTCATCGGTGGGCAGTCGTGCTACCCCCAGCTTGGGGAGAAACAAAGGGTTTACAATGTACATGTATACATCGAGGTGTCAGTCTTCAGTCTGGGGAGGTCCAAATTCGAGGAGCGATACTTCACAAGTCTACAGTACTGGTACTCTGTCACGATAACAAAACGAACATGAACGACCGTCGACGAGAAAGTATTGTTCTCGCCGAAAACCTAACAAAGAAACTATTGTTCTCGTCGAGCTTCGGCAAGATCACCCGATTGTTCACCTTATTGTTCTCGAGACCAGCTTATTGTTCTAGAACGCCACCAAAGATACTCTATTGTCAAGATCCCAGAATATCGCCAACATACGACGAATATCCTTATTGTTCTTCGAGGAGGAGGAATAAACGAGGAAGGGAAGCCTTATTGTTCTCATAAGATCGCACAGAATGACCGAAGTTCAGCGAGGATAGGCGAAAGGCATATAAGGATGGATACTTGACAAAGCATTTTAGAGAAGTCGTCGAACTTAGATTGTTATCCTTTACCTAGTACATTGCTCTGCATACTATACCGACGGCCGGAGTCTGCTATATCTCAATATCCTAGGCTCTTATCGACGAACTTCGCTGCTAAGTCGCATGGGCATTCGCTAGTCGGTGTAGTTCCGTGATATACTCACATTGATATTGGTAAGGACCAATGAACCCTCTTTTCTTGGGAACATTCTCTCCCTCCCCCGCCCCACCTTCCTCCTTCGCCGGGACTTGCTCTCGCCCTTCCCCTTGCTTCTCTCCCGCCTGCGCTTCAGCAGTGGTATTGGTATTCTGATTGAGAGGAGTCTCGTTCGCGCCAGCTGAGACTTCTTCGACCTTGACTTTATCCAACAATGTGCCGTTTTCCGCTTGTTTACCTTCGCCTTGGGCGTTCTGAGCTTTGGTAGTTTCGGCGGGGGGTTCTGCGGTGGTCTCGTCCTTCTCGGTTTTGATGACGAGATCCTGACTTTGAGGAAGCGGAGTAGGATCGGACATGATCAACGCAACGAGCTTTGAAGATCTGCCACAGGTTTGATTGATGCAAGTCTTGGTTAGCTGCCATATACAGTATCAGCTCGTGCGTCTCGTACCGACATCCTGGTAGGGGTATCGTCACGCTGGCGAGCATTGTGTTCTGACTCATCTCGCCATCAGTGCAGACAACGCGATGAGGAGGTTTCAATCTCATTCAGTGTAAATAAGTCTCGCCACTTACAGTACTCGAGGAACGGTAATGTCAGTTTGACTACTCGATTGTGAGAGGAAAGATCTTGAGATTTGAAATGGGTTCAAGGATGTAGGATTGATGCAGGGGTCAATTGTTGATGAATGATGCTTATCCTTATTTTACTCTGGAAAGATGAAGAAGAAAGTGATGAAGATATGAGGAATATGAAGGGTGATAGCGGGTCAATTACTCTCATATATGTATTGAGTAAGTTTATATGCCTGTGTGCTTTGATGGCTGACCACAATCGCAACATGGCCTGATGAGTGACGTAGACAAAATCTCATGAGAGATCGAGAAGAGCTGTCATCTTGCCCATTAGCCATCAGCCATCAGCCATCAATGTATCCTCACTATGCTTGTCCTGTTGCACCGTTGGCCAAGAAGGGTATCGATCAAAGGTCTACTGTACTGTTTCTAAGAGTGGGAGGTGAGACATCCTTTGAGGGTGGGTGATGGTACTTCTACTCAATTTATCCGCTCGGGGGCCACGCGTTGTTCTGAGCAGAGCAGAGGCACTTGGCCTTGCTGTAGTGCTTCATACCGTATAGTAAGATTGGCATGGTACGGCTCTTTACTCGTATACTGTAGATAACGATCATTCGCTACAATACAGTACGAGTATCGGGGGTCATACATATGAGCTGTCGTTATCCTGTTCGTGGTGAATGCCACTTCGTGGATAATCGGACTGGTTCAGCACAGTACCAGTACCAGTGCTTGCGTGGACCGACAATTGTTTATGTACGAGTACAAGACCGCCACCACAATCGCAAGTTCGAGTACAGTCTGTACACGAACTGTACTGTGCGAGCGAGTGAACTGACTCGACAAATTGACTTATTGATCGATTGATTGATGAATTGTTGAATTGATGATTGCGATTGATGGTGAGTAGAACGCAAACGCGCTGAGTGGGGGAAATAGGTTATAAACATCACGTCCTGATCTCGAAGGTTCCCCCACTTACTCATATCGTTCGATTTCAGTGTTGATTTGCAGCTGCACAACACTCGTACAACACGAGTATATACATATATATACATATGAACGCGTTTGAACTTTTCACTCTTGCAACTTACAGTACGCTCATTCAACTGTTATTTCTGCCAATTGCCGGACAAGACTATCCCCACACTGCGCACTGTAAACTTCACTTTGCCAATCAAAGCTCTATTGCACCTTCTTACTACTGATACTCCACAGCTTGACGCACGCCCACGAGATGGACCGACAGCCAACGTTCCATCACTTTCTTGCGAACGCCTCGATCGGCCACGCAACTCCCACATCTTTTTACTATCAAATACAGCCTCGACCAACTCAGGGCACCAATCTTCTGCCTCGCATCCCACACCCCTTACCTCCCAAGCCAAGCAATCTGCCCGCCTCTAACGATAATACAACTTCGAGGCATTCTTCAAGTGTCAGCGGTGGTATCAACCAGGCCACGACCTCTCGTCAGCCTTCCATGACTTTACATCACTCCTCAAACACCAACACCGGGACACGATCTCTCGAGTGCACGAGTCAGTCGGAGCAAGACCAAGTTCAGCAACTCGCAGACCGTGCCACAGAAGAGCTCCTGCTCATCGACATATACACGCTCTCACCAATCATCGGATGGAAGTGCGTCAGACGATACGATCATTGGACTGGGCGACAGCGAATCGAAGTCGGTGGCGTCAGTGGCACCTCGGTGCAGATTAGCAGCCTACAATCGGGCCTTTTAGGGGAACATATGGACAACATGGTTCTCGAGGTGTGGAAGCGATTCAGGCCTTGTGGTCGCATTGTGAGTCTCAAATACACTTGGGATCTGTATTGCCACTGCTGCGATCTGGTGTATCCAGTAAAAGCTCATCGACGTGTCTTATCGCAGGATGGCATACACGTACCCACTCTCCAGCTAGGCCAGGAATGGTTCAGACTCGTCCTGGATTTTGAAGATCAAGCATCTGTCGCTCGAGCACTCGCTATGGTGAGGCGATCTTATAGTCTCAACACCGAAGACATGTCACCCTTGGCTGACTGTGGACTGTTCTGTTTTATATAGTACGAGACTTATACCTACGAGGGACAGACGATCCAGATGTCTGTTGATCTGAGACTTCACTCGCCACAACGAAGCTGGGTGAGCTAAAATGCCCAAGATTCGAGAGTCAGTTTGTGCAGTAAAGCATTGCGTGCTGACGAGAGGCGTGATACCTCCCTCGCTCACTGTAGATTCGCATCAGACCGATCGATTTCGAACGGATGTGGGAAGAAAGACAATCCCGTTGGGAACCACCTAAATCTCAAGTCATTGCTCAAATGTTCGAATCGAACAATTTTTTCTTGAACAACTTCAATGGGTTCATGTCATATCCCGCTATCGCCAAAAACGAGAACTTACCTGCAGTTAGTATGGACGAGATGTGTGCACCTTTGCATACTTTATCTGTTGGACGATTACCTCCTGTATTCACGTTCGACAACGATCCTGAGATCCCGGCTCAAGTCCAAGACGAGCACGAGCACCAGCACGAGTACGGTTACGGTCAAGACGGCGAGGAGTCTGGCATCATCACCGACCTTCAAGAGCAGGAATTGATGCCCGAGTATAACGATTACCTCCCTTCTTCAGAATAGACGAAGTGTTCCATTGATCTGATCGTCCGCTGATAGCTTTTCTTGTATGTAGGTATCGATATCATCATCTTTCGACAAAACGAGAGGCACCAAGAACTCTCTTCTTTTGCTCTCGTATTTCTGGATTCTACCCTCTCATTACATTATACGTACAATTTCCTGGTTTTTTTTTTTTTTTTTTTTCGATCGTCTAATCTCATTCAAGCGACCTGGAAGAACTAGATCTGCCAGAACAAGGACAACGAGGGAAAAACAGGATAAATCGACGCCCTTCCTGTCTATCTCCTCTCGATACCCTCTCTTCCAGCATTTTAAAAAAACAAAACCCCACAGTGGCATCCCTTCTCAACGGATCATCCAAGTACTGTACAGTATGTAACATATTCAACTGCAGTGCAGTATATTCTTTGTAAAACGCAGTTACGTTGTACAGTACTCGTAGTGGCACTCCAAAGTGAGTAAAGTTCTCAACCCATTGAAAGTTTTATTGTGGTATCCCCCATCACCATCATTGCATAGGTTGGTGATTAATTGTGGATTCGGATCATAATATCACTTCAGACTCCTAGAGCGGGCGTTGCGGTAGGATTGGGGATGTACACTGTACTCATATAGTATCGTCGGTGGTCCAGGTCCTCATCATGTTATTGAACCGATCACGAGATCATTGCATCCCATCTCACCACGTTCCATAACGTGAGCCAAGGACGCTATGATAGTGATCATTGATCCTCAATATCGAAGCACCGATGCGCACCAACGTCATAAGCCAGGCCAGGCCCGGCCAGGCCAGGCTAGGCTAGGCTATGAAAGCGCAAAGCCAGACTAGCTGAAATATTGAACAGACTCAGGGCGATGAAGCACTCAATTCCGCACCTGGCTGGTCCCAAACCCCAAGCGCACTCCCGAAACGAGATTCGCCTTCCTTCTTTTAAAAGATGCATTGATTGGTGCATAATTCCGATCCCCACCCCCAATGGCGATCCTCTATCTATGCCTAGATCTGCGTCCCCGCTTCGACAACCTCCACTTCCTTCCCCGTATTCGTACTCGCGCTCGTACTCGTGTTTGCGTTTCCATTTGATGGGGGCGCTTACATGAGAGAGAACTCTCCGAACTTCTCCTAATTGACGGAAAGCAAACATAGACAAACAGGATGATAGTCAGTATTGTATTTTGCTAATTTGAGCGAGCACGTAAGTTGTTGTGGAGAGGCCGTCGTATCGCGGCGAGGTAGCGAATGAATGTTGTGAATGTGCTGGACTAGGCACTGCCACAGAATGTCCGGCTCCTTATCCATAATCATGACCTGGCGGAGAAGAGACATTATGAGAAGGAGGCAGACGAATCCGCCGTCTCTTCTCAATCTCCTCCAGTCCCCCGCCTGTAGTCCGACGTAGTTCGAAGTAGTGGGATAAACGGTATTTTAAGGATTGAGGAAACAACATATCCAATCACTCACCCTGTAGCCGGGAACGGACCACTTGCCCTTCTTGATCATAGTCTCGACAGCCTGGGTGATCTCGGGTCGGGCCTTTGAGACCTCGTCGACGGTCAAGTCCTCGAATGGTCGAGCGTCCTGGATGTTGGAAAGGGTGGCTTGGAGAGAAGACTCCTCGGTTGAGATCTTCTGGAGAGTCTCCTTGGCGGCGGTGACCTGTTGAGGCCAGGCGTTATAAAACAGACCGCGAGAATCAGCAAGTCGTCCAAGCATAGCAGATCTTATATTCTTGACGCAAACGCCGAATATTGATTCTCATCCCCCATCCGTTTTCTTCGATCCCGGCCTGCCAGACCGCGCACCGGACAGGCCGGATATGACCCATCCCAGCATATCCCCTTCTCCATCTATCCATGTCTACACATCTTCCTTCCTCAGTCCACTTTGCACTTCGTCTTGCTGTGCCCCATCCATAGACCCATCATGCAATGAAACAACCCCAATTCCAACCCAAACTCACAGCCTTGCCCTCGAAAGCACCAACAACCTCGTTCCACTTGGCAACGTCATAGTCGACAGCCTTGAACTCCCTGAGGACCTTCTCAGCCTGAGAAACAGCCTGCTGGTCCTTCAATACAGACTTGTAGTGAGACAAATCGATTTGAGGGACGGTAGCCTTCAAGGCAGAGTTCTTGGAGACGGCAGTCGAGTGTCGAGCTCGGAAAGATTGGAGAGAGGTCAGAGTCTGCTTGTCGAGGCCGAGACCGGTGTAGATCTTGGTCCAGTCCTGCGGAAAAACAAAGCGGCGTGCATCTTTTTCATTAGTATATTTCGCCCTTTCGCAATTTCGCGCTTTGTTTGATACAACAAGGCGTGTGATTTATCGGAAATGAAAGACGGAGTTCGACGTACGACAGAGGTCGCGGCGGATTTGGCGGCCATTTTGATGGATATATGCTATACGGAAAAAATCCCGAAGAAAATCAGCCTTGCGTAGTCGAGCGAGTGAGAGATGTGCCGCCGGTCAAGAGTGTAGCTTACAAGGATATGAGAAGGAGAAGAGTGGTGAGTATGAGCGAGTTGGGAGAGAAGTAAGAGCTATGTGAAGCCGATAAGTGTTAATGATCAATCCAAGCTTGCTGCATCAACAGTTCAACAGTAGCCAAAGGGCATCAAGCAGGGAAGAGCAGCGACGACGGCCGATCCACATGAGAGGCCTTATCACCGTGTTATTCCGAGTGTGGCACTTTGTGTGATTCCATCGCCATGCCCATGTTGACGTAACAAGCAATCGACGCTCAGTGCATTCAACTTTCAGCTTGCTTAGACTGACTGACTGACTGACTGACTGTTCATGTTGATCTTATACAACTTGCATTGTCAACAATACACACGACGGAAGACGAGCCTATCCAAAACCAACATTAAAATGGCCGAGCAAAGAGAAAACTCACCCAGGATAGCCGACGATAGCGATAATGTCGATGAGGTACGCGACCAGCCCTCAGAGCAGGAGACTACCTACCTATCACCTCAGGTGATCAGAGGCTGACATGAATTGGTCGATAGGAACTCCGACTGATGCAGGCTCGATTAGCCGAGATGGAAGAAGAGAAGAATGCAGTGCGTGTCACCTACTCTTCTCATGACCACGAATCTTCAACCGCGCTTCTTCTGCCGCGCTCTTTTCTCCTGTCCAAATCCGATGATCTCAGGTTGGCCACATCGAATTGTACTAGTACTAATCTTGTTTACGTACCTCACAGCTCGCATCAAATAGAGCATCAGCTACGCCTGGACCGAGCGGGAATGGCGAGACGTCCGAGACGCATGAGGGGAACGAAGAGTCCATGGGAGATGAGGATGCGCCGGCTGCTGTTGATTCCCGGAGCGTGTATATCGGCAATGTGAGTTTGGGGTATGCCAACGCCAAATCAAATGTGGATCGTCCAAATCTTACAGCAGAGGGCTATGCACGGAAAATGAGCAGACTGAGTTTGGGACGGATTTGAGAATGGCCAGGAAGATGTCATTGAAGGGAAACAGCCTGGACAGAGAGGGGAGGGAGTATGAGCCAAGCTACATCGGAGCGACGAGCTCTATTTGCAATGGCGATCGCCCAGGCCTAAGAGGATGATTGGGCTATCAGCAGTATCGTCGACAGAGCCCCTCCAATGGATTGAAAAACGAGACTTGCGAGCTACAAGGGAACTGTCAGTTCGTTCAAAAGCACCATTGCTGATTGAGTCTACCACTTGTACCTCCATACAAATTCTGCCTCGGTTCGCAGGTAGACTACGGAGCGACCCCGGAAGAGATCCAAGCGCATTTCCAAGCGTGCGGTACGATAAACCGAGTGACTATCCTATGCGATAAATTCACGGGACATCCTAAAGGATATGCTTATGTGGAATTCGCCGAGCCTTCGATCGTGCAAAATGCTTTGGTGTTGAATGATAGTATGTTCCGAGGACGGTTGATATCGGTGAGTTGAGCCTACCTTCCCCTTTCTTTTCCCCTTCTGTCCCTTCTCTCCACTATCCTGCAAGATCCTGCAATGTAATGCAAAGGTCAGGACAGAGAGATAGTCCGATCGCAAGCCATGTGAGATTGGAGCTAATATGTTGCGGTAATATGATGATGATGGGGGTTTCTAGGTCAAGGAGAAACGAACAAACTTGCCGGGAATGAACATGACCAACAGAGGGCGAGGAAGAGGACGAGGAGGGTTCAGAGGTGGATATCGGGGCGGATTCAGAGGAGGTCGAGGGCGGTGAGTGGTTCGAATTCCTTGACTTCGTCGGCTTTGACGGACACTCCATTCTGTCTCGTCTTCGTCCTGCCTTCTGGTCCAAATGTTCCATAATCATTCTTTTTCTGTCCAATCCGAATGCGAATGAGCGTGGTGGTGTCTGCCTTTCTGTCTTGTCGAGATCCGAGACCTAAACGTAAACATGGCCAACAGTACCATATCTTCGATCCATATCTTTGATCTATTTATCCACCACGTTCATCCTCTCGTGGATCTAAGACCGTCCTGCGTCCTGGCGGCCTTCTGTGCCGAATCACAACAATTATTCTATAAGCGCGCAAGCTGATGGGATCATTAACACTCAATCAATGTTTTCTGGTTGCGGTCATAGTGGCCGAGGACGAGGCTGGTAGATCTAACGAGAGAGGGCATATTGGGACGAGTACAACATAGGAAAGGGTCGAAGACCGAGGATCGCAAACTGCAGATCGCAGACTGCAGATTGGTCTAAGGGGGACATCGGGATAGCACACCCAAGAACAAGACCGAAACCGAAGGATTCAAGGATTCGATTTCACCTGGCTTGGACCGTGGCCTAGGCTAGATAGAGCTGCTTGCTACATAGCATATGTAAATATATATATATATATATATACACAGATATCAAAATAACAAATGTCGAATGAGCCGCCGCAAAACGATAAGACATATCATTCACAATGAGATCAGCTCCGAGTTATCTCCATATATGTGTCTTGGTCCCCTTTCAGGCTACAACACCAAGTCCGGTCCATGCTTTCCATACGCAGAGCAGAGCAGAGCAGAGCTCTGTCGATCGATCTCCAGATGAGGTACGAATGTGAGCACTTCCTAACAAGAATTTTCCACTGTGCAATGCGCACTGTGAGGCCTGATCATGTTTGAGAAATGGCTCCGCTCGCATTTGCGTTGATAAGCTAGTCGTTCTAGTCAGTTTGCATTGTCCAACGAAGCCTTACCCAATCTTTTTGACCCCTTGAGCTTGGCCATGACAGCGCGGTTGAGCCATCTTTACAAAGCCTCTCCCGGGGGCGGGGCGGAGTGGGGGGGTTCCTTTTCGCTTCACACTCTTTATAGCAACCAACTGATAATAATAAATAATTCTTCGCTAAACCATGGACTATGTATAGTTCCTATTGAGCGTTGACGATTCACTCAACAAGCTTCGCGTGAGTAGTCGGACCTGGTCATCACCTAGACTGTACACTATCCTCAGTAGCCTATTCGCCATGAATCGCACCAAGAGGTCACGCCTCTTCACTGCGATGTTTTATTTTTTTCCTTTTCTTTCCCTTTTCTATTTTCCTTCTGACGATTTCGTATCAGTCGCGAAGGATCTTAGTGGCTTAGCGGCAGATGTCGTGTGCGTTTGTAAATACCTCACGTCACGTCACGGCTGCACTGTGGTGCTTTATTTAGTCTTCATTGCATCATGGACGACCTTATCTATGAGCCAACGAGCTCATCATGATGCCAGTTCTGTTAGCAGGGCTGAATGAACATTTGGTGATCGACGATTCAACTTCACACTGCGCACATGCTAGCTAATCCAGAACTCTATCCAAACGGTACACGTACATTCTCAGTCCCGTTTATAATTACTCGACCAACACTGCTCGCTTCGCAGCAACCCTCTGTTCCTCTACTCTTTGCTCAGTCTTACCGACAGCGGCGCACCAAGCCTCGAGTTGTTCGGCCAAGGTGTCGAGCTGGTTCCCTTCGAGAACTCGAGGTTGGACCCATGAGATATCGGCTGTTCCGGCTACTTGGTTGAGAGATCCCTTGATCAGGCTCAAACTGTCGACAGATTATTAAAAGTTATAAAGGCATCGTATCAGTCAAGCCCTCCCCCGCCCGCTCATGATGATTACGAATAGAACGGGAAAACGTGGAATGCTGGTAGAAGTGTAGAGGCGAGGAAAAAAGATATGGGATGTGTGACCCACCTCAGAGCCTTCATGAGCAAGTGCTCGACCTCGTTCGTAGGTAATCGAGTTGCCTCGCCGATAGTCTGGAACGTCATGAGACGCGAGGATCCGTCCCTCGGTCGAGCGAAAACGGTCTGAATAAGCGCCATGAGGCAGATCTTCTGCCGAAGGAAAGATGCGGATGACTCGAGGATGGGCTGGAATGTTGCAAGCAGGTTATTAGCTGAGATCTATCTCGTTAGTTGCCCCGGACCAACGATCGAGGACATGGCTGCCGTCATATAGACACGTTGGAAAAGTCTTAGTACAGTAAAATTCTTTAATCTTACTCACCTCATTTGACAGGTGGTTTGCGAGCGACTCAAACTTGCCAATCTCACCACCATTGAAAGCGCTGATGAGATCCTTAATCCACTCATGCTCTGTTCCAACGAGAGTCTGCAAGATCGGATGTTGCAACTGCGGCATGACAGAGGTATATGCAGTGATCAGCCTCGCTCGGCAAACGGCCTGGTTCAATTATCGCGCCAGGTGACTCACGAGCTCTCCGAAGTTGTAGATGGTCTCTCCTAACAACGCGGCGATACACAAATCATGCGCCCTAGACTTCCTATCTTCCTCGCTCAATTCCCTCTCGGTATCTACGCAGGCGAGGTAGAGCAACGCGTTCTTGTAGTATGGTCCATAATCAGCCTTGACCTTGAAATAATCCCCTGCCACACCGTAATATCCAGCATTGACAGACGGCTCAACCGTATCTTGCTCTGCGAGCAGCTTCTCACACTCGTCCAGTGAGATTTTGCAAGCGGGCAAGTCGCCGAGCAGGAGCTGGGCATAGGCTATTGATGAGAGGGAGAGAGCGTACGCTGATGCGGCCGGAGGAGGGGGAGCAGGGGTTCCGGGATGGTCATCGGATGCGGGGACGGCGTAAGGGGAGGTCAGGCGGGAATGCAGCGATTGCAGGAACTTGAGAGTGAGCTCGGGTTCTGTGGAGATGAGACCGAGGGCAAGATAGCGCGATGAACGAGGTCGGATTGATTCGAGGGTAAATACGGCCACGCAGACACAGTTAGAGAAGAGGTTGTAGTCATGTCAGCTCCATACAGCCTTTTTTTTTCGAGTCACATATTCCTTGATGTCCCGACCGATGCCACTCACCAGAGTACTCCCGCCCTACACGTCGAGCGATCTCAACAAGCTTCAGAGCATTGATTTTCGATTCAATAGTAGAGATGAACCTGCGATACAAACGGCAGACCATATCAGCCAGTGTCCAAACACGGGTAAAGTAACAGTCATGGCGGTGGACAATGTCGTTCCCTGATTCTCAAGTCGCGATCATATGGCAGTTAGGCGAAGCTGACTCACTTCTCAAAGAGCTCGATTTGGTATGGTCCAGTTCCGGGGAGGAAGACGAACTCGGTGAGAACGACAGTGAGGTTGTGCCATAGCCTACAGATGACAGTCGGGCCAGATTAACATTATTCCATTGGGCTGCGATCGAACGAGTAGAATATAAGAGAAGGGATGATATTGTCGTCCAAGTTTATTAGGCAAGGTAGCGACGAGGTACCAACTGTACACCACGAAGCTGAGGGCAGTGCGAGGAGCGGTGCTGTGGGCGACACGTAGGTTCTTTCAGACAAGAGAGGGAAAGCAGACCAGCTCACTTCTTCTCGTACGCATTCCTGATTTTGGTCCACCACGGTTTCAGCTCTTCAGGCGCCGATGATTGTTGAGCTTCGAGGTATGGTAGAGGAGAAGTGGAAGTGGAGGTTGAAGTTGAGGTGGAAGCGGGCGGGTCGATCTCCATGATGGCGGGTGTTTTATATCTGTGTTTGGTTTCGATGTTATAGATGGTAGAGTGTGCAGGGTTTCTATTGAGCGGGACGGGACGGGAGAACTGATCCTGTTTCGTAAGGAGGAAAAGCTTAGACAGAGGAAGATTCAGCATAAACTTGTCAGCTGCAATTGCCAAAGATGTTGAATCAACGATGAACAACGACAGCGACAGTGACAGTGACAGTGACCAGTGACGCTCATCAACGCGCGTCCCAAGAGCAGCATTGATAATCGCCACGTGACCAGGGGAATTATGGTATGGCAAACAGTAAATATGCCACATCATTACAATACAATACTACTTACTACCCCCGCTATCCTTCGCTTTCCCCCTCTGTCGAGATTTCCGAGATTTCGTCTGATCTCTTACATCCTCACGCCGCGTTCATCAAAGACTCGTAGAAGTCGATACACGCCACATCGCTGTCCAAGTCAACATCACCTAGAGCTTCAGCGCGTACCTTCAACCCTTTGCTCCGCTTCACTCAGACTATATTGCACATCCCGTGAAGAAGGGACACTGTCTCTTCTCTTCATCAAGACCAAAACTCTACCTCATCCAGACAGACAAAGCGATCATTAGCCCATCATGGCTCTCCGACCGTCCGTTCGAGCTCTGTCCCAAGCGATCCGACACGCTTCGACCTCTGCCGCCCCCTTTTCCTCCGCAACATCATCATCCTCATCTTCCTCATCGAAGATCGTCACGTCGCCCGTATCGCCCAACGGCTCAACGGCCGACTCGAACGCTTCTTCAATCCCCGAACGATTCATCCAATTAGCCAATAACCCCGAACGTGTCTATACCCCCCGAAAGACATTCTTGTGGAATCAGTACAATTATCTCTTGGATCGATCAGAGTTTGTTCTTGTTTTTGAACATGGGAATATCTCTGCTAGTGAATGGAGTAAAATTAGACGATCGCTCAAGGCTATTCCGACACCTGTAAAACCTTTCGACGTTAACGCTCCTCAAGCTTCAGAAGCTGGAGCGAAGGAAAACATTGAAAAGGCCTCTTTGAACGTCGTACGAACCGGTGTTTTCTCCGCTTTGGCCGGATCGTCCAACTCGCCCCTCGCATCCCACTTATCAGGTCAAAGGGCAATTCTAACCTGTCCTTCGCTCTCACCGACATACATCTCTAAAATCCTTACAACGCTCAATCGATCCCTGAAATCACTCAAGAGAGAAAACGTATCTGATGATAAACAGCCCACTCTGAAATTGGTTGCTGGCATGCTGGAAGGAAAGAAGGTATTGAACGAAGGGCAATTGGTCGAATTTGGGAAATTGCCAGAGCTGGATACTCTACGAGCGCAGGTCGTAGGGTTGTTAGAGAGTCAAGGGAGGAGTTTGGTCGGCGTTCTTGGGCAAGCTGCTGGCGGGTCATTGGTCAGGACGTTGCAGGGGCTGGAGAATGATTTGAAGGAGAAGCAGGGCGGCGAGGAAGTAAAGGCCTAGAGTGGCCTAGTCGAGTTTTGTTGGATTAGGCAGACGAACATGTAGATGGAGCAGAGCTAAACGGGTCACAGAGCAACACCGAATTCGCAACAGTCTTTCCCCCTCTCCTGTATTGTGAGGCATGTGATAAACGGACCCATGGAGACGGGAACAGCCTTGTGCTTGGAGGTTTTGAGGGCGACATACATGTCTGGCTACTCTGGTAGAATGGATCAGATGATCCAGCAACATACTATACTATATATGCATCCATCCATATACCCAACACAATCTTCAAGTCCCAACTGCTAGGCAAGTGTATAAAGCAACAGCACTCTGAATCACGATCATATATATGCTTGCATCCGGTGAGAAAGGCATTTCCTGATAACACATATCTGAAATAAAGTACAAAATACATGATATCCTACCAAATAATCGACTAAGGAAAAGATACGACGGGACGAAATGAGGTAAAAAAGAAACCGCCAAATTATGCCGGTACGGAAGATGACAAGTCTGACAGATCGACTTGTGGGTCTGCGGCAGCGGAGGATGCGTTAGCAAATCTCCTATATCGTAGGGACAGAGCAAGCTGGTGATTCCACAGAAAAGGTTACACCGTAGCGAAGGGTTTGACACTCACGGACGAGGTAGTAGATCTTATCACCCTCTGTTGTCGAGTCCATGCTCTCTTCACCCTCGGCAGAAGGCACGAGGCCATCTCGTACATCACCCCTGATCTCAAGCAAGTAGTTGTCCTACGAAATCAAACCCAGCAAAACCATGACCGACGCTATCAGCTTCGGTTTCAATTTGTATCAAAGCGCGATGGCGGAGCGGGCAGACCGGAACCAAAACTTTCCTCTACGTGAAGAGAGGGGGGGGGGGGAAGAAACCACTTTCACTCACCTTGGCAAGCTTCGTCAGAGCCTTCGCGATAAGCTCACGCTCATACTCCAGATCTTCCTCAGTCTCGAATTCTGCTTCTTTCTGCTCAAGATACCATTGGATCAACTCTTCTTTGTCTACACCTGTTCCATTCTCCCTTTCTATCTCGGAAAGATGCAGAACCAGCAGGTTCATAATCTCCATATATCGGTTATCTATAATCGCCACCGTCATCAGCTTGATTGCTCTCTTCCCAGTTGCCTTCGACCTTGAGACTGATGCTAGTGGTAGTGGTAGTCATGAATGTGGTGTGTCACTCACAAGTAATTCGCATCTTCTTCTTGCCGCTCGAAGCAACCGCCTGACCAGGCAGACTCGACTCTGCTCCAGCTGCTGATGTAGTCCCTGGCGCGCCGGACGACGAAGTACGTTGTTGGAAGCTCGATTCAGCAGCATCGAGCGCAGCAATGTCCGCCGCGTCCATCTCGGCATCGCCATTACCGTTGAGCACACCGTTGACAGCGTCGTCCTCGTCGAATGAGATATCATCTTGTTCTACGTGGATGATGGATTGTCGTAAGAGCGAGTAGGCTTCTCGTACGATCGCGGGGGAGATCTTAACAAACAAAGCACGTAGAACGTCAACTCCACATCCTTTCCTTGAAAATGGTCGAGCTGAGAATGCTTGAACGCACCTCATCCTGGCAGTTGGCCCTTGCAATGGCTTCAGACAGTCGAATCATACTCTCAAGCTGTCGAACGGTGATTCTGAAATTGCTTCGTCCGGGACCACCTTCGTCCTGTCGGAGCGCTCTGTATTTCTCCACAAGCACCGCACTCGCCGATGGAGTAAGCTATCCAAATAAAAGTCATGTCAGTTGATACTCAAGCCCCCAGTCTACAATCAACTCACCTTGGGGCTGAAAGTCCTTGCATATCGGATATATCGCTGCAACGCTTCCGTGCTGAACTCAGGCGCGATAGCAGCATCTCTGAATCGATGGACATTGACGATGTGTTGGGCGATATGAAGATCGACATTCTCATTACATTCGTCCAGTACCACGAAAAAGAGATCGAATCGAGACATGATAGGAGCCGACATGGCTACATTGGCCCTCAAACTCATCTTTCGATTATATCGTCCTCCGACAGGGTTAGCGGCGGCGAGAATTGACGTTCGAGCATTGAGCGTGGCTTGGATACCTGCTTTGGCGATAGAGATGGTCTGCTGTTCCATCGCTTCGTGAATCGCGACTTGGTCGGCTACGTCCATTTTGTCGAACTCGTCAATGGCGCAAATACCATTATCGGCCAGCATCAACGCTCCGGCCTCGATGGTGAATTCGCCCGACTCTTCGTCTCGAACCACAGCTGCTGTGAGACCAGCAGCGGAAGAAGCTTTACCGGAAGTGTAGACCGCTCGAGGCAAGAAACCACAGACGTATCTATGGGAAATTAGGTCAGCTTTGTTACTCGATGATGGACAAGATTTCCGGAGCTCACTTCAAGAACTGCGATTTGCTGGTACTGGGATCACCAACGATACAGACGTTAATATCGCCTCGGAGGTGAATACCTTCCTGAGTCTGCTTGTGCACTCCGCCCATGAGTTGTAGGAGGATGCCCTTCTTGACGATCTCGTGGCCTATAAATCGATCATTAGCACGAATGTTCCCCAGAGATGATGCGACTCGATCACAACTCACCATAAACGGTTGGCGCGATACTTTGTACCAGCCGCTGGTAGATGTTATCCGAGTTGACCATGTTTTTCAGCTCGTCTACCTCTTGCTGTGTAAGCGAGTTGAGGAAAGCTTCCTGGTCCTCTTCGCCTTCTTCAAGATCTCCTCGCACGTCCGTAGCGCCGGCCTAGCGATACAAAATCAGGAGTCAGCTGTGCTCTCCATTTGCGGGACAATAGGACTGATCAGCCAGCTCACCCTCGCGTCGGCACCTTGTACCATACAAGCCAAGAAAGCAGTCTTGTACTGCAGATCTCTCACACCGAGAGCTTTCAGACCCGTCACACCTTGACTGGCAACACCGCCCTCTCCTCGTCCGCCCCTGTTCTCTCGCATCATCTCCGCATTGACTCCAGGTAGACCCAATTGTGAGACATCGGGAACGACAATGAACGATCCGGTAAAAGTGCACTTGTCACCTGCTTTCGCTCGTTCGACAATCTCAGATCGCAAGATGACGTCGAGCCTAAACGAATGAGCCGTGAGATCAGCGTTGCATAATTGAGCGCGAAACGGATTGTTGGCTTGATTCTTGACTTACGATCGGGGCATACTTCCAGTTGGAATCTCATTGGCGTTCTCCTGGATTCTAACTTTTTGCCAATCCGAGAATTTGGACTGTTCAATATTGAGTTGCCAGCTTACTCGGTTGTTGCAAGTCTGATTTTGACACAGAATGGGCTGTAGAATCGGCGAGCTATCGTCAGTCTTCCACACAGAACACAAGAATCAGCTCGCTCACCTCGGTGTACTTGAATTGCTGCTCTACATCCTTGATCACGGTATTACAGACCTCGCACACAAAGGTGCCGCTAACCAACTCGGGTCGTACTTCACTCGTTCTCGTGACGGTACCGCTGATACTGATGAGTTGACCGATCCTGTCCATCCTCAAATCTCTAATACCCGACGTAAGAGGTAGATTATAGAATGCGATGTTGAAATCTCTCGTGGTTAAAGAAGAGGAAGATGCGGAAGGAGTAGACGAGAATGAGGTGGATGTGTAAAGGTATGTCGGCTCGTATTTCCTTACGAGAGCTTGAAGGGCTCGTCGGAGGTACGGCAAGAATCTAGTATGTCGAAGCAATTGAATTATTCAGAACATGCGTTAGTGAGGTTCGCTGAACCATGGGACAGCATTGAACGTACCGATAGTATTGCGATTGGATAGCTCGAGCAAGCACCTCTTCACGCTCGAGAAGATGGCCAAAGTCCACGTAGAGAGTGGTCAACTCAAATTCTTTCATAGCCTTGATTTGCTCGATGTAGAACTTGCTCTCGTCGGCTGTTGCTGAGGGTGGGTTTTGGGCGTTGAATGATGCTGGCGTTTCGGGAAAAGCGATTTGCTCGGTGAAGCTGGGGTGAGGCAAGCACGTGCACAAGCACGAACCCGTTGTCAGTATGCAGCTCTTACAGCCATACAGGCAAGGAATCTAGACAAACGCCAAGCAACTCACTTTTCCAAGAAGATGGCGAAACTCTCCATGACTTTCTCGCTAGTCTGATCATGTACTCTAGGGATAGATTCCGGATCTACCCCTCTAGCTCTTCTAGGTGCTCTTCTCGTGCCATCCGTATTATCTTCACCAGCCTGGGATCCAGCATCGTCGCCGTTGGCACCTTGCTGCCTGCCGCCTCTGGCATTGGGCAACGAGCCTCCTAATCCGTGCACATCGTTGAACGCTAAAGGGTCGACGAGGGGTCTCGATTGCGGCAAAGAGGAAGATTGGGGGGTCCCACCTGGAGCTGACGAAGGTGGGAATGCACCGGGGTAAGGAGATGACATGGGTGCTGTTGCTCGACAGGATCTATAACGAGGGGTAAGATGTAGTGACAAGTAGACGAGAGAGAAATTATGAGGATGTAGATAGGTGAAGGTTGGAAAGGGAGAAGGAGAAGGATGGAACTCGAACAAGTAACATGAGGAAATGAGAAATCGAGGGGTTTTGACCAAATTCGCGTCGCGTCCAGCCTCGAATATCTCAGGGAAACGCGTAGCGACTGTAAAGGGGAGTAACGAATAACGGGCTACCGCGGAACGGCGGAGTGTGGCATCTTTGGTCGATCAGTGGTTGCTTGCATGGGGCCTTTATCATATGCAACAGCTTGGAGCTTATCATCGAGACGCAGGGCGATCCACACACGAGGAAGTGAGATGCTGCCTGTACAGCACAGCCCTGCCTTTATCAGGATGTGTATGACCTGACTGAAGTTGAACAACATGGTGATTAGCTTTTGGCTCTGGCTCTGCAAACTGCAAACTGCAAACTGCAATCTGTCTCGGTGATGACCGGTTACTGACTCTATCCGCCACATCCACCAGTGAACAGCGTACCACACTGCAACTGCACCACACGCCCACACGCCCACACGCCCACACGCGTAAGCCATACATTCCTCGCGACCGGGATAATATGACGCCAGAGTGGTAGAGTAGCCGCAGGTCCATCCAAGGATTGCACTTCCGTTGCATCTTCACCACCTCACTCATTTGAATCGCATAGTCAATTGTATATATCTGGTCTATCCACTTCTTCCGTATATCATCTTATACATCTCAGAAATCGCCCAGTATGGCACAGCCAAGGGCGTCCACAGATGAGGGTAAGCCCGAACCGGGCATATGGGTGTGAAACGCAGCTGACCTCGGATCCCTTCGTATTGCTTTGCATCATATGCTATAGAGGGCGCTCCCCTCCTCGACAGAGGCCAAGATGGTGCTCCATCTCAGTCCCAATCGCCCTTCAAATCTCTCTTCTCCCCCTCCAGACCTCTAACGTTGATCGAAAAAGTCCTAGGAGGAATCGCTGTACTTCTCTTACTTCTCACATCGGTCTTCATTGGCTTGTTTGCTGGTGCAGAGGGCATGTTGAAGAAGGAGAAAGGGAAGCATGGACATGGTGGCGGCGACGGAGGGTGGAAGACGGAGTATGTTACTGCTACTCAGACTGCTACTCAGACTGCTACGACCACGCAATATGGCACGACAACTGTCGCGGGGCCTGTTCCTACCGGCAAGCCAGAGAAGGTGAGTGGGCCTAAAATTCGGACGACTTCTCCGGAATCTACACTCGAATTGGCCTGAGGTAGCCGGTCCGTGGGCGCGGCTGAGTAGCTGATAAGCACTCTTCTTAGAACGTCTGCCTTACCCCCGAATGCGTCATCTTATCTTCTTCAATCCTTCAATCACTCAATCAATCCGTAGACCCATGTGACGATTTCTACGAATTCGCCACTGGCGGTTGGCAGGCTTCACACTCTATTCCTGCTGACCGAGGATTGTATGGCGCTTTCCACGAAGTTGCGGACAACAACAAGGTGAGCAGCATGACTACTTCAAATGTCTGTTTGATTTCGTCTGTGTAGCTGATATTGTACGATAATGTTGCAGAAAATCCTGCTCAAGGTTCTTGACTCCATCCCTAACAAGAAGCCCGGCAAAGATGCATCAGTCGATGAGCAGAATCTCGCAAAGCTCAAGTCTGTCTACTCGAGCTGTATCGATATCGTGCGTTTTCTTCAACATCTATCGGCTCCAGTACTGGAAGGATGGCTGACCCACATGCTCTTGATCGCAGGACCACCTCAACGACGTTGGCCGAAAGCCGTTGATTGACCTCACAGACTACATCGTCGACATCTTCGGCGAATTTGACGTTGATTCTCTTTCGTCGGAAGTCGAGCTTTTGAACGTAGCCGATGAATGGCGAGGCGCTTACGATGACTCTTATACTGTCTCCGACGACCTTCTCGCGTTTGCTGAGAAGGCTGATACCCTCAAGCAAGCCAAGAAGACCGGTACCGTAAAGTGGGAAGTACCCGCGCCTGAGGAACCAACTATCCAGGAGTTCTATCAATACAGGCCTAATGATGAGCGAGAGGAGCGAATCACCAAAGCGCTCGCTTGGCTTCATTCTCGAGGTAAGCTGGTTTCTCGACTCATTATGCTGATCACAAGTTCATATCATCCATGCGTGAGCCTCGCTGATATATCACAACTTTCATAGGCGTTCAAGGTTTGGTCAACTTTGAGATCGAGGGCGATGCCGGTGGTGAGGACTCCCAAATCCAGAGTCTTTGGCTGTACCAAGCATTCGGCGGTCTCCCTTCTAAGGAATACTACGAGGAGAAACCTATTCTCGATCTTTATCAATCTGTCGTCGCTGGAATCTTGACCGATATCGCAGAGCACACTACCATCCGACAAGACAAGAACGGCAAACGAGATTTCATTACCGACCTGCAGGAAGCCGCTTCTCTCGGTGAAGCCAACATTGACAGTCTTCTCGAAGACGTAGAGGACCTCGTCGAAGATGTTGAATGGCCCTGGCCTTGGCCCGGAAGCGATGGAAAGGGTGACGGCGATAGCGACGACAAGCATGGCAGTGGTAAGGCTCCAGGACGGATCGAAGAGCCTGTTGAGAAGCGAATGGAGAAGCTAGCTGGCAAGGTCGTCCACTTTGAGCGAGAGTTGATGCGAGCCGGTGCCGATCCCGAGTACCTATTCAACCCTCACTACGCATACAACCCCTACCCTACCAAGACCCTGCAGAAGTCTTTACCTTTCCTCGATATTCCCACTTACCTTTCCACCTTTTCTATTCGGAGCTTCCCCGCCAATATCACCGTTACGCACCCTCCGTACCTCAAGTCAGTTACCAACTTGATCGATAAGACTCCCGACCACGTCCTCTCTGGATACTTTGTCACCCGACTCGCTCTCACCTATGCTGGCGCTCTCGGTCCCAAGGTCACTATCCGACAACATGTCAGGAGGCTCGAGGAGGTGCTCAAAGGT
The DNA here is from genome assembly GCA_036287355.1 of Kwoniella sp. CBS 6097. Lineage (NCBI taxonomy): Eukaryota > Fungi > Basidiomycota > Tremellomycetes > Tremellales > Cryptococcaceae > Kwoniella > Kwoniella sp. CBS 6097. Next base: position 590,545 of record CP143077.1, read on the forward strand.
ATCAAGAAGGGTACGGAGGAGAACAGGATCGATGTCTGCTTGAACTGGGTCGATGAGATTGTGGGATTCATCGCTGGAAGGGAGTTTGTTAGAGAGGCCTTTTCACCTGAAGCCAAGGCTGAAGGCGAGCATATCATTCGAGGTGAGCTTGACGTCTTTGTCATGGCTAGGGGCAACCGCTTACTGATTCTTCGATGAACTACTATGCTAGCTATCGTATCCGCTTTCCACGACAAGCTACCTCACATCGCATGGATGGACAAAGAGTCCGCTAAAGCCGCTCAAAAGAAAGCAGAGGCTATCATCCCCAAAGTCGGCTACCCACTTTCGCCCAACACTACCGACCCTGCTTCCTTGCACGCCTGGTATTCTCGATTGACAGTCAAGCAAGGCGACTTCTTCGGGACCGTGCTTAGTTCGACACTCTTGGAGGAGTATAGGACTTGGTGGGGTCTTGGCAGGCAGCGTAACAGGAATTCCTGGGAGGTGAGTGAGCGGCCAAAATGCCCATGAGATTGAGTGCTAATAGCCTGGAGACGGATAGATGTACCCTCAGAGTGAGCTTCCCAGAATCGGACATGTTGATTCACCAGTCCCACAAGCTGACAGTCTCCACTCGTAGCCGTCAATGCGTACTATTCCCCTCCCGACGGCGAGATCGTCTTCCCTGCCGGTATCCTTCAGCCCCCCTTCTACTCTCTCGAATGGCCTTCACACTTGCGATACGGTGCTTTCGGCGCTGTAGCAGCTCACGAGTTGACCCACGCGTTCGACAACTCTGGTAGTCAGTATGATGAGAAGGGTAAGTAGACCTTCTGAATACTGATTTGATATTGATCATGACGAAAGTTTCGGTGTCTGAAATTGGCTTTGTGCTTTAGGCCGACTTCGGGATTGGTGGACTAAGCAGACTGTCGAGGACTTTGAGAAGCGTGCTCAGTGCGTCGCGAGACAATACTCCAAGTACTACGTGTACGACGCCGAGGGCAAGAAGGTCTACGTGAATGGTAATGTGAGTGCGGACCGATATATAGGCATACCTGGCACATGTTGATTGAACTGTAATTCTCCATCTTAGCTCACCAACGGTGAAGGTAAGCTACCAGACCAGAATCGTCCCCAATCAGTGACATGTAGCTTACAGTATTTCGTTCTGGGTCAGATATCGCCGACTCGGGTCTCGCTCAAGCCTTTTCCGCATGGCAAAGCACCTTGAACACTACCACCACCACCACCTCTTCTTCTGAGCGATTACCAGGCCTTGACTTCTCAGACGAACAGCTCTTCTTCCTTGCTTTTGCACGAGTCTGGGCTCAGCTCACTCGACCCGCTACGGCCGTCTCGAGAGTCAGAACAGACCCTCATTCGCCGCCTTATTGGCGAGCGACTGGTACCCTCAGGAATCTGGAGGCGTTCCATAAAGCGTTTGGATGCAAGGCTGGTAGTGGGGTAAGTGAACCAGCAGCGTGCTCTTCGTCCATCGGTACACGCCGTTTAAGCCAGTGATGGTGTGTATGGGGTATCATAAGCCGGAAGCGTGAGCTGATGTTGTACCACTGTTTTCTATTGCAGATGAACCCGCCCAAGAAGGATCAATGCGAGCTCTGGTAATTCCGCGGTGCGCGATCCATGAGCAGAAACCAAGAACGAAAAAGAGTGAACATCCTGAACGGAACGGAGAGAAAGGGATCAATCAGTATTTGAAATTGAGATTAGGAGTGGGCATTGATTGTCTTTGCTTGAAATGGAGCGAATAATGTTCTGCACGACGGCGTCTTTGCATCGATCGAGCCGGGACTCCCGACTGTATCGTAATCTATCCGTCTCGACCGTTGATGAAGTACGATGAGCCTCCACAGTCGGAAGTCCGAGTATGAGTAGTATGGGTGAGATGAGAAGCATGAGCATGAACATGTACTGTATCGTCTATGATCAGATACCTGCAACCGCCGCGATGTGATTCTGGGAATCCATTAACGTATGGTTTGAACACTAGTACGCGCACCGACCAGCTACGCCGGGAGTAAGGTCTTCCGATCAAACTCATACTGTACGAGTACGAGTACTCGAGCAGCACTGTACATCACACACAAGACATCCTTTGGCCCTTTGACCTTTTTACCTTTGCTCTTTACTCTTTCCCCTTACTCCCTTAGTGACACTGCATACAACCTGACCAGCCCGCGTCTCCGTTGATATTGATATTGATACCGATATTGACGCTGATACTGCCAACTGACTCAGCTTTCTCCTCTCCTCTCCTCTCCCTTCTCTGCTTACTCTTCTTTTCTGCTTTCTGTTATTCCTCTTCTCTTTCTTTTCTCTTCTCTCTCTAGTCGATCTTATCTATCACAGTACCGTCTAAATCTATTCGACTCATCCCAAAACACCCATCTATACCTACTTTACACCTACATCTGCCTACAGTACTCGCGCACCTCGCTCCATCACCTTCATCCCACCTCATACGGTACGAGTACGTTCCCTCGTAGGCTATCCCTTCCACTTCCAAAAGTATTATTAGTCCCCAATTCCATTCGATCAACTCAACTTCAGGCAAAAAAGAAAGAAAAGTCTATGAGAGAACATCGATCTTAGTCATCGGTCACCATCATTCTCGCGCTGGGGAGGAGCATACTTTAGCCTTGCCTTTTCTAAGCGGTGATCTCCTCCACACTCTAGTCTAATCTCCTCGAGCTCGAGAGTTGCTCCTTTCACTCAAGTCAGCTAGGTTCTACTTCGACTTGCCTCTCAATCATTTCACCTGGACAACACCTACCTCACCGATACCTCTCTAAGAAGCTCTACCAATTCCAGCTTCCCTCGGTCCAAACATTGACATTGCGTGGACACTCTGATCCAATCCAATTCAATCCAAACGAACAAAAAAAAGAAAAAGATGGCTCCTTCCTCTGCTTCATCTCTTAATCCCGATCGCAACCAAGGCGAATCGTTCGCAGCAGCAGCATTCAACACCCTTTCCACCGATCCCTCAAAGCTCGATCGTCTTTTCCGAAATGTACAAGCGCACCACATTACCGAACAGCTTTCTCATCTCAATGTTACTGCTAATTGGGTAGTTGCCGATCCAGGGAGTGATGGACCTCCTCAAATCATTCGCATCGATCCTATCTCATCAGCATCAGCATCGGCATCTGCCACAGCTAGGACGGTGAATGGGGAGAGTGGAGTCAGAGGGAGGTTGATGGGCACTTATCCCAGAAAGACTCTCACTACTTCGATGTCGGTGTCAAAAAAGGACGACAAGGACAAGGAAAGGGGAGAGGGCATGTTGTCCAGTGGCAGTGGTTCGCCAGGTATCAGTATGGTCGGTGGAGCGAGTATCACCGCGATTGAAGATGACGAGATCATACCCGGTTGCGCCGGAACAACGACAGCTTCCAAGAAGAACAAGAAAAGAAACAAGAAGAAAAAGAAGAACAGTAGTAGCAGCATGAAATCTATCTCGGAAAGTACGGGAAGCGGGAGCGCTTCTTCTGGTACTATTATTGGTATCATGGAGGAAGAAGAGGAAGAAGCAGAAAGGGCTGGTGGCGATGCTGAGGAGGAGGAGGATTCGGTTGAGATTGAGATTGAGCTGGGGAGGGCGGAATCGCATGTAGAAGGGACCTTTGACAGACATTCCGTCTCTCGTCAGCCAGTGAGTTACCTCGATTCGGTACACAGTACCAGTGTGATTGCATTCGATGACGCTGGCGATGATGCCCTTGACCACCAGATCGATGTTGATTCTATTCATGTTACCCTCCCATTGTCTCACACGACTTTCCGACATCGCGATCTACCTCCTCATCAGGTACTTCCTCTTCAACCTGATTCTTCAATCGTCCAAACATACATTCCTCCTCCATCTTTCATACCTTCCTTCGAACAGACTTTATCCCTTCCTCAGGACGATAAATCAACATCACCTGTCACTCAACCAGCAACCCAGAAAGGTTCTCTTCACATCAGAAACAGCTCGACGTCCACTGCGGAGGACGATCCTATGCTATTCATCACTCCCTCGTTACCTTCTAGCATCATGCCTGACGATACCATTCATCTGTCCGATAACTCTCCTGCGCGTTCAGTCGCACCTATCATAATTTCCGGCCCCACACCACCCGATAGTCCCGAGCCCCACGACGAATCAGCCCCCCAACCTCTTGCTTTCATCACAGTCCTCAATCCCAACAATCAAGAACGACCGCCTACGCCTCCAGATGACTCGCAGATCCCCACCATCACTTTCGATGATCCTACCAGTCCACCTGCACATGCAAACGTACATCCTCTCAGCAAAGCGTGGACAATGTACTTTTCTGACACGAGCTCGGGCGCAAGCTCACGTCATCAACGCAAACTCTCCCCCCTCAACCCGCTTTCTGGCCAGCCGCAAAGCCCACTTCAGACTCAATCTCAGGCTCAGACTCAAGGACCACCCTCAGCCACTGACTACTCCTCCAACCTGGTCACGGTGTTCTCAGCAGACAATCTTGAGGACTTCTTCGGCGGCTGGAAAGCCCTTCGAAGGAATATCGCCCTTTCCAAGGGAAGGGTGATTGAACCTCTTGGTGATAGTAGTATGCGAGGTGGGATGGGATTGGGCACGCACTTGTATCCTGAAGATAGTAATTTCCACATTTTCGTGCAAGGGGTCAAGCCGATGTGGGAGGATGTGATGTGTCAGAAAGGTGGCAAGATCATGATTGCCGGCGATGCTGCTGCGGTAAGTCTGGCTTGTAACTCCCTCCTGGTTCAGCACGACATCACCTATCACGCGATGCATGAATTCCAGAGGACCTCTTATCTCTCTGGTGATCCTCTGATCAGAGCCACTGCACTCTTCTCGTGCGAAATCATGCTGACGAGATGTCCATCATGTCTTTGCCCCTTTTTTATTGCAGATGGACAACCTCTTCTTCGAAATTTCGATGCTCCTCATCTCAGGCGAACTGGACTCTACTCTCCCATACCCGAGAAATGACAATGTAGGTATCGTAGGAGCCGTTCTATCAAGGAGGAAATTGACTCGAATCGAAATTTGGATCGGAGGTGAAGTTGCCCCTGATGGTGATTGGATCAAAGCCCTCACGGGAGTCTTGAGCAGGAAATATGGGGGACCGATTGGTAAGGTCTATGGGTTCAAGCCTTTTGGGATGGCTTAAGAACGGAAAAGGGTGTATCAAGGAGAGGGCGATAGGTGTGATGGCGGCAGTTGAGAGGGAGTCAAAGAAGAGAGAGGATGGTAAGCTTCGGATGACAACACGTCTCGACACGAAAACGGAAGATCGCAGTTCGCAGTACACCTGGATTACTGGATTTTCAGTGATCGCATCGATAGATCACCACGAAAGAAGAAAAGAAAACAAACCGACCAAGAGACATCAAGCGTCAGAAGTTTGTATATCTAGAACCGGCCCCAAACCTCCCTCCAAAAACAGAATCCACCTAACCACGCATCAAAGAGTCACGCAATTCCGAGGAAAGACAGATTCGATTCGCAAGTGAGGATTATATATAGGCAGGATTCAATATACAGCATGCCAAAATCCATATCAACGTTGTGCATAAGATACTTTCATTCCACGAGCACATCACATCACATCACGTCGCCTGAACTCGACTCCAACCATCCCAAACATCGGATGATTTCTGTTGTAGATATACTATGTATAAAGAGAGAAAGAGGTATTCCCTACAAAGAAAAAGGGGATAGTCAGTTGTATGTAAAGTAGTTATATAGTAGTCGCCTTACCTCGAATAACCTCATCAAGTGAAAATCATCAATCATGCATGTATGTAAATATAGATATATAGTATATCCAGAACATGGTCGCCAATCTCGTAGCATGGCACTCCTGTATGAGTACAGTAAGTGCTTCTCGTAGCACTCGTAATGCACTTTTAATCTTATCTACGAGTGCAAGAGTGCGATATGATATGGTTAAGCTCGCTTGATCGGATTGTAATGTAACTGTAATTGCAATTATTAGGAAATAAGAGTTTGATTTGAGTTTTGGGTGATTACGATATCGATATATTGACTAATCCAGGTACAGTTAGTTAGCTTAGATAAGCTATCCAGATACTGTAGATTTATGGACGCGTCGGATAATGTGTGGATATGTGCATGTGCATGGATCAACAAAGGGGAAGGGGGGAAACGGAAGAGGAAGAGGAAGGGATCGCACGTTCTTGCTTTCAATTTCAATTCCGATTCCAATTCAAATCCAGTCATTCATCTAGTCCATCGCCCGTCCAAGCTCTGACCATTGTATTATAGATATTAATGATATCCCATGCTTAGGTTGTAGAACGATCCTTTGCCACCGCGGTATTGTTCTTCCTTTTCCATGTAATCTTTATAATACAGTATTTACTGTACAGTGACTCGCTCCATCGCTCCATTGCTCCATTGCTCCATTGCTCATCCATCTGGGAGACCAGCGGTCGACACATGGAGATCTGCGTGGAATCGACAGAATACTCCATCTGTATATACTGCAGTCATCGAGATTAATCGAAGATTTATATATACATATATATAATATCGACTCATGCTCATCTTCTACACTCTCTTAACCCTTACCCTTGACATAGACGTAACGATACGGCTCGCTACCGTAGACTGAGATCGACAGATCAACAATCTACCGATACGCTTTTCGTATAGTCGATGTATACTGTACTTGCTGTATACTGTATAACTCAACCACTCAGCCATATCCCTACATAGACACAGCCATAGCTATCCTCGACGATCGACGACTCAAGATGTCTTTACAATCATTCTCAGACCTATCGCCCCCGACCGTGTCCATGTCCATTCCTGCCTTATTCCCCTCGACCATCCTTATCCCCTTAGGGCTATTCATATCATTCAACGCGCTTTATGGCATCCTCTCACCACATTTCAAAAGAGAGAAACAACGCGCGTATATCCTCTCGACGATCTCTTCGGGATGTATGACACTGCTTTCTTTGCCTTATCTGTATACCTATACGACGATGGGATTCGGGCAGGCGTTTGAGAGATGTCAGGAGGGATGGATGGGCAGTTTGGGGAGAATTGGGGTTTTAACCTTTGGGACTTATTTGTTCTGTAAGTTGAGTGAGAGTTGAGATCTTGGCTGTCGATTCATTCCTCCTTAATGTCATCACTCCAAACACGTCGTACGTATACGGAGTACAATGCTACTGTGCGTCATGACCTGCTGTGGCTTGGTCTATCGTGCGACAACCGACTGCCTGTCACTTCCAAATGAACTATCCGAGTGATAGCTTAGCTGACACCGGGCAATATCTGCTTGATCCTTGCAGCCGATGTGAGTCTGACCAATCTCATGTCTTGCACCCAAATGCTGTTGCTGCCCGATCTTCCGAGTAGGCTGGATTCTGGAGACCTATCAGCTCCCTCATGGGTTCATGGCCGTGTGGACGTATGGGCGTAAAGATCAAGTCAGGCTGATATTCTCATGGGCCTCGCTTGCCTTCAGCTATTCGTGGGATACCTGAAATACCCTTCCCAGGTTGGACTGTTGACTGGCTGGATCCATCATACGTGAGTCCAACGAGTACAATGCAGTGACAATAAATTGCGATCTGCTTTTTGGAGCTGTTCAGTACAGATATACCAAAAATGACTTCATGCGACGCAGGAACGATAGCTGATACTTCTCTTTTTCGTATTGGACGATACCACAGAGTCTACATTGGCCTCATGATTCACTTGCTCAATACTCGCTTATCGCCCGTATTCCTCATCGGCTGTATAATGGAGGTGAGTTGCCTCTTTTTCTTTCACTCACTTACCTTGTGTCATGGCATAACCGATCGTAAACTCTACTGACGTACTTGATCCAGCTGCCCACGTTCGATTTGGCTATATCCAACCTCTTCCCATGCTGCCGAAACGATCTGCGCTTCCTCTCATCATTCTTCACCTTTCGAATAGCTTTCCACGCAATTCTATTGGTCGATTCGCTCCGACCGTCCTCGAGAGCAGTGATGGACGGTAGTTTGGTCCCTGGGGTCAGTTTGGGTTTAGCTATGATCTTGCATGTTCTCTGGTTCAAGGGTGGTTTCGTGGGATATCTCAAACGGCGATCACGATCGAGTCCAAGGGTTCAATTTGCCCATGCCCAGCCGGCTGGACGTAAGGATCAGGCGGCGCACGTCACTTCATCTCAACAGTACAGCGCGGAGGATAGCAGAACCGAGGATGAGGCTTTGGTAGACGAGCCAATGATCGATCAATTAGCAGAAATCGACCCGACGATTCTCGATACTTTGTCTTCGACCACGCCAGAACCGTCATCGCCACAGACCAATCTTGTTACACCCGAGACGACACCGCTCATGACGCCCCGAACACCTTCTCAAACACCGTTCACTTTCCCAGCTTTACCTCACTTACCGACAGTGTCTATACCCTCCCTCAGCCTGCCTCTTTCGATTTCATCTTTATCCCTACCGACTGCATTGAATAGCGAGAACTTGAGAAAGGGGAGCGAAGGGTTCAAAGATGCCGTCAAGAGTCGATGGGAAGGCCAGAGGGGGAGGTTTCTTATCAACCGCAGGACATCGAGAATGGTAGTCGGAGTTGGTCAAGAGTCCGATCTGGATCACATGATGATTGACGAGTTCGATAGTGATGGAGACGGTGATAGTGCCGATGTAGGATCGAAAGAGGGGGCGGTGTTTGTCAGGGAGGTAGAAGTGGATTGAGCTGAGTCGCGCACGCTGTGGAGTGCGCCGTGTTGCTCTTCTAATATCTTGCTTTGGGTAGGTGATTGCTGTCATTATCTCATATTGGCATGCTTTCATAATTTCATGCTGTGAATATCTTAGACTGTAGACTGTATCTGTATCTGTATCTCGTGGATAAGGCGCTGTAAATGGACCGGAAATATTTTTACCTAGTGTAACGCTTGAACCAAACTGATCGCTGTACGAATAATACATATAAGTCGCTGTGTGCCCTGGATATGTATATCCAGCACTGTAGACTCGTGATCAAGCGATGAGGCACTGTATCTAAGGAAGGCAACACCGCTGCAACCTGATACACATCGCGTCCATACACACATCGTTCGATATGCTCCGGTCCCAACTCCAGGTCCGAAGTCGAGACTCCAGACCGCCCTAAATAACCCACCACCATCCGTGACCGTAACCCGGTTCCGATGTCCGATCAAGTGCTTGATATTGTTTGGTTCCGTTTTCGTTTCGTTTCGCTTCGCTCCCGAAAGGGTGTGTCAACGGATGTAGTGAAAGGTGAGGTAGTGCAGGAGACTTGTCCCCTCCCCCCTGCCCCGCCGGCCTTTTAACCAGACTCGAAAACAGCCATACATACTGTACTCGTACTGTGACCTTGAACCAGTATCTCGGATCTTGACTTGTCTTGTGTTTCAGGTTCTAGGTTGTCGGCTCTGATTCTGTTTCTAAAAGCGAGGTAAGCAAAGCGCCTTGAACACGACTTTCCATTGGGGCAATGCGGGCCAAGCCTCGCCTACCTCGAGGAATAAGGTAGCTTCGCTCCGATCAACTGCTTGTCAAGGAAGGAAGGGGGAATGTAGGGTACTTTGCGCACAGAATCGTAGTTTTTAATTTGTAATTTGTCGAAACACAAGCTTCGACCCTCCGACCCCTCCCTCCTTTGACCTCCTCGAGGTGAAGGCGACCACCGTATCTCGTAAAGAAGACGCGTAAGAGAGCCCTTCAACGCGCCTGATGTTGAGCTCTGAATTCTGGATTCTGGATTCTGGATTCTGGATTGTGGGAACGGATGGGGAACGGGTTCCTTCCTGCCCTTCTTCACGACGGTCATCATTGAGGGCGAACCTCTCTATCATGTTCGTTCGTTCGTTGCAGGGTACTATACTAGCATATAATCGATGATGCTTCTTTCAACTTGCTACAACGCTATTATACAGAACCCTGCTTCCAAAGCTCTTTGACGTTCAAAGCTCTTCGACCCTCGAAATGAACGCGTCATTGCCGAGTTACGAATATGCTTGATCGAGATAAGCATCTTTGTCACGATATATAAGCAAGCTTGTAGCGCGATAACACTGCATTGTTGAGATTCGCGTCGATCATTCGAATCAGAATTACAATCACCACACCCCATCAGATCGGGCGGGCTTCGAGAACACGACTGTTGAGCACGACGTTACACGACTGTACCACCACACTACTGTACACCGCCAAAAATGCCATTCTCAGCCTCATCCTCAATTGCAACAATTAACGACCACGACAACCACCACGACATATTCACGCCTGTTCTACCACACCCACACTCACCCTCTCACACGCGTAAACGGCATTCCCAATCTCATTCTCATGCTGAGTCGAGTCATCCCTTCTTACATGCTTTGATAACGAATCCGCACACCACATATACCAGAGAGACCAAGACCAAGACCAAGACCAAGACCATAGCCCAAGGTAGAACAAGGTTGGGTCGGAATTCACTCTTTCCTCTTCCTCCTACTCTTCATTCAGTCAGTCTCGACACTATGTCTTCTCCCGATTCCATTTCCACTTCTTCGTCCAGCCCTCTTTCTTCTCCTTCCCCTTCTTCAATACCAGGCTTATCACCGACCAGCAGCACTCGTACAATGTCATCTCATCTTCCCCCGCTCACTCCGAGTCCTAGTCCCAATAACAATGCAACAGGACTCGTATTCTTCCCTCATCCGCACGATCAAGACCCGTTCTCACACGGAGGAAACCAAGGCGCCGAGCCAGATTACTTTGCCGCTTCTTTCTCTTCCTTGACCTCAACCTCGACCTCGACCTCGACGATGGGAAGTAACAGTCCACCTTCTCAGAGGTTCGCTTGGAATGCTAGGCGATTATCATTCGGATCTACAGGCGAGGAGCGAGACCCCTCCATCTCCCTCGGCTCAGAGTTCGATATTGCTTTGGGATTAGGCCTAGGTGCCATCGAACGATTACCTGATGAACCTGAATATCCACCACCTCCTAACCCTTCCGTCGTGGAAGGAAGAGACAATATACCTGGAACCACCAAGTACAAACTCAGCCCGCCTCCTCGTGCGCTTCACACTACCACCGGTAACATGACGCCTTGCCATGCCACATTACCGACTGGCCAGCAGGACCAAGACGTATACAATCCCTATACCAAAAAGAAGCCATTCGGCCACTCTTTCCTCGCTCCTTCACCTACGATCATATCCATGACCGAATCAGACCCATCCAAATCATCGACGATCAAGCGAGAGCTCACGCCACTTATCCCAGTGGGATTCGTCTCCCCTCCTCGTTCTTCGAATACGGGTAAGCCAGCATCACTCGAATCTCATGGTCAATCGGTACCATCATCGGTACGAGTCTCGCCCAATAAAAGGTTGGCTCGGACCGATTCAGCTACACTATACCCTACTTTATCGCTTTCAAGGCAAATAGGAAAAGGCCATGCTCGACGAGATTCGGGCGATTCGCAAAGGACCGTCAGGCCCGGAGACGGGTTTGTCCCGCTTGTCCCTCTGGTCCAATCTGCTCCAACTCTTCATGTTCCACTTCACCCGCCGATCTCCCCTTCTCTATCCGGACCTGCCTCCGATGCTCGAAGTCCAGAGTCGAGTCATGGCCACAGTCAAGGCGATGCTCATGAACGCTCAGAACACGGGCACGCCAAATACTCCTCTGAGGGCACTTACATTCCTCCTCGCCGACCAGCTAATAACCGGTTCGTGAGCCAAGGCAGCGGGATACCATTCAAGCCGCGTCCAAAGCAAGAGAGCAGACTCCGCTCGTTTTCAGTATCAGCGTCTCCCGAGGGTGTCAATCACCGTGATGATTGTAACGGCCAATCTTACGCTCCTTCAACACCGCTCGTCAGACCATCTTCCCCCCTCGCAGGTTACCGAAGGGACTGGCGCAACCATCAGCTGACTCCGTATCACCCACTACCTCTTCCTGCCCAAGAAGGCTTAGTCCACTTCCCCTTTCCACCTCCTTCTCAATTCGAAGAAATTGTCAGACCCATCTCTCCAGCGTCAGCATCGGCCGCAGCAAGTCGATTCAAGCGACCCATCTCCCCTTCTCTGCCGGATGATTTCCTCTCCCCATACCTTGGTGGACAACAACACACCCACACCCACACCCATACGCATACGCACAATCATCAGACTCTGTCATCGGCTCCTAAACGACCGAAATCGCCTACTACAGCTAGAGAAAGCTTGAAAGATGTGTTAGCGAGGAATATCGAAGACGCACGAAAGTCAAGAAATGCGGAGGAGGAGGACGACGACGACAACGACGACGACGATGACAATAGAAGGGATTCCTTGGATAGGTTGGTCCGTGTTGCTCAGAGAGCAGAGTATGGTGCGTCACCGTCCCTCTTGAGATTATTTTCCTTCTCCTTCGAAATACTCTTGTGATTGGTGGCTGATGATGCGTGTGATTGCTCTCCCAGGATCATTACCATACTATCACCCTCATCCGCGCAGTCCTCTCTCAGTACCTAGGAAGCCTCTCAGTCTCCCAGCACCGATGACTCCGCTTCCAATTCGCTCGGCCTCCCCAGCCCATTACCATTACCATTACCATCACCACCAACAACAACAACAACAACAACAACAACAACAACAACACAAAGGTGGACCCAAATTACGACCATCCATCGTTCATCGAGATCAGCCTCTGAGTACGATTCGACCCAATCCCGATCCTGTCGGCCAAGATCAGCATAACAATTCCGGCGGCGAAAATACTATAAGCCCGATTCGCCCAAAGGCACGCAAAGGATTCACACTGGCCTCGCTCTTCCCGCCTTCTCCACCTCATCTGCACAGCCACCACCACTACGACCAGTACCAGCAACGGCCACCCCAACAACAAAAACCTAAGCTTCCCTCTCCCACCTCACCAACCAAAACCAATGATGATGGACTTCCGACCCCGCCCGAGACGTCTCCTATCTCTCCTAGTGGCGAGATTCACCTCAAAGCTGCCTCATTCGACATTGATAAGATTACCGAGACGCTCAGAGCAACAAAGGGACGCGTCTCGTTCGCTGAGTTGGAAGGCATGAGTCACCCTTCGAGCACTAATCTGATCACCGACGAGGTTGGAGACAATGTCGAGGGGGTGGAAGGGTTGACAGATGGACCTCAGGCCTTTTCTCCGAAGCTCACTTCAAAGCAGGGAGGAAAACACGGACGACCCGGCTCGGGCAGTAGGAGGTGGACCCTTCCTTTCTGAAAGGTCTATGCTACCGTGAAACTGATTAATATTCCGGTCGTAAGTATGGTCCAATTGATGGCGACGACGAGGATGGTGGCGGTACGTCGGTGCTCAGAATGGTCATCATGTTACATGGTCCTTTCGCCTTATAGTAGGGGTTTGAATCAGTAGCGCGCGTACAGTATTATATTCAAGTTCACACTGTGTATCAATAGTTTCCGAACGTTGCAGATCCAGAATTGCCAGATGGGTCGTTCTGCCTATAATGTAACAGTGGTGTATTGTTGGACTGTATGACTGTATGACTTGACGACTGTGAGACTGTGAGATTGTGAAGTAGCTAAGCCCGGTTTATTTGTATAATATTGTTCGTGCAGTATGACACTGCAGATGACTTTCACTTGCAGTAGATACTTCTCATAACCATGTGCCTTGTCAGAACGAGGTCCTTCGTGCACCTATGCACTGTGTCCATGTATACAACACAGGATCAGAGCAATGTGGGCGAGAGTTTAGCAGATGTAAATGGCGGCCACATGTCTCAAGCTCCTTCGAATTTCGAAAATATATATTACTTTCTTCATGCATTGGCACTTATGATTTGCAGACGGTATGTTGTACCTATATATATGTGGTGGTGAAATCCTTTCCTTTCATTGTGCAATCGTTGTACCTATCAATATACCTTTCGTGAGGGATGCACTGCACTATCTCGTTGAGATGAGTGCGCCAGCACCTAAAGATATCGGTGCTCCTTGAGCCACTACGAAAACCGACAATCAGGGGAGCACAAACCAATCAGCTACATCCCATTACCTAGCATGAACAATCGGTGAGAACGAGACGGCAGACTTACGTTCTCCACATCCGCTGAGTCTCGCTGGACCCAATCAGCAGCAGCTTGGATCGAGTCGCACGTCTGCGCGACGGCAAGCTTGAACTTTCGGATGTCTAAAAGCGGTAAAGCGAGGCGAAGCGAACGAAATGCAGAAGCGGAAAGAGTCAGTCAAGTCAATCAGACGATGATTTCTTTGCCCCTTATGTGATTGTCCCAGAGCAGAATATACGGTTTTCGCTCTTCACTCACCCTTGTCATGGAAGAAGTCCTTGACCATCTGCAAGTCCTTGTGGCTTGATAAGCTAGCAAACGCGCCCTTGATGAGGTAGTTGACGCCGTAGCCATCAGGATATCGTTTCATGAGCTGAGAGATAAGGATACATCCATGATCATAAGAATCAGTATAGTGATTGTCGACCACGGGGAAGATGCCAAGTCCTCCTTCGTTGGAATCAAGTCTGCTACAAATGGACTCCTTCTGAGCGCAGGCTGGCTGGCTCGACTCACCGTGTCATATTCCCTGATGAAGTAATCTGAGATCTGTCGTCGGGCATGCTTGTTAGACGCGAAGCCGAACTATATAAGGAACACTCAAAATCAGCGATGATTCTTCCCTTGAAGGGCATTGGATGAGTGTTTCCACGGAACCCTACTCACGAAGAAGATGTAGAGATCTTGGTCCTTGACCGTACCATCGCCGAGCATCTTGAACGTCCTGTCCAACAACGACTGATCTTTGGGCGAACAGAGCGCGTACATCGCGTCCACTTTCGTGGAGGGATTAGGAGGCTTATTGTACACCTTGAGAACCTTTTCGTATTCGGCTACACCGCCGTGCTCAACAGCGTTGATGAAGATGCTTCGTTGCAAGTCGGGCGGGATTCGAGAGTCGTCGCCATTCTCCAAGAACAACTTAAACCTCTCCGAAATCTCCTTCAGGACTTCAGGCTCCTCCGCAGCTGCCAAAGTACCAATGACAAGCTCTCGAAGTTCCTTGACATCAGGCGCGTCATCCTTCCTACCGTCGAAGCCAAGTTTCTGGACAAGAGGCTTGAAGAGGTCGATTCGGAATTTGGCCAAAGCCTTTCGTGTCGGCTCGGGCTGTTCCCAGAAAGCACCGTTGATCTTGGAAAGCGCAGAACCGATTTGAGACCAAGGTAAGAATTCCTCTTCTCCTCGAGCAAGCTCGTTGATCAAGCTGAGAGAACCGGAAGTCTTGGCGTAACCCGCTCGAGCGAGAGTAGCGGCGTCGGAAACAAGACCGACTCGGTCCTCGATACTGAATTGGCTAGCCTGCTTACCGAGCTTGACAAGTCGCTCAGGTTCGTATTGGACTCGGTAGACACCGACGGTATTACCGTTGATCTTGAATGAATCGTTACCCTTCAAGTCGTAGATAGCGCTTCGATCGTGCAAGACAGCCTTGTGGTCGATAGAGACCTTGCCGCTGTTGTCGAGCTTTGATACCTCGAGGGGTACGTACCAGATGGTCTCATCCTCTTCAGGCTTGACATCGCCAGTGGACAAGAATCGGTTCTGCGTGACCTGGATCTTCCCGTCGCCAAGCTCATCAACCTTGATCACGGGGAAACCAACCTTCAATGTCCAGTTGGCCATAATCTTGGCGACGTCGAGACCCGATGCTTCGGCGATACCGTCCCAAAGATCCTTGGTCTCGGCGTTTCCGTAAATGTGCTTTTTGAGGTAGATCGAAACACCCTTGAGGAAGGTGGGTTCGCCTACAACACTGGCGAGCATTCGAAGAACGGAGGCACCCTTGGAGTAAGAGATGGCGTCGAAGATCTGAGCGATCTGGGCAGAGTCCGGACAGTCGACCTCGATGGGGTGAGAGGACCTCTGAGCATCAAGATCGAGAGCGCCCTGAAGATGTGACTTGAGGAATTCCGATCGGGGCTTCCACTCTGGCCAGATTCGGTCAAGGATAACCAATTCTCCCATGAGGGTAGCGAATGCTTCGTTGAGCCAGAGGTTGTCCCACCACTTCATAGTGACAATATCACCGAACCACATATGGGCAAGCTCGTGGCATTGCACGACGGCAACTCGCTTCTTAGCGGACAAGGGGGACTTCTCGGGATCGTACAGGTATGCGGTAGTTCGACCAGTGATCAAACCCCAGTTCTCCATTGCTCCGGCGTCAAAATCGTGCGCGACAAGGGTATCGAGCTTGGGCAAAGCGTAAGGGATATCGAAGATCTCCTCGTAGACTGGTAAAGCCCATTTCTTGATATCGAGACCAAACTGGGCCTGCTTGATCTGATCCTTGGTAGCGAAGATTCTGAGCGGGACCGTCTTTCCGGTCAACTTGGAGTGATGCTCAGACTCGAGAGAGACGAATTCACCAGAAGCGTAAGCGACGAGGTAAGTCGACATAAGAGGAGTCGTCTCGTATTTGGTGATAATCCATCCGTCGTCACTCGCACTGGCAGATTCAGTCTTGCCCTCGGTCTTGCCCTCGGTTTTGCCCTCGGTTTTGCCTTCAGTCTTCCCAAATGATACGGCACCGCCAAGAAGAGAACCCAGCTCGTAGTTGTCGTTGAAAACGTTTTCGATAGAGGCGTTGGAAGGGGCTTTCCACGGTTTGGTGGAGATGTCGGGCATGTTGCTGAGTGAGGTGTTCTTCTCTCGCGCGATCATCGAGATGGCGAATTTGGACTTGACCAAGGGTTCGTCCCAACACCTGAAGAGAATAGGATATCAATCAGCTGATATGTCGCATGACTTGTATTTTGAGTTTCTACTCACGGGAAAGCCTTTCGAGCTTCGGTAGCTTCGAACTGAGTGAGACCATAGCTAGAGAGCGATGTCAGCTGATACGGCACAACGTCAGGGGGTCAGGACTTGTGTTTGAGTGCTGTTGAGTGAAGTGGTCCGCGAAGAAGCACGGTGCAAGCTACAAGCCAATCCCGGCTGTTTTCGCTAAATCTCGCTCCACTCACATGGGCTTGTTACCGTTCTCATCGGCATCACCTTCACTCCTGTAATATCCATGCATAGCCGACTTGAGCTCCGCCTCGAACCTGACAAAGAGCTTAGTCCCCTTCTGGCCAGACTTCAATCCACCACCAGGCAAACTCGACAAATCGAGGGTAGCAACATCTTTCTCCTCGTCCAACTTCAACGCTGAAAGGGGTAAAGAGACATTTGAAGTGGTCTTGAGGTCTGAGGAAGTGATTGCGAGGTGGGTGACAGTGAGGGTCTTGTGGTAGTGGAATGAGATGGTGGGTGAGTCTTGGTTGATATCGAGGTGGATGAGGGCTTCGCCTGAGAATGTGGGTGGAGACGCAAGGAGATCGGTCTTGATCGCTAGCTCGTAGAGCTGTATGATGTGTTTTAGTTGGGGAATTGAGGACGATCAAACAGATCAGCGAAGCTCGCATACAGGTTCTAGATTTGGCGAGATCTCATCATAGATCGATTGCCCCAGACCAAAATCTCCTAGCCATTCTGCATCTCTCGCTGCAGCAGATGATGTCTATAGCACAACGTATACTCTGAACAACAAGGATCATGCACAGCAGCTATCGGCAGACGCATCACAGTAAACCTCATACCGCAAGCACACTCACGCTAGGATACACATTCGTAGGGAGCCTATGACCATCCTGGTCAGGGGCGGAAGTGGCACCTCCAATGACAGCAGAAGACATTATTCCAGTCTCGTTAGATGTATGAGAGTGAGTACAGAGACACAAGTTCCTTCGTGCGAGGGAGATGGGTGATCGAAGTTTAGGTAGTTGGCTTTGGCTTGGGTGGGAAGTGGAGAGCTAGGAGGACAATCGGGGAAGTAGCTCAAAATCAGCTTGGCACGAACTTGAATAGGTCTTCAGTAGTGAGATGGGAGGAGAAGCATCCCAGATGCGGGATACGATATGAAAGGCACGAGGCTTTGAAGTTATCACCGGCGCTTAGCTTACCTGGGTCAAAGCCCGAGCTTGAGCTTGAGCTTGAGCTTGAGCTTGAGCTTGAGCTTGAGCTTGAGGAGCGATCGACCGCAAGAGGTTACTGTTACCTCGGGTAGTGATTGAGTTGAATTGTCTGGTGAGCTTGCTGGGGTATCGAGCGATACCTCTGGTAAGCATGAGGGGGTGTCAGTCAAGATGAATGACAGTGCAGGGCGTGAGATAGTACTAGAGGCTGCAAGATGGTGAATATAACGATACGATGGGATGGGATGGGATGGACGGATGATAGCGGGAACGAGCAAGTGCCCATTGCAAGTGTCCGAGTGACGATGCGTATTCAGGCTCACGCTCACGCGCTCGCTTGTCGGCCATGTGCGCAATATTCAATTCTTGTATTCGAACATTCCTCCACCTGCAAACCTGCAAGATGCCATATGGCCACGTATAGTGTACCCCACCCCACCCGGTTCCCAGATGAAACCCATAACCGAGTCATCCATCCATCCATCATCTGAGCGCCGCGCTTACGAGAGTTTCGCCGCACAATCTACCCACTACCACCCAGGCTCTTCCTTAACGATATGCATCGCCAGAAACATGCGCTGTTCTGACTATTCGGCAGAGGACATAAAGAAACGCGAAACACGAAATACGAAATTCGAATCGAGGACATCCATCATGTTGAGTGATAAATTTGGTACAAAATGTAAGTTGAATATGAGATAGAGACAGAGAGAGGCAGCGTGAGATATGCTAGTTATATGGTTGTATATTATGTGATCTGTCGAGAAAACGTGAACATGTTGACACGAGCACGGTCCGTTCAGCCGGCGGACGCTACACCGCACACCGCTGCCAGAGCGATCGAGTGACAGGCTTTATCGATGAGTTACGCTGGGCGATCTGATAAGAGTGAGGAACTGATCGAGCGGAATATCGAATGATCAGCAGCTGTTCCATTTCACGAGATCGCCTAGGAACGCTTCAAAGTAACCGTCAAACTCACCTCTTCTCTCGTCTTTTGCTGTTGTCTGAAACAGCCGAGCATGGTGCTGGTCACTGTCGTGGCACCTGGCTTCTGGACACCTCGCATCGACATGCACATGTGCCTGCAATATTAATGACAGATTAGGTGTGATTAGCTGTCGTTTTTCCATCGACACGAAGGCATCTATTGTTGGATAGGCAGGTAAGGTTGGCCACAACATTCGGTTGTGCTCGGTTGAGGCCAAAGAGACCAAGCTGGTTGATATGATTTGGCAAAGTTCCGACTTACGAAGCTTCCATGACTACGGCCACACCTCTAGGCCTGATAGCCTCCTCTACAGCCAACGCAACTTGCTTTGTCAATCTCTCCTGAACCTGAAGTCTTCGCGAGAAGGTCTCTGCGATTCGAGCGAGTTTAGACAGTCCCAGGACGAGTTTATTGGGGATGTAGCCGATGGAGATCTGGAATAGGCGAATCAGAGCAGATACCGTGGTGCTGCGATCAGCTTCGATCGTTTGGGCGACGTAGCACTATGCTACGCTGTGCGTGCGCCTACTCACCTTTCCAGTGAACGGAACCATATGATGTTCACAAAGACTAAAGACCTCGATATCCCTCACAATAACCATCTCATCATGGTCCTCGGCAAAAACAGCATCATTAATCACATCGACCAGTCTCTCCTCGTACCCTTTAGTCATCCACATCAAAGCTTTAGCGTATCGTTCGGGCGTTCGTTGGAGTCCTTCTCTGTCGGGGTCTTCGCCTATGCATTCTAGGACAGTACGAATAGCGGATGAGAGGAGTTGGAGGTTTTCTGCTTTTTCCGCGGGGGAGGAATGTAGTCGCAGGTGGGTTGATTTGGCTATTGACCAGCACCGGAGAGGAAATCTATCAGTATGATGCGTCATTTGCGTAAGATATCCCTTGCAAACAGGGCATCCTATCGAGATCCCATAAAACGACGCGCAAAGGCTGAGTTAATGCAAGGATGCACAAAATCCGCTTTGCCATTTGGAACCTGCTCTCCACCTTGTGACCGTCCCAAAAAGCTTCTAACCGAATGCAATGAGAAAATGACGCGAGAATACCCCATCCCACTCACCTGGCCAGCCCAGTCCCTCCTCATCAGCGATTCCTCGTCCCTCAGCCTGCTCATCCCCTTGCCCCTGTCCTTGTCCTTGTCCTTGTCCTTGTACGACACCCCTCGCGGCTTCGATCAATCCGTTCTCTTCCAACTCTGCTCTTACTCCCGACCTAAGCTCTTCCATCGTCCTTCCATCCGGTCTATGATCGGCATCGTCGTCGTCGTCATTCCTGAATCTTCTGCTTGAGCTGGCGCTAGGAGCAGCTGCGCTCGAGCTAGCAGTCATAGGGAAAGGGTAATTCAGCCCAGCTGCGCTGTGGCCGCTCTGGCCTGTACCGGTGGGTGTACTGGATCCCGATGTGGGTCTGAAACCGTAACCTTCTTTCGCTTGACGCGTGTAATTCGGTCCGGGAGGGAAGTTGACGCGTCCGGTAGCAGGATTAGGGCTGCTCAGACCTTGAGAAGCAGGCCACGGTCGAGGCTGAGTATACGCTCCGCCAGCTCCAATTCCGGGTCCACCTGCACTGCTACTTTCGTTAGATGCTGTCGCAGCGCTTTCCGGAGACTTGGCGGTAGTTCCTACAGGAGGATGGAGGGGCAATCCGTCTTTGAGTAAGGAGGGGTGAGTTGGCGGAGATCTGGCGTTACCGTGCATCCTTCCTCTCTCCCATGAGCCGGTCGAAGATTCAGATAAGAGTGAGAGGTTGTTAAGGTTCTTTGTGGGGATCGATCTGGCAGATTGAGGCGATAAAGATGTGGATGTGGATGCGGATGGAGAGGCGGGTTTGGTGTTAGGCTGATCAGACATTGCGATGATAGCTACTAGCTAAAGGAATGAAGAAAGAGTGAAGCTCTTTGGAGTTGATAGAAATTGTGATCGACGGAGCAAGAACGTGCTACGGTCGCGAGTGTGTGTGCAATGGAATGTGAAGCGATGTGACGCTCGGACACTGGCGCTCGGTGATGCGATGGAGGGTGGTGGTCTGAATCATGCAATGCAACTTTACTTGCGAGGTAAGGCCTTAATCTCGGACTCGCTCACATATGCATGGCGTGGAGTGAGCGATTTCCAATCGGGATTAGGTCATACGTCGGCATTTGTATCAGGCTGCATGATAAGTATCAGGCTCATCGACCGATGAAGCCGGTTCAGGGTGTACTGCAAGACTGGTGAGCTCGTTTTTATCGGCGTTAAGACGGAGAGACGTCTAAAGTCCTATGGGCGGAAGCTTCGGTCGCTGCTTGAAAGGTCTGCCACACTCGTTTCCTTCCCCCTGGACTGTGCCCTCTTTCTGACTATGCAACTACATGCGTCAGTCAAGGTCTGTAACTGTCCCCTCGCCCGCACCACCCCACCCCTCCCCTCCCCTCACCTCACCCTCCCAAGCTAGTGACTGTCCATCCCTCCCTCACTCACTCGTGACAATTCCCAGCGACTCGCCCTCTCACCCTGTCGCATACTCAGTCACGCTTGTACCATCGCTTCGGCTCCAGCCCAGCTAGTCCTCTCCTCTCGCTCACAGAATCAGTCAGTCAGTCAGTCAGTCAGTCCTGGACAGCAGCAAGTCAAGTCAAATTCAACGTTTGATAAGTGTTTTCGGATTCTCCTTTTCCTTCAGCCGTCAAGTAGATAACATACCTTCAAAATGGTGAGTGCGAGTCTGAGGGTTATGCTGTGACATTGTCGAAACGCAAGGCAATGGCAATGGCATTGGCAATGGCGACGACAATGGCAATGGCAATGGCAAGAGAGGTTCCGACAGGCAGCGAGTGAAGATTTTCGACATCGAATACGACAACGAACATTATACTTCGCAATCGACTTTTTGCTGTATGGATGGAACTGGAGGAGGGGGAACAGACGATGGGATGTCCGGCTTATTGGATGATTGGATGGATCGGATGACTGGATTGAACGGTTGGGTACGCCATAGCGTCGTTGGCAGGAAGGAAGTTGCGATCAAGCTTCAGAGAGGGAAGCTGGGCTGGAGACATCCTCACGACGAAGTTTGGAGCTTGTCAAGGTAGACGGAACGTACGACCACGATGGGAATAGGGGATGGACGGACGGTTTCAACGAGACGTCAACACCCCATCGATCATTGTCGAACATTTGGATATTTGGCTGGACCCAAACAACAACTTTCATCGACTCTATACTCCGACATCGAAGAAGCTTTCCTCGACGCCTTCGCTATCAACATGACTGACGGATGATCGTCTTATCGCTATCGCTATCGCTATCGCTGTCTCTGGTCGTGTGGTTCAAGGTCACATACAAAGGGTTTTACTGCCGAATCCTACGGAATCCGGGTTGCTTTTCCGAGCTGGAGCTTCAACAACGATTTGGGATGACTGGGTTTACCAGTCCAGCTATGACTATCATCGCCTCGATTTGCCATCGCCATTGCTGTTGTCATCGTTATTGCCAAAGCCCACGCCTAGCCTCTGCCTAGACTGTAGTCTGCACACAACTTTACCCGGATCAGACGAAACTAACCTGACTTGTTCATAACCTCACAGACCAAGCGAACAAAAAAGGTCGGAGTTACCGGAAAGTACGGTACTCGATACGGTGCCTCTTTGAGGAAGACGTGAGTTTTGGGCTTGGGCTGGGCCATCACGATAATTGTACGAAGATCAATCGCTGATAAATATAACGTCTGTCCTGTCATTGATCGATTGAATGAAATTATAGCGTCAAGAAGATGGAAATCACTCAGCACGCTCGATACACCTGTCCTAGCTGTGGCAAGGTGGGTTTCCAATCATCGGTCATCGTGTTGGTCGTGTGAAGAGGGGAAGGGTTGCTGATCTGAGCCATGCCATTCTATTCTTCTCTGCTCCTAACCATCACTACCCTCAATCCGCCTTGTATTACACTTTCGTCCGCCTCCACATCGTCCATCACTCGCTGCGCTCGTGGTGCTCGTCATGCTCGTAGAACGCCGTCAAGCGAACTGCCGTTGGTATCTGGAAGTGCAAGGGTTGCGCCAAGCAATACGCCGGTGGTGCCTACACCTTCGGAACTCCTTCTGCCGCTACCGTCCGATCCACCATCCGACGATTGAGGGAGGTTGCTGAGGTTTAAGTCTTGATAAACCAAAGTAATGACAAGAGGAAGGGGAGGGATGCTCTTTTGATATATATACCTTATCATCATGTATCAATTGGGACGCGATGTACAGCATAGCCGACTATCCGCAGCTCCTTCTACTATGACCTGACCGTGCGAGTGGCCTGAGAAGCAGATCGAATATTGCATGCGCATGACTCCATTTCGGCGTGAGCTTGAAGGTGGAGATGAGCGAGTCAGTCCTTTGCGTTGTCGCATCTGATATATCGGTTCTCTCTCGAATATACTATCCACTCATTCACCCTCTATATGAGTATGACTACAGAGTACTGAATGAGACTGATCATCGTCGTTTGTCCAAATAATAAAAAAACGGCGTGTAGAAGTCGAAGAAGAAGAAGAACAGTCTGAGCTGGCGATCTAGTCTTAACCCTAAAAGCTGCTCAATTATCTGTCGACGGAATCCAATACCAGCTATCAAAGGATTCTGAACCCTTCATCTGGTACATACAGCTCGCTCGACTATGTGTGAGTGATCAGCTGCATTAGAGGGAGCCCCATGTCACGTACTATCTGAATTATACTGACTGATTGACTGATAGGCTGACTGACTGGCTGACTGAATGAATGACCTACTAAGGTCTGTCTGATAGATGGAATACTCCAACAATGACAAAAGGTCGAATTACTCGTGAGCGGCGACGAAATTTGATACGGTGACCTTGCTCTTCCACTTATATGATCTATTCCCATACAATGATCCACCTTTCTTACCCATCCGCACGGATATACAAAGCAAGGTAGAAAGGGAAAAAAGCAAAGGCATTCACAGGTGTCATATCTGTCAGATATACAGTTGGTCTTCCGTTACGATATCTGATTGATCTGATTATTCGACTCAGTGAGTATTCTGAGCAACTTGTTCTCGCTTCGCTGAAAGTTGAGATCAGCACATCTCCTACGAGAGGGAATGGCTTTTCGGCCGTTCGGGCACAGCCAACGACCAGTTTGTATTCCAGTGTTCCAAGCATCACATTCGATAGGTCAACAAGATATGCATGCAGATGATTATGTGTAACCGTATTGGTACGGGTATATATATGACAAAGCCAAGACGAATGCTATGTCGTCTTTTCTTTTTGTGATATTCTCTAAATTTCCTTTTCCCTTTGTGATGACTGCCTGTCAGTCAGTCCGTACCAGCTTCCTCGCCTCAACGATGGCTTGCAACTTTCCCCTTATGTGCCAAGAAGCAAGTCATGATACTTCCTCCTCCAGGGGCTTCGCTTCTCTCGTTCAGCGTTCCATTTCTCACTCCACCCCCAACCTTCCAAGACAGTCGACCCCTTTCCCGTAGGGCCTTGTCCTCCAGACTCCTGGTGTCGGAATATGCAAGATCCATTACCAGCCAAACCGAGACCGAGATGGACCGCCACCGCTCAATGGTGGCTCTCTTACATCTGTCCCTTGAGACCCTGCTTCTTGGACAATTTCCTCATCTCCCTCTTCTTCTCAAGATCATCGAGCTTCTTCTTCTCCTTCTCAGACAACTTCTCCCTCTCAGCCCTCTTCTTCGCAGCTCGTCTGTCCTCTGGCGTCTCTTCAGCGGGCTTATCCTCGTCGAGCTCCTTCTTGTATCCCGAGGCCAAGTCGAGGTCGACCATCTGACGGGTTTTGATGAGTTTCCTGGTGACTTCAGGCTTGAGCAAAGTGGGCTTTGAGAGCAAGTCGGCAATGTTGAGAGCCACTTGCAGCCAGGCTTGGACGGCTTCGACCTCGGCGTTGGAAGAGGGTTTGGTTACGGAGAGGATGACTTGTCGGGACTTGAGCTTGGCGGGGGTAGGACCCTTGGAAGGTCGAATGGCAGCGACATCGGAGATCTATTTATGGATGCGAGGGAGAGGAATGGAATTGTCAGCAACTGTCAAAGAGACACAAGATATCACACAACGAGTTGAGTGCATGGTTTGGATTGGCGAAAAGATTGCGCCGAGTCTATAGTTGATGCTACGGCACTCACCAAAAGATACTTGAGCACTCGGGCAGCAATGGGATCAGCCAGGGTCTCGGCGATACCGACGTTGGGGGTCTTGAGGAGCGCGTCGGTGACGTCCGAGTGTTCGGTAAAGAGGACGTGGGTGTTGGGGAGGGCGGAGGACTCGTTGAGCTTAGGGAAAGTCTAATTACAAGCGAATGAGCAGGCATCAGCATGTCAATCGAATTGCATTGATCTTCAAGACGGCTTTTTGCATTTTGTATTCGCCCTACATAGGCGATGTATAAAGCAGATGCGCTGGGACAATGAAAGACACAACTCACCAAATCCCATCGAGCGTCTTTGGTCTGCCTGAGGGCGCCCTTGTCCACAACGGCCCAAACACCAGCACCTTCACCTTGCAATCCATACTCGCCTCGACCCAGAGTCAAATCAAATACCAATCCCTCTGAACCATCGTAAGTGGGTTCAATGATTGACTTGACGAAATGAATGACCAAGCTTGGCAAGTCGTGGATGGGGAGTAAAGTGACGGTTGCATGTAGGGCAAGAACATTTCGTCGGCCTGAGGCGTAGAGGAGGTGTAAAGATGGGGAAGAGGTAAGAAGGGGCCGGATGTAGGAGAATTGAGAGTTGATGATGGTCGAGTAAGGTGCGATGCTACGAGGTAGGAGAGTGATGTAGGAAACATGGTCAGCAGTGGCACGCTACTTCAACATCCTGATATGCTCAGATCCAACCGTACGGCGTGAAGGCAGGCAATCTGAAGGCAATATTACGCTGCCCGCTCGACTTAACCAAACAAGAACCACGAAAGAAGAAGGGAGAAAAAAGAAAACCAGCGAGGGAAACGCTCAAAACTCACGCAGCTTTAGCTCTAGATCCATTGATAGCCTTTCCAACAAGGTACATCAACAGATACACTCCGACGAGCGAAAGTATCAGACCCTCAAACTTGAAATCGGCAGGTCGGAAAACTAAGAATTTCCATCGAAAGAGCTCGAGACCATCGTATTCCCTCGGCGCGGGAGTCGCGGGCGGGGGTGCGAGTTTGCTTATGATTTTCACGAACGGGGAAGCCATCTTGCGTCGATACGTATGTATCTATCTATCTATCTGCCTGTTTGTCTGCGCGGTAGATGAATTTCGAAATAGGTTGCATGAAGGGAGATAGGTCAGATGATAACCGCGGAGCGGAGATGGAAGTTGGTAGATCCATAGCTGCCCATAGCGAAGCAGCTCGTACACGCAGGGCCGGAACCGGGAAATTGGGCCGAGGGTTATACACTACCCGATCGGGCGATTAATGTTGCTCAACAAAGCTGATTCACCAACCAATTGGATCAGTTTACTCCGCCTCATATAACTTTATATGCATCTGCATGCATGCCCTCGCTGGCGTGATCGAATGGATTCTGTCAGGTGCGGATTCAAATAATCGATTGATCTGTTGCATCTGATTGTCCATGCTGTCGAGTCTGTCACAAGTGCTCTATGCGATTGCCATATGTCAGAAGCTAGGGCTAGGTAGGGCTAGTAGGGCTGATCACAACTCCCTTGCTCTTAGTATGATATCAAACACCCTCACGCTCCTGTCGTCGCTCGCACTAGCCAATTGCACCTTGTCACCTACGCGTCTGAACGCTAATCGATTGATAGCTCCAACGTGCGATATACTGGTGAATCCAAGCATTATATCACATGTCAGCTTACCGTCACGAACTTTTCTTCGCCCTGATATGATCGAGTTCCCACAGTAGTCCAAGGATACTCGGACTTGGACTTGTACTCACCTCTGCTCAAGAGTATACAACGCCTTGGTCTCAACTTGATCAGTGGCACGTTTCAAGGAATAGATCGATATCACACCAGACTCGGTGCCTACAGCTATGAGGTATCGTCTGTCCGCCTGTTCGGCGGTGGCTGGCAATGCGATGATGTCGACAGCTGTGGCACTATCGTCCAGCTTGATGGTGTTTGCCGCCGTCCACTGTGTACCATCGGCGTTCGCAGGGATCCAGATCTTCACCTGTTGGCGATGACGAATGATTATCCGAGTCAGCTCCGTCTCCGTCTGCAAATGACTACATACAAAAAAAAAAAGAATAAGAGAAATGTCACACGCACAGTCTTATCCCTTGAAGCAGTCGCAAACATATCCCCCTTTTTGCCATCGCCATCGGCCCAACAAGCATCTAGCACCATCCTCGAATGCGCCTTCTCTTCCCCTGCAAGGGGCACATACCCTTCTCCTTGCTGATCTCGCTGAAAGACTCGCCATCCTCGATCTCTTGAACAGGTGAGTATCCGCTCATCGTCCCCGCTAAAACCGACTCGGGTCACAGTCAAACTATGTCCAGCCAAAACATCGCCCACTAGATCCCAGCTTTCGGTGGACGTGACCCGTACCGACGCATGTTCGAGATTTGTAGCTTTACTAGCTGTGGCTATCAGCTTGCCGGAATGAGAAGCAGCGACAGAGACGAGCTCGTAGCCGTGTCCGTAGATCTTCTCGATTTCCGGCCACAAGGTAGATGTGGCTAGTTCTTCTTCGGTAGGGAGGGTGGTGAGCGTATGTGAGATGGAGATATGCGCTTCGTTTTGACCGTGCTTCTCCACGGCGTCACTGTCGGTGGGAGCTAGCATGAGAAACTTTCAAGTCAGCTACTGAGCTTGCAGGCCACGCTAGCTGAGGAAGGCGTGGGACAGCTCGCTCACCCTTTTGCAGCGCTCTGTTGGACAGGCCAAGAGGCGGCACAGTAGCCCCTTTCGGTCTAGCGCCTTCTTCCTCCCTACTCCTCTTGCTAACGCCCAATGTCCTGAGGGACTCTACAAATCCCTCCGGTGCATCAAACACCCTCACAACCTTCTCATCGGCCGAGCTGACAAATCGTAAAGGCGTGATAAAAGCGACGTCGGTCATATCGTATCCGTGGATTTGAGGTCTAGCTATCTCTGCCCATCGCTGGGATGACGAGGAGCCAGAGGCTGAGAGCGAACATTCGGCGTGAATACGGGAACTCTGGTCAGAGCTGTAACGAGATACGTAGTGATCCAATGGAAGATCGTTCACATCAGCATCGACAAATTCTTCGTGAAGATATCGAGAGATGGTCATATGAGGCTCAGAGAATGAGAATCACATACCTCACTGAAAGAAGGTATTCTCCCCTCGGGTCCCACGCAACACTTTGTACCTCCCCATGATGTCCATTCAATCCAGCCTTGACCTCCCACCCACCACTTCCATCCTCGCTCTGCACCCATTGCTCCCAACCACCATTCCACCCGGAAGCCAGTACGCTCTTTCCATCTTTGCCCCAAATTGCACCGTAGAAAGATAGACCCCTACCGCCGATTGCTCCGAATCGGTGCTCGGGCACCCATATCCCATCTGTGGATGTGGAGGCGCTCGATGGAGTCCAGATGATTAGGGAGTTATCGGAAGCAGAAGAGAGTAGGACAGGGGGTGATGAGGATGTGGATGTGGGTGAGGCTGGAGACCAGTGGACGTTGGTCAGGCCTGATTCGTGCCCAACCAGAAGAGCTTCAAGGGTTATGTTGTACCGCAGAGACCTACAGAGAAGATCATCATCAGAATAGTCATTGAACAGGCATCGAAGAAGAAATAATCTCCTCTGGACTCACTGATCACCATCCAGGACAGCCAACACGTGTGCTTTCGTAGAAATCTGCACATTCCCACCCGCTTCACCCGCTAGCCTTTTCTCAAACTCATCAAGCATATCCAAGCCACCGGCATTCCCTTCAGTGACTCCATCTCCGTTTGAGCTTTCTCCTCCACCATTGATAAGAGGTTGATCAGACTGCTGTTGCTGATCTACAAGCGAGACTCGCCATAACCTGATAAAGTTATCTTGAGAGCCAGAAGCTAGCAACAGATCCTGCGTGTCGTTCTCTAAGTCGGTGGACGAAGGGTAAGAGGTGAATGACAGACATCGGATCCAATCTTCATGTCCTTCCAGTGAAAGCGAGTGGACAAATTGGGAGTGTTCGTAGGTATATATTCGGATCCGGCGGTCTGTACAGCCTACTACCAGAATAGGAGCTATATTCAACGAAATATCCAAGATGTCAGCTGACCGTTTTTTTTTTGTGCTTCGGATGGGGCAAAGTGTGAGCAGCAATCTGAGGAGCCGGGAGTGCGGGATGATGTTTGACAGAATGGAATGCTGCGTACCCTTTGATCCGGGAAGGTATCCCATCTCAACATCGAGCGGTAATTTCCCCTTCAAATCGATCTTCTGGACCTCCTTGGCTCCTTGTCCCCCTCCGCCTCCGCCTATTCTCCAGAATCTGAGAGTTCCATCACTACCACCAGTAATCACCAAATCCCCCAAAACGCCTTCGTTCGTCGTTGTGACACCGAGCGCTGAGATAGATCCCGCATGGGCTTTCCAGCTTTTCTCGCATGTCCAGCCATGTTTATCGGCGTCTGCATCTGCGTTTGCCCATATACAGACTCCTCCAGCATTATCTCCTGAAAAAAACCTATCTCCTGTGAGCGCTTTAACGGTCGTTATCTGCCCTTTGTGACCTGTGAGCGTTTGCTGTACCCCATTTGGTGATGAGGGGTTCCATAGGGCGAGGAGCTTGCCTGCGCCGAAGGCTAAGAGACCGGTTGACGTTGAGGCGGAACATGAGGAAGACCGGTTGGTCCCTATTGAGATGTAAGCTGGCTCGACTCGCATGGTGGACGGGGGGCGAAACGAGCGTCAGATGATCTCTTGGCGACTGGTCGTGGATGTGAATGGATCAGAGGACAAGCGGGTTGCTACAAATCAAAGCTTAACTTCACTTCACCGCCATCAAAGATACGGTAGTAGAACCATCAACATGGATTCTTCGCTCAACTGGACTGGAGTGCATATGTAGACACGCTCGAAATCTCGCATCACGTGACTATCAAGAGATCCTTGCCACTGCAAAGTTACGTAATGCTCTGACTTGGCCACGCATCTGAGGCATTTCATCTTCCTCTTTCGAATATCTATCCCTCGACACATCATTGAATGCATGCATGATGGGACGATGTTTGGACGTATGAACCACGGAGCCGAGATCTGCAACGCATTCGGATACACCACGCATGCATGGAACAAGATTCGGAGTGAAAGCGGAAGCGAAAGACGTGATCGTCGTGGAACGATGGATGGTATCCGAGCGATGAACGGCCGTATGTAGGAG
Organism: Kwoniella sp. CBS 6097; assembly: GCA_036287355.1. Classification (NCBI taxonomy): domain Eukaryota; kingdom Fungi; phylum Basidiomycota; class Tremellomycetes; order Tremellales; family Cryptococcaceae; genus Kwoniella; species Kwoniella sp. CBS 6097. The sequence continues at coordinate 620,897 of CP143077.1, forward strand.
ATATGAGTTATGGGTCAGGCGTGATTGGATGTTTGGGTGGACCGATGGTGGGGGGCACATAAATTACATGTATTCGCTTGTACGGTGGAGGAGAGGGGAGGAAATTCCGAATTCTGTTTAGGGTAACTTGACTGAAATAGAAATAAAAATAGGAACACATACACATACTCCGCACCAACCACCTTTACTTTGCACACCAAGCAACCAAGCAACCAAGCAACCAAGCAACCAATCCATCTACTCGATTTACTCTTTACATCTCACATCTACATCTTGATCTTGATTCCCCCCTCCTTGTTTTCTTGTTTCTTCTTCTTCATACTACAATCTCTCCTAGACATCTTGGGCTAAGAGCACGTACAGCAGCAACCATGCAAGTCACATCGCTCCTCCGATACTCTGGAGTATGTCCCTTTTTGGGCCATTCCACCGCCAACTCGCTTCGAACGCTCGCATCGACAGGCGGGTCTAACACCGTCTCCTCCCTCACTGCAAAGGCTATGACATGCCCCATGATGGGTCCCAAGCTTGCATCGATCTCTACTGCTCGAGCTTATGCGAGCGTAGCTGGATCAAAGGAGGTTGAGGAGATGCACAAGGTCAGTACAAGTATTCCTTTTTTTTTTGTGCCCATCACCCATTATCCAGATCGATCTCGTTCCACTTTCAACCTGTTCTCCGATCTTTCCATCTTTCCATCTTTCACGCATCTTGCGTTTTAGTGCTTGGTCGATCCCCGCTAACATGCATCCAACGGCGCGATGCGATAGCAGAAGAATGTGCAGTTCAACCCCGCCAGCGCTGAAGCTGCAAAGTGCCCTCACGCAAAGGCCGCTCAAGAGGTTGCCGCCAAAGCGAAGAAGGATGCACACGCCGCTGGGGCTTTTGACTATCAGACCTTTTACGAGAGCGAGCTCGAGAAGAAGCACAAGGACAAGTAAGTCGATTCGATCGGATCGAACCAATTGCATCACATGATCAGGATGATGCTAATTCGAACATGACTGACAGGTCTTACCGATACTTCAACAACATCAATCGACTTGCCGCCAAGTTCACCGTCGCTCATACTGCCGAGGTCAAGGATGAAGTCGACGTGTGGTGCGCCAATGATTATCTCGGTATGAGTAAGAACCCCGTGGTTCTCGGTACGATGAAGTGAGTTGTTATCGAAGATGACTGCCATGTGTAATCAGCAACTGACAATCATTGAACCCAGACGGACGCTCGATCGGTACGGTGCGGGTGCGGGTGGAACGCGTAATATCGCTGGAAACGGTGCTCTCCATCTCTCGCTTGAGGATGAGGTTGCCTCTTTACACCGAAAGCAAGCCGCTTTGGTCTTCTCGTCTTGTTACGTCGCCAACGACGCTTGCCTCGCTACGATCGGATCCAAGTTACCTGGTTGTGTCATCTTCTCCGACGCTAGCAACCACGCTTCTATGATCCAAGGTATTCGACACTCAAACGCCAAGAAGGTCATCTTCAAACATAACGATCTCGCCGATCTCGAGGCTAAGCTCCAGATGGTACCCAAGGAGACCCCTAAGCTTATCGCTTTTGAAAGCGTCTACTCCATGTGCGGTAGTGTCGCTCCGATCGAAGCGATCTGTGATCTTGCCGACAAGTACGGCGCCATCACCTTCCTCGATGAAGTACATGCTGTCGGCATGTACGGCCCCAACGGTGCTGGTGTTGCCGAGCACCTCGACTACGAGTCCCACCTCGCCACTCGACTCTCTTCTGACCCCGTCAAGGGCTCTGTCATGGATCGAATCGACATCATCACCGGTACCCTCGGAAAGGCTTACGGCGTCGTCGGCGGTTACATTGCCGGTTCATCCGACCTCGTAGACGTCGTTCGATCTTACGCTCCTGGATTCATCTTCACCACCTCGCTTCCCCCTGCTATTGTTGCCGGTGCTCAAGCCTCGATTGCTTATCAGAGGGAATACCAAGGCGATCGACGACTCCAGCAGCTCAACACAAAGGAAGTCAAGCGACAACTCAAGGGTCTCGATATCCCTGTCGTTCCCAACCCGAGCCACATCATTCCTGTCCTTGTCGGTGATGCCGCTTTGGCCAAGGAGGCTTCCGACATGCTTCTTTCCAAGCACAAGATCTACGTTCAGTCAATCAACTACCCTACTGTTGCTGTAGGTGAAGAACGACTCCGAATCACGCCTACTCCAGGCCACTCGTCTGAGCAGATTGCCCACCTCGTCAACTCGATTGACAGCGTCTTCAACAAGCTCGACCTCAAGCGAATCCGAGATTGGGAGGCTGTCGGCGGCCGAGCCGGCGTCGGAGCTAAGAACACTGTCGCTCCTCAGAACATCTGGTCCGACAAGCAGCTCGGTCTCGACGATGGTTCTGCGCCTACCAGGCTTGCTGGAGGCGCCAAGGGCGTTGTCAGGGACGAGGCTGTCGAAGTCGCCCAGAAGAGGTTGACCCACCTCCTTGGTGCTGATGCTGGACCCGCTCTTGCCTCTATCTCGTACTTGTAAATGGCGAGAGGGAGGCGCAGTACTGCATGTCACCAGTTCAGCCGTGCCCCGTTGAGTTGAAAGGCGGAGGGCAAGTTTCCAGTAGTTGGAGGCATCTAGTATATCTTGAACAGATCAATAGTCATTCGTTCATCATCGTTCATGCATATTCATACGTGCTTCGATAGTGCTCAGTACTAGCTTGTGTGACGTTCGAAGTGAATCATAGGGAGGGCCAGGAAGAGTGGCAAAAGTCCAAAAGTTCAAAAATCCGGGCATGTCCGTTGCTTTGGATGTTTGTGGGCACACGTAGATCCTAAGCTATTGCCTAGCTAGATTGTGTGTGACAAAAGGCAAAAACAAACGCATAGCTTAGACATCATCGTGAACTGCGAATCATTCCAATCCTAATCCTTAACCTGTGTTGCAAAACCCCCTTTGCTTCTTGTTTTCAATCTCGTTCTCATTCTCATCGATGCACAAGCATCATCTAAAGGCTTATCTCGTCGTTGCTAGACGCGAAAGAAAAGGATTACAACACATTGCCCTGCACCGCACTTCACCGACATCGTCGAAGCGCAACGCACCGCGCACACTTCCGGACTGGGCTTGACTGGACGACCGAGACTGTGCAAGACCAGCGCGTAGTAGCTTTTCAACCATCCAACCAAAGAAGCGAGAGATAGCCCAAAGGCAGGCTATAGAGCTATAGAAGAGGAACAACAAAGGAAATCACACACTAGAAGAGTTCAGGCAGCCGGCACCAATCGAAGTATTTGAATTTTTACCTACACCGAGAACGAGAGAAAGAGAGAGAGAGAACGAGAAAGTTAGACAGGAGCGTAGGATGTCGATGTCAGTATTGGGATCAGGATTGAAGAAGATGAGGACGATTCAGCGCGTCGCTGCTGTGTTACTGTTATGTGCCGCGTGTAGTGAGTCCGATCTCCAAGTTTCAGCCTTGAATCTTGAACATGTGATATGAATGCGTGTGACAGCTCAGCAGAGATTGTTCACGACTCGTTATTCTCCAAAACGAGAATTCGCTTGCTGACGGATCCCTTCCTCCTGCAACGCTGTTATTTTGCAACACAGCCCTCGCGCACGAACATCATCCCGTAGCTGAGATCGACCCCCAAGTACCCATAGACGGGTACATCTACTTCCATGTTAGTATAACTATCAGGGGCCTCCGCTCCTCCTCCAAACACCATGTCCACAATCTCACCTATAAACCTATCTGTGAAGGTGCTCGGCCCCACTTCAGACAGAGGAATAATATAGCTGACACCCCCATGCCATTCACGTGTTCCCTGTGTGACGGATGATTAGGGCGCTCTGCAAACGTTCTTATGGGGAATATCGTTTCCTATAGGTATGGTCCTCGGCCTATCGAAGTGAGTTCATCTCAGCATCTAGACCCGAGGACCCGATCACACGTTGGGCCGTTCTGTCAAATGACTTATGAATGAAAACGTTGCTATTCGACTGACGCCGCTTCGTGATCACTGTCTCCTTGGTAACACAGATCGAAATACCATGTACCGCTCCAAGCGACAAATACCGTCCTCGTCTTCGTAGGCATGTACTTTGGCCATCATCATGGTGGACGACAATATCCCGAAACTGTGAGCTCTCCGAAGCTAACCTAGAGATTTTCTAGCTTGTTGATATTAGGACCGAAGTGATTTAGCGCTGACGGTGGACTTCGAATATCGTGTTTTTAGGTACATGGCCTCATGGCTAAGATCATCACCTGGATCCTGGTGACTGTGAGTCCGACTGCCCAACACCCTCTCGTGACGCCTCAAAGTCCCGCACGCCCTGATGGCATTACCTATCCGGGTTGAAATTAGCTACCCAGTCAGCGTTATTAACAATGAATGGCCGTAGCTGATTTCCCCTATCCACCATCCTCTCAAATAGCAAGCTGGTCTGGGTATCTTCCTCAAGCTTCACATTATGGAGAAGAATATCCGACCTTGGGTGGTACCGTTCCATTCATTCTTGGGGAAGATCTTCCCCGTTATCGGATGGACTCGTGAGTACGAGTCTGACTTTCTATTGTGACATATTCAGCGTGTCAACTACACCTGCATACCACTCTCGCTCCTCTCGATGCTATGGGGACTGAACAGACGCCATACTGACTGCAGTGACGCTATGCAGAGATGCTCTTCGGTGTCGCTACCGCTCTAGGGTTCTGCCGAGATGGTAACCTTGGCCAATGTGCGGCTCATTACATCATGGGCTCCGCTTTCATCGGCTACGCAGCTATCATGGTCATCATGCTTCAAATCGGGCACAAGTGGCTTGAAAGGACTGGACGAAGTCAGGAGATGCTCGATAGCTCGGTCATCATGGTCTGGGTGAGTGGTGAAAAGCTCGACCGCTCTCCTGATGAGCTCCTCCAACGAATTCGAATGGCACTCCGGCTGTTCGGCTGCTCAGTGATGTTATTGAATGCTGAATGCTGATGGGTTGGGCTGACATATTATTCAGGGCATCATCAACACTTTCACAGAGCATCATGGAGGACCTTGGTCTCACAAAGACATGCAACACACGATGATGGTCAGTCGTCAGTGCCGAAACTACCATGCCCTGGTCAACTGACGATGATTGTTTCTTTTGGTTCCTATTAGGGTGTTCTTTGGTGGGCTGGCGGTATGCTCGGTATCTTCCTCAGTAGGAATGGAAAGCGGTCTTTCGTCCCCGCAGTCATGTGAGTCGGCGTCTTCTCTCGCAGAAAGCCATATGTCTACGTTGAATTAACAGCTAACCGTTGTTTCTTTGAATCGGCGTAGCATTATCATGACTGGCTGGGGTATGAGTGCGCACGAGCAGGCTCTTATGATATCTTCCAAAGTGAGTGTCATTCAACTCCTTATAACGGAATCAGTGAAAGGCAAGAGCTTATCATTAACCCTTCTCATCTCCTGTTAGATCCACGCATTATTTGGCTACGCACTCATCGCGGCTGGTACTCTCCGTCTGATTGAAGTATGCTTTGTGCTCAATGACAAGCCTACACCTGCCGGTACGGTCAGGATCTTCCAGCATTTGCCGCCTTATGTGAGTTTCGATCACCATTGCTGAATATGAGTTTTGCTGTTGAAGCTGACCTGCACGGATCTGATTGGCAGCTTCTCACGCTCGGAGGGTGAGTTATTTCATCTGAGCTATATCGGAAGCACTCTGAGCTGATGATTTTGCTCGCAGAACCTTATTCATGTCCGCGACCGATGAGGAGATGCGCAATGCCGACGGGTGAGTAGCTGCTTCCCTCCTTGCTTTCTCTTTCGAATGGCAATAAAACGACATTCACTAATGTGGTATCGCTCAGCCTCGGGATCGACCACGTCTCATACGCTCTATTCGATTTCTCCCTTTCTTTTCTCTTATATCTCATCATCACCTTCCTGGTCCACCTGTACTCGAACAGCGGTAAGAACGCTCTCCTCCAATCGGCCGAGGGTAGCGCCAATCTCAATGCGGAAGAAGCGGGCTATTCTAAAATTCACGCGGCCGAGAATGACAACAGGCCTGGAGGGGGCGGAGGGTATGGGTTGGAGGAAGATGATGATGGGCCTGAAGCATACGAGTTGAGCGATAGAGATATCGGGTTTGATGGAAGAGCTAGAGCCGGCGGAAGTGGTAGTGGGAGTGGAAGTGCGAGCGACGAGGGGAAAGTCGGCGGAGAGGCCGATGAGATTGATTGGATCAATCCTGCTTCGAATCATGGTCGTGATCATGGACGAGGGGCCGTGGGAGGACAAAGGAGGGGCCAGGGCGGTGTAAGACTGTAGGGTATACTCGATCTGTAGAGTACTTACTGTATAGCCCGAAGCTTCGGAGTTGTGGTACTGCGGTATTGCGGTATTGCGGTATTGCGGTATTGCGGTACTGTACACCGCTGTCGGATACGGAATGGTAATGCCATTTACATGTAATTACTATGTGTATACTGTACATGTACATGTACGCCGGCGTGATGCGAGCAGGCTATTTGGTACGGCAATGTATTCTAGCGGGTTGCCCTTGCGATAACTCCTCGGCCATCGCTCTCGCGAATGAGCGGTCCTCGAGGTCAACCGCTGAAGGTCGTGAGCATACCGTACCGTACGAGTACAGTACCCACCGTATGTCAACTGTACAGTATCCTATCCGCTCATAAGCCAGGCGATAACAAGACAATTTTGAATGCACGCACGCGAGGCTTAATATATTCAGAATCTGAGACTAGACTTGGATGTGCTCTTGAATATTCACACACGAACGCGCACTCGTACTGTACTAGTACTAGTACGAGTACTGTAAGAGTATTACATATCCAGACTGACAGCTGTGAGCTACTGTACAAAAGTCGAGACTCGGTACACGGAAGGACAGGGGATGAGGATCCTTTGATATGGCGGGATGATTATTTCACGGATAGATAGATAGGACAGGGGAAATGACTTTACCTGATCTGACTTGGATAAGGTATGAGTAGCTTTGCTGTACGAGTATAACAGATGATCGCGTGCTTGTTGTTACCTTACACATACCTGTACGAGTAACTTTGTCTCTTGTCTCATGTCGTTGGTATTGCTGTCAAAGGATATCTGTACGAGTACTGTAAATGGACGCAATCTCTACTTGCTATGATCACTTGAGCACAAATCACAGCACATAGTACATGTTTAAATACTCGTACAACTTCTAGGCCTCCCTTCGTTATCTTGAGTCGTTTGCAATCTCACCCAATCTCAGTAGCAGAGACTATTGTATTTCACGGCGCTCTGTACTTCAACCTGCTGCCGGACAGCAGATACCGTACTCTTCCGCTCATTTCAGATTGCATTACAACTACAATTACAGTACACTCATTTTGCCCGGACTGCAATTACTCCTACACGACTGCCAACAAGGGGCGAATGCATATCCTCCCATTCAAATCATTCATTACGCTTATAGAAATAAAGCCTAGCGCGAAATAAAGTATTTTTTTTATAAAAAGATCGCAGCGCCGAACATCGAATCAGACAAGTGATACCAGTACTATTTTCTTGCAATCCACTATCTCAGAGCGATTGCAGGGCAATACAAGACAAGACGAGACGAGACAAGACAAGACGAGACAAATAAAACAGACGTAGAACGATGAGTGGTCCGGGCAATATGAAGAATGTGACGGTCGATGATCCGTCCGAGAGGATCGATTATCAGGGTGATTGGGATGGGACGGTACACAAAGGTCAGCCGGTCGTCTCCACAACTTCCTACTACCTCTTCTTATCTCTTATCTCTTACTCTCCTTCTCCTGGTGACATGTGTCCCCCTTCCCCTTTTCACACAGTAGGGCTGGTCGGCCGGAAGCTGGGCTGGAAGCGCTTGGTCTTGGTGTTCAGCGCCGAATAGAAATAAATCCTCGGGCCACCTGATTCACCAAAAGGTGTGATGCGTTGCATGATGCATGGTGCATGATGCATGATCGTTGACCAGACTGGCTATTCATGTTCATGCAGGCGACCCGTTCGTGAATAGATATTCGAACAGTACGTTCCATGCGTCCAATACCAACGGGGATAGTGTGACTTTCGAGTGGGATGGAGCATGCATCTGGCTCTTTGGAGCCAAGAGGCCCAAGTAAGTCTGAGTCCTAAAGCAGCTCGATTGGATTCAGATTCAGAACGGAAAAACCAAAATCAACCGTCTTTGCCCCTGCCCCTCATATGTGTCCCCGAGACATATTGCAGCGTGGACTGGGCTTCCTTTCTCCCCAATCCCATCAGCTTGTACTCGTAATGTGTTGGGTAGACTGACCGACTATTACATTCATTAACACCGCAGCCATGGTAATTTCTCCGTATCACTCGATGGAGGGGACAAGCAATATTACACAAGCGAGAGCGGTCCAAGCTCCGACCTGTTTCAACAGGTGTTGTACACTTCAGGAGAAATACCAAGTGGTGAACACGAGGTTGTTATGGTCAATGAGAAGGGTTATGAGGGGGTTGATGCCAAGTTTGAGTGTGAGTTTGATTTTCGGTTGGATTTTAGCGTTCGCGACCTTGTTGCCCGATGTCATTCTATCTCTGGAAGATTGACCCGATGGCTAGAATCCAAGGCCTGCTTTCCACAATCGCGAGCGAGAATCGCTGATCGTGCATGTTTGCTTGTGTCTCCGTGCAGGGCTCGATTTGGATTTTATCATCTATCAGAGCGAGTAAGTACAACCGTGATTTCACAGATTTGAATCAAGGAAGATACTGTGACCCTGTCCATGTTTTGTATCAGCGGACGATTCTCAGCTGATCGTGCTGCTGGGTGCTTTGGTTTCGTGTGACGTAGCGAGGAAGCGGCTGGAAACGCAGAACCGTTCATCACTACCGGCACACCGCAAGTACCCATGTTACTGTGAGCAAAACCTAATACCCATTCGATCTACAGCCACCCGAAGGCAGGCTCAGCCCCAAAGCAGTTGGGAGTATTGAGTCGTGTGTGCTGACTGATCTGTTCGTTCCTTTGCTTGCTTCCTTCCACATGCTGATACATGCACCTGTAGACCGACGGGTAAGAATCCCGTGATCAGTATATCTTCGTCGGCATCCACTTCGAAAACGACGCCTGTCAGCTTGGATGTGATGACGATGGCGCTCGGCGCGATGTTATTGAGTATAATGCTAGTGAAGAAGAGTTTGTCATGATGGACAAGCTTTGTCATTGCTTGTGCTGGGAGTGATGATGGATCGTGATGTATAGAATTAGTGTATCATGGGCTGGAGTATTCCGAGATCACTGTGCGACAGTCTGACGATGAGGTATGATAAGACACAGAGGAAGACGCTGGAACTTTAGTTTGATCTTGACGTTGAGCTTGAAATTGGCGATGTCTCCGCGGGGTTGGAGTCGGGGTCGGGGTCGAGTCGTATTGATTTGGCCTGACCAAGCTGTGAAGGATCTCTGTACATGTGGTAGAATGTGTGCGAGCTCTCCCAGTCAGATGAATAATGATGAACGATGTGATAAGTTACAAGTTGTACAGTAAGTGTCGTGTATAAGGACAGTTCTCTGTCGATCATTTCATTTGGGATATGATGCTTAGCGATCGACGCTGCAGCAGTCCTTACAGCTTACTCCTCATCAAGCCGAAAGAAACCACAGTAAGTCATATCGAGCTGTCAAAATTGCCGCTTACGGTAAATCCATATCTTTCATCTCATGGATTAGTCACGGGCTCGGTCATATATCCTTATAAGGTTACACATGATCCGGTGATGGTAATGGTGATGGTGATGGTGCCTGTATGTGCGACATAGCATGGTACATCGTGTCCGAAGTGATAGTGAGTAATCGGTGATGTGATGCATATGGTGATGGTGATGGTGATTACAGATGAGTGGGGAAACCTTTTAGTTGCTCGTACATACATACTCCTGCAAAAGTGATAGGTCAGGTGCCTGACTCAGCCATGGGAGGAATGAGGAATGTAACAGTATCCCGTCGGAAGGAAGCATAACCGCATGGTCCACAATGCCTTTGGTTGAACATAGCGGGAGTATCTAGTATCTAGTACCTAGTACCTAGTATCTAGTACCTAGTACCTAGTATCTAGTACCTAGTACCTAGTATCTATTACCTAGTACCTAGTACCTAGTACCTAGTGCATGACAGGTATCTCAAAGGTTGATCAGCACGTATCATCTTCTTCATCCTGACCCCACCGGCCTCGCCCTTAACTGACTACTTGACTCGCATATCTTCCCGCCAACAAGGTATAAAAAACTCCCTTTGCGTTCAGTTCAACCCCATTCTCCTCCTCTCTCATCATCACATCACATCACAAACACAAACATCTACCAACCAGCCAGCCAAGCTACCCAACTCCAACTCCAACTCCAACTCCAACTCCAACTCCAACTCCAACTTCAACTCCAACTCCAAACCAAACCGCTCAACGTCACAGGCAAAACAAATCAACACCACACTCACAGCACAATGTCATCTTCCTCTGCTAACGCCAACAAGACTATCGTCGTCTTCACCGCTACAGGTGCTCAGGGCGGCTCGGTCGTCGATTCCCTCCTTGAAGGCGGATACAAGGTCGTCGGCTTGACTAGGAACGTGGAAGGTAAGGGGGCTTCTGGTAAGTTATATTAGGACACCCGAAACTGGTAGTAGTCATAACATCCTCTCGCCGAGCTGCTCATGCCAGTGATAATATATATACCGTGTGCAGGAAGAAAACTGACTTGGCAATTGGGTGGGACTTGAACTTTCGTAGCACTCAAGAGCAAGGGCGTCCAGGTTGCCAACGCCGACTTGGCTGATGTAAACTCGTACAAGGACTCTCTCAAGGGCGCTTATGGCGCGTTCATCAACGCCGACTGTAAGTGTGCACGAGGACTTACCATCTCTTGACCACGTAAAATTCCCTTCCCTTGCCTTCATTCCAGTCCTTTGGTTACGACTGGTATCTTGGTGGCCGATCTCCCTTCATCTAGCTCTCACATCCCTTCGCCCCTTGTTTATCAGTTAAGTGAGCATCGTGCTGACCTTGACGTGTGTCATTCAACAAACTCACACAGTCTGGGGCATCTTCCAGAGCGTCAACTACGATATCCCGGCCGCCAAGAAGGAAGAGACCCGTCAAGCTACCGAAGCTATCAAGGCCGCGCACGACGCCGGCGTACAGCACATTATCTATTCTTCGCTTGATGATGCTACCGATTGTGCCCATTGGCAATCCAAGGCAGATGGTGAGTCAAATCAAGCCTTCTTTTCCGATCCCCTGATATGGTACTCCACTTCAGCCAGCTGGATGAAAGCAAACAATCGTGCTGACGTGAATCGTTTTGTTTTGCGCTGATCAATTTAGCTGCCAAGTGGGCTTTGGACAACGGGATCCCAATCACAAACCTTCTCTTGACCGCGTACTTTGAGAACATCTCCACTTTCGGCCTCCTCAAGGGTCCCAATGAAGATGGATCATACACCCTCGGCTTGCCCTTACCTGATGATACCAAGTACTACGGTGTCCCCGTCGCTCAGACTGGCAAGTGGGTCAAGACTGCTTTGGATCAGCCTGACAAGTACAAGGGTGAGCAAGCGTTCCTTCATCTCTTTGTTCGGCTTCCCTATCACTCTTTTCCTAAGATAAAGATTCTTTCGAGATCACGCTTGTAGATCTTGCATTGTGCCATTCCATTCCTGAGCAGAGAGCAGATTGACAGAAGCTAATTTGAAACTCGAACTGCTTTGATGGTTCACAGGCAAGGACCTCGAGACTGTTACGAGCGACCTCACCATCTCTCAGATGGCAGACGTCCTCTCCAAGCTTAGCGGCAAGAAGGTGGTCACTAACGGACTGAACAAAGAAGCCTTCGACTCTGATGGTCTTAAGCAGGCTCTTGGTCAGGAAATGTGGGACAACTGGAACCTCTTTGTCAACAAGTAAGTTGCACCACTCTACCTACCTACCATCCACCCCATCCACACGTCTCCAATGCACCACAAGCGATCGTACGCGATTGTATCGCAAAAACTAGACGCTGACTATTACATTTTTCGCGCATCGCTCCGTAGCAAGATCACCCGAAATGTCAAGGAGAGCATCGCTGCCGCTCCTGGTGCATGGGACTTTGAGGCTTGGGCCAAGCAAGACGAGGGCGTCAAGAAGGTCCTCGGGCTCTAAAAGGCTTTCCTGAGGTACTTCGTTAGGACTCACTCAACCCCTCTCTATCTCCAGAAAAAATGACCCTCGAAAAGAAAACACACTCTTTGTACCTATCGATCTCTAATGTCTATTGTAGTATAACACGATCGGCCCGACAAAAGAAAGCAAAATGATGTTTCTTATCGTGTTTAAAATCAATACAGAAGCTAAGCAATCAATGTGAAATGCAATAAAACAGTCTCATGACATTACCTTTACTCCATCTCACATTCTCGTTCTCGTTCTCGTTCTCGTTCTCTTTTAGTCTTAGATTTGGATATGAGAACCGTTCCACTTCTTGCTGCAGACCTGCATTTATGCAAATCATTCAAGACTTGAATGCGATCTTGGAAGATCCTGAAAGGTGATCCATGCGTTTGCGTTCTTGCGATTCTTGAGATTGATACAGATAGAGTAAGTTTTAAAAACGTATTGTAATGACTATTATGTACCCGTACCTATACCGTCATCCCAGCCAATCCAATCCAAGAAAGATCTCCCTAAACCTGACCAGAGCCGACGGAAGCAAGCAGTTTGTGTTTCATACTTCCTCCGAGCTTGTAGTCATACCTAACGTGCTCGTTCTCGTCATCTGGGCATCGCTGCCTCTATCTACTGATAATCGCCATCGCTGCCATGCCGATCTGTCAAACTGCAGCCTGACCCCCCCTTGGGCTCGAACCCATATTTCATCGGCCATCGCGTAGGCCGCTTCGACTTGCCATTGCCATTGCCTTTCCGCCCTACCGTCTTACATCCGACCCTACATCCAGACCTTCAGATCTCTTCTTCACCTGACTTGACTCCTCCATGCTCTCGTGCTTCCTTCCTTCGTCACCGATTGCTTTGCCCGCTTACACAGGGGTCAACATACCGGCAGCGATCATCTCCTCCTGAGTCATGGACGAAGACTCAATCATGATTCCAACACCGAACTTGGACGCGTTCTTAGCGTGGTCGATCTCACCAGCTACCAAGAAGGCGAAAGCGGGAGTGAACCTCTGTTCGAGGTACATGCCAATTTTGCCTGCTGAGTCAACCTGACCTCTGAAAGTGGCCATTCGGAAATCGTATTTGGCGCCGAGGGTAGCGAGGGCTTCTCGCTTAGCGGGGCCCATCATCGAAGCTGGCTGAATGATCGTCTGGAGGTCAAGGGCAACATCGACCTTGTCGCTCAGCTTCTGGTAGTACGTAGCCTGGACGTTGCCTGAAGGCTGGAGTTGAGCAGTAGCTGTCCAGCTGGGGAAGAAGGGAGCAGGTTGACCGGGGACGACGGGGCTCAAAGCGGCGATGGGGTTAGGGAGGGATGTGAGCTTAGCGACGTAGGACGTGGCCGTTTCGAGGATCTGAGGTTGAGGGTGTTGAATGATAGTTTCGAAACCGACAGATAATCGAGGTGCGACAGAGTGAAGCAATGACGCAATGTGAATACCCGTTCCGTCAAGTACACCGGGATTCATGCTCTTCCAGCTGAAAGTGTAGTGAGGACCGAGGTGGTCGTGCTCGATCTGAACCATCGACTGGCCGGGCTTGCTGGTGAGCTAAAAATGCCGTGACATAGAGACTCAAGACATCAGCCTTATACTGCCACCTGATCAAATGGGCCTTCAGTCGTTCTCCTCTTCGGATATCTCCCTTGCCAATCTTAGTATGAACGTGTCACCCAAACTCACCTGAGCCTGGATCTTGGTGATATCGCTGGGAGCCCAAGTCTGGTTCGCTCTCATCGTAACGGTACCGGAACCGTCAACACCACCTTGCAGGAAGGTCTAACAAAACGAACCAAAGAAATCAGAAATCAGCTGATCGTTCTTCTTTGGTGAGACCGGGAGGTCCATTTTCCTTCATCGAGCCCAGCATCAAGGATGAGATACCCCAGATGTCGTCCAATTGATCGAAGATCACAGGTACAATACATGGATGTAGAGAACATAAGTCGGAGAAAGTCTGGTCACTCACCCGAGCATTGGCAAAGATGGCACCAAAGTTGTAGGCGGGGGGTCGAGTAGTCGATCCGAGGGAGAATGAATGCGTGAGCTGGAAAGCAGGGTTGGCAGAAACGACTTTGGCGACGTCTGCTCGAGCTCCGTCGAAAGTCCAGTTGGCAAGGTGGACCTCTGCGCAGGGGGGGCGGGGGTGAAAAAGAGGTGTGTAAGTTAGCACAACGAAGAGATGACCCGCTGTGATTATATCTTATATTGTCTCTTCCTTGTATATCAATTCGAGGATACAGGAGCGCAAGCGTTTTCAATTTCCTTCCGTTCCAGGATCAGATCTTCGCCCTCCTTCTTCTGCTCCAGTCCGTGTTTACTGGTCACTCGAGATCTATCTATCGCGAGAACGCGAACTTTCGCTTCCAATGCCAATGCCAATGCCGATGCCGATGCCGATAAATCCGTCTACTCTGATACACCCAATCCCGATACCTCTTTACTCGTACTCATCGTTGGTAAACCTTCCCTGTCCCATTTCGCTCTGTTTTTGCCTCCTGACTTTTCCATCATAAAGAGAATTCACTCGATACTCACGCTGTACGTCCCGGGTCAGGTTCTCCACCGTGCCAGGCTGCGTGAGACCCATACTCTCCTTCCAACCATGGAATCGTCCGTAAGTGTTCATGACCGGTCCAGCAACGGGGTGGAAGATGGAAGCGACCGTGTCGAGGTAAGGGGCGAACGCTGTAGGTCCTGAAGGCTTTTCTGAGCCTGATGAGGCTGGGGCGGAGATCGATGGGGCAGCCATTTTTTCTGCGTATGATGCAGTTATAGTTGTTTGATGCCGACTATAGGATGGATACACGATACACAAAGACTTTGTTCGATTTTCAATCCAGAAAAACAATAAAAGTCAGATCGAAATGCGAAGAATGTCCGAGGCTAGAGGCTAAAAGGAATAGGGAACGATGACAATGTCCGGGACACTACAGTTGTATGGGGGGAAATATGGAAAATTCACATTGTGGCACCGAATTTCACTCGTTCCTGACTTTGACTTGGTTCAGCTCGCAGCGTCATGCATATGTGAGACTTAAGAGACTGGGAACATTTGTTGACAAGATATCTTGCCAAAATAGCAAGCTAGACATAGTAGTCATCCATCGGTCCGAAACAGTCTTGGCAGATACATATTATCCAAGTGACACCGCTCGAGGAGCACAGAAACACGGCGAAGCAAGCGAGCAAGATGTTCGGCCGATCATCAGCAATCGCAAAAGCGGGACCAGGTCCTTCCACCTTGGCACAATCCAACTCTAACTCTAACTCACGGCCAGTACCAGTCCCCGTCGAAGCACTAGCTTTATCCGCCTCTGTATTCCTCAACGATATCGATTCCTGGATCCCATCTACATTCGGCGCAGGTTCGAGCGGTAGCGGTACACGCACATCCACTGAGAAAGAAGCTGAATTCTCAGCTTTCTTGAGATCGGAGAGGGATGGGACCGAGCGTCTAGGATTAGGACATCCGTCTTTCGATGAGCCGCGCAAACAGCAAAACCAAATGCGGACGAATGGGGCTGGAGCAGGGCTAGGAGGGTTGAGTAAGAAGTTGGATATGGAGAAAAGGGCCAAAGCTAGATCCGAAGCTGAACTGAGGCGTCAAAACGGCAACGACAAGGGCAATGGCAACGCTCTTGGGAAGGATAGTGAGGAGGATGAGGAAGAAGAGGAGTCAAGAGGGAGAGTTATATCCAAGAAGAAGAAGAAAGTGGGAGGTAATATGGATATGTTTAGTAGTGGCAGCACAAAAAAGAAGAAGAACAAGGCGAAAGATCCTTTTGCCGTCAGCAACAGCAACAGCAACAGCAACAGCAACAGCAACGGCAACGGCAACAGCAACAGCAACGGCAACGGCAACGGCAACGGTCAAAGTCAAGGTCAAGCGCAACACCCCGCTGCTATGGCTATAGCTATAGCTCGCCTTCAGGCATCAGCGACATCCGAGACGATGGACGAGATGGGAATCAATAATGATAACGATGACCATGCCAATGACAATGACAGTGACGAAAACGGACGATCTACGCACAGTATACGAGACAACATTCCCCCTTCAGCAGCACCACATACATTCCCATACGAAGGACCGACAGCCCCTACCCTCGAAGCGCGATCGCCCGTCAAGTCGAAACTTTCCACAGACGATCTTTCGATGAGAGGAACTAAGAGGGTCGCTCGATCGTCGTCTCTCGAAGGCGATGAAGGGGGAGATGACGATGTAAACAATGACGATGACGAGAACGGGATGAAGGAGGAAGTCGGTGCAATTCGAAATCAAGCGCCTGCGTCTGTGTCTGCACCGGGTCAAACGCTGAGCGAGAGTCTGTTGAAGAGTAAAACTCAATTACGGCGTGAGAAGAGGAAGAAGGCGAAATTGGCCATAAGGCGTGGCGTAGCGTAGCTTTTAAACTCGTAGAGTAATTCACATCTAATAGAAGGTCTGATCTGGTCTATGCCCATGTCCAGCGTCGCTCATCTGACCCTATCATCTATCGTCATTGTACTCGACATATTACAGACGTATATCTCTGCATTGCATATATACCTCGATGCAATTGGCCAGGCCAATGATTGCGCATCTACGATGATCGTGACGGACGTCGCGCGATACGAGTAGTGATCAGTTAGATGCATACATTGCAAATCTCTCTGTCAGGACCCCGTCCGAAAGCATACGAGTCGAGTGCAAAACCGTGACGTGCGTGACATCAGGGGTGGTGGAAGTTACGATACTGGTGTTGGTATTGATACTTAGTACTGAAGGTAAAATTGACGACTCATGGTAAATGATTGAAAGCGCTACAAAGTGTGATTACATTGTCCAGACCCCAGAAACAAGATGATAGCCCAGGAAAAACAAATGTCAAATAGGAAGAACAAAATCAGTGGTAAAAGCACAAACGAGAGCATCCACCGTCCTCTTCGATCGCCCTGAGATCGCCCCACACAGCCGGCACTCTTTACCTCTCCGCTCACTTCCAGCTCTTACCAGACCTACCCCGAACCAATGTCTGCTGCCTCAAACTAGCTCCGACCATCTCATCCTCATGTCCATCCTCCCCAACAGACCCCATCCCCATCTCCCCAACACCAGTGCCAGCTAAAGAAGTGGCCAGGAGGCCAAACAGACCTGTTTGAGAGGAAGACACAGTCGTAGGTGAGATCGCTCGACCTCTCTTACTAGGCGATACAGATGCCGAAGCCGATGCTGAAGTGGGATTTCGTGAAGAAGAGGCAGTAGTGGAGATTGAGCTTGATCGGGTGTTTGGAGAGACTGGGATTGGTCGAGGTGGTGATCTAGCTTGTCCCGATAAATCGCCTTGGGCTGTAATTGGTGCTGCAGCTTTGTCTCCTACTGGTCGAGGCGCAGAGGCCACACCGTCCGGATTGGTAGGCGAAGGTTCGTTGGTGGCGGGTCCTCGAAATTCGTACCATTTCCTCGACAGGTTCTGTAACATCCCTCCACCTACGATACTCCCGTACGCTGGCGCTCTCCCACTCGGCAGCTCTGCGTGTTCAACTGGATTCGAGATCGCATGACTGACAAAGGTCGATCTTATACTCGAGTCTGACAGACCTCTCGGCCTCAACGTACGTTCCAGCAATGGCGGCTCATAGCTGCCTGCAACCGCAATATTCGGATCATGGCTGTCAAGCTGGTTGGCCGAATCATCAATCACAGCATCGACGACTGCAGATAATCGCTTCCGTTGGTCAGTCGCCTCGCGAGGCGCTCTGATTGTTTTGTCGGCAAAGTATTGAGAGCTTGTCGATCGCAGGGTCTTTCCTCCGGGAGCGCCTCCACTGGCAGATGAAGGTTGTCCCTGGCCAAGCACGGTCCACGACTCGCCTCCCACCGGAGTCGCTGGTCGAGGTGCTGCACCTGCAAAGATACCCAGAAGCTCGTTCCTGTTCGCTCGCGATTTAGACCGTCGGACAGTCCGCATCGTCGGCGGAGCAAGACCTCCATCCGGTTCCGATCCAGTCGAGATGGTCAACTTGGACTTGTCGCTTTCGGCTGCGGGTACAGGCGATGGAGGTAAAGTATCTGATATACCGGCTGGTCCCGTTCCACTCGTCATAGCTGGCGTCGCTCGTCTCGATATACCGGTACCGCCGAATTCTACATTGACATGAGTGGTAGTGGCACTGGCCGTAGCTTGCTGCTTCGGTGCCGCTTTAACAGGTCCAGGTTGCAACCTTCCCCTTTCCATGCCCTTTCCAGGCTGAGGAGCCGATGTCGGCTCGTTTCCAGCGTTATCGGCGGGAGTCACAAAGAATTTGGTGATTGGCGCCGCGATCCAGCCTAATCCTGAAGCCTGCTTCGCCGCTCTAGCAGCTTCATCTTCTTCGTCTTTGAATGCTGCCTTCTGCAACTTCTTAGCCAGTGAAGGGTTGATAGTCACGTCGTTGACTATCGCTTGTAGGTCGACAAGATCACTGAAGACGTCTTTGAACAGTCGAAGAAGCAAGTTGAAGTCTTTTCTGTCGATACCACCTAAATGATGGACTCCTTTGAACTGATTCCGCAAATCGGCAACTTCCTGCTGTAAGGCTCGCATGGTTGACTGCGAAAGATGACCGACATCTCCGGGCAAGTTGTGCTTCTTCAGCCGCTTGTTCAGGGTCGGTACGTCGGCATCTCGAAGTCTGGCGAGCATCTTGCTCATATGTTCGATGACCACAAGCACGATTCCAGCCCGATTTTCCGTTATAGATGAAGTCTCCGATCGGTCTTCTGATGGTGGGATCGGTGAAGTACCTGTTGATGTCGTTATCACCCCCTGAGCTGACAATGATTCTCGCCTCGAGTCTGCCGAAGGGGTGATTACGGTAGGAGCACTTATTTCCACAGGATCGGTCTGCACCCCTTGAGACTTGGTGAGAAGGAGTAATGTTTTCCTCTTCGCTCTCTTGGGACTAGTATTGGTCAATGCCGAGTCGGACAAAGGAGAGGGATAGTCCATGGTACTATCTTCAATGAGCGTGTTACTTGCGTTTGGTGAATATTCGGTAGAGCCGTTAGGGGACATTGTGGATCGTCGAGCCAGCATAAGTGATCTACGTTTCTTGTTGGCCTCGGCTGCTCGGAAGTAATCTGTTCCAGGAGAAGGAGGACCGTCGGTGGTGGTGTTGGCGAAGTCCTCTGCCCCTGTCCACTCGGCTATAGGTCCGACGCCCTGGGACTATAACAGCAGGTCAGCATCATCGAGTAGGACCTCAGGGGCTGTTTTAGGGGAGACAAGACTCACAGCATATGATCGCCGAGCTCTTCTATCCGTATTTGTGCTGAAGCTTCGTGCTAAAGCGGGTCTGACATGACTCGGCGGCCGTACCTTGGGTACGCCATTAATCACATACCCGATTCCGCCATTGGGGGAGGTGCGGAATTTAGGACTTTGCCGTCCTTCGGGCGGCGGCGGGCTGAGCGTTCCACTTCTTGATCCATCCTCATTTAGCAGGATTCCTCCAAACTCTCCAATTGGGCCAATACCCAAGCCCGGGGATGTCACCCCATCTGCGGTTGACGTAGAAGTGAACGAGGCAGCCATTGACATCTTCCTGTGATGCTCCCAAGCGCTCATCCCCCCTGTCCTTGAAGAAGAGGCTACACTCATCCGTTGCCACGACCCTCTTTCTCCATGCCCCGGACCCCAGGCGAAGATGGGGCTGGATTCCGTTCTCGTATGCAGAGACTGGTTCGAGCCCAGCTCTGAAGCGAGGCGAGGTGGCATTCGATCCAAAGGCGACATTCGGCCAACGGTACCGATCACCGATCGAAGCTCTTCGACTTCTTCCTTGAGCACGCGAGCTTCATCCCTTGATTCGGCTAGAGAATGGGACAGTTCCGCAACGTCATGTTTCAACAAGGTGTTATTCGCGACCAAGTCCTCGAGCGTTCTTTGGTATTCCGGCACATCGGCTGGACAGTCGGCTCGAAAAGTCTCAGACAGCTGCAGCTTGGTCAGGATGGGTTTCGTATCGGGATTATCTCAATGCGAATACGTACTTCAGAGTGCAGTTCGCTCAGTCTCTCCTTAGCGTTCGCTAGCAAGTCTTGCGCGTCCTTTGCTCGAGCCTCCTTGATATCATCTACTTCCTTCACTGTGATCTTGACCTGGTTCTCCAACTCCACTAGAAAGACACGCAATTCATCAGTCCTCCATGACGTCTCTCAGTTTACGGCTGGCTCACTCACCGATCCTCGCTTCTGCTCTTTTCCGCTTCCTGATCTCATCCCTCGTCTTCTTTGTTTCATTCTCAGCTAGATCTCTGGCGTCCTCGTACCTCTTCTCCGCATCCGCCAATCTCTGTTCTACTCCTGCTCCAGAGGCCAAAGCGATATTCTGCCTTGCGGTCGTGGCTCGAAGGGTAGTGAGTTCCGCTCGGACGTGCGTAAGGGACTGTTGTGTCAAGGTCTGAGTGTGCATAGCCTGGGTGTATCGCTGCAAGGGGGTCAGTACAGCGGCCATACTGGGCAAATATGACGAGCTACGATCTGCGCCAAGAGAGAAACGGACAAGGAGCGAGAGATTGGAAACACGAACCTTTTCCAAAGCTTCAGTCTTCTTTGACATCTCGGCGAACTTTTGCAGATGGTGGTGGTTGGCCTTTTCGAGATTATTGACCCGTTTCACGCTTTCTGCCAAGGACGTCCTTTTCACTTCGAGCTAATGAAACGCGGTGCAAAGGCAATTCAATCAGATTTGATATTAGCCTTTACGTGCTTCCTTCCCCTTTCACATCTACCGCAATGGCCTTGGATGAGGGAGTGATAAAAAGCTCCTCCATGTCAAGTGAATCAGGCGAGGCAGACTCACCTGGTGCTCGTACTTGTCCACTTCCCGCTGGAATTTACGCTCCAGTGCCTCGTAGCGCTGAAGCAACGCATTGCCTATTTCTGAATGAAGATCATTTAGATTGCGTGTGATGTCAATACCTCTTGAGCATGTATGGCATAGCATAGTGAAGCCTAGGCCGGATAAATGAATGGATGTGAGCATCTTTGTCTGTGACTTACCACCACTAAGCTTGAGCTTATCTTCCATCCTTTCCCTCTCGCGCATCATCTTGCACCCTAAATTGACCTCACCGCAACAACATCTCAGATCGGGTTCCTGCGTACCATCCGCGTCATCTTGGATATCACCTAGTTGTTTGGCGAGACCATCGAGCGTAGCTGCTGTGCGTAAGAATGCTGAGGCCGAAGGAGATTCAGGAGGGTATGAAGATAGTGGACCAGGAGATAAATCGCCGTTAACGTTGTTGTTATTGTTGCTTGCTGGAGACGATGATGATGATGATGATGATGATGATTGTGAACCTCGATCTGAGGTCGGCGAATCCATCATGCCAATCAAGTCATCGATGATACTATTGTCTAGTCGTAAAGGTCGTGATCATATGCAAGGTCGTCAAGGGATGAATGTGAATGTCTTGAAGTGTGTCGTATCAATGCAAGGATTAAGATTGGGAGAAAGAGTTACAGGTGTTATATGGTGGGCGATGAGTAGTGGTGGTGGTGGTGGTGATTGATTTATTTGTTTACTTTCTTTCAGGCACGCTGACATATACGTGATTGTTCTGTGTGGGCGTAGTGTACGTGGGTGCGATCCTGCGTGTACAGTGGCTCAGGCCGAATCTGATCAAATCATCCCACTCTGCATTTCTGTATATTTAGGTATATATATATACGTCGACCACTCGATCATGCACAGGCAGTGTGGAGCAACGCATTTGTCTTCGACAGCAGATTATCAACGAGACCGTGGCGTCGGACATGCAAGATCAGAGATGACTCAGATCTGCTACCTACTGGCATGTGCGCGCGTTGTGACCCTGTTTGCACGTTTGTTGGCGTTTATTGGGCATCGTCATAGATAAAGTATCAAAAGTGCCCGGCGACTCAGTTGTATATGTACAGTCCATTCTGGAATCCTACAAACTAAATCTCACAGTTTCTCTTGAGTTCTGACCCGTATGCCGTCATCACTAGGCTTATCCTCGAGCTTTGGTCAGATCGGATCCTAACGAGTATCCAGTGACCTTTTCCCAATCCATCTTCTGTCGCGTGACCGGTAATGCCCTTCGCAGCCTATCAGATCGCGCGTTATCTCGTATCAGCGACCGAAACTACACTATATCCTACTTATACAATTCTGCGTCAACAAGATGAGAGTAACTCACGCTCGGAAAGCCTTGTCGCCCAATTCACCATACACGTCATTGAGCTCGAGATGGTATGCAGTCTCAAACTTTGAAATTGTCGTGACAATCTGGCTAGCGATAGACTGAGAGCCGTTTTCCTCCGTCGGCAGTGGGAAAGAAGCATCATGTTTCGTCGCGAGTTGTACCTGTATACCAATTATCGTTAGCCGAACAGCATGTACTGCCAACGATGCGTCGTGCGACAACACTTACATTGCCCTGCTCGTAGTAATGTACATCGACGTTGATGGTACCGCTAACCTTGCCAACAGCCTTGTCTACGACCCATCGGGTTCGCCATCGTCCGGTCCTATTTATTGCAGGTCAGCTTGATATTCCATCGTACATGAAGTACGGCTGACATACCAGAAGTTGTTGGGGTTGTATTTGTTCCCTACAATCTCCAAGGTGTACGTTGGGTTCTCCACGCGTTGCTGCTCCCTCTTCTCGACGGCCGGTACCTCAGTCTTCTCCTCTGCTACGACTGCGGCATGTTCCTCGGCCTTCTCGGTTTCTTCGGATGCTCCTCCTACAGCTGGCACATCTTCTACTTCAGGCTTATCGGCGTGCTCGGCCTTCTCGCCGCTTTCCTCCTCCTCTTTAGCCTCCTCTACCAGTTCGTCAAGCTGGTCCAAGCTCTCGGGTCGGACAATCTCGTCTTTGTGAACCTCTGCTCCGCCAACAGCAGGCGTAGATGAAGGCTCCAGATCACCAGTCCCAACTTGCTCCTCAATGACATCCGTGACTGGCTCCGATGGCTCTTCGGTCGTCGCTGTCAGTTCAGTGGGAGTCGCCTGAGCCGCGTCGTTACCCAATGATTCAGCAGCCGGTACCTCTTCAGTAGCAGGACCGGCCGCTGGCACAGGTGTAGGTTCCGGTGCAGGAGGGAGAAGAGGGAATTGAGAAGTGGAAACGGAAGAACAGCCGGTTGCAAAGTGGTTCTTGGTGTATGCTGCGAGGGATTTCGCAAGGGCGGCGCTGCGCGAAAATCGTGTAAGCGCGGTGCGGAGGGGTTCTCCATGCGCGACTAAGAAGAGAAAGCGGCTAAATGTCATTGATGATCGTACTCACCGGAAAGATTCCTCCTCCTCTGGCAGCTCGTAAGGTTGATAGTCCGACACGGCCTGTGTAGATCATAGTCAGCAACAAGCCAGAAGTGAGGGGTTGGTTCGGTCTCACCAGCGTCACATGGTCAAAGGCAAAACTCCTTTTCCCTTCAGCATCTACGTATCTGTCTTCGTCCTCTGCGCTTCCAGGCAACACTGCAGCAGTCGATAGAAGAGACTGGACAATCGGCGAGAAACAAACGCAATCAGCTAACTGACTACCCTACGCGTTCACGCCAGATGGGTAAGATAGCAAGCTCACACTATGAGCGGGAACACCTTCTGAAGCTTGATGATCGACGACGTGAAGCTGAGAAAGGTTATATGATCGAAGAGCAGGCATGACGTGGGTCATCAATGCGTTGTCGTCCGAGATGATAGCTCGAATGTCTGTGCAAAAAGCCGAGGTCGATATCATCAGCTTGTCCATCATCAGATAGCCTGTGAGTCCGTGGAGGGCAAAAGGGCTCAATCTTCCGCCATGGGGACTCACCATTGATCACGTCGCTATGTAATCCCTCTTATGTCAGCTACCGCCGATTCACAGAGGTACAAATGGCGAAGGAGCGGGTAGGTGGTTCAACTCACTTGATCTCGCCGGGAGGGGTCTGCTCCACAAACCCAGCGGCTAATTTGCACTTTTCGTCCAGCGAGAGATCTGCCATCGTGTATGGGTAACAATGATAGCTGTTATGCTTGTTTAAGTATTTGTTTATTTCTTTTGATGCACCAGCTTCATGCAGCGGTAGAATATGTTACGAGTGTTGATGAGCGGTGGTCGGTGGTAGGTGGTCGGTGTTGCGGTGTTGTTGGCTGCACTCACTGTGATGACGCGCACGAATCTCGCCTCGCGAGCGCGCTTGACCGTAACCCCGCATTCCTCAATTCACCACACTGTCCCGAGTCTGCTCATGGACACACATTTGACATTGGGACACCTCTCCTCTTTGTAAACTGGCCATGATATCTCGAAGTGAAAGCATGGGAGTATAGTGTACATCTGGTGATTCTGGACAGAAACCTTGTGCATGCAAACTTCACCCCAGCGCTCATTATCAGTCTTGACTCAATTGCGTTTTCAGCCGTGTTGGGACTCGCCTATCGTCTTGGTAATGTTTCCGGCATACCTAGCGAATCCTCGAGGCTTATGGTATCGCCGGTCCACTCATCTAGTCTTGAGCTAGTTCAATCTTGCATTTATATACGGAATGTTATGGTGATACAATCAGTCAGCGTCTTGTCCGCCGCACACCCACGGTGCCCACGCTGCTGTCAGAGCAGAGGCTTTACTTTCTGGCTACAAGCCACAAACCGAAGGGGAGTACATATATCCAGTCAGCTGAGTCGCTCTTCGCTGTGCATGGACGCTGTATCTGGCGTATGACCACCGGTAATGCTGGTCTCTCGTACATGTGAGTGACCATGTAGTCCGCAGATCCAGGACGGCAGTTGAGCGGAGACCCCGACAAAAATCCACATCGATCTCTTAGACTATACGTTCTAAAGACACATGCACCTTCATTCGTACAGTTCTCGAGCACATATGCCTGGGAGTGGAGATCAGGACGGCAGTTTTGGTGGAAAGCGGGGGGAGTAGATGGGTATGGCGCTGCTTTCGTCGCTTCTGAGGGTGCTGATTCTGCCCACTGGAGCTGGTACAGATCGTTCGACTTACCGCGAATGAGAACGTATAGTAGGTTGGAATCCGCAGTTGGAGTCATAAGACTCTATGCACGTGAATGTGACTGTTTTGACATCCATGCAAGGAGCAGAACGTATGGCAGACTAGCCCCCGGGATCAAGCGTTGGCTTTCGCTATCGTTGTGGAGTGGAGCATCGCTTCGACACACTTCCAATCCGCATGTATCCACATGTCCGCTTCTTCCCTGCAAGAGCATAAGCGATACCGCTCGGGGGAACGCGTGAGTCTTACGACCAGACCAGCCACCACAAGCCCTCACTCGTCAAATCGAGAAAAGGCAGAGAGGCATACATAACACTTGGAGGGAAGCATTCGACGTCCGCCGGGCGACAATATCCCTCACCAGCCGCTCTCGAATATTCGCGAGCAGGCCCAGACAGCCAACGACCAGCTCAAGTGATGCCGAAGCCGATGGGTCGATCGACGAGTCCTAGTGCCAAAGAAACAGTGGTGTTGACGCGGGCCTCTCTGAGACGCAGAAGCGTCTGAAGAGGACATTGCAAGAGTCGTACGCGCCCCCGAAAAGAATGCAAGGAACTCCGGTGAAAAACACCTTTGTAGTATGGAGAACGAAGCTCCTCGAAACAACAGTCATTTTCATGCATGATATGCTCCGATAGTACTAGGCTGTGCTTACTATGTACCAAACACAAAGGATAGAGCCGAGGCAACGATAATACATATGCTTCTCCGAGAGCCTAGGCTGTACTTTCTAGCTACGAACTACAAAGCGGAGAGCTGCGTCCAACGACGCGACGAGTCAGAGAAGATGCTTTCCTCGCCTCCGCGTAGCAGCTGGCGAGGGGCATATCAGGGGAGCGGGCCAAGAGAGGAAGGGAGGATGGTGAGCGAGGGATGGGCCTCGCCGGATCGAGTTACAAGTTACACCTAATCATATTAGTAGAGTATGGTGGGTTATCGCTAGTGTGCTCGCCTCCTGGTTAGGAAGCCTTGACAATACTTCTGATGTTCTGCTTGGAATTTTGACCAGATTCTCGACATTGTCTTGACGGCGGTACCGCTCAGCTTTTGATATACCTTCTCGTACTTGGTTTTGTACTCGAAGTGTGCCGGCATTAGACCCAACCAGTATCTTATTCGTCTATTGTGCCATAGATCGCCGCCATGCAGCATCGCTTTGGCAAGAGCTTGATGGGCGTCGGCGTCGTCATCGTCCACTCTTCTGGTGAGTTTGACCATTTCTTTGGTTATTCCCTCCTTAATGTCGTCCCAGGCCCGGCACACGAAGATGTGCCTCTCGTTCACCTGTTCTATGGGGGTAGCCTTACACAAATAGCAGGTTCTGACCTGTGTCTCCTTAAATATCTTATCTTCGGCACCCCTCTCGAGTATCCTCTCCGGGGTATTAAATTGCAGGGACCTTATTTGCAGTTGAATTCTCGCCGAGGCGGCAGACCTCGCGCGGGTGAACAAGTATGTGTCGTGATACTTAGCACAGTTCATGTCAGGCCTTTGTTTGCTTTTTTGGGATGGGCCTCTTTCTGACTCCTGGCAGACGAAGGCGTAAGTTGATCTCCGAGTTATCGTCACGTCTATCCTCATCTCTGCTCACATTAGGGTCGTTGTGACGCCTACTTTCATCCGCTATTCCTGCGGCATTCTGCGACTGAGGTTGGGTGTCGTCCTCGTCCTCAATGAGCTCAATCTGTGTCATGTTATCGTCATCCTGGTGTTCGTCTAGTACATGTGCAAGGTCTTCTGAGGCCTCCTCGTCCGGGTCGTTTAGGTTCTGTAGTTCCCAGTTTGCCAGGCGTAATTCCACCACCTCCTCGTCAAAGAACAGGATCGGATTATGGTTCTCGTGCCATATCCAGCTGAGAGTGGCCATCGTCTCCTCATGGGTGATACCCTCTTCCTTCGTGAGGAGGGCAAAAAGTCACAGTAGTCGTCCTTGAGGCGGAAGGGAGTTCCCTCGGACCTCGCTTCCTTTGCAGCAGTGTCTGCCCTACCATTGAGCTTGGCTTCTTCTGTTGTGTCGTCTGTATGTGCCTTGACGTGTTTGATGGTCACATTACCCGGGTGCTTCTTGATCGCTGTCGCGAGGAAGCGTACGATTTACCACTGAGCTGCGCCTTTTAGAGGACGGTTTATATCATTTGCAGACGAGCCTGATTTCAACGCAGAAAATTGCCGATGTAGCTCAGTGGTAGAGTATGCCTTTCGTAGATTACGTAATCTTTCGGATGCGTTAACGAGAGGGTGTGGTCCATGGTTCAAACCCATGTCTCGGCATTTTTTTGAAAGCCTCAACGGCCTTCCTACCTACTTTTTGCCATCTCGCCATGCATGACCAAGTTCTCTGCACCTTCTCCTATCCCCTGGCGACTTTTGCGGACACTTCTAGCCACTTGAGCAGGGTGCAGACGTGATTTACGGGCGAATGTGGCGGTCTGAACGCAGTGGTTTTGGGTGCCACTTTCGCCGCCGGCGCACCCGGTTAGACTTCAAGCCCATGTCTCGGCGCTGTGGCGTTCACTCGCGTTCCAGATCCTTGCGAGCGGCTTTCTTCATTGTCATCGATGTCATTCGTATATGAAGTTGCTGAAGCGGTGACGATGTTATCAATGCTTGGATGTTACTGGGTGGCGAGTGGATCGATCAGGATAAGGGTGTCACGCGGGGTGGGACTGAGACTGGTTGGTGAGGTTGTCATATTGTCGAACGGTGAAGTATGGCGCATCACAGAATTTGTCGTAGGTGACGATAACGTAGTGGGCCAGTATACAGCGCGCGTTGATAATACATACCATACAGTAGAGTATCGTGCAGAAAGATACGATGATTTGAAAGATGGTGAAAGAGAAAGAGGAAGAGAAAGAGGAAGAGAAAGAGGAAACGAAATTGATGGGGATTGAGAGGTGAAGTGAATTCAGTCACTGCTCTTTATGGGTTTTTCGAGACTCCCAGCCCACCCGTCAGGCCGGATAAGCTTCCCGCCTTGGCCGGACATTACTCCAACCTGGGGGCATTGTGATTGATGGTTGAAGCGGAGAGTGATGGGGCTCGGGGAGCAGCACATGATCGTTCATCTGACCGAGGTCTTCGGTGCTTGGGGTCTATTGTATATGTATCGACATGCCCTCGGAATCGAAGAATAATCCTGAGGAGAGGATGTTTCAGGGATCTCTACACATCAAAAGTATTGTTCTCGACTCCACTGTGGCGCCCATCAGTGGCGCCGGCGTGTGTATCAGGGTATTCGTGTGTGTGATACTTGTGTATTCGGGTATCCACCTACTTGGCATGTCTTGTCGCCGGGTCATTTGTAAGCAACCGATCGCTGTTCTGTTGTCTCGGTCTTCCTGTATCTGGCGTTCGGAGGTAGAAAGTCTCGGGTGAGCAGACAGTGTTCTTCTAACTTCCTCTACTCCAAATCCCCAGGGCGGCCGGAGAGCCCAACGTGTCAGTGAACTCGGGTCATTCACAGCAGAGGGTGATCAGTGCGACTGCAGTCGGTCCGTCATAGGCTTACACCAATGAAGGCGATTGAGTACAGTATATCATGCATGCATGCATGCCTATAGCAATTGGGCTCTTGCATTGGCAATGCCTTGATCAAGGCAAGAATACCCCAAGCATCCCCGCTGTATATGTCGGCGGTCTCCGCATAAATGACCAAGCATTATGGCGCGCCGGTGCATGGGCTTGAACCCTGAACCATAAGAATTTCCCAGCACCAGCACCGTTTTCTTTTTTTTTTTGTTTGGCTCTTAGAACCATAAGCTCGCACGGTGGATAGCAAACATACAGCTCGTTCTTCTCTATTTGTGTGAAGTTTGAACTTGCTCCTCCCCGCATTTCAAATAATACCTACTCTCACATTTCCCAAACCTACTTACTTGGACAAACCGACAAAATGGGTAACGTGAGTGCTTAGTCCGCTTGGCCCCCGTCCACCGAGCGTCAAATTGTGGGCAGAGTGAGCGAGGGGACGAACGCTTCTTCGCCTTGGCTGTATTGGCAATGTCACATCTATGGAGAAGCAACAAACAAGCTGATTTTAATCATACCTGCCTATTATGTCGCGTCTGATATTCCGCCCCACACTGTAGGGCGCCAAAGCTGCTCACAAGCGAGAGAAGAACACCGGCAAGCCTGCTGGTAAGGGCGAGGCTTCTCAGCTCAAGTCCAACTTGGTGAGTGGAGCCTGGCGATGATCGAATGTCTGTACACGGTCCGGGCATGTACATCAAGCAGCAAATATTGCGGATGCCTGGACTTCTTCCTCTGCCCGGCTGTATGCTGGTAATATAGGAACTACCCAGTGCGAGGCTTCATGACGGATGTTGATATTGTTAATCCTTCTTCTCCCAACGCAGGCCGCTCAGTCGATTCAGTGTGATACCTGCAAGGCCACCTTCCAGGGAACTTCCAAGCAGCCTCTGTGAGTGTATTAGGTTTTGCTCTGCTCTGCTCGTCAATATCTCCAACGACCTAGCGTATGCCGTCTTAACAACCGGTCAAGCGCGTCACTTCATCATTCATCATGTATTGCACGTGCACCTCGCAATCACTTCGCCCACTTCCACACCGACCAAGCCATTCTAGGCCGAATCATCCCCAATGCTGACCTCTACTCTTCTCATGTATTCAAACTGCAGCCTCCAGCAACACGTAGACTCCCGACACCCCAAGTTGACCCTCGCCACCTGCTTCCCCAAGTTCGTCGCTACCGCTTAAGCTTAATCCGATCCACAATCATTATCACAGCTGCTCTCTCTGTTCCATTTCGCGATTCGCTGCTCTTCATTCCGTCGATCATCAAGCTTTTCTTTTAGATATTTGGGGTATCATGATTTAGTGTAGGGTGGTGAGATGCACTAGTTGTCAGAATCCCATTCACCCCGTTTACAAAACAGATATTTCACGCCAACGCTCCAATGCCCGGCCTTTATCATTCTCTGGCCACGACCACTCAAGTAAAGGGACAGGTTTTACGGCCTAGTGTCGAACTGAGAGTTCCTGGTGACACTCCCTGCTTTGGTATAAGCTGAAACTGGCTGGTCGCCTGTCAGGGTCATTGATCACTGCTTACCGCGTGCTATTTGTTGCATGGATGCTGATGAACAGAAAAGAATGGATATGTATCCTGATAAATGGATTAATGCTACTCGTACACTCGTGATAATTTCCCTCGTCAAACGCAACCGTGATTTATCCAAGAAATCCACTCAGAAGCCTGTCTTGCCTCGTCCTTCGGGCCTCGCCCTTCAGGTGCTCGCTGCCAATCCTGGAACTCTGAACTCCAATTGATCAATATCTCCCACCTTGTCTAGCGATCATCGCTCTGTAAAACCGCCAATCGATGTCAACACTTTCGATCTTTTGCAATTGTATTGTGCGAAGACTGTACTCACGCTCGCTCGGGATTCATGCCCGCTCCGGCTGGTCCACCGGGCGGCCCGGATCTTTGCCCTCCAGGAGGCATACCTCCTCCATATCCACCAGGACCTCCAGGCGGCCCTCCCGCAAATTGAGGCGGGGGAGGTCCACCGTGTCCCTGTGGAGGCATACCGTAGCCGTTCGGAGGCATGCCATAGGCTTGTTGGGGTGGGGCTCCGTCTGATGTCGCACACCAAAATCGTCAGTAGATGGTCTCGGTGATGAACTGGGATCACGTTTAAGGCAGATCGACGTTACGCGAGCACTCACAAGGATTAGGCGTCATGCCAGGCTGAGGCTGCATCGGCGTTCTACCAGGTATATACCCGGCCACTGGCGTCGCACCCCCTCGTCCACCGACAGCAGCGGGTGTCCTGCCTCCGGGCGTTCGACCGCCAGGTAAAGGTGTTCGTCCCACTCGGATACCGGGCGTCTTGCCACCGCTACCTTGATCGGCCAGACGAGCAGAGTATTGCAGCTTGAAAGCATTACAAAGCTCTGTTACTCCGGGTACCTCGGCATTGTTCAGCTTATAGGCTCCGGGTAAGACTTGCACGGGCTGCGTTAAATGTCATTAGCGAGAGAATCCAGGAGCAGTCACAACTTCAGGAGTGTTCACCTACCCAAGTCTGGATCACACCGCCGTCTTTGGTCGATTTATTGAGGAAACACAGCTTGACATATCCCGGTCGATCAGAGTCAATCGAGAAACCGTACATGCTTCGTCCAGGATGAGCCTGGACGTAATTCTTCAGGTACGCCTCTACAAGCGATGGGAAACAAATCAGTTAAACTCCCCGACTCTTGAAGCATTGCATGTCAGACGGATGACCACTCACCCAGCTCATCCTCGGGCTTATACTTCTCGTGCATCTGCATCTCGTCCAACTTCCTAGCGATGGCCTTGACATGGTTGATGATCAACTCGTCCAGATCACTGTACGAGTACCTGCCGGCCACTCGCAATATTCTACCCACGGAATATTCGTTGGGCTTGTCGATCTCCTGCACGTCGATATGCTGATAGACATCTTCGTCCACCTTCCATGTCACAGCGAGATGATCGGCTCCTTTCGACGATGGTCGGATCACGACGTCTCCTCGATGTTGCGAAGCGAGGAACTGTTCCGCTTGACCAGAGTTCAGAACGTGCCAATTGGGATGATTGACCACTCGCTTGACTTTACCGGCCTGACGTCTCTTCTTGGCGGCAGCAGCGTCCTCCGCAGCGGCTTTTCGAGCGAGATCATTATACGGCTCGTCTCTGAATGGCTGTAAGAAGGCAACAGCCTGGACCAAATCGGAAGGTCGCGTCGAGATCCTGACTTGGAATCGGTTGGGTTCAGCCTGGATGACGACAGCTCTGACCGATTGACGGGGCTTGAACACTTCCTCGCACGACGTAATAGGCGGCTGATCTTCATCGGCCACATAGTCCCTCTCCAAAATCGCGTCCATACCAGACTCGAGTTGACAGAATACCCTGGCTGAGATAGCCTTTCGCACGGTAGCAGTGACCTTGAGACCTCTTCCGATCGTTCGTTCCGTCTCACCGGTGAGCATCGTAACGACCTCCCATTCTGTCGGTACGTAGAACGCAGGTCTTCGATCGGCTCGATATCGAATCAACTCGTTGACAATCTCTCCGAGCGCATGTCGTTTGTTGCCTTCACCCTGTTGTTGCAAGTTGAACGCAAAGTCGTCCAAGTTCAATTCACCCAATTTCTGCGCTCGCTTGTCATCCAGCATCAAGGTCTGGACCACTTCAGACTTGTGTCGATCTGTAACATCCTCAACGTCGAGATCGAGCGCATCTTGACACATCTTCTGGGCAAACTCGTAGTCTTCGGGATGAATTCGAGTCATATCGAGAGGATCAGGCTGTTCTTGAGGGTTCTCAGGCTCAAGCATCATATCCTTGAGATCAGACTCGATGGTGAGGAAACCGGCGACGTTCTCGAAAACGGTAGGGCCGAACAGACCAAGGTCGGAGAAAGCAAGTCGGTTGAGGAGGTTGCCCTAAATTTCATGTACGATAAGCACCGATCGATATGCTGGGTCCAGATAAAAAGACCACCACTTACCTGTTTCTGGATACCATGGACGAGGGCATCCGCCTTTCTAGGACCAAGACCGGAGATGAAGGGTAACATGGACCGCTGATACGGATCGGCAACACACGAATTGATCTCGATACCCATGAAGCAGACAGAGTTGACCAGACCTCGCTCGAGGCAGACAAGGAGTTTCTCTTGGGAGATCTGCGAGTTGACACCATCAGTAAACAGAACTACGCTGGAGTAATACTGTTTACTCACCAGTTTCTGATTGTGCTCCATGAATGTCACCGATGAAATCTGCTTGCCGAGCTTGCAATAGGCATTCAGCGGGTTCTGCGTATATCTCGCGAGACCCAAAGCGTATCGACCGTTCAGCGGCAGGTTGGGAAATTCGGTCTCCGCCTCCTCAGAACTCATGTACAATCTGGCGGTCGCGTCGTTGACGAAGATGAGAGGGGTGAGGTATGGTGCGAGTTTCTGGTCAAAGTCGGCCAGGTCGGCGAGGTATTGTTCACGATCGGGATGAGCGTCTTGTACGGGAGGGTTCGATCCATACGCCCGGATGGCCGATTCTCTCAAGGCGCCGGCAGCGTCGTCTCTCAACCTTGCAGCTTGCACTGACATGCCTCCGATGACGACTACTTTTGGTTTCCGCTTTTCTACTAATTCGATGAACGAATACTTGTCCGCTTCGTCACGCAGGTTGTCGAATTTGGTTTGCGTCCGGATATTGCCATCGTCGTCGAGCATGACAGCCATAATGGCATCTCTGATCTCGCCTTTGCCGTTCGACAGAGCCAGAACAGAAGGAATCTCCCCTTGTTCCATACCAGATCCGGCGAATGGACGTACGTTGACTCTCTGCCGGGTCCTAAGTCAGTACCCGCTTGACTCCATGTCAATTTACACTAGTACTCACCAGCTCAAGTTCCGCTCTGCACCTTTCAGCGACATATTCCTCTGCCTCAGTCTTGAGGTGCTCCTTCAACCATTTCGACGCCGCAGGTACGAGGTACTTCCTCGTGAGCTCATTGCAAATCTCCGCTCTCACTTCATTCCAAGCTGTCGAGATCTCCCCGTAGTCATTCGATCGACAACATCGAGTGAGTGAGGCGACAAAGTTCTGGATCTGCAACTCGTCCGCTTCCAGCGTAATCGTGATCAAGCCTTCTTCCTCGGCTCTCAGCATGTGCAGGAATTGAGGGCTGTCTTTGAATTGGTGTACTGGCTTATCGGTAAGGAATTTGAAGGTCTAAGGAGAGTGCGCTTCGTCAGCATAGAATGCGCAAAATGCCCTCTGCGCAGCTCTCGTGTCGAACTCACGTAGTACAGATGGTATTCGTCAATCACATTCATCCCCCTCTCTGTAGGTGTTACGCTGACCATTCCGCAAGCGGCCATGAAATCTCTCGTCTGCTGTCGAATGGCCGGATCCTTCGCGAATTCAGTCGTTAGAATATGGCTGGCAGCTCTGAGCGCTTGGTCCGCTGTGCTGAAAGCTAATCCTGATCCGGCAAACTCCTCTGCGAGATCGGTCGGCAGTTTATCTACGTTCTTCGGGGGTACCGGTACACCTTCTGGGTCGTTGAACGTCATCGCTACTTCTGAGACCGAGATGCCGTAAGCCTGAAGAACGGGTCAGTGTCAGCTTTGACCTCTGTCTCAGAAGAAGGATATATCCATTATTTCACGCCGTGCACACTCACCTCGACAAGTTTCATGATTGGCCCATGCCTCAGATCCTCGCTATCCGATCTTTCCGGCAATCTCTTGGCTCCCTCCTCAACCGCCTCATCCTCTTTGATCGCCTTAAGATCCGCCGCGTAATGGTACGATAGCCATTCTCCTCCCTCAGCAGCCGACTCGATACTCATCATGCAAATCGAAGGGAGCAATTTCGTCGTGAGATACGTATCTTGCGCATCCGGTTTTCTAGCTTTGATCTTCTCCCATAATCCCTGAGTCTGTTGATTCCTCTCGAAGATGGCTCGGAATTTGTTGCCCAGCGTATAGAGCGTCCACAACTCGTCTCTTTCGAGGAACTGGACCGAGGTCTGACCCTGATTCTCCAATACACTGAATGCGTCTCGCTTGTAATGCCATAAATACGGAACTTCGAGATGTTGGACAAATATCATATTCAATGCCGTCGACACAGCCTTGATGTACTCCGTGGAGAGATCGGGACGTCGGTACACGCCATACGGTCTTGATCCATCCAGTAATGGTGGAGGATAAGCTTCATCGTCGTGCATGCCGCAGAAGAGGTATTGCGTCCTGAGCGAAATCTTGGAGTAAGCCCATCCAGCAGCGAGGTCAGGTGGCGGGTAGAGCGTGTCTGGCGCGAAGACGGGGTTATCGGAGAATGTAGAGTTCATCAGTTGATGTCGCTCTGGACGATCCATGTTGGCGATTGCCTTGTCTTCATCTTGTAGGCGACGAGCTTTGATCTCAGCGGGGTCGAAGACCTTTTTGAGCGCGAATCAATCAGTCGTTGTTTGAAAAATCGTTCTCAGCCTAGATGACCACTCACATCTTCCAATCTCAGATCCTTCTTGATCTCATCGTCCTCATCTACCTCCATTCCATCCTCTCCTTCGAGCGCCCAATCATAATCTTGTCCATCACCAAACACAGCGTAAACCTCGTCCCAGGAAGCTCGATCTACGCCTGCCAACTCCGGTCTTGTCTTGGCAGCTTCTCGTCGCCTCAGCTTCTCTTCCCGCTTTCGCTGTCTTCTCACTTCATCGGATTCTCCTTGAGCTGTCTCATCCTCTTCGTCTTCCTCGATGAAGTCCATCATATCATCTTCATCATCATCGTCCCTATCTCTCCTCTCTTCGTCATCCCTGAACATATCCTGGAGGGTAGGCACAGCTCTACCACCCTCTTCGTCATCGGACGCGCCTGAGCCACTTCGCCTTCTCAATCGTTTTAGAGGTCGGCTCTGACTCGGTCCCGCCAGTCCTCGATTCTCATTGATGAGCTCAAGCTCGTCCTCTGAGAGTTCTACATCCTCTCGCTCTCTATGACGACGCTCCCTAGCTCTTTCCTTCCTCTTACGTCTCTTGGCCTCTTTCTTTCGCCTCCGTCGTTCTTCAGGCGTCTCCTCTTCATCTTCTTCTTCATCATCGTCATCTTCCTCATCAACAATGAAACCCTCGGCTATTCGCTTAGCCTCTTCTGGGTCATCTTCGGACTCTTCTTCGGAAGAGTCTCGCTCTTCGCCGTATGGTCGGATTGCGTCGCCTTCGCCTTCCGGTGAGGCAGACCTCGACGACATGACGGGATTCAAGAGAGACAGATAGGAGTGATGCGAGGACGACGAGTAAGGCCTATTTTGGACGCGACGCCCTCAAGTAGCAAATCGAATGAGGCAGCGATTCGCTTCGAGGCTTTAACGTAAGATCAACTGCAGATTGCTTGTCAAGGATACACTATCGGGATGATGAGGAGTGGTATAGAGCCTTCAGAAAAAGTCTTGAATAGATGTATATCTTCATCTCGAGGGTAACCGCAACAACAAGGACCCATTCAAGTTATGGCCATGGTCCTGGTCATGTACGGTGGAGAGTGAGCTATGGTGACGGCGTTTTCGGAGATATAATCGAAGTGGCGATGTGTGACTCACCATATGACTCGTTCTGAATGTGGAGGACGTCCATGAGATTAACTTCAATGGATAAGATAAAGAATGGTTGACTTTATCTTGATTACATATACTTGTCAATTTG
This sequence comes from Kwoniella sp. CBS 6097, assembly GCA_036287355.1. Taxonomy (NCBI): domain Eukaryota; kingdom Fungi; phylum Basidiomycota; class Tremellomycetes; order Tremellales; family Cryptococcaceae; genus Kwoniella; species Kwoniella sp. CBS 6097. Next base: position 657,293 of record CP143077.1, read on the forward strand.
CGATCTCTGAACCGACTAGTTAAGAGTCACACCGTCACTAAAGCATACACAACGATCGTAAAAAGCAGAAGCAAGCAAAAAAAAAATGGCACCTCCATTCCTCAAAACCAGAGAAGAATACCAGCAACTGGTCGATTCGGTCGACACCTTTTTGCTCGATTGCGATGGCGTCATCTACCATGGACCCAAGGTCGTAGAGGGTGTCAAGACGGTCTTGGACATGTTCAGAGCAGCAGGTGAGCTACTTTCTCAGCCTCGGTCGATGCCATCTGAGGGTACTGGAGGCTTATTTCCAGCATGTTCGGTGTATTCGCTGAGTAGGCAAGAAGGTTATTTTCGTTACTAACAACGGTACGAAATCGCGAAGAAAGCTTTGTGATACGCTCAACAAGCTTGATCTTGGAGCTACCATAGTGAGTAGGCTTTTTCTCTTACATTCAAAAATTGGCTTTGTAACCTGAACGGACATCGTCAAATCTGAATCGAGCAAATGGAATGTTGGCGTCGCTCTGGACGTCTGAGTCCGCAGATTGACGTTTCAGCTCGCTGACTTATCTGATCTGACTATTCGGCACACAGGAAGAATGTTTCGGCTCTGCTTACGCATCAGCTGTCTACCTCGCGGAGGTGATGAATTTCCCCAAGGACAAGAAGGTATACGTCGTTGGCGAGGAAGGTCTGGAAGAAGAATTGGACGAGTTTGGAATCTTGCATTGTGGTGGAAGTGTGCGTATAAGCTTCCATCAGAACAACACAATATGACTCATCTCAAAGCCCCTCATCAACCTCTCTAAAAGAGGAAGAGGAATCTCTGATGGGAGACAAGAGATCGAACATCAAGAAGCTGATTTTGTCTTTCATAGGACCCCGAGGATCGAAATTTCAAACCTCCTATCGTGTGGGACGACTTCAAGCCTGATCCCAGCGTAGGAGCTGTCGTATGCGCCTTTGACTCTTGGATCAGTGAGTGATTCATTGAAGGTACCGCTGCGCCGCCCCGCAGTTCCGTTATCGTTCATAATCAACGAACCCCCATTGGCCATTGCCTGATATTCGGATGCTGATGGCATGTCATCCCCTCCCCTCGCAGACTACCAGAAAATGGCCAAAGCGATGTCATATCTCCGAGACGACCCCAACGTCGTCTTAATTCAAACTAACACCGACCCCACTTTCCCAACCCACGGTACCGTCTATCCCGGATCAGGATCATTATCGATCGGTATTGTCAATGCCTCGAAGAGGGAACCTTTGGTCATTGGGAAACCTAACAAGCATATGATGGATGCTGTTCTTGCCCAGTGAGTGGAGTGCTTGCGCAGTACCGGATCTGAGCTTCATTTCGGCTATCGCTTTCTCAATTCCCCCTTTTGGGTCGATAGAATTTACACCCGCTCGTCGTACAGACCATAACTCTTTTTCCCGATATCCGGACTTGTTTCGTTTTGATCTCGCTTCTGACTTTATGCTGACCAACAACACCTGCCCCCATCTACTTGCAGCCACAAATTCGACCCCTCCAAGGCACTTATGGTAGGAGATAACCTCTTGACGGATATCGAATTCGGTCTCAACAGTAACATCCGGACTTTGTTAGTCATGGGCGGCGTAACGAAACATGAGCAGATCTTCGGCGAAAATCCTAGTAAGACGGTCCCCGATTTAGTCATCAACAGCTTTGGCGATTTGGCCGTATTAGCAGACAAGGCGTAATTTCGTGTGATGCAACCGGGTTCGGAAGGACCATCTGTACTGTCTGTGTGTGCTTGGCTTGGATAGGAATATGTATAGACGGTAGAGGGACATAATACATTATACATGGGGCTATGCGTGTCTGCATCCAGGTCGATCCACTGAGTGTCACCTGCCTCAGCGATGTAGATCCTATGACCGCCTGACATATCAAGGATTTGATTTGGCCAAAATTGCTATGGTGATGAATTTGGAGCAAGTTTGTCTTGCCTATCGCATCGAGTTCAAGGTAAACTAGTCGTAATCTTCAGTGTAGCCGACCCTAAGTCGCCATAAATCATCAGCATATTGGCTCTCGGCTTACTTCTCGCAAGCTCTGCAATAGGGTGTACTCACATGTTGAACTGCTTATACACCCTGTAGACGGTAATCAATCTCACTATCAGTATCTCGAACATCAAGGCCAATCATAGCAACTGTAAACAGTCACCCACATCATTACCTTGGCGATGAACGCCTCTATATGGAAGATCTTCTTCGCGCCCATCCTCATCCTTAGTTCCTGCGATCATGGGTCATTCGTCATCACGTCAGCATCGTATGACAACAGGATAGGACAATCGTATGGTGCCGCTTTCTATCTGATCGGATGGAAACGGTCTCTCACATAGTGTGCCGCCCAATGTACGATTTGCGGTTTCAAAGCATCGTCCACCTTGTCCACTATTCTCTCAGCGATGGTCTGCAACGCGCAACGACGATCACCCGTCAGCATCCACCCGTATATTGCCTTATACGGTATCGAACAGAAACATAGAAGAACAACACATACCTTCAGAACGACAGTAGGCGGTATACAGTGACTTAATAACTCATACACCTTCCCCCTAACCTCCAACAATCTCTGCGCCGTCTGTTCCTGCAGGATCGAATCGGCCACTTTGGTGCAATACGTCTCCCAATCGGGTTTAGCAACTTCGATATCGGTACCGCTCAGATCGGGTTTTTGCATCTTCATAGCTTCGAACACAAGCAAAGCTTTACGCAAGTTGCCTTCTGAGGCGGAGAGGATGGACTGAGCGGCCGAGGAAGGGAGGGAGAATCGTTCTTTCTTTGCGACGTGGTTGAGCACTTTTGTCATCTAAGTAAGCCAAGATAGCAAATTAGTCAACAATTGTACAGTACCCGCAGCCCAGAACTTCATATACAGGAGCCATTGAGCGCGATATAAAACAGATATGTCATTTAGACAGAGGAAGGTTTCGAAAAAGAGTGTATGTTATACGGCGACTCACCTCACCATCCGTAGGCGCAGCAACCCTAACAAGCAGACATCTACTCCTGATGGGCGCAATGATCTTGCTCGTACTATTGGCGCAGAGGATCAACCTCATATTGTTCATGTACTTCTCCATCGTTCTTCTCAGTGCCGCTTGGGCATCTCGCGAAAGCGCGTCGGCTTCGTTGATAATGACCACTGCGATGCGCCGGCTGTCATTAGCTAGCGTTCCTGCTTGTGGCGGGAGACAGGAGCAACGGGGCTTGTGTTGATACGCGCAGAGAGATGTGTCGGGACATACCTTTAAATCGTTGTTTGGCGTTCAAATCAACTTGTTGCGTCTGAGCGATCTCTTTCAGAATATCTTGAATGACAACTCGATCGTATATCCCCACATCCCTATCGATCAAAGTCTCGTCAGCTCCCTCCTTCCAACAATATATAGACTTCTAAATCGACAATCGTTCTGAAGAGGCGCGGAAGAAAAATATGGAATATGAGGGAGAGGAAACTTACGACGGGGTGAGCTCGATATGGTAATTCGATTGTACAACATTGACATCTAGCTTCCTATTCGACGGTGTCACGAAGACTCGTTGGTCAATTCGAAGCTATGAACGAGCGGGGCACACCGTCGTCAGCTTGAGGAAAGGCTTCGATAGGGGTTATAGGGGTTAGGAGGTATGCTTCACCTTCTCCACACCTGGTCCATATAGTTCTCGTAAGGTACACATGATCCTAGTCTATCGCACAAACACAAAAGACAGTCCGTCCGGTGAACGATGTCAGCGATGAGCGGCGATGTTAGCTAGATGCGGTGTTGCATACCTTCTTTCCCGCGCCTGAAGGTCCATAGAAGAGGATATGAGGGAAGTCTCCCGATGCGGCCTGCATATCTCCATCATCAGCTTGTGCACGTTCGATCGAGACCGATGAGCACAAATTAGCTGATACTTACGAGCGATCGCAGGCGCGATGAAAGGTCGGCATGATAATGCAGCTCGTCGAGCGTCCGCGGACGGTACTATGCTCGCAAATAGTCGAAGAGCTAAGTAAGTGCGTGACTCTCGCAGCGACATATGAAAGTCTAGCCCTTAGGGAATACTCACCTTATCTACCCACAACGACATGGCTGGTGGACTGGAACGCGTTCTACCGAGCTATGGGATATTGGCGTAGACGTCGACGGGACGATATCTGATGCGTATACAGGTGAGCGGCAGCAGATGAGCTCTTGATCTGTAGGAGGAATGTGTATATCGATTATAATTGACTTGGAAATGCAGGAAGCAGAAGAGGAAAGAAGGGAAATCAAGAGGTGTAGAGTGAACATGACGAAAGTCACACTAACATCTCGTATCCCATCTCGATCATTTCGACGCGTTTCACTTTGGCCCTCCCTCCGCGTATGTAGCTATGGTAACATATTGGCTGCAGGACCATTCATGTGATCTCTTCGTCACTTGGAAGCATGCCTGCATACATACATGCTTCAGCAAAAGATTCGGTCAATGCTGCAGCTCTGTATGCACATGAATCATGCATAGAAGTTGTATGCTTGTTGTTCTGGACGACTTCCTGATGGGTATCCAAGGCGGTCATAGCCCATGTTCAGTGTCGGTGGAGGGGGTCAGAAGGATGTTCAAACCGGAGTCCACCTTTATGTTCTTGATGATGCATTCTTCGACCATCTTTCATGACGATTACCAAACCGTGATACCTTCATCTGCCCATCGTTGCTGCTCGGAGGCCCCAACCGAGCATGACCAGCATATAACATGGCCCCATACGACCGAATAGCCCCGTCAACTTCCTCCTCATCGAGATCAAGATCAAGATCAAGAGATTTCTCCTCAGCATCATCAAGTCGCTCGCATACCCCTACGCAATCACTTCGAGACCTCGAGCTGTCGAATCTGCCCGCAAAGGATGGAGTCAACGACGAAGGTGGCTCCGGCACCGAGGAGCCAGGATTCCTGGGTAAGAAAGGCCGATCGGCGACTATAACTAGTTTGGCAGGGTTCGACTTTGAACATGCGCTCTTACCGCTTACTTTGAGTGGAGAAGACGAGGAGGTCAATGGAGGCGTTGCAGTTGGATCCGGCGAGAGGGTCGAAGAGAGACATGTTGGCTTGTTACATGGTACGTGTGTCGTATTGTGGCCCCATAGCCTGTTCTATCGTTTCACACTACTCGAGTACTGCTCGGCAGATCCATCGAACCCCTGAGACATATATTGATCGAGCACTGCTTGGTGTACATGTGTGACAGGTATCGCATTGGTCGTCGGCGCACAAGTAGGATCAGGCATATTCTCATCGCCAGGTGTGGTAGTTGGTGAGGTGGGGTCCGTTGGGGCGAGCTTGTTGGTCTGGGTTATGAGCGGTATCCTAGCATGGACAGGTGCGAGGTGAGCATTTTTATCGAAGATGATGGCCGTGACTCGCCCTATATCTTTCTGCACCTCACAAGGACAGATGTTGATATCGCATGGATCTCATGTTCAGCTCTTTTGCCGAACTCGGTTGCGCTATACCGCTCTCTGGGGGTACTCAAGCCTATCTCGCCTACGCTGTGAGTTTTGTCGATCTCCGCATGTTATCTCCAAGCGGAAGAGGATTCTGACCCCTGATTCTCTATTACAGTTCGGACCGATGACTTCTTATCTGTTTACATGGACAGCAGTATCGCTGTTGAAACCGGGTAGTGAAGCTATGATTGCTCTAATCTTCGGGTGAGCCTGACCTTTCCTAAGGATTCGTACCGCCACTTGAGTCTATGGACGAAGGTGGGGCTAATCCTAGTCTCTTCACAGAGAATACATCAATCGACTCATCGTGCACTCCTTGTCAAGTTCCGATGACCCTGTCACTCCTGAATGGTCAATAAAAGTCACGGCCCTCCTCGCCTTACTCCTCGTCTCGATACTGAATCTCGTATCCAGAACATCAGGCACAGACTCCACGGTGGTCTTAACAACAATCAAGATTGGCTCTTTACTATTCGTCGCTGTTCTAGGAGTAATAGCTCTCATCAAAGACGGTCCAGGTCCTGGGTTGACCAATGGGTTGTTTGAAGGGACGAAGACTGAGTTGAGCGCATATGCAATTGCGCTGTATTCGGGTTTGTGGGCTTTTGATGGCTGGGATTCGTGCTGCGTGAGTGTGGACGTACGATCGTACACTCTAGCATATTGCCCTAGGCTGAGCTGTGTCATCCCACGAGATCTCCAAACCCAAAGCTAGACAGATCCAGCTGACCAGCCCATACCTCGTTTGTGATATTTTCTCGGCTCGCTCGCAGTTCGTAGCAGGCGAGATGCGAAACACCTCGCGGGACTTACCTCGAGCAGTCCACGGCTCAATGAGCATAGTCATCACCCTCTTCGTATCAGCCAATATCGCCTATTTTATCGTTCTTTCGCCAGCTGTGGTAGCGGCCAGTAATACCGTAGCGCTAGATTATGGCAAAGCGACGATTGGCAGTCTGGGCATGGTGGTGTTTAGTGTATTGGTGGCTATCAGTTGTTTTGGTGCGCTCAACGGGGGATTTTACACCAGTAAGTCTCAAGTATATCTGTCAGCACATGTCGTAAAATCTTCCAGACATGTTTATGTCGTAGGCATCACTGGAACGCTACTTGCCAAGGCTGAGCTGATACTGTTTATACAAACTCAGCCGCCCGCCTGATATACGCCGCTTCGAGAGAACATTTCTTACCCGCCGTTTTCTCGAAATTGCACCATCGCAGAAGAACACCCGATAATGCCATTTTCTTACAAGTCGCTCTGGCGAGCTTCTTCATCATCGTCGGCGGCGGTTTCAGGGGTAAGTGGCTATTGAGACAACCGTTGACTGGCCAACTCTCCCCCAACGAAACGATTGATCTCGCTCAGATCACCCATGAAGGCGTATTGCTGATCTGGTCTGACGCCGCTCGTTTCGCCTGCTTAGCTATCCTCAACTTCGTCTCAGTCGCCTCGTGGACCTTTTACCTTCTCACTGTACTAGGTCTTCTGGTGCTGCGGGTGAAAGAGCCCCATCTGGACAGACCGTACAGGACATGGCTCATTACGCCGGTTGTCTTCTGCCTGGTGAGTTCGGTTCAATTGAACCTCGCATGTATCTCGTCAACTTGCGCAATTGATTGTCCAAGCATGAGTTCAGCGACACTAATCGACAGTCATTAATATGTGCCATCGTGGTTTAGGTCGCTTCTTTCCTCTTACTCATGCCTATCTTCGCCGCACCCATAGAAGCCATCGCAGCATTCAGTGAGTCCAGCTTCCGCGCCAATCCATACCTGTGTCTCGATAACTTTGACGGCCAACTGACGATCATGGTAATCATTCCCCTCAGTGTTCATCGGTGCCGGTATACCGATGTATTATCTCACAGCTCGGTCATATAGCGAATCCGGACGAGGCAACGCCAGAAGCGGAGGTGACGGGATCGGATTCAAAGCGGCTGTGCAGAGTGAGTGAACGTGTACAGTGTTGGTTTACGAATTTGACAATAATCCGTTCGGCTAATATCGAGTATCTGACCTCCCTTTCAGACGCCTGGATCATGTTCAGAGAAGACCTGCATGAAATCTTACCAACGAGATGGCAATCTAGGAATATACCCTCACGGACTGCAGGACGTCCCGTGGCTGTGCATGATAGCGAGGAGCGAAGAGGCATGATAAGGGAGAACCTGGAGATGTCTGAACGGTGACATTCGAAACTTGTTTACAGTGACTCGGATGTATACATGCAGGCATGGCTTGTACAGTACATATAGATCACTCGGCGCCAAGATCTGGATCAATCAGGGTTAGAGCGTTCAGGCGATGGTGTTGGACAAAAAGAGAAAATACAGAATGAGAGAGGCCATGCCACCTGGCCAGAATTGCCGATAGGATTTGACTCGATTTGCTGATAGCAGACCGCTGTCAGTCTCGCACGACTACGACTCATCGCCTTCCTTTACCCCTAACCCCACCGCGTCCCCTACCGCCCTTCTGCAGACCCCTCTTCTTGCCTTCACGATCCATAGCAAGCGAAGCCTTTTTCGTCCTCCGTTTAGCTTCCATCTCTCTCCCCTTTCTCCTTTCGGAAGCAGTCTCCATGCTCGTACTTTTCTTAGGAACCTTCTTGACTGACTTGTCCGCGAATGTGCCCGTGCCGGAAGTTTTCTTCTTCTCTTTGGCTTTGGCCAATCTTCCACTTGAAGGAGGTAAGAACGGTAATTTCTTCTTCTTCTCTTGTTCACCAGAAGCCTGGACATCGGCATCGGCATCGGCATCGAGGTCAGGGGATAATGATGAGCGGGGGTATGTTGGAGCTGGGGCTGAGGAAGGATCGAAATCTTCCATGATTGTTACGGTGGCCAACTGATCTTCATCAGAGTATTCCGCTTCTTCGACTTCTTGACCTCGGGCAGCAGCTTTTGACGCGCCGGATCTCGAAGGTCCAGCTGAAGGCTCTTCATCGTCTCCGTCTGAGTGCGATCAAGCACCATACAATATGGTGGTATAGCCAAGTCAGCAGATAAGTCTCGCACAAGAAGACAGAAAGCCAATAATAGATAAGCGGCACATGGTACCAGGTTTGTTGGGTTGGGTAGCCAAACTCACCCTCCTCATCGTCCTCATCTAATCCCATAGCCCTTCGGACCGACTTCATATTCTCAGCAGCTTTCTGTCTCAGCTCAGCTCGGGCCTACAAAGGTCAGAAATGGAGAGATCCAGTATATCAGCTCCCATCACTGTCTTCACCTAGCTACGGGGACATTTCGATAGCACGACGATGTGATCTAAGCTATCTCATGAGATTTAACCCTCGCGCGGTTCGATGGAAGTATAGCATTGGCCCACAGCGTATGGCAGACGCATTTCAACTTACCTTCCTTCGCTCTTCCAGATGAGCTTGCCTGTCCCTCTCCTTTGCTCGCGTTCGCTTCTCGTCCGCTTTAGCCTTTTTACGCTTACTGAATCCTGTCAACCATTCTCTGTGAACGGCCAGCAGGAAGAATCAACCAATATAAGATTAGCGTTTGACCCCGAAAAACACACGAATGCAATACTGCCGTTCACATCAAGTAAAGCATGACGTCTGGTCCAAAATTTTCCAAAGAGGTTCCGACGAATAAAGAGAGGGATGGTGAGGGATGATGATGAGCAACACACCTTCTAGCCTCGTCATCAAATTTGATCTCCTCAACTTGTTCTTTCCTAGCTTTCTTCGCTCGTCGAATGTAATCCGCTCCTTCCGTCAATAGCGCAATATTGCTCTTGCCCTGGGCGTTCGACATACTGCCTACGTGTAGTCGTAATCGATGGCGGTGCTTTGAATTTTGCTATCGAAACGTATTGAAAGAGGTTTGAGGTAATGAGGAGTAGATAGGATGAAACGCGGTTGGTTGTAGCGTACCATAGCCACGGTGATGATTCCAACTTTTGAACTTCGAAGCTGCCGGTGCGGAGATTCGGAATATCTCCGAGAGCGATTTGTTTACAATTCGGGATTCATTGAGGGAGATATGGACCCGGTACGATTGCTCGTATACGGGATGACGGCGAATGCATATATATAGAACGTCAAGCTGTTGAGGCTCTGCAAGATGCTGCTCCTCCCGCTGCACATGTTAGAGAATGATTATACATAGATATATATGAATTGTGCAATTGAATCATAACCCGACGTCCACCCAAAATCTATTCCCCTCCTTACCCTCGCTCCCACTCTTCTTCTCTCCATTAGCCAAATCCCCAACTACCCCGCCTCCACCAACAGCTTTCCCGACCCTCTCCATCACTGCCAAACCCAATCCTTCATCCGAACACCCCTCGATCAAAATAGCATCCACGCCAATTCTCCCGCCTTCGGTATCGGTATCGCCATCAGGCGGTACACGCTCAAGAGTTAACATGCCCGCAAACAATCGCTGAGCTGCAGACGAAGCCGAGTCGCCCAGAGATACTTTGACCAGTCCAACATCTCCATTCTCTTGGGGATGAGCTTGGACGGCAGAGACGAGCTGTCGTGTCAAGGGTGAACTGTCGAAACTCAATATGCCAATTCGCTGTTTTCCTTTTGCGTTGCTAGTGACGGAAACTCGTTGCTGGATCTGCCTAAGGACAGCTTGAGTTGATGACTCGGCTTCATTAGACAGAGATGATGGTCTGGGAAAGACGTTTGACGGCTCGAGGAGGTAGACTGGGACTCGAGGTGAATAGTGTCGATATTTCATACCCGGTGTCGATGGGGGTAATTCCACGATCGGTTTCACTTTCGCGACACCGTTCGTCTGCGCTGCAGGTGTTGAGGCCGGAGGCAGCTTGGTCGTCGCCTTTGAATAAGCTGACTGTTGCGAAGTGGGTACCCAAGGTGTGCCATGGATTAGGATTCTTGTGAGGCCTTCTCGACCGTCCACTTGGTCTACTATCCGCTTGATCTCCTCCACGCCCAGGCCTCCAGGTCTAAGCACGTCCACTTCTCCCCCACCGCCCTCTTTCCAATTCAGTCCATTGATAACGGTACTTTCCACTCCTACACCACAATCTCCCCCGTCCAGTATACATCCCAGCGCCTCTGAGCCATTCAGGTCGTTCCATACGTGTTGAGCTTGCGTCGGGCTGGGTCTACCTGAAGAGTTGGCTGACGGCGCTGAAAGAGGTAGATTCGAGTGATGTATCAGGGCAAGAGCGAGAGGGTGCGATGGCATTCGAATTGCGTTTGTCTGAGGAGCAGGTGCAGGCGGAGGATTAGGTGAGGGGAAGAGGATCGATAGAGGACCGGGCCAAAAGGCAGATATCAACGCCATGTAGAGCTTGGAAATCACATAATCCTGCGGCGTGACCCTCCGTAGCATATCAAGAGACGAGACATGGATGATAAGCGGATTATCCGCTGGTCGATTCTTGATTTTGTATATAGCTTGAACGGCTTCTGGGTCCAGAGATGACGCTGCCAGCCCATATACTGTTTCGGTAGGTACGGCTACCGTTTGATGGTTGTGTAAGTGTTTTGATGCAGTCTCGAGATGAGGTAACACGGACGGTGGCACATGGAACGAGGGGGAGTCAAGCGGATGAGAAGAGGATGAAGAGGAAGGAATGATTCGGATCGAGGGGAAGTCGAGGCATGGTAAAATAGGTGTGTCGGGCATGATGACTGAATGGCGGATGTGGTATGGGCTATTCGATTCCATAGCAAGAACGATAAGCGATATCCTCTTTTCCATGTCGGCGGGCAAAGTTTCATTAGCTTACCGCGTATTTCTAGGGGTCAGGATACGAAGTAGAGCGGGAGCGGCTCTTCGCATACCTCGGATACGGGCCTCAATCTATACTGAGCTTGGAAAATAGTTGTCGCTCGGTGTACGTTTTAGAATAGCGAACAATGAACGATCTGATCGATAATCGATAATCGTCATCTTCATCTTCGTTCAACCTTGATGACCGCCGTTTTTGCGACTGAAGCTTGCAATGTTGGGAAATTTTGATCCCGTTGATAAGCTCAATTCAACATATACAGGATGGTCACGTGACTCGCTCGGCGGAACGGGGAACGGGTTATCAATCTGCTTACTATGCTATGCTAGACCCCTCCAACCACAGTCAACAATCCGTTCTCGAATATACATCTCCATTCCAATTCCATGACCAGATCAGACACAACATAGTCGACGATTGAGAGGAACAACAACATGGCAAAGATAGTACCGCCGATGAACTTTGGGCTGGTGGAAGACGGTATGTGATTCACCAGCTCTTCCGAAGGGATGCTTCCCACAAACTCACGCTCAAACGTGTGTAACGTCTTATAGGATTCTACCGATCTGCCCAACCATCCGAGCTTAACTTTTCTTTCCTCGAAAAGCTGAACCTGAAGACGATAATATGGGTCGGTGCTGAAGAGCCTTCTGAGATTTTGTGAGCTAACGTGACATCACATTTCTTTGGCGATTGTTCCTCGGCATGTCAGCTCACGCTGTGTTGTTATCATTCATAGCCTTTCGTTCCTCGATTCTCAAGGTATCAAGCTACACAATCTCGCTCCTCAAGTCTCGTTGAACCCGCACTTCCCGCCGCCTTATACAGATAGCGGTGTCGTACCGATAGCCGGGCAATGTACGTCGATAATGACCATGACTCGCTTCTGCAATGACTAGACAAGGGAAAGGTATTGATGGCTGATCTGATTTGTCTCGCTTAGACCACCTTCCACCCCTTCCACCACCACCCGAACCACTCATCATCCAATCCCTGACCCTGCTATTGAGACCATCTACCTTCCCCACGTTGGTATGCTGTAATATGGGACGACATCGAACAGGTACAGTAGTAGGATGTTATAGGAAGCTACAAAGGTGGGCATTGAGCAGTATATTGGAGGAGTATAGGAGGTATGCTGGGATGAAAGTCAGAATACTTAACGAACAGGTGAGTGAGACAGTCCAAGTTTGTGGACCCCTGGAGTGGTCTCTAGGCTAAAACTCGTTGGGATAGTTTATCGAGCTTTTCGATACGGATCTGGTATCGATAACAGCCGAACAAGCTGTGACTCGATAACCCCTTCGTCGCTAGCCAATGCTCCCCTCCCGAAAAGGAACACGATCAACTTTATATTACGACTCAATGACTCAATGAACGAACGATGCCATCGACATATCAACGATAATGATCATGACACTCATACCACTCTATAATGCCGTTGCCACAGCTCCCATCCTATAGCTTGCAGGGAACGTGGCGTGCCTTGATTGCCCGCAATACATGACTGGGCATGTTCATCGACGAGGCTTCGCACGATCAATTTGATAGGGGAACTTCCATTCCTCGAGTCGGGGATGCAAATTCGCAAATACTCTTGCTCGTCAAGAAGAGACGAGACTCTCAAAATTTTCAAAAGATGTCTATGCTGCAAGGAATGTGCCCTATGCGATTGCAAACCCGTTCGGCCGGGGAACCGCACGCTGCAAGTGGGTCGACGGCGGGCGAAATTATCAAAGATCCTCATTGACACTTAATACAAGATCTATCGACAGTCACCATCCCAATACCTCCACGAAAGGCATCGAGAACGAGGGCTTCGTTTTCAGAAATTGGCGCGCGACTCATTTGAGATCAAAGTCCTGGAGCCGTACGAGATGTTGACCAAACGAGACGATGGCGCCACTGCTGTCAGCGTAAATATCAGCTAGAGCGGAAGGAGTTTCACGTTGGCACAGGATCGATGATTGTGGACCGATTTTAATATGCTAGTCATGTATGTGATCGATGCACCGTCTACTTGGCTCAAACAGGACACCACTGATGGAAATGGCTCGAGCTGAGAATGATCAATCTGCGCCATTTAAGGTACCTTGATGGCGGCATTTCCTGGTCAAATGCCTCGTTTCCCTACGCATGAATAGCTTATCCTTTTCATTGGTCAACGTTCAACCAAGCCTAGATCCTAGGTCTTCGAGCACGACTGAGGAATGCCGCCAAACACATTGATAAATACATATAAACCACCCTATGCATAAAGGGAATTAGCCTAGAGCTCCGACCGTACCCCTGTTGATCTATCACTCATAGACAAAACAACAATCATGGTGGATCAGATGACCCCGTCTGCGATGTCTGACGAGCCACGCCATCATTTGACCGACAAGACCGCCGCTGGCCATGAGGATACTAACAAGCCTTTCGAAGGCCCAGGGAATTCCGTTGTCGCCCTGGGGGCCGGAAACTCCGACCGAGAGCAAGACAGCGGTGTGGCTGGTATTGAAGGCTTGCATGAGGTATATAAGGAAGGAAAATGGTTCTGGGCATTGTGGGGCTCAATCTTCTTGTTGAGTTATGTTTATTCGCTTGCACAATCGACCACGCCGCTGTGTGAGTAAGTCTGACGCATTTCTTGCGCACACATAAGCTGAAACTCAAGTTCAGATACGCAGTTCGCGACATCGTCATATGACTCCCACTCGCTATTAGGGACGATTGGTACCATAACTACCATCATGGCCGGTGTCGTTCTCCCATTCATTGCCAAAGTGAGCTTGGAATATTTTTAGACATACAAGGACCTGACGTTGATGGGTTATGTTTACAGATAGCCGACCTCTTCTCCCGTCCAACCGCGATATCCGCCTGCCTCGTCCTGTATGTGATCGGATACGCCGTCATTGCTGGTTCAAAAAACGTCGAGACCGTCGCAGCCGCCCAGGTCATCTCGACCCTCGGCAGCACAGGTATCTACTTCATGCAAGGCATAGTCATTGCGGACCTCACTTCCATCCGCTGGCGAGGCGCTTTCCAAGGCTGTCTATCCCTTCCTTTCGTGATCAACGCTTTTGTCGGGGCTGACATTGCCGCCGATATCGGTGCGTTCTCCGAGAACGGTTGGCGATGGGGCTACGGCATGTTTTGCATCCTCATCCCCGTCACTCTTTTACCAATACTGTTCGTCCTCTACGCTGGGCAAGCGAAGTATCGAGCGTCCCACCCGAAGCCGGCGTCTGCCCATTATCAATCGCTGATTCAGGCCCTTCGATACCACTGGACCCGAGTGAATGGGCCAGGCTTGATCTTGCTCGGTGGCTCATTCGTCTTGATCTTGACACCGCTTACCCTCGGTGGAAGCGCTTCAAACGGTTATAAGACCCCCTCGCTCATTGCCATGTTCGTCGTTGGCGGTGTTTGCCTCTTCGCCTGGGGTATATGGGATATCAGATTCGCCAAATATCCAATCATGCCGCGACATATCTACAAATGGACATATCTCGCGTGCGTAGCCGTATCATTCATCTACTACATGTCTTACTACTCGATCATGTCATATCTCCCTTCATGGGTCTACGTGGTCAAAGACCAGTTCACCGATAAACAATACACCATGTTCTGCAACATCCCAGGTGTCGGTCTCACACTCTTCGCCGCCCCTGCGGGATTCGCACACGCCTACTTCCGCAGATACAAGTATCAACAAATCTTCGGTATAGGCTTTTTGTGTGTCGGCAGCGGGCTCAGCTTTCGCGCGACGCAAAATCCGACCGACGCTATATTAGTCTCAAGCCAGATCGTATACTCCATGGGTAGTGCGGTTGTCATGGTTTCAGCAGGGATTGGGTCACAAGGATCAGTCCCCCACAAAGACCTCGCTATCGCGATTGCGATCATAGCGTTATGGTCACAAATAGCCGGCGGTATCGGTTCGGCGATCGCAGCATCCATCTGGAACCGTGTCTTACCCCAGAAACTGGAACGATATCTCGGTGACACACACAACGCGACTGAAATAGCGGATATCTTCGGCTCGATCCTCGTTGCGAGAATCGCTGAGCCCAGAGACGCGGTCATCACGGCGTACAACGAAACGATGCACGTGCTCGCTGCCATCTCCCTGGGTATCATCTTTCTTGCTCTGGTAGCGGGCTTCTTTGCGAAAGATTATGTTTTGACGGCTGCGCATAACCTGATTGAAGAAGACAAAATCATCAAAATTCGTAAATCCTCACGATCTGGAGTGTAACATCGAGCAGAACTCAGTTCAGCCAGGGCGGTGGTCCGATGTTCTCAAGCGTCACCCGCGCTTGCCCCGTGGTGGCCAACATAATAACTGGTATGACTCGCTCTGCCACATAGGTTATGTTAGCTCTTGTAGGGCAACAGAGGCCGAACTGCATGTAAATGATAGCTCTGACGTGGCAGCGTGTATCAGGCACGCAATACACACGAGTGAATGTGGTTCGGGGATTGGGTACTCCAGTTACTGCAGACCGTCGATTGACTGTTCGCCGCGGTAGGCTTTCCCAGTCGCCACTAGAATCCTTCCGTGGTGTCAATGCACAGTAGCATCACCAAATGGACATCTTCCTTGGCTCGGGGTCGCGGGACTGCAGACGGTCCAGGAGATTCGTCCACCAGCGACCGCACGTTACCAGAATGGTTAATGATATCTCCCATTTGGATCATGCAGGCCTGGACCAATCCTGCATGTCTGTGACCTTCTTGACGCCTCCCCCTCCGCCCTGGGAGGTGAGCTGTGACGCCTCACAGGAAGAGCAATTGTTGGCCTTCCAGTGACACCGTGTACTCTCGAAGCTCAAGCGCGAATAACTCTGCTGATGTCATATTCTCCAGACAGGGTTTAGATGATTAGTCCCTGATGGCGAGAGAGCATTTGAGCGCGGAAGACTGCTCTCGAAGCCCCCAAAGAGAACGAGACGTAAAACGAAGGCTACATACTGTATGTGGCCGAGCTTTCCCTTTCGCAAATACAGCATGGAGTGCATCACCGACCTACACTGTTGACAGCGATAACCGATACATGTCATAGTCTTCGCGGCCGGTTGGTCTTCTGCTCGCGATGGTACCTCTAGCCGAGGTTTACTCGGGTATATTGTCGATGTCTGGACTTCGACTCCTTTGGTTACGAAGGCTGTACAGCATCAGCCCCTCAACTTGATCCTCTTACGCCCCTACCCACCGCTACCATCGGGACTAAATCGTGATCAGAGTTGTCGACGAATCTCGGTGCCCTAAGCGCTCCTTTCGTTTCGCTCGGTCACACTTTTGCAAATTTACACGTTCACATCGGGGCTGCCATATGACTTCGAAAGCTCCATTGTTCCAGGCAACCAAGTGACTCTGAGCGAGCACGAGCGCACTTCCATAGCCAGGATAGGAAGGCGGCAAATGCGGTGAGGTTATCAACAAAGTGCCCAAGCTCAAGAGATATAAGAGGTAGGCTTGAAGCACGCCTCAAGATCTTGTTTTTCGAGCAGCAACAACAGGGTGGAGCTTCACACCCATCAATTGTGCGGTCGATCAGAATAGTTCTCGCCACCAGCCACGTTCATACGAATTCGATGAATATGGCAGAGGCCACCGAACCCACAGAAGCTTCGACGGCGGCCGCGCTCTCGAGCGCCCTCCAAACATACCACAACAAGACGAAGGAGGCGAATTTTGTGACTTTCCCGAGCTTCAAAGCTGCCACAGGGGATAATGCTCAGATTCTCACGAGGCTGTCCCAATCAGCTTTGCAAGAGACTTTGCGCGAGATCCGCAGTAGTCAAGCTACCATCGAGGGCGATATCACTACCGTCGAGAAATGGGCCAGTGATTTGTCGAAAGCTCCATCCGCCACAGCACATACTCATGCAGCGGGTTACGTCTCAGGTGCTGCTCGTAAGCGCCATGAGGAGCTCCAAAGCAATCTCAGGGCCTGCGGGACTACTGAGGATCAGATTCATGACACCGATATTAATACCGCCCGTTTCGCTCTCAATGACAAGGGCCGGGCGTTCTTCATGCCCTTGATCTGAGATACGCGGTGGGAGCCAAAGAGAGGTCTTATCTCGGAGAATACTATACCGTGAAATCTCAGCAGGCGATATTGAGTGACTATGTGCAGTGCGTGCGAGTAGTACAAGTAGTATCTGTTTGTGAAGGTTATTTCCTTCGTTATGCAACATCGTTCACAACAGTATCTTCCTGCCGCGTCTCGTCCTTGCCACTCTCCGCTCACATGTGACTTCATCTTGCACTCTTTCGATATAACGCAGACTTCACTTTTGACGAGACCCAGTCCTGGCGAAAAGCGCAGTCCCTGATGCTGGCAAGCAGCGAAGAAGGGACCCAAAGGAGCTCCGTCTGCTGTGTTCATGCCGTGTTGACGCCAGCACTGAGCGATCCACCACGCTCCTTCATACCCTCGTAGTGTATCGATGACGCGAGTCACGGTCGTCCCAACGGGGTCGAAGGTGACTGAGTGTATTGCATTGAAAGTCTCTCAAGCCAGAACGTTGCACCAGGTTAGTTCGAGGTGACATTTCCCTTCAGCACAGAACAATGTCGACTGTGAGCTACGTCTCTAGCCAAAGCTCCCATCGCAAGGCAGAGGGCAGCAATGTTGACACCCAAGTGGGGATATGATCCTATGAGCTGAGATTAAACTTCACATGGCAGTCCTGCGACTTGGCTCGATCAAGCCTGGGTTATCCTTTCAGTGAGGAAGCACTGTCAAGTCCGCTAGCAAGAATGAGGCGATGGATTAACACCTTACGATGAGGGTATCTCGCAGAATCGTGAGCTTTTCCCCGCCTGTAATTGAAGCGTTCTCGATAACGCTTTTCGTACTACTGTATTTCTGCCACACTTCACATCAGCTAAAGACCAACTTGGATCGACAACCACATAGAGTACCTTGATCGTCTGTTCAACAACAATTACAGTACTCGAATACAATACAGTACCAACGCAAAACATGGCCTCTCAAGGTCAAGATACAGATGCAAATCAGACTCAGCGCCCGATTCCTTCCTCAAGTAACACATGGGTCTCTCCCACACACAGCACAAGCAATGCGCCTACCAGTGTTAGCACCAATGGCGTCCAGCCGATAGCTGAAGGGTATGTCGGACGCGGTGCACGATCTCCCGCAGGATCCAATAGCGTCCCAATTCAGCGGTCTTCGCCTGGGCCCTGGGACACCCTGGCTGGAACCTCGAGGGGAGAAGTTGACGAGTTGTCTTCATTTGGGGAAAACACCGCTATGGCAAGCGTACAAGTCCTAGCTAGGGCTCTAGTCCACCGACCTCGTCAGATACGGGCGAGCAGGACGAGCTCCAGCTCATTGTCACTCTGACAGAGATTTCAAAGGCTAGACAGACCGTTTACCATAGGGCTGAGAAGTACTACTATGCGGATGCAAGTTCACTTGGTCTATGTCAAATGAACTTGGGTGAGGCTCTCGAGATCAAGGATGGACTGGAGAATCAGGTGACACCAGAGATGGCAGAGGATGTCAAGGAGTGTGCTTCGAGCGAGGGAGTTTGTGAATTCGCCAAGGAGCTCGCCGAGGACTTCATCGACCCAATACATGCGGAAGCCAATGTCGAGATCACACGGCTGCTAGATAGGTTTGGAGTTATTCGAGACCTGCTCAAGGCAGAGAGAGTATCGTGCTTCTCGATGCCCTCAGCACTCTATCGGAGCCGAAGCCGCGGGTGAAACTTTGGATAGTGGCGAGGGTAGGATACCGTAACTGTAACATGTAGATGCATTTAGGCTTGCGATCCGTGCAGTATCAATAGACAGAGGCTCGGAGTCTCGGCAAAATGCTTGCCTACGTCCTCTCATAAAGCAATCTCCTTGTCCCGACTTTGGACCTTTCCAAGGAGCTTGTATGATAAGGCACATTTGAGCAACCGGCGCGTTCTTAGTGCGAGCACTTCGTCTACAGATAAGCTGCGAACTTCAGCAGAGGCCAGACCGACTTACGGAGCGGAGACCCCAATTTGAGGGGCGCAAGAAGATCAAGCGAAGGGTCTGGGGCCTTATCGAATCATTTCCAGAATGCGAAATGCAAGGGAAGTATCTCTCCTATCTTGAGCGGACCTGAAAGGAGCAAATCAGCTCTCTTCTTCTAACAATCATATGCCTGGAATGGGTTGTCTGACGGGAGGGCGTTAGTCGGATGATGGTGTCAGACTTATTGCTTTGAGTCTAATCAAAACCTCAGTATCTTGCTGTGAGTTGCGTGAGCTTTAAGCTGCCCGTGAGCGAAGGTCGAGATACGTTCTTGAAGGGAAGTTGCTTGGAAGGAGCGCCACATTTCACAAGTGACGTCGCTTACTGTGTCCTTTGTACAAGTACGGACTCCGAACGTGAAAGCACGAGTCCTTTGTGTCGAGAAGCGCGCTCGTTGGCTTCTTTGAAGAGGAGTATTGCGTCGCCACTTCTTAGAGTACGGTAAGGTACTGCAAGTGGACCTCTGGGCTCCACATACATATACTTGTACAGATAGGTCTGATTCGTAACAGAACAAAGACGACGTTTTCACAACTGCCTATGTGCCCCTTCTTACCACTCGCATATTCACATAACATCCCAGTCCGAAACATTCCTTCACACTCACGTACGCTATACAATGCCCCTACATTATGATTACCAAACCGAACAACCGGCAGAGGACGATGCCTCCGATACGGTGACCGAATACTTTACAAACCTCGCCCGGTGGTGTTTGTCCCGGGAAACGGCCCAGAGACGATCGGTACATTCCAATCGACGACACCGTGGTGGGAACACCTCGCAGACCATAAACACTCTGACAGGGCGTACAAACCCTACAGAAACAGCCTTCCAACGCGGATTACGAGCCAACCAAAACTTTGTGACGAATATGCTTTCTGAAGGAAATCTTTCTCCGGTTTACGAGGATGGTTTTACGAGACTGTCTGCGCAGATGGGATTTGGACCACTCTCGGTGGGCGGAAGGCACTCTGACACGGCTCCCAAGGACCATACACCTAAACCTAGCACGCTCAATGCCTCACCGAGCGGCGATGAGGCTCAAACCGGGCCCTCTGGTTCGTCGGGCTTCGAAAATGAGACCTTCACCGATGCTGACATCAAAGAAACCGCGGAAGTGGTCGCAGAAGTCAATCGCAGGCTATGGTAGTCTGCCCGGAACTTATATGACGCAAGCGTCAGGACACCTGACCTGACTGTTCGCGAGCAGTTTCGGGTGAAGGTGGGAGAAGCAATTAGGAGGCGAGATGTTCTACTCAGTCAAGTAGGCCCGAAACTGAGCCAAGGCATGGCATCTCAGATTCACAAGATCGAGTCCGATTGGCCAGCGACGAAGCCACCCGATGTCATTTCGGCAGCGCGAAGTTATGTCATGTACGACCGTGAGGACGCCTGGGACGAGCTTGAGGAATTGCTGCAGGCCTTGGATTGTTCGACAGAGCAGGTCAAAAATGAGTATCGAGAGTCGCAGAACGACTCGAGTGCCCAAACGTCCCCCCAAAACAACTCAAGTGGAGGCATCTAGTATCGAAGATCCCAATACCCGAGGAACAACTCGTGTACAATGCCTGCCAGGCGATTACAATCGCCTTGTCTTGGTTTCAGTCGGGAGTCGATATCTTGTGTCCGGTATGTACAGTATGGTGTCACAGAAAGTATCTGGAAGAAAAATTTACAAGAATCATGCGTCGCGTAGTAGCTAGTCATGGAATGCATGTCTACGTCCATTGATAAGAAGCGAACGATACATAATGACTGACAGGATAGCCTATAGAGCGGCGAGGGAATCCGACCCTTCCGGGCCTGGCAACACCTAGTCCACACTGAAGAGTGCATGGCCCCTGCTCATCCAAGAGAAATATCAGTCTGCATACGCCGGTGGCTCGGAAGTCTAGCGGAAGAAAGGTGGCGCCTGAAGGCTTGAGCGATACCAGGCGCGCACCTCAGCCCTGGGCCTTGCTGCATGCGAGCCCGACTTCAGAACCGCAGTCGTGCAGGAAGTGGGTATCATAGGAAGTCCGATGCCGCAGTCTGCATCGCCTCATGAAGGGTTTTTGACCAGGGCTCGTATTGTTATTTCTCCTAGATATCAGAATGTCAAGCTGTGCAGGTATTTCAAACGTGTATACTTCTCCCTTGTAGATGCAACAAGGGGCGTCGAAGGGCCTTCTTGCCTTCTCGTTGACACCGCAAGGACGGTCATGGCAAGGTCTAGACCCTTGCAGATTGCAAATCCTTATTGACCACTCCTTTTTTAATGTTGTGACTTTCTTTGCACAGGACTTACATTCGGCTTTGTCTACTTGTCTCATCCTTTCACAAGCTTCTGCTGAATGCTAAGCGAATGCATCTGACTCGATTCGACTCAAATGCGCCAAGAATACAGAAACTCGGGCTCACACTGAAAGCTAAACAGCCGGAAGTGGAAGTAGTAGATAATGCTCCCTTCCAACGTACAAAATTGCATCCCACCGCTCAATCCCGGAGCCGACCGACCATCGCTACAACTTCACTCCCGCCAAAGACTGCCTCACTCACTCACGACTGACCGGGTTTGACTGACATATTCTATCTCTCAACATGGCGGGACTAACAGATTACGCGAGGAATACTGCCATCTCCAACGCCCTGACCGGCTACGTCAACAAGACCACCGAAGCCAGCCACATCACCTTCCCTGCTTTCGACGACGCGAGTCAAAGGGACTCCCGGCCCAACACATATCTTGCACAAAAAAGTCTGCAAACAACGCTGCAGAGCATCCGGCGGAACCAAACGGTTATCAGCGACAATGTTGGAACGGTCTCGACTTGGGCTTCAGAGCCATCTCAAGCTCCGTCCCAAAGGGATCATTTCAACGCTCACAGCGCTCTCTTTGGTGTTGCCGCCGATCACCACAATGCCGTACAGATCAGCCTCCTAGCCTGCAAGACTACCGAAGACCAGATTCACGACACTGACGTTGATAATGCAGAGTGGATTTACATCACTGACACCCGTGCAATATTTGTTTGAGTGACTCCGGTCGTCGGAACCAGAGAGAAAACACCTGCTCGAGGAATGTAGTACGGACAGCGATTTCGAAGCCAGTGAAGATGATTAGCGACTAGTGGCAATATAGTGCTGAGATGTTCTGGCCGACTCGATTGATGTACAAGTAGCGGTAGCGATGAAATGGATTGGTGTCGGGCTGCCATTTGAGGCAAGTGAAGTGTTGTAAGCCTATTCAAGAGAAAGCCCGAGAATACACTGAGTCGGCTGTAACAAGATCTACCAGACAGGGTACAGAGGCCACAACGCTCTTGCGCAATTCAATTTCTCTACCCATCGATCATTCACGTACACCTCGCTCCGACATGTGGCGATTCGTGAACGTCGGCAACATATCAAGAATAGATGACTCGGGAATTCGGAAATTTAAACCACAAAGGTCATGTTTCTTCCCTCCTTTCATCGTCTATCCCTTGATCTCATGAGAACAGACGTCTTGCCCGCCTTGGGATACATTGTTTCATTGTTATGCGGCATCCCCGACTCCTTAGAATACTATACCGAGTGAGGTGTGTACGGTTCGAATCGGGCCGCATAAAGTAGCTTTCCCCGCTCCAGATTTGCCACTTTGTCAATACCGATTCTTCTCTGACTCATTTTAACTACTGACATAGACAGCGTACTCATACATTGTCTCCACCGATATCCACACCAATCGTGTATATAGCCACATACGTCGCTGCACATTACAGACATGACAGATCATAGCGAATCCGGAATCGGCTCTGATTCCGGCACAGACTCGTTCATGGTTCCTACCCCGACGGAGTCCGAGAAGCACCTCGACTTTGGCTTTGGACCAGCCCAGACTGAGGCCAGGCTTAGCTCCGAGCATACGAAAGAAACTCTTCTGCACTCTGGCGAGTCCTTGTATTCAAAACCTGGCTTTACCCAGGTCAGTGATCAGCCGAAAAGCGCTGGCAGTCACGATTTTCACTGCACTGCTCGGGAATCTGCGACAACTGAGACGGATGCCACCGCCACCACAGGTGCCGCAGGGACTTCACATCCGAAACAAGGCAGTCTTGATGCCGACGAGATCGCCAGTGCTAAGCGAAGCCTGGCCGCTTCCAGGCAAGCCATCATCCAAGCCAAAGAGGCGTTCGAACGATATTGTGCAGTCTCAGCAGGATCAGTGTCCGCTTTCGAGACCCAAGGCACTAGGACCAGCACCAGCACAAGTGAAGCAGATCCTCCTACCATGGGTCCGGTTGATGACCCGAGTTCCGCGAAGGAGGGGTTCTTGCAAGCTGTTCATGTATCCCAGAGCTGTTGGGACGATATGCCAATCAGCGATCTTGGGCTGATCACTAGCTGGGCGAAAGGGGAGAAGTTACCAGACGGCGATAAGAGCTTGATGGCGCAAGCGAAAGAGTGGACTTCGGGCAGCTTGTACACAGATCACTGGGAATTGCAGTGCGAGGCGCCCAAGGTGAAATTCTCCTGATCAGGCTGATGTCGTGCCATGCATGTGATTATGACTCAAGAATGTCCTTTCTAGCTTGTCGTTTCTATGCCCTTACTTGTAGGAGTCTTCCGTGCACCTCTGCCGTAAAACCTCCCTTTAGCTTGATCGCATAATCGTCTGAGTTAGCGGTGGCAACGACAATGCATGAAGTACATACAGACAAGATGGGGTGTTAAGGCCGTGAGGCCTCGAGGCAGAGAAGGAAATTTATCGGAAAGCTAGAAAGCTACCACTTTCGCTTTTGGCTTAGCTGCCGAAGCTTGAGCATTGACGGGCTTCCTACCTGTCAACGGTATTCTTTCTGTCTCCTGACCCGCTCCCGCTCCCGCCCCCGACCCGGATCCAGACCCATTCTGAATAGGTACCTGGTCAGCAGGGTGAAATCCACCTTCCAACCTACCCCCGAGCTCTCCAGTGGACGGATCTACCTCCCTAAGCCTCTTCATGGGCCTCTCGCTATTTCTTGCGGGGGCATGCTTCTTCTTCTTTCCAGCTCCAGCTCCTGATTTCAGTCCTTCTCTCGCCTCAACCATGAAATCATCTTCGTCCGCTCCAGCACCGTTCCCTACGCCCAATACGATTTCCCCTCTTCGCCTCTTTCCGCTGAACCCTTCTTCCCCTCCATCGCCATCGGCACCGTCTTTGCCTCGTTTATCGTCCGGACAGTCCTTCGCTCGATGCGCTACGCTTCCGCATACTTTGCACGAACCGCCATTAACGTAGATACCCTTCCCTCCGTTCGATGGACATAGAGAGGCCAAGTGGCCTGTTCCGAGGCAGATGTAGCATGTGGCGTAGGGTGTGGGGTTGGCAGCGTTGTATGGCTCTGGACAACCTGAAAGGGAGTGGTCGGTTCCGTTACACCTGTGGAGGAGATATCCAATCAATTTTCAGTCTCAGATATCTGGTAAGATAGGGGTGATATCGCCAATGTGGGATATCAATGAGAACCGTTACTCACCGATAACACTTGCCCCCAGTGATATCACCCCCAAGTTTCCCTCCTTTCCTCTTCATACCTCTAGCAGCACCGTTCGACGCAGCCACATCACCAGTGCCCTCAGCATCGTCACCTCCCGCAGCAGCCAACAGTATATTCGGGCAGTCCTTTGAAGCGTGGCCAACACTTCGACAAGCAAAACATGTCGTTCCAGAGTTCTTCTGGTCGACTCGTCGCTGTTTCCGCTCCTCAGCATGTTTGGCCGTCAATTTTGCGCGTCCTATATGAACACAATCGCTCAACATCAATATCGGCATTCCAAGCTTCCCAGTGATATCTGTTATTCAGATGGGTGGAGTCACACGTAACAATCTGATAGCAGAATGCTCGTACTCACTCGCTATCTTCTCATCCCTAGTCCAACCTCCAGCCTTCTTAGCGTCCGAGCCCTTCTTGGCGTCCGGACCCTTCTTCTCCCCAATAGCCATCCTCTTCCCATCTTCACCTCTGACCCTCTCTCTGCCTCTTCTTTTCTTCTTCTTCTTATCTCCGGCATCACCACTACCATCATTATTCCCATCGGGCACAGCTGAGGGTCCTGCGTCAGGCTGATGGGTATCGGCGTCGGCTCGAGCTTCCTCTGCAGCGGAAGCTACGAACTTCTTTCGGCTCATACCGATCGATGTGAATCGAGCCATCTTGCTGGTGATTTCGACTGCTTATCAGGTCTGCTCCTCCTCGTAATTGCAACAGTTGATACCTTTTCAAAACGACTTGTGGAGTGAATCGAGCTTCTCACTGGGAATGTAAGACTGTTGATCGGAATATGTCAAGAACGCAAAATCAACATTGCTCACTTACATCCAACTTTTTGCCGCTAAAACACGCGGGGTGCAGCTGGCAGGCGGGCCAAAGCGAAATAAAATAGCTGGATAGCATGGTCACGTGACTTGTTCCGTGCCTAGCCTGTTTAAGCGTCTTGTCCACTCGGTTCAACAAGGAGAGGAATGACGGATTGGTCGTAACTACAATATGAAATTTCGATATCCTTCTTGATCCTTGACAAGCTACATCGCTTCCTAGACGCCTGACCATTGTTACAATACCAGCATGAGACCAGCAGCTCTCAGATCGGCATTACGCCCCCTCACTCGGCTCAGCTCACCGGGCCCGACCACTTCGCTGCCCGTCCGAGCGGCCCTTCTTCAACCCACCATATCGTCAGCGTCCTTCACTTCGACCTCAATCTCACTGAAGAAGAACAAAGGATCACCTCCAAAGTCAGCCAAGGCGAAGATTAGGGCAACGGAGGACGATCAAGCTGGTGCCGCTGATGATGAGGGCGCTGGGGAGGTCGTGGTTGCTGAAGTCGTGGAGAAGGCGAAGGGTAAGATGGACAAGGCTGTTCATTGGGCGAAAGCTGTCATCTTTGAGGATGTAGAGAGAGTACGGGGAAGAGTGACGCCCGGTATGTAGGAAAATCCACGAAAGAATCAAGCTCGGACATCTGTCGAAGCTGTATGGCAAAGTATTGACTGAGAATGATTCTCGCCATAGCCTTACTGGATTCAGTACGAGTGGATATACCGGGCACCGGCGCTCAATGTCATCTCAACACCTTGGCTTCGATCACTACTAAAGGCAATGCGCTCTTCGTAGAAGTATGGGACACTGATGTGCGTACCTCATTCTCTTGGTTGAAGCTTTATTCCGGTAAATAACATGCTCAAATGCTGGCCGCGTACCCTGAAATCGTTCAGTCAACCAAGAACGTCGAGTCGGCGATTCACCGAGCCAACCTTCCTGGCATGTCACCTCAGAAGACGGGTGCCAACACGCTCAAGATCCCGGTATCCCGGTGAGTGATTATGTCCCCTTATATGACACCAAACCGTCATCCAAAATTCAGGAGGACGAGGTGTATTCTCCTTGCCGAGGCATTGGTTTGTACTAGCAGGGCAAACTTCCTTCGCGGTAAAGCTTGTCTTACTTGGTATCAATTATCGTTCGCAACGCTGACGACAGAGGTTGTTTATTCGTAATACTCGTAGACCCACGGCCGAACAAAGAGCAGAGATCCTCCGTCAAATCGCCTCAACGGTCGAAGCCGCCAAATCACAAATCCGAATGGCCCGAACAGAAGGGTTCAAGCATCTCGGAGGACGAAAATCAACCGGTACGGACGATATTCAGAAAATTGTGGATTCAAGTAGTAAAGATCTGGATGAGCAGTTAGCTCTTGCCAAGAAAGAGTTTGAAAAGGCCTAAGAAGGAGTTTATGGATCGATATAGGGGTGAAGGGAGGATTAGGGGAGAAGGCGCAACATGATTTGCACATTCCATGATATCGCATTGCATACAAGAATATCCTCATTAACCTCTGATCCACTATACCACGTCGTTCAGATTTGCTGACACAGATCGCGTTTATATGCATCGACTATCGATGACATCTATGCGGCAGTGCCACGCCAAAGCTCAAAGCTCAAACCTCAAACCTCAAACGCCAAACACACTGATAGTACCTTGTTGATCACTAGCGTCATCACACCAAAATGGGTGGAGCGCCCTCCTTTGACATCCTCTCCTCAATCATGTACACTTATGAGTTGTGATGCTCAAGAACGACGCCCTTTGAGCCTCCTCCATGACATCTTACTCATGCACACTCGTATGATGTCACTCGTACTCGTTCGTAGCTTGAAATTGCGTCACGCCGATCCGATCCAATCCAAAGACTGACAATTTGCGCCCAGCGCCCTTCCCTCTGCTCCAATGCGCCGAGAGGTCAGGTACTGGTGGTGGCGAGTCTGACCAACCTGGCGAGGTCTTGAGCAAGATATATAAGGGGCCTTGACTTGTTATCAACTGATGAGCTGACTGAACGTTCACAAGTCTACCAATCAACCAAGAACAAGCAAAGACCACATAATCCAGCATTTATCCAACACACTGCAATCACTACTACACCTTCGCAATAGCAAGCTACAACCACACACCACAACTACAACACCATGTTCGGCAGTAACAAGCACACCACTACTCGTACGACCCATACGACCCATCGCCAGAACCGTGTACGAGGTTTGAAGAGTGTAAGTTTACTCTCTACTGCATTGTCACTGAGGTCACTGAGTCACTGAGTCACTGAGTTACTGAGTTACTGAGAGAGTTCTGGGCTGATTGGTGCTCCGTTCATGTTATAGGCTATCAATAATCCTCGAACGACCCATGCTGGGAGGAACAACGCCCAGCATCAATTAACTTCCATGGGCGTTAGACCAACCCGGTAAGTCATCGATAGCGCAATGACATGCCCCAAAGCATGCGATTGAGTACTGAATGTGCGTTATATGCAGACCCAGCCTCGGTACGCGGCTTCGACGCATCTTCCACCTTCCAGGCAGATCTCACGGCAACCGATCTCACCACGGTACCTCTCGAAGCCACCGAAGGACCCATCACGCTCACACACCTTCGATCGCGCCTTCCACCACTACTCGTACTACCACTACCAAGACCACTCACCATGCGCCCACTGTAGCGTACTGATTGACGGGTCGAACTAGCCAATTGTAAACTAGCAAATCGACTGGTGGACGTTCTGCGTCAAGCAGATGAAATGTACCGCATGGGTCGAGTCGGAGGCAAACGATGGGAGCTGTATGATACAGGAAGGAATCAGTTTGTTTGTTCCTTCCCTTTCCCAATGTACTGTAGCGATTATGTCAACCAATGTATCACCGTTTCAGCTACGTGGCGCGCTATATATGTATATATACACGTTTCAATGCATCGAACAGTCTATGAACAAAACCCGAACCTATATTACATAGCCTTATCCCACCAATCAACCCACCTTCCCCCTCCTGTTCCGCCTTTACTAGCTTCCCCTCCGCCACCGCCATTCAAGCTGCCAATCCGCTGATTCCGTCGGCGCTCCACTTCATCCGCATCTACCTCTTCCTCTTCATCTTCGCTCCCGCTCCACTCATCGTTATCGGGCCTATCCCATCCTTCGAAATCGTCTCGCAGTCTATTCGTCCGCTCTTCGTCCGTCTCTGGCTGTATTACTTTCCCTCTGTTCATAGAGTCGAGCGGTACTTCATTAAGCTGAGAAGGGGTCCGAGAGCCCGATGTGCTTCCCAGAGCTATATCACCGGATATACGGTCTTGTTCTCGGTCGATTTGCGATGCAGTGACGTATCGATGGGACGCTGTGCCCATCAGCGGAGCTGTATCGTCCTCTTTCACAGGGTTACCGTGTGCATCGAGCTCGACGGTATTTGAGATGGATTTTTGGTATTTGTGGAATGAGTAGAGGGCGATACCTAGAATTGACCATCAAACAGACAATAAATCAGAATTCAGTTTTAGATATAAGAACTTTGTTCAAGGGTGCTCGAAGGGAAGTCACACAAACTCACCGCCTATCGTTATCACCACACCAACAATGTTGAGACTCGTGAGCTGATCGCCGAAGACCCATGCTGAGATGGATATCGTCGAGACTTCCTTGAAGATACCGGCGATCGAGAGTGGTACAACACCAGCTCGCTGGATGATACTGCAATGATCGCAAGATGATCAGATCGATTGTCCCTAGGGTCTTCACATGAATGACGCGAAAAAGGGAAGCTTCGACAGGCACGTTCTCACTCACAAATACTCGCTTGCAACCATTGCAAAAGCCAATGCGCCAGGAAATACGATAACGCCTATCGTCTTGACTGCCTGGAAGCCTTGGAAGAACTCGCTGCCGAAAATGGTGAACCAACCCTCCAGGCCCATACTCACGGGAGCAAGGGTGATCGCCATAAGAGGTGCCAGCCAGAAAATCGTCGCGAATGGATTGCTCAATCCCATACCCTTTTTATGCATGACAAGCTCTGTCAAAGCCCAACGTAGACCTCCTAGACCTGAAGCGACGAAGACCATGACGATACCTGGTATGGAGACGGCGGTGGTGTTGAAGACCATACAGAAGACACCGAATGAGATGAGGGAGATGACCGATATCAACCGGAGAGAGTATTTCTCAAGCTTGAAGGCGAAGGCGAAGAGCAGAACGAAGATGAGTGTGGATGATTTGCACATGGCTAAAAGTGCGGATGGAAGCGTGTCAGCTGATAAATTTCGCAGGTGCGCTCATTCAGTAACGAAGTCTTGAACGGACTGTATAGACTCAATGTGATTGTCTTTAAACTCAAGTTGGACAAGCCGATATCACCTCCGGTCGAAGCAGCAGTCGGCAGGATTCTGGTCCTATCAAATTCAAGTTTGGCTCACATCAGCTTGCTCCTTGTCTCGGTTTCTCAGTCGGCGATACGATACTGCATCAACTCAACTCACACATATTCCTTCCGCGTAGGCCTCTCCTTCGGTCTATACTGCTTTGCAAAAGCAATCCTAATGAAAGATGCCAGGAAAAACTGCACGACCATGTGACAAGCGGTAACGAACAGCGGGTAGCTAAAGCCGTAGTATTGCGGGGAAAACATCCACTTATTGTACAGTGAAAGAAGGGTTGCAAATGTGTACCTGCAGAGATCAACCACGCAAAGGTCAGCAAGTCAGACCTGGTGATTAATGATATTTACTTGAAAGCAGATAAAAAAACGATTTCTGAGTTGATACGGGGTATGAGCCAGACTGAAAGGTAGGAAAAAAGGTAGTCCGTACTCACCAGGACAGCACGAAAATACCAGTGATGACCACATTCTTCCACCAAAGCGCCTTCTTCATCTCCAAGCTCGCATGCCGATGTCTTTCATGACCCGGCTCAACACCGACAACGCCCATATCTCCCTCGCTCCGCCTGTCGTATTCTAGCCTGCCGTTCTCACGATCCACATCTTCACTGGACTTGTGTTCGCGTGTGGCCGTCCCGCCGGACAACAAAGGTTGTCTACGTAAGTCATTGAGCTCGTCTTCGTCTTCGTAAGCTGGTAGATCATCTCTGTCTCTATCCCCTTCCGAGGCCTTGGCGTTGGGTTTATAAGCTTGTCGCTCGGTCCCAAACGCTAGGATATCGTCTGATGCTGATGAATCGGTTGAAGAGCGAGGCTTGTGAGCGGAGTTTGAGTTGTGAGGTCCAGGAGACGGTGATAATCTGTGCGAGGAACTTGAAGGACCACCTGAGGGTTGCGAGTACGGCTCAACGCGAGGCGGAGATGATGACGCCATCGTGTCAGAAATGATGTGCAGCTTTGCGTTATGCCTTATGCCTTGCAGAAGGCTGACTTGGCTGAAGAGCGATTATGGGAACGTCCTTTGGTCCATCGGGAAGAGGAATGCGGTTGTCGTTCCACCACGCAATGTTGAGCTGGTGTCGTCTCGCAGTCGATCTATCACAGTGAAGCCCTATGCTAAGATGGACCAAAAGTTTGAGGAGCGTGAGAAGAAAGACGGACAGGGGTCAATAATGTGATAGATAAGGTAGGATAGATGCAATCTATGCTTTGTTGTCAACGCAGCCAAGCTACCTTCGCGTCAGTCAACGTACGTTGTCCTGGCAATTGAATTATTATCGCTTAAACCAGCCTAAACGCGAAGGAGATTTGATCCCGCTTCACCACTCTATCTTCTTTCCTGAAAACGTGTGTCTTTTCGGGCCTCGAAGAGTAAGCATTCGTTTCTTGGGTCTATAAGAGTTTATGCATATTATTCTGACTGTATCATCTAACCAGCAGTTGGAGAGGCGGCCACTCTCCCTCCTACATTATCACTAAGCATTGAGCCGTAGGCGCACAACGAAACGGTATTACAAGCTCTTTCCCCCCGCCATCCCTCCGCTCCTTCTCATCATCCGCCACAAACCTCTTTCGAGGCTATATTGCCCCCTTCTTCTCGATACGGACTATGTCTATGCAGTAGTCTCATGGTGAGATACTCGCTTTTCCTTGTTTTCGTACGCGGTGACACCCGCTCCATTGTCGTCCTCGTCGAATTGGTACAATGGTCTGTGTGCCTCTTTCGATCGGAGGACGTAGTGCTTGAAATGCCATTTGATATTGTAAAGTTGGTATTTCGCGTGAACTCCTGTCGGCACAGAGAATACTTGATCCAACTCCTCAAGTGTATACCCCTTGCTCTCTTTAGGCGTTGCGTACTTCAATTCAGCTGAGAACTTTCATGAAAGAAAAGAAGAAGGAAACTTACCAGGAAGGAAGAAGAGGATCATGACGAAAAGAGCTGCACACCAAGCGGCACTGGAAAGGGATTCAAGAGTCAGTTTTCGAACTCTCGGCGATCGCCGACGTGCGCGTGACAGTATTGGAAGTTGGGTCTTGGGTCAGAAGCTGAAAGTAAAGCGTGAGTGGTACCCACTACCAGCCGAAGGCTCCTTGAGGCTTGAAAGCTGTGAGCAACTTGGGGACTGCGGTAAGAGGTACAAATCAGCGGGTGCTCATTTTACGGTACTCGAAAGCGACTGTAGACTTACATGTGAACGCTACGATAAAGTTGAACCCCCACAGAACCGCCGTAGCGAGAGACATGCCGACTTCTCGATGGGACAGATCGTATACCTCAGCAGAGTAAGTGAAGGGGACTGCACAGAAAAATCAGCGCCACAAGGTCAGCCCTCGCTCCCAAGGCTACCCAGTCGCTTTAGCACTCACCTGGTCCTTCTCCGGAACTGTAAAAACAGTCATAAAGATAGATGAAAAGCGTGATGCAGCCGATCCTCGCTGTCCTCTCGGGGATATAGAATGACATTCCAGTGGCGAGAAGCAAGATGCTCATAATTGGGAAAGTAATGAGCAATAAAGGTCTTCGACCGAATTTGTCGATGGTCAGCATACCGGGGATAGCGAAGACTGTGTTGATCAATCCGAATCCGAATGAAGCGAGGAGAGCGGAGATTTCAGAGAAACCGGTAGAGGTGAAGATGGTAGCGGTGTAGTAGACGATAGCGTTGACTCCACAGAATTGTCTAAACGACCGGGCAACATACATCAGCACAATCCCCTACCATTTCTGGTTATGCATTGCCTAACCAGGAAAGAGGAGAATGGGGGGTGGTCACTTACTGTCCGAACATGACGATAGTGGAACCAATCATAGCTCGCCTGTTTCGAGGAATAGTGAAGATCTCCAAGAACAAGTTCCTTCCCGAGACAATCGCAGCCTCCTCCTCGAGCAATACGAAGATATAGTATAGATCCCTAGCGGCGAGAAGATCGTTCCCTCGAAGTCGGAGCATCGACGCATACGCTTTTTCGTATTTGCCCTTTGACATGAGCCATCGTGGTGATTCAGGCAGGAAGAAAACTGAATTAATATGACACGACCTCAGTCAGTTTACAAGTAATCTACTAGTACAGTCGCAAACTTGCGTTGGGCTGTACTGTATAACCGAAGATACAGTATAATCCGTACTCACCTTGAGCCATGACAAAGAGAGCGGGGATACCAGCAGAGGCAAGCATCAGTCGCCAGTTGAGACCGGTGATGTGAGGGTGGTCCGGGACATGGTAGAAGATCAAGTCGGCGCTAAAAGCCAAGTTAGCAGCTGCCATATGTCGTTTGGTTCGGATCGATACAAAAAAATAACCCTCACCAGTAACCCAGCATGATACCGAAAGCGGTCCACACTTGCCTGAAGACAACGACACCATATTATCAGTTTCACACTACTTTCTACGGCTTACGGAATACTTGGGCACGGGGCAAACTGTACCACTCACCATTGCATGACGAGCGAGCCTCGGATCCTAGCAGGCGTACATTCGGCAGCGAAGATCGGTACAGTAGCTGATTTGGGACCGATACCGAATCCGAGGAAGAAACGGGCGATGAAGAGGTGCCACCATGTGTTGGTGACTGCTGACCAGATACAGGTGAGGAAAGAGATCATGGCAGTGATGAAGATTGTGCCTCGTCTAGAGTAAAAGTACAAACATTCATCAGCTTTGATTGCTAGGCGACTTTTCGAGAGAAAGATCCTGCATCTCCCTATCG
This sequence comes from Kwoniella sp. CBS 6097, assembly GCA_036287355.1. Lineage (NCBI taxonomy): Eukaryota > Fungi > Basidiomycota > Tremellomycetes > Tremellales > Cryptococcaceae > Kwoniella > Kwoniella sp. CBS 6097. The sequence goes on from CP143077.1 coordinate 690,981, forward strand.
CTAATAACTAGGACTTGTGCGAGATACAGTAGGGAGCTTTGATAAGGATAGATAGCAGGGATCGACTAAAACTCACCGTCCAAACCATCTGTTAAGCGGCGCTGTCATCCAACAACCAATGATCGCGCAACACAGATACGGCGCACCATTGACCAAACCCTCAAGATACTCTGCATTATGAGCGTACTTTGGGTCCGGGTTCTTGGAGCTGATTCCGAATTGTTGAGGGAAGAAGAGCTGAGCTCCAGAGATGACCGACTCATCCATACCCTGTACCGCCGCGGCGACGGAACAGGCAATGACAAGGTTGTAAAGCACCCAAGGTTGTTTGTAAGGGTGGGAAACCTCATATCGCAGCTTCTCTTTATCGGACTCGTCCAGTTCCTTCATGTGTTCAAACGCATTAGGTCGTTTAGCGACCAAACCGCCCTTTCTGAATGCTTCTACGGGTAAGTTGTTGGCTGATGCGAATGCGGCGGCACCATCCATGACTTCCTCGTCTGTCAAATCGGCGAGAGGGTTGGCCAATCGAGCATTCTCATTCGAATTGAGATTAGGCTTGTGTGACCCCGATCCCTTTACACCGTGGGCGGGTGCTTCGGAACCGATGAAAGTACCCTCAGCCGAGGTTCGAGCTGTACCAGCTTGAGGTGGCGTAGTAGATTGTGATTGCGGACCAGCGGCAAGATCGACATGCTGCGCTACCGGCTTGCCTTCTGTCATAGCGGCCGTAAGGGGGTATGTGGATTGATGCCGGTACCCGTGGCCCTGGGCCGAACGAGTCAGCCTGCTAGGGTCGCTCATGGTGAGTGTGTGCCTCAGGTGTAAGAAAGTAATATGAGAAGTATGTCTATCCAATAGGTCTAAGAGTTATGTCGGCAACGGAGCAACGCTTGGTGAAGATAACAAAGAGGGGGGGAAGAGGGAGATCAGTCACCAAGCGGAAGAGATCGTGTTCTTCAGCCTTATATACACATCCCAAGCTCAAGGGTACCGTCAGGATTTTATTTGGCTTCTCCCTCGCCATGCCCTTTGCCGCTTTGTCCAACCCAGACTAGGTATCCTCGCATACAACCCAGTACATACGGGGAGAGCCTCCGATCCGGACTTTACTCAGCATCGTCATCATGAGTCAAATGAGTTCCATTGGTAAAATAACAATAACATAAAGATACAAATCCCTGACTCCCACACAAGCTTCAAGCTAGCGATAGCATCGTCGCCAGAGAGACCCGCATTGCTTTCTTGTTTCCCACCCTATTCCCCATCTGGATCCCCTTGTTACTCCCGACGCCCCAGCTCTCGAGGGGAGATACGCTTCTTGCCCCGTTAAGCAGTGTCGGGTTCCCCAGGGCACACTACTAGCCTCTTCGGTCCAGTCCTCGTCCTCGTACAAGACTTCCAGGAGTAGGCGGAAGAACTGCAAGTTAAGTCATTCCGTAGCTTTCCGAGAATGTGAGCACGCCCAATCACCAATCAACGTCGTCCCAAAAGCCAAACTCCAAAAGCCAAAAGAGGACATGCTTGAGCTCGTTTACAGTAAATATACAGGGACACAGGGACCAACAACGTCTGGCTCTTATGGCGAGTGCGAAGATTGGAAAAAAAACAGCAACAGAGTTGCCGCAAAAAGTTACTGCGAGGCGGCAAACGGCTGGATGACGTAGGCGGCGTTTTGGCTAAGCGACCCAGAATAGCTCACAAGCAGTCATCTTGTCCAAGCCGCTTAACGTTATTGTCAAGTAACACATGTGCTTAGCTTTAGCTTTAGCTTTTTCCTTTCGGAATTCGGTGTTGATACTCGGGCCAAGCAATTGATTCCACGTGAGGAGAGGTTATCTTGTCGCTTGCCGCTTAAAATACTGCTAATGCTAATGCTAATTCAAATCAACGGACGTTGCACCGGAATGACACCACAAGGGACCAACCACTTAAACGTTACTGTGCCAGGCGATTGGCACGCGCTGCCTGCCTGCTTAAGCTTGTTGACGGTGCCGCCGGCAGAGATCCGGTTGGCTTCCCGATCCATTCGTTTTTTTTTCTGTTCTCTTTTTTTTTTTTTTTACACTGACTGTTTGAGTACCTCGTGTGCCGTACCGGTATCGTTTGGGATAATTTTAGTCGACCGCAAGCGAGATCCATCGATTGCAGCTGCGACATCTCGTATGAAGCCCCCTTCGATCATTGTAGCACTCCACTCTTGTCAACCGCGTCTTCGACCTGCTGAATGAGAGTATGGAGCTCTGCTCTACATGTCATCCCGCGATACGAGGAACATCGTCGAGTTCCAGCGGCAGTGGTTAGTTCAGGTACTCGAATTACAGTCCAGTACTAGTACGCGGCGGGCTAAACAAGTGGTATTACCGTAGATCTTTGTCATACAGGTTACATACACCTGTAGTTTTACGAATCCCTCTTGAGCAGAAGAACAGGGTCCTTGATGTGCAACGGTCCTGACTGTCTCGTGCTAGATCTAACGGTTTATCGGCCCGAGTGGGTCTGAGAAAGAGTTTTGGAAATATGCAAACGAAGAGTCTGTATCTCGGTGCTCAATTGCACTGGAATTTTCTGGCCCAGCTTATTAATTCGCCTCGCAAGGCTACATAGATCGGATACTGGGTACAACATATCGTAGTACTGCTTCACGGCAACTCAAGATACGGAGATACATAATAGTCCACGATAACTTGGTATTCTCAAGTGGTCTCCTTCCCCTCTTCACCCATGAAAGCCCTCCACAGCTACACAAAATACAATCAGTCATCAGCTCAAGATCCGCATATGAACCTGACCAGGCACCAAAATGAAGCTCATCAAAGAGTTTCAAGCAATTCGTACCTTGAAAGAAGTAGCGATCTACAGTACTCACCTCCTTGCTCAATGCATCCCCAATCTTTCTCCTCCCCTCACCCTGGATCTTATCAGCGAAGAACGCGTCTTTCCCCCTCTTCCTCTTTTTCCCACCCGCCTTCTCGGCACTACCTTCTCCATCACCCGTACTAAAAGCCTGATCGTGCTCTTTCATGGATTCCCAAAGACCTCTTGGGGTCTCCCAAATATCTAAGATCGCAGAAACCCGCTCCGCACTCATCCCTTTCACACATAATAACATTCTCGCAAATTTCTCCCTGAGCGTCTGCGAGGCTGATTTATCGTTCAACTCTTGATAAGCCTGAAACGAGATCAAGTGGGTCTTATCGGGGTGTAAAGTTCTGAGGCTTGTTTGAAGTGGCGCATATGTTGATCTGGAGAGGTACTTTGTTGGAATTAAATGGATAGGTTTGCCCTCGTGAGAAGACTGTATCACCCTTGTCATGGTGGCCAAAAAATCGATGGTTTCGGATAGACGATGTGTTTCTTTCAGGAAGAATCGGTTGTGTACCTGGATCTGCGATTTGGCAGTCATGATTTGGAGCCCGTGGTACTCCATCCGCTCGGCCACTTGCCAATCTTCGACGATATAGTAGATGTTGTTGATACACGAGTTGGACAAACGGAACTGCGATCGTGAGATAAGACAGTGTGAGCGGGGCGACTATGTACTCAGACTCCTGTGACTTCGACTGTCTCCATGTGTATGGTCACACTCACACATTGCTCGTTGTACCGGCCATCCCTGATCGAGCTACACAGATCATCAAGCCTCTTCCTCTCCACCACATAATCCAGCACACATTCATCCTCTTCTCCGCCCAGATCGCCAACCATCCTCTTAGCGATCCAACACATGTCTCCTAGTCTTAGCGCACGGGTCTCAACCTTGATCCCCTTTGCTTCGAGAGTTTCGGCAATCTTATCACGATTTGAGCGGGATTCGACTTCTCTCGTGTCGACGATCAGCACAATCTCGTACGATCCAGGCGGATATATTATAGCTTTTGAAGGGTCGAAGTCCGGTATGTTGGATCTGGTGGTTGATGGAGGAGGACCGGCATCATCACCGTGATCATCGAACCGGGGAATTGGCGAAGGTACATGCGAAGATAAACGAGGCACCGGACGGGCTGGCTTTGACGTTGTTGATCCGATATCTAACCCAGCAGCAGAAACAGAACGATTCGCCATGGTCGAAGAGTGACCTGCTCTGCGCAAAGCTGCGTCAGCCGTTAAGACCGACATGGGCGATTTTGTCGATCCTGATTCGAGCGCGGATTTGGTACGAGCAAATGGAGATGACGGTAACGAAAGCGGCTGTAGATCGTCCATAGGAAACGGCGGCATCACGTTATCCGATTTGGAAGTCCGTACGTCCAGTGCCAGCGATCCGCCTTCATCGTTATCACTGACGCCGTCGTCGTCAAGGCGGGCGGCATTAGACGACCTCTTTCGCGTGTGACCGTTGGTTTCCATCCCATTGCACTTAGCTTCGGTTGTATCGTCAAACTTGCTACACGCCGGAGGAGCCTCCTCTTCCACTATGAACCCGTACAATGTAGCTTCACCTAACTTATCGCGCTTACACGCCTGAGAAGGGTCTTCGACCAGTCGAAGTTGAGCGGCAAATGGATGAGTATGCTGAGAAAGACGGAACTCGATCTTTCGCAAATTAATGAATTCGGCGGGGTCTAGTCGGATCATGGCGGAATTCAGGGAAGGTACTCGAGTGCCAGCAGAGTCTATACAACGAAGTATCGGTAATTATCTTCTCGTAATGACATTTGCTGGAGCGAAGGGAAATGCACATACCAATGTACCAGAATTGAAATCGTCCCGGTTTGCTCGCCCCCCCATTCCTCCGCGACGAAGGCTGCACAGAGGCCAAGGGCGCCTTGTCTGTAACGGCGTCCCCAATGATAGACGCGGAGGGCAGAGCGGTCAGCTGAGAGGCACTGGATGTGCCGATAGCCGGTGTGTCGAGAAAAGGCTGCTTGTCCATATGTGCGAATTCGGGGCGGAGATTCCGCATGGCGACTGCTACTTCGCTACAGAAACATAAAGCATCCTCCCGATTAGCTTTTCTGCCATAGATTACGATGGGTCGAAGATGTTTAGTGGTGGTCGTAGAATGCTGTTTCCACTTACTACCCTTCTTCTGTCAAGCAGTATTTGTGCGGATTACCCATCATGTACACATAACCCTTATTGACCAGCGTCTTCATCCCGCTCCACGCCGTGAAATAAGTTCCCTTCTCCGAGTGTTCGTACGAAGAGTCGCAGTACTCTTGCGCGCCTCGTATCACCTCTGTTTTAGTCAGGAACACCTGAGTATTGACCTCTGGTTGATCGATAGCGAGGACAAGGGACATGAGAATACCGTATGATCCTGATCCTTGAGCGGGGATGTATGTCTTTGGCTTGGATGGTTTACGGGCCTTCTTTGGTTTTGTTGCGAGTGAAGATTCGGATGGACTGAATTCTTCGTCGTCTGAGTCGGATGCTCGAGCTTTACCTTTGTTCTTTGACCCTGAACCCCAAGATCTTCATCAGCTCCCGAAGAAACAGATGACCAAAAACACGCGAAAGCAGATCTACAAATCATTAAACTCACTGACAGGCGAATCCTCTTCCAGGCCATTTTCCTCAGCCCAAGCTTTCCATTTCTTCTCCAATATCGCTACCGTCTTTTCCCCTATATGCTGAAGCACCACCAGCTCTCTCGGTCGATTGTATGTCACCGGACAATTCTGGAGAGATCGACATGCTTTCGCATAGCCTTCACCTGATTTGAGATTCTTCTCACGTGCCGTATCACGTAGTTCTATACGCGCAAGATCAAGCAACCTGTCAGGCATTTTGCTGCATGTCACGCAGTCCATAATTGTGGACATGGATTGACGATCTTACCCTCCATCCACTTTAGGAACATTGGATTCCCGCATGGCGGCTTATGCTTGGGCGGCATGGGCAGGGCGAAAGAGGGCTACAAGTGTGAAGCCCTCGATTCATCAACGACTCGAAGCTGCCAAGAGTTCACGGGCAACGTGCCTTTTCAGCCCGATAGTGTGGTGGGATCGACGGTTGGTAATAGCAAGATCAGCTGGGGTCGGAAACTGAAAATCAAAAGAACAACAAAAAAGGGTGCGATCTGAAAATCAGTCTGGTTCAGTTGACGCGTAGCGTCTCTATACGAGTACTCTAGAGTCTACTCGTAATGTTGAGGATGGTATTAGCATGTATGGTGGGTGGCGAAACAAACTGTTGACGTCATCACTTCTTCAATCGCGCTGCGCTGCGCCTAGTTCCGATATCAAAAGATACTCAAAGAGCACGGTGAGAAAGTGATCTACTGCCCGGAGGAAATGGCTTATTCCTTCACCTATCCATCTCCCCCGTGCTTTATGAAAAAAATCCCTACCATCGTCAGGCCAAGTTTAGGAAAGCAATCATAGCAAGCTGAACATCATGAGATCGACCGCCATTCGACTTGCTAGCGCTTCCGCGCCTCTGCCATTATCAGTTCAACAAGCTTCGATCCAGCTGATACCACCTATTCCGTGAGTGACAGATTCGATGAGTTGCCACCCAAGCTTTGAGCTAGTAGGCTGACATCAAGCCCTGCTATCTGTTTTACCACAATGTAAACAGCCTATACCGACGCCTTCTTCGAGCTCATAGATACTTGCCAGCTGAAATGCGATTCATGGGCGATTCATACATCAAGTCGGAATTTAGATTGACTCGATCGACAGATAACCCTCTACACATAGTAGCGTTCTTGGGTCAATGGAAATTGTATCTCGACGATATTGAAAATAGCATACAGGGAGGTAATGCAGGTGAGATAGGGACGAAGAAGTGGAGAGGGAGGAAATTGGATAGTGAGGCGTTTGAAAAGATGAGCAAGGAGCAAGTCGGTCAGCTTTACGAATTGATGCATGCTACGAGGGATGTGTGGAAATCGTGAGTAGAGTGCATCGCTCTGTCTCCATCTAGCTGCCATCATATACGAATCCTACGTAGGGTGGGTGGAGGAGCGAGTAAAGGTGTATAGGTGCAACCTCAACGAGGGGATGAGCGATTCAGCTAACGTCCGCAATCGCTTTCGCTCCCCGCCGGATTTCAGACCAGAACAGCTGGAAAAAGAAGCCGCCGAAGCTGGAACGACTGGGACCGGCAACACTTCATGATTGGGATTATGACACCACTCAACGCGACATATATAGCATATAGCATAAACAAGGATGTATCTCAATAGACTAGCCATCATCGAGTCAAAGTTGATTGACTATTTGTGTGCGTCTGATAAAATCGGCGTGATCCGTTGTTTTCCAGAGAGAACCGAAAATCACCTCCTGTTTCCACGATAAATAGCTCAGGCGCATGTGGATGATCATACCGTTCGTCATTCCGTCCATCCGTCCCGATATACTGTACTTGTGAAGTAGCGCTCTACAGTTTCTACGTATTATATTTAGGTGTCGCCAACCGATTGTTCTCCCTCTTTCGCTACATGTCGTTTTCCTGACGTCCCGATTCCCGTATTGACAATCAACTAAAAAGTAACTTGACTAGGCTGAGCGCTCTTCGGCGGCTCTCTATCTCTATCTCTCATATATCCAAGTGGAGTCCCACCACCACCACCACCTTGAGATCCTTGATCACCTCTTCTCATATGCCCTTGTCCGTACTCATCCACATTTCCGTTCCCAATCCGTACTCCAGCCCCAGTCCCAGGTCCAGGTCCAGGTCCATTGGCAGGTGTCATAGGTTGAAAAGGAGGTTGCGGTACAGCGTTTGCTGACCTACTTCTACCCAAAGCCATCTGTCTGCTGGGCAATTGTAATCCCCTCAAACCCTCTTTTTGAACCCCGCCTCCTCCTCCGCCGCCACTTCCTCCTAAGATACCATCCCAGCCACCGCTTGATCCGCCGCCTTTCATATGATGAGCGTTCCATCCTGCCGAATGAGGCTGTTGCATCTGTCCTAGTCCGTGTCCGTGCGGTAGACCCAAATCTTCTTGCGATCGAATTCCCGTCGCAGAATACATTGGCGACATCGGTCTACCGCTCCCATTGGCATTTAAGCCAATCATCCCAGCCGAGACGGGTGCAGCGGGTATGGGAGCTGGGGTGGCATTACCTGGCCGTAGAGAGCTGACTTGGATCAAGATTGCGCATTCTCTCGTAGCTTGAGTCAAACGCGAACAAGCCTGTCTGACGTGCGTAGGGAAATTATGCGTCGCAGAAATGATCTTCACTAACCCCGAAACCTGGACGACGGTCTTGATGAATGCCTGAGCATCGTCGGGCAACGTCGTCGTAGGATATGTCATGGGATTCGCTCTGAAACCCATGAGGGATTCACGCAAGGCAGCAGTGATTTGTTCGGCGACAGATAAGAGGTGGAGCAAGTCTGTATGATGTTTCGCCGAGATCGTACTTGGTCGTCTACTTGCGTTGTTCTCTGACATTCCTGAAGGAGGGGTGAAATGGTTCGAAGTGGTAGATGATTGCGAGGCAGACTTGTGATGGTGAGTCTGGTTGGAATCTGAGAAAGGGGGCGTGGACGCTCCGACGTCTTCGGCAAGTTTGAGCCAACATGTGAAAGCGATATCAGTAGCTGTTTCAATCACGTCCAGCAGATCTTCGTCGAATACGCTTGCAGAAGCTGGCGTGGGAGGTCGGACATCGACTGAAAGTTTTCGACCTGGTCCACCATGATTAGCAGCGATAGGGAGTCCCGTCGTCATGGACAGCGCATGGCTCGAACCTGAAGATGATGACGGACGATGTCCTTCTCGAGAACGTTGAGAAGTAGTCGGGACCATAGCGATCGGCTGAGCGTGATACGATGAAAATTCAGGGGGCGTGCCGGGTACCGTCGACGGCGTGCCATTGGGGGAGATTGTATTGATAGGGAATGCAGGAGGCGCGGGTGTGAATGACGATTCTTCTTCTTCCTCCTCTTCATCTCGTCCTTCGTCATCTTCCGTTTCCTCTGTCTGATCCAATGAGATATTCGCCGATTCAGACGGCTTATGACGAAGATACGATGCCGAATTTATGTTTTCTTGCTGTGCCAGCTCGACTGATCTCGGTCCACCAGGTGAACCCATGAGCATGCCCCGCTCGACGTCTTGAGATGAGAACGATCCGGCCTGCCGTCTTGATCGGCCCATCGTCCGCATGCTGGTGACTGTGCCGTCAGTGTTGACGGGCAATGGGGCGGGCGATTGGTCGACCTGTGCAGCCAAGGGAGAATTGCCTACTGTGGATCGAGAGATTGAAGCTGGTGATTGTGATTCTCGACGCTCGATAATTGGTGAGATCGGCGTCCGGCCAGTCAAAGAGCCGGTCGGGACCATCTTCTGACCTCCCAGTGAACGCAATAGGGCACTGCTGGTATCTACAGCGAGAAGGGGTCGAATCTCTTGAATCAGAGGCGCCATGCTCTGCCATGCACAAACTACTTCGGCCATCGACGCATATATCATCGTCAACAGTGTCCGAGTATATCGTACGTCGTTGGCTTTCAAGGCGGGGATCTGCATCCTCAACACGGCGACGACTTTGGCAAAGACCGCCACGCTTTCCTTGGCAGCGTCGATGACAGATCGAATCGCATGTACTGGCGGGGTATTTCGTCTCGACATCGAATCGAATCGATCGAGCGCATTGATGAGCGTGTTCATGTAATTGCCCGCGGGCTCCATGACTCTGGATAAGACGCTGGCAATCTTCTCGTTGACTGCGAATACGAGATATTGCCGCAAAGCCGAGTGGAGTTGCGAAAGAGCGTACAGTATCCCTCGAATCGCGTCGACGAATTTGAGCAGAGCAGGAGGTATCGCTTTGGAGATGGTCGAGATTGGTAATGTACTCAATCGACGGAAATAAGAGTTCCTAGATTCGTCCAGCTGAGGTCCTTCTTGACTGTTCCTCTTCTCCAACAACTCTGCACTGGCATCGCCAGAAACACGTCTGAGCATGTCCGCCGAGCCTTTCCTGCTCATGATCCGATTTCTCTCTTGCCTCGACATTGTCGGCCCTGTTGGTGATCTGATCATATCGCCATTCCAGCCCGCCTTTCCTGGCAATTGGAACTTGGCTACCCCAGGTGCGGCAATACCGAGACCTAACGGACGGGACTCTTCGATTGGCTGTCCATCATTTCGACGATCTTGAATGATTTGCGCATGACTCTGCCTCAGGTCAGGTAGTGACTTCTTCACGGTAAGACTCCCACTCAGGCGCTGAGTGGCGGTATAGCTTGCGCCACGGGCATGACCCTGAGCGGCAGCGGGAATAATGGGCGGTTGAGGGAGATCGTTTGATCTTGTGCGAGAGTGAGTGGATGATTCGGTCGTGGCGGAAGGAGGCGATGTGAATGATGATGTAGAAGCCTCGCGGGTGTGTTGCCAGCGGGATCGGGACTGGCTTGGCGTATACCCATTTGGTGGGGAGATGGTGCTTGACAAAGCCTCATCTGAGAATGTTGCTGACCGTCCCTTTTGGTGTGGAGGGAGGTATCTGACTGGAGTCCGGGGAGGTGCAGGTTTGGATCCAGCAGGCGGTTCAGATTCGTCTTGGCTTGGCGGCAGGGGGGGAGCAGCCCGTTTGATCGTTTCTTGCGAAGATGGAGCCACCATCGGCGAGTCGATCTGTGACTGGAAAGATGCCGCGCTGGCCGATGTTGTATTTGACGCGGCACTGAGAGGCAGCTCATCGCTACATATTCGGGGTGCCATTCAATCAGCTTCTTATTCGCCTTGTGGGGATGTCATGAATGGATGCTCACTCAGACATCCGATTTGATTCTTCAGCCTGCAGAATCAACTTGTCCGACTCGGTAGCACGCTGTCTCATCCAGCTCTTCATATTCTCGATCCAAGGTCTAAGATCTTCGTCTTTCTTCGACCGACTGCTCGTCAATGATCCGTGGTCACTTAGTTTCGATCTTGGAGGTGCATCGCTAGCGCACAACGGACCAAGAACTTCTTTGGGCTGTCACGGAAAGACAATTACTCAGCATGCCAAAGGGTTGAGGGGCAGGGAGGTCACACGTATCATACCGCCACTTACCGGCCATTCGATGGGATTCTGGTCCACCTTGAACACCTTCAATGAAGTGAAATCCACTAAATATCCAGGCAATGTGTAGATTTTGTTGTTGGTCAAAGATAACACTTTAAGATGGGTCAACCTTCCGGGCTCTTCGGGGAACGACGTTATTCTATTCTTCGACAAATCCAGGATTTCCAGTGCTGCCATGTCCGTGAGCTAAGGTACGATCCATCATTTGCTTGTCAGCCTAAATCATTACACAAGGAGAACAAGATGAAATGTACGTGGATTTTCAGAAACTGATACTTACAGCGCGCGGGAGTTGGGTCAGATAGTTTCCTTTCAAGTTGAGGTACCGTAATCTGCTCAGACGGCCGAAGGAGTCCACTATCGAGCCGTCTCTCAACGAATTGTACGATAACGCCAGTCTACGACGATGCAGCAAACGAGCGAGCTCAATCAGCTGTCATCCTTGGTCCTGAGAACTGATTTCGTAGCTGAGACGATCTTCAGTCGCACTCACCTCCAAACACCTTTCTTGCCCTTCCCAACGCCAGTCCGAAACATCTCAACAGCCTCATCGTTAATCTTCCTTATATCCTGCCTACTTAAATCAAGCGTATCACCCTCATCACTCGATCCTCCCAACGCTTCACTGATCCGCTTCAGCGTAGTTTCTCCGGGATTTACATCTTCTCTTTCTCGACTTTTACCACTTCGGCTACCACTCGCGCTGGCACTGATACCGCTGCCGCTACCACTGCCGCTGGATTGGGATTGGCCTGGACGTTGTATACGACGGAGGAGAGGATTGACAGGGGCTGAGAGGAGGGTCGATGGTCCGGGTGAGACCGGTCCGCTCGGCATAGGTGCTGGCGCTGGCGCTGGCGCTGGCGCTGGCGCTGGTCCCAATGCTCTACCTGGACTTGTGTCGTGATCAGATAGTCCTCGTAGTCCTCTAACAGCAGCTGCTACATCGTTCCTCTCATTCTCATTTGAAGGCCCGGCAGATCCAGGAGATGACGGTGAGAAGTGAATCGAACCGTTCTGATCGAATGGCTGAACCCCACCGGCTCGACCATTATCATCGCCACTACCTCCGCTTGATGGCCCACTTCCATCTCCTGCATATCCTCCAGAGCCGGAACCACTTTGTAAGTTCGGATTTGATAACGACGAGCCTAGCGATCTCGAAGCGTTGTGCATTCCCACATTCGTGTTTATGGGGCTCAGCGAGGAAGGAGATGGTCTGGACGAAAGAGCCGAATTGGACCTGAAGCGCGAAGCTGCCGTTGCAGAAGCAGAGGTCGTTGGACTTGAGTCGGTATTTATACGAAGATTATTGAGGTTGTTGGGGTATGAATTCGATGATGGTGAATATGGAGCTGGACCAACTCTCGATGATGGAGGTTGTGTCTTTGAGCGAGTTTGTGATTGAGATTGAGCGTGCACTTGGGTTTGAGATTTGTGGTATTGGGATTGTGATTGGGCGAAATTGAAGTTTGGGTTGAAATGCGAGGTGGGCGTTATAGTCGAGGTCGTTGATGATGACGAGGTTATAGAGGATGAAGAGGGCGGTATTGAGGGGGATACACCCCTACTTGGGAGGGGTAGCGACATAGCAATGTGAAGGGCGATGGCAATGAACTGACCTGGCCCGATATGGACATGCGGAAATCCGTTCGTGGTCGTGGTCGTGGTCGTGGTGATACAGATCGGCAAAGTAAAAACGCAAAAAACGAGCAGATTGAAATGGCAGACAAATGGTGTTCACCTACGCGTCAAGCGCAGGTGACGGATATGGATGTGATTGATCGATTGGCGATGGGACGGGGGCGGAGGAATCAATCCATGAATGTGACTTTCTTTGGTGTGTCAGCTCCTCAAAGCCCTTCCACATCAGTGAGCGATAGCAGAGGAAACGATCACGATCATTGCGATGGGGGGCGGTGTGACGTCGGTACGAAGGTGATCAGATGACAAGATGCTTCGGCGGGAGGTGTGACTTGCAGACTGTTGGACGAGCGGGCGGGCGTCAAAGGAGGAGGGAGTGGTGATGCGTAAGGTCGCGCGATACGTTGATGTGTGATCGATATCTCGAACGAGGTCTGTAGCTATTGCGATGCTTGATCGAATTTCTCTGATATCTATTCCGTCCGATCCTTAACCATATAGCAAGTGAAAAGCGGCGATTAGCTAGCTACTCGTCGTGTTTGATGAGTTGTGTCGTGAATATCCTTTATTGACTTTGTTTCGATGCAATCTGATCGGCCAGTACTGGTAAGAATTTGAAGCTGGATATCTTTCTTGTCTATTGACTATTGATAGAGGTGCTGCTGCTGCTGCTGCTGTTGCTGCTGCTGATGATGATGATGATTGTCGAGTAATTGTTGTAATGTGCGCTTTGTATGCAAATACAACAAAGTTGGTACTAAGATGTTTCATAGGACGAACGCTATATTACTCTAGGTAAACGCTGAAGCTTGGTGCTCGTCTCGTTCAAAAGCAAAGAACGACAGTCGACAGTCGACAGTCACACGCGTAGTACGAGTAAGGTGCATGCCCTCACGCGGGGCGTAGGGGATTATTACGGCAGGCAACCCACCCCTACCTACATCACCGTGCCGTCTTTCTGGCAGGTACAGTAGCGTTCAGTGTCATGTCGATCTTTTCCTCATCATCTCTTCCATTCGGCTTGAATGCATGCATATCATGTCATGAGAATACAATGGTATGCCATCCTACTCACTTGAGCTTGTAAAGTAATGCTGATATAGTATGCATGGATCGCATGTCTCCATTGAGTGCTGCCTCAGTGGCAGGGCAGAGCCGAGCCTAGAAAGGGTTATCAAACCCAACCACGAGCGCTCTGGCGAGATTTCTAGCTAATGCCAATCGAACCTCATCAATCTTCTTCCGCGCATCTTCCGTTGTCGTCATGGACACCTTCTTATTCCCACTTCCATTCCCATTACTTTTGATAGCACCTGATGCTGATTGTTGCTGTTGCTGCGGTTGTGATCTACCAAGATACTGGATCAGTTGGGACAGATAGTCCAATGGCGCGAAAGAAGCATTTGATTTGACTTCTTCTAATATTCGCATCAGTTCGAATGTCTCATTTGACGAGAAGAGGATCTCCGAGTCTACAGATTTCAATCGTCCCATACCGAGCATGGTATTTCCGTCAGCTATATTCACGACACTAAGACATGCGCATATTGCATTGGCCAGCACCCGCCAGGGCGTCACACTCACCCTCCAACAACGTTATACTTTCCACAAGCAAGACTGCCCAGAACCCAACAGGTGCGATACCAGAAGTCAAGAGTCCCACCAACTTGGCCGCGGCTCTGTCCCTAGCCCCCTGTGTGAGGAAGAGCAAGTAATCCCTGAACTCTGATAAAAACGTCAGGCGAGAAGCGAAGATGCTTAGTGCCGATGAAGAGGGGATATCGGTAGATGGGTCTGGGATTATTTGTTGCAGTTCGGCGAGAGCGGTTGGTGCTTCGGACAGAAGGGTCGGCGGGAGAGAATCTACTAGACGGAGGAACTCTTCGTCGCCTAATGAACAGAGGAAAGAGGCCGTGTCAGCTCGGAGACGCTCTCAATGCACTACAGCGACGCGTCCCCTTCTTCACCCGTGTCCGCCAGTTGCAGACACTGGACAATATCACAGATGAGCCCTCACTCACCATCGATAATATAAGCCTCCAAGATATTCTCGGCGATCCTCGATAAGGCCCATCCATCACCAGCCATCATCGACATACTAGCCGCCATCCCGTATTCCCCCTTCCTGATCAACCTCCCCGCTAAAATCTGACTGATCATCTTGAACTCCTCATCCAATCTATACTCCCCACAAGCAGCTCGAACTTCATCTAACAATTTGACAGATTCTTCAATCTCCTTGCCTGCTCCCTCTCCCGAGCCTTCTACGTCCATACCCTCGTCAACAGCACCGGCTGATTCGGGTTTTTCATTCTTGCCTTTGGCGTCTCGATCTCGATCGAGGTTAATGGCGATACGCATGATATGCGGCCCGAGACGATTCCGTCCTTCCTGTCCGGCCGAGTTCAGATAGTCACACACCACTCGCCAAAATGCCGAATGTTTAGGGTTGTTCTGCAGGATCTCGGTGTACTCAAGTAAGAAGTAATCGCGTAAAGGAATTTCGAATCGCTGTTCGTCGTCTGGGATCAATTCGAGCTTGTCCAGTAAATCACCCAGATGCGCAGCAAGCCAGATATCGAGGTCATAGCAGCCCATGAGTGCCTAGATTGTGTGTACACAGTCAGCTAAGCGAACCAGGTTCTTTCCTAAGGTAGCTAACCTTGATAATGTCCGCCGAGCAAAGGGCAGATTGGATAACGTCCTCTGACAGTGTCGAGTCGACCGGAATTTTGTCCACGATGATGGACATAACCTCCCTACAAGTGAAGACACGATGAGTTGATGGACCGAATGCGGCATGCCAGACTGGCGGTAGCGGACCAACTCACGGAAGATGATCTCGCCTCATATCGACATCAACCAGTACACCCCAAGCGCCTAAGGCTTCTCGCCAGTCGGCAGCTTCTTCCAGCACACGTCCAGGTTTACCTTCCATCAGCTCCACCACTGTCCTGAAATCGCTCTCCCAGCTAGCCCATTTAGAATCTTCAAACCATTTCCCCCTCGATCGTCCACCTGTGAAATTGGCCAATTCGGCCCTGAATCTGGCTAACCAAACTTTATGAGCTTGTAAGAACTCCAAGTCGACTCGCCATCTCTCTTCGGACGATCGAGGGAATACAGACAAGTGTTGAGCTAGAAGAGCCGCTAGTTTCGAGATGGGTGCATAGGTGTGATTGGATAATGAGCGGAGGAATGAAGCTGCTGGTAGGTGGAAACCTCGGAGGATGCATCGGCTGATATACGGCCAGAAGGAAGGATGGTCCCATGGGTTTTTGGTGGACATGATCTCGTTGCCTTGAGAGTTGTCCGGAGCTATTATGAGTGGTTATATCAGCGTTGTTCAAGTTGTACGCTTCGCTTGAACCAGCAACTCCAATACTCACCTGGATCCACATCATTTACCCAATCTAACAGTTCTTCGCCAACGAGTCCCTCTCCTTTCCCATCAACAGGCAAATAGAGCACTTCAACAAGGTTCAGAATATTGTATGACGTGGTGAATTGCGCCTTGAGGTCCGGCTACATGCAAACAGTCATCAGCATCCACTGCTACCATCCCAGCTGCTATTTGGCTTTTTCAAACTTACCTCTACATCGACACTGCCTCGTAACTCTCCTAATTGATCTAGATATAGATCCGCCAACCGCCTCATATGCATGGCCGTCTCCGCATCGGGTGGACCTAGCAGACCTGCCGCTCCAACCAGGTTCCCTCGCTTATCCCACGCTCCTGCCATTTTCTCGTTTGATATCAAGGGCAGTCGACGTGTGTATGATTCTGCTACGATCTGCTGTAACGACGTGAAGAGTAGGTGAGATTCGGTGTAGAGCTGTATCAGTGGATCAGGGAGAGAGTTGAGCGAGGCGACGAATATCGTTCGGTCTGATAGGGTCATTTCTGTTGATTCAGTGAGTGTTGGCGCTTCGTTTGGATTCTTAAAAGGCTAGATGACAGAGAAGATGGAATCGTTAGCTATGTATTCGAGAACGTCGAAAGCGGCGTAGCTTACTTTCTTAGTCACCCATGACGATATTTCACCGCCAACAGGCGATACGGCAGCTCCTAACGTCCTTCCAGAAACTTTCCACTTCTTCCTCTCTCCATTACCACGAGAATACGCAGCAGGCTGCAAATAACAAATCTCTACATCCTCTTCCTCCTCCCCGTTTTTCCTTGAGACCTCGCCGTCAAGTCCATCTTCGCCCATCGCATCATTCGCTCGGGAGAAGGCAGTCAGACCGCTTATGGATTTGGGAGGAGCTGTACTTGAAGAGGATGCGCCGAAGGCGAATGTCGATGGACCGGAAGAAGGTTGGTTGGAGGAGGAGAAGGAGAAAGGTGAACCCGCTGTGGGTGCTCCCGATGAGAACGAGAAGCCTGTGGGAGCCGGTGCCATTTTCCTTCGCGCCCAACTTGGCGTGTCTCTTCTTTTGGGGGATGAGAGCTTAGGCTGACGATGGTGTTGCTTACTGATTTTACCAAAGTCAAGGGTGTGCGAAGCAGACGATGTTGATGTCTGTCTGATTGTCTGCTTGGATTCACGTCAGAGGAATTGGTTGACTTTGTGAGTATGATCATGGTCATGGTCATGGCGAGTGTGGCACCTCACAGTGTCAGTCTCGGTTGCGGATGGTTTCTTTGTTATTGATGAAGCCCACTTAGTGGTAATCTCCGTTTCCCATTTCCCAGGTGGATTTCAGGGTTGATGGTGGTATATGATGCGGTAGGTGCGGTCCGGAATGCATGCATCACAGTATCATGACTTCCGTCACCGTTCCCCTTCCCTTCCCCATAGTCCCATATCATCCACCAACATACCACATACCTTACCCGCTTTTTACCTAGGCTTTAACAACAAAAGTCAGCTTGCAACTCCTACCTCCGTTTCTCCTTTCTTCTTCTCACATAAACCTCCTTCTCGGTTCTTACATATATATACCTTGACCACCTTCTCATCTCTTATATATATTACCCACAAACACCAATCAAAATGGACGGAAAGTCAGCTACCCGTGAGTGATTTCCGAGTTCCTCCGCTGCACCAGCCTGGACATATAGCCTGTTTGTTTACAGAGATCTAACCTGCGTTTCCCCCCTGTTCATTCACAAACAGAATATGCCGCCTGGAAGAAGCTCCAGTCCCTCCACTCTTCAAAGGGCTCCAAGCTCGTCCTCAAGGAGCTCTTTGAGTCTGACCCCAAGCGATTCTCCACCTTGTCCGCTTCGTTCAACTCTTCTTCTCCCGATGTATCCCTTCTCCTCGACTACTCCAAGAACTTGATCGACTCCGAGGTTCTTTCTACTCTCTTTGACCTCGCTCGAGAGGCTAAGGTAGAGACCTTCCGAGATGAGATGTTTGCCGGAAAGCACATCAACACCTCTGAAGACCGAGCCGTCCTTCACGTCGCTCTTCGAAACCCCCCTGCTGACAAGGGAGGCTTCAAGATTTCTGAGGCTGGTGTTGATGAAGTCCACGGCGTTCTTGACCATATCAAGGAGTTCTCAAACTCGGTTCGATCGGGCGAGTGGAAGGGATACACCGGAAAGAGTATCGACACCGTCGTTAACATCGGTATCGGTGGTTCCGACCTTGGTCCTGTCATGGCTTGTGAGGCTCTCAAGCACTACAGCAAGCGAGACCTCAAGATGCACTTTGTCTCCAACATTGACGGTACCGACCTCGCCGAGGTATTGAAGCTCTGTGACCGGGAGACCACTCTCTTCATCGTCGCTTCCAAGACCTTCACCACCCAGGAGACCATCACCAACGCCGAGAGCGCAAAGTCTTGGTTCCTCGAGTCTGCCAAGGACGTGAGTCAGCTATCTAGTGCACGCAATCTTTGGTTCGAGTCATAATCAGCTGACGTCTGGTGCCTTGTCTGTTCACAGAAAGCTCACGTCGCCAAGCACTTCGTCGCCCTCTCCACCAACACCAAGGGTGTCACCGAATTCGGTATCTCCGAGTCTAACATGTTCGCTTTCTGGGACTGGGTCGGTGGTCGATACTCGCTCTGGTCCGCCATTGGTCTCTCTATCGCCCTTTCTATCGGCTTTGAGAACTTCCAGGAGCTTTTGAACGGTGCTCACGCCATGGACAAGCACTTCAAGGAGACCAAGCTTGAGGAGAACTTGCCCGTCATCTTGGCTTTGGTCGGTATCTGGTACAACGACTTCTACGGTGAGTGCCGATCGTCCTTCTTCCCTTGCATCTTTTGCTTTCGGCCTGCAAGTGAGGATCGTGCTGATATGATAATCTTGACTGCAGGCGCCCAGACCCAGGCTCTCCTTCCTTACGACCAGTACCTTAAGAAATTCGCCGATTACTTCCAGCAGGGTGACATGGAGTCTAACGGTAAGAGCGTGACCAAGGACGGCTCTCGAGTAGACTACGAGACTGGAGTGAGTCAACTTCTGCATCATCATCGAAAGCAATGAAAGCAAGCTGATCTTTGAATTTTGTATAGCCTATCATCTGGGGACAGAGCGGTACCAATGGTCAACATGCCTTCTACCAGCTCATCCACCAGGGAACCAAGCTCATCCCTTGGTGAGTCAGCTCATCGTCACGAGATACTCGTTCTAATCAAGCTGACAAATACATCAATAGTGACTTCCTTGCCCCCGTTGAGACCCTCAACCCCATCTCTGGCGGCAAGCACCACGAGATCTTGCTCTCCAACTTCTTCGCCCAGCCTGAGTGAGTGCAGCTCTTACTGACTTGTGCCGTTACATACGAATCTTGCTCGAAGCTCAGCCGAATAGGGAACTGTGGCTGATCTATCCATCATGTTGGGAACTACAGAGCCCTTGCCTTTGGTAAGACCGAGCAGCAAGTCGTTGCCGAGCTCGGTGCCGAGGGATCCAAGAACGCCGCCTTGGTCAAGTCCAAGATCTTTGAGGGCAACAAGCCCACCAACTCGATCATGTTCCAGAAGCTTACGCCCGGTACCCTCGGTGCCCTCGTCGCGCTGTACGAGCACAAGATTCACGTACAGGGTGCTATTTGGGGCATCAACTCTTACGACCAGATGGGTGTCGAGCTTGGCAAGGTGGGTTTTTGAGTCAGCGTTGCTTATCCAGCAAAAACCCTCGGAACCTCTCGATAGTTCATATAAGGTGCACGACTGACTTGGGCGGTGTCTTCTTTTCTTTGCTGGAATGAACAGGTCCTCGCTAAGAACATCCTCAAGCAGCTTGGCTCGGAGAAGGATGTACAAGGCCACGACTCTTCCGTGAGTACCCAGATGCCCAATCATCCCCCCCATCCGCGCAGTAGGCGGACCGTCGCCGTCGGGTACACTTCCAGTTGGCTGAAAGTAGGTTTTGTCGCTGATCATTTGTGATTTTTGCATTTGATGTACAGACCACCGGCTTGATCCACTTCTACCAGAAGAACCGAAAGTAAGCGATGGGCTGAACGGAATGGTGAAGATTAGAAGCAGCATCGGCAAATGAAAGAGTGGATTTTGTTGTTGAAGTGGAAGTGTGGTATTTGGTGTCTTTATGCTTTGTTAAGTGGAATTCTGAAAAGTCGAGCCGGACAAGATTTGAATTATTTCAAGTGAAATGGAAAATTTCTGTTCAAGGAACATGGTATTCCTCTGGCATATTCATACATGATGTTCCAATGCATGTCATGTACTGTATGTTTGATATCCGTATACTCGGTGCTATGTTCTATATCGGTCTCAACGGTTTTCAATGACATCAACAACGATATTAACAGCAGCAGTATCACCTCCTCGGATCGATCTCACACGGCTATATCTATTAATTATACTTTGTATACTGTACTCGTACTATCTAAAGTCTCTCTGATTCTCTACTTATCAGAAGAAACCCGGTGAAAAACGAAAAAAAAAATGGTATTATAGTAAAAATGTACTTTGGTTCGTCTGTTCACTTCTTCGGCGTCCCCCTTGTTTCACTTATAGATCGAGCAAAGTCCATGGATTTCCTCCCTTCGCTCTCCTCTACTTTACCGAAAACATCCCATGCAGCTGGCAGCTGGCCAGCTTTGCTTTGTGATTCTTCTTCTTCTCTCCCATTGGCTTTCGCTCCAAATGTGTTGTCTTCCGCATTCTCTGTTATGTCCGCGTTACCTACCTTGATTTTAGGTGTTCCAACAGTCCCCTGTTTAACGACGACCTTATCCTTCTCCCCGACATCAACATCAACATTCTGGCGCACAGGCACAGAAGACGATGCTGCCTCTACGCCATTACGAACGCCTCTCCCGCTCAAAGAGCTCAAAGCTCTCGGTCGTCGCTGAGCTCTACCGCCCGTCCCTCCCAGTGCATACGACCACGATCCCGTTCCGCTGTTGGGCGTACCGGGGACCTTACTGCTCGTATTCGTGTTAGGGTCGGTCACGAATGTCGAGAATGTAGCGCCTCTTGCTCGTGTTGGTCTTGTAACGGACGAGGATGAGACGGGCGCAGCTAGAGTCGGTATTCGAGGGGACGAGGATCCAGCACCGCCACCGCCGCCAGCACCAGCAGCTGCAGCCGTGGTTGTCGGGACGGCGAGCAAGCTGAATTCTCCACTTGGTAATGGTGCTGATCTCGGCGTACGAGGTACAGGTACAGACGAAACACTGTCGTTCCTCGTTCTCGTATTTGATCTAGGTAGTGAGAGGTTCATTAGAGATGGAGGAGCGGGTGATGAAGGAGGTACACCGTAAGCAGAGACGATGGGCATGGTTGAGCAGTTTGCGGTAAGTGGTGGTCTTGATCGATTTGATAGGGTTGATGAAGCTCTTGATCTGCCTCTTGGTCGAGTTCGCGATGGCGTCGTCGTGCTCGTGTTCGTGCCCGTGCCCGTGCCCAAGAACGAAGGTGCTCTGAGTGAACGGGAATCGGGGAATGGCGATCCAGGTAGCGGAGGTGATACTAGGTCCAATTCTGTTTCCCCTTCCGTTTCAGCCTCTTCATGAATAGTCTCTACTCCCGCTCCTCCTTCTTGGCCCATCACACCTTCTCCCTCTCCCGCGATCGCGTTCCGACTCTGCTGTCCCTCCAGGTCCACATCCACGTCCTCGGGTATGACGAGCAAATGATGTTCCGCCTGACTTCCCAGAGCCATACTAGCAATGATAGGATTCGTATACCAGCCCAAAACAGCTCCATACACGCACTTGATCACCATCGGCGCCCATTTCCAACCTCCAGCCTCTGCTGACATGTTATCATGCTTATATATCGGTCCAAGGACAATAATGAATAATAACCATAATGGAAGGCCAAGGACGATACCTAAGCCCGCACCTTGAGCTGCAGTGAGTAGGAATCGGGTTGGGGTAGAACGGTTGAGAGGAAGAAGCATGTTGGTTTCTGTTCCTTCGAATATGAATCGAATGAGCATCTTGATATAATACACGAATCCTTCAGTGGCAGTGACGCCATTTTCTCCGTCTAGATGTTGTTTTCGTTCATGATCCGACCTATTTGTTCCGTTGTGCGTCTTCTCGTCGGGCGTAGAGGACCCCGAGCCCGGATCCGTGCGCTTGGTCGCAGGCTTAGGCTTGAGCTTTGTAAAGACTTTGTCGATGATCAATCTGGGATCAGGCAGATGTTCGATATGGGGCCAGACGAAAGGTAATGGCTGGACAGCATTATGATGCAGGTCTGTATGGACGAGTGTGGAGGTGATTACCATCGATGCGAGACATTGGATGATGGGCGTTACGCCAAGATCGCCCGCTATTGTGTTTTCGGCGAGAACCCACATCTACGAATCGGTCGGGGCGTTAGTTTTAATATGGTCATTTGTGTAGTGTAGAGGTATAGTGTAGTGTATGGGATATCAGATAAACGTTTCTTTTCTCGATAATAGGCTTGGCTTACCTTGATATGCTTCTGGTTGTGGTACACTAGAAGAAAAGGGTCAACAACCAAACAAAGATGATCATTTCAACTAGCACAGCAAGAAGCGTTTGTTGTGAGGAGAGGGCCGCTGAAAAGGCTGAACAGAGGGTACTCACTCGCGTATGCTACGGCGAAGTTGGCTCCCCCATCGATAATCTACAGCACCTATAATTAGCTCGTTTCCCTCATCACCAGAACACAAAGGACGGGCCGAGATGGACGTACTCCCGCTCCCACTCCCTGTAGTACCAAGAGGTAGAACCATTGTCGATTCGACAGAGGTGTTGGAAACGGTCTGAAAAGGGATTTCATCGTGCTTGCGAGGGAAGAGGTGGCTGAGTCGCGCAGCGCGTTTTTGATCTGTTCTTTTTGAAGGCTGCAGCTCCTTCTTTTCAAAATTCTATGGTCTGTATTCTTTTGGGTTCTATCTTACAAGGCATTATACACACGTATCTGTTAATGAAGAAGAAGATGAGAATGACAAGATGATCGATTTATATCGCTGAAAAGATGAACATTACTTGTGCGCAGCAGACCCATTTCATATCATCTCATGTAAGCATGGGACGATCAACTAACCTTATATCTTTTTCAATCGAAATGTGTTTTTATTATAGTAAACGTGGTCCGGGTCTACGCCGACGTGAGTAACTTTAACCACGGCCGCGGAACCAAACAACGGTAACCTGATCCGAAGGATGGATATTACATAATCAGCTATCTGATCTCGATATATATTTAATTGGGTGGCAAACAGCAACATTCGTAAGCGCTACCATGGTGGCTTGGCAGTGGGTCGAGTTGGATGTTGGATGATCAATCGTCAAAGAGCAAGAAATGCAATTCTGCAACGATCTTGCGAGAACATTTGCTTTATCCAAACGCTTCATCACTCATCACCGAACTTCGACATCACCATCACCATCGCCATCGGTCGGTATATAACACAACACTATTCGCCGCTCTCTCTGACTGTAAAAGGTCGACTATATAATACGCACTTGCCTTGCCACCCAGCTCAGCTCTCGTCCTCTGATTTGGACTAAGCAACTTCTTACCATCCCACCATATAGCAAATTCACTCGATCAGTCCAGTCCAGATCGACTCTTATTCATCGACTGAGACCTATTCAACGTCACTTCAATTCTTACTGGAACTTTAATCACGATGGCAGCTTCGCCCGCTCTGTCTAACAAGTCGGAGATGATGTTCCTTGGGACAGCATGTCATCATCCCTCTTGTCACTTGCACGATTTCCTACCTTTCTCAGTGAGTATATATCAGCACATCACATATAGAAATCAATCCGGGCCTCTCTTATGTCATCCCTCACGGCAATTGTCCACCTGTACACAATGAGGTGCGTAGGGTTATACTGACCTTGTCTTGTATCGCTCATTGCAGTGCCCAGCATGCCACCTGTCATTCTGTCAACCCCATTTCTTACCCTCCCAACATCCCTGTACAGAGCCCTTGCCCGCATCGATGGTAGATCGAATAGCGCCCAAATGTCCAATGTGCGATGAGATTGTACCCTACCCCAAATCGATGGACCCAAACGAGGCCGTGGAAAAACACATCTTGTCTGGGACATGTACCGGGTTCGAAGGTGGAGAAGAGAGGAAGAAGTCGGAAATCAAGAGGAAGAGGGATAATGGCGAGATATGCTGGAAGAAGACTTGTGGGAAAGTGCTCGTGGTTAAGATGAAGTGCGAGGTGAGTAAGCGTTCTTTCGTTCATCTACATTCCAACACTGGACCTACTTTCTAGCTTTTGCCATCATTCTTTCCTCTCTTCTCTCGCTCTGCGGACTGTCCTTCCTTGTCTTCTCTTTTGTATTTGAGTAGTGAAGAATCAATGCTCATCCAACCGTTGGTTACTTATGTCAATAGCAATGCCAACATCTCTTCTGCCCTACGCATCGCCATTTCACCTCTCACACATGCACAACATCGTCCACTTCAGCCTCAGCATCCGCCTCAACTTCTTCAGCCTCATCGCGCACGACTACCCCTCAACCACCAGTGTCTAAACCAGCAGGAAAAGCGGCCCTATCGAGACTCGTACCTCAATCAATGATACCTCCCAAGTCCGCCAACTCCTCACCTGCACCTGCGGTCACGGCGACCAAACCCTCTCAACCACCTATCAAAGCCCCTATACCCGTCAAAGCCGCTTCCGCTCCTTCAGGACCGTCAAATCCGAACCCGAACCCGAACCCGAGCTCGAGCTCGGCTGGACCGGAGATGGGTTCAGGATCAGGATCAAAGCCCTTAGATGCTAGAGCAGCTGCAGCTGCTGCTGCATTGAAAAGAGCGGGTCAAGATGTCAAAGTGCCGTTTGTAAAGACGAAAACGGAAAAGTGAGTGCGCGTTCACTTTCTTATATATTCGTTTTCCTTTCGCCTTCGGTGTCAGAGGGCAGCCGGGTATCTGTCTGTGGATTATATATATGTACCCTCCTCAATTACACCTGTGCAGGACCCAAGCTGACGAGTATCGTTCATTATTACTGCCATTGTTGCGCTTATAGACGAAGTCAGGCAGAGCTCAATTCGACTATTCTAGCATTGAAAGCGAGGCATGATAAAGGATTACTCAGCAAGACAGAGGAGGTGAGATGATGGGCTCTGGCGCCATTCCCAACTATCATCATCCCATCCATCCCCTACCTTGCGTTCTCGTTGAGAGAGTTTGGACGGAGAGAAGGATAGAAGAACTCATTTTATCATATTGTGTGGATTTGATTTGATACAGCTCAAATATGCACAGCTTGTCGGCGAGAAAGAAGCGTCCAGGCGATCCGGATTCGGATCTGGCTCTGGATCTGGATCTGGTCCCAGTGGCGTCGGGAGTGGGAAGAAAGGCAAAGATGGTAAAGGGGATTGTATAATCGCTTAAGAGCGCTCAAATTACCCCGTTTACCGCCTCTTGTTTATAGTAGACGAGAAATAATAGCTATCAAAGCCAGGACAATATATTGGGGGCTGTTAAACACAACGGAGTAGCTGATCGTCGCATGTGATCATGGAAGGAATCGTTGTATATAGCATAGAAGTAGAATTTCCAAAATAGCCAATCTCCCACAGCATTCTGCTTTTCAATTCCCGTAGCATAGTGTGATGTATCGACGCCGGGTCCCATCGAGGTTACAGTGCAGGCGTGACTCAAACTGTTCACGTGATCACGACGTGCTGTCCGAGTATCGCTTTTGTCGTGACAATCCATACTAACAAAAGAAATCGTCAAAAGTCATCTCGTTTATGTATATATACAAATCGAAGTCAAAGGGCAAGGTCGTGCTCTCTCCATTTCTTCCCCTTTCACAAGCCCTGCAAGCACAAGCACACCGATACGTTACGCCGTATCTTATTTTCCACCAGCGCCAACGCCCCTTTCACGAAGAGGCCACTATTGATAAAGCCATAGACGATGGAATGTACTCTAAAATGGAATTCCTTGGACCGACGACGTGGCAAAGTGCAATGAACGTGATATTTTTACAAGAGACTCGGGGCTACGTTGCCCCTTCAGCGCTCGTACAGTTCGTCGGCTTTCCCCACTGTCTACTGTGATATTCACATCATGGCCCATCTCCCCCTCCTCCGCCACCCCCCAGCACCTTGTTAAGAAGTTCCTCCATCCTCAACTGCGATGCCCTAACTTCTTCCAGCTCCTTCTTGAGCGTATCGATATCTTGACCTGCAGCACCGACATTCTCTTTCACTTTGACTTGTTGATCTTCATCCAATTCCACAGTCATAGGCTCTTTCTTCTTCTTCTTCTCCTTCCTTTGACCATCGCCTTCGGTATTAGTATTGATGTTGTTATTCGTGGAAGAGTAGGTTCGACCGAATATCTTGGCTAGGGGACTATCGAATGGTAATGCTCGAGTCCCAGCCCGACCTTGGCATTGCGATTGCGATTGCGATTGCGACTGTGATGCTTTATCTTTCGATTTCCCCTTGGATGATTTCTTGCCAGTAGTGAGATCATCCGAATTATCGTTATCGTCATCCACCTCGTCATTGTCATCGTCCGCCCCGTCGCTGCGAAGATGAGTGACCGTCGACGCTTTTGGAGGGGTGGCAACACCGCTAGGACCAGCTCCAGCTGAAGAGGAAGAAGAAGGGTTAAGTAGAGGGAATGACTCAAAGACCGAGGCGATGAGGATTTCGGAGCTTCCGCTGAGCCAAGAGCTAGACCGGCGAGAAGCGAGAATTAAGATTGACGACGACAGCGACGATAACATTCAGCTCAATACATCGTACCGTGGAGTGCAGTATACGTAGGAGAAAATTCTTCTGACTCACTCAAAGAGACCTGGTCTCTGCACGTCCATGACTTTTTCCAGACTGGAGCTCTTCAGCTGTATAGCTCGTTGCTTGGCGCGGTAATTGTATCTCTCATAAGCTGAAATACCGACC
This sequence comes from Kwoniella sp. CBS 6097, assembly GCA_036287355.1. NCBI lineage: Eukaryota > Fungi > Basidiomycota > Tremellomycetes > Tremellales > Cryptococcaceae > Kwoniella > Kwoniella sp. CBS 6097. Next base: position 717,898 of record CP143077.1, read on the forward strand.
AGTATCGGGAAGCTCTACAATGTGAAAGTGCGAGGTTCAAGTGGTATTTTGGTATTAGCTGGAGCCCGATACACCACCATTGAGATTTGGGACATGTCTGAACTCACGGTGAGTCGAATCGCAAACACGTTGATACGATGTAATGTCCGAGGGGAGCATACCCAGCTGAGCGGTACAAGAATGGCGAAAGCAAGGATATTGACCGGCGGCAGATACGAGAATAGCGCGTCGGATTTGACGCCTTCGACCGTCTTGACTACTCTTTGGAAGAGATGCTGCGAGTTTCCCCCAAGACGACATATCAGTACAGGTTCGATAGCAAACCAGGGAGCCCATAACTACCCACTTCTTCATGTGCATTCTGGTTGATGGCCGCGAATTTGTTCGACAGGATAGCGATTAGCATAGTAATGAGCAAGACATTGCAGAGCGCCCTGTGCATATCAACAAGCGTCAGCTGATAGTCAACGATATCTACAAAAGGTATTCGCCAGCTCACGCATATGAGATGAGGACGATAGGTCCAAAGATTGGATGGAAAGATGCGCTCGCTGAGAAGCCTGTTTCGCGGAATAGCAAAGTCAGCTGAACAAGCTTCTACGATTCGAGATCCCCTCAGAAGCTGACGTACCGAGGTACGACGATCCAAACTAATCACCAACGAGAACGAAAGTGTCAGCTAGTATCCCTGAGTAGCAGGCGATCTGGCTCGTGAAGCTCACCCAGATTTGGCTGCACGAATCAATCAATATCTCATGAGCATCTGCCTCACAAGCCTAGTTTGATCTGGGACCCAAGTGGTATAGGATTTCACACTCACGCCATGAGCCACACAATCTGCTTGACTGTCCAAGTAGCTCTTCCCAATGTCCAGAGACAGAAGCAGATACCGCTGAAAGCGAAGACTGCGAAACGGCAAGTGGACCCCATCAGTCTTGCTGCTGAGTTGCGGCGTATCTTAACCAGGGAAAAGGGTGCGACCACTCACTGACGACGATCATAAATTGTACAAAGCTGACCACCATCCCTCGCAACTATACAAATAATGGAAACCATGAGCATCCGCAGTAACCGCCTGTGAGGGGCCGCTGGTCTCCATTAGGGAAAGCTTACCGCTAAGATGACCACGTTTTCCCGTACGACGAAGAAGACAAGTCGCGGGAAGATGATGCAGGCTGCCACAGCCAAGATGTCGAATGCGAGATCGGACGTTTGAGGCGAATGCGAGACGAGGGCAAAGATTCGTAACACGAAGTAGAGCAAGAAGATTGCGATCTGCACGGAACATGTAGGGTCAGCGACATGGTCTGGTATACAGTATCCGGATTGCACGCTGCTCACATAGGTCATATCGAACGCGTTCCATGCCTGTGTCATGGAGTATCATCAGCTCTCTCAGTTCTTCCGTGGGTTACCATGATAAGCAAACAGCTGAGTTGTGCTTACATTGGCGGCGTAAACTGAGTTAGATGGGGTCAGCTCATTTCCATCGACACAAGCTTCAATGGCATATCAGCTCACCTGCCCAGCCATGTTCTTTCGACGCTGCAAACTCTTCAAGGATGAATCCGAAAGAGAAGATGATGTAGATAATCTCAATCACAGCGATGTGGTGAAGATCTTTGGCTGTTGAATAGAAAATCATCGCCAAGGTCGAGCAACATGTCAGCTGTTGGTATCATACCCGATGAATCCAAGTGAAGCGCCAACTGACCTGCAAGGGTCGAGACGAACAACGCAATGAGAATGACAAAACTTCCAAATTCCATCGTCTTCCTCCATTTAGGTACTTTCAATCTCTGATGATCCAGCCAACCCGCTTCGTACGGATTATAAACATAAACCTCTGCCAATTCCTCTTCCCCTTCTTTCCCGTAGATTGTGCCATGCTGATGGCCGTGGCTGGTCCCATCGACAGGTTGACCATGGAATGATGAGAACCCGGAAGAAGAGACGATACCGTGTCCTTGGGATTGAGCTTGCGCTTGAGCTAGGGAATAAGACGGTCGACGACGCCGTTTGGTAGCTTCGGATACGTATGAGTCTGTAATTAGCGATCTGGCTGAAATGGGCGAGTAGATCAATTGACCGGTGTAGATTAGGTTGATCAGGTGTTGAATCAAGGGCAAAGAGAGGAAGTGCTTCGAGGTGGAGACAATCGCGAGCTATATACACATGAGAAGCGACAGGTCAGCTATTGTCCGCAGTATCCCAAGGAGTGGGGGCCGAAGCTGACTCACCTCCAGTGCACTGCCAGTCATCTCTTCGATCTCCTCCTTGTCATCACCCATACTAGCCCAGACCTCTTCTGGAGCACCGTCGAATGCACAGTAACCTCGCACGAGCTCGCTGACCAGGGACGCTTCGTCTTCGGGTCGAGGGAAGGTCCGGAGGATTTTGACTGAAGGGCACAGTCAGCTTGATTCACGCTTGAGAGGGATCTCGACCGGGTATATCAGTGTGATGTGTCCATGTTCAAGGGATATGACTTACTGGCTAAGAGCTCGCAGAACGACGCTCGTGTTGTTTGTAATGGCTCATAGCTCAGGTCACCAGCCGAGAGGGTAATGAACTGGATTCTGACATGAAAAACAAAGGATGAGATCAGCTTCCAGGCTCTCACTGTTCTCTCAGCTGACTTACCTGTTCGCCATCAGTGCGTAAAGCACCATACCAAGACTCGGTCCTTGTTGACTCTGTGTGCTCAGCGGAGACGTAGGAACTCCGGATTCTCCACCATCATTGATCTTCTTCGCATTCAACACGTCATTGCCCTTCTTCTCATTCTCAGGACTGCTCTTTGGCGAGAAACGCTGTACGATCGGTCGGACCAAGGTATAATTAACAGGGGGCGATTGAAGTTGATCCCAGGATAAAGCCGTGTCGATAGCCTCGGTAATTGTCGTGTGTAGCTCGTGGATCAGAGCAAAGACATTGTTAGGGGGTGGTGCGGGACCCTCAGCAGAAGACGATTGTGATGAAGAGGAGTCGGTAGTTGATGAGCGGTTGGGATGGTCTCCCATTTCTGGCTAGAGCTCAAACCGGAGCTGAAGGGTATGGCGGGAACCAAATCGAAAGAAAGAGGTACCTAGCCGAAAGAGATAGGGAAATCGACCCAAGATGTAAGACGTGGGAAATCGACCCGATGACACAGTAAGGTTGAGCGGTTGGGCACTGGCCACAGATTACTAGCAACCAGAATCAGACAGACGAACAGAGTGGAATGTGCGGAATAAGAAAGTTTGATGATAGCCCAAAGCTCAACAAGCTCGAGCTCAAGCAAAGTTGAAATTCCTTATCTCCTTCCTTCCTTGCTCACAAGCAGCATAACGGTGCGCCGTCATTCGCCGATCGAGCCAGGCAAGTGAGACGCGCCCTAGCCTGATCACTGATCACTGGTCACTATCCGGAGTCCCCACACGACCAAGTGCGGCACCTCATCTCTGGTGATAACGTTCACCGTTCACACTTCTCCCGCGGTCAACCCGGAGGGCGTTTTATCCACGTCATGAAGTAGAACAGACGCGCTGAGCTGAGTAGCGAGGAGCGCTCGCTGTCACTTCCAGGGGTTTATGGGTTGTGACGTGCGTGCCGAGAGATTGCTAGGAGTCAATTCACGAGCGGACCGAAGCGACGGCGATGAGCTTGAGCTTGACGTTATGCAACACCGAAACGAGGGAGGAGTGAAATCCCTTGGCATACATATCCATGCATGTCCGACTTTGACCCTTCCGTGACACCTTGACACCTTGACACCTTGACAACTTTGTTCAAATCTTGCTCGCTCCTACTTGCTTTCTGACAATCCATTAGACGACATTTGGTCCTTTGTCGACTTGAGTCCGGCGCGCGCTCGGACCTGGACAACTGCATATTCAGCCCGTAGAGGTGAAACAAGCAACTGCGACGAATAACGACGCTCATCCCTCATTCCTGTTCGCCTGCGCCTAACTCGTTCCTCAGATTACAGTACACAATCGCGGTTGCTGGCTAGCTTTATCTGCTCTTGATTGTCCGAGCTGTAACAATCAACCTGAAGTAGCACCCACCGCCTTTCGGCTTTTCCACCATGTACTCTTCAACATACTCTCCTTCACCTTCCTCGCCATACACCTCACCTCCTGCTCCGCCTCATGACCCATATCGCTCGTCACCAATATCAGTAGCTTCCAAACAGCCTTATAACGCCGCTTTCTCACCACCACCTCAAATGCCCGCTGCTGCTTACCCTTCGATACCCATCGCCGCTGCTGGTCCAGGTCAATCTCAACCACGGGGATACCCACAACAACAGTCATACCCCTCAACTCAGCAATATGCGAGAGGTGCAACACAGGGTTCTCAGTCTAGTCGGTATGCTTCGCCCGTAATTCAACCGGTACCTTATGGAAACGGTTATCCTCAACAGCAACAGCAACCTCAACCTCAGCAACTTCCTCCTCCACAGAAGCATAAGGGTACGCTCGCCCCTGGTCAGATCGTAAGAGTAGGTGAAGTGGCTGTGCGGATAGAAAGATACCTCTCAGAAGGTGGATACGCACATGTCTACCTCACTACATCGGAGAAACCTGTTTACCCACCTAGTAAGAGCGGTGAGAAGAAGGGAAGATGGGGAGAAAAGGGATATACGGAGCACTGTTTGAAGAGGATTGCTTTTGAGGATGACGCGGTATGGGTAGACGTCAAGAAGGAGATCGAGGTCATGGTGAGTTGTGACTCAAACGGCAGCGATTGAACAGACTTGAGATGTCTAACTCACCGCTACCAACGCAGAAATCACTTCCTCCGAACCCACACTTGATCCAGTATCTAGGCTCGACCCATTCAAGACTGCCAAGTGGGGGTCACGAGGTGTTCATTTTGATGGAATTTTGTGCTGGTGAGCTGATAATCGCTTATCATGTGACCATGAGCCTCAGCTAACATTATCACATTAGGTGGTGGTATCATCGACCTTCTGAACAAGCGACTCAGAGATAGGCTGAAGGAGATTGAGATACTAAACATCTTCACTGATGTCTGCGAGGTAAGCTATGTTTGACGTGTCCACTAGTGTATGCGACAATTAGCTTACGGGATCATGTATGGCGACTTGCAGGCCGTAGCAGCTATGCATCACCTATCTCAACCACTACTACACCGAGATCTGAAGATCGAAAACGTTCTCTCTCAACCCATCTCAACACCTCCAACTCCCTCACGACCGAGTCCTCTGATATTCAAGCTATGCGATTTCGGATCGACAACTTTCCCAGCGGATAAACCGCCATCTTCCAAGATAGAAGCAGATGCGCTGGCTATGGATCTGAATAAGCACACAACGCTGCAATATAGGAGTCCGGAGATGGTCGAGCCTATGCTGGGATTACCGGTCGGATTGCCTAGTGGTGAGCTGACCCGTTAACAGTAACTTGACGGAATGAGCTGACTTCGCGAAATTTGTTCAGATGTGTGGGCTTTGGGATGTCTGCTGTATAAGCTGTGCTACTATACGACTCCATTCGAAGAACATGGTCCTCTAGCAATCGTCAATGCCAAATACACCTTCCCACCAGTACCCGTCTACTCTCCAAGATTACAGCATCTGATCGGTGAGTTTAGAGTGCGAAGAAACGCGAAATCTGAAATGTAAGCTAACGCAAGTCTTCACAGCATCAATGCTCGTCGAGCAGCCGCACAGGCGTCCGAGCGTATTCGAGGTATTGAGAACGGCACATGAGATGAGCGGGACCAAGCCAGAGATGGACTATGTGAGTGCTTGAAACCTACCGCAAAGAGCGGACAAAACCTTTTTGCACGAACTGATCATTTTTGTCACAGCCCATCCCATCTCGCTCACTTGCAGCGCCAGCGCAATCGCGTCAACCCTCTCGGTCTCCGCAACAGTCCAATAACTTGCTTGACTTCACCGGCGCCGCCTCTTCTGTGGACAAAACGCCTGTCCTTCAGCCATCACTCGCCTCTACAGTTCAGCCTCAACGACGAGGTCGTCCCACACGCGAATCTAGCCAAAAGCAGATCGACGTGCCATCAGCGTCTTCGCCCAGCGCGATGCCTCCAATGCCTGTGCCTCCTGCTCAACCGCAGCCGATCTCTAGCTCATTCCAAGCTCGTACGCAGACTCCCAAATTGCAAGTCACAGGAGAAAAGGCTCTCCCAAAGGCGCCATCACCTGGATTGGACGCGTTCGGGATGCCCTCCATCCCGACTTCCTCGTCGAACAAATCAGAACGTGGATTTGGCGATTCCTTCGCCGCTCCCAAGCCATCCGCTCCAACCGGTGCATCGAGATTTGGTGCCAACTTACCTCGACCGCCTTCCGGCTTTGGCGACTCGTTCGGCGTTTCGCGGTCCGCTTCTATGTCCTCTCGGACATCCCCCAAAGCTAATCCCAAACGATCGCCTTCGACGTCACAACAAGCCCATAAGCAGGCTTCAGCCAACTCTGTCTCGCAGGCTCGAAAGTCTCCTTTACCCTCATCTTCTGTGCCTGACGGTGAAGTAAGCTTCGAAACGCGATTCCCATCCATTGAGGCGCTATCTGGCTCTGATACATTCACGCCTTCGATCGAACGTGAAAATCTGATTTCACCTCCTGTTACCTCACCTCCTGTATCTCGGCCTCAATTCGGATCCAAGCCGTCCGTTATGGGTAATATGACCGGTGGAGATTTGCGGTCGCCTACTCAGCCCACTGCACCTGTGAACCGGGACCAGCAGCCTCAACCGCGATCAACTCATGTCACAGGTACCGCATTCAAGGGCATCCAAGGAGGTGTCCGATCCCCGTCTCCTACGGCACAGAAGACTGACTACTTTGGGCACGCGACGACTACACGCAGTCAGCCGCAAGCTTCGCCTGCTGTGTCTACAGTATCCACGATAAAGACGCCTTTGCTTGAAGATCTCATGGGTGACGAGGAATCAAACGGACTTCAAGTACCATCCATTCAGCCCGGTCGGTCGACTACACCCATGTCAGCTACGAGCGCTACTTCAAGACTGCTCCCTTCCTCTCCCGGTGCGATGTCTACTTCTTCGCGTGGACCGCCTTCATCGCCCGGATCAGCGGGTATACCTCAAGCAACTCCGACAACAGGTCATCATCGACCACTTTTACCGAACATTGACGCAAGCAAGCCCACTTCGAACATCATGTCTGATCAATGGTCTCCTCTCGAAAGACTGCGATCGCAAGGTACACCGGCGCAGGCTTCTCAGCAGAAGCAGTCGGATCCAGGTCCGACCAACGTTGAAGTAGATTCGAGTGATGACGAGATGGGACCTGAAGATGCTGGTGGACGCGGCAGACGCCCCACCTCGCCTACTACCGGAGATGCCGCGCCTTCGTCCCCTCAGAAGCTATCTCAGCGAGCCATGGCTTTTGGTGGTCTGCCAACGCGTGAGGGATCGACGAAATCATCCACCGTGTCTATCCCGGTAGACTCGGCATCGACCAGCGGACAAGGCTCCCAACGTGGCTTCCCTGGCTCATCGGGCGAACGAAGTCGACCTCAATCAATGTTCATCACCCCTTCCTCGTCATCTAATAAATCGTTCTCCAATCTCCTTTCTCCTCCGATTACCGAAGAGCCTTCTTCGTCTTTGCCCAAACCAGACCAGAGTCGACCAAGCCACGGTAGGAAAGGGTCCATTACGGATATCGTGTCGAGATATGAGATGATGAAGCCGCCTTCCGCAACATCTGGGTTCGATCCTCGCAAGCAGTCTCAAAATCCCGTCGGTTCAAGTCCTAGCACCAGTGCTCATGCCAAACCCACGACCGGTTCAGTTGGTGGCAGTAATGAACTCGGCAGGAAACCATCCATTGCTAGTAAACCACAAGCACTGCGCAAACCGAGCGTCGACGAGCAGAAGTCCGCGCCTCCTCCTACTACCTCGACCTCGTCCAACGTATCAAACGAGCCGTCTTCCATAAAGCCTGCTTCACCGACAAGTCCGGTTAAGCCAAAGATGGCTGCATCTGCTAAACCGGGACCAGGAATCATAGCTCCCAAACCTATCCGACATGGCGAAACTCCCGCTGCAGAGGGATACTCACGGTCGTCCTCTGGCCGTTCATTCCCTATCACAAAGCCGAAGCCTTCGCTGCATACATCGTCAATCAACGAGAAGGACAGAGATAGCGGTGAAGGGAAATCCCCTGCTGGTTCCGGGTCTGGGAAGAACTCGCCTGAGAAGCAGCAGCCTGTGAATTTGTTGATTCAACGCTGGAATCAAGGTCAGACTGCTAATGCGAATGCGAACAAGGTCGTTCCTAAGCGGGGAGGGTACATCTAGGCCTTCTCGTCTACTCATTACTCTGCTGTCTCGGATACGGGTTTGATGTAGATATGTATGTACAAACAGGCATGCATGCAAGCGGAAACTATTGTGTCTAAGGTACTAAATAACAAGCAAGGGAAGATGTAGTAGAAAACGGGGGGTCTGCGGACTTGTGCCAATCTGATTTTCTCTCTGCGCTTCTATCTGGCCGCGTGCGCCTTAGAAAGACCAATCATGGATATCTTCCTCCTCGACCTCGATGACAGCTTCATTAGCATCGAAATCCCATACCTCCCTATCATCAGCAAACACCTTCCAGTCCCTCTCTTCCCAACCGCCAGGTCCAACATCATGTAAACCCGCTTCGTAATTCTTCCAACGCCAAGTCTCGCATCGTTCAGACCACGTCCAAACCAACGGCACTTTGTCCTTCTCACCAGTGCCAGTGGCGGTTTTCGCGTTGGGATCAACGGGTTTGGGGTTTTTGGCTGCTTCGAGAGCTTGGAAAGCCTGGGCAATTCGCCCCATGTTCATCGGCTTTTCGGCGGCTGCGGCGGCCGGACCGTCTTTGTTGGCTTGGTCGGCAACGACATCTTCCTTCTTATTTTCGTCTTCCTTCTTGTCTTTGATGGCTTTAGGACCTGGAACGATGACCGCTTCCTGCTCATGCTTCTTGTCTTTGTCTTCAGCCTGATCGCCTGCTTCCGCCTTGGACTTCTTCTCGCCATCAACAGGCACAGCAATCATAGCTACGTCTTCTTTCAAATCGACAATGGCCACTGCCGCCTTTGTATTGGCTTTGGCCTCGACGTCCTTCTTGCCAAGCTCGAGCTCGGGCTCGGCGCCGCCATCTTTGCCCTCGGCGACAGGTTGACCATCGTGCAACTTGATATTGCTTACTGGAGTACCTGGTTCCTCGTCAGCCCCAGGGCCGCCCGGAACGGGCGTTTGGACTTTGAGCTTGTCCTCGGCTGTTTTGCCATGTTTGTCTCTAACGTCATCTTTTACCTCATCCTCTTTGATCTTGTCCTTGTCTGTGTCATCCTTGTCTTTGTCTTTGCCTCCCTCAGCGGCAGCCTCTCTCGCCTTCTCTTTCTCCTTCTCCTTCTCCTTCTCAGCAGCCCGCTCTTTCATCTTTCTCTCCCTGTACTCTTTCTCCCTTTGAGCTTTCACCATAGCCCCAAATACTCTATCGTGCCCACTCGTGACGAGTACTTCGAATTTGTCGGCATTGGATTCGGCCTTCCATCGAATATCGAGGTCGTTCCTCAGAAGGAAATAAGCATGTGACATCAGTAAGTACCCTGCGGGAGGTTCGCGAGGATCGGCGTATGATTTGCCGAGCGGTTTCTACTTGGACATCGCGCCAGTCAATGACAATAAACAAAGAGGTAACCGATAACAAAGCCAGGGGTCAGCGGTCAGCGTTTGGCGGTCGGCAAGTTCAAACTTGATATGAAATTGGGTTGGTCGAAACATTCATGTGCAGTACTGTACTCACCGGCGTGTTGTATGCGCATTGAATACCGACAGTGCCGAGGATCTCCTCCAAACCAGCCTTGGTCCACTCGACTTCGACTTCGACTTCGACTTCGACTTCTTCTTCAGCGTCGCCGGTCGTCTCTGACTTTTCCCTTTCAGCATTGTTCTCGGCATCACCGTCACCGTCACTGTCGTTTTTGGCTTTGGGTTCGGATTCGGATCCGCCTTGAATCGACTTGCGCCTGTAGTCTGAGAGATGTTTTCGTGCCGAATCGGTCGTCCAGTCGTATCGAGACCAAAACTCGTCGGCGTGGATCTATGGCAGACCAGACCATGATTCCCAAATTGATCAGCACTGATCATTGATCACTGAACAGAGTACCAAAGCTCATTCGAAGCATGTTTGTCTGCCACAGCCACACAGCCACACAGATACCAGTACGAGTAGTAGTCTCTGATTTTGACCCACCTCATGGTTGTTAGCCTCTACCAATTCATTCCAAAGCTGCAACAAAATCTTCTCAGCTTGTTGGGGTACCTGCCTGATCTCAGCCCTTTTCCTCTGTCGTTCCATCTCAATCTCCAATTCCTTCTCCCATTCTCCCGTGAGCCTTTTTAGCGCTTCGCGCTCGGTACGTTCCTTCCATTGTTCAGCGAGCCATCCGTCCTTTGTCACGTCGATCAGGATCCATTCTTGCCCCACTGCTCGAGCGTATTTGTGGTACGCTCCTCGGGGGTCGGTGTAAATTGGCGGATAGGGCTTGGAAGGGTTCAGCTCAAGTCGAGTTCGTAACGGTCGAGGAGGAGCTGGTCGGAGGAGGCGTAAAGGCTCTGGTTCTGGCTCTGGCTCTGGTCCAGGCGCTGGTGCTGGTGCTGGTGCTTGGTCAGATTCAGGCTCCGGCTCAGGGGTGATATCTTTGATCGAGGTGCTCTTCTTTGTATCCTCCGACTTCTTGGCTTCTCCCCCCGTGGCATTCACGGGAGTCTCTTCGACTGCTGCTTGGACTTGCAGCTTGGAAGACTCGAATCTCGCTTTGTTTGGCGCAGGCGCGGGGACTTCAGCCGCGGCCAGACCAATCGCCAAAGCCTGATTCTGATTTTGATCCTTCCTTTGTCCTCCTTTTTCTTTCTCCGCTCCATGTCCAGCCTCCTTGACAGCAGCCTCTTCTTCAGCCTGAGCCTGAGCATCTGCCTCAGCGCCAGGCGCAGGAGTAGGTGGCTCGGGAGTCATTGAGCCCGGTGTGGCAGGAGTGATAGGCTCTTGATCTGCACCCGCACCTTCGCCCTCAGCAGCAGGTGGGGCTGGCGCCGGCGCTTGGGGGGGCAGATTGACAATGAGAGCAGGTGCCACATTTGGCTCAGCTGCAGCTGATGCTGCCTTGCCTGCCCCCTGCTCGGTGTTCTTGGGCGGCTGCTCATTCTTCGCCTTGTCGTCGTCGTCGGTAGCTTTTGGGCCCTTGGCATCTCCAATATGAGGAGCTTTGACCCCTGCCTCCTTCTTGGGAGCCTCCTTGTCTTTGTCTTTGTCGGCGGCAGCGGAGGGTTTGGGCTTGTGAGGAGGAGCTGGGGAGATGGACAGGGCCAGAGGCGGAGGGAGGACGTAGCGGTGTAACGACATTGTGCAAGGCAGAGTATCACTTTTGCTGCGTGAGGCGTGTGAGGCTTGAAAAGAAGTAGAACATCATACATCAGTGTTGTATTCAAGATACGAGTAGTCCAGTTGAACGACTACAAAGGGAGTTCCAAGAGGCGGGGCGGTCTGCTGGACCTCAAGCAAAACGGTGAATACGGGGATGCTTGCCTGCAAGCCTTAAGAAGGACCATGGGAAATTCCTCTCAGTCACTCACGTTATAAGGGGGCCAGTGGATGTGATGTCTTGATTGTCGAAGTTGAAAGTACAGTGAGATAGAAACAGAGGTGGACAGGGTCGAGAATCACAGTAACAGGACAGTACTCGTACAGTATCCAAGGATTTAGTGAAATGCTGTATTGATCAGATTTGATCAGATTGAGCAGAATGTTGTACTGTACTCGAGTAGGGATGATCAGACTCTGAGAGTATGGTGTGGTGCTTCTTTCTTTCGCCTTGTTGGAGTTTGTATATCAAGTGACGTTTTTTTTTCCCCTCTTCTTCTTGCGGTGCTATGCGATGTTGATGATTACTCGTACGTTCTACCTTGAATGCAAGTCGTGTCGAGCGATCTTACTGTACAGCTCTTCTAGCCAGCCAGAGACGGACACACGTACAACGTACTAGTACTGTCGACTCGATATGGGGCGGGGTAGGTCTTGACACTCCGTCTCTCGCCGTCGATTGCGGAAGATGAAAGGTTGTCTTGTCTTGTCTACGAAGAAAGGATTGAATCGCCACTCTTTTCACAATGAACGTCAAGGGATAGGATATAGAGTAGTACTAGTAACGCAACGGAAAGACGGAGCGCATCCACAAGTCGGTATGGCGGTATGGCGGTATGAGGAAGACAACGTCAGATACTTTTGGCCAGTAACTTAGACGAAAGCAAACACAAAAGAAAGTCATGGCTCACAGCTCATAGCTTATGGCCCATAGCGACAGGATCAAAGAGACCGAACAAAGGACTTGCAGAGTGAAATCCACAGTACTATGATGGCACACGTACTGTACAGTATCCCACTGTCAATCGTTTCTCTCGAAGAGGGGTATGGTCATCCACTGGGTATGATTGCACTGTATCAATTGGTCAGTGATATTGTACGAACAAAGGGTGTTTACTGGCTCTTTCTTTCTCTCACTCTTTGATCGTATGTTTAACAGGAGAAGTGAATCAAAGGTGGTCCCGTACCTTACACCCTGTACTTGCACTTGCTCCATGGTCAGTACGAATACTGTAGAAGAAAGGAGGCATATCAGAGTATCTCGTCCTTCCATGACTCGGTTCACGATTCACCTCGAGGGAGGCGAAGACCTTTCAGTCAAAGACGATGAGCCATCAGTCATCAATTATAGGTTAGCAACCCACAGACAACCCTCACTCGGCTCCGACTCAAAGAGAAGAGGGGTTGATATGAATGCCACATCTGAGCTGGTTACAGTACGAGTACAACGTAACACATTCCATCATATCATGTTGCAGAATCTATGTACAGTATGGTTATGGTCCTAGATACCGTACCACAGGGATGGTTTGGGAATATTTGGCTAGAACAATAGATCTTCTTCAGCTCGAGCTCGATTCGGTCTAGGAATATCAGTTTGGTAACCCCCTACACCACCACCATTAACAAATTCCAAATCGCTCAACTGGCCATATGGGTCATTTGAATCTTCCGCCCCTCCTCCTCCTCCTCCTGAGGAGATTCTGCCACCTCCACCACCTATGGGCGTGATGGGAGAATCACCAGTATTGGCCGCTTGATACGACGAGGTTGAAATGGTCGGTCGAGCAGGTATCGATGGAGCTGATTGAGATGTGGATCGATAGGTTGTTGCTGAAGCTGTTGCTGTGGAAGGGTAGCCGGCTGGCGTGATTAAATGTCGCTTTGATGAGGCGTTCAGCGCCGGAGAATCGGGCAGGTATCGAGCTTTGGCTGTTCGGATGAACGTCTGCGAAAACATTGAATGATTGGTCAACAATGGGATTCATCTAAGCAGGTGCCACTACACCAGACTTTGTGATTCATGCCGCTCTGAATCACAGACTTACGTTCGGGTTTTTGTGGTAAATACTACCCAATGTTCCAGTTTGCAACAACAGCTGTAGTGGAGGAAAACAGAATTTGGTTAGCTCAGATCCTGTGTCCAGCTACAGTACTGCCGGAACGCCTTCTGTCAGCTCACCTGGTCAAGCATCCCCTTATCCATCCGATCAGTCTCAGTCGAGATGACAGGCTTCTCTGCCAGTACGATCTCTCGCGCGGCGGTAGGGTTCGAAGTAAGTAATCGCCAGTACATGAAGCCCTTTGGATGCAAAATGACAAACAGTATAACAGTCAGCTCATGATTCTTTTTCTTTTTCTTTTTCCGCAAGGGATGTACACCATCAAGCCGTACTACACTCACCCTATCTCTAAGATCTGGGTTCTCGGCTTCCTCGGTAGCCAGTTTGAGCACCTTTGGTAGCAATTCTTGAGCGGCGGTCGGGCGTCTGATGAACAGCTTGACCACAGCCGTCAAAAGTGCGAGTTGTACCTGAGCGCAAGTGGCATATAACACGGTCAGCAACCAATGTGAAACCCGGTGCAAAGCACAGAGGTTGTCAAGATAGCTCACCTCTGCTGGCTCTTCCTTGAAAGTGAAAGCAAAGTCCTCCAACAACTCGTCGCTGTTCTCGATCCTATCGGCGTACTGACCGACGATCCAAATCATTGCAGATTTCGCTTCTGGTTCATCCAGGACATCCAAATTTTCACACAAAGTCCCGATGATACTCTCGTATTGATTCGGGTATCTTCTGAAAATATCCTTGATGACGACAATAGCCTCTTGGACGACATAGCTGATCTTGGTCTGCATCAGACCCAACAACGTATGGATACACTGGTCCGAAGCTGACGAGATCTTGATGGCGAGTCTCCCGATCGACCGAACGGCCTTTCGAACGAAATCGACGTCTACTTCAGAAGCGTATTCCTTCAATTCGGCAAGGACCTCAGAAACGTTTTCTTCACGCGTGAGACGGTACATGATTTCGAGCTTGGCGAGCTTGACGTAGATTGGGTCGTTGTATTTGCAGAAGAAGACTTTGACTTCGTTCTGTAGGATCGCGGGTCGTCTTTGGATGATCAAAAGGATGTTTCGCAGTCCGACGTATTGCACTTCGGAACCGGAGGAGAGCAGCGTCACTATAACAACATGTGATCGGTCAGTCCCGCTTTCGCACGAAACAGAAGGGAATCGGGAACTCTGCTCACCCAGGGGAGGACCCATTTTCCGCTCCAATACCCGCATCAATACTTCGTCTTCCATGTAGTTCATCAGGTACAAGATGACCTTGATGGTCGTCAATACCACGGCCGAGTTGGCATGCTGTAATCTGACTGAAATTCGCTCGGCCAGTTGTTCAGCTTCGAGTGTTGTCTGGGGTACGAACGAGAGCAGAGAGTCGAGGATGTAGATCTGGCCCCATCTGTGTGCGAAAACGACTGTTTCAGCGAGGGAATCCATCATATACCAGCATTGTCAATACTCACTCTGAGCACTCTCCTAGAGCAGCCACCAATTTTCCCGCTACATTCCCATTCAACTTCAGAACGATATCATCGCCCCGCTCCGAAATCTCAACGAGCGCAGCGACACAATTGGCAACGACCGTTGGGTTGTGGTCCGCGAGGAGATCCCTGAGGTTGCGATAACGCAGAATATGTATATATGATCAGTTATGGATCATCCCGAGCCGGTTATAAGTGGTTCTCGAAGAGCAGAAAGAGAGGTCCTCACCTCAACATCCCGACGAAACCTTCACGCTCGACGACCCTTCGTCCAGGATCAGAAGCATACAATTTCGCAACGCTATCATATCTCAGGATCAGCTGCTGTGTCTCGCGGAGGGAGTAGTTGCTCAAAGTCAGACGAGAATCAATCAGCTCACGCGATAGCAGCCGTCTTCCTTACGTAGGGATCTTGGTCTTGCAGTGCATGTCTGAGGGGGTCAACTAGGGATTGCACGATAGGTGGAAGTGGAATAGAAGACATGGTTCGTATCGCTAGGCCTCGGATCAGGGGGTTTCGGTCGGCACAATCCTACAGGCAACAAATGCGGGAGATAAGCTTTCAGACATTCGCCTGCCCATACGGTGCAACACGGGATGATGATATGGCAATTCCTGAGGCAAGCAGGGGAGAGGAGAACGGCACGCAGTTGTTCTATACTCACAGACAAGAACCCGCCGATAGCGCTCGTCACTTCCTCCGGACGAAGTCGACCGTAGTTGACCAGGTACAGATACACCACTAGCAAGGAATGACAGATCAAACCTCAGCTCGGTCCGGCTGCGTCGTGTCCATGTTCAGGTGATGCATCAAGCCGACCAGAAACACAGCGGATCTTGCAGTCTTATGGGCGTAGCGTCATACTCACTCTTTTTAATCTCCAATACTTGGATCTGCATACATTGAACGATATCGGGGAAGAGGGGCGACACTATACTTGAGAGTCAGCAAGAGGCATGGCACATGTACGAAACGTATCATGTCGTGTCACAAACAGCGAGATATCATATGTATTCGGCTCTGAATATCACATAGAGCATATGTCACGAAGGTTTATCAAAGTACGCCAGGATTTGATGGCGACGATGAGATACTACTCACTATCATTGCCCATGGTCATATTCGCTACGATCTTCTTCAAAGCCGTTTTCTTCCTCAAAAATCCTTTATCACGCTTATCGTTGGCTCCTCGTAGCTCATCTCGGAGTTCTTGGGCTTTACCCCGGGCTAATCAGATACAAAAAATGACAAAGTCAGCATGGTCTTCTTTGTCATGTTTCTGTTCTCATGGGCCGCAACGACATCATCACGGCGCGCGGTGCGTAGCCTTCATATGATAGCGAAATGTAGCAACTTGAGAGAGATGCCTCGGTCGAGTGCAGCGCCGGAAAGTCTGCCATTGTAACTAATGCGTGGCATCAAAAGCCTGCTCTACTCACTGAACAACTTCGCGTCGGCCATCTTGTTCAAACGGACTCTTGTTCGTGTTCCCACTCAGGCTGATATAGCTTTGGTATTTCCCAAGCGATCACAAGCAAATGTCCGTCGGTGAAGATATCGAGACAAAGGTGAATTGTCAATTGATATGTATATACAGCGCCAAGGAACCTGTTTGCTGAGAATCGCACTGCTCGGTTTTAATGTCGAGTGTTATTGTTGTTGTGGTTGCGGGAGGACGCCGTTTGAACAGGCAACCGAGTCTAATTGATATGCTCTTCTCTCTACGCGCTTCAATGATCCTGGTATATGGATGATATCTCGTTCAATTTGTTGGGTCGGCTTCTGGTGGGTGGTGCGTATTTTAATGAAGATGCAATGTGACCGTGAAGGTGGGTATAAGTCGGTTTCGTTGTTGTTCATTGTTCGTGCCATCGTCGCTGTCGCACCTTGACTCTCCCACACGCGCACTGACCGCATACATCGCATACATCGCATACACCCCATACATCGCATACCACCGTAGATCATGACTCAGGGTAATGCATAATGCGTAATGCGACCTTGCGATGTGTCGACGTCATCACTTTTCCTATATACATATGTATAAGGAGCTGAGCAAGCATTCTATCGTGCAAAAGTCGGAATGTGACTGGGTGAATGAAGGTATACTCGATCGTCCTCGGGTGATGTTATACCACTGCTACTGTGAGCCCGTTTTGCCGTCTTATCCTTGTCTTGTCTTGATTAAACCAACAAAAATCCCATTACAAAATTTATAGGAGATCATCCATCATCATCATTATCAACTCTAGGCAACAATGTCCGCCTTGTACTCCCTCGCTCCTCGACTGGCACGATCAAGCGCAAGTCCTACGACTCAAGTATCGTCAATACTCTCAAGAACGTCGATCGCCTCCTCATCACGACTGACGAGTCTTCGTTACAACTCGTCGTTTGCGGCTGCGGCCGGTCGCGGTGCTGGATCACCTCCGCTGGATAAGGGCGAAAAGGCGATCTACGATAAATTGAAAGCTGCTTTCCCTGGTAACAAGTTGGAAGTGCAGGATGTATCAGGTGGGTGTGGGCTCCGGCTCAGGTTCCGGTTCTGCCTTCGCTATACCATAATGATACCATGGTCTACCATTGGTCTCAAACACAGACAATCTCGTGCATAAATCCTTGAGAGCTTAGGGCTGATCCTAGATATAAATTGTACGGGACCTCGACGCTGATATTTTTTTTTCTTGATATGCATGAAATTCCTCTCTTGCCTTACTTTGCAGGCGGTTGCGGCTCGTTCTACGCAATCATCATCTCTTCGCCAGCATTCAAGGGTCTAACAACTATCAAGCAACATAAACTCGTCAATCAATGTCTCAAGGAAGATATCAAGGATATCCATGGATTGCAGGTATGTTTTGTTTTTTTTTTTTTTTTTTTTTTTTCCTTGGGGGGCATATTACTATGAAGATCTACTTCACCTCGTAACCACTTCCACTACCTGTCCAGTAGCTTTGAGGCTCGGTCGAACATTCGGACCTCGAGCATCTTGAACATACCCACATCACCGCCGTCTATGGCATCATGCTGACCTGCTCCTTATGACTGGCTCGCCTCTTTTCGCCCTCGTCTACCTGACAGCTCAAGACAATTCCCGAGGAGTAATCTGAATCTAAGCCTACAATCTTGTACAGCGTCTCATCACAATCTCGTTGACAATATATCAACATATCACCTCATCTCATCTCATCTCATCTCATCTTATCATCAGCTCATCTTATAATCAATCGCATTATGTACTGTATGACATAATGTCTTTACAGGGCCATAGCTTGCAAAGTGATCATAGCATCCAAATCCGATGATCCAAAGCTCCATGTGGAGAGGAATACATGAGCCTCCTCACTCCTGATTCCACATCTTCATGATAAAATCCCGCGACAACCACGGCATGCGCATCCAATATGGACAGTATGGAGAGTATAATCTTACAATTGGTCTAGTCTGATTAGATCACAAGTATGCATACAGCCCACTAAACCCCAACTCATTCATACCGATACCCAAATCACGCCGACCAAAGCATCGACCCAACCCATGCATATTGAGTTGAATCTTAATTAGCTAGACCCATCAACTTCCAACTCCTCAACAGCATCAGCGACTTCCCCCGTAGGAGTGCCCACTTCAGGCGTCTCCTCTCCCTCTCCAGCAGCCGTAGCATTGCCGTTACTGGCGCCAGTCTTGCTCTTTGATTTCTTCTTCTTCTTGTTTTTGTGCGATGATGAAGATGTAGGTGGTCTCGTCAGGATTTCGACTCCGGTTTCGGTGATCCTGAAAACGCAGAACAACATAAGCATAAGCCAAGAGCAACTCTTCGAGAGATTCAGCTCAAGGCTGAAGGGCGGAGGAGTTAAATATCGATGTTCGGATTGCGGATTGCAGATTGCGGATTCCTCAAGCCGACCTCGATCGAATTACCAGCGGGGCGAGCTGCACTTACAAGATGGTCTCTTCAAATTGGGCAGATCGTCGTCCATCCATCGTCACAGCGGTCCAATCATCCCTCCAGTGATCTGAAGGAAAGGCACCGCACCCCAGAGGGTTACTTGAGTTTAAACAGTGTCCGTGACTGGTAATAAGACATGTGGTCCGACTCACCGAGGTTGGCTGTACCGAGGTTGATCATAGGTTCAATGGTGAATACTTGGCCTGCTTCCATCTTACCGGGCATCTTGGAGCCGCCGTAATGTACGACATTGGGCTGACAATGGAACTAGGGAAGACAAAAGAATTGCTCACGGTCATCAGCGGCATGTCCGATCAATAATGTACCAGTCCAGTGCAGCCCAGTCCATGTTCCGGAACATGGTGGTACTAGTCCCTTGATCAAAGGATGTGTGTTCTTCTTTCACTCACAAGGTTATGTACACCATGACCAGTGTATCTTCGGACAATGCTATACCCCTTGGGCCTCACAATCTCTTCAATCTTATTCCCGATCTCTCGGTACGGTACACCAGGTTTACATATTGCGATAGCCTCTTCCATTGATTTTCGGGTCGTGTCGATCAAATCTTGGGATTCTTGATCGATCTTGCCTACGGGGTAAGTAGCGTTCAAGTCTGCGTGGAAGCCTGTAAAACAACCCAAGACACAATCAATCATTAAGTACCTTCCAACCCTTGAAAGTTTCGAATGCAGATTCATCCCATTGTTCGAGCAGGACAGGCATGGCGTGATGCGGCAGATATCTTATTGTGAACGTACCATCGTGGACTACAAAATAAGTGGAGCCGAGTGTCAGCTGTCGACTGCGATACTGAACACAGTAGAAAGCTCACATAATGATACATCGAGGTTGATGATGTCGCCCTCGACTATAAAAGTGTGTCAGTTGTGTCAGACCAATATACACTGAGTCCATTTTTGCTTTTCTGCCCACCCACCAAGCGGTCTTTGATCGGGGATACCCTATCATGAGCATGAAAACCATCAGCTCGTACTCCTTACAATCGAAGCAGTCTTCTTTCGAAATGCAGCTCAGGGCGTATAGGATGAGTGACTGGACGATCAACTCACATGGCAAATACATTCGTTGACACTTGTACAGACACTCTTTGGGAATTTCGCATAGTTCAGCGGACTAGGGTAAGAGTTTCGGTCGACACATGCTTGATGACAGATGGCGTCGAGCTCGTCGGTCGTTATTCCAGGCTTGATGTGCGAAGCTGTCAAGTCGAGGACTTCTCGTGCGAGCTGCGTCACGTCCATCATCAATGGACATGTCAGCCAAAGAATTGAACATTTTGTTGTGATGAGAGGAGAGCTAGCTGCCCGCAATGCTGACATGAACAGAGGGAGCAGATTAGACCCAGACAGACAGGGACCATGTCCAAGTGCGAACAGAAGTGCGATGGGGGGATTCATGGTGAGGTGAGAGCCATGATAGGAGAAAAGGTTTCCATACAGACCGGCAGCTGCAAAACTTGAACTCACCTTGCAGACGTATCGCATCTTTGCAATCTCCTCCTTGGTCAAGATCTTGACACCCTTTTCTCTTACAGCCTCACAAGGTGAGAATCCTTGGGCTATATAGTAATCAAATACACGTTCTCAGTGCTGGTTCCGTTCAAGCACCATGCACCAGTACGCAGAAGGCAGATGTGGTGTGCCAAGCTTTATACAGCGGGCTTTGACTTGCATGGACCAGACCCAAGATAGACTGATCCAGTCAACTTACGATGGTCCGCATAGTCGGGTCGGGCAATATGAGCCGGTACGAGACGTTTCTCCGAGAGAGGGTAAACAGGTCTTAGAGGTCCTGTGAATTGGTAGTTTCTCATGTTCGGCGGCAAAGTTTGAGATTCTAAACCAGATGCACAATGATCAGCGAATTCTCCCAGTTCCGGTAGATAATATATTCGGCTGGAGGCGTAGAGCGGATGTGAGAGAAGATCGATTCCAAAGGAAGAGGAGAAGATGCATCTGTTGCGTTGCCTTGCATGGTGAACACTCACTATCTGCCTCGGCCTTGGCGGCGAGCTGAACGATAGAGTGGATGGCCTTGTGGTTTCCCTATATTTTGATCGTCAGGATATCTGGAGCTCAAGGAAACGGGAAAAAATATCGCCTGCTGACTCACCCCTAGAAGATTAGGCCAGTCATCACTGTATCAGCTGGCTGCGCTTGATATCAAAAAGCGTTTGAAGGGTTGACTTTGAAACTCACAGCTCTTCTTAAAACAATCTTGATCGCAGAAGAAAGAACCCTTGATCCCAAGCCTGTTCCCATTCACGCAAAATTTAGCGTCCATCTCCTCCCAGATACAAACGAGGCTTCCTCCGCGCTCTCGCTTCCCTGCTTGTCTTCGCGAGTGAAATTGTGGTACGTTTACATTTCGTACTGGCTAGGTAGCGAGCACTCACTTCTTACAGTTGGGACATTCAAGCCTTGATGCCTCTTTCTCCCCGCATCCTGCGCACTTGGCGATACTGGCGTTGACGTCGGTGTTGACCATGTCTAGGTTTAAATCAGTTTAGTCAAGTTTAAGTGGGCCGGTCTATGAGATTCAAAGATCAATGATGATAGAGGCAATAGATGAGCGATCAAGTAAAGGTTGAAGCTTCTTTTGTGGTTAAACTGTCTTTGTAAAACGCTCGTATGCTGGCTTATACACCACACTGTGTGTATGCCGGAACTTGTCGTAGGAAACTTGAGCTTTGTCGGACGAGGGCGTAGGTCACGTGACTCTTTGTTCATTGTTCATTGTACATTGTCCATTGTCCATTGTCCATTGTACGCTGCTAACGGTCAATAGCCGACTTTTGACACTGACACTGACTAGCTAGAGCTATCTTTGATCATCACCTGATTATATTTTCCTACTTTCTCATGCAGCATGCAAAAGACTTGCTTAGGTCTAGCAATCTTTTTCATTTCTCACGCAGATACTGCACAAGCCGCGTGACCACACCGATCATACACCATACACAAATTACAACCAGACTACCGATCGATAATCTTCGGAACCAGGACAGGCAAGGAAACACCGAGGGAACCCGAATTGGAGATTGAGAGTCACAGTACAAAGGGACTCATCATCCAACAGTCAGCCATCGAGCAAACGGGCGAGCGCGAATGGAGATAGAAAAAGGAATTGAAGGTTGGCCATGTCTCAAGCTAGAGCGAGGGCTTTTTTCCAGCAGAAGAGTGTGAGAGATGCCTTGTGAGCCCTCCTCTTTTTCTTCCCAAAACCGAATCTCTCCTGCGGCATCATAGTGTCAAAATGAGCCATGAGCTGACTGCCTCAATGTGGTAATTGACTGCTATATGGCTCGCGCTGCTTTTTGATTTCATTGGGAATCATGGGAAAACGCAGCCGTATACTAGCGTGGGTGCCCGTAGGGATCTTCTTCACCAGGCATGTGTATTCGTTGGCTAGCGTAACGGGCGGTAGTATGCAGGTGAGTGCGATTGGGACTTGGGCTTGAGATGAGAGCAACGTATACGTGATCGCGCACGATGCTGATACATGTATGTCTGATTATAAATTCACCGGCCTCTCTTCCTGTATCTACGTCAACCTGTATCATTACATTCATCGTCCTCACCCTTTCTCGTATCCTTTCCCCGCTCCGCCGCCAAACGCGTCTCCTCGTAGCCAACATTCAACCCGAGTTTATCATCAAAGCCACTGCATCACGACGTAGTATTGCTTGAAAGATGGTCTGTTGCACTGAACAGGTTCAGAAAAGGCGATGTGGTCACACTCTGGTATGTACAGTTCTATCACTTATTGCAATAGGAATAGTTCCGTGTCACACAACACGCGATAGAACAATGCTGGTATCACCCACTCTCGTCTCCTCAGGGAATCGATCCGATTCCACTGAAAATACCAGGGCGATCGATCCTATCCGACGTCAGGATTATGTTTCAATTCCGAGGAAGGAGAGACGCTTTTGCTGATGCTGACTCGTCTATCGCCTACTGGCATCATTGCGGATCGGGTATGCTCGAACGAACAGGTCCCCTCAAAATCCAGAATTGCTCACTACCAAGCGCATAATAGCTTTAGAAGGTGATCTGGTCAGTTCAACCTCGCACCCTTCCACCACGATCCCACAAGAAGTAACGCAACGCCACTCAAGACTGAGCGCTAAATCATGACTGATACGTTGCTTTCGGTTTCGCTTCGTTCCTCTTTTGGAAACAAAACAAAAAACTCCCCCGACAACGATGTCATTTCTTTGTGTGTGTGCGTGACCTACTTCAGGTCCATCCGTTACCGCCTTCACCGCCTACACCGGTCAGGATACCTCCAGGGCATTGTTGGGTTGAAGGAGACTCGAAATATCAGACTCGTGATTCCAACACCTACGGACCTGTGCGTATCGAACCCGGCACCCTTTTCATATCCCTCTCTCGAGACTACATTGCACATCGAGCGTGTGATACAGTCCATGCTAATGCAACTATTTTCTTCTTCATATTAACCCTTAATCTCGCATTTTGCAAACGGAACCGACATTCTCGCTCTGTCGCTGCCACTCTCCTCACCCACAGATACCGCTTGGACTTATAACGTCTCGCGTGGCTTATATCCTCTGGCCCTGGCCTCGACGCAGCGCAGTTGAGAATGAGATGCCTACCAAAACGAATGGGAGGGTCAAGTCCCTCAGCGAGAGTTTCTTGCAGACGTGGGATCACACGAATAAAGGAATATAGAATATGCGCGCAAAATTACTCCCTTCGACTCGACACATCTCTAGGGGATCGCTCATAATTGTTTGTTGAAGTTGAAAGATGGTGTAGATGATATATGTGACGTAGATGTACGACTGGTATAGAACACTGTAAGATATGATACCATCCTGTATATTTCCTAGCCGTAATCCGTATGGATAAACGATAATAAGATGATAATGCCGTTCGAGACCGAAGATAATCACATGGCATATTGTCTATTATCTATCGCTTAGTCAATATTCATCAGTGCCAGTCAAGTCTAGGATGACTTCATTCCTCTCCTCCTCATCATAGCATGATCGCGGCTCCTGGATCGACCATTTTGAACCCACGCATGACTTAAACGCGTCTAAACGTGCGACACTCCACCCGTAGACCCGATCATCGCGCCGATCTACAATACCCTTGTCCTTATCCCTTGATATCTTCGCCAACCACGCCGTAGATATCTTTCCGTTTCTGAATCGCGAGTGGGATCTGACTCCTTGTTTCTCTACAAGCAAAAATCAGCACGATCTGTCAGCTAGCTTGCTTCTTCCTCGAGCGGGCAATGAGAACGGGGTCCCTTCATTCTCTATCAAGCTTGAGTTTTGGTCGTCTATTTCAAGGTTTGGTTCGGTTTGAGAGGAGCTCAAAGGAAGGGAAGCTCGTCAAAGAGCTCGATGTGATGAACGTACCTGATGATATCCTCATGTAAATCAAAGACGAAGAATTCCCCTGCTTCCTCGTAGATCTTCTCGATACCATCATCGCTCCCAGGCGGGGTATCGTCCACCTGTCGCAATTTACCGAGTTCGCGGCCCCACGGATCGAACGCTATTGACTCGCCCCATGAGGTACGTTTATCGTTGTGTGCGCCGTATTGCGCGGACGCTATCACATACGACTGGGCTTGGATCGCTTGTGAGCGCTAGAGATACGAGTACCAGTAAGAGTAGAGGGCGCGCGAGATTGCGGTATTAGCTTGTGTATTTGATTATAACGGCTGTCCAGTTGAGTTATTGGTCACATCGAGCCAGGAGATGGAGGCTTGACTGGACTCACACAGAGGGTAGCTACGGGTCACACCGTGAGCCAGGGTCAGAAGCATGGACGGTACAATCAAGGGTCAGTCAACTTCTTGAGGTCTGGTACGACTTTCTCGGTGCGATGAGAGAACGATTGGAGTTGGAGCCACAGCTCCGTACTCACCCCAGTGATCTCGCCCAGTTTTCACAGTGAACGCAGATGGGAAGAGGAGTGTCGTAGCCCCAAGTCGAGTAAGGATGATAGATAGCTCGGGGAATCTAGCAAGGATGTAAGAACCGGGTCAACAAATGAGCTCTTCCCTCGAACCACCTCGTGTTCATTCTCATCACAAATTCGACTTGTGCGAGAACGTTGATGGAACGCTGTTGATCGACGTTGCATTGCACGCTCACCTGATATCATAGCAAATCTCAAGGCCCAATTTGCCCAGACCCTCCATAGCCACAGGAGGAGTCACGCTTTCCCCACGAAGGATCCGGTCTGACTCTCCAGTCCTTTGAGGAGGTGGGATCGAGCCGTCCGGGTTGGGCGGTTTAGTCAGTTCCACGTCGAAGAGGTGCAACTGCGACACGGTCCATCAGCCAAGGATATCATCTCCCCCTTCTGTCGAGGCTACAACGGTGTGCATGTAGTACCGTGCCTTGTGAATTTCACCAATTCAGACAAGTCAAGGTTGATCCAATTCGTCCCAAATCGCCATTTCATCAGAGAGGCAGGAGGCAGGAGGCAGGATCTTGAAAGCCGAGACGATAACGTGAAGAACCGCATAAACTCAGTACTCGGTACTCGTATACTCACCTTCCTGTACGTGGCCGCCAACTCTCCGGTCTTATCAATCAACACATGAGTATTATAAAACCTCTGTTCCTTCTCATCCTCGGGACCCTCATGAACCCCAACGGAAATCACCACACCCAATTCCTTGGCGATATTCTGCAGGCCGAGGGTATATTCATGTTGAGGTAAAGGAGGGGATAGACGCCTTGATTCTTCTTTGGACTGGTTGATGAAATCGGCTGCTTCGGGTAGGAATACAGCCTAGGAAAAAGAATGTTGAAGAGAGTCAGTTGCAGTTGCCCACGAACGAAAGAAGGATTAACGAATAGCAGGATCATTGATCAGAAAGTTTCGAGTGAGTGAGAGGGAATACTGAGGAAGAGACAGGACAGTATTGATGGATGGAACACCGTTTGACCACATTTTCAAACTTCCACCATCACCAGCATCACGACGACAACAACGACGACGCTCAAGTGTTTAAAATGGAATGAATGGCAACAAGCTCGATTGCTTGATGGACATGTCACGGAGAGGAGAGGAGAGGAGCGAACAGCTAATTGATTTGAATTATCAGAATTCCCTTTCACTCACCTTGGCTCCAGCTTCAACAGCACGCTGAATGACATTCTTTGATCTCCGAAGATTATCGACCGGATCAGCTGTTGATCGAATCTGAGCTACAGCGACTCTTGTACCGAGACCGAGACCGAGACCGAGGCCAGTTCCACTTCCCTTTCCCTGGACCTGCGAAGAAGCTGCAGTGGCAGTGCTAGTTGACATGGCTGCTACGAATATGTACGTTTGTGTTGGTCTCGAAGCCCGGTGGATGTTGAATGGGATAGATACACCAATTGGGGTACAGATGGAAGGAAGGGACTTCACTCGAACTCGAAGAAGTATCGTTCGAAGGGGGTTTGCTATCATTGGCAAGACCGGGCTTGAACTAATTGCCTGGAGTCCATAGATGTGAGTGGAATCTCGTATCAGTCCGTGACCGTGTGACGATGGGACGCTCTTCGCTTCCTCACTGACCAAACGAAGAAGTAAGCAGTAAGCTCGCGGCAGATTGCGTGATATGGTGGGTCGTTTTCTGGACTGACGATATCATCGTCGCCAACGTCAGGCACGACTCTAGACTCGGTCATACCCGTCAATCCGCCCAGACCGGCTTATCAGTAAATATCTTTAGCTACAGCTAGAAGCCAGGAGCTAGATGCAAGGCAGAGAGAGTCATGACTGGACTATGTATGCAATATGCATGAGAGATACAATGCGATTATGAAGTGTAGAGAGAAAGAGAGAGCGATACCAATCTAAAATAGGAGCCTGTATATCTATATATGTATACAACGTGAATCTTTCTTTCTATATAGTCGGAACGAATTACCAATGTAATGAGTGACTATGCACTGCTACGCTGTACAACCAAATGACTATGGCCTCAGGATCACCCAAGGTAGGCAGGCTCACTCTAGCCTAGATCCAAATCAAAAACCAAGTCCCCCCACGGGCAGATCAACCAACCTCGTCCTCCTCTTCTCAGCTCTCATGGTCATACTTCGTCCCGAACCATCCACAGCCCTAGTAGCTTCCCCAACATGCCTCTCGCAATACCTGTTCCCACCTACATCGTAGTATTCTTCCATCGATTCTCGGCAATTCTGAGCGCCTGATACGCCGCCTCTGTGATCGCATCGTAAGTGACCCGGGTGGAATCGTTGGGGGTTAGGGCCGGGAGTAAGGATAGATGGACCTTCGATCGGTTGATGGCATGATCCCGAGGCGCAGAGTGTTCCACTAAAAGTTGCGTAAACGAGTTCATAGGTCAGCTTGATTACATAGGTAAACATGCAGCGAAGAAAGCTGAACTCACTTCTCCTCGTGGTAATGGTACTGACACCACGGTTTACCGCCGTGCACGTAAAAGTCATCATCCTCGAAAGGTCGATCACATCTTGTGCACGTGAAACAAGCTCGGTGCCATTTCCCTTTGAGCTGACCGTCAGATGAGGATACAGCCGACTTTTCGATGGGCAGATTACACCTTCGACAAGAAGGCAAGTAGAGCTTCTTCCAATCTCTCTCGCATAGGACTACACCATCTCGCTCTACGAATCGCTTTGAGCCGCCAACAGAATCACCGCATTTCACACAGATCTTCTTTCGTCGGCCGCTACCGCTGCTGCCTAGATCTGAAGAAGATGAAGTTGATCCGCTGTGACTGTGGCTATGATTGTGCGTCTTGCCACCTTCAGCTGACGGCCTCCTAGACCGATTAGGAGAGGAATGAGGAGCGGTCGTCGGTAGGTACGGTCGGTTCGAAGTGATGGTCGAGGTGGAGTGCGAGTTGGGTATTCGGGAGTCGTAGCCGTCTCCCTTGATATTCCTGGCAGTAGGTGTGCCAAAGACCACTCGTTCACCTTCGTCATCTTCGTCCTCTTCGCCGATCTGATCGAGCAGATCCCTGCCCTCCATCCCGTTGCCATATCCTCTGAACGCGTTGTCGTCTCGGTTGACGGGACCGTTTGCTCGTTCAGAAAG
This sequence comes from Kwoniella sp. CBS 6097, assembly GCA_036287355.1. Lineage (NCBI taxonomy): Eukaryota > Fungi > Basidiomycota > Tremellomycetes > Tremellales > Cryptococcaceae > Kwoniella > Kwoniella sp. CBS 6097. The sequence continues at coordinate 745,896 of CP143077.1, forward strand.
GATTTCCAGGCTTTGCGAAGGAGTCACAACCTCTTCTGATTCAGGACCACTGTTGGCTCCCCATCGGCCGGAACGGGAGCTGGACGAGCTGGATGAAGCTTCGCTCCCAGCGGTAGGGTATCGATGATGCGTCGCCTCAGGCTTTCGTCCATTCGCTCCTCGATTGATTACAGGCGAATCACCGAGCGCAGGCGTAGCCCACGGCAGGGCGGAATGCTGATCATCGTATTCGTCATCGAGCTCAAAAGTAGTTGGCTGCGGGCTAGCGACGAGTCGATCGCTGGAGCTACCGCCTGAACCACTTCGGACCATGCTGGCTCCTAGAGTCGGTGAGGCAGTGTTACTTCGCGAATGTAGTTCTTTGACTTTGTCAAAAAATCCTTGCGTGTTGGATTTAGCGGGAGCAGTCGGGTTTCGAGTCCGCAAGATCTGCGAGATGCTCTCATTTTGTCGGTGAGATCCGCCCGAAGAGACAGATTCGCCTCGTCGAGGTGGCGAGTTAGGCGCGGATCTTTGGCTCATGGCTGAAGCGGAACGTCGAGGGGGTGAATGCGAAGAAGAAGAAGAGGAAGGTTCCATGGGCATCGAGTTTGAATGGTGCATTTCGGGCCTGGCGTTGAAAATTGGCGAGGGTCCGCTTCTTTGTCTCCCACTCAGGGGCACCTTTGGCAATAAAGGAGGTTCTCGAGGGGTAGTTTGAGAGTTGGTATGATGTTGGGCCTGAGGCTGGGGTTGGGGCCATGCGGTCAATTGAGATGATGTGCCCTGTACATGTGATTCGACCTGATTCTTCGCCGACGAAGCAAGTGCAACACCGGCACGTACCCCCCAAGCGGCGGCCGCAAATGCTCTTCGCCCGACACCAGCCATACCCGACTCGCCTCCGCTGGTAGTATCGATAATGGGCGATGATTCACCTTGTCCTACTCCCATGCCTAAGCCATGCACCATGCTTCCATTCTGCTGTTGATCGGGATGAGGGAAGAAAGGGTTCGTCGGGGAAGGAGTCTTGGTCGGTACAGGGTAAGCAGAGTATCCATTCGGTGAGGGATCATGCGGCGACAAATTGGCTGCGGACGGTCTGCGAGGTACGTGCAATTCTGTCGGTGATGGGTAGGCGCTAGCCGGTCCAGCAAATGGTGGTCGAACACTGTTCGGTGATGGCCCGTTTGCTGAGGCTGAACGTTGCATCGACATCGAGGGTCGAGCCTGAGGGATCGTTATTTGAGAGGGTCGAGGAGCATGTCTGTCCGGCATAGCTCTCGCGGTCGACGGGGGGATACAGACATGTTCTCCCAGCGACGAGAGAGGTATGGGCGCGGCGCACGACGAGCAAGTGACGGTGGGCAAGACGACGGACGCTCGTTCCGTGTGCGGTTGTTGCGGTGCTAGTAGGGACATGTTGATATGCTACAGATTCGCCAGTGACACAGGGAGAACGAGCGTATGTGAGCGATTTGCCCAGACGATAGGGATCGATCAAAAACAAGCACGTAGAGAGGATATGATGGAAGACAGAAATGCGAGAAAGATTTCAGATGAATATAGTCGAGGTCAATCAAGCTGCACAGGTGCGAGGGGAAGCGTTGACCAAAGCTCGCAGAGCCATCGAAAAGAAGTCAAACAAGAAGGGACCAAAGCTACACGTGAAGAGCGGGAAAAAAAGAAAACTCAAAACGACGAAGTGGGTCAAACAAAATAGAAGCCAGGGAGGAAAGAGTAAAGAAGAGACTGGTAGGAAAGGTCTATCGGCCTTTCTGAAGGATGCGAACGAACAGATTACCGAGCAAGAGAGAATGTAGGAGATCAAAGCTACCACTGCCTCTGTGAGCTGTTGTATTTGATCGGGCGCAAGGCGAGCTTGCCAAGCTGTCTGGGCATGGATAAGCCAGCTCTGGGTAGAGCGAGTGGTGATAAACACAGTGGTTTTTCAGACATTGAAGCAGGATAAACAGGGACGAGGCTATATGCCAACAAGGCGGGAGAGACATGTCTTGCGGCCGGAATGCCAATGGACAAATAAATGAATTGAAACGTGGATAATGACATAAACAGTCGGGATGAGGTGAGACATCCGTGCCGATTTGGAATAAGATGTCTCAAAAAGGTATGGAAAAGAATTTTCGACAGTGGCTCGCATAAACAGTGGACGTGAACAGTATCCTGGTTTGGGTTAACAATGGGAATTTGGCATACCAAGCTCACCTTCAGTCCAGCTTACTATCCCTCTACTCAGAAGAAATCGTCCTCTTTCTCGACTGCAGGCAGACTCTTGCTTCTTCACCCTAAAACTGCGTCTGGGTTGACGCGAAGATGGTCGCGAACGACGATAATATGAGAACAAAGTGGGCGTAGATGCGGCGCGGTGTTCGAATAGACAGATTAGGTGTAATGCAATTCACCTGTTCACGTTGATGTATGTCCAGACGATCTATAGCCTGATTTTGTAGGCTGAGGTCTTTGGTCGATTCGAGCACTGATAAGCACGGTTACGCGCGGACGGGCCGAAAGAAGGCTAGACTGCGATAGGGAGAAGAGAGCAGTCTATAATTCTTAGTTAGAATTCGTCCTTGTTTTGCTTCTGTACTGCTTTTTGCTCGGAGACTTGCTTACGTTGTCACGCTGGTTCAGGTCCAGGTCCAAGCTAGGCTCCGGGTGTTATGGATATTTCCCCCACTCTTTAACTCTGCTCTGGTCAATGCAATGGCGGCTTGGCCGACTAGCGGGTCGCTCGGATCGCTGGAGTATGTGGTATGTGATATGTTTCGGATTGATCGGGCTGAGCGGGGCGCCTGGCCTATGCTTATGTTTATGTTGATGAGCTAGTTTGATCTCGAGGGCGAAGCTATGACTATGGTAACCGTTCGAACGAAATCGAATACTAGTATTAGTACAGTATAGCGAGGAAAGAACGATGTAGTTTGCGCTGATGGGACGTTGCACGTTGACGGTCGGAGTGGATCTACCGAGATGAGCAGCTAGTAATGAGTGTCGTTGGCTGATCACCGAGCGAGGATTGTACAGGAGGAGGTCAAGCTCGTACTCGTATGGCCGTGTGTGGGGCTGGCTATACTGTAGTGGAGTGAATGATTGGTCGAAATATGAGATAGGTCAGAGCGTCGGTCGAAAAGGGATGCGATAGGATGGGTATATCGGTATGGCAAGACAGGGGTAAATGGCTATAGAAAGGGGGCCGTCCACTACCAAAGGGTATATACCGTTGCGTAAGGTCGTGTTGTTGGCGGATAGTCCAGTGAAATAGCAATAGCGATCTAGGCTGGGATGCTGGTGTTTGTGCTTGTGTTGCAAGCGAACGTGGGTGTAAAGAGCGTATGACAGTTCGCAGTTGTGCAAAAGCGATTGTCGTCGAGGTCGACTTTGTTGTCAAGGCGATGGTGATAGGTCGAGGGGTTGAGGTTGTAAAGAGTGATGAGAGATGTGAAAGAAGTCGAAGGATGGGGGATGGATCATTCAACCAACGAGAACAACAAGTTGCAATGAATGACTGAGTGACGGTGATGACGTTCGGTGATGGCAATAGTGATGATAGTGATGATAGTGATGATGATAATGGTGGTGATGATACCTTTATCCTCCTTTGTTCTCCTTCTATCCCGTGATTACAATCCAATCCGAGACAATTGACGATCAAAGGCACCTTGTCCTTGTTCTTTTTCTTTCTCTTCCACTCTTTATCGTCGTCGCTGGTTTTGTGGTTCTGTGTGTCTCGACAACAACACCAAGAAGAAGAAGAAGACAACGCCGGGAATTTACCCCTGGCGACACCGAGCGTTGCTTTGCGTTTGCTTTGCGTTTGCTTTGCGTTTGCTTTGCGTTTGCTTTTTGAGCTTGGGGTTCAGGGGTGTTTTTCCCTTCTTTCTTTTTGGATTGTTCCATTGATCGACAACAGGATCAAAAACAAAACCAAACCAAACGAAAAGTCAACGCAAAAAGATTGTCCAGGACGGTAGCTACTGAGTGAGTGATCAGGTACAGAACAGTCAAATCACCTAGCTACGGTATGGTTGTGATGTGCACACTCATGGTATGGTATGGTCTTCGGTATGGACGGACGACGTGACAACCACATACAGACAGTATGGATGGAATCTACAGACCCTAAGGTCTTCCTACCTAGGGTGCACCAAAAGTAATTTAAGACTGGGGGACCCTTGGAGATGTACGGCAACAGACTGGTAGGAACAAAGGGACAGTGCCGGCATTGGTGACTGACACGTCCTTTCTTCCTGGATCGACATCTGGTTCTGGTTGGAACGGATCGGATGTCTCAATCACGAAAATGAGGGGGGCGACAGTACACGAGCACAGTGCTCGTACAGTACGTCAAGCTTGCAGCGGGCGGGGCATCTCGGTCGTGTCGCCGGTGTCCTGATCTTGGAACAATCCTCAAGCTACATTTCTACACGAATGTACTTGCTATTTCATAGGTGATCGGTGATTCCCATATTCCCATTTGCTGCTTGTTCATATAATGTGACAGCAGGAGGCGTACGTCAGCCAGTGAAAGTCAGAGGCTTTCTCCTCTCCTTTCTGATCTGTGGACCGAGGGGGCGCAATCGCAGATTGGGGGGTAGCACTTGGAGGAGGCGTGAGGTGCAGGCTTCGCTCGTACTACTGCTTACAGTCAGTCAGTCAGTGAATGGTGCATCTGCATGCCTTGCGGAGGAGGTCTACAGCAGCACTCATCCGAATCCGACAAGAGACATAAGAAAGACACCGACCGTCAATGGAGCAATATGGAGCCGGACGCACTGAGTATAGAATACAGCATGGAGAGCATAGAGCTTATTGTACAAGATGTGGTCGGACGCGTCTCTACTGATGGGACAAAGAGGCGACGAATAATGCGAACTGACCAGAATCGATCGACGCGTCTCAGGGTCAAGAGAAAACGCCGTGATTTCGGCCTCCTAGTCCTTGAACTTTATTGTCTTTTGTTCCGGCTAATCCATAATCCATAATCCAGGCTGCCATACTAAGTGCTTAAGTAAAAGTCAACCATTTGGTAAGCAAATAGGTCAGATCTGGATGCGAGAAGACAGACCTTACCTTGTGATACCCCGTCAGTAAGAACAAGGATCAGATTCTCTCCGGCGGCGACAAGAATTAGAGTTATCTGTTCTTCTCCTGTCCCTGTTCCCCCCGTCCGACGTCGAGGGTTGGTGGACCACTGTTCTTATTGTTGTTGTTGTTATCCTTCTCCTTCTGTCTCACATCATGACTGTGCTCATGTCGTTCTGGAATGGCCATCATCGATACTATAGACGAGGTATGTAACATACATATATATACATGGTCTAATCCACAGGACAGGTATGGGTATGCCGATATCGATACCGATCCCAACACGGCAAATAAAAAACAAGCTATCGATGCTTAAAAGTGAGACAGGTTGTCTTTCCGTCTTTCCGTCACTTCCTACCCTACCGTACTGACGATTCAGTGGAGCATCTGCCGCTAGAACACAAGATCAAGTTCTTGGGCTAGCCTACCACACTCTTAGCGCGAAACTGTAGTAGTAGTCGAAACTCCATGAGTCGGAATCAGTTTTTGCTGGCTCAGGCTAAGGTTATTTATTAAGTGCATTGCACAGCCAAATGTAGCGCTCCATGCATGTGGGCATGTGCAATGTAGTGCATTGCATAGAGACGCTTAGATAACGGACAAACGCTGTTGATACACCTTCCTGCACGCACGGATCACTACGAGAGCTTCTTTCCCACCTTAGTCAGCCACAGCCACCGCACAGGTCTTTGGAGGCTGGCTGGTTGGTTCCGCGCTATGATCGTGTTTCGCATTTTCTCCGCTCACCTAGATTAGCCCGCGTACGCCGGTTAAAACGCCGCCCCACTGTGCGCGGTCCAACCTCCCCTTCGACTTGTATTTGTTGTGTGGAAAAGGTAGCTCGCTCGCAACTCGCAACTCGCACCTCGCGCCTCGCAATGTCCGCTCAACACCAAACGCCCACAATTCCATCTTCGCCCGCACTGATCATCTTATCAGTCCCATCTTTCCAAACCACATCAAAGACCGCGCCGTGTCCATGACCTTCTAACACTTTCAACGGTGGAACATTCACCCCGCCCGAGGTCGAGTGATTCACTGGCGCTGTCCTTGTTGTAGATCGAGGTGGATAATATGCAGCTGATGCAGCAGGCGATATACCCCCAGCTCCAGCTCCAGCTCCTGTTCCGGCTCCGGGTTGACAGGTGGTATCGATCAGGTTGGCAGCGAGTAAACCGGTTGTCTTGGTGTTTTCTGTTTGTGGATCTGTCAAGGCGCCACCTTCTCGTTCCCACACATATACACAGCCGTCCTCTGATCCACCAACGACGAGAGAAGCGTTATGTGCGAACGAACATCTGATCAGGTTCTTTGAGGTGTTTTGATGGCCTGTATATCGGTATAGGTTGCGTTGCTGAAAACATCCATGGACAAGATCACAGCTTCAGCTATTCTTCCCACGCGAGAAGGGAATGATGTGTTGACCATTGGCAGCCGGATGAAGAAGGCGATTCCTCAAACCTTAACAGGTAAGATAAGTATGGGATCGGTCGCAGCAGAACGCACCATTCGTAGATCCCACAAACGGTTCGAGTTATCTTTACAGCCTGCCAGGAGGTATCTGCCCTCTTGATCGAATTCAACAGACGTGATCTCCCCAAGACAACCAGTGATGTTCCTGACGCATACGCCGCCAACAGCGTCCCATAATCTAATATGTTTATCTTTTGAGCTACAATCGAAAAAAAAAAAAAAAAAAAAAACAAGAGCAGATTAGCGCCTTTCCACAGCGATTGGCGCAAAATGCCTGTAGCGCAGGTGACTGGCTAGGATAACCAGAAGAAAGAGGGGGGATCGAAAGGAATGGCTTACCCCGAGGCGACAGTATTCCCGGTATAATCAAATGCAACAGCCAGAGTACTCTGACTGTGGCCCGAGAACGTGCGAACTTGTTTTCCCGTCTCGATATCCCATGATCGCAATATCCTATCATAAGAGGCGGAAACGATTTGGTCCTATTGCACAGAGGCGCAGAAAAGACGAGATCCGGATCCGTCAATAATCTTCAGCGATAGTAGGGGGATTTATCAACATCCAAGATTGGCTGGACTCTCAGTCCAGCGAAAGATCAATCACTCACTTCTCGGCCAGGTCTCCATTTCACACTGTATACATCTCCTCCGTCACCCCAGAGCACGCCTTTGCATTCACCACTGGCCACATCCCATAAACGAACGGTACCGTCGCCCGATCCACTGGCGATGGTCGAGCCCGATTCAGACGAGTCGACAGACCAAATTCGCGAAGTATGACCGCTGAGCACATGGGTCGTTGTTGAGTGCTCTGTGTCGAAGATGCGCAGGGTCGAGTCGCTATCCATAGCAGGTGGTTTGGTCAACCTGAAACATCATCTGACTCGAACGCGAAGAGATTTTCATCTCTGTTCAGGGTCGTTTCTCAGTTAGTGATGAGCTCACCTGGCACCGCTGACGCCGAGTCTAGCATCTTTCCCTATCAATCCCACACATTTCACATTGGCTGTATGCCCCGTAAGCCTGAAGATCATCCGATCAGGTAATTGAAGCGGTCGATAATCCGTCAAAAGGCTGCAAAACACCAAAAAAAAAGTGCAAAGTGCGATTCGCCGCCGCCATCAGCAAAGGACATCATTCATACCTCGCGTGTGTTGTTCGTGCCCATTCGATTCGGTGACTCTAGACTAAGCTGAAGCTGAAGAGGTGATAGAAACATATTTCTCAACATACGTTGGTAATTTTACAATCTTGTCTGGAACAGAGTTTTGCTGGTCGATCTGGCTCACTTGCCAAGCGGCTGCTTGGCGCAATAGCGTCTTCAGCCTATCAGGAGGCACATAACGATCGTTCCTGCCTGTACTCGCACAGAACATCCAAATACGAATATCAGTTGGTGGAATCTCGCAACTATCTTCCAGTTTGCACAGTCCACAGTCCACAGTCCACAGACCACAGACCACAGACCACAGACCACAGACGACATCAAGCTCAAGAAACTAATCAACCCAACCCGAACCAATCCAAGGTGGACGGACAAGTGAGACTTGACTCGACTCGACTTAACTCACCATCGCTACGTTCGGAACCCATCAGTTCCCTCCAAGTCCCAGTCAATCTTTCCCTCTCGGGTCCGACGCCCGCCCAATCTCGGAAAGTGGGCGCATCATGCACTGTCGAAGCTGAAGTCAAGTACGAGAGGGAGTAGAAATCGTATGGAACGGGCTGATAATGTTCGAGCGGTTTCAGTCGTTTCTGCAACAAATTGAAGGCTTTTTGCGATTCCCCTGTTTCGCGCGATAGCACAGAACACAAAACGTAATGTCAACATCGATCGCGCATATCATTGAGGCGGTTTGGTGTACGGTGTACACAAAGATAAACATTTCGTGGTCGTCGAAACCCAACTCACTGTTCTCTACGTGTTCGAGGAATTGCTGGCGATAACAGAGGTATAGGAACGCTTTTTGAGTCTGGAGTCGCAGTAAACCAGGTTTTGATATCAGAGCTTCTAGCGAGCCGTAGTCGCCATCTGCATCATCCAGAAATTTGCATATTGGGTCAGCAGCTCAACCGACTTTCCGACAGCCGTGCGACATAGATTCACCCGCAGTCATGGTAGGTAAGGGGAGAGTCGAAGGGCAATGATATATTGACCTGGATACAAGATGATGCGGTGACATTGCAACGGATTACTCACCCAGTATAGCCCGCTCAACATCGTCAATCTGTTCTTTCCTGGAAATATCGGTCCCGAGCCCTAAGACCTGCTCATTCCATAGCTGAGCGACGTGCGGTGATCCTCGGTTCTCGAGGTACTGTGAGATCAAAAGGTCGATCTCCTAGATATGGTACACCGACAACAATAGATTGGAGGTCAGGGTATCAGCTTCGTACCGGCCGAAAGTTGATGGGCGTATAGTATGACATGACCGATATGCACGTGCACATATGCATGAGGGGACACGGGAGGACGTAGGAGTGCTGGCTTTGGCTTCGGCTGGGGCGGTTGTACGCAAAACATACCTGATCGAAGATGTGCTCATCCAATCTAACATCGTCAATCTCCACATTGTTCCTCAACGGAGCTTTCTCCCTCTGTCTAGGCGTGAGAGAGTTTTCTCTCCCATCAACTTCCGCTGGCTTTCGATACCCAAGTTGTTGACTGCTAAGACCGGTATCGGATGCGCCATTGGGTGATGGTACCATCGCTCGTGATGGACCTGCTTGAAGTTGGTCAAGTTGGGAGGGTAGAGCCGGATTCGACATCGTTCGTCAAGCTAGGTGCGTGCGGGTCGGTGATCGTGATGATCGTGAGCTATTTCGACTTTTGACTTTGATAATGACGATCTCCAATTTCCTGGCGAGTCTTTCATAAGGATGCTTGCTAGCTGGATCAGTCGATTCTATAGGTGCAGATTGGATCCTTGTCAAGGTAGGCGCTACCTTCACACTGACAACCTCGCATGATCTTCGAGACTAGATAGATGAGAACGTCACTCCCCTCTTCGGCGCTTTCCGCAATCACCATACGCATATGCATCTGGTGTCACACACGTGGGCAACGTCACCGTACGTACCGACGATGCCCAATAAATGGTCCAAAAAGACCCATTGCATGATCTATGGCTTAGGGTATATATACCAATGCTCATATTGTATACTATATACTGTTACAACGTTTAATCAGACAGATCCACCCAAACCTGATAGGTGTTTCCCTCAAACTTGCTTCGTCATGCCTCTAGGCCAAACTCCAGCGTCCGTTGACTTACACCGTAATGGAGAGGCTTTCTTTCTTCTATTATACTTTTCGAGGCTCCGGATCAATGTTCTAAGTTATGTCCGTGTCTGTCTACGGCGGTGCTGTCACGACGTATAGATGATAATCTTTACTCGTTCACGTCCATGTGGTCGGCGTTCATACCGGGCCTGAAAAGGGTGACAAAGGGCGAGAGACAATACATCAGAACCGAAATTTTGTTTCCACGTGAGATTTCGGCAGATATCACTCACCACATGACCATCGCGCTCAAATCTTCAGGGCAGTCTTTGCTCATGCTAACACCCTCCGCATTGCAGATAATTCCCTCCTTCTGTGGGGTCACAACGAGATCGACAATCAGCTTTCTGGTTCTCGGAGAAAGACACCTTGAAGGCTGGCTGCACTTACAAGACCCATAGTGACCTTGATAGCAGGCGCTGAGACCTTGTAGTCTTCCAACACCTTGTCGTCATCCTGAAGCTCGAATCTCCCTTCTTTCGCTTCACGTTGATTTACCAATCTCTGGATGTTTCTAGCGGCGACTTCGGACTGGTAGTAGGCGGTATGACCAGCTTGGATCGCTCCCGTCTCGGCACAATCACCACAGGCGAAGATATGGCTCAAGTCGGGAACTTCCTCGTGATCATGCTCGTCTTCATGTTCATGTTCTGATGATGAGATGGAACCTCGTTCTGATGCTGGAGGTGTTAGGGGAGCGCCGAGGGATAGAGAAGCGAGTCGGTCTTCGGTCGTAGCGCGCGATGTCGCAGGTCGGATCGGTCCGGGATGTACTTGCATCGTAGAATGTACTCTGATTCGTCCGGTCACAGGGTGGATGAGAGAAGGTGCAAGGGGAGCAAGGAGAGCGACGTGAGGCTTTTGGCCAGTGCAGGGGAGCTAGAAATTATGAACCCGATTGGTGAGCATCAACCCAGTGGTATTACACGTGTCAACGCCGAAGCCCACTTACCACCAGATCAGCCTCGAAAGTCCGTCCGTGATCTGTCGTTACGATCTTCTTCTTTCCGTCCAAGAGCTCAGGGTGTTCAGGCCATGTCATCACTCGCTCGCCAAGTACGACTTCTACGCCGAGTTTCTTGAGTCCCTCCATGACTGTATTGTTTGTGATAGCGTCTCTGGTTAGCATCGTGACCATCGATCTAAGACAGTTCGGAACTGTAAGCTTGGGGTTGAGGCGACTTACGAGCGACGTGAAACTCTATCGGGTACTTGGGCATGACTCTCGTTCTTGAGTGAAGAAGGGTGATGTGCTTCTCAGGATACTTGTGCTTGAGATCCGATGCGAATTCTGCGATGACACACTCCATCAGCTCGGACGCCATAGCGAGTGAACATGCTATACCAAGAGTTAAACTTACGAATACCCAAAGCACCGGCACCGACACAAAGAATGTTCTGAGCCTTTTCAAACTTCTTGCCACTGGCGTCCATCCATTTCACACCGTGCTTCTTCGATCCGAAAACCTTTTCCAATTCATCCTTGACCTCATTGCTTTCTTTGTTGATGATATCCGTCCAAACATTGACGGGTCCAGGAAGGCTCGCTCCAAGAGCGTAAACAGCGTAATCAAACTCGATTGTCTCTTCAGGTCCGTCATATTGGCCGTACGTATCAGGCGAATGAGTCTTCTTGGGAGCCTGCTTCGAGGAGTCGGTCGTCGGTCGAACAAACGTGACGGAATGAGCGGTGATGTTGGTTACGCAGCCTTGGATGAATTGGTGTCGAGATTTAGGTGAAGGTTCAGCTGGTACGGCGATCTCGCCACCGAGTGGGGCATTAGACATGGGGGGAGTTGTAGGTGGGGTTAGTGGCTTGTCATTCTCTGACTTGGGAGGGTCCAGCATATGCAGATAGGGGATGTAGGCTTTGGGCGCATGTGCTGGTACAACAGCGTATCGAGGGAAGACGTATACGTCTGCATAATGATAACGCATGACAAATGGTAGGTCAGCAACGGTGAGCCGTGGGCAGGCTTGCCATCTTGGTATGCTCAAGATTGCACCTGTGTTACTCGATTGATTGTCACTGAAAGTTACTTACGGTTGAAATGCGAGTTCCGATCAATGACAATGACCCTCCAGGCAGGCGGCAAGCTCGCCGCTAACATCTTGGAAGCCCTAGCTCCTCCATAGGCACAACCTAGCACGACGACAGTTTTGAGTGGGAAAGACATGCTGCTGGAGGATGATGATGATGCTTGATGCTGTTGATGGGACATGAGTGGTATAGTCAAGGCGGACTTTGTATGTCGGCCGAGAAGAAGTTGGTTTGGTTTGGTTTGGTTTGGGTGGGGAAAGATTGGAAAGATCGGAAGATCGATCGAGTTTTTTGTGTGTTTTCGTTATTCGTTTAAGGTTGATGGTACTGGCGTCCGCTACGGAGTATCAAGATCAAGATACACAGATCGTCAACGAGTGTCTTGGTATTTATGTATTCAATGCTAATGAAGAAGCAGATTAAGCAAGGGAATAGTATTCGGTAGATGGTATGTATAGATGTATAAAAAGTCGAAAGCTGCAGCTTGAGGGGTTTTGTGGATTTGTAGTGGAGCGGTCCGGATAATCACGGAGACAATGCAGGGTGCAGGGTTTAAGCTATTATGACTCCATTCATGCAGTATTGCAACACAAGAACTTATCAGATAAAAAAAAAAAAAAAACTCCTTTGACTGAGGGAGAGATCAGTTTCGGAGTTAGGCGCTTCCATCCGATCGGCGGCAAATTACCTCTTCTCGTGGAAATGACGCTGTACGCTGGGAAAGCGCCGCTGAAATCGACGGCCGAAAGGCAGGCTCATCATCCACATGCATCAAGCGTCGGCGTCTTTGATCTTTCTTCCGTACAGCGTCTATCTTATAGTATGATGGGTTGGGGACGTTGAGTCTGAAAGAATATGACTTCAAGCAAGCATACATGCATGCATGTCAATCATCGATAGCCGGCTGAAATCGTTGGGTCATGGAATGATGGGCCACGGCGCTCTCGGGGTGAAGAGCAGGTGGCAGGTGCGAGCAGTCATACTATGCTATGTATCTAGATGGGCCCTTGATCTACACGGCGCGGTGGTGAGCTTGGGCAAAGACTTTATGTTTTCATCTGGCCGCGGCCAGGCCACAGGACACCAAACAGATACTACTGTGATATGAGTCACGGGGTACGGGGTACGGGGCAAGAGGGTGAGCTCCTCCTCCACTCCGCTGACGGATAGCTGCAGAATGACCCGAAAACAGATTTCGGGGAACTCTACTACCTCCCCGCTTAATCAATATGGAAGGGGGGCGGAGCGCTTTTTTGTCCCCCGAAGTACCAGCACACAGTTTTACTCGAAAGTGTTTGTCATAACAAGTAAGAATCGGTGTTCGACAGTAACACAACAATACAACAACCACCCATGGCTCGCTCTGCCTTATGAACCTGGCGCTAGCCGACCGAGATTTTAGAGTGAAGCTTGGCTTTTGAAGCAAGAGTCCGAGTCCGAGAAGGAAATGACGCGCGGCGATCCTCGAGAATGTATAAGTACAGAGGTATTGTAGTACAAGTCCCTAGTGAAGCGCTATCAGCGGAATGTTTGTGGGCCTGGATCCCCGACCGGGCCTTGGCTTGTCTTGGCAGGGCCCTGCGCCGCTGCGCTCGCTACATACTGTACATTATCTGATATGTGAAGTATCACACAGCGGCCGAAGAGCGTTACGCGATTCGACAGCGTGGAACAAGTAGAGCTCGCTATCAATAATGCCAGTACATTTAAACACAGCACGCGGGAATACACATCGCGCCTATCTACCTTCGCATGCATGGCTCTGTGCAGAGAACAGTTCAAAATGGAATGGGACAGGATTCAGCCGCCCGGAAGCTTTTGCAATATTCAATAACAATGCTAAATAAAGGCGCCCAGAACTGACGCCAGCGCCCGTCTTGTTGTCGTATCTGATAGGAGTCGCTCGCTTTTCTCGCTTCCTATCGTATCAGATATAACGAGCGTTGCGAGTTTGATGTGATGTACATCCTCGCCCGATATGTGCGCACGCAGTATCTATGTACTGTGAGTACTCGACATGGCCTCCGGACCAACGCGGCTCTGGCGCTTGGTTGGGTTGTTGAAGCGCTGCGAAGCGCACAAGAAGCTTTCTTTGCCTTTGGTATCTTCGGTGATGATGGTCCTCTTGTTTGTCACCTCCGTACGGTACGTATGGTCAATGTCGACGTTTTGACGCGCGGGTTCACTGTATACTCACAAGTCAACACTTGGAGGCCCACCGACGATGCCTGACTGTCAAGCTTGTAAGAGTGCACAGTATGCAGCCTTTATGAACACGGTGGGTAAGAAACCTTTCGTGGCGAGCTTCTAAGCTCGACTGGCGCGTTGAAAGTGTCTTGACGAGAATAACGAGACTACCGAGCGCAATTGCGAACGCTTCTTCAGTCGCCAATCACTTTCAAGAACGCAGCGCTATTGCATGTCATGTCGTCTGGCCTCGGAGCTAGACAGGAGGCTAATATCTCAATGGTCGACATGGTAGACACTGCAACATGTCCCTCTTATCCTTGAACAGAACATGATGATGATGCTTTGAAAGACTCCTTCTTTTGCGGAAGCTCGGGCTGTAAGAACACGGATGCTTTATAAATTCAGAGTCTGTCTTGTTAGAGATTTGACCTATTGATTGATCGTCTGTACACAGTCAGCGATAAAGACATCAGTGATTGATAGACGAGTGAAGTCGGCAGATCCGTCCCGGCGAGAGCTGGTATTTTTTACATCGGTATACTATGTATGTATGTATGGCCACTATGGCCGAATCAGGAGAAGAAAGAATGCAATACCGGAAGATTCAGATCAAGTGAGATGGAAACAGGAAAACGGAAGATCCATCCAGGCTCGCGCTCAAGCTCGAGCCTCCTTTCGCTTTCGCTTCTCGATAGCGACTCTCTTTGATTCCAGCTTCTCTTTCTGCAAATGCACAGGCACAATGGGGGAAGGTACATATCAGCGATCTGTCTATCTGGATCGTGGCGTTTTGCGCAGGGCAGATGTGATTGAGTGTGGAAGGGATTTTGCTCACCTCGGCGGCACGCTCTCGGTTGGAGTACTGCATCTTCTCATACAGCTTGGCCTTCTTGTTGCTCATCATGATCTTCCTCAAGTCCTCCTCACCACCAACCTTTTTCTTGCCACCCGCACCAGCAGCGGCGGGAGCAGCGGATTTGGCCTTAGCGGCATTGGCCTTTGTGGCTTCCTTGAGCTGGGCTCGGAAGGCAGCGTGTGACGTCCCATTGGTCTCTGCTTCCAGCTCGGCAGCGTGCAATAACGATGCGTTGCTGGGGTCCAAGGCTGAGGCGAGGAGTGCAGGAGGGTATGAAGGCGCAGCCTCATCGGCGTCCTCCTCTTCATCCTCTGACTCATCCTCGTCGACGGCATCTCGCTCGATGGTGTCATCTTCCTCTCCTTCGGCTTCAACACCTTCAGCTGCTTGCTGCTGGTTGCCCTCTTCCAACCAGGGCCTGTATACCTCGCCTTCGCCGTCCCAGGGACTCAAATGAGGAGGCAACAGTTGTCCAGGACCGTAACCTTCTGATGAGATGATCTTCTGCTTGTTGACACAGTCGGCGACCCATTGAGGCTGAATCCAGGTCCATTTCCGTCCGCTCTCCATCTCCCTCATTCGCTCAGCAGTCATTGGTCGATCGATGACCACATGGGTGATCGAGTCGGCCGTAGCTCCGTCGGCTGGTGAAGGCGCAGTTAAGGAGGTGATGACTTTACCGCCCATAGCGCGAATGACGAATTCCCATGTTCGCGATGAGGTTTCTCGAGAGAGGTAGAATGTGTAAGGGGAGAACAAGAGAGTTTGTCGGGACGTTGAGGGCGTGGAGGAGGTAGCGAGCAAGGAGTTGTAAGTGGTCAAAGGGGCAGTGGCGACATCTTCTACTTCATCGGCTTTGCTAGGTCGTTCCACGAAGTCCTCATCTGCGTCATCGGCTTGAGCAGCTTCATCTTCATCTTCTTCACCCATCTCGACGTCGGCGTTGGCACCGGTAGCCTTGATACCCTTGATCGCCTTTCGTACAGCCTTTTTGGATACCTGGCCGGTACCGTCCACACCTTCGGCAGCCTTCTTCTCGACCAGTCGGAAAGCTCCGACTGATTCTCCTCGTTCGTCGAGCTCCACATCCAGCGGGGGAGGATATACCAAGTTCTCCTCGGTGTATAGCTTGAAGAGCGTGAAATTGATCAAGGTTCGATACAGGTCGAGGAAAGTCAACAAGATTCGGAAATCGACGTCGGTGGGTACATGCTGTTGGAATTCGTATCCCTCCAACCATCTCACTCGGACGTTCTCTCCACCTTGGCCAGGTACATCACACTCGTAGTAGACACCCTTGATGCCGAGGAACACCTTCTTGAGCGAGTGGGTTCGGATAGCCCATACTTTCCACTCGGAGATAAGTCGGGAGCATTCCGCGATCACGGCGGAGGGCACAAGGGTCTTGCCGGGAATAGGGTTGGTAGGGAGAGTGGAGAAGAGGTGCACGAGGTTGAGAGGGTCTTGCAGGTCTTGCAGAGCGAGCGTGAATGTAGGGTAACTAGATGAACAAGGTTATAAGCGTTTGAACCAGAGATGCAGAGACCAGTGAGATTTGACCTAGGATGAGCTGTTACACTTACCGCTCCTTGACAAGGTGATCCAGCCTCGCCACCGGCTTAGCCTCCTCCAGGTTCTTGGCCAAAGCCCATTCTCCTCTTCCAAGCGCTCGCGCAAGCTTCTTAGCGAAAGCCTTGTGTTCTCTGAACTTGACCAATAAAGGCTCGTGCAAGAGGTACTGGATATCTTTGTGGTAGTAGAACGTAGCAGGGGCGGAAGAGCCCTTGTTGGCTCGCTTCTTGTTAGTGGGTTCACGAGGGTAGATACCTGCGTTCGAGTGAATATTGATTAGCATGGGAGTGATCATCGCTCTCTTGTCGCTCTGCAGCAGTCGCGGCGAGCTGATTGCCGCAAAGCTGGTGATTTATCAGCTCACCCTTGAGAATACACAGTCGCCTGAAATCAGACAGTGAGATTTGCAACTTCTTCAAAGCTTGATTTCTCGTCACATAGTTCTTGGCCCTATGCGATACAAGGAACGCCCAAAGGTCAGATCAGCATGCCTTGTGGACGTCAAGTGAGGATCTGACTCACGCGCCGGACTCGCCCTTTCTCTTGATCTTGGCCATTTTGATGTGTGATATTTAGAGAAGTATAGGTGAAGCTATCAAAACAATGTAATGTATATAGCAGCAATGCAGCAATAGCAGTGTTGATCACCGTAGCTATAGGTGGACGAGTGATTTTCAGAAATCTTCAATGAACCGCATATCAAAACTCAAAAAGTGGAGGTGGACATCGCCGCCTACAAGGCTCTGCAGGAGGATTTATCACAAAGTGTATTTCTTGTATTTTATCCCAGATTCTGTTGCAGGTAGGTAGATAGCGTAGGTAGACTGTGACCTCCACTTTAGATGGGTTTGTTTTGACGGTTGCAATGTTGAAGGCAAGGCCTGTGCTATGCTCAGATGACACTTTGAAAATATCCAGATTACATGTCACAGCGATGCAATAATACAGTTGATACCAGCTCAGTGCTGATACCGATACGATACGACAGAAACCTCGCGCAAACTGGCGGCTTAGATTGATGCGATGGCTCGAGCGTGCGAGATTTGTGGATCGCGGAAATGGAGGAGGGACGCTATCACAGGCGGTGCGAGGTGCGATGAGGGTCATCTTCGACAGGTGCGTGATCCGTTATCACCGACACAAACGTCCACAGCCACTCTCTCAGCTGCGTTGAGATCATCATGGAGACAGCAGCTGACCTGGGTGATGCTAACGCCCGTAGGGTTATCGTGCCGAGACGCTCGTGGTGGATCAAGGAGCGGCCAACTTCCATATGATCAAGCGGAGGAAAGGTACCGGCGGACCTAGGCGAAACAAGCGGAAAGAAGAAGGAAGAGCGGATCCAGAATGTGAGCTATCGATAAGGGCTCGCTCAGAGCGCCGGATCTCAGCTGATGACTACGATTTTCGTCTAGATTATCACGGGTTCGAAGCGGAATATCTGAGGATCCAAGCTCTCCAGCTCTTGCTGAGGCTGCAAATACAAGCTTTGTCTAAGCTGTGGTCTCTGCCTGACATATACGAGGTCAGCTGAGTTTCTCGCGGCCAAGAATCCTCAACATGAGACTTAAGCTGAATTGCACCGCTTTATGGCGCATTAGGTGATTGTGCGGGATTTATGGGCGTACCAACTATCCATCTCGTCCCTACCCACCTTGCCCGAACGATATGATCGCTCAGAAAGCCAATCACCTATACCGGCATCTCAGAAGCCTAACATAGAGCCGTCCCACTCCGATGTAATTATGGGTGATGAAGAGGAAGAAGGGGAACAGCGAGGAACTGATTCCGAAGGAGAAGAAGAAGGAAGCGAGAAACACGCCTCGGCATCCGAATCGGCCTCTTCCGACGAAGGCTCAGTAGATCCGGAGATATTGGAGAGGCTCGACGAGTCGGACAAGGAGGAAGGCTTGAACAATATTGATCAAGATGGATCAGGAACCAAGCAGGGTGATGATGTCAAGTGGAAGAGGAAGAAACTACTCAAGATCTCTGATACGATCATAACGCTAGCTGTAGGGTTATGGATACTGAGAATACCCGTCATGGGTGCGGATATCGAAAAGTGAGTTGATTATAAAGGGAGTACGAGTTCTACGTTAGACTGCCAACTTATCACCTGCTGCTATTTCATATCAACAGCCTGGTCAATCAGATTGACATCCCGTATGTCGATTTCGGGCATACCACCCACATGCCAGCTGGAATGAAGAAACGCATGAACAGGGACGTCATGATCGCTCTTTCCCCCTTGGTCAGTTGATTCGCCAATTCCGTCTCATCTGAAGTGCGCGGCGAAGCTGACGGTGCATGGACGTATTTGTGCGGATACAGCGGTCCCCTTCTCCTGCGATCATACATCGTTCATGTCGGATCTTCGCTCGAGTATCGAACAAGAGATATGGTATACAGGTGCCGGAGATCAACATCCAGCCTGTAGCCTGGCGGATCACTTCGGCTCTAGGAGGGACTCGTGAGTCTATTACAGCTGATTCTGCAGTCTGCCGAATGCGTGAGCGACTGACTTATTTGGCTTGGTAGCAACGACATACGCGCAAGTCACACGATTGATGACTATTTTGGACGTGAATCTGTCCCTGATCGAAAAAGAGATCGGCACCATCTCCCGTCGGATACGCTCGCGTGTAAAACCTGATCCTGATGCTTCGGATGTGGAAGAAGGGGATGACAAGGAGGAACGGATCAAAGAAACAACCCAATTGTACGACAAAGCGTTGCTGTATCTCGACGTGGTAGCCCCTGAGCTAGCGGTGCTTGCTATTTGGCTGATCGTGATGAAGATGGTATATGGCCTGGATGCGGTGACAAGGTGAGTGGCGTTGTTCGCTCATGCCAATTGGAGCTGGTCAAATATCAGAGGCTGATGAACTGTTGTGTATGAACGTAGGCAAGCGCTTCTTAGAGCGGACCCCGCCATTGGATTGCCGGTAGGAATCACATGGGTGAAAGAACTTACTAGCAGATTGGAAAGCGGTGTCTTACGTGGGAAGCGGGTCGATCTAGAGAAACAGTGAGCTCTGTCGCATATACGTGAGGGCACCTGTCTGGTCAGTTGACTGACGTTTTCGTGTCTGTACCTCCCTTGACAGGGATTTCACCAAGATGGACGACGATGAGATGGATACGTTCCTCGCTCGGTGTCAACAAGTCTTGCTCGGTGATCGCGAGGAGCCATCGGGTACGTCAGCTGCCAGCTCTTTGTTTCTGACATGAATGCAGCTGATATATCTGTGAATATGTTCTCAGACGTCGGTCCTTTCCCTCTACCTCCTCCAACCAACTTGATCCATCCTCTCATCCCACCGAATTCATGGGTATCTTATCATTCCTCGACCGATCGCATCATTCATCAGCCCTCCTTCCCTACTCCATCCAATACCACAAACAACAAATCCTTACCACTGATGCCAGGCGAGAAAGTCCGGTCGTACGATTCCTCGGATCCTCTGATCCTCAACGACCTCCCCACGGATTTCGAAGTGGTTCTAAACGCAGGATGTGAGGTTATCGGATGGGATCAGAGAGAAGTATTGAGGGTTCTGGAGGGATTCGAAAGGAAGTTGGAGAGAATCAGGCCGAAGAATAATCATGTGTCTCAGCATATACAAAGCCTGGCTGGCGAAGAGGGGCTTGAGCATGGTGGCGAGGATGACGAGGGGCCACGAAGCATGACGCCTAGAAGACGACCTGCGACAAGTCGGCGAGGAAGCAGCTCGGCGGTGGCGGTTCGCGCTGGAAGTCGTCCCACGAGCAGAGTAGGCAGCGAAGTAGATGACTCGGATTACGTGGACACAGACAATCAGCATCACGATCGGGATGAAGGACGACAACGGCCTGGCTTGGATTCAGTTCGGAGTAAAACTAGGACAAGGACGAGAAGTATCAGTCAGACGAGGGAGAGACCCACGAGCAGAAGTAGGAGTAGAAGAGGAAGCACAGCTTCTATCAACCCCAGCACGAATCCAAATACTAGTGGGAGTGGGAGTGGGAAAACGAGGCTGGGAGCATTAAGTAGGGAATCAAGCATAACGCGTTTCGGCTTGGGAGCTGGAGCTGGCGCTGGCGCTGGCGCTGCAGGAAGGCGGAGTAGGGAGACAAGTTTGAGTCGGAGTGGAAGCACGAGTGTGCTTGTGCATTCGGGATCGCGGTCGAGATTGAAGAGCAGTCGAAGCTTTGGGTGAAAGTGATGTGATGACCTGACGTAATATCGTACTGTACTCATACAGTATGCTTTGGCGTATCACGCTCGACGGTCTGCATGCATATATGGCACCGAGAACACCGATACGGTCTATTGCAGCCCGATCACACTCTGCTGTGCAACTGTATACCGAATACTACTTATAGTTATTCGTACCAAAACGATTACGGCGACCACTAGAATACGAGATCCTCAACCTTCCATTTCCCAACGACCTCCTCAGGCAATTTACCCGCTTTATCCTTGTCCGCTCCACCCTTCTTCTTCCCACCCTTGCCTCCTCGGCTGGATAATTTGGCTTCCCTCTCTTCGGCCTTTCGAGCTTCTCTCCTCGAGAGGATCAAGACGGCTTCCACGGGTCCTCGGAGCTGCTTGTATGCCATCTGCATAGCCATGAGCGGTTCCAATGAAGTCTGCAGTCTCTCAAGCAAAGTATGAGAGGGCTCGTGTGAGAGGAACAAAGGGAGATGAGAGTCTAAGATCAAGGATGAGTATGTGATTGTTGATTCGAGTGAGGGCAGGGACGAGGATGAAGACGAAGACGAAGATGCAGCCGAATGAAGAGCCTGAGCTTGAGTTTCTTCGGTCTGATCCCAGCCTTTCAACCCTTGATTCCGCTGAGCGACGTGGGCCTCTGCCCAGTCAACTAAGACAGCCAAGACACTCGTAGCGTCCTCAACGGTCAATCCTCGTCTGAACTCCAGTCGGAACGTAGGTGCAGGCGGTGAAGCGACAATCAGGCGGAGAACTTCGGCTAATTCAGGTACCGACGAATTAGGGGAGGTTGAGGTGGGGTCGAGGTGAAGTGTGGAGGTGATAAGCGTCACGAGTGTTGATGAGGGGATCGTTCGGATTGAATTGAGAGCGAGGAGGATAGTTTCCTGAGAAAGAGAGAGGTTCCATCAGTTACCACGTCCAGCGTCGACACATGTATCGATCGCACGCCCCCACTCACCCAATCACCACAGGGTAAGAGTCCATCGGCAATCACACCGCTCTTCCACATGCTATCAACGACCAAGGCCCTCTTGACCAAGTCCCAGACCACTTCCGCAGCATAACATCCCGAACCGGAAGGCTTCACCTTTCCTTCCTCAGTCAAAGCACTGGTAAAGATCGTACCCAAGATACGCTTGACAAAAGCTTCGTTGAGCATATTACTATTATCGAATCCAGAGATTTCGGTCCATCGTTTGGTGGCGGAGGCGGTATCGTTCTTTTTCAGTGAAGAGGAGAATGAGGCAATGAATTCGTCTTGCTTCTTCTCCATGTCAAGGGTCGACCTGCTCTTGCCTCCGTCCGTGTTTGGCGCGGTCGAGGAGACTGAGCTGGACAGGTATGTGGCTGTTTTCTCCTTGGTTCCGAGGAGCATCGACATGCCCACTCCCTTGGAGGGTAAGACCACTTCGCAAGTGTAAATGATACTTCGCCCACTGTGACCATCCGCGTTCAAATGGCTCAACACAACGCCGACAGTGATAACTCCACCCTTGTTGCCAAGTATAGCCAAGTGAGAGATCGACCCGGACGAAGTGGAGCTTAATGAGGAGATTGAGGTGGTGCTCAGGACTGCTGGGAGGGACGCAAGAGGGATGGTGAGGAGCACTGACGGGGTCGGGTACGACGTGGGTAAGAGGATGACTGGTTTTCCGGAAGTAATTGGAAGGGAGAGGAGCGAGGGGGTTGATGAAGGGTGGCTGAGTTGCAAGGGAGCTGGCGAAAACGATGATAGCGAGGCGATTTCCTGGGAGTGGAGGTGGTTGTTTTCGTCTACTTGTTCAGAGCGAATTCAAATAAACGTCAGCTACTACTGCAGCCTTGCCATATCCTCTGGGAAGGTATCAGGAATCAGAACCGAGACATACCCAATACACTGATCAGACCATCTTGACTGACGTCCGCAATGCTCAACTTCCCAGCTCCAGCGCCAATCTGACCCTGCACAACAATCTCGGAGCGTATAGTTCCATCGAGCTTGACGAGATGAACAGCTACCCCTCCTTCGCTGTCCACAATGGCGAGTCGGAAAGAAGTAGCGTTCGAAGAGAGTACTTTTGAGGTGAGTGTCGAGCTTGAGCTTGTGTTCGAAATACCGCTTCTGGGTTGGATGGGTAATCGTTGGGGTTTGAGCGTGTTGTCAAGGAGGTAAGACTCGGTCGGGGAAGATACCGCTAGGACTGGGAATGAAGAGGATGTCGAGGGGAGATGGTGTAAGGCTTTGATGGGGCTCGAGACCTGTTCACGTAGATCACAAGTCAGCATGCACATACAGACTTTGCCGAGACCGGTGTTGATCCCAGTTGTCGTAGTTACTACCAGTCCCCTTTCCCCGATCTCCATATTCCACACAGAGACTCGATTTGGTGGACAACGACGCCCTGCACTCACCGAGATGACCTCCTTGTCCCCCTCTTCCCCACGCCATACCCACAATTCCTTGCCCGTCCCGACTACCGTGACTCGCTCTTGTTCTTCAATGGTCTCCTCTTGTTGTTCCCCGTCGGCCTCCGCGGTCCCGTCTTCTTCTACACCTTCCTCATCGTCGACATCCATACCTTCATCCCCTACATTCTCCTCACCCTGCTCATCCTGCACCCTGGTTGTAGATTTGCTAACGACTCTACTTGTCGTGGTGTAGTAGCTTATAGCGTTTGAGCTGAAAACGGTCGACGGGGGTACAGTGAATGATGTGGTCGGTCTGAGGGTGCTCAGCTAGAACGAGCGAAGAATACAATACTTGACATTAGCATTTGACGAGGATACACATCTCCGTTGAGCCATTACGTAGGCGTATGTCGAGCGGGACGCAGCTGGAACAGTGTGAGGATTCTATGAAGACGCGACTGACTGGAGATTGAGGTAAAGAGAGCTCAGACTCACATCGTATGTCCACACACCGTCCCCACGAACAACAGCCACAGCGCTCCCTGCATCTCCTACTACGGGACTAAGGGTGATATGAGGGCCCTTTGAGCTGGACGCATGAGGTTGCGAAAAGGTCGCTAGTGATGTCGGGGTCGATATAGATGCCATCTTGATACGGACTTTGGACGTGGCGATCAGCCAGTCGGGTTTTTGCGACGTCGACTTCGATATCGATTTTCTGGTCAGAGTTCGAGGCGATGTGTGAGCTGCTACGACGGATGAGGAGGACTTTGACTTCTTGCTTATCGAGTAATCGAAGCAGATTTGAGGGAAGGGTCAATATCAATCGGCTAGAAAGCTAGAAACCGACAAACGAAGAAGCTGCATCTGAGCAACAAAAGTGTGGAAATATTCCTATTACGTAAGACACAACAAAGTGGAGGTCTGGCTTAGAGGCATTGATTTGGCACCAGAGAGTTAGATGATGCGAGTAAACCATGCATTTGACAATGACAATGACAAGATCCCCTTTGATATCTATGGGGTCCATGTGACGCGTTGAGCACCACAGCTAAGTAGCGAGCTGACGTAGCGATGCCTTCCGATTCTTGCTTTTTCATCATACAATACAATGAAGACAAGGCGAACATCTTCTCATATACAAATTTGTCTCTCGCATCAAGCCTGGCGACCCTCTGAGAGCGCTCAGTTACTTTGTCCTCGCTTGGATCTTCTCCACGAGCCTGTCGTTGACCTTTTTCATGTACACATCCGTCGTTACCCAGTCATCTCGAGTCATGTTCTTGCCCTTCATGGCCAACGCCAAATCCTTGGTCATCACATTGTCCTTGTCGATCACCTCGACACAGGCGGCTTCGAGGTCCTTGGCAAATTCAGCAAGGGCCGGGGTATCGTCCAGCTTGGCTCGGAAAGCCAATCCTCGAGTCCAGGCAAAGATGGAAGCTACCGGGTTGGTCGATGTCTCTTGACCTGCTTGATATTGTCGGTAATGTCGAGTGACGGTTCCGTGGGCGGCCTCGGATTCCATTGTCTTGCCGTCGGGGGTGATGAGCTCGGACGTCATCATTCCCAATGAGCCGAAACCTTGAGCGAGGATATCACTCTGGGGGACATGAAAAATTTAGCACAAGCTTCTTCCTCAGCTGCAAGCAACTCACCATTACATCACCGTCGTAGTTCTTGCACGCCCATACGAAACCGCCAGATGACTTGAGGGCCTGGGCGACCATGTCGTCTGTGGGGCGCATACTGTCAGCGAGAGGCAGATACTGTCTTTCAGGAAAGTCTGGTCTCACCGATCAATCGATGCTCGTAGTAGATACCAAGCTTCTCATACTCGGCTTGATACGTTCTGTGGTGAAGCTGCGTCAGATCCGGTACGATTGAGTAGTCGACACCTCACTTACGACTCGTAAACCTCTTGGAAGATGTCCTTGAATCGGCCGTCGTACTTTTTCAAGATGGTGCTATAGACCGATCAGCTCTCGTGGTCCGTTGGTGAGAAGGCTTTTGTCACTTACTTTTTAGTAGACATGAACAGGGTCATCTTCTTGCTCAGAGCCATCTTGAAAGAAGCATGAGCGAAGCCGTAGATGCTGTCCTCGGTGTTGTACATGGCCAAAGCGACGCCTTTTCCCTTGAAATCATATACGTTCATCTCGGTGGGCTTGCCTCCGTTCTCGGGAGTGTAAGTGAGGGTGAGTTTGCCGGGTCCGGGAGCGATGAAGTCGGTCGATCGGTACTGCGAGATGCGCGCGGTGAGAGAAACGGTATGGTAAGCGATGTTGCAAAGTGCAGTGTCGCATGGATACTAAGGAGGTAAGCTCACCTGGTCGCCGAAAGCGTGTCGCCCGATACAGATAGGCTTGGTCCATCCCGGTACGGGCTTGGGGATCTTCTCGAGGATGATAGGTTCTCGGAAAACGGTACCGCCGAGAATATTTCGGATCTACAGGTGACGACATGAGCTCATAGAATAGACGGATGACCAAGATGGCCGTGTACTCACAGTACCGTTGGGACTTCTCCACATCTCCTTGAGGTTGAACTCTTTTACTCGCGCTTCGTCTGGGGTGATGGTAGCGCACTTGACACCGACAGAGTATTGCTTGATAGCGTTGGCTGAGTCGATGGTGACCTGGTCGTTGGTCTGTAAGACGCACCGCATAATCAGCACGCGTTGTAATGTGACGCTGTGCTTCTGACTCACTGCATCTCGGTTCTCCATACCCAGGTCGTAATACTTGAGGTCGACGTCGACGTAGGGCAAGATGAGCTATAGGAGGTGGGAGGAAATGAATTAGACCATCTATCCGTGTTCGTCTTCATACCAAAGCAGCCGCAAACCGTGATACGAGATACACTCACCTCTTCCCTGATCTTCTTCCAGATGATCCTGGTCATCTCATCACCGTCAATCTCTACCACGGGGTTTTTGACTTTTATTCTCTCGATCCCCGCGGGAGAAGCGGAAGCATAAGCTCGAGAAGCCATCGCGAATGCTAATGGTCGGACGGGTCGAAGGGCCGTTCGAGCGAGAAGAGGCGTGGAGCGGAGCAGAGGCTGAGCGGGGGAGAGAGTCAGTGGTCGTGTCAGCCGAGAGTAAGTTATAGCAGCAGTCATGGAGAACGGGAATGAGCAGGTTGTTGCGGATGTGGTAGAAGCTACAGCGGGGATGCAACGGAAAAAGGTTGACACGCAGACCAGGAGGGAAGACGATAAAGCCGGTGTTACCGGGCCACGCTGCTCCTTCAGAACGCTCTGATGGCTTCTGCGCCTACCAAGATGAACTATCAATCGAATCCAAGTGCACGTGACGAATGTCCTCCCGGAACTCACCATTTTTCGATAAGCGTCGGTCGCAATAGTTTTGAGTGAGGAGGGGAGTGAGCGGGTTATACACGAGACCGAGATAGCTGTGTCCTGATGATATGTAAGATACAGTTCGTCGTTCCAGATATGCGGCGACGGTGACGGTGACTTTTGACTTTATGACTCGGTCGGTCCAGTCGGCCGATTGGTTCACCATACAACCCACGGAGTAGGCCCGGCCACCCGACCGCACCCACAGCCACAGCTCAACCAATAATCTCCCGCCAATAAGCGAGAGGCCAGATAACGAGGGGAGGGAATTGAGCACGGGTTAGCTTGTTTGGGTAGCCCCTTTAAACCGTTTGGACTGTGCCGCTAAGAGCCGAACGAATATTCTCCGGTTAACGGAATTTGCATTTAGGCTTTTTTGGGTATTGGCATATATGCCACGTGGCTTAGTTCAGGTCGGGTTCCTTTGGGAATGCTGATGCTGGCTACGAGGTAAAAGCCTTGAGGTCATTTGTATTATTTGTATTTACAGTGACTACTATCTTGTGTGAGAGTGAGAGACGACAGGCAATTTGTAGAAACCAACAAACTCGTACCAATCCGATTCCTTCCTTTACAATCCTCCTCCGTCACTCTTTCAATCCATCCCAAGCCACCTACCGCCCAGTCAGTCACCACTTGAACGAGCTCACTGACACCATCCACCTCCGCGTTCTTCCTTGTTTCTACAAATGTCTCTCATTCGAAACCCTTGATCCTTGATACTCCGCATCGTCCCAATTCGCTGGAACCGCCTGCACATTAAGACACGAAAACAATGAACGGCTATCCGGATTATTCAAATCTGCAGCCACAACAAGCGCAACAACATTTTCAGTCGCAACAGGTACCGCAACAACCCAGTTACCCAACATTACCCAGATCATCATCCTCATCCAGCTCGATACCACAGTACCACGCGACGTCCAGCAACCATGTCATGCCCTATCCCATCATGCAGTCCCACCTCGGTGCCAGTGGTTACCGGCGTTATCTGCACGATATCAAGCCTACACTCGGTGTCCATGATTTCAGCTCGAACACCGCGTCTGGTGTGACGACAGTCGTGGCGCCTGTCATAGCGGGTATAGGTAAAAAGAAGGCCTTGACAGGGAAGCGTGTGATTGCCGGTGGTGGAGCTGAGCCGAGGAAGAAGAGGTCAAAAAGATCTTCAGGGAAGGCGTGTGTTTATTGCAGACGGAGGTGAGTAAGACTGCTGTGGTAGAGGAGGTCGCTGATGTTGTCTCAGTCATATGGTTTGCGAAGGTGGGAGGCCTTGCGAGCGATGGTAAGTGTTCTCGGGTCTGAAGGTTTACTGACCCGTGTTCAGTATCAAGCGAGAGATTCCTCATCTTTGTCGTGACTTCACACCACCGCCTCACCATTCTCACGCATCCCACAAGTCGGAATCGGCGACTCGCACGGAATCACCAGTGCAAGTCGAGGATGGGAACACTTCTATGGACATGTCTATGGTCCGTTCGCAAAGCCAATCTCAACCTGCCGTGATACCCTTGCCCCAACAGCAGCAGAGCCAACTCCCCGACATGTATCAAGATACAAGCTTTCCCCCAACATGGCCCCTCTTACCGGACACCTCTGGGCAGCTGGACTTTACAAACTCGGCGCCTCCACTGGCCGTCTCGCAGAGTCAGCCGAACGTCCCTCCCCTCGATCAGACGTCATTGGCGTCGGCGCCATGGGGATCAAATGATGACAGCGAGCTGGCAGCGTTGAAGTGAGTTGAGCGAGTCCATCGCATGAGCTGACGATACTCCTATAGCAAATTCATGAAGGACCTGGGCGTTCCTGCTCTCCCTGGCGACTTTTTTTCTTTTATGGACGGTCTCGATGGTAACAACAACAACACTCTTGCGGTACCTCTTGCCGACGACATTTCAAGTACACCTGCGAATATTTTGGCTACGTCTCTCGCTCCACCCGCAGTCAACATCAAAGGCAAGGGCAAGGTCGTGCCGATGTCGAGAATGTAAGTGGTCCCTGGGTAAACTCTTTGCTGACATGGCTGCAGAGACAAGTTTATGATGGCAGCAGCGGATCAACCGAACGGCACTCGGGCGTCTCGTTTAGCCCAAGTCATCAAAGCCAAGTATGATGCGGGGTTGTTGAAACCATACGACTATGTCAAGGGATATGAAAGGATGAACAAGTGGATGGAGAGTGGTCGCGCGGCGCCCAAGCAGGAGAGCAGGGCTAATTCGGAGACGCCAAGTAGTCCCGCGAGGGGGGGCGTGCGGAACGGACGGAACGGTGAGTGCTATCGCTTTCTGGATTGTACTGAACGTCTACAGCAGGTACACCGATGCAGACATTGGGCAAGAGCATATCACCCGAATCGCGTCGACGTATCCTCGCAGCTTTGGCTGGGTTCAGGCCAAGGTTTCGTCAAATCGCTCAAACTCTCACCAATGTCGATCTCGTCTTTGTAGAAGAGGCCATGGAGAGGTGGATGCTTGAGTATGACAGGGCGTTTGCTTGTGAGTAACACGCCAGGGAGGCTGGGCTGACCTTTTTCGTCTAGCTATTCACACACCATCGTGTATCTGGCGAAGAACAGGCGAGATCCAAAAGGCCAACCAGGAGTTTTCGAATCTCACCGGTATCCCAGCGTCCATGTTTCGTGATGGTCAGCTGTGTGTCTATGAACTCATGGATGAGGATAGCGCAGTCAGGTACTGGGAGGGATATGCCAAGATCGCGTTTGACCAGAGTGAGTGGGCATGGTCGTCGGGCGAGGCTTTAGCTGATTGATTCTACGCGTAGACCAACGATCCATGTCGATCTCGTGTACACTCCACATACCAAGCTCCCTCGCGCGTCATAGACCCCGACATCTCACCGCAAACCCTTTGTCTCACATCGCCAAATCAGCCTACCCTGCTCCGCCAGCTACGCCAGACCTGTCCCTGCCGCAGGTATACAACGACGGCTTGTCAGATTACGGTAACGATGAGTTTAGGGAGATCAAGTGTTGTTTTAGCGCGACGATAAGGAGGGACGCTTGGGGTGTGCCTGTGGCTATCATGGGACAGTGGATCGTGAGTTGCAATCATCACCGTCAACATCATGGGGAAAATAAGGCATGCCTCTGAGTTCGGAACTGAGAATGATCGTGCTAATCTATGGCGCATTTTGCATTTGCAGCCTATATAATACACGCATCGCCCACGGTAGAATATCCGTGCCGCAGTATGATGCAATACTATGATCGTGATGCGACTACAATCGGTCAGGCTCACTCTCCCGTATAGTGATGATGGAACAGATGGAGCAGCTGCTATCAAATCATCTGGCCGTAGGATTGGACTGTCAACATGCTAATGACAGTGCTGAAGTTGGTGAATGTGATCATGCGCTAACGAAGACCAAAACCAGATTCTATTTGTCGGATGTCTCGATCAAATGCCGTTCTACATGCAAGGGCTGGGCGATATCTATCATACACGAAGTTTTTTTACTTGATTTGGTTATGATATGGTACTAGTTAAATTTTGGATACAGTAATGATACAACAAGCTCTAGTCCGACCCAATCCAGTCTGATCCGATCAGATCCAAACCGTCCGCTACACTGGCTAATTTCGAGAGGTCCAAAGGTACAGTTTACTCTAGCCTTTATATCTTGTATTCACAGCTTTTGGGATACGCATCTCCGTTCCGTTCTGGTAGACAAGCTGAAGCTGAGCTCAGATAGATAGATGAATAGATAGATATATGAACAGATACTGACTTGTTAGGCTGACACCATGATATGTGTCGCCTTTGATTTCCGGTGCCTCACCGAGAGATACCATCCGGTATGATATGACAGGACAGGATAGGATAGGATAGGATATGGCTAGACCTGTGCAGAGCCCGGTTTGACCTCTCTGTTATGCACCAGCTCCACGCTATTTTCCTCTTCGGCCTCCTCGCCTTCATCATACGCATACCTTGCACCTATACCTGGGCCCGCGCCCACGCCCGCGTTTGCATCCGTCTTCAGCCCTGGCCCAGATACACTTCCCGCCTCCTTCGTATCATGCTTCAACACCTTCTTCTTCACCCTAACCTTCTCCGTCACGGCCTCTGGACTCAAATCGTCCAATTCCTCCCTGCGCAAGATCTGCCCGCCGCCTGACCATCCGATCCAGCCTACCTCGTGTGGCCCTCTGGATAACAATACGATCAACGCGCAGCCAATAAACGCCACGGCTGTTGCGCCTGTTGGATGCCAGCCGTGATGATTGTATATTGCTGTGAGAGCTGCGGTACCGGATGTCTAAAGAGGCCGTTAGCTCGGCAATGTCTAGCCTTGTGAGAATGCGCCCACCTGCCCGATGAAAACGGCCAACAAGCTACACCCATTCAACCTGGCTCTAGCCTTTGGATCCAATCCCGCGATCCTATAACTACTACTGACTTGGGACAACTGTTGCCCGGCATCGTACAATACGATGGCTATACACACTGCGGAGATGTGCAGATTCGCCCCCGCCAAAGCCACGACCATAGCGACCAAGTTTGTGGACAGGCCGATAAGCTGGCCGAGGTATGGATGAACTTTGTCGACTAATTTGCCCCATTGCGGAGCTAGGATAGCGCCTACCAGGCCTAAAAGACCGAACAGACCGATCTGAAAGGAGTTGTACCTGTACAAGAGGAGTTTAGCTCGCCTGCCTTATCTCGGCCTGATGCACTTCGTGACGCGGCGTGATGAACGGAAAGGAACATCGTTTATACCCACTGGTATGGCTGGTCGTTCAATACAAAAGTCAAAGTGACCCAGCTACAAATCCATCAGCACGACATCTTGCCATTCGCGACTCACAATCCGGCAAAGATGGCACTGCTGAACATGGAACATATGCAAGCTTGGACCAAAGTAGGGTAGGTGACCATGAATTTAGCCATGGACCAGAGCACGCCAAAGTACGACAAACCGATATTCTTGTCTGGCGTATCGGGCAGCGCGAGGTACAGCACGACCAGCATAACTATTATAGCAAGTCAGCATATGCTCGCCCGTTGTGACATCACTTACATCCCTGGAGGCCAACGGCAAGCCAGTAGGCATCTCGCCAGCTTGCGAAATTACTCAAGATCCCAGCCAGGACCCTTCCGAACACCAGACCCGTAATCAACCCGGACAACGTAATACTCATCGCCGAAGCCCTCTTGTTACTAGGAGCCAGATCCGCCGTCCACGGTATGACAATCTGCGGCGTGACCGTCAATAGACAAACGATAAAAGACAATCCTTCGAGCTGAGCGACTGATTTAGCGAGAGCGAGACCGATCGAGAGGATCGTCGTGAGTGTCATGAGGAGCAAGACCAGTTGACGACGGCGGACGAGGTCGCCCAAGGGTGATATGATGAGGATACCGACGCCGTATCCGCCTTGAGCGAGTGTAGGGATCGATGAGATCCGGGTATGTGACACGTCGAAATCGTTGGCGATGCTACATATATATTCAGGTTAATAGTCCTCATCGTTGTGAGGGGTCAACTTACGCGACGAGCATAGGCTGGATATAGTACAGATTCATGACAGAGACGGTCTGGGGTCAAAGTCAGCTTATTCGGCAAAATACGCAACACACTCACAGCGGCAACAGCAAACACCAGATTCATCCGCCATGTAAACCCAAATTCAACATCTGGCTTCTTTCTCGGATCATGCCGTCTGTTCTTTGGTATCGGCAAGAACCCAAAATCTAGTTTTCGTATCTTGATCTCATCGTGTGGAGGGTGGCTGATCGGATCTGCCTGGAGGTGAAACGCAGGCTGAATGTCGATGCTATTTTGGAAAGTCGGTGGGTAAGACGGAGGGTTACTGAACGCTCGAGATAGTCCAATCGGGGATGGAGGACGAGCTGCCATCGGGTAACAAGCTCGTTGCTTTATGATGGATCTACTCTTGAGAGCTCGCGAGCACTGATCGTTTTCGAACAAAGCCGATTGATTCTATCCAGAGCGTAGTGTATATTCTATAATCTATGATTTCAACAGGTCTTCTATATTTTACAAATTGCGCTCGCTTGACAATGCCTAGACGATGTATTATACACAATGGTGAGAGCTCTGGAAAGATCGTTGAGCCAATGGATGCAAGGATGTGTCATATCTTCTTCTCGACCTCGCGTCCATGTTTGATGTCGCAATATATTTATAGGTTAGTCAGTTTGTCAGCAACGTAATAAAGACGATCGGACGGTACGGCCTGTACGGTCAAATCCGACCGGTTTGATTTGACATTTGGCGGAGGGAACCCGAGCCGACGATTTAGTTCCATCTCCCTCTCGTTCTTGTTCGCTGCTTCAGTATTGTTCGCTGCTTCAGTAGGCCAACAACAGGACGATTTTCGGTATCATGCCTCAAAATTCCTAGGTTGCCGGATCACAAGCGCACCTCCACCATGCTCCCGGAGGTTCCCAGTCAGAGAGATAAACGCCCATTGCCCTCACGATCTTACTCTCGTGCAGTGAATAGTTTGCCTCCGCTGATGCAGGAATCGCCTCCACCGGGCAGGTCGACCAACCACTTATAAGGCCTAGAAACGGTGAATATGTTCCTCGCTGTGGAATATCCAAGTCAGTCGAGAAAGATGGCCTCCACGATTCACGTACCTCACGCTGAGCTGAGCGGAGCGGTCTGACCCATACTAACTGAGCACGCCGTCAGCATTCGCTCCTGGCAACTGACTTTCCACTTGTGATGGGTAAGAGAGACACTTTCAAAGTTGTAGAAAGTACGGACGAATGCAGATCCTACGACAGGATACGATGACCCGAGCGTCGGCATATATACTAATGCACGCACTGACCTCCGCCGTCCCTCCGTCCGGATCAACCGAGAACACAATCATAGCTGACGCCCTGCGTTACCCTGAGGAAACATGCACGGATCACCCAACAACACCACGATACATGTCATGAATGCTACCTCGACTGATACGACATCATTATAATCATCATCATCATAGTGCGAACCATCGTCATCCTAGACTGACCTGTATATATTGATCGCGGCCGGGCATTCATGTGCCAAGAGCGATTTCGGAAATTGCGTACCCCGGCGAACATTTCAGGATAGGACACCCCGTCCTTTCGCCGTAGCTTTAGCAGCACCAGCCCTCTGGGACTCTTTATACGTTCAAAAGGGACTTGCCTAACTGACCGTGAAGTATTCCTCCTGTGCAAAGGGAGTCAAACTTCTTCAACCCTGTCAACCTCTCAGTTTCTCAAAAGTGGTATCTTCGATTGATAACAACCGAGATCTACATGTTACCAAGACTTCGGCTATCTTGAGCAACATTTCCTCCACTTGACTATAACCGTCATTATCCACGACCGATATCCAAGACGGGATGAGACGAAGCATCTCACCGCGACCGTCAACGTCTAGTGGCTTGGAACGACCTATCTCATCCTCTTCATACCGCCTATCGCTGAGCCAATCCACAACACCACCACGAACCCCATCTCCACCCCCGCCCGCCTCGCCATATGGTCTAAACGCCAACAACCGCGTACATCGCAAGCCGAGCCTATTACCGTCCATCAAGATAGACGACAATGATCACCACTTCAGCGAAGACGAGCAGAGCAGACGCTCACCGGGTGTCAAGAAACAGTCGAGTGATGGTGTAAAGCGCATGAAGAGTATAGAGAGGACACGAAGCTGGGCTGAAGAGGTCGAGCGGAACCGAAGGAGGCATGAGAGAAGACGAGAACAGGACAGACAGGCGGCTCTGAAGGTAAAAGAAGGACCATACGGCCAGGCGTTCTGTGAGTGTACCTATTTCCAACCTGTCGGATGTCCTGACACTTCCCATCATGTGCAGGGTCCGTATCCACCGAAGTGATCGACTCGCTCGTCGAAGCGCTCAACCCATCTTCAAGCGACCTAAGCCACTTACCATCCGCCGCATCAGTCATTTCAGCCAATCAACGAAGATCCTATCGGATGGATAGCGATTCCAGCCCGAGCGTGAGTGACCAGGAAACGCGACCCTCATATAGGTCCGACAAGCACAGAGATCGTCGGGGTTCATCCGCCCAGTTGGAGGTGGCGCAGCCTTCGGCCAGAAGCAGAAAGCGCTCCGATGCGTCTCGCCGGTCAAGTCCCGCCTCTCTGATGCCTGGATTACCTCTACCTGCGTCTCCGATATCACCTTTAGATCCGATCCCGCCTCTGAAAGGCTCACCGCTAAAATCAAGTTTTCACGAATCGCACAAGCCACCCGCACCGATCCCCTCGGACCAATTGTCGCCACTGTCGACCACTTCGCCGAGAAGTGTCATGTCGATCGACGATATCATCGCAAAGCATTCTCCTAGGGTCATGAGAGCTGTCGATGCGGTCAAGGAGAGAGCGAGAAAGGAGATTGGGGTAGACAATATCCGTCCCAAGAGCGCAAAGAGCATCGAGCGGGATGCCGCGGGGAGCGCATCATCACCTA
Source organism: Kwoniella sp. CBS 6097 (assembly GCA_036287355.1). Taxonomy (NCBI): domain Eukaryota; kingdom Fungi; phylum Basidiomycota; class Tremellomycetes; order Tremellales; family Cryptococcaceae; genus Kwoniella; species Kwoniella sp. CBS 6097. Next base: position 780,826 of record CP143077.1, read on the forward strand.
CGCCGACGAAGACATCTGAGAGATCACAGAGGATGTCGGTGGAGCGTAGTGAGGATTACCAGGTCGCCGAGAGGAAAGAGCTTTCGTTTCAACCCATCGCGCTGCAACCCGTCGTCAGACCCGTCCCAGCTCCGAAACGCTCTTCACTTCCCACTCGCTCGATCCCTCCCATACCCTCGCGCACCAACAGTCTCCCTCCCCCACGTCCAACTACACTGCCTACCTCTCAACCTCCTACGCCGGATGACACCAATTCCCTCAGCGGAGAATCGCTTTCTCAGGAAGTCAAGATCGGACAAGCTCTCCTCGATCAGCTAGAGAAAGAATCAAACCGCTCGTCTACGCCCAGCTCGTCCAAGCGGATAAGCTTCCAATCGCCTCGTCGCGGTACACTCGTGTCTCAATCTTCCACGCCGACCAGATCATCCAAACTCTCCAAACGGAGATCGATGCCCAATTCGGACGCGCACGGCGAAGCGCAAGCAGAAGCCCATTCCCATGCAGTATACCTACGGTCCAAGCACCTCAACCGTATCGTGACGCTCTCCCAGCCATACGCCCAACAAGAACTCAACATTTCCCTCGCTGAAGTGGGCAAACCGACAGGCCAGCCAGTAGTGATTTTCCTCGGTCTGGGATGTGTCCGATACCTCATTGCGTTGTTTGACGACATAGCTCGAGCCTTCAATCTACGGTTGATCTGTATTGACAGATGGGGTCTAGGCAAGACGGATCAGGTCTCGCCTGGGGAAAGGACGGTCATGGCTTGGGCTTATGTGGTGGAGAGGGTGTTGGACGAGATTGGAGTCGACGAGTTTCAAATGTTGGCGCATAGCGCCGGAGCACCGTATGCGCTCGCTTGTGCCTTGAGAATGGGTCAGAGGGTCAGGGGAAAGATACATCTACTAGCCCCGTGGGTCGGCGCGGATATCGACGGGGGTGAGTCAATCAACACCTTTGCCCTTTAGCCAGCGGCCTGCAAGCTGACGAAGTCGACGTCCATCGCAGGCTACAGATGGCTCAAATGGGTACCAAACGGGGTGATTAAAGGAGCCACAGCAGCCGAATGGAAGCTCCAATCCTACCTCCTCGGCAAACCACCTCCCCTTTCATATAAACCCATCTCGCACGATGCCCGTGCTCCAATCTCTTCGGGACAGAAAACTCCAACGACACCGCTGTCAGAGGACGACCAGTCAGTCGTCCCACCGAAGAATAGGCAGGACTCGATGGCGATGAGAGCTTCGTCCCCTCACAAAACTGGAGGACTTGTAAGACGGGCATCCAAGATCTCAGCTCCCAGGTCGATCGATCACCTCTTCACGTCGATGCCTCCCGTAACGCCCAGCGGCGGAAACAATATCGCCCCACGCCCTCATTCATACGTCCCTTCAAAGCCGCACGGGCAGGAGTCAGCCGATCCGAGGATCAGTCACATAGGAACAACGTCATCGAGCCAGCTCAGACCGAGGCCCGATTCCCTCCACGTCCAATCGGTCATTCCTTCACCTCGCAGATCAGAGGGTAATCTTCCACGAAGGAGCAGGCCGGAACCCGAGACAGCGGGCGAACCCGTGGAGATCGATCCTGAGCTTGATATAGGCTACATCTTATATGAAGGCTTCGATTTGGGTGATCCTTCTTCAGCATCCAATGCAAATGATCGACCATCAACATCAGCTTCACTTCCTGTCCCTCCATCCATGCTCTCTCGAGCCCAAAGCGATCTGCCTTTCCCGGTAGATGGCGCTTCACCCGCTCCGACTGGACCAGGATTCACCCTAGCCCTGACTCAAGCAAGTCACGCAGAATGCGAGCCCGGCACGACCTCTGACCTCTTTTCCATCGTGCTGAACCGTGATCCTCGTCCATGGGGATTCGAATACCCCGATATCAAGAACAAGATCAAGATTTGGTACGGGGATGAAGACGACAAGATTTCCGAGAAGAGCATGAGGTGGATGGAGAGATCCATGGACGATGTAGAGCTGATCATCAGGAAAGGAGAAGGCCACTCGTTGATGACGAGCCGGGGGACGATGTGGGAGGTTTTTGAGAGTTTAGGCAAGGAGGCAAAGGAGTCTGCTAGGACGAAGGGCAGCGCTGGAGAAAGAGTATGAGTGGGGAAAGGAGAAAAGTTTGGATGCAGTCTGTTGTGTTTTGTTTGCATATGGGACATCTCTGAGGTCGATATGACGGCCTGGAGAAGCGATATTTTGGTGATATCTAGACGCGTCGCGTATGTCGTAATGTAATGTAATGTTCATGGTTGAGTCAACCGGTTAAGCTTTCTGCAACGGGCACCTAGATACCGTAAACTACCTTTAATTTCAAGACTCTGCTCTTCTCTAATCTTCAATACTCTGTCGCTTTCGATGTTGCAAATAGACGCGTCCTGGTTTCCCGAGATCGTAATGGGCAGTCACCTCATCATCTAGCGTGCAGTCAAATTCTGCGACAAGGCCAACATCTCTTCTCCGACCGCCGCTCAAGGGAAAATAACGATCAAGAATCGAGTTTGATCCCCGATCATCAACGACATTCATTCCTCACTTTCAACACGTCTATCATGCCGACTCCACTATCGCCTTGTTCGTCTCAGGAGATCATACCTATCTCCCCGCCTAGTAACCCTACTTCTTCTTCCAGGCCGAACCGGGTTTGCAAGGCCTCTCCATCCTCCTCCTCGTCGAAAAATGGTAATAAAAGCCAGATGCAAACGAACCGAGGGGCATCATCATCAAAGTCATATGATGATCGGAAACCAAGCTCGAATGCCGAGAAGGTATCATCCTCATCCAAGGAGAAAGGCCCTACGCCAGCTCAGAAGAAAGCCGATCCATTCCGCTATCGGACGTTCGATACGCCCACCGCTAAAGCCGAGAAGAGGAAAGCTGCAGATGATCAGCGTTCGGAGTTGGGCAAAAAGAGTAGAGCTCAAATTACAGAACGGATGTTGAATACTAGAGGGAAAGAGGTGAACCCTGTTACCAATTCGGATCTTTACACTAGGTGAGCAGACATCCTCCATCCCTATCAATCTGCAAAATACAAAATAGCCGCTTGTTTCCCATATCACTTCCGACTAGTCTACTTTGTCGGCTGAGCTGACAACCCGTCATCTCACTTTAACCCACTGATGTACGCTCGCTTGTGTAGGACGGACCACTTTGTATCGTGTTCTACGGGACATCAACAATCGAACCGATCAGGAGCAGGCGAAGGTTCATGGACATATTGGAAAGTCCGATCGGCTCAAATGAACAATCAGGCGAGGGAACAGGTGAGTACTGGTCTCTTCGCTCAAGTGTATCCGTACAATCCTTCAAGAGGACCTAGCGATCGCGCCGCTTATCACTGGACATCTGCATCATTTATGACACCCTCTCCTGGATTCGCAAGGCGTATTAAGTGTATTTGAAAGTGAAACTGCTTGCTAAGCTGGCTTTACTTTCTCCTCCGACGACATGTATAACCCCCAGAAAACGTCAATATTCAGCGGCTGTACAATCTACATCAACGGTTCGACAGGACCGAAAGTTTCCAACTTACAAGTACAACATCTCATCTCTGCAAACGGCGGTAGATTAGCGTGAGTTTATCGTGTTACACCGCGAGCACGTCACGGCGCTTCATCCCATGCCTAACTAAAAGCTAATCGTATCATCGCAACTGACTTAAATTGGTTTTGGCTTGCTGCTCCGGACTACCTTACTAGGCCAACGCAAAGCTCGTCGTGTACGCATATAATAGCGAATGGCGGCTTGTCAGGCACAAAAACCCAGAAATGGATAGATGGACAAGGATCGCGCGGTGCGTCGAGGAGGGCGAAAGTGATCAAGGTTGAATGTAAATATTACTATTAAATCCATCAAATCAATTTCCAATCACCTGGATATGTCACTGGCATACTCCTCTCTGGCTGCGAAGAACAAGGAGCGTGTCTCGAAAAGAAAGAGAGAAGAGGCATTACAGCTGACACAATATGTTCTGCAATGCGTTCCGGTTCAGGGATCCTCGATTCGGTTGAGAAAGGTGTAAAGCTCTCTGAAGCGGGGTACGGTATGGTCGAAGATCCTGTGAGTGGACATCAGCAAGAAAACAGACTAGAGAGAGAGATCGTCCAACAGATGCTGATACCCTCCTTGTTCAATAACGCTTCGTAATTGTTGGCTTCTTTGCTTTTAAGTCTCAGCCGAATCTGTTCAAGACGTTGGGTGTCAAGCCGAAACTCGAGTCGCAAAGATGACAAATGAGACCGGATAGGCAGCTTCAGCATTTCCTCTCCAACTTCAACTCCACCTCGCTCCTTAGCACAGATCATATATAATCACCATCGGAACGCAATACAACCCTACACCCATCTTGACCCTTTGTATGACTTATAGTATCTTCGACTTGACCTAGAACGCCAGCGTCCAGAATTGCCCTTCTTATCAGTGTTGTATCTGTAAATTTGCTGTTGTATCCCCTTTCTGTCGCACAGGGTGACGATATATATGCTACTAAGACATTCATGTTATATCATACATACAGTGGTCATGCTTGTTCAACGTAGTTCGTCCCCCCACCCCTTGAAAAATGGACAGTTGTTCGCCAATTCTACTCATAAATACCTCAAGATCCAATCACCAATTAGTCATCTTCATCCTCGTCATCATCATAATCCCTAGCCCTCCTCCTCTTCTCTCGCCGTCTCTCCTGCGCAGCGCCACCATCACCATCATCTTCATCTTCATCCTCGTCGTAATCCTCTTCCACTCTTCTTACTTTCCTACTGGGTGCAGCATTATCGTAATCGTCTGCTTCTTCTCCCTCGGCATCACGATCGCGGTCTGCTGCTTCGTCTTCGTCCTCTGGATGAGGGCCGCCGTCTGGATCGAACGATGCACCGCCTGCTTGGCCGTGCGCTCGGGGTGATGGACCTCTTGGTGCACTACGAGGCGAGGCGAGCGAAGTTGCATGACATGGGCGTCAGTGAGCGTTCTTGTGTATAATCCATCTGGCGGACAGGTGAACATGCTGTGTCGAAACATGTATCAAGGGCAAATGAGGCAGGGTAGATGATGATTTGACGGGTACTTACCGCTGTTTGGCAGGCTGCTTCGCTCTTACTTCCTCACAAGCGTCCACCCAGCTATGATCGCAAAGACAAGCAACATCAGTCAGCAACCACCTCCATACATCACAAGTCCTACTATCACAAATTATCAGAAGTGACAGTGACTTGGCGCGTGTGTCGTACTCACTCGCAATACACATCAACGGCCACAGCGAGGTCTGCGAAATCGCAAGTCATCAGATATATTGTTCCTAGCCCAATAGGGGCAGAGAGTGGACGATATACACTCACTATTTATAGGCGTCGTGAATCTTTGTCCGCAGATTTTACAGTTGAGGTGTCCGAACATGGTCGCTTTGTCACTGAATTGCGGGTGCATCATTCGCAACGGTCGAAGTCAGCATACGCTTTAGATGTTGATCAACTTGAGGTAGACAGGCGTGTCTTCCCATAGGTCACTTGGCCCGTCTCCATGTAAAGGGGATACTGCTACCACCGCAATTGTTAATGATAAGCCTCACTTACAGTTTGACCGACACGGCTTTCTCGTGATTACAAAACAAACATTTGAAGACGGTGCCTACGCCATGAAATCATCACTGATCAGCCCATCGTTCTCAACACAGTTTATTTTTGTGTGTCAGGCCATCACTTCAAGTACGGCATTGCGCCTTGGTTCGAGGGAAAGTTCGAAGTAGGTCCAGCATGACGTACCCAAAGGCTCAGCCTTCTTCTTAGGAGGCGGCTTGGCTGCTTTCCTTTTACCCATCTTTCTCGGTCTCTCGGTCTATACCTTTCTTTCTTTCTTCTCTTCGCTTTGCCCGGATCTGGACAGCTCAATAGGGAAGGAACACTTCTGTTTCCGGTGGAAGGTGTCGTCGGTGCCGAGTTCAGGCTCTTTCAAGACGAATTTTTACAGAAAGCGAGTCTAGGAATTGCGATCCAGAAGAAGGACGATTAAATGCGATATATGTAGATTGCTGTCGGATACCAGCAGCAGCAGTTGCAGTAAGTTGTCGGTTGGATTGCTTCGAAGGTGCTTATATAGGCTGAGGGGTAAAATTGCGGCGATGTCCGCTTCCAAAGGGGTGGTTACGCGTCTCCACCACAGCTGCGGCTGCCTGGAACGGTGAGCAAGGTAGTGTCATCGCTCGCTCGTTGAGCGTTGAGCAATCACAACTGTCCACATGATAATTCGACTTCTCCCTCGACTCCAATTAGCACATAGTTTAGAACAAGACAGATAAATCACGAGAACAGTTACGCAAAATGGAGGAAATCGGTATCGATCTAAAGCTTGAGGTGAGTATCTCGACATCCCTGCCTTTGGTCTGATATTCCAAATGCCAGCGCAATAAGAGCTGATACCTTCCCTCCTCCTGTTGATACGTCGATCGTATAGGACCCTACCCTTCCAGCTCAGATCACTGAGAAAGAGGCTCTATTGAATTCTTTACCTGCGGGCGATGAGGAGCTTTACAGTACATTCAAGAGGCTTGAAGCGCACAGAGAATTCTTAGAGCTGCAAGAGGTGAGTGTGACCGCTTCTCTCTGTCCATCGATTTCCGGGTCGATCTGGTGATCTCACCCATCTATACAATTGCATGAGTACGTTCTAGCTGACTTTTGCTGCGTGGATGATCGGTCGTAGGAGTATATCCGAGATGAGACTCATAATCTTCGACGAGAGCTGTTGAGAGCGCAAGAGGAAGTCAAGAGGATTCAATCGGTTCCTCTGGTCATTGGACAATTCCTTGAACCTGTCGATGAACGACGAGGTATCGTCGGATCAACGACTGGTGAGTGCAAATTTATCTACACTACACTTTGACCGAACCCTTTTCAGTAGCTCGAGTCATACCGATGTGATCGATCAGATCATGCCATGTACCTACTCATACCCACCATTTATCAGAAGAGCTGACCTTTATACTATCTACTTTACACTATGCGCAGGCTCAAACTACGTCGTCCGAATTCTCTCCACCCTCGATCGAGAGCTCCTGAAACCCTCATCCTCCGTTGCACTCCACCGACACTCCAATGCCTTGGTCGATATCCTCCCTCCCGAAGCCGATTCGTCCATCTCCATGTTGGGAGCCGACGAGAAGCCCGATGTCAAGTATTCTGATATTGGTGGTTTGGATGCGCAGAAGCAGGAGATCAGGGAGGCTGTCGAGTTGCCGCTCATTCAGGTCAGCTTAGTTTTATCGCATCGCTGACGCAAACTGGGCATGATTGAAAGATAGCTGACACGATAATTTTGGTTGGATGTGCAGATGGACCTCTATAGAAAGATCGGTATTGATCCCCCTCGTGGTGTATTACTTTACGGACCACCAGGTGAGCTCAGCCGCTCTCCTCCTGCGATTAGTTCGGCCTGACGCACAAGCTGACAATTCGTTATCGTCCTTTTAGGTACCGGTAAGACCATGTTGGTCAAGGCTGTTGCCAATTCGACTTCCGCTTCTTTCATTCGAGTAGTCGGATCAGAGTTCGTTCAGAAGTACTTGGGTGAAGTGAGTTACGCCAGCGATATCCGCCTTTCAACGGCCGGCAGCTCATCCATACTTTTTATGTGCGTGATCTGTAGGGTCCACGAATGGTCCGAGACGTTTTCAGACTCGCTCGAGAGAACTCGCCCTGTATCATCTTCATCGACGAAGTCGACGCTATCGCCACGAAGCGATTTGACGCTCAGACTGGATCTGATCGAGAAGTACAACGTATCCTTTTGGAGCTTCTGAACCAAATGGACGGTTTCGACCAACAGACCACCGTCAAGGTTAGTTGCTACACGCTTTTCCAGGAGTGTACCGCATCAGCTGATAATTTGTGCTTGCGCTGACAAACTAGGTCATTATGGCTACTAACCGAGCGGACACGCTTGATCCGGCTCTACTTCGACCCGGTCGATTAGATAGGAAGATTGAGATGCCTCTCCCTTCGAGACGAGAACGACGACTTATCTTCCAGACTGTTACGTCAAAGATGAACCTCGGTCCCGATGTAGATTTGGAAGATTGTAAGTCGAGGACTGATATTGACCATCACGGGGAAAGTAAAGTGCGACTGACACTGGCAATTTGCTTCAGACGTCTCTCGACCTGATCAGCTGAGTTCGGCCCAGATCGCTTCCATCTGTCAATCTGCCGGTCTTCAAGGTGAGCCACAATACCGATCTTCTCCGTACTTCCTCGTAACATGGTCTTCCTTCTTTCATCCCCTGCTTGCATACATGCATGCATCGTCACTGACACCTTCTATAGCCGTCAGGAAGAACCGATACGTCATTCTGCCGGTCGACTTTGAAGAAGCATGGAAGGTGAGTCAGAAGTGCCACATCCACGTGTCCAGTCAAGAAATTTCCGAAAATGCCGATTATGAGTGCAAAGCGCCAGCAAACTCTCAGCGCTGTCTGACCGTCTCGCGTACAAAAAGTTGAACGATTCAAAGTTGCTCTTTTGCTTACTTTCTTTCTTCTTTCTTTACCTATGCAGGGAGTCGTCAAGAGAACGGATGAGACTCACGAGTTCTGTAAGTTGTCACTGACACAGGGTGGAACGAGCTTCAACTTACATGGGTTTATTCTTGCAGATCGATAATTCAATGTTATGTTGTGAGTTGCCCTTTTCCTTCTTTACGGCTGGAATTGTCAACTGACCTAACCTCTTCCATCAGTGTATAGATCGATTGCATGCACGAATGAAATCCAAAATCCCATCGTGCATCGTACCTTTCGCTGCGAGCACACTATGACACTCTAATCTTTCCCCCTTCCCGCTTCACCTGATGTACTCTCCTCTCTCACCTCACCCGCCCAGCAACCTCAATCTTCGCTCCCGCCTAATCAGCGCGGCGAGCGAAAGCGTTGCCCAAGCGCAGAGCGAACCCACCTGATCATTTCTGTGATCGGGTCAGCGTTTTTTTGCTATCTTCCTGCGGCATGATCCTTATGGATTGCCAATTTCTACGGGAATGGTACTTCACAGACGTTGGACAAGCTCTATGCTTGATTGCGCGTTGCGCTTTCCTTTGTATCATTCCGACGGATGGGGGGATCGGATGAGAGACGTGTCAAGGAGGGATGAGCGGGTGTTTTGAGCTTGGGGTTTTGGGTGTTGAGGAGGGGCCTGGATGTCAAGGCGAGTTGTGCAATGCGATGCGCTGGTGCTCGTTGTCCTCTGGCGGCAATGCGCTGCTTTCCATGACATCGAGACATCATCTCAACACGATCCCCCTTCAATATCTTCCCTCATCTCTGAAACTACCATTCACTCCCTTCCCACGTTCACTCATTCTCTACTTCGATCTATCCCTTGAAACACACACGGTGCTTAACACTCTGCGAGCGACGATTACCAAAGTCGACTTGCTATTTTAGGAACACCAAGAAAGAATGGTCTCGAGCCGTCAAAAAGCTCGAGACTGGCGTTTTCTTCCTCCAATGCTCGGAGGGCGTGACGTCCCCTTGATACTCACCTGCTCGGATTCTTCATAGGAAGATGCTGGTCCATTTATAGGGTACATCCTGTTCTACCACAGTTATATTATCAAAATTGCTTGAGACTATTATCATCATATGCATATCCTACCTTTGCCTTTGTTCGCGTTGTGGTTGCCTTTATCCATCTGAGTCTCTCGTTACTGTCCAAATCTACTCAGCTGCAGGCCGTACTCTACCCTACTCTACCGCGTGACGAACCTACGTCCAACTGCCTCTGAAAATTAGTGAGCTGAACTGAGCTGAGCTGCACTGCACGACGCACCGCCCGACCTCTTCTTCCATAAAAAAAAAGGTACGTTCTGTATGTTATGTTACAGCTTTAGTAATTACCATTACTGCATGTTATCCTCAAATGAGGGAAATGAGGGGGAGGGGGATGAGGGGGCTATTGCCGCTTGGGCCCCTTGACTTCCGTGGTGGCAGTGCGTATGCGTCTGCGTACGTGCTGAATGCAATGCTAATAACTCCGCGCCGCGCGGTACGGAGGGTTTTTGCTGTTACAGTATATCCGGTTATTCTACCGGACTAACTCGTACTATGGTGGACTTGGTGTACTCGAGTACAGTACGAGTACCATATTTTCAATATAGCCTTAGCGTGATTTGTATCGCACATGACTTTGTTGCTTCTGAGACGCGAATTCACCATCTTCGGTAAGGCAGTTGTCACCTCCCAACTATATACTTCTTGCTTCTTTGTACGACTATGGCCATAGCTAGATCTGAACAACTTATCGACTCATCTCAGCTTGTCCTGTCTTGTCTTTGCTTGCGAACTTATAATACGCGCCCAACACGACGCAGAGGCGACATCAACAACGAATCCAACACGTGCAGGTCAGATCTCCCTCCATCACGCAATCTTCCAACTGATCCTATACATTCAATTCACGAGCTCAATCATTGGACTTGACCCTAACTAGATCTCTGATCGTCTCTACCGTCTCCTGGCTCGTTTCCTCGAGACTCAGTGCCCCCCGCCGCTAGTTCAGCTCATATCGCAATACGCTCTCATACCATCCTTTGGCTCGTTTGGCAACGTCCTTTCGATCCCCACAAGCCTCCCACTTCATCAAACACACTGCGAATCAATCGGTCTGGACTTTGGATTCTGATTTTACTGCCCCACGGGTCCTCGAATACTCCTCGATTGATCTTGTGGATATCCGTTTCATACCGTCAATTGCCCTTGGCCTAAACCTCGTCCCCACCATCACCATCACCATCAAGATCAGGTGTCCTGTCCCCCTCTTTTCACTCAACAAACCCGACGAAACATCACACCTCGTTCGCTCGACTGCTGTGCTAGTACCTTCCACCTCGCCTGAACATAGTCACGCGCCGCATTGCTCTTCTTCTCCCCCACTTGATCAACCTGGAATCTCGAGTATATGGAATCTGGATTCAATCTCGTCATTCGCCATCTTACATCTCGCCGTTTGACCCTTATCACACTCAGAAGCTAGAACCACGAATATACCGCAATCGATAACATAAATCCATCAGGAAGCAGTGTGAGGAACCGCAACTACCGCCGGCACTCGCGCACCCATCAACCCACCCCAATCCCCTAAACCCCCACAAACTAAACCTCGCTTCGCCCCCTGTCTTCCTCCAGCTTATATCGCTCAAATTGACTTGATCATCCACCTCGTCCAATTTATAATCTCACTCGTTCGAAACGCTCGTGATAGTAGTATTTTATCTCACTCGACCATGAAGTTTTTATATTGGTCTTAGCACGTCCATTGACGCTTCAAACCCAAACTTCCCACAATACCGACAAACATCCATAAACCCACTCTACTCTTGTCAGCCTATTTCAAATCTCGATCTCCCCTTCAAGCCGACATCTCTCCATAAACGATATGGCTGCTCCCCTGCCTTCGCCCTCGGGCACCTCTATCCGCTCGTCCCGGCCTGCCATCCCTTTACTGAGCCTCGCTCCTCCCGCTTTGGCGTTGGGTGATGAGCTGGCCGTAGGTGAACCGGGCGACGATAATAACGCCGGTGAAATATGGAACGGTGAGTATCACTTGGACGCATTGCCGAGTCATATAGCGACATGGAACTATGCTCATTCCTTTCATCGTGTGCTGCAGTCTTCACCCGAGGTGCTGATCTCGTAAAAGACGGCGAGAGATTGGAGAATCTTGCTTGGCGGTGAGCGAAAAATTATACCTTCTGGAGTGAAACAATGTACGGAAGCGTCATCAGCTTATGCGTTCTACTAGTCATTGGGGCCAGCCCCGACGTGCAGTAGGCTCGTTCGATCATCGAAGGCTGTCCACGTCGTCCGCTGGAACAGCATCAACAGCTTCTATCCAAACTCCCAGTGACCCTTGTCCCGCCCTTCATCGATCCCGCAGTTCGGAAAGACTGACGTTCGGGGGCGCTCTGAAACTGCTTTTGGAGAAAGACGAGAATAACTTCAAGGATTGGGTTGAAGATGCTAAAAAGCATAACCCTCTACCACTGCCAACACCAGTATCCGCTGCTCCTACCCTCTCTTTACCCGACACGCCCATTGCCAATGTTGAAATCCGACTAGTCGAGCCAACGCCTGTTCCTAGTAGAGTTGGAAGTTTGGGCGGAAGCATGAACGCCTCGGGTCTTCTGACGAGTAGCGCGGCGATACCGCCTGCGCTGAAAGAAGACGTCGAGGAAGAAAGACTAGCGGAGAGGGAGTCCAAGGTTAGAATAGCGCCCATCCAGACTGGATCCAGTCGGTCGGGATTACCGAAGAAGAGGGGGAAATTCTTCGTCCAGTCAAGTCCTAGTAAAGGCAGCGGATCCGACTCGTCTCATCCCTCTCCGAACCCTCCACCTGCCGCCAGCGCCGTTCCGACTCTTCTTCCTCAAAGCAAACATCATCACCCTAGACGGCGAAGTTCCGGCGATTCATCATCTGGAGTCAACAAGTCTACCAAGAACGATGTGCATCCTCCTCCGCAAAGACGGCATGTGTCTCTATCGACCATGAGAGGTAGATACCAAGCTGAAAAACGAAGAATGGCAGAGAATCTCGCGAAAGATCAGGCAAGTCAGGACAAGGACAACGAGGGCAGCGGGTGGGAAGACGAGGATGAAGATGAGGACGAGGAAGACTGGAGCGATGATGATGATGACGAGAAACCGAAATCAAAGCTGAAATCGAAACCAACCGAGTCGGTACGACAGCAGCAACAGCAGCAGCAGCAGCAGCAAGTCCAACAGCAACAAGAGGAGAAGGAAAAATCCGAGCAGGAGGAACGAGAACGAGACAGAAAGAGCAAAGAGCAACCCAATCGCAGACGATCCACATCACGACCCCGACCGCCAGCGAGATCGACATCTGGTGACCACCACGACTTGGCAGCTCTCTTAACTCGTCGGCCATCGCAGCATGACCGCCCACATCACGGCCAGCGCGATGCGCCCCCGCCTCCTGCCCCTACACCTCTGACCAAGATGTCCAAGAGGGAGCGTCAACGAGCGGCTGCTGAACGAGCACAGATCGAAGCACAGCTCGAGGCACAAAGACAGAGGGAAATGTTTGCAAAGCAGCAAATCTTTGGCAAGAGGCCCACTCAGGGTCTGCTGGCTTCGGCGTTGCAACGAGGCGCGAGTATGGTTAATCTGGTGAGTAAATCTTGTGGCCCAGATCTTCCCGTGGATATCGGTGTGTACTGAATCTCCTGTCTCTCTCCCAGCATTCTGCTTTGGATCAGCAGCCGGCCTTGCGGTCGTCACCGACTCACGGCCAGTTGCCCTCTCTCGCAAAATCCCCAGCACCTGGACCATCTCTCTTGCGAAGCAAGTCTGTCGTCGCCATGCCCGTACAAACGGGTGTCAGCGTTACCGTGCCTCCCCATGCGCTGGAAGGAGCCAAAGGTGCTAGCCATCACAGCAAAGCGAGTCAGAATAGCAAAAAGGGAGGTAGCAGTCAAGAGGTGAGTAGTTTCATCAAGCGCGTGCACTTTGGCAATATACTCATGATGGATTTGCGCTTGTTCTGTAGAAGGCCAAAGCTGCGGCCGAGCTTGAATCTTCTGACGAAGACAGCGACGATGATGCCAACTACCTTAACACTACGCAGACAAAGCAGAAATTGGCCGCACTGGCAGCTAAACGAGACGCCAAGTCTCAACCACAGATTCAGCCGCAGCCGTCTGGCACTCCACCAGCTCCCGCGCAAACACAGACGCAAGCGCAAACGCAAGCGCTCCCCGCCGGACCGAGACTGAACGAATACGGCGTTGTCACGCCCATGTCGCCCACCACTCGAAGGAGGAATATCATCATGGCGGAGATGTCGGAATCGCTCAGGAGAAGTGAGTGATCGTGATCTTCCCAAGCCCGAACCTCTTGCTGACAAAGTGCCGGCTTGGTTTAGATGTGGTACTTGAACGAGAAAAGTCGTCTGGCGGTGTAAGAGCTTCGGGTGGAGCATCTGCGCGCGTGCGGCCACCACCTTCGACCCATACCTCTCGAATGTCAACACACTCATCCGCTGTTAACCTGACTCAGTACGCACGTGGCGAACCGCTCGAGCGGCACAATTCGCACCCCACTCGAGGTAGTCACGATTCCTCTCAACCGTCTTCGCACACCGGCGCCATGGCTCCTCCCCCTCCACCGCCTCCTGACCCGCAAAGAAGAAGGACGACGCCGAATATCCTTGGGGGCGGTAACTTCCTTCGACCCCTCACACGTGTACCTGCTCTCGCACAACCTCAAGTCTCGGATCAAAAACAAGTTTTATCCCGATCGCAAGGTCGAACTCTGAGCCATGCCAACAACCACAACAGCTTTGTGCAATCTCAACCTCAAGTCGCATTTGTCGCGCCCGGTTCGGGCTCTCGGTCCGGACCATCGCCTTCTTTCGAACGGACACAATCATCGACCAACTTGAACCTCGTCGCTTCGCCAAGTAATGCTTCGCCTGCTGCCCTTGAGGCACCCGCCATGATGCGTCGGTCAACTGACGGTGATGGCCTGCATAAGGAGAGGGAGAGACGGAGGGAGTTGGCCAGGAGGAGAGATACGACTGACACGAGTTATCGATTGCATGGGTGGTGAGGGGATTAAGGACTTTGGTATCCAGCGTCCATCCGTCGATTAGGACCTTTGACTGCCTACTTTCGCTTGTGTGTTTTCTTGCAACCTATCCATCCTCTCCCGAAACACTTATTATTCTCAAATTTCCCTTCAAGACTTCCTATCCACGTTGTAACAATTAAAAGTCTCATATAATTAAACAACTCATCTACGTTCTCATTCGAACTTCCTCCGAATGCTCCTTCTCTTCTTGCTCCTGCTGACAACCGAAATTCATGGCATGAACCTTGCTTTACGGATTGGAGCGGGTTGGGTTGCCCCCATGTCGCACGGCGGACGCTGTCAATACGATCAATTCGATGTACCCACCCAATTGCCTCGATCTTTCCTTTCTCTTGTTGTACTATACGTACGCATCACATATCAAGGGTTATTCAGATAGCGAATATTATCAAATCACAAATGCATGGGTAGGTCAAACCAACGAATAGTCAGTCAGTCACTGACAGGCGTCCGATGGGAAATGAGAGATCGCTCGGGTTTAAACATGCTTTGTTTTTGATTTAGTGAGATCATTCTTTCAGGATTGCAGAAACAGCGTTTGCGTTGCGTTGGGCGTTGGGAGTTTGAGTGGATTCCACCTACGGATGGTCCTCACGTGGCAGTGTGATTCAACGTAGAGTATAAGCCGCGGCCGATGTGGTTGGTGTCTGGTGCGTTTTCGAACTAAGCCTTTAGCTTGTGCCGGATGCCGCATTCGGTTTGTCAGTTTTCGGTGATTGTTCTGTTTCCGCGAATGTTCCTGATCGATCGTCATAGCACGCACGCACGCCATGTACACTGTAGTACAGTATGCGCACCGCGAATTTCGGATTACCAAGAAATTTCAGTATTTCAGTTGCTGGAATGGAGTGGGGGTGTCTTGATTATCAATCTTGTCTTGGCTGACTGTTAGACACGAAACGATACCCTTGCGATTGCGATTGCGAGCAGTGGCGGCGAATGGAGCATGGGGGTTTTGTTTCACTTTGGAAATATCGATGATGACACACCATCCTCGTGTCGTGTCTACTCAGTAAGACGAAGATCAAAACGAATATAAAATGACTGGTGGCTCGTTCTTCTCGTTATTGTTCTTCCGTTTGCTTTCAACGTTCAGAATAGTATTGTCCAATTGCCATCAATCGTAATCAGCATCAGCATCGCATAGCATATCATTGCATCGTCCATAAAAGATCTACAATTTAACAGACAATCAACAACGCCAAAATGGTCCACCAGCCTTCCAAGCTTTTCGCCCCTTTGAAGACGGGTGCTATCCCCCTCAAACACAGGGTGGTCATGGCTCCCTTGACCCGATTCAGAGCTCATGAGGGTACTGCCGTACCTTCCGAATTGGCCATCGAATATTACAAGCAGCGAGCTTCTGGTGAGTCTTGAGTTTCCGTAATCGTAACTTATCGTGATTCATCTTCTCTTCCTTCTCGTTTCACCTCGTTTTGGGCTGTGGCACCGACTGGTACAAACTGCTGTTCGCGGTTGCGCATTGTACTATAATGTGCTGTGCTGTACCGAGCTGCATATTGAATCGTTGAGCCGAGCTGACTCTTTCTTTCTTCTCTGCGTTGTATTGGACAGATGGTGGTCTCATCATCACTGAGGCTACGTTCATCTCGGACGCCGCGAGGGGATACGACAAGGTTCCTGGAATTTACACCCAGGAGCAAGTTGCAGGATGGAAGAAGATCACCGATGCTGTGCACTCCAAGGGAGGATACATCTTCGCACAGCTGTGGCACCTTGGGTACGTTGGTCGAGTAGCGGCGTGACCATTCCCATTGTCATTGGAAGCATATAGCTGAGACCTTGGTTCTCGATCGATTGGTTTCGTTTCGTTTCGTTTTCGCCCATGACAGCCGAGTAGCCAACCCGGAAGTTGCCCCTACAGTTTACGCCGCCTCTGATATCCCTGACCCCTCAAACGACGGCCCCAAGCCCAAACTTCACGTAATGACCGAGCAAGATATCGACAGGACCGTTGACGAATACGTGCATGCCGCTAAGACTGCCAGGGAAGCTGGATTTGACGGTGTTGAGATTCACGGTGCTAATGGATATGTGAGTAAATGTCAAATAAATGGGCTTTTTCCGCTCACCCCATCATATGAGTATGACGAGCATCTCCTCGAGACGGGAGTCGTCGCTGATTTTTGATTTGCTACTTTTCTTCCTTTCCATCTTAGCTTATTGACCAATTCGTGAGTGTGCCTCTGTTCCCTTAGCAACATACATCATCTGTCTCTCGCGCTACAAAGAATTTTCGTTGATGATTGTTCCTGTGCCTTTCACTTATACAGCTCCAAGACGTCTCCAACCAGCGAACCGACTCATACGGTGGTTCCCTCGAGAACCGATTCCGATTCCCCCTTCGAGTTCTTAACGGCGTAGCGGACGCAGTCGGTGCCGATCGAGTCGGTATCCGAATATCCCCATTCTCCACTTTCCAGGGAATGCGAGAGTCGGACCCCTTGAAGACTTTCATCCCATGGACAGAAGCCATCGTAGCCAACCAACCTCAGCTTGCGTATATCCACGCTGTTGAAGCTCGAGCTACGGGTAACACCGATATGCCCCTCGATCAGCAGAAGAAGGAGGATACCCTCGAACCTATTCGAGAGGTTGTATTGAGCAAGTCAAAGGGAACCGTGTTTATGGTCGCTGGTGGATTCGCAAAGGAGTCTGGAATCGCAAAGGAGCACGCGGAGCAGTATGACGATTTGATTGCGTTCGGACGATACTTTATCTGTGAGTATAAGTTTAGAGTAGGGAAATGGCGTTTGGCATTTGGCCACTCAGTTTTCCCCTTATCCATCCTATCTCTGGGGGGATTTCTTTTCTTCTTTGCAAAGGCTGAATCTCATCTGTTGCCGCCCACACACAGCCAACCCCGATCTTCCTAACAGACTGAAGAACGACTACCCCCTGAAGAAATACGTTCGAGACACCTTTTACTCCCCAGGACCCGAAGGCTATGTAGAGTGAGTATCAAGCCTAGTCAAGCCACTAGTACTAGTCTGCTACTCCAGGCTTATGGTCAATAGCTAAATCCTCGTTGTGTCTTTCTTTGCTCACAGCTTCCCCGACTACAAAGCTATTGCTCAGGACGACGCGGCCCACCCTGACAATGAAGTCTAAATCAATAGACGCTCGGCCAGGCAGAACGCGGAACGCAGAACGCAGAACGCAGAACGCAGTGTAATGTACAGTAGTTTTCCACATATAGGCCGGTAGATGATAGATAAGTAGATTAGTAGAATAGTAGATCTTACGGCCATAGAGCCTAGGTTTCTTTTTATTGTATAGCGATGAATCAAGTATCGCACCGCAGGGCAGCGCAAATGCACTTTCAGAGGGCATGCGTGTTAGATAGGTCATCATACTGTCGTATTGTTCGTGCCATGAACCGTATCAATCAAGGTGATGGGGATACGGGTAGGAGGTGGCTGCATCCGAACAGCAACGAGAACTACAGCTACGGTTCAAATCTGGCTGACCTAGTTTGATGTCTGATCCGAGATCTGCATTCTGCATGGACGTAACCCATTTATCTATCTGCAGAGTAATCAAGCCAAAGCCAAGCAGAACATGCCAAAGTTCAGTCTCAAGCTCGAGACAGGGGGATCCTGACTGATGGCACCGGCCGGATCAGGTCAAGTGGAGGAAGCATTTATATTGTTATTCCATCATTTGTGGTGGCTAGATCGCCAGAGGATCCAGAGACATGAGAGGTTTGTTTTGTTTCACCTTGACCGTGCGTGAGTGGGTGAGTGAGTGATCCCGTTTGGGGTAATACTCTACTATCACATCTGGTAAGCCAGGGTCAGGGTTACATACTGGAGCTGTTTTTTTCCCTGAAATGCTGGCTTGATTTTGGCGGGGTAAGCTTGCTCGTATAGTAGTTATGGTAGATCTGGATAGCATAGGATTGGTGGATATCTCATCTCACTCAACGCGCCGCTGGCTCTGTATTGCAGACGCACACTTTACTACACTCTGGCGCACAGACTAAGCTGCTGCTTTGCATCCATCCACGTTGACATGCATGAATCAATACGAACATGGCGGACATCTACATCCCACTTTGCTTTGCATATCAGACTACTACATACACCAACTTGACTGTCAATTTCACTACTTGGCCTCGCCCCACTTGACCGAAGATACGGTAATATCATCTGATCGGATTACAGTTTGAGTTGCACCAGCCGACCGACTAAAGAGCAATTAAGCGAGCTCATACACCCACACACATACGTAGTACGTACGTACATACGTACATGGCCTTGCTCCCATTCATCTCTCTGCTCTCTAAGCACTGCTCACTGCTACTGCTATGTTCCATCTAACGTTACTTTGATTCGATCAGGTCAGATCAGATCAGATCATCCGACCTTCTTTCTCTACTTTGTCTAAATTATCACAGCCACAGTCAAGCCAAGCCCTATCATTCAACGTCAGTCACTCCACCTACAACCGACTCCAACCTGTACTAAAGATATCATATCATTTTCGATTCCTTCACATTCACAACAACGAATCCGAACCATTTCAACGTCCACACAACACATCACATTAATAGGAGCAACGAGCACTTTTGAGTCTCGTTCGTCAATACGGATCACATATCACTAATTTGACGTGAGTAGACATGATCTTTCCTCTCCTTGCGTTTTGTCTGTCTGTCTGTTCGTCTGTTGCTGTTTCCCAGAAATTGTGTCTTCGTTCTTATACGGTCTAAAAACTGCTTGGGTCGGCATACACATACACATACACATTTCATCGTTTGCCTTTGCCCATGTTGCCTTACTCGCCTTCGCACCATTCCTGGCCAAGGTCAATCACCTCATAGGGGCTACTTCCGGACCCACCGGGTCATTCCAGGGTGACTCGCAAATGGCAGGTGCAGGCATCCTTCTCCCGTTCGTGTCTGTTTAATCCCTTCGCATGTGATCTATGTTCTACTTGACTCGACCTGCATCTTATCATTATGATGATTATCCGAAGCTCTGTTATCGTATCACCCCCCTTTATCATCCTTTCGTTCCGATCTGCTATCCACCTGACCTGCTTCCTACTCCCTTTGCTCACTCTCGCATACCCGCTGAATGGTCGAAGGGACATCAATCGACGATCCTTCCGTTTTTGTGCACACACTGTACACTCACACTCTCCTTCCTACTGTGTCTACATACTACCTACCCCCTTTGTGTCACCCGGGTTTGCGTTTATTGCGTATGTGCTTTGGATACCTTTCATCTACCCCCTCATTTCATTTTCGGCAAGAGCGGAAGTGTCATATTTGTCACTATCGGCTTCATCGTCGTGGCTTCGGCTTCTCGGGGTTACCTCTTTCAACCGACGAATTGCTGCAAAGCAAGCAAGACCCTCCTTTGGTTTTATCAAACGCGAGCTCAGACTTGCTCGGTTCTCGTGGTTTGACTTGACTGTACGAAGACGTGCAAACACGACTATGCCTACCCACAAACAACAACAAAGAGACACGCTAGTCGATACTCATGTTTACTTCGGTCAACACGTCTTTAACGTCTGTCTGATCGTCTTGGCTAAGCCAAACCCAGCGAGATGGATATGGCTAGGAGATGCATAAAGGGGTCTATAAACCCCATTTTTGCCACTCAACTCATTCCAAAATCTCTTATCTCCAACCCAAACCCTGCCATTCCTTAGCTCCTTAGCTCCTTCCATTGTCCTCGCTATCAAACCCAAACCCTCTCGAGCTACAATATTTGTTTACCCTTTAAACTCAATCACCCATCCCGTCTTGGGCGGCAAACAACCTTGTTCTTCTTGCTCCTTGCCGCTTTTCTGAACGAGCAGAGCAGAGTCATCAAACCATCAGTGTTTTACTTTTTCTTTATTGCAAGAGACACGATACGCCCGGACCCCTGCTTCACTGGCGGGCTACCACAGTCTGCTCGCTCTCTGTTTGAACCCTGATAAATTCATCACTTACACTTATTCAATCGATTCGAGCTCCGTGCTCCGTGCTCAACGGCTCTGCTCGAAACAGCCGCACGGATCTAACTCGCTCATTCCCCTTGCCTTACCTTGCCTTACCTTGCCTGCCCCTGAGACTTCCTTGATCTGGGATTGATTAATTGATGATTCCGGCGATACCTTCTTTACCCATCATCATAATAACAACAACAACGCACGGGGACACTCTGCATTACTTTTACTGACACATCTATCATTCTCACCAACCATGTCAACGCGTCACATCATAACAAACCAAAATTCACCTCGGTCCATAAATCTACCCGCCCTCGTCGTCCATCCACCCATTCATCGCGAACACAAACGGCGAAACTCTGATCCTGCTTCACCGACAACACCAACCACACCGCAACATTCTTCCTACTTCCCCTCTTTCCCTGCTTCCTTTGAACCGTGGAATAACCGACAATCATCTGCGGCTCGGCAATCACCACTATCCCAACGACCTTCTCCCCTGTCACCACCACATACTCGGTTACTATCTCCTTATACACGCGCGTCCGCATCAACGTCAACAGTCGTTTCGTCAACTTCAACAGAATCAGACGACGCGGAGACACTCAGCGAATCTCAGGAGTTTCATTTACCGCTCAGCAAGTCGTCCACATCAACATCAAGATCAACATCTATCAATATGAGTGACATGAAGAGGAAAGTAGTGATCATGGGATCACCGAGTGTCGGTGAGTGTGGTCGGCATCCATGTAACTTTCAGGTGTAAAGCCGCTCCACTCTGACACATTACACCGCGCTCCCAGGCAAGACCTCTCTTACACAACAATACATCGCCCCTCCGACATATAACACAGCGTACTACCCTACTATCGAAGACACCGCCCATAAGACCGTAACGCATAATGGTGTACAGTACGAGTGCGAGATCATCGATTCGGCGGGCCTGGTGAGCTTCCTTTGGATTCTTGATGTATAGAGGGCTAAGCTGACGAGAGCTGATTTGGTCACGCGTTGCTAGGAAGAGTACTCCCTTTTCCCCGGTAAATACGGTATCGGAGTACATGGCTACATGCTTGTATACTCCATCACATCTCGTCAATCGTTCGAGATGGTACCGATCATCCACGACAAGATTCTCGATTATGCTGGATTAGAGAAGGTACCGTGTGTCGTCGTAGGGCAGAAGACCGATCTCGGAGAAGAGAGGTGAGCGATTACTGATACCACTGATACCTTCACTTGTTCCCGAGGTATGTGCGATATCATGCTGATACGTATGGCGCGACGCTCAGAGCTGTAACGACGGCTGAGGGAGAGGCTCTGGCGAAGAAGCTCAAGGCTGGGTTTATTGAGTCGAGCGCAAAGGATAACAAGAATGTCGGTGAGTAGGCATGAAAGCAGAAGATCTAATGCTAGATCTCTTCCCGAACCTGCCTGGAACGGCGTACGACTCAGCGTGAAATGCTGACTAGCCCTTTGTGATCCTCCTTCGCTGTCAGTCAAAGCATTCGATGTCCTTCTGGCCGAGATGCAGAAGGAATACAATCCAGCTCCGGAGAAGAAGAAGGCTAGCTGGTGGAGCTGGGGAGCAAAGTAGAGGCCCGGTCGTCCGTACGATGCGACATGTCGGAACATCTTTCCTCTTCTTTGGTTTTTCCATCGATCGGCAATCAATATCTCGAACCACATCTTCCAATACATATAATCCTCGTCTCGGTCCGGTCAACTTGGCAAAACATCAACCGCTTCCGCTCCTCTAATCTAATCGATATCGCCCATCCTGATTCCCTTTCCCCTTCACTCAACCTACACTCACCAATCACATCATGAACGGTACCGTGCGGTGTCTATTGATCTGATACGCTGCTCATACCATTCTTGCACTGCTACGACACTGCGCAAACCATCACAAATCAAGCGATCGTAATCGCAATCGCACTTACAGTCACATTCACATTCGCAGTCGCACTTGCAATTGTAGTGTAGTGCAGCTCGTTAAGACACATGACATGCACTTCACTCCCTCTGTCACCCCATCTCACTCTCTCTCTTTCTACACCTTATACTCTATAGTACCGTACA
This sequence comes from Kwoniella sp. CBS 6097, assembly GCA_036287355.1. Classification (NCBI taxonomy): domain Eukaryota; kingdom Fungi; phylum Basidiomycota; class Tremellomycetes; order Tremellales; family Cryptococcaceae; genus Kwoniella; species Kwoniella sp. CBS 6097. The sequence goes on from CP143077.1 coordinate 803,549, forward strand.
TAATCCAAGAAGAGATCCATCTCTCTCTTTCCATTTGCATGTCCATTGATCAACCAATCATCCATTCAATTGTCCATGTTCTTCTGCCTTCCTTTTCTGTTTTCTGCTCAGAGTCGGTGAGATATATTCCAATTTCAACTATCTTTCCCCAAAGTCACTTACGCTTCTTCTCTTCTTTTCTCTTCTCATGGACAATGACGTTTCGTGTTCATTCACTCCAACTTCAACATTAAGCAAACTCGTTTGTTATCTCTTTACGGAAAGTTCCGCCTATATATACTGTTCTTTTACTCTCTTTTTTTTTTTGGTCAACAACCTAATCGTTCCTTGTATGTGCCACCACCACCACCACCACCACCACCACTACCACCACCACCGAATTTACCTTATCTCGCTCGCATTGATTCGACTCAGACCGAGACTCAAAATACAAGTCAAAGAGTAAAGAGTTAATCTCACAATGATGAAACCAATTTGCGCAAACCTGCCTCGTGCCTCGTGCCTCGTCTCAAGATCTTAGTTATTTTTCTGAGCAGTCTTCAGTAAGGGCCCAGTCAAGTTTACAGGTCTACAGGTTTACAGGTCTACAGTCAACTGACTGACATGGAACGGAGTGAACGGACGCCGTCGACCGCCGTGATCGTGAATTCGATTGTGATCGCGAACTCCCCTCTTGTGTTCATTGTATAGTGGATGGATGGATATCAAGACGATCGAATCTAATAGTAATCGTCTGATAGTAATCGACTTGTCTTCTATCTTCTAATCTCATATCCCAAATTCACGTTGCAACATAACCTAACCACTACCTACAGCCAGCCGTGTCAGATCCAGCAATACGCGAGTACCTAAAGGTGTAGCCGGCTTACGAGCTTACTGGCTGGCTGGCTGTCTATGCAAAAGTGCAAAAAGAACATGGTGATCTTTGATGGCTGATTGGTGAATCTTCGCTCACCGCTCACCGCTCAGAATTCGGATGCAAGGTGCAATGCAGTGCAGTACGTATACCTAGCACTGAACTTGTGCGATTGTGCTATCTCCTACCTCTCTACTCGAGCGCAATATATACCTACATCAGCATCGGGATTCACATACATATAACTTTTATTTGGCAGGACTTGGTATATTTGTATATTAGTATATTTGAATCAATGAATCGTAAATCGTAAATCGTACTTTGTTCAAGTACGTCACGTTATGTCCACGTCTACATGTTCGTTCTTCTCTCTGTATACACTGTATATGTATATCTGACACAAAGGATGTGATGTGATGGAGATGTGTGGTAGTGTGATTCGCTGTGAAGCTGTCAAGTGATAGTGATCATGGTCATGGTTCATAAGAAAGTAATTAAGGTTCAAGTCGAGACAAGTTGGGAGTTCAACTAACCACTTAACTAAGTAACACAAAAAAGAAACAGAAGAATGATTCAAACGAGAGAACGAGCGAAAATTAAATGTTGAATGTCCATATCATCTAATTCTAATCCAATCCGATGCACGTCTGACACCCCCCTCGCCTTCTCAAGAGCCCACGCCAACGCCAATGACAACGACAACGCCTTTCTGCTACGTGCCGATTTCAGGTATTCCAACTCAAAGGTCTCTCTTTGTCTGTACTCTTTCAGGTTCAGGGGGCGAACTTTTGATACTTTCTCCTCGGATTTGGAATCGACAGCTTACAGACCACAGACCAAGTCTTCTCTCCTTGGACCTCCCCACCCGTTGAGCCCCGGAAGGTCAAGAACCGACCGACTGACTGATTTGCGAGGACACAGCCTTTTACAACACACACACACACACACACATACACACACGCCTACTTGGTCATCTTGTCCCTCAACTTCTTCACCATCGAAGTCTTCCTCTTGAGCCCGTCGTCGCCTCTGTTCACACTCAGCCCACCACTGGTACCGGTACCATTACCATTGCTTCCGCTTCCGTTTCCACTTCCGCCTCCACCTCCATAGTTGTCTTGTTCGAGCGGGCTACCTCTTCGCTGAGGGAGGATATCGTCAAAATCCGGGATGACGGGCGCGACAGGCGGTTGAGGCATGTTCTTGGTTCGATTAGCAGGTACTGCCGAGGTTCCGTTGTGGCCTAGGCCATGGCCATGACTGCCGCTGCGATGGTGATGAAGATGGTGATCTTGTTCCTTTTTGAGAGCTCGCATAGCTCTAGCTTTTGAGTTTGGTGATTCGACAAGCACGAATCCGCTTCCATTGCCAGAAGGAACCAGCTCTTCGGCGGCATCTTCATACACATCGGTCTCATTCTGCGCCTGCGACTGCGAAGGGATAGCAGCGAGCGCAGTGCCGGATCCAGCACCAGAAGCGAGTCCAGACCCAGGCCCAGACCCGGATCCCGAACCGGTCCCGGCTTGACCAGAGATGGAAGTGGTAGAAGAATGACCGGTACCGGTACCGGTACCAGCGCCAGGTCGTTTCGAAGGTGAATTCCTACCGGTACCGGAAGATCGAGAGAAGAAGCCTGGTTTCTTGGTCTTTTCGAGATCAGGTGGGAGCTCGGACGAAGGCGAGCCAGCAAGACCGGATTCGGTCGTCGGCGAAACTCCTCGAGGGGACGATGATCGAACAGCGAGGTTCGGGCTCTCTCGCTATAGAAAGGATAGAAGGAAGTGGCAAGGCATATAAACAGATAGGAGGTAGGCGTCAGCAACGCCGGTTCGTCTTTCTTTAATTTCGTATTTTATCGTTTGATCTCGTTTCCATAAAGCGTAGAATAGATGTAGATTATAAAGCATATCGATGTTTTTCAATTTTCAAATTCGCCTCTAAGCGTAGAATTTATGTCCTCGATCCTTGGACCTCGGCCTCGCTGGGGAGAAGGGGGAAATCCACACAAAGTCCGTGTTCTATCGTCCACCACTCGGCTTTCTTTCGCTGTGCTGCGGGAGCAGACAATCCCGTTGCAAGCTTGCCCTTTCTATCCTATCCTCTATGTGATCGTCTATCATCGCCTTCCAGCTTTCCCTTCAGACGCCACCCGTCTTCGAGGCGGTCCGGCCCAAGGTCCTGGTCCTCCTGCGCCTTTTACACCTCGTTTATCCACGAACACGTCCCTATCATCCGCCGCATTCTCAAACTGGTTTGCGGTATTCCCTTCATCCTCCTCTTCCACCACAGCGGGTCCGTCTTCCCAGCCGGGTATAGGACTTGGCAGAGGTGGTTTGCCGGCACCCGTGCCGCTAGCTTTGGGCGCTAGCCCGCTATTCACAGACATACTCCTCTGACCTTTGCTCAAACTTCCCTGCTGACTCTGGCTCTGACTCTGACTCTGACTGCTCGCATATAAAGGTCCAGAAAGGGAAGGAGGCATCGGGTGCTCGCTTTCGATAGATTCGGATCTATGACGCACCATGGTTTTTATTTTTTGCATCAAGCTCTTGGTTCGCTTGACGCCTCCCGGTCCCAGTTGCCCCGATCGAGCATGCGGAGGGTTCTCGTGCGTCGGCGATGTCGCGTCTTCCCTGATGGGCGGTGAAGTTGCGCCCATGCCAAATCGAAGGCCAGGCGATCGAGCCGGTTTACCAGGCAACGGTGCGCTAATCGATTCAGGGCTGTAGATATCGTTTTCGTTGACTAACCAAGGCCAGAGACTATCAGCTGGATCAAAGCAGAAGACTAGCATAGGAGGAATGAAAGAGAAAGAGACGTACTGTCCACCATCCCGTCGTGGGGTGATCCGCCAAAGTCTTCGAATGGTTCGGCTGCGAGACAGATGCAGGTCAGTCCTACTCGGGATTCATCCTCATGACCGCGTTTGTCTGTAGCTCACGTGTATCAATTCCCCAAGCGGCTTTGAGAGCCTGCCTTTTGGCCTCTCTCTCCCTTTGTCTCTCTCGTCGCATGAGCTCAGCTTCATCGGTGGGCTCGTCCGACATGGCAGGGAAGTAACCCCCGCTGGCAGGCATGCTGGTTGAGTATTGACCGGTCAGACCACCTCCGCTTACTCGACGAGAGTTAGCGGGTATGCCATGTCGGTTGCCTGATGGAGCTCGTCGGTGCGGCGGTCTGTCGCCGGCGTCTAGAGGGATGTCTTTGGCGGGCGGTACCGGTGGTGAAGAGAGGGAGATTGTGGTGGGACCAGTCCGAGGTGGTGATTGGACCGGTGGCGGATGGAACGCTTGCATGGGTGCTTTGCTGGTGGGAAGATTGGTGTTTCGAGAAGGAGCTGCTGCATCATAAGGTCCAGAGCTGGGGAGAGCATCGGTTATGTCAGCACTGCTATTGGCTCGTCATCAAAGGAGGTCGTTCTTGGTTGTCTCCAATTTCCAACTCACTGATGCCACACTGTAGAACGAACGGTCAAAGAAGAGTGGTCAGCGTAATGTATCTCTCGCTTGATGATGACGAAAAATCGGGGCTGTACTCACTCGCAGTACCCAAACCTGTTGGATCCCATGTATCGATAACATCGGCGTGTCGGCTGCCCTTCTTGTCCTCAAGAGCTTTCTTCTGACCGGCAGTGAGTTCCTTCATATTGGTGCTATCTTGTTGTTGGTTAAAGCCGTATGAGTCGGAAGACATGGATCGTCTGGTCCTGGTCTTGACTCCGCCGCTGACGGGGGAGGTGGGACCCAGGAGATGAGCAGAGGACGAGGTGGATGGCGCGGCACTGTTGCGTCGGACGTGTTGAGGGCGTTGAGGAGAATAGGGAGGAGGAGGTTGGGCGACGCGCGGCGTTCGAGCGGAATTTGGGTTCATCATTAAGTCAAAGTAGCATAGGATGTTTTTGATCATACGTTGGTCAGCTCAGCTTGCTGGACAAGAATATCATTAAAGCACAAAGGCTTTTGATTTGACGCAATTGGTAAGTGGAGTAAGTGGATGAGAAATAGTAGAAAATTCCAAGAGTTGATGGCAGAGTACCTGCTGAAGGATGTGAAGGATGAAAGAGGGAGGTTACAACGAGGTTGAGTGATTGACCTCGGTGTGCTCGCCCATGGAGTTATTTTGGTTTTTTTTTGGGGGGGGAGGGGTTTATACACGTATAGCACACTAAAATGGATCTCATGCCTCCCCCTTCCTTTCACCTGGTCGACTATGGCAATTCCCTATCAGATTCACAATGAATACCACCCTTTGAGGCAGGAGCAACTCATCGTCCTTGTCCTTGTCCTTCTCTCCCTTCTCGCCCATGGTTTACCTCGTGCCCGATACACTCCGATCCCACGCCGCTCATCCGCACACACAACTACATCATCAATTGACTCGCACCATCAACGCATCAACACATCAATGTCTCATCGGCTGATCTACGCCGTCCCTTGTCTTCACTTGGCATGGAATAGATACCTTGTCCACGTTACAATGATCCTCTTTCGCGTATGCCTTGCTTTGCTTCGAACGAAAATCAAAATACCACAAAGAAAAAACCCTCAAAAAAGGGCGCATCACTCACCCAGTATGTGACCTGGTAAACTTTGTTCTGGTCGGTTGAACCAAACCTTCACCTTCCAAGCCTAGACTGCCAATAGATTTCTGTGCGTTATGACCGTTTCCTGGGGGTTTGATCCTGCCTGTACCAGCAGGTTCAATCTCATCCTCTTCGAACGGGTTGGAGACTGCCAATTGCGACATCCTCGCTGAGGGCAAGGCGGGCTGTTGAGCGATGCTCGACATGTCAGGTGATGATTGCGAGTATCCGAGCGTCGGTTGAAAGACTGACATATCCTCTTCCTCTGCGATCGTATTCGTATTGGTGTTGGTAGTGGAATACGCTAAAGGAGGATTGGGTGAAGGTGTCCGTCTTGGAACCAGAGGGTCGAGCGAGGGCAAGGGTGGGCCGTTACCGGAACGTGTAGAGTAGCCTGCGTCGCTGTTGTTGGTGTCGAGTAAGATGGATCCTCCAGACGCCGCGCCGCGTGCGTTTGAGCTGTAATGCGATATTGGTCGCGCACGCTGGTATTGTTGTTGTTGTTGTTGTGATTGTGAGTGATCACGTTGGGGCGTTTTGATTTGAACGGAATCTCGAACAGCCTCTGCTAAATCCTGATTGATGTAATTGAATGAAGAAGGTGGTGAGAGGTATGATAATGAGTTGGTTGATGAAGAGTAAGACTTGTCCTTTGGCGGTGGGAGTGGAGGAGGCATGTTGTTGATTTGTGTGTACGTGTAACTGTATGCAGTTGTTGGGTTTGGGGAAGGTCGGCTGTGAGATGAGTGTAAGGATGGATTGGGTATGGATGCCAAGCAAAGGGTAGGGTCCTGCCTGCTGCCTGCTGCCTGCTGCCTGCTGCCTGCTGCCTGCTGCCTGCTGCCCCGGGTCGGTTGATCTGACGGGACGCGATGGAATAGATCTCTCTAATCTCTCTCTGTGTTCTGCCGTTTCCGTCCGTCCTTGCAGTAAGCTTATCACTTTACTGATCCTTTACTCTATTGCTTGATGCTATGCTGGATGACGGAATGTTCCTTTGTTCAATTGATGCTGATGCTGATGGTTGGGGTGGGGGTGATGTTGTTTGTTGCTGGATGCTGTGCACAGAGCGGAGCGGGTGATTCAGTGGTTTTGGTATGAATTGTATGCGAGGGGTAGGATTAGCGAACGGGTGGGAAGAAGCGGAGCCGGGTAGTTTGTCTATCAAGTCAGTCAGTCGCCAAGGCGTGTGACGCGTTTTACCACTATTCCACTATTACACTATTACTTTTTAGGTGAGGGCAAGAATGAGTGTGGCGCAAGGCTCGTTCCTTTCCTGACTCTGTAGGGTTACTATACTCTCCAAACAGGCTAAGGATATCTAACGTTAGACCAATAACTCCGGATTGGTAGTGTCATTCAGTCCCTGATAATAATCTTGTTTTGTACCATAAGCATGCATGTTTACTCATACCAATTCGCACAACACAACAACACAACAACACAACATAATAATACAACAATCTGATTTACCGAGCACCCAAGCAAGCATCGAGCGTCAAGCACGAGGCTGGTGGAAGAGGATCCGAGCGCATGTCCTGAGGTTCCTGTATCTCCCTCTGTGTCCTTCTCAAGGCTATGCAAGCAAGTGTCATGTCAATATCTGTTGTTCTTGCGCGGTCTTTTGTTTTGTGTACGATGACTTGCACGCGACATTGGCGCCCGACAATACTCCGTTTGGGAGATGGGTGATTGCTTCGCGCGCGCGATTATATCTATTTGATATAACATCGAGGGGCTTCGGAGTGAAGAAGAAGAAAGACAAAGAAAGAGGTGATGACATGAACGGAGACGGCGTTCTTGAGGCTGTGCTACAAATAATGCGTTCTTTTTTCTGACCGTCCGCTGGTACGATAAAGGGCGGACCTCTTCGCACGGACGGACCCATCGGGCTTGAGGACAAGACAAGGACTACTGTGCTATCTGTCGGCCAGTCCTACTGGAGGTTGTGTACAACTGTAAGATGAAGAGCCTTCTGTAATTCTTATTCGTTTGCAAACTGGACGTCCAGATTTTTTGTGAAAATGACATAGACACTGCACCGCACCGTGCCAGTCGCGACCCATCAAGCAAGACGCGTCCTAGCCCTCGCTGCATATACATGAGATGGGGAATCTAGATGTGTAATTCGCCGAGAAACCACCGGACAGACTAATCGAGTAGCTTACGACGAAACAAAAAAATACTCAGGACCGTGTTTCGATCGAATATTACGATCAAGCCACAGCCACATCGGTCGATCAAAGGTTTTCGAACCAATCCGCATTACTGTACATGTATGTCTGCGAATTCGAGCCGTAAGATTGAACACATGACATATTGTACGGGTATAAAGTACGAGCACAGTACGAAAATGTACTGCAGTACAATATCGCCGACTCCGTTGTAGACATATACCGACGTATCGAGCCTCAGAATTGGCCAAATGTAATGTCAAGTCAAGATCGAACGAGATCAAATTTCACTTGACTACATGTGGATGTGGATGTGGATGTGGATGGATGACATGTCAATGGGTAACGTTGCTGAGACATTCGATGGAATGATGGCCGGGAACATCGAAGCATAACACGCTTCGAGGTAACGCTATGAACCGTTATCATGACGACGAAGCTAGGGTTCTTAGTGAGGTGAGGAGCTATATCGGTATACAAATCGAAGATGAGGTATATAAATGGCATGCTTCCGCTGCGCCGTGCTCACAGGCTGGGATGGGTATCACATTGACACTAGTACACTAGGACTAATACAACAGGGCTATCACAGATCTTTCGTTGCACTGAGGCCGGACAAGAGGAACGGACTGCTCACTCGCTCTCGCTTTCGCTCAATCAGATGGACCGGGGTAATTCTCTCGCCTCATAAAGACATCTCTGGATGCTCTTACCAAGCAATACAAGACATTCTCCACACCCCCCACGACCGTTCGATCCTCCCACATTCGTCCTCATACCCATACCGGCTGCCAAATCGACTTCCAACAACTCAAACAGCTCACTGCCCGCTCCCACCCTACCTCCCAATTCCGACGTCATGCCACACCAAACTCCCCTCATCATTGCATCACACGCACAGCTTTGCGAATGGGTGTCGCTCTCCATCTCTTTGCTGAGTATCCTGCGCAGACCCTCCACTCGGGTCCCTTGGAGTTGAAGAAGCTTGGAAGAAGCCGTTCGGCCCATCAAGACCTTTGCATCTTCTGGCCATCGATCTGCGGGTACCGCGAGAGCTTTCATAGAGGCCAGTCTGGCCAAATCTGCAAATTTGAAGAAACTAGCCATGGCGTACGTCTCTACAGGGAGAGAATCTACCCAAGCCCCCAAGCGATCCCGAGCGACAGTCAACGCTTTGGCCGATTGATATCCCAGTGCTGCTCTGACCACGCGCCCTGTAATCTCGAGGGTGGTAAGCAAATCATCGGGGTGGGAGGTGATACAGCCTCTAGGGTAGATGAGGGAAAGGAAAGCAGCGAGGATATGAGATGTCTCGGGTACCGCCCATGTATATGGAGAGCTTGTGGGTGTAGGGGCTGTCACTACCACGTCTTTTGGCGGTGGGGCAGGCGGCGAGGCTTCGTCATATGATGGCACAGCTGCAGATGCTTGAGCGTGGTTGGCTGTCTGATCATGGGCGTGAGGCGGCGGCGGCGGCGGCGGCGATGGTGGTGGTGCGACCGCCGATCGAGAGAGGCTACTAGCTAGGATCTTGGGCAGACAGAGTAAGTTGTTGAGCGAGCTCGCTGTAGATGCTGGTCGTGTAGTTTGGGATTGTGACTGCGACTGCTGGGTCTGAGGGTGGCCTTGGTGAATGGGTACGGAGAGAGAATGAGGATGAGTGGAAGGCCCGGCTGCGTTCAAGCGCCATACGGGTACAAAGCCGTAGCTGCGGGCGATCATCAGCAAAGCGGAGTCAGCAAAAGTCTTACAGTATCGCACACTGATACAGTCTAGCCAGAGCACTCCTTGACGATGACATGCTCTTGGAAGTTCCTTTTTGCCTAGGGTTATAGTATACCCTCCTTTCTCTCGCTCGCTGAGCAGTGCGAGTCGTTCTCGGTCATCTCGCATTTGACGTAAAGTCCAAGAAGCACGCATATTTCACTCACTAGATATGGAAGAAGACAGTCTCAGTCTCCAGCAACTTGCGGTGGACCAAGAATCTCTTGCCGTCCACAGTCTCAAGCTCGATATCGCCCACTTTCCCGTCCAATATCGGTGCAAGGTGGAATTCCACGTCCCTGTAAGGCAGCGCCGTATACGCTGGTGCGGGCGATGAGGGAACAGGCATGGTGGATCCCGTGGTTGGGGTTGGGGCAATGGGAGAACCGAGGTTGCCGGCTTCGGGGTTTGAGGTAGGTGTCGGGGTGGGCTGGTGGTCGAAGATGTTTGAGAGGGATTTATCGGACGGGTAATTGTTTTGGTTGTGCATATTGTGACTGTGTCTGATGAAAGCACTTGTGACTTGTGCTTGCGCTTCTCTTTGAAGAAGGGGTCCTTGTTCCTTGTTCGTCCAAGGCGGATCTGTATCTGTATCAAGCGGGAATTGTTCAAAGGTCTCCGGGATTCTTCTTATCTTTGTCAGTCGTTAGATAAGAGCGTGCGAGAGAGAAGGTAAGGTGGTTTGTACCGTATGAGTAGTTCACCAGCCACGATAGGTGGAATTGCCTAGTTCGTTCTCGGGATATGTACGAGTATTGTAAAATCAGTACTCGTATGATATGTTTCTCTTCTTTGATTGTTCGGTTGATGGATTTCCCCCTTTTTGATCGCTGAGTCCACTTCCACTTTTTTTGTTGTTGTCCCGTGACCGTGACAATAGGGGTCGATCCGAAATAACTCAACAAGTAACAAGAACAACAAGTAAACAGAGGATGAATATTTGTTCAAAAGCTTCAGTTGCGGGTGAGGTTTATATGGTGTCAACATTCCCACTGTTTCGTTCGTCTAAGTGGCCTGTACCCAAATAAGGTATGAGCATTATATCAGTATACAGTAGTCCGCGTATGTTGTATGCTGAATGCTGAATGGTAGTAGGGTATGAATTGGGAACGGGAATGAAAGGGTTGTTTGTTGATGGTTGACCAAACAAAGAATCGTGCGATCAACCTTTTGACGGGTAAGCCCCTTTACTTGTTCACATTACCTCCCTTGTGCGTCCATCATGTATGTATTGTGTACTAGTATGTATAAGGCGGTATCATACTGTACTAGTACTTGTGAGTGGCTGAACGGATGAATAGACTGTTTGATTTCATGTGGAGCTGCGAATATCAAAGGTTCATGAGATCGAAAGTGAAACTGTAGAGTAGAGTAAAGCGTTTGACAGTCTTTGCTCTGGCATTGAAGCTGCGTCCAACAGAAAAGCAAGTTAATTCACTTGACCGTACTGTAACAGTGAGTTTGTCGCCGGGTAATCAAGCGTACAGTAGCGCTCGACCTGACGTCAGATGCCACGGTCAAGCTAGTCGAGTACCATACCCATACCCGTCCTGCTCTGCTCTGCTCTGCTCGAGCTTTCCAGCACTACTGTAAAAGACAATACACCTCGATCAGCACGTCGCACGGAACGTTCAGTTCAACAAAGGAACATCAGTTTGAGGTGGTGGTCCTCTCCTCTCCTCGCTCCTTGGAGCAATATACAGAGGCGGAGAGGGACGGTGATCGCTGAGCTGCGCCGCGCTTGGTACAGTACTCGTATCGTCAAAGGATAGTCGGTCCAGACAGGCCGATTCCGAGGATCTTTCGATTGTTGAGCGTCTGATCGCCTGATCGCCTGATACATTCATCCAGTATTTGATCCCCGGCTTGGACGAGTCGAATGGATTATGGGCGAAACGGTTTCGTGATCCGGATCGATCAGAGCAAAAGGACGTCTCACTGACAAAGATCGTCAGATTTGCTCAGGCCTTTCAAAAGAGACTATGTTTGTTTATCCAGGGGAAGGGGGGCATCGGTCGTTCGACAACCTGACTGACTAGTTTCGGGCGGCCTGGGCTCCTGGATTATACGCTTATCTCGATTCATCTCGACAGAGACCGACCAAACAACAAGCAGGATGATCAATGATACACAAGCGATGTCAGAGACGAGTCGAGAACACTGACTGAGGGCGAGGTGAGGTGATGTGATCTTGGAAATCCTGCCTGTGCCCATGTCATATATGTGTCAGTAGCTGCTTGTCAAGCGATGAATGCCCTTAGCACGGATCATGCACGGTGTGAATAAGATAGAACATAGATCATCCATGGCGCGCGATTTCAGCCCTGCCTATCGCATCAGACGCTGGTGCTTATCGAATAAATGCGCTGCGATGCGATTCCAGCGAGGTGTTGTCGCTGTTCTTTCTTACATGCCCTGTTTCGGCACGCCGCGGGCAAGCGTCCATTGAGATCCTGCGCATCCTTCCGACCGGATGGGATGGGACGCATATAGTAGTATGCCGCTGGCGGTAGACTACCCGTTTGCAGTGAGGACCCTGGGGGGGCGCATTCTTGTTAACAATCACATGCTGTACGAGTACTGTACATCGCTATAACGCGTTATACAACGGTTCTGAATCAGATTTCGATTTGCAGCGGTCGTAATGGGTATACCAAGCCTACTGCACGCAGCGGGTAGAGCGGACGAAAGACCACAGAAAAAAAAAAAGAGTATCAGCTTTCTTCCATCCCGTATGCATGTGACACACTTCATATCGTTATTTCTTCGGAGTGAGGTATAAACGACCGCTCAGTGGGCCGTAGCCTCTCAAACAGTTTGCGATCCCAAACCCCCACTTCTCCCCTTCCCCTACTAACCATGTATCGACCCAGAGTTTAGAGAATCTCCTCTTCCACTTGCTCTTGACCCATGTCGCCGCCATATGATGGCAAGCGGCACAACAGATAGAAGATAGAGGAAGAAGAAGAGACTCTGTAATGTATGCGCCTATCCTCGTCTCCCTTCCATTGATCTTCGGTAGGGAGACTGATACCGCGCATTTAACGATATACATTTTGGATCCCCCGTCTAGGATTCCCTTGATCTTGGAGAAAGACGGATAGGCCTCGAGATCCACAATGCCTCCAGCCTCCGATCCCAATCCTTCCTGCCCTGTCCTGTCCTAATACCGTGAGGTATTGCACAGAACCAGAACCGGATTAATAAAGACTGAGGAGGAGTTAAAAGGATGTCCGCTCGGGCCTTTATTCGTCTGTCCAACCAAAACTCTGGAAAAAAAGACGAATCATATAACCGAGCTTCCCCCCATCTACCCATACCATATCAGACACCCATCTCTGAAACACATATGCGTGGGAGATAGGATGATACCAGTAGAGTAGATGGGAAGGAAATTTGGATGATGTACGTTCCGCCTTTACAGCCCTTGTTTGATAATCTCGCAAAGCAAGGGAGAGATAAGAAACGCCTCGGATCAAAAGTCATACCCCCCAACTAGCTCGATCGCAGAGCACAGAGCAGAGCGAAAGAGGGTCCGAGGTACTGATCGTCAGAGGACGAAGAGAAGAGAAGGGGCATTCACACCTTTTACTAGTAGACATCATTGCGGTAGAAGCGTTGGAGCGTCGAAGCGGAATCAAGACAAGCAGAATAGGGTCCACTCACTACGTGTGGATATATATTGTACCTGTCAGACACATGATGCCGGCGGTTTTGACCATGGTTGTGTTCATAGCACGCTGTCCTCTGTCCATGCCCTCGAGTCATCATACGACACCTCTGCTTCTCCTCCTCGTCCTCCCTGAAATTGGTATTGATGATATTGCTGCTCTTCTTCTTGATATTGCGCTTCGGCTTGTTGGCGATCCCTTTCTTCTTCGGCCGCTTGAGCGTCGTTGAGAATTCCCCAGACGGACGATGAGAACTGCGCGCGTTAGGAACAGATAGGCATGACAAAAATATATATTAGGGTCAAAATCGGTCCCCACGTAACGTTGTCGCACGAAGGAGCAGGTCCTTTCATGCCTCGAGGAGCCATGCAAAGACCAGTAGTGATAGAGAGCCTCCAACGTACTAGCGTTAAGACGAGACCCATTCGCCTTTCCAGCTTTCTCAGTTCTTCCAATAACGACTCATTGGGTGATTCAGCTGTCAATTGAGCGAGGTTCGCAGCCTAACCAATGCCCACAAACCCAGATTCAGCTTCTATTCCCGCATTGAACCCACAACGAATTTCACGTGCTTAGCACAAGGCGATGGAGATGTGACTTGGTCAGCTTACTCGTTTCACCTTATCGTTCAGCTTTGCAAACTCCCACAAGACATCTTGCTCAAGCGAAGATAGTTGGTCGTTGTTGGCGCTATTATAATCAACATTAGATTGTGTCGGTCTCTGGATTAGCTGCGCTCACAAAGCGTTGATTACCATGCCAACTTATCGCCTTTGTGACTCACTATGGATTCACAGCGTTAATTGACATCTCTTTAGGCGATTGAAGAGGCAGCAAAACAGCAATGTTTCAATCGTAAATCGTGAACGCGCACATTATTACTTTATTTAACTATTGAGTCTTCCAGTCGCTGCCTGCTTCGCGTTGCTTCGGAGGGATCTGTTGATACCCAGCAACTTTCCCACGGTATAATACCCTTCAATTAAATATTCAAGATGAATTTAGTACATTTAATCCCATGTTTGGCTTGTTTGTGTACGGCGAGTAAACGTTACATAATGTTCTGGTAATGTCTGTTTGCGTAAACTGAAAACTACGTGGGCGCCGAGAGCGGGCATCGGCCTAGTTGTGGTGTTTATGGTGTTGTGGTGCGGGCGGCGGCGATCAGACCAGATTCTAACTAACTACCAATATAGTTGTTTTTCTCACCATCGTCATCTTCATTCCTTACAATTGATCATTCATCTTGACTCGCTATCCTTCAGTTCGTCGATCGCATATCGCATCAACACGATAATAACGAGGCGACTAACTCTTTCACGACCTCTCCTTTCAATCTTATCCACACAAAATAGCCAAGCTCAAAACCACATTCCTTTTTCCAAAATATCGATACCGATTCTCGCCACTCGCCGCTTGCCGCCTTTGTTCTCTTGACCTAAACATCGGAATTTCTCGCCTTGTTTAATCAGTTTATTGGATCTATCATAACCAAACGCTTGGTTTCGACATATATCCTATTAAACAGAGGGCACATCTTTTTGAATCGTCTGTTCACCTCATAATCAGTCGCTCGAGCTCGACAGCATGGACCTGCTATCATCGGTTCTCAAACATAAACATCAATATTCCCATAATTCCACCTTGATATCAACAATCACCCCGACCGCGGCCCACCCAGCATTCTACTATGTACCGAATCACTCGCAATTCTCCTTCATCTCTGATAAATACCTCAACCTCGCCGCTCCCGTAGTGACATATTGGGTGTATTGCACCTTGTTCCACTGGCTGGATACGGCCAAATACGCATATTTCGAGAAGAGACGTATTCACGAATCACCAGAAGTATTAGCAAGGAACAAGGTCACTTTTGCCCAAGTGCTCAAAGCAGTTGTGGTCCAGCATACTATTCAGATATGTCTGGGTTGGTTCTGGATGGAAGGCGACGATTCGGTCTTGGATAGACAAGTGTTTAGGGATCATGTAGGAGAGATGGCGGATCTGGCACCTTGGGTCGCGGATGCAGCTCTGCTATTATTAGGACGAAGAACGGGGGAACAGCTGTTGAAGAACTACGGAGAGAGGATTGTTCGATGGATGTATTGGTGGGGTATCCCAGCTGCCCAGATGTTTTTCGCCTTGTAAGTACACCGTAACTATGTTCCCATCTCACCGAGGGCTATGGTCGCTTTGATTGCAGGTTCAATCATAACTGACGGGGCGTTACTATGACTAGCTTCGTGATTGACACCTGGCAATACTTCTGGCATCGGGCAATGCACAACAACCGATGGTTATACCGAAACTTCCATTCTCATCACCACCGTCTATACGTCTCCTACGCCTTCGGCGCACTCTACAACCACCCTGTGGAGGGATTCATCCTCGACTCATGCGGTGCGGTAGTCGCTGAGGCTTTGTCCGGAATGAGTTTGCGTCAGGCGACATTGTTGTTCACTGTATCGACAATCAAGACGGTGGACGACCATTGTGGATACCGGATCTGGTGGGACCCGTGTCAGATGTTCTTCAACAATAATGCCGATTACCATGATATCCATCATCAGGCGTACGGTATCAAATCGAACTTCAGTCAGCCGTTCTTGTGAGTACCCCCTCTTCTCTTGTCTTGAACTCACAAACGTAGCCAGCTTGACTTTTTCCCTTCCGTTGGCCGTTGGCTGTTGGCTGTCAGCCATGCCTGCATAGCTAATGTCATGGTGTACGATCCCGTGCTGATTTTATTTTGGAAAAATCTGGGTGATAGTACGAATTGGGACAAGATCCTTGGTACTCAAATGACGCGAGAACAAGCCGACTCCAAGACGCGCTGGAGAAAGCTCGGACACGAATACGCAGAGCACGACAAGCACAATGTCCTCGCCGTCTCGCCAGCCAAGAAGATCGAGTAAAGACAAAGCGACTTGGCTCATGTACACTGTCGGTTCGGTCCGCGTTCGGCACCTCTCGGCTCGAATTCCATTTGCAATCATAATCAAATCATAATTCTTTGTTGAATACATTGCATTTTTTCATACACCATACACCACATCCCCCTTTGATTTCGTCATTCATTTTTACTGTATAATCTCCACCCATTCATCTTATCCCTTGATTACCTTTACATAGCATTCGTCCTCTTTATATCAAATCGAGGCTTAATTAATCCGGCATGTCAACTGTGTGTCTGTTCCGACCTGACCCGGTAAAAGGCGGTCCACATGGCCTGCTACAATTTCTGACCGTCGTGAGCTGACGCCAACACCTCTTGGAGTTGATCTCGTTACCTCTAAGGTCTCGACGAAGCGAGCGAGAACGACGAGATAAGCGTCTTTTATCTCCTTTCATGCTCAGCGGTATACCGTGTAACATGCCATGACATTACGTGGCATGGCATGGCATAGCATAGTATAGCATGAGACCGGTGCTGATCTGACCAAATCAATCACTCGACCGCGTCTCTTATTGATCGTAATCGAATTGAGATCGCTTCGATGAAAGCATAAACAACTAGATCTATTATAACTCACAGGCCGCGCACACACAAGTACAACGTCGTCCCAACTAATCTGATCTGATCCATGGTCCAAGTCAAACGGGAACCGGAAACCGGAGTCCAATAGCAACCGCTGTCCTCTTATATGCTTTTGAGAGTGATCCTATCTTATCAAGTACCTACTCGATTGACCACCGGAACCAGAGTTATACGAGTTACGTTACTCTGCATTTCTACGACCGAGGTAATCATTATCAACAAGTGAAATCAACACAACTCAACTCAATCCAATCGGAATCGGTTTACGGAATACGGATCACGGATTACGGATCACCAAAAAAAGACGAGAATGGAGATTGCTATACAATCCCACGAACCGATATAACATCCAACTTTCAATATCAACTCGCACAGATCGTGGTCTTCGGCATCCCAGTCAATGATAATATTCGAGTGAGTCTGGGATATGGACCAGAGAATAAGTGAGGTGAAGACGTAGGCTACTTTGACGGCGATGTTGAGGTTGAGGTCGATGATCAACGGTGGCGCAGGCGCAGATTGTATGACGTTTTGAGAAAATGTTTGTGGAAGTCGTCTACGTCCAAGAACAGGATCAAGAAGAAGTGCGTGTGCAGGATACGCAAATTTCAAATCGATGGATATCGAATCACACGGCGTCAGCTTTCTGGAATATTCATGAAAGTAGTACTGCGTACCATGAGGACCCAAATCCCGGGTGTTCAATTCCGCGATCGCGATAGACAAGGAGGGCCGAGGGACATACACGTGGATCAGAATGATTTAATTGACAGTATCACATACTCACGTTCGAGAGACCTCGCTTGGTCCGGGACTCCCAGGATCGATATCGCCGAGCCAGAGGTATACGACACCCACGATGAAGGTCGTCCAAACGGCAAGGACTAAGGACAGCCACAGCCGCAGCGCCAGTCACCGACGAAACAAGAAAGAGGGATGATTAGCGCCTCCTGAACGATACTCTATGCTCTATGGTACCGCTTGAAGCTTCTACTCGGATTAAGATTAGGGAAGGAAGTCGCGAAGGGAGCTATGCGATGTTCTCTTGTGTGGTTTCATAAGACGGGGGAGGGAGAAGGGGGTAGGGGGGTAGGGGTTGTATTACTGCAATGTTGCAATATTGTCAAGCCGCAATGCTGTGATGCTGTACTGTACTCACACATTGAAATGAGAAGAGAAAAGCTGACGTCATCCGCACTCGACGCTGAAATCGAATCTGTACTCGAGCTCGACTTTCTGTTCGAGTACGAGTACGAACCCCATCCAGCAGATTTCGTCGAGGTCGAATTCAAAGTTAAAGTGGAAGTCGAGATCGAAGGCGAGTCTGATCCGAGTATTCTGATTCTGGACTTTGTCACCAGATTGCCCTTTTCGATATCTTCATCTACATCGACATCGGTTGTTGAGCTTGAGCAGCTGCTCTTCTTCGCTCGGGTCTCGACATCGCACAAAGTTGGCTGTGGGTCATGTCCCTCTCGAAACGAGTACAAATGATCGGCATGATCGGCGTCGTTCTGTGCGGTGGGAGTAAGAGTACGAGTACGAGTACGAGTACGAGGATTGACGGCGTGATATCGTGGAGAAAGCAGGATTGTTTTCTGTTGCCTGACTTCCGGGTCGAGCTCGAGTCCCACTATGACTCGTAAGCTATTCGTTTATCGGCAGGAGGGTAGTTGGGCGGTCGTTCATCGAGATAACGGTACTCGTACATGCGAGCATACATACAGTAGAGTACGAGAACACCAGTAAGAAAGTAGTTTGATTCTGACGTCAGCTATCGGTACTGGTACCGGTACTACGGATTGAGCTTCTACAGCGGGTGGGCGGTGTCGCTTCTTATCCTGACCCTCCGGTTCTAAATTGATTACTTCCAGCCGATAAATTCTGATCTGGGGCAAAGGTCGTTGGATCCTCGCACTGTCGGTATCCTAGGGTTGGGGAGAAGGCTTTAAAAAGATACCATTCGACTGTACTCACGGTCCAGTTTTGATGCCACGCTCAATGTCGATATCCAAGTCAATGTCGCTGGTCGTATTGGTTGGCATGATGAGCTTGATGAGCGTACGAGTACAAGGCTCTATTCGTATTCGGTCCGTTTGATGCCTACAGTATACCAATTCGAAGATTGCGCAGTAGAGTATGTAGGTGATCGCAGCCCGTGTATGCGGTTTGTAGGTACTTGTACTGTATTGCTGTGTGCCGTTAAGTCAAGTCAAATCGTTGATCAGAGAATACGAGGCGATTACTGTACGAGTCTCTCTAGTGCAGTACGAGTATGTCCTTCATAATTTAGGATGAAGATTCTGTGTGGCGGTAAAGAGAGAAGGCAGAGAGAATGGGATGCAGAGAAGCCGACTATGGGTGGTATGGTGCAAGAATATAATCAGCAAGCTGAAAGTGGGAACATAATGCTGATACTGTACTATATGGTGAGAGTATGGTGAGTATGGTGAGTATGGTGAGTATGGCACGAGGATTCATGATGATTATGATTAGTACTCGGTACTTGGCGTGAGATTCGGTTGAGCGCGAGAGGAGAGAGGATGAGATAGGGAGGCATTGATTGCTCCGGATATTTTCATTGCTTCTTTCATTACAATTTGTGACAACTGTGATGGATAAGCTGCAGCCGCACCCACCTGTAACACGAAGATATGAACTGGGTCTGGCGCCGCGGAGCCGAGCCGAATTGAATTCCTTCGCAGAGAATCAAAAGAGCATGAGGTAACAATGACTCTGATGCGGGCAATAGCACGCAGGCCGTTTTCGAAGGTTGATGTTGGTGATCGTACAGTAAGGGTGTCATTGGTGATGGTGAAAATGGTGATGGTGATGGGTGTCCATCAAATGACGGACTGAGCGGGACCGAACGGGACAGAGCCGGCCGTTAGGGCCCAAAGTAGGTAGAATGGATCGAGGAGCAGCTCATGAGCAGAAATGCATCAATCAAGCAAAGGCGTTACAGTATAACGTGAACAGTACGAGCAGGCGTACAGGAGTGCGGTTCTATACTCATACTCATACTCGTACTGTACGATTACATTGCTCTTACAGTACACTCAATGTTGCCTCAGGTTGTTGAGTCCAATCGGAACTTGACAAGTGGAATCGGTCGGTCTGAGCGGATCAACAATTAAAGAATTAAACGATCAATGCATCAATCATTGGATCCCCGGGCGACCGTCCGACTTGGGCTACGTATACGTATACTCTTCACACCTATTGAGATGATATGATGATGATGATGAAATAATGAGTTCAGAATGATGAAGCAGCAATGCATGTTGAGTGATGAGGGTATGTTTGGTATATCATTAATCGCTACAACGCCTGACTGATTAACTAACTGACTACAATGGTATTTATGAGGTGAGACAATGGTTCCGTGAGATGTTTTTTGACAATTTGTGCTGATATAAAACACAATCTATTGTATGATCGGACCTGATGGTATCTATAAGTCAATAAAATAAGCTCTGGAAAATCGTTATACAGACTACATGGCCGAAGACGAAGGAAAAAGACACACGGGTAGCCCGTAATGTTTCATTTACTTTCCTCGTTCTCTCACAGTTCATCACCTCCTCGATAGTCTGCCTGCTTCTCCAAACCCTTTACCCCACTTCCAAATCCCATGATCCATCCCTGCTTCGGGATACCACTCTTCTCCTCCTCTGAGCCGTTCAGCCTCCTTTTCGAACCGAGCTGCGATCCGCCTGTTCTTCTCTTCTTCAACACATCTCCATCGATCGCTCATTGATTTCAGATCTCCATTGGTCCACATGCCCACTTTTCCCGTAGAAGCCAACCTGTCCCTCTGCGCATTACGCTTGGCCAAAGCCGCAGCTGCAGCGGAAGCAGAAGCTGAAGCTGACGATGAGGTGGACATCTTCATTCGTCTCCAGAACAATTTATCCCAGATAGCCCTTTTAGCCATCTCGGCTCGTTTATCAACCAAAGCAGGATCGAACCCCTGTGAGAATTGAGCAACGCTCGAATCCCATCGTTTCGATGCCATTACCTGACTCAAGGCGGAAGGTCTTCGGCCTGTTAATGCCACGCGTCGGACTCGGCGTAAAGTGCGCGATCCGAACATGACCACTAAGAGAGCGATGGCTGATGCGGCCCCGCTGACGGCGAGGAAGGCGTAAGGGGAACTCTCGAGCTGTGTTGTCAACTGGGAAACGAAATTGGAACAACGCCAGGTCAGCAAGAATTCACTCTTGGGGTTTGGCGTGAATGTACGGTAGCTCCTTTCAGAAGTTTGATAAGGCGGCACAGCGTAGCTTCAGATTGCTGGTGTAGAGTAAGATGGCAAGGTCACAGCGAGCACTCACGTTCATGCCGAATAAACCCGCCACCAGAGCTCCAGTACCTATCCCAAGCGTAGCGATCGAGATCTTGATATCGAGCGCCAAGAGCTCATTCCGCCCTGAATCAAGCATGAGCTCAGCGATCTCTTGCGTCGAGTTCATGTTTGCCTATCAAGCCACCGATTTAGCGAAACATCCAAATCAGTATATCACCCAATCAATTGGCCTCCTAAAGATGAAAATCTGCCAAAGAAAGCGAGCGATGTTTGTAAATGCAAAGAAACTCACAACAGTCGTATCCACTTCACTGACAATCTCCTCAACCTGCTTTACAAAGCTCTCAAGCAACAGTTCAAGTTGTTCGTGATCATGTAGAGCTCTAGGTTTGCCCTGTGCCCGGGAGGTGAGGTACATAGCAGACAAGTCCTCGTCTGCATTTTACAAATATCAATTGATCGGCTTCTTCGAGTTTCTGCATGCACAGGTTACGGACAAGGATAAAGCACAAGAACACTCACCAGACTCCAGCAGCTCGTCAACCGCTCTTCTAACGTATCTTGCCCTACTTTGAAAACCTACGATCCTTCTGGAGTAATGAAGGAGTCTCCGCAGATTATCTCGATTGATATCGTCTTCCAGTTCAGATAGTAAATGCTGTACGAGCTGTCGAGTGAATGCCATCTCCTCTTCCAGAGCATTTGCCGTGGCTACAAGTATAGACTCTAGGGCTCTGCAGCGTCACGAATTGGACGAATTTCAGCATTCGACCACTCGGAGAGCACATGTGTAGTGATGACGACGGTCCGTTGACTCTGGCTCACCTATGTTCATAACTCAATACTTCTTCCTCACACCCATCTTCTCCTTTTACAATACCTAAACCAGCTTTGATGTTCCGCTCCAAGTGATATTTGAATCGCCGTTGAACTTCGTTTTCTTGCGTACCGGCAATATCGAACACGATCACTCGATCGGGCTTGATCAATGCTCGGATGTTGAGAATGGATATTAAGATACAGCTCTTTCGAGTGAGGATGATCGGTACGAGGTTTGGTGAGAGTGAGTCGAGTTTACGAAGATCTCGAGGCTATCAGATAAGAAACGTGCGGGAGAGCTCCAGGTCAGCGTGTCATGTGCGGATCCAGTGTAGTATTTGTTCGACTCACGTCTAGATCGTGCTCTCGGCATAATTCTGTCTTCTTATATCTACCTTCTTCCGCGGTCCAGTTCCCCTCTGCGTCAACGACCGAGCCTAGAATGGATCAAGTCGAGAAATTACAACATTCAGTCCATGTGATCACACACAAGCCCAAGGGGTGATCGATGCAATGGTTTGTCGCACTGCACTGACATCGTAGACTCAGCTCTCCTGCTTTATCCATCAAACTATCAAGATATCTCTGTTTCTTATCCCTCTTCCCTAAACCTGACGCGGCACGTCCATCCAATTCCGGAGCATATGGCGAAGCAGAATGACCATTAGAATCAGGCGGCGAAGGTGGTAATGACGGTACTTGCGTTGTAGAGGTTTGCGTGCCTGTGGCAGCGGCAGCGGCCGAATTTGGGAAAGAATGAGTCCAGAATGAAGTCCACCGTCTAGTGGAGAGTGATCTGATTCGATGACTGCATTGTGGAGAGGTTGCTGAAGGTGGCAAGACGATTAGAGGTCGATGCGCGGTAGATCGGATTCGAGGTCGGAATGTCGATGGACCTGCTTTGCAATGGACGATATTGGCGAGTGAGCGAGTCGCAGTCATTTCGCTTGACTGAATATGTGCAGGACCAGAGTTTATGCACGAAACGAAATCCACTTGATCAAAGATATGAGGTCTGGAAGATATTTACTCTTTTGATAATATAGAGTAATGATCTCATCCTTCGCCTGAAAAAGTCCATCGACAAACGTGAACATCATGTCATGTCGATGTCGGAACTAATATCGGTGAGACCCGAAAAGGATAAGGCTCATGAGAGGAGCTCATAAATAAGACATGACGTGTTTTAAACTACAGCTGGGTACCAGTGCTAGATCTAGCCTTGATGGGTCACGCGGTATACACGTGACTCCCATGACAAGACATGACATGACTGCCAAGGTTATCAGCCGTCGCGTCGTGCGCTATGCTACTGCAACTGATGACGCTGTTACCGCCTGGCGCCGGGCGAGATGCGAGCGCTATGAGCATTCATCTTCATCGCTCGCAAGCACTTATTGCTGGTCTATGCAGATCTTCGAATGCCCTTTCCCTTTCTATCCAGCTCGGAGCTCAAGACTAACATCGCTGCACCGCTGGAACTACACCCGCATCTGAGAATTTGATATTGAAGAGAGAGGAAGAGAGTAAGAGGTAGCCAGGCAAAATGGCAGAAGCAGACGGTATGTCTATTACCGCTTTAACCTATACAGTATACCTTGGCTCCCACCCAACATCCAGTCCAGCGTTCAACGCAATGACATATTGATGTCCCACCTGGATATCAAGCTAATGGATGCACAACTTCACTTAATACACATAGTGGCATTCGATTCCCTCCTTGACCTATTGCGTCGTCTACCGCCCACAAAAGTCGAGCAGAACGTCGATGCGCTGTGCGATATCGTACCGGACTATGCGGACGATTTGCTCGGTAATGTTGACCAGCCTTTGAAAGTGCTCAACGACAGTGAGAAAGGACGAGAGTTCTTGGGGTGTGATTATAATAGGGATGGAGACGCTTTCAGGTGAGCTTAGTAGAGATTTGTAAGATTATCATGACCAAAGACACGTATTTGTTGTCCTTGTGTGTTTGGCTCGGCCCCTCTCTGTGACTGCGATTTCATCGCTCTGCCAATCCTCTCACTTGTCTGACCGAACTTGCCCCGTCCCGTGCAGAAGACCTTCGTTTTTGGTCAATTCACCTGAATCCTTATACTGACCCAGAGAAAAAAAAATGTGCTCTCGTTTGCAGATCCCCATGGACCAACAACTACCTGCCCGAAGCTACGGGCGGACCGACCCCTTCCCCTCGCTTACGTCAACTGGAGGTATCCCTCAATGCAGCATTCGATACCTATCGAGAAATGTATTTCGAGGGAGGCATCTCGAGTGTGTACTTGTGGGATTTGGAGGATGATCCTGGAGAAGGGAAAGAGATGAGCTTTGCTGGTGTTGTCTTGTTGAAGAAGAGTGAGTCAAGTCTGTCCGGACGAATGCTTGGTTCAAACTTTTTTTTTTCTGCCTGGTCAGCTTCGATGGCCGCTTGGCGTATATTATAGCCGCTTTCTCTCTCTTCGAGCGTATTGCTGCTGGCGATGGTATAACTGACATAATCCAAACGTAATTCGGATCTCGCAGCGCTCTCAACTCCTTCGGCTGACGCGCCTGAGACCACACCCCAAGGCTCATGGGACTCGCTCCATGTCTTCGAGTGCCACGAGCGCGGTCGATCAGCGAAATACAAGCTCACTTCCACTGTGATGCTGGTCTTGGAAACCAAGACCCTGGCCAAAGCTGAGATCAAGGGTCTGGACACTAATGGCTTGGAAGGCAAAGGAGGGGTCACATTGAGTGGAAGCATGACGAGGCAGGTGAGCGATTCCCTCTGTGAAGACGACATTCTCCTTCCCGCCCCTTGTGTTCCCTGTATGTCGTCCGGCCGAGGAGCTGTTTCCGGTCCAGCAGACGCTTGTAAACGGAGATGAGGATGTGCGCAAGGAGAGATACTGATCTGCATATTACATCTGTCTGTTTCTTCTTGGGTTATCAGGCCGAAGTAGATTACCCGTTGACCAGCGCAGCGGGCCACATTCCCAACGTGGGCCGGATGGTCGAAGACATGGAGTGAGTGGTCGACAGCCGCAGCCTTCCCTCTGTCTATCCATCCATCTATCTATCTTGGATGCAAGGAGGGGAAAAGGATGGTTTTAGCGCGTAGCGCCAATGCTGATGGTATCTGGTGTTTGTTATTGGGTATCTCGCGCCGCACAGAATTAAGATGCGAAACCTGCTTTCTTCGGTATATTTCGGCAAAACCAAAGACGTCATCAACGATCTTCGATCCCAGAGTGGACTCGAAGCTAAATCGAGGGAAGACATGTTAAGGGCCGAGCTAGCCGGAAGGCTTGGAGCGAGGAAGTAGGAAGTAGGAAGTAGGAAGTAGGAAGTAGGAAGTTGAAAGTCCAGAACCCAGGACTAGCTAGTAGGAGACGCGACAGAGTGCGCAGAGCTGCCTGACACGACGTGTGATGCGATGCGATGCATCGCCTCGGAGAAGGAGAAAGGGAAGGACACTCACTCACTCTTTGAACGATTTGTATGATATCAACCTATGAAAATATGTCGAGTCCAATTTCCCGATAGTCACCGTAACGATGAAGTATCGTCTCTCGCGTTCATTGTACACAAATAGGATCTCGAAAAACTGCACGCTGATGGCGAAAACCCATCAGATAAATGCATGCTCAGCAGCCGGCAGGCGATCTTAATACAGTGGAAATACAAAACACTACAACAGTACAACATTTGCAAGTACATGATCGAAACCAATGATGTCCACTACAACGGTTGCTTTGCTTTGGTTCGAGTCCAGCGCATGATCCTCCGGCCCTTTCCGTTACCGTTGCCGTTACAACAGCCGATCCGAATCCAGTTACATGATCGTATTGAATGCTAATGATAAGGTACTATACATGAAAGGCGAACGTTTGCCGTATCCGTAATCCGAATTCGGAACCGAGTTCGTACCAGTGTCTGTGTCCGTGTTCGTGTTTGTATTAAACAATCCAGATCGAAATGCGAGAACTATGACTGACAGATTGGAAAAAAAAGCTAAACCCGTCCAGGGCCATTCCTAGCCTGCTTGTCCGTCAAAACCATCCCACTCTCCGAGGAAGTCGACAATCTACCACCTCCACCTGCATTCCTGCCCTCCTGACTTAAGGGTGGAAGGAATCTCGAGGGTGGGAAGATTGCCCAGAGTGCTAAAGCGAGTATGACGGGCAAGTATTCGAGCGTACCGAATAGTGCTTCGTGGGTACTTGCGAAACCGAAAAATCCTGCATCGTGACAATTCAGACATCAGTTCCCCCCTTTTTTGGTTTCCGACCAAGAAGAGAAGGAGTGACAGCCAATTGCGCTACGATCTGTGATGTGACGCCGTTCGGTTGCACGTCTTTTCGAGCGATTGTATGGTCTCCTGTGCTGACACATGACATATGGGGGAGCTCGCTCACCTTGGCCCGTTTCAGCAAGCCTGAACGTCGTTCTCAGAAGAATCAATAATCCAGTAGCCAATATGACCCAGAGGAATGTCCTCAACTTTGAGTGAGCAGTCGGATCAACCGTATGGAGGTTCGCGAAGGGCGGTTTCGAGGACCGGTAGATCGCTACGAGCAAGATGAGGAGGAAGCATGTGAAGGAAAAGCACTATAACGAAGAGGAGAATGAGCATTGGTCAAATCAGTCAGTCCAAGAGTAACACAAAGATGTTTGATTGGGTCAAGGAGAACGGAGTTTCCAGGAGCTGATCGAATCGACTCACTTGTACGGCCAAACCAGCAAGCAAGATATCATTCGCTTGCTCTGGTGTAATGCTCGACGCGGTACCTCTGACCTTTGCGGACTCGGACGAACCAATCAAAGCGGCTCCGATGACCTGTATCACGGCTATGAAAAGATAAAAGATTCAGGACGATTAGAAATGGGACATTAGCATCGACTCCTTGCGTATCGGACGGACCAAGGAAAAAGGGGAAAGGGGACAAGAATCGAACGGCGCAGTTTCGGCAGACTCCTGGTATTATACATGCTCTTAGGACGCTACGGAACTAACTGCATATCACGTCTGCTGAGACGAAAACTGTAAGACAAAGTAGAGGGTTTTACCTGTCCGTCAGCGTGCTCTTCTGACTTGCCCGTGAGATGCTCACACTTTGCTCAGTGGTAGAATGATAGGTGGAAAAAGAGCAACTCACAGGCCAAAACCATCTTGGGTCTCAGTAGCAAGAGATTCTCTCCCCCTTCAAAGCCTCTAGCAGCAAGGGAGAGGGATAGGTAGATAGCCGCTGAGAAGAGCACTGGAGCCTGTAAGAACATAGCAGCACCGAGAATCAGTAAACATCACATTTGCTGAGTGATCGCTCCTCGGTCACGAGCTTGACCCAGACCTTTGAAAGTGAACAGCATGGTGAGTAGATAGTAATTACTCACCACTACGATGAGGAAGTATTGAGCTATGAAAGTCGAGATGACGAAAGGCCGTTTGTGACTGGCAAGCCTAGCTGCATATCCTCCTATCTCCATGAGCTGGAATGTGGGTTGTATTAGCGTCCGAAAAATTGTGTATCATCTATTTTCGAACAGACAGCCAGCATGGACGATAGCCTTACTTACAGCTCCAATGAATAACAGACCATGAAACCATCTTCTACCCCTCACCCTTCCTTTCGGGCTGAAATACCAGAAGGCATGACCCCCAGCAACGAGCACGAAAGTGATGATACCGATGATACCGAGAGCGAGGGCCGGAACGTAGCCGTAGATGATGATGCTCGCTTCGTCGTCCTTCGGATTCGGGTTGATGGGACCCTTGTAGGTCGTGCCGGACATGTTCGGTCGTGTAGTCTGTGAATTTATTGATTGTAAGGAGAGGAACAGATACGGTATTTGTTCAAAGCTGCGACTCTTGGTACGGTACAAGGCAAAATACTACAGTGGAGGACGATATTGGAGGAGGTACGAAGGTGGAAAACAATGCGAAAGATAGGTATAATATAACTGTCGTACTCAGCTTCAGGGGATGTCAGTGTTCTGCATAGCATAGCTTAATTTTATACTCGTATATGTATATATCTGACTGGAATCCGGTTAAGAGCATCCCAGGATCGAGAGGGGGGGTGGGGGGTGGGGGGGTGACATACCCGAACTTTATCGATTCGCTCGCAAACACATCCCACTACGTCACTACAGATACAGAAACTGCTCCGGTGCTCCTGCCAAGACTTTTGCCGCTTTTTCCCTGGAATCTGCGATGCAAGACGGACATCGCCGCTATGCGCTCGTCTCAGCCAAAAAGTTCGAATTGGGCGGCAACAGAACGGGAGGGACACTGCCCGACTATCCTTGTCTTGTCGCTGTCACTATCACTGCTGCCCTCGTGTGATGACTGCATTCTAGTATTTCAGTCAACCGGTATTGAAGCGTAATCGCACCAGAATACATCAGACAGACAGACTTCGACGCTGGACAGGACCACGAGCAGAGAAAAAATAACGAGCGGATCATCTATCATGCCTGACAAGAGAGAACGAGTCAATGTGTTAATGGTGTGCCTTGGGTGAGTGGAGTGAGTCTTAGTTATAGTCATGTGCCAATCAATACCTGATTCCGGCGCATGATCACTGACCAAGGAACCGGATAGAGTGGTCCTTGGTCCTTGGTCCCTTCCCATGTCGCAGTGTTTGGCATATAGGAATGCTTATGAGATAGAGCTGACGAGACAAATGTACCGCGTTTGACCCACACCCAACCACACCCACAGCAAGTGAGTAAGCCGTCATACCGGTTGACCCCAGTGCTATTCCTGCCAAAATTGCTGACGGTCACTCGTGACTCACACCACACCTATGGATAATGAACCTGCAGTATTTGGTATGTTCTTCTCTAGACACACACCTGACACTTCGAACACAAGGCCCACGGTACACGGCACAAACAGCTTGAAACAAGCAAGCAAGGACTGTTTGGCTGTCTGCTATTGCTATTGATGCTGCTGAATGTTGCTGACTGCTCTGATTTATCATCTGATCCTACTTTACAGCCGATCACCCATGGCCGAAGCTGTGCTCAAGCATCAGGTCAGCCTTCGACCGGAACTAGCTGAGCGATTGGATATTCGGGTAGATTCGGCTGGAACGGGAGCGTATCATGAAGGCGAGCAAGCGGATGATAGGTATGTTGGCGTTACGTTCTTCCTCAAGTTTCGGTCAGGGACCGCACTTGCCCATCGGGTGGTGAGCTCAGTGCTCGCGATCACTTGACACAGTCTGCGAGCTGACGATCTGTTTCACCTTAATTTCCTGTAGAACGATAGCTGTCTGCAAGAAGGTGAGTCTTCCAGCCTGAACCTCCCTCGTCAGCACTATCAGCGCAAGTCGGAGTTGTGGAGACGTTTTGCCGCTTCTCAGATCGTTGCTCGGCTTGAAGACAAAAGGGAAGCTAATATCTGAGATGCTCTCTTGTTTGATGGAATTAGCACGGAATACCGGTCACCAGTATAGCTCGAGCCGTCGTCAAGGACGATTATACCAAATTTGACTATATATTAGCCATGGACCAGTCCAAGTGAGTATGGTATATGTCTGTGCATTGACGTCAACTCTACTTGCGACGTTTAGGTTTATATTTGAGATCATTCTCTTTTCTACTTTCATGGCGGAGCCTCAGCTATCTGGTTCCGAACGAAGTGGTCCTGCCCTTGCACGAGCTGATAGCTGAAATCACTGTATTGGACACCGAATTTCATCACAGCCTACAAACGCTCCTTCATCGACAAAAATCTCAGGTCAAGTCCCAATCCCAGATATCCCTCTTCGGTTCCTTCGCTCCATCTATACCATCTGCTCAACAAGGTCAACCGTCGACCAAAGCACAGGCGATTGATGATCCGTATTATGGTGGACGAGATGGGTTTGAAACTAGTTTCCAGCGATGTACGACGTTTGCGGAAGGGTTCTTGGATTACCTCGAGAGGGAGAGAGGTGGTTCATAGAGATGCCCCGTCTCGGATTCTCACATGTTGCTCTAGATCATTTTAGAATCATAGACTCATAAATCTATACATGCATGATAACTGTGCAGTACTCGTACAATTGCTTTTAACTATCTGTCTTTCAGTCTCAGCCGACAAATGATCCATTACTCGAGTCGGTTCACTGCTTGGTTCCAGCGGAAAGAAGCGCTCGTTATCCATCATGTGCTATATTTATCCAATTGGCCTGTCGTGTAACGCTGAGCGAGTTTAGTACGACGCGACGATGCTCAAGCAAGTTGCAAGTTGGAAATCTCGTAAGAGGAATGGGCAATAACCCTGCTCAGAATAAGGCAGAATCAGCTTCGGAATAAGGCATATCTGGTATGAGGATATCATATTCAGATTGGAATAAGGCGTAGATACCTGAGAATAAGGCATAACTCATCTTGAAATAAGGCATAACCATGTTGGAATAAGGCAGTTTTGTCACTCTGATTGGCATATACCGTGTCATAGAGGTCAAATCCGACTTCTACACCGCCAAACCCCACCAGCAATTGGAATATGCTCGTGCTCCGGTAGAGATGAAAGAGAGGAAAAGACGCAAGGTATAAAAGGTGTAAAAGGTGCTCATGTCTACCGCTATGCAGTTGTGAACTGCGAGCTACAACGACGCCCAAGCCCATTCATAGCTATATATCACCGCTAGGAAGGCTATTCTATCCCTCTCAATACTTGAGGAAGAGACGATTTGATATATTAACAACGATAGAGGGAAGGACAGCTAGCTCTTGAAGATGTCCCAAGTATCTCGAGTATCGCAGGACGATAAGCGGGACATTGCCTGCGAGGACCCAATCGGCCAAGTCTCTTTTCAAGAGCAAGATCGAGCACGAGCACCAGCACTTTCTTCAAATTCGATTCAGCAATTTCAGCTTCAACCGGACGAGGAGAACTCACCTTCACGTCCTAGGAATGAGGATGGACTAGGGACGAGAGTAGAAGCCTTGCCTCGCGTCGATGGTGGTTGGGGAGCTTGGACGTATTTGGCGGCCGCTACGGGACTGGAGGTGAGTTTTTCTGAGACTGAGATTACCTTGAGGTCGAAGGTTTTTCACGATTTAAGGGTAAGAAGCGCTGAATGGTTTTGAGTATAGACTCTGGTTTGGGGTGAGTAAGAACCACTCCTTCCTTCCAGGCTGTGAGAGTCTGCTGATGTCATACTCGAACAAGGCTTCGCAAACTCTTACGGAGGTGAGTATCTGCTAAACCAGAAGATGCCGTACCATAAGGCGGACCCACTGAGTGACAGGAGGACTGCACTGATTCTTCATGAATTGATATCCAACCAATGTAGTCTTCCTGAAGGACTACGAGACTCTCTATCCACAATCTAAGGGCCTTCTGCCCGTAGTCGGCACCATAGCCGTCGTGAGTGACCATCCCTATTCCTGATCAACTCCCCTCATCCTGCTCCCTCCCTATGAATCTTGGTTCCGTCCCACTTGATCGGCAAAACCCAGGCGGGACATATCGCCCAAGGCAACGAAGGCTGATACGTTATGTATGTTATGCGATGTTCTGTGTTCCCAGGGAAGCATGTACCTCCTTCTCTCGCCATTACAGCTCTATCTCACTTCTCATCCACGACAACGTACGGGCGTCATGTGGGCTGGGCTAGTCACTATGTTCGCTGGATTCGTAGGAGCTGCATTTGCGAAGAGTGTGAGTGCACCATAGATCGTTGAGTGGGGCTGCTGAGGCTGACAAGGTTATGGGTTATGTACTATGTCGTGCTGCGTATAGGCTGCAGTGCTCATCCTCACCCAAGGCGTTCTGTATGGTCTCGGAGGTAGTGAGTGAAGGTGCCCCCTTGGCGTTCTCAACTTTGTGCGGGATGCTGATACACCATTCGAATCTAGCGATGCTATACTGTCCTACGACCGCTTACATGTACGTCTTTCCATGTCCGAACAAGATCACTGGCTGAAAGAGGCAAAAGACCTGCGACTAACGCTGCCTCGGAACTCACTTGGCTGTACACGCTCTTGATGGTATAGGTTCGAATGGTGGTCAAGACGCAGAGGTCTAGCATCAGGCATCATGTTCGCAGGAACAGGTACGTAGGGAGATCGGCTCCCTTTGGATTTGACAGCAAATAGTCGCTGATTGTGAGTGCTTCGCTATCATGTTGTTTGCTTGTAGGTGCCGGAGGACTGATCATGCCTCTTGTATCGTCTGCTTTACTGGATAGATGGGGTAAGCGCACCACCCTGTTAGCCATTGTAAGTGTCTTCTAGCTCACTCGACCCAGGCCTCCAAACCCTCGTATGACTTGCCCACGACTTTTCAATCTTACTTTTGCTTGTTGCGTTGAAGAACTAATCATCATTTTATGGCCATTTGACCCGCCTCCCTCCTCCCTAGGGTATCGGCTATACCATCCTTCTAGGCCTCTTGATTCCCTCCATTCGGCCCCGTCTACCCTCTGCCCCTAGTACCGCTTCACGTAGGCCGAAAGTAGATTGGTCGTTTTCGAGTCGTCCTGCGTTTTGGTTGCTATGGTCCGGTGTATTATTCCAAGGTTTGGGAGCGTTCATGCCTGGAACATATCTTCCATGTGAGCCCATTGTCATCCTCGACCCGATGAACCTAGTCACTCGACATGGACTCGTAAGCTCGTCACGCTCGATAACGCAGCTGATGCCAACCTTACTGATCTGCTCAACCCCACACACAGCCTACGCATCAGCTCTATCACTCTCTCCAACAATCTCCACCCTCTCCATCTCACTCATGAATCTAGCCCGAGTTCCGGGCCAAGTCATCCTAGGTTACCTGTCCGACAAACTCTCTCCAAGATTCTTGATCATAGGTATGGCAGTCGCTTCTGCCGTTAGTGTTTTTGCCGGTTGGGGCGCGGCGGTGAATAGTGGGGGTTTGGTAGGGTTTTCGCTTGCCTTTGGTGGGTTTGCGGGAAGGTGAGTCTGGGCTGGTGCAAGTACGAATTACCAACTTGCTTCGTTCCCCCAGCATTATCATCAGGTTCATGTGATCAGGAAAGCAGCATTGTCGCTGATCAGTGTGCTCGACAATTATCAGTTATACTGCCCTATTTCCCAGGTGAGTCTAGCTTCAGCTGGCAGCGTATACATAGGACGAGTATGTTGACACGCAGGAACGATGATATAGATTCATAAGCATCATAAGCCGTATGTTATACTCAAAATCATCCTTGCCTATCCTCACTTGCTCCAGACTTCTTTACACTTCGCCGCATGAACATCCCCCTCAGCGCATAAATGACTCCGTCCTGACCTACAGCTAATGCTGCCGTCGCCCATCCGCAGACGACGATCCTCACCTCCCCGCCATTCTATATGCCCTCTTCTCCTTAGCGCGGGGGATAGGTTCCATAGCTTCAGGTCCGCTCTCATCGGCGCTCATGTCGAACGCGCACATGGCAGGTGCAAAGGGCGGATACGGTATTGGAGGCTTCGGAGCCTTAATCGTCTGGACGGGTGTTGGAATGGCCTTAAGTGGGATTGGAGCAGGTTACAAGGGGTTCAAGGTTGAGTAGAGCTCGTGGGAGCGTATAAGTCGAAGGTCGATCGTTTGAGTGACGCAAATTGAGTGGTCGACCAAGAATTACAAACAATGTGTGGGAAATTTGTAGTCTGTATCTCTGAAGTACGGTGGCCCGTGTGAGCCGTGTATGATACGTATATGCAGAGGAAGAAAGATGAACTCACCTCCGGCTAGACGTGTTAATTTCACACTCGTTTACAGCGGATTCCTTGCCTTAGCTCTTCCCCGCTCACTCGTATTTCCACCTCAACCTCGACCTCGACCTAGACCTAGACCTAGACCTAGGCCAGGCAGGCGAGAGGCCTGTTTAGACCAACTTCCCTTGAGAGCCAGATACCATGCCTACTACTCCGCGTGCAGCTTTCCCACCGAAATCTCGACCCGAGTTTCGGGCCGCCAAGAGGGAGATAACCAGGCAGGCTCCTACGAAGGCAGTGCTACAGTACACCCAGCACCACCAATAGAAAATGTCAGTCTTGGCCCCTTATACATATGGCACATACTGTTCAGAGGGGGTGAACACATGCGTGCGCATACGTTGGCTTTGATAGCAGGGTAGAATGAGGTTAGGTGGTTGAGATTTCAACTCACAACCGGTAGAAAGTCGTTCGAGACAGCTGCCGTTCTTCCTCTGACGTCCTGGACGAAGCGAAGATAGCTGTATACGTTCATACGTATTTCGTCAGTATGCTAACCCATGTGGGAGGGATACCATATAGCATCCGTACGTCATCCCCGTAGGCAAAGACGACACGGATTGTCGGGTCGAAGCGTTGATTCATGACTTACATCTAAGGTTGGGAAGGGCCATGATAGGAAGATTTATGAATGCACAATGTGAATTTGTGTGTCCGGATGATCACAGGGGGTCACGGAGTACTTTCCGATTCGATTTAGCTTGATAAAGATGAAGGCAAGAAGAAAGAAGCCACGAGAGAAAGGAGAGAAGTGGTAGACAATAAATAGGGCTTGGCTCGTATTTAACCGTCCGAACGTAGCAACCCTAATCTCGAAGTAACCGAAAGTTGATGCTTCGCAACACCCAACTTTTGATAACCCCCACATCACTACTTTTGACCTATTTCAGCATTGTTCATCTTCCTATGTTCCTGCGTATCGTCACCTGTTATTCTCTCAACACACAAGTAAGAGGCATTTGTGTTCCCACTTGCTATACATACAGCGCTGCAAGCAAGCCGGTCACTCGACTTTCGCATCCGAAAACACACGAACACGAACAATAGATGTTCAAGAAGCGTTCAAGGCCCGCTTCGGTGCGAGATAAGAAGGCTGAAGACGTCGTACCGGAACCTGATGGGACCAAAGTAGCCTCGGGATCTGGATCCGGGTCTGGGTCTGGGTCGACAGGAGAACTGGGAGAGAGCGGTGATGCAGGTGCAGAGGGCGGTGCTGGAGAAGATGGGGAAGAGACCGGGTGAGTCCGTGTTCTGCTATTTCAGCGAATCTTACCATACCCAACATTCTCCAAAATTGTCTACTCGAGCTAAAATCTCTTCCTTGCGAACCTAGCCGAACGATAGAAGAGCTCGTGATGCTCCGAAAGCTGCGTAAGATGCAAGCTCATCAAGGAATAGATCTGGAACGACTGAATAGAGGCGAGGAGAAGAAAGTGAAGGGCAAAAAGAAGGAGGATCTGGATGCGGGTGAGAAATATGGACTGCAAGCTGGGACTGGATCTGGCAGAGGAGGCGATGACAAAGACGAGTGAGTCAAGCTGGGTCAAACCCGTTTTCTGAGTCTACGCGTTATGGAAATTGCGCTCGATGAAAGCTGTGTGCGGGGGGGATCTGTTGCGCTGATCCCGAAGATTTGGGGAATACAATCATCGCAACATGGAGGCGCGGATTATACTGTCAATCAATTCCACTCTTTGCTTAGGACTAACTGGTGTGCTTAACATAGGGATGAAAACGATAAGAACGGAGCCAAGAGGTTGGTACGGGCGAATAACTTTACACAGCAGACCAACGCGCTTGATGTCGATAAGCACATGTGAGTAACCCCGTCTTGCGACAGCCGGTCTGGAGGAGGTGACCTCAAGGGAGGTGGGAGCTGTCTCTCTCTCTTATGAGGGGATGGATCAGCGGATTCTTCTGAAAGTCTCAAAGTAGAGCTGATGGCGGGTCTTCGCTTTCTCGTACACAGGATGGCATATATCGAGGCCGAGCTAGCGAAGAAACGAGGCGAGGCCACTCTGGACGAGTCTGATACCAAGGAGAAAGAGGTATACGACCCTCAAGCGGAACTATACAAGATTGCGGAAAAGTACAAGATCGAAGCTAAAAAAGCCAAGGTGGATGAGGAAGGAAGTGTATCAAATTCCTTGGGAATGTTGACGAGTATCCCAGAGGTCGATCTCGGTATGGAGTGAGTCGCATAGCCACACGAAAAGGAAAGACCCAAGACACGGGGAGCGACAACTGATAACCGTGATGTGAAACTTGTAGTAACCGACTGAAGAATATTGAGATGACGGAAAGAGCAAAGAGGGAGATGATAGAACAGCGGAAACAAGCCGCTCTCGAAGCTAGCAAGAGGGATCCCCAAGAGGAAGATTATGCTGCTGCCAGATGTGAGTACGGTCTTCTGTCTCCCCACTCATCTCTATATTATCCGCCAATATCGAGCGAAGGCAAACCGTGATCTCTACCTGCATGCAGCTTGTTCCTGTGCTGATGTGACCATTTTGTCCATTGAATATACTATACACCAGTCTTCCGGCCGCATCAGCGGGTGGCGTCAGATATATATGCGGCTCAAGAGGCAAAGCGAGCTGACGGTGGAGGTGCACCTCGCGCGGAGCATGCGACGGACGAGCAAGTGTATGAGCGTTTCAAGAAGAGGTGAGTAGAGCTTTCCAGCATGAACGAACGAACTCCGACACACGAAGGTCATAAGGGGAACGTCGTGCTTCAAGGACGGGTTGGTGCTAATATACGTGTCGGCATTTGCAGAATGAGACATTAAGGGGCCAGATTGTACATTCTGTTTTTCTGTACCGTATCACGCATCGAACTCAACATCCATCTTACAACATGATCGGGTAGTGCTACAGTATGCATTCTGTACTAGTGCGGAGTCCGCGGTCTGAATATTTCAGTCCGCAATTGCCCATCTCGTCCGAGTGCGGGTCGGAATCTTGTGAGGTTATGATCGAATGTCGATTTGACCAGAGGAAGCGATGGTCTTCTCGAAGTTGGCAATGAGGCCAGCTACCAAATTATCCTCTCCACTCAGTACCTCACTACCGCTGTCATCGGCGGCAGCTTCATACCCGACGTCACCGCCAGATGTCGCATCTGCGCCGACATCGATGGGAGTGGTATAATCGGCCTCTGGCGACGTGTATGGGCATGTCCCGTTCGTTGTGAGATTACCGGGCTGTACAAGATGGTTCTGAGAGTATGTGGTCGTGTTGGTCGAATCCCAGAGTTGAAATACCCTACATACATGAAAGCCAGAGCCAGGGCGATATCAGCTTATATTTCCGCTGGTTATCCATCCCTACAAGATAGTCAATTGGGTTTGGCATAACTCACAAGATATCTCCTGCGGTAATGTTGCTGGCATTAGGGCTGGGTAAGGACCAAGTGATGTTGGTAGAGGTGATATTTGTGTAGTCGTATAACCAGGTCAAATTGGCATAGTAACCTCCAGTACCGATCTGAAGTCTATATGGAGCCTGGGTTGGGTCATACAGTCAGCCGATTGGTTAGCAGCCTTATATCTCCATCGCCCTACGCCGGAGCAAGGATCTTTGAAGAACAGCAACATCGTGAGCGAAGATAATCGTGCTCACCGATCCAGCATTCCCTTGTCCCCACGACAAGCTGACATTTGAGCATTGGACAGGCGACTCGGGCTCTACTTTGAGCACGAGCGAGTTTATAGGTGCTCCAGCCAAGACGTGTACCTCTCTTTTGCTGTCCACGACGTCGATAGACGGGATCGGGGTAGGCGAGGCGGTGATGAGGCTGATAAGGCTTAGAAAGGGGACGAGAGTAAGGATAGGGAACATCTTGATGCTGTGTATCGACTGTACTAATCGAGCCAACTGTACTGCGGTAAGTAGTGGAAGAGAAAAGACAATGCACAAGATGAGATCCAGGAGGTCAAGTCACAGGTCAGAGAGAAGTCGCGTAGTTGGCGGAACAGACATAGCCTTTCACCTACTGTAACATCCAAGAGGACGACGTCAGTACGGGGATTGTCAGCGTGAAGCGAGTGATATTAGGGA
Source organism: Kwoniella sp. CBS 6097 (assembly GCA_036287355.1). Classification (NCBI taxonomy): domain Eukaryota; kingdom Fungi; phylum Basidiomycota; class Tremellomycetes; order Tremellales; family Cryptococcaceae; genus Kwoniella; species Kwoniella sp. CBS 6097. The sequence continues at coordinate 841,023 of CP143077.1, forward strand.
AATCAAGTGAATAAGAAGGAATTAGCGCGTTTTGGGTATTAGGGTGTTTCATCGCCATGTGTATATTGTATGAATGGACATCTTCGCTGATTGTTCGACTTTGATACAATGCATTCCACCGATCCCGCTTGCGGTGGACTCAGCAAGCTTCTCGAAACGCACGAATTGTTCATTATGCACAATCGGACCCGTCGAGAGGACCTGAAGACCAGCGATTTGATTAGCTGGAGAGATCGAGCTGCACTAAAAGCTCGAACCTAGTTTCGATCGCTCGGAGCCTTTCCAAAAACCCTCTTCGACCAATCGTCGTGGTTCAGTAGTAAAATCAAGTCACCTACCGTTTCATCGTACGATTCGGTATCCCGCCCAGACCACTTGAGATCCATCGTCACATTCGTGGTCTTCATCAACACCGAGAAACCAAAAGGGCTGACAATTCCTGAAGCACGACGGCGCTTGGCGAGCAGAACGCACCGGTTGTCGGAGGTGAGGACAAGGGATGTCACAGCTTCACTGACCCCTATTTATCGTACCATACCACACATATCTAGGGACTGGATCGATTCTGGGGGATCGTACGACAAGCATGTGTACAATTCTGTGGACTGATATATCGTCCTGTGAGCATGATCTCCTCAGTCGGATCGGACACTAATTTTTCTGGTCACAACATGCTAAACGGACATGGCAAGGGCTCTGCAAAGGCGTTTCGCGGCACTGGGCTGATAGGATGACGCTAAAACCGGACTCCTCCCGACGAGACGAGAGCGCCCTGATCGTTTTGTCAGCCCATACACACTGACCTGGGACTGAGAAGCGCTCAAACCTCTCCCTACAAACATGATGTTGCAGTACGTCCTTTCGTCATCTAGCACAGCAGTGCTCGAACATGTCCTTATTGCCGGCATCCCGGATGGCCCTCGGCGGGGCTGCGTTCGCCCTCGGGACGACTTGGCCGCTCGAGCTGCACCAGCTCGGTGTCCGATTCCACTGCAGCAGGTCATGACATGCCCGCGGGACCTGTGTCTGACAAGAAGGCACTATATCTGATGCACATATTAAAGCAGCCAATGATTGCTGGCCAAGATTGATGCATCTACGTATCTGAAAGACCAGTGCAATCAGAAGACATATTTTACCACTCGCTTGCAGACTCCATCGAGCTAGAGTAGCAAACACCATGTCCGTCCTCAACTCGCACTTCGTATTCGCGACAACCTTCGCCTACTCCCATGTCCCCCCGGTCATCCACCTCGCCCTGTCGCTCTTGCGACACACGCCCGATCTCTGCATCTCAATCATCATGCACAAAAACAACGAAAAGCCTGCTTCCAAGCTCCTTGACGATGAAAACGTCAGGCAAGAGATGAAGGAGAGGCTCAAATTCTGGCCCGTCGGGGAAGAGACGAAATGGAATGATATCAAGGCGGCTTTCATGACCATGGTATTCGAGTCTGGTGAGGCTTACGCCGGTATCTTGGCTGTAAGTGCGGCGGGGCAGGGCAGGTCGTTGATGTGTATAAACTATCGCATACTGACAAGGCATATCTTAGACGCATGAACCATGGCCTGCTCCTAACGTATTCATCTACGATGTCACGTCGTTCTTCTACGTTTCTGTCAAAATGAAGGTGGAGGAGAACTTCCCTCATATCACCCCACCTAAAAGCGTGGGATATATCCCTTACTTCATGGGCGAGACCTTGCTGTAAGTATTGCATACTCCCTCTTACTACGGATGTTCAACCATACGAGAGTCACAGAGCCGAGGCTGAGAGTTCGTACATCTCAGCATGGGCGGTTCCGAGGAGAACGGCTCTTTACGATGGGTAGATCCGGAACTCGCCAAAGAAGGCGTTGCCACACCAGACCTCGGCAAGGTGCGCATGCTACATCTACATCAATGGGCTGGGGAGCCGCGGTCACGCTGATGTCAGATTTCTGTGAATAGCTGGTCGATCCTGTTACTGGCACTGTTGTACCGCTCGACCCAGTGGAGCATGAAAAGCTCACCAACGCTTATCGAAAGGTGAGAACCCTCCGGTGTGTGACTTGCGTGTCTCGCTTATGCTGGAAGGACATTATGCAGTGCGTTACCGAATCTCACCGATTGGTTAACTTGCCCGGATACTCGCCATTCTGTAAGTGCGCATCTACGCTCGCCCTGGCTAGAGCGAAGTAAGCTGAATCCCCGGCCTGATCGGTGTGTGATGATGATCGCGGTGTAGACGTCTTCGAGCGATGGGGCAACGAGATCGATTGGACAAGCCTCGACCAGATCGGCTGGTTTGCTTGCTTGTCAGGCTACCAAGCCTGTGTCCAAGTCCCCGACCTGCTGATCTCATGCTTCCCTTCATCCGTCGTGGAGAAAGAGACACTCGCTGCCGTCCGAGCCGACCCCATCTTATCTAGGGGTGGTACGAGAGAGTTGATCGAATTCGAATGTTATGAGAGAAAACCGACTGGCAATTGGGGTGAGGGAGTCGAGAAGTTCCTCGGCAAGCATGCCGAGAAAGAAGTTGCCTATGTCAGGTGAGTCGGAGAGTTGTTGAGGCGACATACCACCAAATGTGACCGATTCATACCTCGTCCGGCTCCGAAGGATTTGTCGAGGTAAGAGTCTCCCGCTGATCATCCAGGACATCTGACGCAGCTTTGGAACAATCGTAAATGCGGGCTTCGGACTGCCTACCCTTTTCGCCGTCCTAGCGGCAAAGAAGATTCCCTTCATCTACGCCTGCGGTAACCAGAAAGAAACTCTCCCAAAGGAAGTCAAGGAGATCCTCGCCAATGGGGAGGAGGAAGGTCTATGCATCGCCCCTGATTGGGTCGACCAGATTGCCATTCTGCACCACAAGAGCGTGGGTTGCTTTATCTCGCACTGCGGGGCCAACTGGAAGCTATCGCGGCGGGGGTGCCGATCATCGTGAGTTGCAAGTCGAGACAACCGCTTAAGTTATTGCCATGTGCTGCCCTGACGAACTTTCCGTAATCTACCGCAGAGCTGGGGCCGAATCGATGATCAAGTACTCCTCGCCTCGCTCGTTCACTCGAAGAAAATCGGTATCGAGCTTCTCCAGCACCGATCGGGCTATGCCAAGGGACATGAGGTGGCGCACCGAAAAGGCGTGGTCATGCAAGGAACGCCCGAAGCCCTCCACGCTGAGCTTGAAGAGGCATTGGACCGAATCAGGAGTCCTGAGGGCGATGAGATGCGAGAGAGGTTGAGAGTGATGGACGAGGAGATCAGACAGAAAAGAGAAGGGGAATGGATCGAGAACGTCAAGCAGTTTGGTCAGTACGGTAGGGCGTAAATGCGATTTGTAGACCTCAGGCATTCCACGATTGAGCTCAAGAGATAGCATCAGATGTTAGGAAAACATGTATATATTGTCCTTCTCTGTCTCGTTAGTATCCGATCTTGGAAGTTCCCATACACAGCTTATACATCTAAATGACGGTACTCCGTGCGCCCTCTATGTCGCTTCATATGACCAGGTCAGCTACCCACCAATCTTCTTCCTCTCACCCCATGCTTCGTCGACCCTATTCAACTCGCCCTGAATCCGTTTGACACCTTCCTTCCTCTCCTTCCTCGCATCGACCCATCCACTTGGTATATCCACGCCGTCTAGCTCCAACAACGCCTTGAGCAGCATCTCCGACAGTCTAGCATGTTCTTTCTGTAGGACGTCGAAAACGGGGATGTGGGCTGGTCGATTTGTCGCTTTTGGATGGGTTTGCGATACAAAGGTCACGATCGACGGTAGGAGCGGGTTTAGGAGTGATTGGACGAGATTGGTGATCCATTCTACCAGGACAGGCTCCGACGTCGTATCAGGCTGCTTTTGCTTCTTCTTTACTACGCCGGCCGCTGCTCCTCCGGAAGCCGCAGAAGCCCCATTGGAAGTGGGAGGGGCAGTGGGTACGTCGCCACCCTTGCCGACGAGGACGAGTTGAGAGCCTTCCTTCAGACCGTACGACGCGATTGTCAATGAAGGGTCTTTGAGCACGGCTCCTTTGTAAATGAGCTTGAGCGAGTCGATAGGAAGGGATGTCTGAGATGAAAGTGTTGCCAGGAGCGTCGAGAGCGGGGTGAGAGATGGCTGAGGGATAGGGATGTTGAACCTAGGATGGATCGGATCCAGATAGCCGCGACGTATGAGTATTAGCTTTGTACGATGATGGGGGTACTGTCACATGAGTCGATCGTTCAACGACTAGACTTAACGCCCTTTGCTCACCTCTCACGGCCCCATTTCACCTGAACGGTGATCGCCCCGCTCTCTCGCTCGGCCGTAGCCCGTCTGAAAGGGTTGAAAAACGACACGGTGAGGGCTTTGGCGAGGAAGAGGGGAGAGACTGAGGGAAGGCGCATCAAGTGATGTTCAGTAAGCAGCCCGGACTGTACATAGCAGCGAGGGTCAATGACGTACAGAGTGTATCTACCGCGGACGACAGCTTGACGAGCTTTTTGGAAGGCTGGAAGGGACAGGGTCTTGAGTAATGGAGTAAATGCCAGAGTCTCTGGAGCGCCGGCGAAAGCTATGTGCTGATTTTGCTTTGTATATAATAGTTGGGAACAGAAGTGAAGAAGAGTGTGATCGAGACGTGTTATAAAACGTTGTCAGAAGCTGGGAGATCTCGGAGTGAGACAAGGTGACAGCGGCGATCTCCGCCCCGCCACTCTCGCTTCGCACTGCCAGCAGGGGTCTGGATGTGGCGCGGCTTTCGCGATCACCTCCTTGAAACAACAAACGCTTTATCTCTCGAAGCAACGAATCGGATCTTGTTAGACACGGATGATGCATGTCTCTTTCAGAACAATAAAACCGGATCTCGGAGAGATACGCACGAGGCGCATGGAATTAGAGAATCGTATGACAAGCTATGTACGGTAGACAAGATACGTTGTAGATAAGGTGGCACTCGCGCCCTTCCGGGACCGACCGACGTGCCCGACGAACTCAACATAACAAGACAGAGACCACGATCGATTAGACAACGTTGCCAGCCTCGTTGTGGTGGACCTCGTTGAGCGCCTTGGTACCAGCGACAAGCTGCGCGTTCTGGTCGGCTCCAGCCTTCTCGTTGTGAGCCTCGACGGGGAGCTTGCCATCCTGGGTAAGACCCATCTCGGCGGCGTAGGTCGAGTGAGGCTTCCATCCGGCCGACTTTCGAGGAGATCCACACTCTTCCATCATTCTGTCGACTTGTTCGAGCGTGAGGCTCTTGGTTTCTAAAACCCGAAACGATGCGTTGTCAGCGACAGAAACCATCAAAAGAAGGAGGAGGGAGAAAAAAACCACCGAAAAAAGTTAAAAACTCACCCCATACCAAGAAATAGGCGTAAAGAAAACAGAGGACACAAGTCGAGCCCCAGATGAAGAAGACTCGAGAGCCGAGGTTACCCTTGTCGGTTCCAACCATGTAAGGGGTGATGACGGAGATGATACAGTTCCAGAACCAGTTGGAGGCGGTGGAGAGACCGACACCTCGAGATCGAATGGGGAGAGGGAAGATCTCACCGATGCAGACCCAGGCACCGGGACCCCAAGTGGAGGCGAAGAAGAAGATGTAGATACAGATGAAAGCGATCTGAACCTTGGTGATAGTGTCGTCGTTGGGCTTGGCTACACCGATGATACCGACAATGAACTCGCAGATGAACATGCCCATGGCTCCCCAGATGAGCAAAGGTCGTCGACCGAATCGCTCAATGGTCCAGAAAGAGAGAGGGGTGGAGCAGACGTTGACGAGGGTAGTGATAAGCGAGATTAAGAAGGGGTTGGAGATGGTGCCGAGGTCCTTGAAGAAAGAGGTACCGAAGTAGAAGATGAAGTTGACACCGGTCCACTGTTGCATCATCTGCAGGGAGATACCAAGAAGAGTTCGTCGAAGGTTGGAGCCAGGGTTGCTGAAGCCACCGGAGAAACAATTGGCCCAAGAGCCGGCCCAGGAGTGGCTGGGGATGAGTTCGGTCTCATACTCGTGGTTGGCAATGATCTCGGCGAGCTCTTCTTGAATGTAGGTGGACTCCTCGGGCTGACCTCGAACTCGGGACAAGGCGTGGGCGGCTTGCGCAAGCTTGCCCTTCTTGACATACCATCGAGGGGACTCGGGAAGCATGAGAAGACCACCACCAAGGATAAGGCTGATGACGAAAGAGTAGGTCAGTGAATGCCCACTTTTGAGCCAGTAGGATGTGACAGGAAAACTCACGCCCAAGCAAACTGGATGGCGATAGGAATTCGGTAAGAGCCGGTATCGTTTCGGTCCTGAGTGGCGTAACATACACAAGAGGCCAAGAGAAGACCAATGGTGATGCAGAACTGGTAACCGGAAACGATGGCACCTCGAACCTTTCGGGGAGCGATTTCAGACATGTAAAGAATGATGATGGCAGAGATGAAACCGACACCGAAACCGGAGATGATTCGACCGGCAACGAGGAGGCCGAGACCGGTAGAGGCGGTTTGAAGGATACAACCGATGATGAAGATACCACAACCGATGACAACGGTAATTCGTCGACCGATCCAATCGGCAACATCACCAGCGATAATAGCACCGAAGAATGTACCGGCCGAGAGGATCGAGGTGATCAATGATTTTTGCCACGCGGGGAGGGTGAAAGCGTCCTTGGTGGCCTGGTCGGCACCGGCAGGAGGCACGGGGATACCGGTCATCATGTTGATAAAGTAGTTCATACCCAAAACACCGTTCATGTAACCGGAGTCATAACTGCAAGATCGACCGCCAATTACAAACGATCAGTCAGGTCCAGGCAGCTTGCGACGCAGAAAGTAACGCATGGGGTTTTGGGCGTCGTACACCTAAGACGTCACTCACCCAAAGAAGATACCACCGAAGGAAGCAAAGACACAGATCAAGTAGGCCTTGACCGTTACGGGCGCCTCAACCCGGTCAGGGTTGGTGGTCGCCGAAAGAACTGCACCGCCTGGCACTGTAGTAGTGAAAATGGAGCATGTTAGAACTTCCGAGTCTTCTTGCGTGAGGGGGATTCAAGTCGATAACTCACTGTTGGTGGTGGTGAAATGAAGTTGTGGCTGCAATGACGGGAAACCAACAACGAGTCAATTAGATGAACGGTTCAGATGGCCACCAGTCTAGCTGCTCCCACTATCTGAGCTCTTACTCACGTTGTCGGAAAAGGTCGCTGTGTTGTCGATAAGAAGACTGGTTGAACGTTTGTTTGTTAATGAAGAAGAGAGGGGGGCGTTGTGAATGAGATCGATGGGGCTGGTTTTATATATGCCTTCCCGAGGGGAGTAGGTAAGCTCAAGCTTTCTCAGCTAGTTCGGTGATAGGTCATGCGGACACGACGAACGTCTCTTCACTCTGGCTTACTTTTTTTTCGTTTGTTTGTTTTGACTCTATTTTCGTACAGCGTATGCGGGTGGTAACCGATACAGTACATAGTACATAGGGCTGCGGTGCCTGATTTGCCTTGATCGAGGTTTTGCTTACGATTCGGGGCAACGCGGGGGCTGACTGAGAGGGGATGCTGGTACCCACACGAGGGGCAGCAGGGGAAGAGCAGAAAGGGTAAATTACGAGATCGCATGGTATCGTACAAGAGCTTCGTTCACCGGCGCAAGTTAAGCGATGAGCGAGAGTGAAGGGGTGGGAGCGGGACAGCGATCAAGGTTCGCATATCCCAAAGACAATCGTTACGGGAGCGCGTGCTTCGCCCGCTTCTTTTCCCTTAGCTCGCTTTGCCCACACAACCTAACGATCGCGAGCTCCAGACAAACCGGAAAACCCTAGTGCTGTGCGCCAACGAGAACGGACTGAATCGGCTAATGATTCGTTTGTTTTCCTTGTCGCTTGGTCACTAAAGCCCAAAGGCCAAGGAGGACAATTCAGAATTAGGTGAGGCGCGGAACGGAACATCTTCCTGTCTTGAGCTGTTTGATTGACACGATCACAGGAAGCTGGGTGTCAGTCCGACGCAGACACAAACATCTACCTGATCCCTGGCTTCTTTTTTGTGGTACGAGCCAGCTCTGCCATCTCCTGCACATGCTTCTGCATCGCCATCATCAGCGACACCCGGTTCGAACTACGCTCAGATTAACCGGTCTTTATTGCTTTATGGCATGATGAAGTCAGCCCAAAGATGGGATTTACAGATGTTTCAAGGCTGCATCCAGCTCGGCGAGTGGGTGCAACGATCCAGGTACTGTTGACATCGACTCGGACCTGTAATAGTGGAGGGCACCAAGTGTTTATTTCAACTTTGGCAACGAGAAAACCAAATCAGGTGTACAAGTAGGTCACATGCATCGCGGGATTCGATTCATAATTTTTACCAATTGAGCTACGAACACTCTCGCTTCCCTGTCTGTATTTGCGGTTATGGGGCTGCAAAAGCCGCATAAAGGGTATGTAAGTGCGCCACCCTCATCGTGACCCTCTGTCTCGGCCTGTGCGGTATCCTAGCAATCGGATTACAGTCTCTCTTAGCCGCTGACCTCACCCTGAGTGTTTTGCGGCCTAGAGTTTGTCAGTTAGCCTGATCAAGTAAATCCTTCAGATTGCAAGCCGCGCTAACCTGAGTCTTACACATGGTCACACTCCCAAAATAACCAATATCAAAACCTTCTGATTCCGGACATCTCGGCGTGCTTAGCTATGCCGCTGTAGTTGGACAAAATTGCTGCACGCGGTTCTTGTGTGGTGTGAGAAATACTCGTTAGTCACGGGTCATGGAGGGTTCGAAACATCGGACGTGCCCGTTTAGTCTTGGAGATGATAACATCTGCTCCAACTTGACAAGCAGCTTGGTCCACGTCAAGAAGAAGACAGAGCAGATATTACCTTGGTGATCGAGTCAAGCAAGTGCGTAAGTGGGGTTAAGGCAGACCGCTTGGAAGCTTGGCAGCTCGTTGCTGTCAATACGAGAGCGAGTCGAGGTCCCTCACAGGATCTACTATACGTAAGTCTTGTACGTCGGTGTCTGATCTGGGTATAAACAAATGAGAGACGATTTTTGTGCAGATCGAGTGCGTATGAAAGCTCTAACGAGAATGCAGCCGAATGGCAGTTTCGGTAATGGTAGTAATGACCCTGCGTGGCATTATCTCAACTGCCGGATCCTAATACCTGATACCTGAGCCCTCATCCCTGTTCAACTCTTCGCGTGACCAAGTCACCTTACGAACCGAATCCCGAGAACTCTTTCCTGGCTCCGGCCATGCCTGGCTTTATTCATCTGCTAAAGAAGATTGATGCGCAGGTCGATTTACCTCCGATCACACATGTACAGACTGTAATTGTACGAGTACGACCAAGTATTCAATAGCCGGCGCAGCATAGCAGTCCAGCTACGGCATGGTCCGGGCAATGCAGCTTCTTCTTCTTCTTCGTACACATCCTAACGATTATGGCACACGATTCGGAAGAAAGACAAAATCCGATGTTAATCGAGAGCCCGCCTTGAATTGCTTCTCGGTAACACACAAAACGCAACGCCACAAGTCTCCTTCGCCGACGGTGTGTGAGACATACGATCTGAGTTCTGAATCCGAGATTTACGGCACTGGGCATCGGTCAAGCGCCCTCTCACATTCCTTAGATCTTTGACAGAACGTACAGAAGAATCGATATGATCAATTAGACATAACTAACTAGTCCATTTGCAGCGGGGCGAGCTGGTGCCCCCTGGCAAGGGCCCCCTGGCAGACAGCTGGATCTCGCCTCCTTGACCAAGCAACATTGAAAATTGAAGCGGGCTGAGCTTTTGACCTTCGGCCAACTTGTCTAGTCCTTCGAGCTGAGTACAATGAACACAATGAGCTGCTCTTCACTAGAGAAGCGAGAATACAGCGCTATACACCTAGAGAATATACCTCGAAGTGCACTTGTGTGTGACATGGCATGCTATTCCACCAAACGAAGCCGTTCTCGTCAAACCAACTCTAGCACATTGAGTGTGCAACATTCGGGTAGATTGGCGGAGGAGAAGGGCGGCAGGACGTACTCATCTGCTCCGAGGGCTATTGTACACCATAGCTTGTGTACGGGTCACGACGACCTCCCCTCCCGCATGGGCTCCGCAATGAGCTCCGTTCCAAAGATATTCTTGGTTAAGCTTATCTGAACCGCTCGTATGATTTGTCGTTCCTGCACTAGAGATTAGCCACTAAATAAATAGGCACCAATACTGCATCTTGTACTAGTACTATACACAGATAATACGGGGGGTGTTCCGTAGCGAAGGTCATCTGTGCAGTGGGCGGGGTGTATATGAGGTACATGGACGACTGCTGTACTCGTGCAGATACGATGGTGTTGTGAGCGAAACGGTATATACTGTTGCCCGACCTGATTTTTGAATTTGCGAGGCAGAGTCTAGGTACAGTATTGATTGAGCCTTTTGCATTTCAGAGTGCGTAACCAATTTTGGCGGTACGTACCATGCAACTTGGACATGGATCCCCTTCCGAAGGTGTCCAGAGCATTACAGAAAGCCATCAAAGCGTACCACTGGGCCACAGAGGGAAAAAACAACTGGTTCAGAGACGTCTCGCATGTTCATGAGTACTCGGTGCCCTCAGCCAGCGAAAGCGAAAACTCGTAGGCAGTGAGAGGGCAACATAGTGGGGGATTGTATGCTGTTGGAGTCATCTCGTACATCTCATCTGTTCTCATGCTATCTACACAAATTACCAAGAATACCTACGCCTTACTCCTATTCCTTGATCCTTCCTTCTTCCCATCTTCCGTCCGTCCATGATACGATAGATCACTTTTTAGGGGGTATCAAAGAGTATCAGATGACGATTTTTGTTGCGCATCATCACCTTCTTCTTTAGGTAACGGTAAAAATCGTCCTTGGTAATTGAAATGAAATTAGAAATCAAGTCGCTTGCAAAAAAGTTGTAAAGAATACGATACGGTGCGAATCGGGAAATTGGACAATGCTATTGTATCAATTGGTTTGAAAATGCGATAATTGTTTTGAATCGGGCACGATGGCGCTTAAGCGGACTTGACCTGGGGCATCTTGGAGGCCTCAGCAGCGAGTCGGATAGCCCAGGTGAGCCTGCAAAGAGGGAAAGCACGGCGAGAGTCAGCAAAATGCAAATGCTCAATACACTGAGCGTTTAGGTCCACTCACTCGTAGGTCTTGGTGGCATCCTCGAAGGAAGAGAGGATGAAGGGCTCGGGACCGTTCTCAATACAGTCGATGAAGTGAGAGACTTCGGAGAAGAAGGGGTCGTCATCAGTGAAGACGTGTCGTTCCTCGTGGTCATCTGAAACTCGCATATCGTCAGCTTCAGTGGCCCATTGAAGGGTTCGATCGCCTGGCCAGTACTCACCTCCGGGTCGTCGGACGTAGAGGGTGGGGGCCTGGTAGGGGTCCACGAGTCGCATGAGGTAACCTGCAGGACTACGTGAGTTTTCTACTCCTGCACACGTCTATCTAGGCAATTGTTCAAAACTTACCATCGGCCCAGACCTCGAGCTCACAAGCGTAAGCGGTACCCTGAAGAGCAACGGCGTGCTGGAAAGAGCCGACACCACCATTTTCGTACTTCCAAACGGCACTGGTCAATCGAGGGATTCGAAGGTCCTCGTCAATCTTGGACTCGTCGATAGGGATCTTGGAGAGCTTTCCGGGTTCCTCGTACCACTCAATAGAACGAGCGCTGGCAGATACCGATTAGCTAAAGACTCCAGACACTGTCAGATCAAAGTTTTCACTCACACAACACTGTTGATGTCGACGTCTCCACCGAAGTATCGAGACAAGTCACAGAAGTGGGTACCCTGCTCAATGACGGGTCCCATGTCGATAGCCTTGTTCCACCAAGCAGGCTTGGCGATGGCCTCGTAGGCGCAAGACTGACATTGTACCGATTTCATCAGCTTCTGTCTGATCTGACGTGAGGGAAACGTCATTACTCACGTATCGAGCGTTGGTGGCCATTACGGTAAGGTTGTTCTCGTGGATGATCTGCTTCATCTTCTGGACACATCGGAGGTATCGAAGCATGTAACCAACAGAGACGATGTTGCCGTTGTCGATCAGCTTTTGGGTGACTTCCTTGGCAGCTTCGACGGTACCAGTGCCAACGGGCTAGCGAGAAAATGTCAGCGATGCCTTACCCTGCCACGTGAGGTACAAGCAGACTCACCTTCTCGATGAAGTAAGCGGTCTTGGGGAAGAGTTTGAGCAAGTTGATCTCGAGATCGGTACCCTTGGTGGTACCGCCTCGGTAAGCGGGAGGACATCCAACAACAATGGCACTAATGGGCAGACATATCAGCTAGTGCCACCAATGATTCGATGGAGATTCTAAGCTGATAGGTAATAATAACAACACCTACTCGGGATCAGCGATCTTATTGCTCTTGAGATCAGCGTGGTAGTCCTCGATGGTCTTGAAGACCTTTGTATCTCTGTAAGCGGACTCTACGAAAGACTGTCGCTTTCCGTCAAGGACCTTGTCGGCTCGGGCAACGGAGGGGTCGATCAAGGCGGTGACCTTGAGTCGAGGACCAAGCTTGTGCTCGAATCGGAAAGAGTGGCTGCGAGGAGAAGAAAGGTGTTGGTTAGTCAGGAAAAAGGGAGGGTCATAGTAGGCTTATCGCACTCACTTCCAAGGACCTTCATCGGATCCAAACATGATGTTCTAGCAGCAAAAACGAAGATATAGTCAGCTTCGAACGTGTGTGTGACAAAGGGATTCGGCCAAATCGGCGAGATTCGAAGGGACTTACGCCGGCACCGATCATTACAACGTTGAAATCCGCTCCGGGTTCAGGAGGAGGTTGGCTGAACATCGCACCAGGAGCCATCGAGGTCACAGCGATACCACGCGTTAGTATTCGTTGGGATGAGGTAAGGAGAGAGTTGGGAGATGATCGTAGTACAGTATGACGAGGCATCAGGGGCGTGGAAGTGGAGAGACAACGTGAGCATGGTTGTTGAGGCCGAGCGATCAGTGGTCGGGTGAAAGATGAAGTGGTAGAGAATGATCGCGTTGAAGGAGAACCGCCGAAGCGGATGAGAGGGGGGAGTAGGGGGGCAGCGGCCGTTCGAAGGTTTGGGTGCATGATGAACAAGTGCAAATTCGAGTTTAGTAAGGAAGAAAAGGCGTTAAAGATGATGTTGGTTGTTGCGAAGAGCGTCGCGGTCGCCAACAGGAATCGCAATGTTGACAGGATTTATATATGTTTGGAATCAAGCAACGCGGATTTCGGATATCGTCAGACGGCGGTATCGGTTGTTGACAGGTCGAAAGTTTCGGTCGATGAGGCCGAATTCAAAGGCAGGGTGTAATAGAGATCGACCAGGACCAAATAGCGGTGATAACGGTCGCCAGGTGGTTTCGGAAAGGTGAGGTGAGAGAGCGAGGGGTTGATAGGTTGAGGGGCCAAGTTGACGAGAAGAAAGGAGAATGCGGGGTAAAAAGGTTGTTCAAGAGATTTTCAGTGTTTCGTGTTATTGGGGTACAAAGGAAGTAGGATTAAGGTATCAAATATCGAACAGGGGAAAAGATGTGCGATGAGGATGGGGTACAATGGGAGGGGAAGGGAAGAATGAGAAGGACGTCGACAGCGGTACAAGAGGAACCAGGGGAGATGAAGAGGTGATTATCGGGATAGTTCAGGAATAAGTTGAATGGGATAGTGCAAGGGAAAGGGAAGGGGTTTGATCAAGGTATGAAGGCACCACGAGGTGTATTGGGACAGTAGTGCCGTCGAAAGGATGGTGTGCACAGGAGTTGTCAAGACGACACGGCACAGGTCAAGTTGAATGGGATGCGTTTGTTATATATATAGAGTCGTCGATGAATGGGTAATAAGAGGATTTGCGTGTCGGCCGGAGCAGAAAGAAGATGGAATAAGAAGAATCCGATAACGAGATCCGAAGTGTGTTTTGATGTGATTGTAAGTTTAATTCCAGAAGACGAGTAGTTTGGGTTGATTGTGTGCGCGAGAGAAGCAATGAATAGGTGAAGAGAGACGAGTAGACAAGAGAACAGCCGAGAAGTAGAAGTAGGTTGAGATGTTATTTAAGGTTAGGCGAGAATATTATGCGAGTCAATGTGAGGAATTTTGTGGAATCCAAGCAGAGAGACGATGTTGGATTTTCCAAAAATGACGTTGTGGTGCGGTAAAGCAAGGTAAAATGTGTCATAGTACACAGCAGTCGGTTTCACCCAACATAGGCAAGATCAACAGCATTCCAAGACCAAAATTTTCACGGATGAATGGATGAATGAAGGCACAGACGTCATTAGGTCACACACGAAGGAATCATGACGAATGAGAGACACCAAACACGACATTAAAAAAGCAAAAAAAAAACACACACATTGCCGGCGGGAGATGAATGATTGAGGGCGAGGGAGGGGGGGAGGAATGCGGCAATGATCAGTGAATGATCAGGGAAAACAGTTTAACGTCAATAGGCGATGAAACAGCCAAAGGTGTTTCGTTTCGCAAGGGCCCCATGGAGGTATATCGGTGTCAGATGACGACGAACAAAAGCGGGGCAGAAAGGGGTAGGTAGGCAGGTAGGTAGCGGCCAAGGCGATGATGTGTAGGGCAAGGAAAGGGATGGACCAAAAATGAAGGGTAAGGAAGAAGATCCCCCCCAGAGAACAGGATGTAGTAGTGACATGGCCATCAAGAAGAGCGAACCAAGTGGATTTTGCGGTCCAGGCCACCGAGGTAAAGTAATGAAGAGGGATAAGCATAGAACACGAGGCATGGCAGGTAGAAGCAATTCCGGGGTTGGCGGACCGAGCGGACCCGTGATCAAAGGATATCAATTCGTTTAAAACGCCAAAGGAAGGTTTCAAACGCGTAGCGCAGCATAGCGTAGTGCAAAGCGTAATGAAATGGGACGAATGGAATAGGATAGTTCGTTGTGTTTCGATGCGATTTGTTTCGAGCCAAGTCCAGCCAAAGCCGAAGTTAAGTCGGGTCAGATGATGATTTGCAATGGCCGCGAAGGGAAGAGATGCACGTCAAAGGAGGAGACGATGATAGTGATGATGAGGACCAAGGTAGTCAAGAGGACGGTATAGAGTTGATGAAAGAATAACAACACTCGTCAGCGTGTCCCTCCTTTTCACTTGGCTATACCTCGGTGTCTCCTGTCCACCTTGTCGTGTCTCTCGACCTCAAGAGCTTATCGGCTCAGACGCACCAAGGGACTCGAACTGCTCGACCTCAACTCATGACATAAAACAAAACACTCACGAGTCCATCCTGGTATCCTTGTCCACGTTGAAACCTCCCTGAGGGGGCTCTTCAACACCACCATCCGCTCGAGACTGGGTAGCAGTGACATTGACTGGCTGAGAAGTGTTCAACGCTCTTCGGCCGAGCAAGTTGGAGTAGACGGGCAGGGGCTTGATGGATGATGCGAGGGGTCGGGCGGAGAGGGTAGCGGTGGTGAGGGATCGACGTTGAGCTTGAGCGAATCGGGCGTTGGCCGATGCTCGGAGGAGGGGTGCTCGGAATGACATTGTGTGGAGTTTTACTTGTGTATTCTGCACGTGGGAGGGGAGAATGGTGGAAGAAAAGTGTAAGCAGGGCAGCGCGGCTAGCTCGTCAAGTCAAGCAAGGCTCAATTGGATGGCTCTGGTCTACACGTTCTAGCGATGGGGTCGAGATGGATTTAGACTCACGAGCTGTATTCACTCGAGAAAATCTGATCGAGTCGCGTTACAATCAACAAGGCGAAGTCGAGTGGTGTGGTGATAAACGAGGTTCGAATGATGACGTAGTAATGGGGAGTGAAGCGCGCGCGCGATATCGATGCGAAATTTGAATATTGCAGAGAGATCTAAGAAATCAGCTCAAGCTATCTACGGTCCTAGTTAGCACTATCAAAGAAGAACAGAAGGTATGATACACGTTTGCTCTTCCTCGCCTAGGTACAACTTGGGCTTGGGTTCCGAAAAATTTGACCAGAAGCACAAACAAGCGTTTGTGTCCGGCCGAAGCGGCCCTGCGTGGTTCTGTGCTGAACGAGTAGCTCAGATGCTCAGATCTGTACTCACAGCTTGCAAATGATCTGAGAGTCGGGTTTGTTGATGGTAAAGGGGTCTCTCTTGTCTGACCTTTCAGCTAGTGAGTGGAGTGGGGTTGACAATTGATGGTTGATGGTTGATGGTTGTCGTTTTCGTTTTCGGGCTTGGTCCTCGTTTGCGTTGAGACCCAGAGTAGATACAGATACGATGAAGATCGGTTCCAGTGCAGTGTAGCGTATATGCATAAGTATCAGGAAGAAGTACAAGACAGAAGTAAACAATTCATGTACCGTACATCCCATCCCATCCATCCAACAACGAAAGTGCAGTGCAGCATGCAAACCTTCACTTCTCGAGTACGTATCTCTCACCCGTGTCGTGACGTGACGTTTATCGTTTATGGAGGTGGAGTTAGAGCTGGGGTGGGGGTCTAGGTTAACGCCCAACTGGACCTACCCCACCAAGCATGCATCATAACTGACAGCCGCCGGTACGGGCCTCTACCTCGACCAAGTGAACGCTCGCGAGCACCAGCGCAGCAGAGAGAAGGAAGATCAGCTCCGATTCAGGGTCTTCGAAGGGGGCAATTCAGCATATCTAAAAACTTGATTCAACCATTCATCAGATCATCAGATCAGGTAGAGAGACGCCTTCTGGTCTCGTCCCCTCGTCCCCAAACAACCCCGCTCGCTCGCTGGTCGTTCGCTAAGTGGTTTGGCCTTGGGGCATTTTTCATCTTCCGCTACCGTATCCATTCTTGTCCTCTCTCCACTACAGGACCCCCACTTCAGTCTGCCTTCAAGTCCACCGATAGCGTGGACTTGCATGCGTGCGTGACACTCTAAGGTCTACCTGACTTATATCATGCTCAACGCTGCTGCTGCTACTTGCTGTGTAGGTACACAGAAATTTAAAGTTCAGGGAAAAAATGCTGAAAGTGCGAAGAATGATGTAATTACACACATAGGTATTACAATAGAGTTACACACCGCACCACCATCAGATCACTTTGACAAAAATGAGTGGAGCAGAGGACCACTCTCTTCAGCTCGGAGGCAAGAGCACGTTCGCTTAGTAGCTTAAATGCAAACTAGCAAACACATGTTCGAGTCAGAGTGCCAGTCCGAATTCAGCTGATCTCATCGGTCATGTTATAGTTGAGCTGAGCTGAGCCGAGTTTGCTTGGCGAATTGTTCATTGTCGCGTCGATGGGTCGAGGCGAGGTACAGCACTGTGGAGCTAGATCATACTACTATCAACTGTAGCTTAGTTTAGTCTTACCGTAGGCTGGCTGTTCCTGTCCTACCTCGGCGATCATCCTCATATGCGCTGAACGCGTTCCTAGACCTAGGCTCGGATTTAGACCCCTACCTATAGCTGCTGTATCGAGGAATTCTATTCATATGATCTTGCGGTAAGATAGCACTCAGCTGTGTTGTATCTGCCTGACGAACCGAATCGTACAATCGTGCATGCGCTCATCACGACCTGATTACAAGTAGTAGTGACAATATTTACAAGGACAGGTTCATAGCTGATATCTATAGATAAATCTACGGGATACTATGCCTGCTGAGTCGCCTTTTGAGCGAGACCGTTGGCCGTTTTACGTTTTCTAGAAGACAGGTTGGCGATGACCTCGATGATCCGCGGTAAGATTGTGATGACAGCTCCGATAATATGAGTAACTCCTACGAATATACCTGCGTGCTTGAATGTACCTCCCTCAGAAGTAACGAGTACTGGCAAACAACGAAAAGAAGATCAGCATGTCAAGCTTTTAACTCCCGAAACATGGCTATGGCTGATCCTGGGACTGGGTTATGCGTGGGAAGCTGTAATACTTACGTCCACAAATGACAGGACCGATCAAAGTTGGGATCGAAGTCAAACTCCATAGCATGCCCAGCCTCATTCCAAACTCCCTAGTAGGTGAGATCGCCCCTGTGCTAGCTGCCACAAGTGTGATCCAAGCCCCACTCGCAAACCCATATGACACCAACCCTACAACGGCAGCAGCAGGGGGGATGGGTGACGCGACCCAGAATGCGAAGACTGTGACACTGCATCCGACGATGGAAGTGATGAAGACGTTCCATACGCCAAAGGTATCTGCCAAGATACCCGAAGATGCTCGACCGAAGAAAGAACCGACTTGCAAGAGGGCAATGGCGTAGTTTGAGATGGAGGGCGCAAGGTTGTTTCCCGAAGCTAGGGTGGGAGCGTTAAAGTATGGCGAGAAGAAGCTGCATCGAGAGAGATAGAAATCGATAACATTTGTCAGCCACACGCACGACCGTACGATCTATGTCGTCACTGTAGCCGGGTTTATGGCTAATGTATAAGTAGACTCACTTCATCATTACAATGCATGAGCCCAGCACCAGACACATGTATCGAGCGTCTTTCCATGGGCCCAGTAGCGATTTCAGAGGCGGGGGCGATCTCGGAGGCAGTCTAGTTTTGAGGAAGAACCATGCGGGGAACATCAAGACAGCATTCATGCCGGCTATAATGAGCATGGCGTCTCGGAAGTCTGGACGATACATAGAACCGACATCAGCACAAGGTCCACCGCTGGCTATAGCAGACCAGTCGTTGTTTCCCCGCAGGCAGGCACAGGATAGACTTACTGAGCTCATCGAATAGCCTTTTAAGTGCGATAGGGTAAATGACACCTGCTAATCCGGATCCACAAACTACAATGCCGACAGCCGTCGACCGACGCTTCATGAACCAGTGTCCTACGACCGCTGTCGATGGAGAGTAGAGTAATGATCCCGAGATACCAAAGAGCGCATGCGCGAGGATGAACTGGTAATACTCTTTGCAGACTGTACGATTATCGGTAATCATAAACGCGCCATCAGCATTGATTGACTCGACCGCTCGTCGATTACAAAGCAGTCAGGTAAGAGGACAGAAGACGAAGAGGAGTCTAACAATGCTCACATGACATGGCGACAACCGCCAGGACCGAGACTGTCGTTCCTAACACGATCAAATTTCTAGCGCCGTGCGAATCAAAGTATCGACCTGAGACTATTGATCCGGCAAACGTCAAAAACGTCTGGACTGTGGCGATCCATCTGTAAGATGGGTATATTAAAACAACATCAATATTCTGTTCCATTATGACAGCCGCCGGGAAAGCCCTGATTAGAATTTCGGAAAAAAGAGGGACTCACGATACTTCTGATTCGGAGTATTGCTTCAACTGGTGGGCAAGATAGTAGATTTTGAGCTGACCAAAGACAGTGACTGTATGAAAGCGTTATAAAGAAATACTCCATGATCAGCAAGGCGCCCGCTCCTCCGCTCGTCTAGATCTTTCACATTTACGGTCGTGAAAGTTCAAATTTACAAAACGCGCCACTCACCGAACCCGAATACACAAAATAACACCAAAAAGGCAGAGGCGACGCATAACCAGGCTTCCTTTCCTCCTTCCGGCGGCGGTCCAACATCATCGTCCCCCAGCCCCATCTGCCTCTGAATATCCGGATCGCGCGTCAGCCGCCTTTCCAATTCGAGCGATGATGACGGGAGGGGCGGAGGGAAATTGTCGAGTCCATCGGACCGAGTTGGTGGGCGATGTAAGTGTTGCAGGTGGAGATGGTGGTGCGGATGGCTGGGATGCGATGGTGATAACGATCGAGAGAGATGTAGTTGGATAGGGAACGGATCCGGGTCGGCATGGGAACGAGAAATGCGTTCCCCTAGTGGTACTGGTTCGACGTGAATATCCGCTCCGCGCCTCGAGCTTGACGCCTCAGGTAAATCTTTGACGGGATCATGATCCAGTTTCTCAGCGTCGGAAAAGCATGCACCCTGCTCGGCGTGGCGGCTTGACATCTTGCGAATCTTATAATCCCTCCTTAAACTCCGTGTGATCCCCAAACTGAACGTGCGGGACTATGTATTGAGGTCTTCGGAACGCCGACGATTGTGCTGGGCTTCTTCCTGAGGGCGGGTTGATGCTGTTGTAGTTCTGTAATAATGTGGTCGTGATCGATGAACTGTGGTAAAGTGGTAGGATATGGCAATGCGGTACTCAATCTCAATACTCTATCACTAAATCCAGGTCTTTCAATCTATGATATCTATATCATACTAAATGACTCGTGAGAAGTAACGAAGCAGAGTAAAATCGAGTCACAGACGATTGATTGGCAGTAGATTGGAAAACGGCACGGAAATTGCCAGGTATCGATCAAGTCGAAGGCATTATCATCATAGATAAGCTACAGGTAGTATCTTCCCTCCTTTGCATCCATCCCCATAATATCGATCTATATCCATGCATATCTAGCTTTTCCAACAATCAGGCCAATTGTTCGCGTTGAAAGGGAATAGCATAAGGTTAAGTGCCGGTTGTTGGAAAATATAAGTTTTACTGGAACTACTAAGGTATCATGACAGATCTCGGTAAAAGCGGATATCCGCGTACGGATACGGCCGCAAGGTAATCTTCGGCGGGATCTTCGGGCTGATCCTGCGGGCCTATCTTTGAGTCGAGTCGAGTTGATTTGTGAGTGATTCTGATAGTATTCAGATAAGCGGGCCTAGTATACATACCAAAACGGTTTTTGCCTCGCTTCAAATAGGTAGGGGCAAAAGCATAAGAAATATGCAGTGTACATATGCATATGCACCACATAAGCATGTAACTTCAAAAGTGCCTCGAGAGCGCTCATGGGTCCCCATAATAATCAAAGCGCTTATCGACGGTGACTCCTATGTCATGGACAGGCGCCTTGACACGTGGTCATCACGAGTGACCCATGCAGTATGCAGAGAGATGAGTGATTTGAATGATGGTGCCTGACGACGTGAGCACGAGTCAAAAAATCAATAACGCCTTTGTTCGCAAAGTGAAATTGACGCCGAGACCGAACGGAACGAAGCACGAGAGAGAGAGAAACAGAATTTCACAAAACCTCTTCTAGATATCGATATCGATGGGATACCCTTGTTCCGTACTTGTCATCTTGTTGATATATAGCTATCATTGTCGTCATCATCATAATCTTCACGACAACGGTAGATCAAAACCGAACAGACTGATCATTGTAAACAAAAGGTCTTAAAGGGAAATTATCAGCAATTCAACAATCACCGGCACATAACGTCAATCGACTCAATACGACTGAACAGAGTCAGGAATCAAAGCGACTCAAAACACATCCCCGTCATATCTCGGTGTGTTTTTGTGTTCGGTGACCATATCGACGCAGGTATCAAAGTGAATCAAGACTATCATAAATCCGCGCAAACTTTTAGACAAAACCTCCCCTTGTAAACAAATCTGGACTCTTCTCGTATCGATGTCCATATCAAATTCTCAATCCACGGTCAACATATCATCAATGTCCACTTCGTCGGCAACACTATACGACCCCAGTCCCGAGGTGTTAAATGAGCGTACGCGTTTATTGGGGAAAACAAACAAGAATGGATCGCCCGCACATGCTCATCAAGTGATAGCGGACGATAGCGGGGAAGAGGGCGTCGAGGGTGAGGAGGTCGAGGTACTAGAAGCTGGAAAGGCTACGTTCTCGCAGACTGTAAGTATACCCAAACGTATTACAAATGACATGAGGTATTGTGAGGTGCCACTTCTCCATTCTCCCTTGTTGGGTATTCCTTGGGGGAATTTCTGAGCTGACTGAAAGTTTACTTGCGAACAGCTGTTAAACGTACTGGGTGACTTGATCGGAACCGGTATCTTGGCAAGTCCTATCGCCATCGCCCATTCAGGATGGGTACTAGGCCCGTTGTTCTTGTGCATTATCTGCGGTGTGACCCTCTGGACGTAAGTGGCTGGCGCCTTGATTTACACTTGAACGTCGTGTGCACGCCACCTGCACCATTCTCGCGGTTTACGATAATCCTGATGTTGATCGTCTTTTCTCGTACAGGCTAAAGATCCTTATTCGGATCATTGAGAAGGATCGACGCCTGCGGAACTTTGCGGACGTCGCTGGCTATGGACTGGGTCCTACGGCGGAGAAGTGGATCACGGCGTTGTTTGTCGGTGACTGTTGCGTATGGCTGTGAGTAGTGACCTGCGGAGAATTCGCCTGGCCCCAGTGTGTTCAAGAAGACAATTCGTGTGTCCGCTCGGGATACGCACCTATGGGAACTCGGCTGACTAGACTACCTTACTTCTGACAGAATCGCTCTCGTCGTACTTTTTTCCGATACGATGGAAGCTGTCGTGCCCGCTTTTACGAGCGGTCAATGGAAATTGATCGGTCTGGCAGTGTGAGTGTGAATGCGTAGCCACAATATTCATTTATCTCGGTTTATTACCGTTCCTGTGCTAATTGCATATCTTCAAATATTGATCCTATTCAACAGCATCATTCCCCTGAACTTTGTCCCCTTGCGATACCTCTCTTACACCTCGGCTCTTGGAGTAATCTCCACCTGGGCCCTAGTCGTCATTCTTCTATCCACCGGAATCGCCACGCCCACATCCCCGGGCTCGATCCGAGATCCCGCCCCAACAGATTTATGGCCCCCTCACGGCTTCATCAAGCTCGGCTTATCCTTCGGCTTGCTCATCTCTGGATTTGGCGGACACTTCTTGGTACCGAACCTGATTAGGGACATGAAGCATCCTGAGCAAGCGGATAGGGTCGTGGAGGTCGCTTATGGGATTTGTATGGCTGTGTATGCTTTGGTGGCTGTATTTGGGTATTTAATGTTTGGAAGGGATGTGTCTGACGAGGTAGGTCAAGCGTTGGTTAAATGGCATCACCGATACGAAGTATCGAGCGAGGGAGTGAGGGCCAGGCCCCGATCCGGACCTAAACGACCTTGCGTTCAAGCTAAGCCTTTGGGCAAACGCTGTCGATCAATCGACCAGTAAACGCGGGACATCCATGCTGACTAAGTCATCGTTTCTGCTACAGGTATCTCGAGACCTCGCCAAGACCGCCGCATTTTCGCCTGCCATGGCTAAGATCGCCGTATGGATGGTAGCCCTAAATCCTCTGACCAAGCTGCCCCTAGGATTACGACCGGTGAGTTGACGGGTTTTCGTTCACCAATCGACCAGACGCAACTGGTGGTGCTGCAACGAAGATGTGCTTTATTTTATCGTATTGCGGATCTGAACTTAGATAACCAATACAGAATCTGTAACATCCCAAGCAAAAGGACTATTCATCTGACCCTTGTTTTGCTTGCTTTTCTTTTTCCAGCTCTGCGACGTACTGTACACTTGGCTCGGCCTCCAACCGACCGTCTTCGTACCCCTTCACTCCTCACCGGCCATATCATCACACGCCGCCATCGCCTCCTCACCCACCACCTCATACACTGAGCGGACCGCTCCACCTCCATTGACCCCGGCGTCGATCTCATCGGAACTTACAATGTTCCCCCAACCGCCCATCTCCACTGCCGAGGCATCCCACGATCGTCGCGAACGAATCAAAACCGTCCTCCGACCTTTGATCTCGATCGTCCTCGTGATCCTCTTCGTAGTGGGCGCGTTCATCTTACCCTCGTTTGAGACTGTGATGGGCATCATGGGCGGTGGACTGGCGGTGATCAGTTGTATCCTGATACCTATCGCTGCCGGTGCAGGAGTATGGGGATGGACGTGGTACACTGTTACGGCGTTTTGGACGTCTGCGTTGTTGGCTGTCATCGGAGTCGTGTGTTGTTTCTTGAATGAGGGGCAGGTCTCGGTGTAGCTCCAGCGATTTGCGCTGCATCATTGCATCATTGCATAATCGCGCATTTGCCTGCCATGCCACTCTGCTTGGACTGGATATCAGGTCAAATACCTTAAGCGCCGTGGATCACATAAAGCATTATACACTATACAATACATAACATATCATTCTTTAGACAGAGTATCATTACTGGATTGGATGGGATTATGCACCCCACTGTACTAGTACGATTGACGCACTGTTCTGCTCGATGACAGGAAGTCTTCGACTGCAGAAACGTGACTGATAGTTGATTAAAGGCATCCAAGAGATCGTCATGTACGGCTTCTGCAACAACTAGGTTCGCCATGCGGCGTGAGAACGCTCCCAAGCAAGAACAGCAAGTTGGAGAACGGTCAGTGTCTGGGACAATATATTGTAGTAGACAAGCGATATCAGCACCCAGCCGACAGTACCAGATGGTTGAGATTGAGTTGGTGAGTAAGTAAGCGTTGGACATGAAATTCAAGGGATCGCAGAACACTTTATGATACAGAAGTGCATGTCACGAAGACTGTGTGCAGTACGATAACATCGACAGCAGGACACACGAAACTGACTGATCTGAGTGAATTTGGCTTGCTATGGCGGTGTCGACCTAGTTCATATTCTAACCTAACCTATCTCATCGTTCTCTTCTGCCATCCAGTTCCATTCCACCGCGCCGCACCGCACGCATGGCTCTCGCTGTGGTCCTGTTGTTGTACTGCGTATATAACGACATCGACATCGAGTGGCCTTTTCTCTTGCTTGCTTGCTTGCTAGCTTGCTAGCTTGCTAGCTTGCTCGTTCACGGTTACGGTGCCAGCTTTGAGACGTCGGCGGATTTGGTTTTGCCCTCCAAGATCATTTCGGCTAACACTTTGCCTGTACCTGGCCCTTGGGTGATGCCCCAGCATGAGAGGCTGCATGTAGCGCGGACGGCTTGGATGTCAGCGTGAAAGCTCAAATTGAAATGTTCCATGTATTCAGAGAATCGCCAAATCCTGAACCTGTACCTGGAATGAGTGAGGTCCAGCAGTCCGAATCGACTGACTTGATCCGAAATGAAGACAAATCATCACTCACCCAGAACCGATATAAACACCCTCTACACCCCTCACTTTCCCAACGAGCGGTCTACCCCTATCGGCAATGGGCAAATAACATGCCTGCTCAGCTACGACTTCGACGTCCTTTTCCTTGGTGAATACGGGTGATAACGATTGAGCTTGTCCGTGAAGCTTCTTAATTGCTGATTGAGACGGTTTGACGTGTGCTGCAGTTGGTGGGAGTGGTTCGTCGTCGCCTGCGCCGCAGCTGTGGGAAAGCCACCAAGATGGAGAGAGAAGTAAGCATAATCATGTCATATGATACCATGCCTGTCTGTGGGGCTGGCTGTTTAGTGTAATGATGTGAGAAATTGTTACACGTACATGTAGGTTGTACCTATTGGTATCATTGACAGAAAATCGCATCAGCGCTGTTCCGTCACGCCCGGCCAGGTGCCTTCGTGACTCACCATCGGGCCTGGCATATACCTCTGGCTCTCCAGCAGACCCATCCACCATAGTCATACTAGTAAACAGACACGTTGCCGACAATTCCTCCTTGGTCCTCAACACGACCGAATGAGCCCTATGTCCCGTAACGCCCAATCTTCCTCCAATCTTGTTCCCCAGTAATTGTTCGGCGAGATTACCCGTCCAGGGTCCAGCAGCCAACACAACAATATCCGCCTCTACTTCCTCTTTTTCTCCTGTCTTGGCGTTGGCGTTGGCTTCTGTGACTCCTGAAGAGGGTTTCTTGATACCGACTGATTTGGGAGAGCCGTCATCTTTCAACGAAAGAGAAGTAGCTTGACCAATGATCAATGAAGTAGATGGTTTCTCAAGGAATTTGGAGGAGAAGAATTCTGTGAATTGGCCAGGATGGACTTGGGCTGTCGTGCTGTGGCCTCCGAGAGATCGGGACGAATGGACTAGGCCCTCTGGGAGCCAGGGGAGGGGGGACGATCGTTTTGACTTTCGAGAAGCGTCCGTCTCGATTGACTATTGCGACACGGGTGTATGACGATTAGCTGTATGCCCCTACCTATGAAATGCCATCGCCAGGTCTCTCAGTGACTCTCAACCTGCCTACCCTCCCGCCCCTATAGCTTACCCACCCTCCCGCCCTGACATTACTCTGCTCACCCACCCACCCACCGAACCCGATCTTCGCTTCGCTCGGATGCCCACCCGCCACCCTCGATAAAAACCTCGCTCGCTTCGCTCGCTCGAGAGCCCACTTACCAGCGTATCCACAGTCCTATAACCCCAATTCTCTTTGCCCCCAAATTCCTCCGCCAAACTCTTATGCAAATCATAGCTCATTGCACTCAAATCAGCAGTAGCTGATCCATGCCAATCTTTAGCTAAGAAACCACCCGATTTCCCAGATGCAGCAGCTGCTATCTTCGTTCCTTCTACCAGGGTGATTCGGGTAGCTGGGGATCGTAAAGGGTGAGTGGCGAGGAAATAGGCTGTTGACACGCCTGCTATTCCTCCTCCTATAATTAGGATATTGCTTGGTGTGGAGACTGGAGGGCTCATTTTGTTTTGGTTCTTTGCGGTTTGAGATCGGATGTACAGTAAATGCCTTGCTTGAGTGGTCGCTTTTATAGGGTTGCTGTTAGCGTTTGCGCTGTTGAGGTATCACCGATGTGAACGTAGATACGGTATGTTGATTGCTTAGCTTTAGAATCGTGAGAATCAAGATGAAATGTATCGTCAAGCTACGGTTGATTTCGGAAAGAGTCAAAGTGAAATTGTGAGCAAGTCAGTTACGAGTGACCAAGCGAAAAGAAACAGACGTCATACACGCGGGGAGAATAGAGGATGAGAATAGCCATTATGATATGCCACGCCACACCATACAACCATACAACCGTGCCTGAGTGAGTGCGACACCGACACCGTACGGTTGGTATGCTGTCTGCTCGTTGACTTGCTCCGTCGCATCGTCCTCTAGACCACGTCCTCCATCACCGCGTATCCACATCTGCCTTTGCTGGTCCAACTTGGCTTCAGGTTTCTGGCTTATACATCTGCGAACACTTGTACCTCATCCTTGTAGTCGCTTCACAATAACGCGCCATGTCCGCTCCGTCAGGTATCAAGGTCCCGCCTTCGTTGACTTCGGCGTTCTCGACTGCTCAGAATGGGGGAGATAGCGTCCGAGCGTTGGTATTCGTCATCGAGGGCGGTGAGTCGCCAAACCCAAGTTCCACCTTTGATCTCTACCCTGTGTCGTAAGCAGCGTACAAGGACCTACTTCCACAGTCGGCTGGTTCTAGTGTATATGAAGGAGGACTCGATTGGTCGGTGCAGGTGGAGCTGATCCGTCTTGTTTCCCCTGCCTCGCAGAATCCTTCAAACATCATACCACGATTGACCCCAAAGGCAACTACAAGGACGATATTGCCCTTCTCGCAGCAGCTTTACCCAGTCCTAAGACGCCAGCGAGTTTCGCATATCGACTAGATAGCAAAGATGGTTTCAAGTATGAATGGATGATGGTCACCTTCGTGCCGGATGACGCAGGGGTAAGTGGTGTGGTTGTGCGGTCGCTTGATACCGCTGTACAGGCGACGGAAACCAATAAAAGCATAGCGAAGGGTGGCCTTGCTCTCTCCGAAGCTTGTGACTGGGCTGTCGCTACAAAGACACAGACAATCCTCACGTACTGATATTTATCTGTGCTCTGTTTGTCGCGCAGGTCCGAGCCAAGATGCTTCAGGCTTCTTCGCGATCCGGTCTGCTCAAGGCTCTGGGCGCTGCCAACTTCAAGCACGATTGGTTCGCTACGTCCGTCGTGAGTGTTCTCGAGCAACCACAAGATCGGGCATATCCTACGTCTACTTGAAGGTTGGTCTACTGCAGATTTCTGGGCTGAATGTTGTGTGCGAAATGCTGCGTGAAACATCAGAACGACCTCACGCCCTCCGCTCTCACCGCGCACCTGAACCACCTCGCCTCGCCGCCACCGCTCAGTGCATCCGAGGCAGCTCTCGCAGAAGTCAGAGAAGCAGAAGCGGCCGAGGCAAAGCGTGCGGCACTTGATCCGCAAGTGGCTGCAAATAGGCAAAAGGCCGTCGTTGGCCTTGGGGGGAAGATGAATCTCGGTGATGGTGTTGTGGATGCTTTGAAGAAGGTGGCGCAAAGGAGCGATGATGGTTGGGTAGCAATTCTCGTGAGTAGCCATTGCCTATCTCAATGCCGCATCAAAACACCAGAGAAGCTGCGTGTTGTAGATTGCTAACAAGATCAACGTTGGCTAATGATCAACTCGTTACACGTAGGAAATCCCTGTCTCGAATCCCGGTGCGATCAGCCTCACCACATCGGAATCATGTACTCCATCGCAACTGTCATCCAAAGTCCCACCCAAATCACCTTCATACATCTTCTATTCCTACCCCACTCCACCTCCGCCTGCCAAGCCTAGCAATGCCGGCGCAAGCGCTAGCGGTGCGTCGAGGAATACGTTCCAGGCTTCCGAGGGTGGTGTAAGGATCGCTCCTACCACTTGGCAGCCCAAATCCAACGACGAGCCGAAGACCGATGAGCCTCAAGCGGAGAGTGCAAGTGGAACCGAAGGGGAAGAGAAGGTTGAAGAAGCTCCTCCGGCTGAAGAGGCTACTCCTGCCCCCGCTCCCGCGCCTGCTGTGGAAGAGACGCCTAGCAAAGGGAAGGTATTCTTCATCTACTGTTGTCCGTCGAGCAGTCCTGTCAAGTTCAGGATGATCTACTCGACTTCCGTAAGGGGTATGCAGCAAGATGCGGCCGATCAAGCGGGAGTGGAGATCATCACCAAGGTGAGTCTAACCTGACCTGTAGGTCATGCCAGCTGTTCAATTAGCGCTCAAGGGTTGAGTACGTGGTCGTTGTTTGCTAAATTTTGTCATCATGTCGATAGCTCGAGACATCTGACCCCTCTGATCTCACGGAATCACACCTAAAATCATCCCTACCCCCTTCCAAACCCACCCATTCGTCCTCCCTGCCGACACCCTCGAAAACAGCCTTCGGCGCTCCAGCACCATCGTTGGCCTCTTCGAACAACAACAATGCTAACGCTAATGCAAACGCGTTCGGCGGGGCCTTCGGTCGACCAAGACCTATAACCCAACCGATCCGCTCTGCAACTCAGATCCCTTTACCTGCTTCTGGACCTGCTACTCCCGTTGGCGAATCGGTCGGTGGTGGTGGTGAGGGAGAGGGCGACAGTAAAGAGAACATCAGAAGGGCGTTCGATGCGTTCGGACCCAGGGTCAACTCGCCTGGAGGCGGTGGTGGCGGAGGGTTCGCTAGACCTCGGCCTGCTGGAAGGAGGTAGCAAGACATCTTGGGAAGATGTAGGCGTAGTGGTAGAAGGGATTACACGGAGAGGAGAAGGGTGTTTTCAAGCCCGTTGTAAATGTTTATATTACACGAAAGCAATCGACGAACGGAAACATGCACATGGATGCTTGCTGTATGAGATTGCCACTTGCACAGACATCGACAAGTCAAGACTACGATCATGCTGCGTCTCAGTACAACGCGTTGGAGATACACGTACACTGCACGGGTCACTTCTGTTCCGTATGAGACCGGCGGACTGGATTTCGGCAAGTGCAGTATGAATATCCCACTGATTGAATTGTACTAGTACTAGTACAGAACGGTTGGGTTGCTGGCTGTTCAATGATCTTAGCATAGAGCCAAAACCGCTGGAAGATAGAACGTGGACGTCGACGTTGATCGTGCATCCAGGATTCCAAAAAGGAAAGGTCCCTCCCTTACGTAGCATATGGGTCATAGCAGTCGCGTGTCGGAGATCTAGGGTAGGGTGAAAAAGGTGGGAGCTACGGTCGACCGGAGTGATCAAACTCCTTTTCCCCTTTACTAGTTGTGTTCTCCAAGCCCGAGAAGAGCGAGCGATGTCGCTTACACCGCACTGCGCCGCACCACACCAGGCCATCGTGGGCGCACCTGATACGAGTTTTAGGCATCTGGGCTACAACTTGACTCGCCTGGCTACCTTATAGATATAGTGACAGCGTAAAGTATGCTAGTGGTGTACCGAATCAGTAGCACAAAAAATGCGTCCACTTGTATCTTTCCCCCCTCCCCCCGAGGCCAAGGGTAGGTAGCCCTAAAAATACAATATCCAAACAGCTAAACTAAGCTGAGCTGAGCTGAGCCACTGCGCAGGGCATTGTACTGTACTCTATTGTAGGTCCAAGCATGATATTGCTGGCCAAATCGATTCGAACTCCCCTCGCTCTTTTAGGAGGCAGTACCATTTTTTGGTTTTGTTCAATAGATAACCTCAGACAATGGGTCAGTCACTTATTGGGTCAGTCGCACCATACCCATGGAATACAGTACGCAAGACGAGTAACGGTACAAGAATGTGATTATGAGATTCGAAGCTGAACAGCAATAAACATTGAAGACTGATCTTTCGAACTTCAGCCATTGATACTGACTGGATACACACCTTAGGGTCGAGTTCAGGTAAGAGGTGGTGTGGCATCAAAAAACGTGGGGTCAGCAGCTTCGATACATGCACGGTACGTGTGTACCGGCAATGATTTGGTCAAAGTAGAGGAATGTCCTTGAATACCATGATCAAGTTCGCTAGCACGGAAGAACGAGATACGGAACGAAATACGGATGTCGACGGCTATTGTCGATGTTGAGCGCGAAACTTCGACGTAAGACAAGCGAAGACCAAAGAGTGTCATATGGAATCCTGGCGGTGTATCCCTTCAGCCTCTCTCTGGCCTGTGTTGCCAGGCCAAGCGGTGGGTGGACACCTTTAGTGGGCTGTATCATGCCTTGGCATCGGTCCTGATAGGCATGTGCAGATTAAAGTGGACTCATTAACTGTCTCTTCGCGTCTGTGGCTTCTCGCCAAGCTCAGCCAAGAGAGCGATGATTGGTAGATAGATAGATACCAAATAACATGTACTGTATTTCAGTCCGCTCGAACAGATGATGCTGCTAATTTATAAACTGTCATAATCCACGTTGTTCGTACCCGCCGCACGAGTAAGGGTATCAACAGTCAGATCACATTCCACAAGCCTAGGCAGGAACCGACAAACGAGATCAAGGCAGTCAACAGCGCCTCGCCTATTTGCTTGATTGTTCGCAAGTGGCGGCCCAACTGGCGGAAGAGGCTTGCTACGATACGATACCACACGATACGTGTAGCTTTTGGTGGTCCTGTAGTGTATATGGCACAGAGAAACCTTGTTGTGTTGCCTCTGAAATGTAGAACTTTTGTCTGCTATGGGCAGGACAGACTAGGACATGATCGATTCCCTCGACGCGAAGGCTAGGCCAGGCCATGTCGCATGTCGCGGTGTCGCGGACTGTAGCGCAGGATAGGATGATCGAATATTACCCCCTCCCCCCCTTTCGTCGTTCCGTCCGTCGATCCATCCATCCGCCGTACTCCTGTCCACCTTGAACATGCTTTTGCGCTGATCGGCGGTATGTCCAATATATCGTATAGTCCTAGTGCGCGCCCACTGTGATTCGAAAGATGGCATGACACGGCACGACACTCGAACAGCTCAGCAGATAAAGTTGAGGCGGTTATGTCAGATACAGTCATGCAACCACCGAGGTCAGCATGCTGCAAGGGCAAAGTCAGGTCTAGCAATGTCATAGTACAGGTCGTTAACTGTTCAGCGAGCAGCTAGCATTTCACGATTCGCCGGCTGACCATGTATATGTCGGAGTTCATCAAGCATCTATCTGACAATGCTGAGCAGTCTACATGCAGCAACGATACAGGTCATGGATACTCATACCTTGCATCGTTTTCGGAGCTCAGGCTTGGAGAATGCAGTAGCTTTAGTCTAGTCTATATGAACATATTCCTATTTCCGGTTACGGATGGGCCGTAGCGTAGCATAGCGTAGCTGTAGCTAGGGCGAGTGGATTTAATTGACGATTAGGCTTTAGTGGTTAGTGTACCAATCGAATTCAGGCACCGACTTGAACGAAGCTAGCTAGAACAGTTCGCCTGTCGCACACGATACAACGCCATCCACAATTGTTTTTGCTTTTGTTAGGATTCTCCGGAATCTTGTTTCTGGGACGTACAGGCCTGACTTGACTCATTCCACTGGGGACCGACAGTCCGGTCAACATGACATACTTTACGATTACCTCGAGATGGGGATATTGGTGAAGAAGAGAACCAGCCGGCACCGTGTATGGACGCGCGATCCGTACAAGTTCCAAGTTCCGGCGCCTGCGCGGTATTCACCAGTACTGACTCATAGCTACGGTATGACGTTTACGGAATCTAACTAACAGCAAGGCACGGCGCTAGCAAATCAATCTCAAAAGTCGTTCCGATGTGGAAGGTGGCGAATGTTTACCGGTCTCGTGGGCAGTACCATCAGCGGTGACAGAGGACACATACATGCGCGGGGTCTCTTGACAGATGGTAAAAGTCACTCACACCATAAGGGTAGACAGCTTCGGAAAAACGGACTGTAAAGGTGCAGATCTTGCGGCTGCCCGTGTTTCTGGAAAACCCACTCCATCTTGACGAAGGACGAAAGACATAGAGCGTACACAAATAGTCGAGTTGCTGGTACTGCCACACAAACACCGAGCGCGTCCCGATTTCCCTTGCAGCTTTGCAGCTTTGCGGCATTCGCTTTTACAATAGTTGTGGTGTAGTACTCGTGCGTACCTTACGCTTACAGCAACACGCCAGCCCAACATCGCATATGATTCGATTGTATGTAATTGTGCAGGGATCTAAAGGAGAATAGCGCAAGCACGTTGGCTCACCCATCCACCTGCTTTTTGGACCGATCCGACCGGGTGGCCCCCAGAAACTTTAATCCAAAAGTTGTCCATTTTATTCCATAACACCCATCTGACCAATCGGCAGTTTCTTGCTCCGCCGCTGACTTTCGACCTTTGCACCTGAGGGGTTTTTCCCAAACAGCCCGACCCTGATCCGAGGTAAAACCTACTGGTCTGAACCCTTAAATCTGTCGCTTTGGATCTTCCCCCCTCTTCTTCGGTATCACAACCGGAGTTGGAGATGGTCTATCCCATAGACATTCAGCTGGCTGGTCGCTGAGGTTATGCCATATACCTGATGATCTCTTCGAGCTTAGTAGCTTCTGTCACCGATCTGCCACCAAAGCTAAGCAATTGACTGCCTGATCAAGCAAGTAGCAGGCAATTGTAACAGATCAACAGCATCTCCTCGTAGGGTAAATAACAGTATTACAACACTCCGCGCATAGGATTCCACTTGCAAGAGGTGACAAGAACTCGTACAATCCATAGGCGGTAGCATTTTCGGAATTAGGACTGGGGGGTGGGGTCCTTATGCAGCGCAGGCGCAGTGCAGTGTGCATGAACACGGTCACATCGAAAAGCGCTTCCGCAAGCTGCAATATGCAATATACAAATCTGCAATGCATCCGAGGCATATCATACATACCGCGCCACGCAGTAGGTAGAAGCGGTAGGTATCCTTGGAGTAGAGTAATTGAGTCAAGAGTAGTAGTAACCTGTAAATCACCTTAGCTTACCTTTCCTTTGCCGATCCCCCCCCCTTCCATAGGCGTTTGTCTACCTGACCTGCCCTCTTACCCTCTTTACTTTGACTCGTGGTCGTGCTGCCCTTTGCTTTGCCCTATGTGCATTTTCCAGCTTTCAGCTTTGCTCGTACCGTACACCCTCTCCTTTTCCCCCTCAAGAGTCAGTGCAATCACACCACACGCGCATATACACACATACATACATACATACTACTAAACATGCGTTGATACAACCACCACCACTATACGTTTCCTCGACTTTCGCACTTGTCAGATCTTCAGGTTCAATCCAGAATTAGCTCGACACTCATACCAACAGCATATGGACATATCTTTCTCGCTCAAAGTCGAGTAATAACCATCGCTTTCCACCGTCATAGTCAGCACCGAGACAGCCCCCTTGTCCGCCATCCAAATATCATCAGTACAGAAAGTGAATCAAAGGGATAAAGAAAGGACAGACGACGAACCCCGTACGATCTCCGCAGATCACCATCAAAATCAGGCGACATCCATATCTGTCCCCTCAGTCCTCCTAGTCGACACCTCCCCTCTCTCCTCCTTGCTCGCAACACACATAGATCTCGAATCAATCATATTCGCCTTTGACCCGTTTCAGGCCCCCACCCTTCCTTCCCCAACGCCTCGTCGGACTGTCCCTCTCCATCACGCGACCCAATGTGCTTCCTCGAATAACGATAATCCAGTCCTGGCGTAAAGCAACGCAAAACCCTATCACAAGCACTTTCTTCCGCATCGTTTGCGCAAAACAACGCCCTCCATCGACCCCAACATGGGATCGCCCCGATCGCAATTACCGGATACACATCCATCCTCAATCCCCATCCCAGGGGGCTGGATGAATAGCATGGGGTCCAATGCGGTCGCAGGGCCCAGCTCTGAAGGCGCTCTTCCTCGTAAAGCCTCGACGTGCGTATCGCAATCTGAACCGGCCATAACATCGTTCACTATCAACACCACCACCACCACTAGTGAGAATGCTGATCCCGTTCACTTCAGGTCGTCGCCCCCCAAATCGCCTTCATCAGCACCTCCAACTCCATCCGTCATTTCAGTCACCCACCCATCGCAATACATCCACACTCATCACCCTCGTCGGGGATCAATGACTCCATTAGGGCTCAATCTCATATCACCCGTACCGCCTGGCAGTCATCGGGAAGGTAGCCAACAACCTTTGACGTCGCGTAGTGTGGGGTTCCAACCTGGGTGGAATGTCGGTGGTAGTGGTGGTACTGGTGGTGACGGAGATCTAGGCGTCTCCCCGCCTAGCCATTTCGCGCATCGTCGGGGATCCGCGGCGAGCACTACCTCTACTCTCACACAATCGCGACCACCCCCTCATCTCCAGCCGCAACACGCGTTCTACCCTCCCAACTGGAATGCAGGTCGTCGTCGTTCTTCGCTCACTCCTTCTGGCCCGAGTCTTGCGGCGCCTTCGCCCACGCGCGCTCATGCTAGCGGCAAGTCCTCGCGCCCAGTGAGCAGTGATGGTTCAAATGCGCCTTCCCTACGTGGTCGACCGAAAGCCAACGAGCAGAACGGGCAAGGCCAAGGTCGACCGGACGTATCCCCCGGACCTGTGGCTTCGACATCGACTCCGGAGGTGTATGCACGAAGAGGCAGTCTGCCTCACTTGGGCTACGGAGGTTGGGCAGGACCACACAGGGTCTGGAATCCCGTACTACCGCCTCCTCGAGGTAGCGTAGGAGAAGGCCATCAAGAGGACACGTTATCAGACTTCAAGTTTGGATCGGTCAGTGGACCTTCTGCTTCTGCTGCAGCTGTCGCGTTACGGAATGTCGACTTGTCTCCGGAGAGTGGGCGACGTGCATCATTGAAGCGAAAAGAGGATCTCGATGTCTTTGAACAGGCGGAGGAAGAAGAAGCGGAAAGGCAAAGACGTGCTTTCCTCGCGGCCACGTATGGAGCGGATGGGAAGCGAGCAAGGGAGAGATTGAGTATCGGCGGGCAGAGCGGTCAAGGACCGATCCCGGGCACCCCGGCTGGCGGCTTGCGAAGGCAATCTCTAATGCTCTGGGAACGAATGGGTATGAACCGAGCGGTGGAAGACGCAGGACCCAGCTCGGCTCCGCCTATCCCCTCGTCATTGACGGCACCAGGTAGTTTACTATCGGAATCTGATTTCGGTCAGCGACGTGGAAGTCTTCCGATAGCTATACCTGGAGGCGGATTAGGTCGGACCCCCTCGCGTCGGTCAAACAGGGACATGATCAAGGATCCCATAAACAATAACGCCAACGCTGACACAGCGATGGACACGGCCGATGAGAGCGAAGAGGAGGACGAGGACGAGGAGGATGATGGGGAACGAGGTGATTACTTTGCTGGTCCATCAAATGTGAGTCTTGTTTGGCAGAGGTCATCGCTGACATTGCAGAACCTAGCAGCACCAGTCAGACCATTACCACCGCTGTTACCTCTGTCAGATCCTGGACCTCGCCTATTACCATCGACTCTAGCATTACATCGTGCCAATCATCTTCTCCAATCTCGGAATTTACAATCCGAACCTCTGCCGCATCCTTTGCCACCATCCTTACATCCGCCAGACCCGGTAGACGTGGCCGAATTCGACATTGATTTCATCCTTGCCGGATCTCAAGCGCAACTTGGTGGACAGGTGAAGAAGAAGAATGCCCCAGTCGACGTACTGAAACTGGCTGCTAGCCCCGATTATCCTGCTACTCCGACATTGAAGCTTGGCGGTGACGAAGAAGATACGTTTGCCAAGTTTGTGGGCGAGTTTGACGATGAGTATGGTGGTCGACGTGGGGAGTGGACGTTCCGATCATGTCCTACCGCCCATCCAGGTTCGATGTCTCCTATGGACCCTCTCGACACGTCCACTAAACCTCATCCCAAGGCAGAATGGGAGTCGTCCGGCGCCGGCAAGTATGAGCTTTTCCCCAATGGCGAGGTCCGGTCGATCGCCACAGGCACCACGTGGCGTGTATACAGACTGGGTAACCGTGAATACGAGCTGGAAGAGGTCAAGCCTGCGGTCCAACAAGCGCCACCTTCGATGGGTACCCACTTTGGCGGCGAGCGATACGCACTAGCGGGCAAGAATATCCATCGGGATCAAGGCGGCGTGAAACTACCCCACTTCAATATGAAGTCATGGTTGCACTCTCACTCTCACAGTCAAAGATCCGATTCGACCATTCCTTCGACTACCTCGACGACTGGCGTCCATGTCGTCATTGACGAGAGTCCGCTGGCGGAAAGAACAGAGAGACTGGACAGTCAAGCCTCAACAGTCACGATGACTCCGGCTCTTTCGCAAAGCGGGCCTTTTGGTGGTGGAGGAGGTGGCGGACAACCCATGATCCCTTCCGCATCGTCCTCGTCGAAGAAGGATCGAAAGGAAGAGCGAACGCCGGCGAAGGATGACAAACAAAAATCAAAGGCGCTAAGCCGGCAAAGGAGCAAGGAAGACCCGGAAGGCAAGAAGGAGAAGGGGCTGGGTAACGTGCTAAAGCGAGGCTTCTTCTCGTCCATTAAGCATACCAGTCTTGGTGGATCATCAGAGGAGAAACGGTTGCAGAAGGAGCAGCGACAAGAGCGAGAGCGAGAAAGAGCTCAGGCGCACTCGTGGTCTGGCGCTTCCAACGTACAGCATCATGGATGGTTCAGTGGCAGCTCGAGAGGAAGTGACGGTATGACCTACCGTGGTCCTTCACCTTCCGATCATCGTCAGTCGTCACAGTCGACTGCTCAAACGGCTTCCAGTCACAGCGCGGCAAGCTCAAGCGATGACAGTCGTAGTGCGCCTTGGTCATCCGGCGAGACTCATGCTCGAACAGCATCTTCATCAGCGACAAGCGGCGACGGTGACTCGAATGAGCAATCTCAGCATATGCCGAGCTGGAGAGAAGGTAAAGCATGGGCTGGCGTTCCCGAAGAAGCGATAGCTATGATCATCCCGCTCGAAGAGATGGCTGCCACCCGACCCTCTCTGGCCTCTCAGCCTCCTTCTGCGCATCCTTTCTTCATGGAGGGTTCCAAACAAGCACTCTTGGTTTGGTATGTCCCGTTCAACTCTGAATATGACGATTCGGAAGCTCGACCATCTACCGCATCTTCCAGAGCGTCCACTTCAGACCCTTCGTCCCAATCATCTGTCTCTGGCTCTGCAGCAGCACCAGTCGGTTCGCTGCCGAAGCTGCAGAAACTGCTGAGGCGACGGGCGAGCAAGGACAAGGAGGCGTTGAGAAAGGAAACGCAAGGTTTGGCAAACACGCAGTCGCCCAGCAAACCGCTTCGTCAAGCACCGGCGTACCCTCCCTTGCCCTTCCGCTCATTCCGAGTTGTGGCTCGAGTCGTCAACACGGAAGACCTACAATCTGAATCCAATTCTAATCCTCCTTCCGCGTCTACATCCAAACCCGTTTCACCATTCGGAAACTGGAACAACTCGAAGGAGCAAAACGTCTTCCTCTCCTCGAATGTGAAATCTTCTGGAACCACGACAGCTTCCCCCTCAGCTCAACCTTCGCCGGCATTCCAAGCGCAAGCGCAAGCGCAGGAAGCAATGACCACCCAAGTGGCCATGACGGGACGAAACATGCCGACGGTCATCGCGGTTTGCCACTCCAGGTCTCAAGGCGTGGAATTCGTCCTGGAAGGTCTGGACAGGTTGGGTCTGTGTAAAGGCGAGTCTGCGTGGGGACCGACCGGTTACGAAGAGTGGAGAGGTACAGGTCTGAGTGAGAAGGGTCGGCAGTTGTTGGATATCCTGTGGGCGGGCTGTACGGGTGTTATGGGGCTATCGGCGCTTTGAGTGTGAGGTTTGCGTGGGCTTGGGTATTCCGATGTAGATGTACGATTGAATCAAGGTGGATCAGGAGCGGGGACAAGTGGCCCTGTTTAGGAGAGCGAGAGGAGGGGCGAAGCAGTCTCGTCATCGCCATCATCATCATCATCATTTCATACTTGTTTCTCTGGCCGACTAGATAACGTACAATACAATGACACATATTTTTTTCCCAAATTTATTCTCATGTCCGTCGAAGAGCATTCCCATTTTTCTACTACTCTAGATTTTCTCCTTCCTTTGCACGCATATCATAACGATGTTTCCTGTCCTGGGCCCCAAGACCGTTCAATTTCCCCTAGTACAATAGACAAGACCGAGAATGAGAACGATTGGCGGTAATGAGACAGTACAGTACTGTACCTATGTATGTATGTGTTCACATCGATCATCGATCACAAACGAAAAGTGGACTTGACATATTTACACTTGCCGATCGATTCAAGGCAGTAAATATGTTTGTGTACGGATGGAGCGGGTATTGCATTTCAAAGGTACCGTGCTGATTGATAATTGCCATTTGAGATCGACAGCTAGACAGCTAGATACCGGGATGATTGACCAGGTATACTCTGGCTACTACGGACTATGTATGCACGCATAGCGAGGATGATGTACTACTGCCTTGTAGACCTAAGGTCTGAACGGGACTTTTACTCGGTAGGAGGCATATTCGGCTCGACCAATTCTGCTTCCCATACGCCTCTGATGATACGGTCAAGTATTGAAGGAATAACGACGCCCCGTTCCGAAAGCGATGAGCGAGTGAGTCGAGCGATCAACAGATGATTCCCCGCACAGGCACATATTACAGCGATATAAGACACAAGAATATCAGCTATCAGCAATCAAACCAGTGTCTCACCTCACCCCACCCCAGCGGGTGGGCCGGCCGGCCAGCCAGCTAAGCTGACTCAACTCACCTAAGCCCATTAAATCCGATGATTCGACCTCCGTCTCTCCATATCTGTAGGAGCTGATCAACGGTTATATCGCTTTCCTGTATAATACCGTTCTCGAGGAGATACCGCCTCATGACGCCATTCAAGAAGATCCCACCTCGGCCTTTCTCTTGATCTTCCTCGTCCTCGTCGCATCTCTCGTTCGCGTTTGTTGATCTGAGTCTCGGAGTAAGCCACTTGCGTGTGGGACTCGAATCGGTACCGGAATCAGAAAGGTTAGCGGGCGGGACGGTTGGGAGGACGGCGATGTTTGACGTTGTCGTTTCTAGTATACGAGTAGAAGTGTGCAGTAATACCTCTGGATGAAGATCGGGAGATAGAAGCGCTACCATAGACAAAGAAGCACGAGAAAAGTCAGCATAGCACAGCACTGCACAATAAGCGGATATGTTCCGGCTACCGTTATCGTTACAGGCCTTGGTTGGTCGCGGGGTCTGTAGCAGCTGAACCGGTAGCTTGTGTGGCAAGGACGAGACTAGAGGCTGTGCTCACCTCCTCCACGAGCATGAGCCTCATCGTACATCCCCCTGTCTGTAGTCTTGTACAACCTCAAATCAAGCTCCCCATTACTCTCAAGGGAGAGATCTGTGTCGACGGGATCTAGAACCAGAGGCCGTCTTGAACGTTGTTGTCCAAGCTCTGGTCCTGGTCCTAGTCCTGGTCCTGGCGATGCTTTGGGAGATGAGGTGTCGGGCAGAAGCTGAAACGGTCCTGTTGGTCGTCGGTCAGCGAGATATGCACGCTCATGGCTTGTTCCAGGGGATCTGAGCGGAGCAGGTAAAATAGATGGATAAGAATGCTGGACTTACCGGCATCTTTGGGAGCGGGGACCACTTGGATTTCTAGTCTACTTCGTTGTCCAGGATGTAAAACGACTCGGACCTAGGATGAAGACGGCCGAAACAGAACGTTGATCAGCTACATCCATCTGCTTTACTGTCGAGATATCGGAGCGATCAAAGCGTGATATGAAACCACTGCTCACCCTCCAATCACCTCTGACCTCCCTCTCTTTCTCCTCCAGCGCGACTTTTAAATCTTGCCAGACACTCTCATCCCCCATCCATTCACCCCATGCATTAGCGCCGTCTCTCCCTCTAAAATGAGCGTGAGCCTCCCGTAATCTTTGGATATGGTAGCCCAGTAAAGGGATAGAAGATTTCTCGACCGGGATCGTGGGATGATTGAGTAAAGGGGAGATGTATCGGAGCGTTGTGAAGAGGGCTTCTGGCTTCTTGGGTGTCGTCTTCTGTACTATACTCTGTCGATTGCTAGATGTACCCGCAGGAGAAGACGGGGTGTCTGCCTATGTGATATGGCACAAACCGAGAGTCAATATATGCATGCTATGTATATGTATGATTCAACTATGAAAACAATAATGCCATGAAGTAAGTACGAAGAGGAGTAGTGGTGCATGAGGATGAGGAGTTTTGATACGACAGACGGATCACTATGGAGGCATGTACAAGGGGGGAATGGAAATCATGATCATACTGATTTATTATTCGGTATGCTTTCGTCTCCTCCTGCCCGCTGCTCCTTGAGCTCCCAGTCAATTCCATACCCAGTATCCTCCTATAGCGAAACGAATGAGCCATGTTATCAGCCACGAACATCCTTGGGAAGGGCCATAGGATATATGTGTGGCCTTGGCCGTGTGATTCGAAAGTGCGCAACTCACGGCAAACTGCCAATCCTTCAGAGCTTTGATAGCTGCCTGACCCCATTCCCCTGCTCTCGACTCATCAGAATTGAGCGAATCGTCCTCGCCTCCTGCCAGGTTGACAATGTGGCACAAAGTCAGGTTGGCAGCTGAGATGAATCCTGCT
This sequence comes from Kwoniella sp. CBS 6097, assembly GCA_036287355.1. Classification (NCBI taxonomy): domain Eukaryota; kingdom Fungi; phylum Basidiomycota; class Tremellomycetes; order Tremellales; family Cryptococcaceae; genus Kwoniella; species Kwoniella sp. CBS 6097. The sequence goes on from CP143077.1 coordinate 882,025, forward strand.
TCGACGGCCTTGTCGAGCTGCAATTTGAGGTGGGTGTAGAAGTCGCCAACTGTGATCGCGGGGCGCAGTCAGTCACGAAATCAAATCAGCAAAGAGCCAGCCATGTCACCATGGCTGGACCGAGGAGATAAAAGGGGGATTGACTCACTGTTGAGGATCAAGATGGGTAATCGGTGGATTCCAAGTTGATTCCAAGTGATCATCTCCAACACTTCTTCGAATGTCCCAAAACCACCAGGAAGGACGATAAATCCACCTTGAGACAGCTTGGCCATCTTCGTCTTCCTCTATCATACATCATACAAAACCGATTCGCAGTCAGCAAGAGATCCTTTCGTCTTGAGACTACGACTGAGACGACATGATCTAGAGCATTACGCAACAAGACATACCTCGTGCATGCTGCCAACGATATCAGTGGTGAATCTTCCCTCAGATTCGTCAGTCAAGATAGTCTCGCCCGTTCCTTCCTGGCTTGCGGCGTTGGCGTTCGTAGCGTTCGTAGTCGAACTTCCGGATGAAGAGGAAGCCGCGTTGCCCCCGGGAGCAGGGGTGTTTTCGGATGCTCTCTCGGTAAGAGCTCGAGGGATGATACCGTGCACGTATCCGCCTGCTTGTAAGCATGCTTGGGAGACAACGCCTACACACATCATGCCAATAATATGTCAGCTCATGAGCATTTCATCTGTAGCAGCGGCGAATTGGTGACATGCTGCGGCATGAAAAGCGGAGAGGAAGAGAAGGTCTCACCCATGATTCCTCGTCGTCCACCACCATACACCAGTGGTATACTCTCATTTGCGAGTGCTTTACCCACAGATTCAGACGCGATGGTATAAAGCTTGAGCTTGCCTGGTGAGCTTCCGCAGCTGCGACAGAAAGCGTGACGTATCAGTCACCGCTCGCTGACGGGGTGAAGACGACGGCATACACTCACAAGACACATACTGGTTTCTTGAGACCCTTGTCAGCGGGGAAAGGTGAAGGTACGGACATTGCTGAGTGGTGATTCGCGATGTCGAAGGAAAGTGAGTTCAGTCGAATGGATGGAGGTCGATGAACGAATGAAGTCCAATAGATCTTGAAGCTCTCTTTATGGAGTATAAAAGCCTGTCAGGTCAATCGAGTCGTATTTCCCAACAGCCCCTGGTTGGAGGGCCTGTTTCACGTACTAGTGTCCAGATCGAAGACTGTGAAGAAAGGGTGTTCGATCCTATGCTTATATGCTTATATGTTTATGCTTCTCCAGTCCAGATCGAGTCAACACTTGTGCTCTTTGCTTCTTCGAGTCCTATAAACTCGGTCATCAACCGCCCCGGCACGGAACATAACCACAACAGAGTAATCTGGTGCCCCGCACACCGATGTAAGAGCTGCCACACTCGGAAATAGTGTTTGTATGGGAGCTATAATTGGTATAATTCCGTTCAGTGATGCATATGCATATGACGGCGGCGTGCAACGTGGTGTTAGCGTTGGTATTGGTGATATGGGTGATGGCCACTCATCCACTCATCCAATGCATATGACATGGCGGTCGTTCGTTCACATCCACCCGAGCGTGTCTACCATCTGTTGAATTCACAGTTTCGCAGTTACAGTTGAATCATTCGCTTCTAACCATTTCATTTGGATCTTTAGCTGAATTAGCTACAGAGCAGCTCAAACAAAACTTAGCGAGAACGACCAAGTCAGATAACAAACCCGCTGCATAACATAACCCCCTTTCGATCTCGCCTTCACAATGTTCATCCTTGTGAGTGATAAGCTCGACGCGACGTAACATCAGCAGAACATGGAATAAGCAGGACGGACAGGATATCCAGGGAGTGGGATGGAAGTACCATGGACAGTTCGTTCAAGGACAAGACGAGAAGATGAGCTCTTCAGACGATATGAGCGTGGACCGGGCACGTGGAATGACAAGCTTGTCATCAGGCGCTGACTGGCTTGTCCATATCTAGAACTGGTTCTGGGATGTCCTTTCGCAATTGGGTGAGCTCCAAAACTCATGGTCATGTTAAGGACTGCGGCTAACAACCCGTTACAGGTCTCATGAACAAGAGTACGTTGGCTTTCTGCTGAGCGAACCACCCCTAGGAATCATCAGCAATCGGCGGGGAAGGACTGAGGTAGCGGAATGAGGACAGGGCTGATTGATTGCTATTATCAGGCGCCAAGCTCTTGTTCTTGGGTCTCGACAATGCCGGAAAGACCGTGAGTGTGCTTGAGCAGGACTGGAAGTTTTAGTTCCAAGCATATTCAGGATAGGAGATATGCTGATTGATTTGTGCCGCTAGACCCTTCTCCATATGCTGAAGAACGACCGACTTGCCACCCTTCAACCTACCCTTCACCCTAGTATGTGTATCCCACTAGCCGCTGCGACGACATCATCACCTCTCTGAATAACCGCTGACCGCGCCGCAATTTCAACTCGCTGTTATAGCCTCCGAGGAGCTCGCTATTGGAAACGTCAAGTTCACAACGTACGACCTCGGTGGACATATGCAGGCTCGACGATTGTGGCGAGACTATTTCCCAGAGGTAGACGGTATCGTCTTCCTTGTTGACAGTGCCGACTCGGAGCGATTTGCCGAGAGCAAGGCTGAGCTTGATTCGCTGTGTGAGTAATCCTAGGCGTGTGACACGGCAGGCATCTGTTGACCCGTTGCTTTGCTCATGCTCAATGTAGTGTCCATCGAGTCACTCGCTCAAGTACCGTTCCTCATCCTTGGAAACAAGATCGACTCTCCCAGTGCCGTATCTGAGGAAGACCTGAGAATGCAGCTCGGTCTCTACCAGACCACCGGAAAGGTGAGTTCGAGCTGAGCCAAAAGCCGATCAAAACGCAAGACCCAACCCGAATCTGTGCAGAAATCACATCGCGCAATTGAGCGGTATAGCGAGATGTCAAGCTGATGTGAATTCGATTTGCGTTTCTACCATTGCAAATTATAGGGCAAGATCCCTCTTCGAGACATCCGACCTATCGAGGTATTCATGTGTTCCGTCGTCATGCGACAAGGTTACGGCGAGGGCTTCAGGTGGTTGAGTCAATACGTGAGTGCTTGACACTGGCCTGCGTTACACCGCAACCATATTTCGCAATATGCAATGCGGAATAGCTGACAATGCATTATGCCCATCATCACGAGACAGATCTAAGCAATCTTCGAGTAGCAGTAGAAGCGCGTGAGAAGAGTAGAGCTATCCGTCACTCGCGATGGATGGCGGCGGAGCGTACAATTGATGGAGAGGATTCATGTGGGAGAGAGCTTGAGCACAGCTGTGCGAAGGGGACGGTCGTAGGCCATCGGTCCACATACAGGCAGGGCAGGTGTGGGTTGAGTCTCGACCCCGTTTTCGGTCTAATTTACATTTCCATTTTTCCTCTTCATGACTTTAACTACGATGCAGATCATTATGTCGACTCCCTTCTTTGTACAGATCGGAATATGCTATTCCGACAAGACAATCGATAGCGCCAATCGACCTTGCTATTTTTGGTCTCACATACATACCATTCCGACGTCATTGTTCAATGCCCGCATTCGGGCAACAAGTGTTGGTGTAGTTGTCGTTGCTACTATCAGACCTGAAAAACACTAACCCGCCCTTATGCAACAGCGCGTTCAACTCTTCATCCGTATCTAAGCTAATGGCCTCTCTGACTCGCTTCTCGACCCCGTCTATCCCTTCCTCATCTTCTATTTCCGCATCAACGAATTCATACCTCCGAGGTCGAGCTGCCCCTTTGTTCTGATCTTGGTTGATATCGGAGGCTAAAGGGCTGACAAAGCTTGGAACGATCAGTTCCACGATTTGTTCTGCTCTTCGCTCAATATCGACGTGATCGGTACATGTCAACTCTTCATCCGTCGACTCAGCGTTTTCTTCCGGCTCATCTCGCTGTTCTGCAAAATCTCGTAAGGTCCCAGCGGTATAGTCGCCCTCGATCGGAGAGCTCAAAACGCCTTCCGCATCGCGTATTACTTCTATCTGACTAGGCATGAACGAATTCTCTGGGGCTTGGCTTGATGCATCGACTTGTGCGCTTTGTTGTGTTTGATCTTGCCTCTGGATCCGATCTTCGGCTCGTCCACTTGTAGCCCGCCCCTTGATTTCGCATTCACATCGCCCAAATTCGATTCTCATCACTCCACACCGAAGGGGTATCATACTGCTCCTCACCACGCACCTCACTACGACCCGCTCCAACCTCTTCAGATTGAAGATCAAAGGCATCAAAGCCAATGTGGCGCCTTCGTCCATAAACATATCCCACTCGCTATCAATCTTACGACGTCTCTGCTCATGTGTAATCCCACACCGTCTCAAAGTCGACTCAGCCCCGTATCGCGACGTCGAAAACTTGTGCTTCATACCGCTCGAGTACTTTGGATAAGTGATACGTAAGGACCGAGCAGAAGAAAATGCTAGGAGGAGGAAATTAACGAATGGATGTCGACGGACGTTGGTTATATCTGTTCGAGGGGTGATCCAATTCCGATTGAGCCAATCTGATAATTCGAAAACAAACGTTGAGCCAAATTCGAGATTTTGCAAGTTCGCGAAAAGCGTCTCAGCAAAAGGTACATGTATACTGGATGGAGAACCTGGATCAATCGGGAACAGGTTGAGTAAATCCTTTGACGCCGAGATTGATGGGAGCGAGTCGAGAGTTATGCATTTTGTGCAAGACAAGAGCTTGATTTTACTTTTGTGGGTCTCGAGGGTCGCTTCGTACTCGCCAGATGAATGACCATCTTGTAGTCCTAAATTGCAGATTTTCCGGGAAACGCCAAGTCCACAGCGAGTTTTATCATGCTATCGTATCAGCTGCGCCTGCCTTGGCTTCAGACCACACCAAGCACACTTCTCTGGTGTCGAGGTCAAGGGTGGGCGAAGAACAAGATGGACGACTCACCAGTCTGTTCACTGTGCGGGGAGAGTGGCCGGTCATGCTCAGGATCAGGTATAGCTACATCAGGCCACAACGACCACTGTCTTCGCACTTCCCGTCTCACTTTGCTCAACCCCATCTCGTCATACGTCCCGCCTGCGCATGCACTATCGCTGTCATCGACATTATCATCAGAAGAAGAGATAGGCAGTAGACCCCTGAAAATCAATTGAATATCACCTTGAGTTACCTCCAGGCGGCAATACAAAATGGGAGAGAGCAGCTTGTAGTGCGCATGGGAAGCTAGCATCAATCGAAGGAGCGTTTTGTTGTGACTTGAAAGAATGACTTGTTCTCCTATCAGAAGGATGGTCTCCCTCGGCAACTTGTCCGACATCACTACAGTAATCGTATGGTGTTCTGTGAGCAGGTGATTGGGGGAGAGTATCCGTACAAACAGTAACAATGTCAATCGCTGCAGGGGATGGCTGGAAGAGGATAACGTCGTTCAGCAGCTGTTGTTGGTGATCCTGGTATAGTATAGTTACCAATAAAGCAAGATGATCAGATCATATATGCTGTCCCAAGAGGTGGACTCCAGCCATCATCCAATGCCAGGTGTGACAACCCTTTGGAGCGCGGACCATGAAAGGATCGTGCAGTACTAGTATATGCATCCAGACCCTTCGTTCTGAAAAGAAGGTCATCTCATCCACTCGAGGTTCGGCGGGAAACGTTGTCCGACTAGAATTCCGTGGTATTCACTGTTAGACGTCTCATGCATGGTGAAGACAGCGTAAGCGCTATGTATACTCGTAGCTAGGAGCCATGCTCGGTGTTCTCAGTATAGTGGATGGCCAAGCATCCACGATCTGGTAAGTCTCTGCAAATATCAATGGCGACAGATACACGTGCCACCTGCCACTCTCTACTCGCTCACTGTAAGTGACATGAATGATGAATTCCGGTCCAAAGATGATGCAGTCTAGAAATCTAACCTTAGCTTGATCGGATAATTCCCGTCACCTGCAACTGCATCCATCAGAACTATTTTCTTCCTTCTTTCCACATTTGATATCGGTCACGCATCTTACGATTCTCATCAACAGAATAGCTATGCAATAGAGCTCATTCATACTACAACGTACATTCTCGACATTGCAAGAAGAAGTAGAAGAACCCCAAGGAATCTCAAACAAGCGCAAAACTAGGCAGTATGGAAGTAGATACGGACCGAATAGCGACAGATGACGAGCGTATGGACGAAGATTACCCCGTAGGAGAAGGGGAAGGGATGATGGAAGATTCGGATGGCGACGAGATGATGGGCGATGAGATTCAGGATGATCAGGAATACGAAGAAGCTATGGACGAGGAGAATATGGAGCCTGAGCTTCATACGGTCCGAGCTAAAGAAACAGAGGTTGTTCCGCCCGCAGACCCAGTTGTCAGCGGCGGAATGGTCGAACCGCCCATCCCATTCACACCTACCGAAACTCCTCCTGTAGTCACTCCCTTCCCCGAACCAGCTTCAGCTGCAGGCACAGCAGGATTCTTCGGACAAGCTTCTGGTTCTGGGTCTGGCTCAGGCTCCGGTACATCAACGGCAAGACCGCTAGAATCACCACCTGCTCCCGAGACCGAAATGACTCCCGCCCCTCAAGACGGTGTCAATTCACACACGGCGGAGAACGCTGTGGGTCCGGAAGAGGTGACGACATCGACCTCATCCGAAGAGCAAAGTCAATCTCAATCTCCTTTGAACATCGACAATGAAGGGAAAGAACATGTCTCTCACCCACCTCAAACTGTTGCCACTACAGAAGAAGCTCTCGACGTCCTTAACTCCCATCCCTCAGCATTTGATCCCACTTCTGCTGCTTCTCAACCTGTCTCAAGTACAGAACAAGATACAGCTGAGATGCCCGCAAACAAGACATCGATACCCACGGTTCCTGAGCCTCATGGCGGTGTATCAGTCGAAGCCGGATCATTCAAGCGAGCGTTCTCTCGTGAGACAACCCCCAGGCAAGAACGACAGGGCCCCTCTCATGCGGATGGTGATGCCAACATACAAGAAGACGAGCATGGAGCGCACGACGATGAGTACTACGATGAAGAAGTAGGAGAGGAAGACGTCGGCGAGGAGGAGGAGGAGGAGGATGACGAGGATTATCCCATCGATGTTTTGAATCTGCCCCCCATCATCATCCACCTTCCTCAATCAGGCGCCAGATCGCTTTTCGTTCCATACGAGAGCGACCCTGATACCTTGCCAATCTGGCTTCAGGATCGCCAAGAAGAACTCGGAGAAGCCAGCTTGGCTGATGTATGGGAAGCTATACGTGCCGAGTGCATCAAAGACGGTCTGGCGAAGAATGGAGCACTGGTAATCACTGAGAAACAGATGGACTTGAAGATGAATGAGGTGAGTCAAAGTGCTTGTCCCTCCTGGAATCGGACCCTATCACGCTGCGAGGGCTGCCGACGCTGATTTTCTATTTTCACAGGATGACCTCAACCTTCAGTCCATCACGTTTCTCGAGCTGATCACCCTTCATCACGAGTGCGGCCTTCCCGAACCTGTGCAGCTGTACTTGACATGGGAAGAATCCCGCTTCGTCACTCGATTCAATGCCATTCAGATGGAATTGGAAGCCGTCAAGAGGCGTCGAAGTGAGAGTGCTCAGATCGAGGAAGACGAGAACAAGGACGAGCCTGTTGTTGGTGGCCAAGAAGAGAAACAGGGCGTCACCGCAGATGTTCAAACATCAGCTGCAGCTGTAGCCACGCCTTCAGCTTCGGCAATTCCAGCTGCGGCTTCGTCGAGCTCTAGCTCTGCGCCTGTTACTAGACCAGCGGTTAAGCATGCTGAACCTATAGCAGAATCGGATCAAGGTGACTATGAAGAATATGATGAGGAAGGATACGCCGAAGACGCCAAGTCAGTTGGAGCAGATGGATACAGCGATGCTGAACAGGAGAGTAAGGCTGCCAGAGCCCAGGAGAGAGCCGAAGATCGCGAGAGGCGCAGAGAAGGTCGAGATGGTGAGTGTTTCAATTCTTCCCCGAAAGATCGATCACTACTGACGCTAGTCTTCAAATCACCACAGTCAAAGCTGAGTATGCTGATTCGAACGACGACAAGAATACGAGAGACCTCGAGCGAGAACATCCTCAATGGGCCGAAGCCAGAGCAAGGCGTGAGTTCTCTGGGCTGCCTGTCCCGTTTCATGTTACCTTTTCATTCCTGACTGAATCATACATTCGTGATAGCTACCGACGCATTGCACTTCGAAGGCCCCCCGGCAAACCGCCACATAATCTACCACGAAACAGCGGATCACGAGCCTGCGGCGCCAGAAGCAGATGCCGAGCCTAAACCTGAGCCTGAGTCCTTCAAATCAGCAAAGCGTGAGTGCTTATAACTTCATCTCAGGGGGTGTGCTATCGTAAGCTGACGTAGGTCCTTTGTTCCCCTTGGAAAACACAGATCCAGATGTCAAAGGTGGGGAAGAGGTTGATGCAGAAGAGGAGAACGAAGAGTATGACGAGGAGGAAGAAAGGGAGGAAGGCGATGAGGATGACGCTGAAGGGGAGGAGGGTGGCGAGTGGAATGACGAGGGTGAGTTTCTGTTTATAGCTTATATACTTTCTCGACTCATCTCTCAGACTTGAAATAGGATAAATACTCATTACAGCATACCTTTCCCAACATACAGCAGGAACAGTTGACTCCACCCACGAGCAAACCGACTCGAAACGTACCGAAGGTGAAGACGACATGCAAGCAACCGTCCCTGTTCCCGTCCGGCTTCCCAGAGACCAGATCGGAAAGCTTAGAGCTGAACAGCAATCTCGGCTACTACAATTGCAACATGAGGGCCTTGGCCAGCAACAGGAGGTCGGATCCGTCATTGCTGGGTCTGGCGCTGCCCTTCCTACTCCTGCGGCAGGTCATGGTACCGGCGCACATGCTCCGTCTGATACGAGCGAGATCGGTGATCACATTCCACTCGACGAGGTGGCCTTGAAACACAAACACACAGGCATCCCCGAGAGTTCCGCCGAAGCGAGTCCGGAAATCAGCATCCTTGCAGGTGACGAAGGGTCAGAAGAAGTACTCGAGGACAACGACGACGACGATGACAATGGTCTCATCCAGACCGAGGTGCCGCTTGATGAGGTCGCCCTAAAGTTGGAAGACGATGCCGCTCAGGACGAAAGCGCAGCAATCTCCCCTGTCGGCTCCAGTCGAGAAGTATCCGAGTTCCAATTCCAGTCGCCATTCGCTACTCCTGCCGAAACTACACCCGTGGGTACCGAGATCAGCATGACCGCCTCCGAGGTTGGTGGCGCACATGTCATTGCCGATCGTGTTTTAGGTGCAGACGATACGGCGTTCCGGAGGCCCGACGTAATTCCTGAAGAAGAAGATGAAATCACCATCAGTGAAAGAGAGGAAATCGTCAATGATCGTGCAGAGAGACAAAGAGAGGCCGAAGAGCTGCCAGGGCCCGTTGATGGCGTAGCAGGCGCGGCCATCGTTCCTGAGCCAGTGAACGAGAATGAGGCTGATGCGAGCTATGAGGATGATGAGAATCCTGGAAGCGAAGAATTCGTCGATGAGGGGTATGATGGTGGGTCAAAGGTTGAAAAATCCAAGACTATAGTAATGGCAAAAACTGACTTTTGGGGAACATGTGCATATCATAGGCGAGTACGATGAATCAGATCTACCTGGAACTATGCCCGTCACACCTCTCCATATGACCGAAACAGGCGAAGGCTCGCTCAAGTTCTACCCGCAAGGCCATCCTGACGCCGATGATCCCGACGAGGCCGTCAGCGGTGAAATCGACGAGGGTTACAGCGAAGAGTATGAAGAAGAAGGTTCGGAGAGGACACTCGAAGAAGACGATTCGTGGCTTGTCACCGCGGATCCGACAATGACTGAATCCGGTGATACGGATTACCCTGAGACGTCGACGGTGGACGATACACTCAGTATGCCCCCCTCGGCGAAGAGGACGCTGGATGATGATGAGAGTATGGATAGTAAGAGGGCCAGGACTGACGAGGCGTCTGAATGAGCACCGACCAGATGTCGACACTCGCTATATACGTTGTGATCAAGCGGCAGGCAGATCGCTCTCTCTCTCCCTCATGTGCCCTTACGGTCAACTCCGATTGTTCGTATCGACTTTCACCTCACCCATCTGCGCGTCGTCTCAACTATCTCTTGATGGCCTGTCATTCTCGGGCACTCCGATCGTTCGATCGAAGCAACCATGCCGTGGACCTCCGGCTATCCGGCCATAAATAGTATATCTCTATATCCGCACCTTCTTTCGGCATTATTCCTACGACCTGTACGACATTTCTAGACCATTCCAATCAACGTCATGAGTCATAACATATATATTCCGTCATCTCGGAGGCTTCCGATAAGCCCTCACATCATCGCACGGCAACTCAAACGAGGGATGCTCAATGTGCGAAGGACACACAACTGTATCCGTGTCGCGTGTCGCGTGCTCGTGACATGTATGGTAAGTACTACTCGTAAGTCAGATCCGTTCCGTTTCGTTTCTTTCCGTCTTTTTCTTCCTCTTCTTTCCTTGTGCTTTGGTCATTTTACCCACCTGATATGGCACGATACGATACGATAAGATATGATATGTTCAGACAACACAATCGATATTGACATGATATGGGCGAGATTATGTTGAGTAAGTAGTAGAGCTGTGTAGGCTAGGCTCGGCCCAGCTCGCCCGGGTTTGGGCGAAGCCACAGCGAGCGAGCGAGGAAGAGAGAAAGTGTGCGGTGTGAGTCAAGTCAGGTAGAATGCCAGTGTTTCAATATCATGACTGAGCTCAGCTTAGCTCAGCTTCAGCTTAGCTTGACTACTCTGTCCATCATCCAATAATGCATTTTTTGCTGCTGTTACCATTTCGTATCACCTATGACGACTGCATCGCGTCTCATGCGTGCGTTCTTCCAGCCACCATCCATGCCAGCCAACATTTCATGTTATGTTTATTGCCGGAATTTCGGTATAGCTGAGTGGCAAAAGTACCAGCTGGAGCACAATGATCGGCAACCTCCACCCCATCACTGTACAGTACATCATAGATCATGCACGTTTGATGCATATGGTGATCGAATTAAGATGCGGCAAACCGAGAGTGCATCATTGGCCATTTGGCCACTGGCATGGACATTGACATGGACATGGGATGTCACCGGAAACTGAGACTATCTTCGCGAAGCAAACCATAAGTCACTCCTGTTATTGACCCACCTTTTGACTGTCTACGTCCACATCGATCAGAAGCATCTTTTGTCATCCCCCAGCGCAATATTCTTGTGAAGATTATCCTTTGTGATTAGAAAGATCTCGCCTCGCACGCACTCGCTTATCACCGATCAAGTCCTCGCCACCACTTGATCTCGAGTTTTCACCATCTCGTCAAAGCAAACCAATAGCCACAACACGTCTCAACTGCATACGCTGTTCACCTCTTTACAAGCAGGACCTGTCCAAGAGCAAGAGCCAGGAGCCAGCGTATCAAACCATCTGTAAAGAGATTCAGAGTCTCGCAGATTGCAGATCGTATAAATTACCGAGGCCCTCTTCCTCGGTCTTTTATACGACGAAGAAAACATCAGTAGCTAGATTTTCACATCTGGTTACTGATAAGCCGTTGGTCGCATTTCATGCCTAACTTACACGTACATTATGGAAATGGGAATATCAAAGCCTTCCGGCAAGAGCTGGATGGTACTGGTACCGCCAATAACTCCAGCTCAAACAATAACAACAACAACAATGGCGGTGGCGGAGGGTGGAAGGGAAATGGAAATGGTATAGGACCTGGGAGTGCTAGTGGTGGACGAAGTTGGACTATGAGTGGATGGAGCGGACCGCCAGTTAAAGCTGATATCAATGAGCGAGACCAATACGGCAGAACGTGAGTCGTGCTTTCTGAAGTCCTCCTGCATCCACGAATGTCATCATTGACGCTTCATGTGCTTCGTACCCCGAATTTAGCGTCCTACACCTCGCAGCGGCAAGCCTCACGCCCATCGCATACAACTTCCTCAATATAATACTTCGCAACCCGAACGTCTCCGTAAATCTCCAAGATACCGAGTCAGGATACACGGCTTTGCATCGAGCTTTGTTCGTAGGTAATATACGAGCAGCTCGCGATCTTCTGGCTAGGAATGATATAGATACGTCTATCAAGGACTCGGAGGGGATGACTGCTTTTGATCTTTATAATGGAACTGTTGATGGCGTGAGTGCCGTGTCACAGCTTTGTATCTAAAGGTAAATCAGGCGTGTGCTGATCAAGTTATCTATGACAGACTAACCCACCACAAAGTGGGAATGGGACTGACCTCTACGTCTGGGGAGTCAATCGTGAGCTGCAGTCTCCTCGGTCTCATCTGTAACAGAAGCTGCACTGACACGTTCGAATCATAGGTAATTTCTCCCTTGGCACAGGCGACTCGAATGATAAGGCTTATCCGGACCATATCAACCTCATGACTCAAGCCCAGGCATCAGGGCGAGCCGATGCCGCTCAGAAATTCGATCATGTCGGAGTTCAAGATGTCGCTATGGCCAAACTTCATACTGGAGCAGTCACGACTGAATCAAGGGGAAATCTTAGCCTGTGTGGATTTGGCTCAAACGGAAGACTAGGAAGATCAATCCACTCCCAGCTATCGCTACTACCTATGCCGGACTTGCCGCATACAATAACGGCCATAGCATTGGGTCAAGATCACACGGTCGCTCTCGCGTCTGGTGGATACGTGCTATCATGGGGTCATAATCGTTTCTCTCAACTCGGATACCCGATCGAACAGCCGGACAAACCGCTCGGATCGGGCAGAGACGGAGATGATTTGGTCCAGATATCACCGAAGAGGATTGTAGGGCCGTTGAAGAAGGAATGGGTGCGTGGTGTCGCCGCTGGAAGGATGGCAAGTGCTTGTTGGACGGCCGAGGCTGTCTGGACCTGGGGTACCAATGCTGGACATCTTGGTGAGTTGTTTATCTAAAATTTAGTGCATAGCATGAGCTGACGATCACTTAGGTTACGACAAGGCGTCCAACCCAGTACAAGTGATACCGAGACGAGTGACATCAATAACTCAGCCGGTCATCGACATTGCCTTTTCAGACTACGCCATGATCTGCCTTCTTGACACTTTCGAAGTGCTATGTTTCCACCGCGACACATCATTCAAAATTTCCTTTTCCACACCTCGCGTGCTTTCAGAAGCTTTCCCTTTCAGACCACCTCAAGCGACCCTGAAACCCAGCATCAAGAAAGTCACAAGCTGCGGGACGGCTTTTGCAGCCTTGTCCTCAATCGGAGATGTGTTCACATTCTCTTTGCCGAACCCATTGGACGATATCGGGAAAGACGCCAGAGGAGGACATGTGACGGTCAAGCCCCAAATTGTATGGGCATTGCGGAAGAGCTTCACTGCGGTCAGAGTGAGTTTCGCGTCTCTCATTGTGTAGCATGTTTTCGAATCTGACAGGTTCTCTATTATAGGACGTCGCGCTCGGCTCCGACGGCACTGTCATCATCTGCACCCACTCGGGCCACGTCTTTGTCCGACAACGATTGAAGTCCGGCTCCGGTCAACTGAAATTCCGACGCATACCGTACCTTCAACGAGTCATCAAAGTAGCCGTTAACGAATCAGGTGCCTTTGCCGCCATACGAGCAGACGCAAAAGCCACCTCGATAGCGCTGTCAGGTCAAACTCTTCAGGACGATCTGTTCCTCCTTCAACCTCATTTCAGGCGGTTTGAATCGCAGATGACCGCTGATCAATTCGAAGAATCGCTCAAAAAGAATAACGCGAACGATGACGAAGAGGAGGACGAGTCTACCAATTCGATCGCAAAGGATATGGCTACCGCCCTGAAGCTATGTACGATTGTTTCGAGATGGCGAAACGATGAGGGTGATTCGCTATTTTCATGGAGTGACCCTTTACTGGGGAGCGATGTTCATATCGTTATCAAGGACGTCGCGATTCCAGCGCACAGCGTACTGTTATCCCTTCGAGTGCCGAAACTGAAAGAGCTCTTTGCTGGCAAATACAAGAACAGCCTCTTCACCTACGGGAAATATCGATCGTCCAAGGCAATCTACATCAAGGCTTGTCATCCGCTAGTAGGACTGCTGTTGCTTCAATATATCTATTCGGACGATATAGCCGCTATATGGGATGCTCGAGTAGCTCGGGCTATTCAAGACAAATTCGCCTTGCTGAAATTGCCTCTGGCCGAGATCAAGGCGGACCTGAAGACCATCGCTACCGAATTAGATCTCGAACCGCTTTACCATGTCCTCTCTTCAGCTGGCAAACAGCCTATATCCCGCTCGACACTTCCAGCGGACATTCAAGCCTTCTTCGCATCCACATATACTATCTCTCCGTCACCGGCTACGAAATGCGATATCACCATCCGTCTAGAAGACAAGGACGTATCGGCCAACTCGATCATCTTGAGGGCTAGATGTCCGTTCTTCGATGCGATGTTTGCGGACAATGATTGGACTATACGAAGGAAGGAGGACGGGCATAGGGTTACTGTCGATATGAGTCATTTGAAGTGGAGACCAATGAGGCTTGTTTTTAGGTTCATACATGAAGGAGCAGAGGATGACTTGTTTGATTATCTTCGTGAGTAGTCCAGAGCCGATTTGGCAAGAGATCCAGCTAATGAACATCTCTATAGATCAAGAGACTCTCGACGCATTCCTTGACTTTGTCTTTGAAGTCCTTGCAGCAGCTGTAAGTTCATCTTGACTGTGTGGACTAGATAACAAACACTGATTCTTGCGTACAGACCGAGCTGCTTTTAGATCGACTGGTTCTCGTCTGCTCGCAAGTGATCATAAGACACTGCAATGCGTTTAATGCTGCCGCCTTGGCGACCGAAGCCGCCTTCTATCAAGCCACTACCCTCAAGCTCAGCATTTTCGATTACATCATCTCATGTATGGAGACGATGCTGGAATCAGGTTTGCTCGACGAAATGGATAACGATGTCCTCCTCGACTTGTGTAACGTGATCTCTCAGAAGCAAGCCAACAGGTTATCGGTATCAAGGAACCAGGTTCTAGTCAAGCAGGCTATGGAGAAACATCGCGAATGGTTGCAATTGCAAGATATCCCTCAACCACGAATTCGTCAGCCATTCAAGTGGAAACCTCGTTCCCCGGCTTTATCTCCTGTCGATACTATGTCTTTCACCCCGAAGGACAAGGACAAGGACAGAGCGAAATCGTCGATGCCACTACCGGTACCGATTTCGCCTTTGCTCAGCCCGGAACTGCAACCTGATCGATCGAGCGCAGCGGACGGTATTTTCCAAATGGACGATGATATGCCTACACCTCCATTCACTTCGTCCGGCGCGCAGACTCCTAGAGCCAACAGGCCAATGACGCCGCTCGATCTGTCGGTTGCGTCCGCGCCTGGTGGATCAGCGTCTAGTGGGAAGGGCGCGGTGTGGAGATCGAAGAAGGTTGAAAGTGAGAAGATTGACTTGCGAAGTGTTATGGCAGAAGCTGCTGCCAAGAAGCCTTCTCTCACTCGACCTCCGATCACACCCAATAGCGCACTTACGTCAGGCTCAGGCTCAGGCTCAAGGCAACCGTCTTCTTCAGCTGGTTTGCCTACTCCACAAGCGACACCTACGAAAACGCCTACTATGGCTCGAAGTCCACCTTCGATGACTGGTGCTGCCGGTGCGAGTGGTAGACCATGGCGACCGATGGACACGCGTAAAACATCATTGTCGTCCGTCCAGGCTACTCAGGCGCAATCATCGTCGTCTTCCGCCGGCAACCTGCCAACGCTTTCACGCCCAGCAGGATCACAGGCTTCACCTGTACCGCACAGAAGCGGTTCAAATTCCATCATCACACCAGTCAAACTTGGTCCACCCCCACTTGGATCGATCCAGCCGCGCAAAGCGTCAGGTGGTGCAGCAGCCTGGTCCACTCCAACAACATTCGCTCCACCCCCTTCACAGCCTATCATACCTATAACCCCCAACACAAAGAACAAGAACCAAAACCCTTCATCGTCGGCATTGACATCTGGTACTGCTTATTCCCCTTCGGCTCAATTTTCACTCCTGGCAATTCAGCAGCAAGAGCGTGATATAGCCGAGATGAGCGCCAAGAAGCCCGCTAAGAGCTTGATTCAGATTCAGGAAGAAGAGAAGAAAGCAGAGCAAGACAGAGCGCAGGAAGATGAATTCATGCGATGGTGGGCTGAGGAAGAAGCTCGTCTAGCCAAAGAGAGCGGAGTCGCAGTAACCGCCACGGGAACAGGGAAAGAGAAAGGAGGCAAGGGTGTAAGAGGAGGCAAAGTGAAAGTGCCCAATACGAATACCAAGGGACGCGGTGGTGCCGGTGGTGGTGCTGGTGGAGCAGGAGGTGGTGGTGGTGCAGGGAAAGATACTATTTCGTCGAAGGGAGGAAGTAGTACATCAAAGAAGGCCAATACAAATGGAAATGAGAATGCTGGGGAGAGCGGATCGAGATCCACACTCGACAGGAAAGGCAAGCCAAACCAGGCCTCTGGAGGTGGTGCCGGCGTCGGGGGTGGTGGTGGTCGCGATGGAGACAGAGCAAAGGTTAATGGGCATCTGAATGGACAAGGACAAGGACAAGGACAAGGGCAAGGACAAGGACAAGGACAAGGACAAGGGCAAGGGCAAGGACAAGGGCAAGGGCAAGGGCAAGGGCAAGGACAGGGGCAAGGACAAGGACGGAAACAGCAGCAAAATGTAGGCAAAGCCGGAAAGACCGCCAATTTCGGCGTCAACGGGAAACCCCCATCACAAGCGTCAATCCAAGCCCAAGCCCAAGCTCAACCCCAACCGTCGGTGACACAGCATCAATCGCAACAACGATCATTTCCTTCGTTCGTCCCGCGTCAACACGGACATCCGACAGCTGCCCCTGTACAGCCATCTCCATCTCCATCTTCAACGTCAGCACCAGCACCACAATTGCAAGCTGCTGCTATGCCATTCGTACCACGCGGTTTGGGCAATGGCTGATTGGATTTGCGACGATAACGGCTCAATACCAAATTGGTATGGAGAAGGTGATTTGATCTGGCTGGAGTGGAAGGAAAGGGAAAGGAATCGGAATCGGATTGGATTCATTCGGATACGGATTCGGATTCGGATTTAGATTGGGGGAGGGATCGACATAGAAAGTAGAGCGGAGTGCGATCGATAAGGAGTCGTTTTGCTTAGTCTCTTCCCACTGTAGGAGTATCTATCATACATCATATTATATCATACAACAATCTTCTCGGGTCACAGATCCTCAAGCTCTCATCATCATCATCATCATTATTATACAGCAATTCGATACCTTACCATACCAAATTATTTAATCGATCTCGATCTCGATCTTGTACGAAATACGATTAGATAAAACTACGATTCATGCATGATTCTCCTGTCATCCAGACCTGAAGACCTGATTGATGTGATTTACTTATGTGTGGATTGGTTGTTGCGGTGCAGGCTCATGGCACTCTCAACAACAACGACAAGCAAAACCACGGCGACGACGACGACGACGACGACGACAGAGCTCTATCTCTATTCGACTTTTTCTCTGTCATCGACGCCAACGCCAACGCCAACGCCAACGCCAACGCCAACGCCAACGCCAACGCCAGTTTGCTCGATCCAATTCTCAGTTCCGGATATAGAACATGATTCACCACCAAAACCAGAACCAAGATCAATTTTCAAAAGCATCGATCAACTCTCCCAGAACCCAACAACTAACTCCGAATAATCCCAATCCCGCAGCCCACAAAGCCAAATAAACTGACTTGCCCATCAATTCAAGTTGGTATGCCGTACCTAACCATACAGCTTGAGCGGTGATCCACCCGCCTATAAGTACGACGACTTTCCTCCATGAGACGGATGAAGAGGAAGAGGAAGATGGCGAGCTGGGATTGGGATTGGGATTGGGGTTCGACCGGAGGGAGGGTAGGATGGGTGGGATCAGGGGTAAGAACCACATGAAGTACTGATAATGATAAGGTGACCGTTACATGAAAATTAGCACCATCCACACATGATCAGCACCAATATTAGCATTGGCATCGGGGCGGACAGGGGTCAAGGGTGGTGGGAGGTGGGACGGCATGGGTTTTTTTGCACCCTCCTTCTCGACTCTAAGCTGTGTTCGGGCTTCAATCAAGTTGGAAAACGGAGCGTAGATTGGATTTGGTTTTGGATGGGTGTGTACGGGAATAGGCAAGGAAAGGGGCAAGGAAGCCATGGGAATGGGATTTTATCTGACTCACCTGGGAAGTGCATACTTTGTTAAAGGCGACAAAAACAGCAGTCTGCACAAACATTGCGAATTCCAGACTTCCTCCCAAACCGCCTGTGGTTGTGGTCGTGGTCGTCGCAGATGCCAAGCCGAATCCTGAGAGGAGGACTAACGATAATTGCGGTAAGAACGAAGTGAGCGGGTGTCGAACCACGTTACTTATAAGTTCCGCCGCTGTTGCTGTTGCTGTTGAAATTGTCGTTGATGTTCCGGTGAAGGGTAGGAGAGCCGAAGTATAAATACTTGCGGTGCTAGTGGTATTGGTTATGGTGTAGAACGAGAGGTAGATTGGATAGAAATACGGCGAGAAATTATGTCGATGATCTTGTCGAGTAAGGTGATACAGATACGTGTGTTCAAGGAACGGTTGACCCCAGCTATACGAGTGATCATGGAAGCGTAGAAGCGTATAAGAGGATGAGTAATTGGAACAAAATCAAAATCAGAAGCAGGAAATCGAAATCGAGATCAGCTTCGGATCTTTGGAACTTCGGGTCTTTGTACCCCCCTCAACGCCAACGCCGACGCATCGACACGACGATGAAGTTTGCCCCGCCGGGGCGTAACGAGTGGGTGAGTGAGTGGAGTGATGGGGTTTTGATTTACTCACATGGTCCATAGCAATCCATTCATTAATCCAAACGTACTCGCAGCGACCAACCCAAATCTCCATACTCTCCAGCCAAACCATCCTCCACTTGTACTTCGCTCCAACTCACCCTTCGTCTGACCACGCACCACAGACGCAGGTTGGCGTGATTTTTCATAGACAGCCAGGTAAGTCCAAATGGCAGGAACATAAACAGCGGGGTATATCTTCCAGCTAACTGCCAATCCTAGCCACACCGCAGCTTGGACCTCTTTCCCTCGTTTGAGTGATACAAGGAGTAGGATGACCAGGAGACAAATGATACTTTCGGGGGAACCGCGGGTAGTTATGTTCAATACGAATGGATTGAGAGTCCATAGACCGTGTACAGCCCAGAATGAACATTGGCTGTTTTGGCTCCGGCTTTGGGTCGGGCTCGGGCTCGGACGCGAGCTGGAGCTTGGTGTTGGTGTCGGTATTGGGTTGCGGACGGAGCCGGAACGAGGTAAAGAGAGAAGAAGAGGTGGGATACAGAGTGAGATGATCACAAGCAACAACCGGCCGAGTAAAGGGTGGATAAGCGAGGGCGAGATCAGGAGCGCTAAGAGCGGTGTATAGCGGAACGTCGCTCGTTCGTATGGGCTATAACGATGACCATGATGATGACGAATTTGTTTTTGCACAAAGTACATAGAGGTGGATCAGCTCAGTCTTGGAGAAGAGTCGCCTCGAAAGAAAGCTAAGCCAGACATAAGACAGCCTATGCTAGCGGCGTGAACATCCTTGAACCTGAGCTTTGTGTTCTGTGTCTCATGAGAGAGATCGTTGTGGCTCGGAAGGTGGATAGACAGAAGATAAGAGAGAGAGAGAGAGAGAGAGTCAGAGAAAGAGAGGCTTACGCAACACTCACTCGCCGATTCTCAATCCCAAGCGTCGGACCAACCAACCCCTGGCGATATTTCCTTCCCCCTCACTAGGGTTAAATATCAACTTTGCTCCATCGCTCACGACTCTCCAATCTACGTCGGTATATTTCAATCCACCATATCGTTCGGGATGACTATCGATATGATTGGCATAGAGCAAGAGTCCCGCTTGTATAAGGAAAGACAAAGCGAGGAGCTGGGGTGTTGTTATACTGCGTTTCCGAATGCGTTTGCGTTCATGTTCACGTTGATTCGGCTCATCTTTTTCCTTTGTTACGCCTGCGCCTTGAGGAAGAGACGATGTCATGGCATATGAGATATATGATATATAATATATAATATATGCTCACTCTACATCCACTGACCGTTCTAAAATGTAAAGTACTGGTAACTTGCAGTATACGTCCGTCTAGTAGCGTCACCTCTGTCTGAAATAACCTCGAGGAGCGGAGACCCCATGAATTCACTTGCACCTAGCATACGTAATATTGATTTCTCACCCTAAGCGATTCCAGACTCGATAATGAGGATGAACAGAACAATAGGATAGGCACGGGGGTGCTTGGTGATTGGTGTCGTGTTGTTTGTGTTTTGACTGTTTTGTAATTGCTTAATTGTGCTCTGTCCTCTTTGTGACGCGTTTCATCTCAACTCCCCTAAAGGGTTTTTCGTGTAGCGTGCAGAGCGTGCGTGATTTTCATCTGTTCACTGTAATCAAATGTGCAGAGCAGGTACGGGACAGGTGCGCACAAGGGCACAAGGAGAAGGGGTTTCTGAGGTCATTCATGCCTGGTCATGGCGTGCCAAGCTGTTTTCGATCAAAGGTAGGTGGTGCTATGCGTCGATTACTGCAGTGTTTATGTATGAGCAAGGGGCAATGCATGCATGCGTACATAGGCACTTGGCATTGTTTGAGGGGGATAGGAGATGTAGGGTATAAGATAATATGCAAAGGGTAACAAAACAAGACTAAGAGGTCCAAGCGTGACTGACAGTCTTGTCTATTACTTGACAACACAACACGGCAACACGGCGTATGATATCTATGGTTGTTTTGATTTTTACTGTTACTGTGACTTTGGTGCATTGTGAAAACGCCTTGTACGCATTGACCATTCCCATCCGTCCAACAACCAAGCATCCTTTTGTTTCCTCTTACATCTCATTTCATCTCATCTCTTCATTCCTTCATCCATCAATATACGTTCCTCATTGTTACTCTTACATTTCTTCTTCAACGTTCTTTCTTCTTTCATCATCATCATTTGATTCCTATTCTTCTTCTGGACTTGCATTTAACCCACTGAATTCACGCTCCTTACGCTTAACGCGACACGACCATCAACTAAACGAGTTATCGTACCTATCTCATCAACTAACATCAACAGATAGACTATAAGCGGCTGGAACATCGATTGCACACCAGCCCTCTTTACCTTTTCTTGCGTCTTCCATCTCACTCCACTGCTTGACAACTACCTGTCCACAACTCGACTTGAAGACCTGACAATAACGATGCCCAGCATGCTCAACTTGCTTAACCTCTTACCTACCCTCGCCCTCATTGGTATGGCCATGACAGGTGTCGAGCAGATCCCAGTGAGTTTGTCTATGAACCTCTTTCTGCTGTAGCACAGCCTGGACTGGATCCGATGATCCGTCCTTTCGCCTCGCCAAGCCAAGAGATTTCCGCATGATCATTCGACATCCATCAACTACGAGTAGTTTCTTGGCGCTGACACTATACCTATACTATCCTCATTCTTTGTACATTCCTTGCGTTTCTTTCTACATGTGCTTGCTCTTCTCTTGCGCGTGTCATGTCATGTCATGTCATGTCATGTCACGTTACACCGCGTTTCCAGGGAGCACTCGCGCACCAACCCGCCGCTCGATCGCCCAAGGGTAACGGGCACCATCAACACCTCGTCGCTCGACACCGACTCGAGCAAAACATCAAGAACCAAAAACGAGGCGGTGCTAAAACCCTCTTGAAGCGAAAGGCTGACGGCTCGAAATGTCGAGTCCGAGGTGACTCCTTCGCTGCTTCCGCCACCGCTTCTTCCACTTCGACCACTGTCGCCGAACCCACTTCTGCCCCCGACTCTGTCTTGGCTGCTTCTTCCACCCAAGAGTCTTCTTCCGCCGCCGACCAGGGCACTTGGTCAGAATCAGCTACCGTTTCTTCCACCTCGGAGGCTGCTCCCGCCGCCACCTCTGTCGCTGCTGCCCCTGCTAGCAACGGCGGTTCCGTCAATGTCGGCTCTCCTGTCGGTCTCGCATGGCCTAACGGAGACTGGGCTCAGTCCGGCGACCCCAACTACGTAGGCAACTATATTGGTAACAAGGTTTCGTGGTACTACACTTGGAGCCCCTTCGCCGTTGGCTCCGCTGACCAGGCCGGACTTGAGTTCTCTCCCATGTTGTGGGGTCCTGGGTGAGTGTGCGATCTTCTCAGACCCTAATAATCCGTGTTATCGTTGGTCTCGTTAGATGTTCGCACTCGGCAGAAAGGAGTGTGAAGCTGACTGCTCTTGGTATCATACAGACACAAGGACGACTGGTGGGCCCAGATGGGCAGCTGGCCCTCAAGCGTGAAGAACGCTCTCTTCTTCAACGTGAGTAGGCGTTTCCTCCCGCCCTCCTCCCTTCCACTTCCTGTCATAGCGCAAAAACCTCGATTCTCGAGCTCGCGGTGTGGTCTCAAGCGAAGCCGAGCTGATAGATCTCCAATTCCAATTTACAGGAACCCAACCAGGTCGGCCAGTGTGACGTCTCCGCCGAGGACGCCGTCAACTACTGGATTAACGACTTCCTCCCTCTCCGAGCCAAGGGTATCCGACTTGGTGGTCCCGCCGTCACTAACGCTCCTAGTGGCCACGACTGGATCAAGGCTTTCCAGACCGCTTGTACCGCCCAGGGCCACTCCGCCGCTGACTGTGCCTTTGAGTGAGTTAAAAAGCTCGACCTCTAGTCTCCATCTAACGCAGAGAGCTGACATCACCACACCTTCAAACCTCAGCTTCCTTCCCGTCCACTACTACGACACCGACGTCGCTCGATTCCAGGAATACGTCACCAAGTTCCACGATGACTTTGGAGTTAACATCTGGGTGACGGAGTACGCTTGTCAGGACTTCAACGGCGGTGCCCAGTGCTCCAACCAGGAGAGTGAGTGATAGTGCCGTCCCGGCCCTCACCGCATACTGTGGCATCAAACATGCGCTATTGATATGAAGTCACTGACTTATGCTCCCCTTTTCCCTTTCGCTTCAGCCTGGAACTTCCACACTGCCATGGCCGGATGGTTCGACCAACAATCATTCGTCGAGCGATACTCTCCCTTCGGTGTGATGAAGGACATGCAAGGTGTCAACCAGGACAACGCGCTCATGAACCCCGATGGTTCCATCACCTCTCTCGGTGGCTGGGTGAGTGGTGGCACAGTAGCTTCACAATGATCAGTGTTCTTGAAGCTGACCGTGCGGGTATGTTCCTCCTGACTTTAGTACATCACCGCTGCCTAAGTGGCCAATGGCTGTCAGCTGAATCTCGAGTCGGCGATCGACAAGGTCTGAACAACGCAGTGTGCGGACAGACTGAGAAAGATCGCGCGTTAAATGACCGAGGAAGCGTTCTGTGACCGTATATTTATATATACATATACCCATTCATACTTTCATCCATATTCCTTGCTTGCTTGCTTGCTTCCTTACTTTTTTGCCCCATCTCGACGATAAGATACGGTTCCATTACGATAAACCAAACCAGTTCACATATACACATTACAATTGTTTTATACTACTTGACTCATTGGCTTGATGCTATGATGATATTGATGAATGTCGGCTTGCATTGCGTTTATCTGTTGTTGTTCTTGTGATTATGTTGCGAATACATCATTTACGAAAGATTATCCGCTTAGCTGAGGGCTAGTGTGTGAGTGTGTGATGTCTATTGTTCTGTATCTGACAAGTCTCGTGTCAATCAATCCCTTCATTTGGCAACGATCTTTGGGCAGAGAGAGCTAATGTCTCCCGTGTATGAAACAGTCCGAGTGTACCGAGGACAGAGGACAGAGGACAGAGGACAGATGACAAAGGACAAAGGATACAGGACGCTCTCTAGCCTGGATCTAGTATCCGGTATCTGGTATCTAGTATCCGGTATCTGGTATCTAGTATCTTTTACCTAGATAAATACCCAGCGTTTCCTTAAGCTTAAGCGTGCCAGGTGAATGTCATGTCGTCGTCCGAAACCAAAAATCAACAACCAATGGTTACCAAAGGAAATCAAAAACCAAAAACCAAAAGCCTAGATAGACGAGCGAAACCTCACTCTTTACGTTGCGATTGCGGATGCGGATGCCGATGGATCCAGCCAGCTAGTCGGTCTTTTGCTGGCCCTGACCCTGGCCCAAATAGGATAGGATAGGATAGGATAGGATAGGATAGGATAGGATAGGATAGGATAGGATAGGAAAGGGACTGCTGCAACTGGGACTGGAAGCCCCCCTCGCCCGCCCCCCCCTTTTCCCCTGGCTTCAAAGTGTAAACTGTACACAGGCGAGAGAGGCAGCCTACGCCTATACATTTAAGTATCTTGAAAAGAGAAACGTTTCATCTCCGCGGTATGCGGCATACTCGAGGACCTATATCCATCTCTCTCTCTCTATCTCTGTCGGCATCCATATCTTTCTGTCTCTGTGTCAAAGTGTCTGTGTCAAAAGTGTCTAAATCTACGACTGTACAATATCTGTGACACCGTCTTGCGCCACGACAAGTGGTAGATAGATAGATCAGGTGACTTTATACTTATGTATCGATATTCCTTGTTCGCGACGATCGTCGGACTTTCGACTCTCGACTCTCAACTCACTCTCAATCAGTGTCTCGATATATGTCTCTCTCTCTCTCTCGTAGTCGTAACAAGTGCATGAATGTGGAATTCAGGGTATATGTAATATGTATATGGAAAAAGTGATAAGAAACGCAACAATATCGCTATCTAGGTCAATTTGATTCGCATGGCACATGGCACATTGCACTTCGCACTTCGCTTCTGCCAAGCTCTTATTCTGAATGGACCTGGTGGTGGAACACCTTCCCAATCCCAACGAAGCCGAGTGAAATTCCAACGAAGCCGAGTGTGAATGCCGATGTTTAGTACCTGCACATTTGATTAAAAATCGATTAGATGTTGGGTGTCGTGACGATGTCAAGTGGTGTGGTCGTATGATTGATAGCAGATGCAAGATGCAATGATGCAAGAAAAAGGGAGGTGTGAGGTGATAGGTCGGAAAGCGGCAAAGAGGACGAGACAAGATGAGATTATTTACGAGATGGGTCGAAATGAGATGAGGATGAGATCGCCGAAGAATCGAGAAAGGATTGGGATTATGACCTTTTGAAAGTCAGACATCAGCACATCCTCCATAGGTTTATAATTAACAAATTGTGACGGAATCTGGAACAGCGACAACAACGATACGATGGGGTCTACTTGCTTGATCCAGCTGGAATTCGCACCCGCGCCAATACTCACATCTTGTAGACCATCTTGCCCTTTGTAGCCTCGGAACCTACGACCTCGTACTCGATCTCAATGTCCAAATCTCGGTTGTTTCGAGAGTTGGGAGCACATGATAACGTCCCCTGGATAGTGTCGTTCTCCTACGCATACGCATACGCATGTACAGAACTCATGGTCAGACATGACTCGATCGTTTCTGCTCTGCTGAAACGGATAGAGGTTGAGGTGGAATCGAATCTGAACTTACAGATACAGTCAAGGTGTCGGGGGTGTAGAAGACAGTCTGCTTCCAGTGAGTGTACTATGCGCACCGAACAACGAAACACAAAAGATGTCAGCAGCAAGATTCCGTGATAACGGGTGAATTTGATACACCACGACGAGAACAAGCGGAGCTTTACCTTGGCGTGAGGACCGGTGGAGAAGTTTATAGGCTTGTGACAACATGAGAAGGAGATGTCGAACCATCCGAGGAAAGCGTGAACGTCTATCGTATTATATATTATCGAGTACGGTGGGTGGTCAGCATTGCCATAGTGCCATGAAGAGCTCACGCATCAATACGACGGTAAAAGTGAGCGATGATACAGCAAACTCACAGTCGTTCCTGGTAGCCTTGAGCTGGAAAGGTACCTTGAAAGCCAAGTCCTCCTTGGTGACGGTCTTGATGTCGATATGTCTAATAGCGAAGGGGTGGCTGACGACTGATTTCAACTCGACACAGTCTACAAGGGGCTCCTTGAGAGCAATGTCTTTGATACATGAGTAGTCGAAACCGTAGACGTCGTCCCAGACTGCGAAAGATATCAACAAAGCATCAGCATCTCGACATCCCGAGTTGAGCGATGCGTGATACAAGACACAGCTGTTTCATTGGCAACTACTCACAGTTGATCTTCTCCTCCTTGTAGTCCTGGTCTTCGATAGCAGCGAGGAAGATGGTAGCCTTGTCAGGGAAGAGCAATCCATCGGGAGTGAGGTACTTGTCTCGAGCGAGAAGGACGGTGTCGAGCATGGACTCGTAGAGGAGGAAGTAGCCCATCCACTATGGTCGGCAAAGTGAACGATCAGCAACAGCAAGCAGGATTTTTGTATAAAGATTCCTTGTTGGAGGTTGGGGGTTTTGAACATACCTCGGAAATGATGATGTCGACCTGCTTGACGGGAAGCTCAACGTCCTCAAGCTTGCCCTTGAGAAGTACGATTTCTACCACGGGACCGGGACAAACAGCACTTTAAGCTCGAAAAAAAAAGTGGGATATTATGTTGACGTAGAATCGAGATACGAGAGAAGAGAAGAGAAGAGCGGATACTCACGGTCCTTGGAGAAACCGTTGGCTCGGACAATGTTCTCAGCTTGGTCGAGAATGTTGGACATGTCGATACCGATAACGAGCTTGGCGCCGGCCTTGGAGGCGAACATGGAGAGGATACCGGTACCGCAACCGACCTGTAGCGAGGACAAGTGGGGAAAATCACGATATGATTAGTATAAGCAATACATCCCAGCCCCAACGAGTATGTAGTCCGTCGGAGGATAAGATAAGGCAGACATGACAATCGTGTCGGTAGTTTCGAAACGGAAGGAGTGCTAGATTGACGAGTGGTCCGATCCGACTCACATCGAGAACAGTCTTGCCCTTGAACAAGTGGGGGTTCTGCATGATAGCATTTCGGTAAGAAAGCGTTCGGACCGAGTCCTTGAGCATTTCCTCGTGGATACCTACAGTAATCAGACGAAAGAAAATCAGAGATGTCCAGTTCCAGTCAGCACCGACATTCCATTTCTTGCTTTCTGCTTTCTGCTTTCTGCACTATGATACAGAAATCGAAATCGAAGGATGATTAAGTGTAGATTTCTCATCAAAGGTCTTCGGAGTCGGCAAGAAGCGTAGGTCCGCGCGGCGCAGAGAGAGAGAGAGATGATTCACTCACCGAAATGAGCATAACTATTCGTATTCGTAAAGATCACATCAATACCAGAAGCGCATCCGAAAAATAGTCAGTCACCGTCCTTGTACTTTCCAGCCGCCAGCCACATCCTCATCTAACGTGGAAGCGGCAACACGACCTGTTCCTTCCACCGGTCGGAAAGAGCTCGATGGTCGAAGGGAAGGGGAATGAAGGCTCACCTGTCGGCATAGCTGTACGACGCAAATGAAATAACATCAGCACGCCTGTTTGTAGTATTGCAGGACCAGACCATTGGCTAGTCAGATCACCTGGCGAGCAGGCTGATCAAGCAGGAGCTAGGCCAGACCAGCAGTGCAGTGCAGTGCGAACAAGATAGAAGGGTAGCAGAGTGGCTAGAGGGAAGGAAGAAGTATAGGATTAGGATTACTCACTAGTCCCGGCTGGTCATCTCTCCAACGGGGGGTAATCCCTGCGTAGCGGTTTCGGGGGCGGTAGGAGCCATTTTTTTAAAGTCGATTTCCTGTTCAGTAAGGAGATTGGACTTGGGACGATGCGTTGGAGTGATTTTGGTGACAAAAAAAGAAGAAGATAGGATTGTATAATATCGTATCGTTGTTTTTGGTTGGCCTCCCGCAGGGAGTGTTGCATCAGAAATTCAAACGAACGCAACGAGCGTAAATCGCAAATCGTAAATCTCATAGTGAGGCACGGAGTAAATCACCTCTCTGACGTGGCATTGTGGCATTTCACTCTGGTAGTGCAGTGCGTGTATGACCACTTTCAAGCTTCCGCTTCCCTTTTTGTTACTGCATCCGGGAAGGAGCTCTGGACATGACTGAAATACATGAATGCTCACGGGCAAATTAGAGGTAGTGAGAGAGTGAGAGAGTGAGCGAGTGAGCGAGTGAGCGAGTGGGCAAGAGGGCAAGAGGGCAAGTTGAAGGTCTGTCTTCGAATGGGAGCATCTCCGTTGTTTATGTATGGTATGGCTTGTGCGTTGCGGATGTTGGGCTGTTCTTCCACACGTCTATGTAACCTGCAAATCGTGGCTACTGCTGCCTTGGGGTAGGGAGAACGATGGATGTTCTGTCATGTACTCTCCCATACATCTTGTTTTACACAACGTTTCGAGTCTTATATGTGTATGTCTACAACCAATTGTGAAAATCAAATTAGAAAGCCCAAGCTTTCTTCTTCGTGTATATGTATGCAATATACACGTAACGGAGAGTCTTCTTTGAGAATGAGAAAAAGGGAGAGAATGGGTACGCTAATATTATAACACGATTTAAAAGAGGCAGGAAACGTATAATGAATTGATTGATCGGTTGTATTGCCAGTTGTCGCGGCCGCGATTGTGTTTTGAATGTCCATGCAAGAGTAGAAAAGATACAATACGAATCACGGAAATCTAGAATTGTCAACAAGTTGAGACAAGAGCCATTAGAGAAAACGGAGAAGACGATATGATCAAGTGTGCTCTGATCTTTTGTTTTCGAAGCTCGACCACGCTCCAGGCTGCCCCGATTACACCTCTTTCTCGCCTCTGGACTAGGCTTTTGTTTTCTATCGAGTTCTGGAACGAGCAATGACCTACATCCCCGCTCCAGATTACAGAGCAGGGTAGACAACCCTCAGATCGCTCGAGCTAGGCTGCCGAGAGACGCTCTGATGGACGTGGGGTAACTGCGCCTGATGCTGGTCGTAGGTCAAGCCAAAGTTGCCATTAGAGTCCGACTCGGGCATCCAATGATTGTTGGCTTGTCCATACGGCGGCGAGAGGTTGAGGTAACCTTTCTCCTCTGAGACAGGATTGGGGTTGTGCAAATGAGGCGTTGATCCCGTGTTGTTCCTGTATGCTGTGGGCGAAGCGGATTGCTGAGATGGCGTAAGAGGGTTGGGGTAGGATTGTGCGTAGCTTGAAGAGTCTGATCCAGAATGGGAGGAAGTGAGATTGGGAGGCGGGCCGACGTATTCGTGCTTGACGTAGTCGTCTTCCATCGGCATAGGCTGGAGAGGTCCAGGAACGTAGTTTGCGGCGGGCTGCATAGGACCCGGGGGCGGGGGTGGTGGCATCGAGCTGGAAGCATAAGGGAACGATGCGGACTGGACATGAGGACATCAGCTCATGCACTAGATGGACAGACTATTACAGACCTCGACTCACGTATTTCCCGATGATTTTCTTCAAGGCTTGAGAAAGAATGTCCCATGGGAAGACCTTGACGTCCTTCTCAATGTTCCTCGGTCGAGGATTGGGGAAGTTCATGATCAACCGGAAGAAGTCCTCGTTACCAGGTTTGCTCTTGCTGATTGTGATGGGTCGGAACCCTTCGAGGTTCCTTCGGATCCTGTTCTTCTCCTCGACGGTGAATCTCGTCCCGACCAAAGCCTCGAGCAAGTAGATGGCGTCTACCGAAGTGACGTAACAAGCGTTCTTATCCTCTCGGAAGATACAAGAGATGATGATCGACTGTTGGTATGCGGGGTAGTCTGCTTGAGCGATGGGCTTGAAGGCAGCGTGGATGGTGGTGCCTTCTTGGCGCCTCCAGAACTGTACCAGTCGTCGTCTCGCGTGCCACTCCTCTTGTGACCTGTTGATGTTGAAAGAATAGACGTCAGCTTCTATCGATGCGTCGGATGTAGGGAATCAGCTCACCATCCCTTGGACATCAGTGTCAAATCTCCATTCAGCTCCAATGCAGCCTTTTGTCCCGAGTTGACATATGGCGCGGGTGTTGGTACCCCGGGACCAAGCTGGGAAGATCGCATCAAGCTCGGCTGGAGACCCGGAGTGTATGGAGGTGGGTGAGGGGTCGTGGACGGGCCAGCCATATATGGACTTTGCCATGATGCGACCGAATCAGATACCGCTATAGGATGATGTCAGCTTTGATCACCATAAGCTTGACATAGAGAGCACTCACATCTTCCCGTCGGACTCGGGTGATAGGTGGAAGGCATAGTGGGGTATTGCTGGAGCTCGGGAGTGGTGAAGTTGGCCGAGTTGGTCGAGATGACACGCCTATGCACTTGATGAGGTGAAGGTCTTGATGATTCGAGGTTCTCGCCGCCTCGCTTAAGTGGGTTTACTGGATCGGAAAAGGAATGAATCATGTAATGTCAGTATCTGAGTGAGACCAAGATCCAGACACGGATGTGTGAGACTTTGGAAAACTTACCCCTCGTTTGACTCCCAGCATACATGAATTCACCCAAGGGAACCTGTTCGATAACCGCATGGTTTTCCGCCAGTACCTGGACATAGACATTGACCTTGCTTCCATATCCCACGACCGGCGCGTTCGTACAGGACAGGCTCGGCACCGTGGCGACCATCTGACAGCTCTGTCCCAGTTGACTCGCACCCGTCTGTAACAGGTGTACAGCGGTTTGGACGGGGTGACCACCGAAGACGACTCGCAATGCCTTACCGGACGACATGCCGGGCGTTGATCTTGGTGATCCATCGCTAGGAGGAGGCGTGGTTGATGGGAAGTTGACGTCGCATTTGATGGAGATCTGGGTCCCTTGCTGTCCCTCCCTTGGTCCCCATTCATGTACGGTGACATGACTTGTCGAAGAAGATTCGGCGTGATGGCCGTTAGTCGCGTAGTCTACTTGAGGATACGGTCTTGACATGCTGAAAGAATTGCTTGTCTCGGGACTTGAGGGGGAAGGTGGCATACCGTTGAAGGGATCCATGGTTGGTCTAGGTGTGAGATTCGGATATCGATGAGGTGCGGTATATGTGGATGTTTGAGGAGGGCGAGGTTGGTAGAAACGAGGTTGAGGCGGCTCAAAGGTTTGCTGAGGGTAGTGCGTATACATAACTGCGTGGACACAAGAATGGGGTTGAGTCGCGACAGGAAAGTCGTCAGCGTCAATGGCTCATTCACATTGAGTGAGAGGGTAGGTAGCCTCTGCTCAGAATAGGGTTGTCAGACGAGTGATGATTGGTGGACGAAAGGAAGCTAAGCACAGCCCATAAACTCACCTGCGAGGGGTATAAAGTGGGTTACAGACCCGGGTGAATGGGTAATGCGTGGTTGATTTGATGAATGATGAATGGTGAAAGTTGAATGGTTCCAAGTTTGGAGTGATCCGAGACAACCGAGACAGGGGATCGTAGGGCGATGGCGAAATTGGCGGTGTCCAAGTCAGCAAAGTGGTATTATGATGATGGGTATTCAGAAACAATGATAGGAATAGTCAACGCTGATCAAGATGAAGGAGGGAGCAACGGTCCAAGTATACATGAAGGGGAAGAAGGAGGAGGAGAATATCAAGACGAGCAAACAAGAGGTATGAATCAGAATTGGGGTTACTGAATGCAAATGCGAACTTGCTATCCCACACTCAACTCCCAACTCTATCCGTAAAGAGCATCCAGATGAGAATGAATCCGATTCCGACCAGCTAGCGAAAATCAAGACCAAAAGTAATGCCGGTCCCAACGTTGAACCTGATCGTAGCAACGTTCACGCTAAATGAGCGCATCGCTTCCGATAACGACAGAGGGTAAAGAGAAAAAGCCTCCTTGACGCCTCATATCCTACGATCGGCATGATAGGCAATCAATCAATGCCAAATTGGAAAGAACACGCCAGACGCCAGGATAACATGAGAGAAAGCAACGCAATAATGCAGATCAGATCATATGAGAGCAGGAAGAAGCCGTTCAACCGTTCGCGATTACCCGCAAGGGGGAGAAAGAAAGGAAAACATGACATGACAAAGGACGACGACGTTCGGAAGCGGAGAATTTCGACACGGCAAAAGGGACCCGGATGTGGTAACCGTTGATGGAAATTGACGGCGGAAGACGAGTATTCACCAGTCCAGGGATAAGAAGGAGGTAGGGATGTTCTCTCGTAATATTGCAAAGGGTAAAAAGGAAAGAGGCCAACCATCAACCACCACCACTTACAACAGCTTGCAGACGGCGACAGAAGTTTGTTGAGGGTAAAGTGTGGGAATGAGAATCACGAAGATCGAGCGTGGTGGGTTAAACAGCCGAGCGATCAGTCAGGAGACGAAGAGGAACGAGCGATAGGAGCAACAAAGTCGATTAATGTTTTTAGTGGGCAAAGTAATGGAAGAGAGGAAGGAAGGAGACGAGGGAAAAGAGGAAAAGAGGAGAGGCAGCCAAATAGTTAAGAGTCCAGAAAACAAAAATAGCCTATGCTACTTGCGCATGCGAGTAGCCTCACTCTTCGCCTCCGCTCACTCGTTGCAATGTTGACAAGTAGCCCTATTCCAGCATGGTCAAGCAGTGCGCCCGCCGCGTCTGCCCTTGTAGATGCTGACAATCCTCGCTTCGACCACAACAACCACTTTGAAAAAGAACCATGTGCGAACACGGGGGTCATGAGTGACAGGATGAAGAGAGAGGAAAAGCAGAATAGGAAAAAAACAAGGTTACACTGCAGACCAACTCGCAGAACCGACCGAGCTGCTGACAGCGCCAGCACCTGCCTTCTTTGCGCTCTATTCTCCTCCCTTCTTTCGCTGTATGATGTGATAGTAGTGTTTGTTTTTCCCTTTCCGCACGTGAAAGCCTCATCGCAGCCTCAACCGGGCAGGCAGATGGGGCTGTCTGCCGCCTTTTCGTCATTTCTATCCGTTCCGTTCAATCCAGTCCAATCCCACTTGAACCTTCTTCATTATTCCCTTATCGGGTAACTTATAATCAGGATAAAATAACCGTTAAGCCACCACCACCACCACCACCACCGACCAACATCCAACTGTAGGAAAAATCCACCTCTTGCCCAATTCCAAACTCTTTCCCTCTCGTCATCCCGGTTTGAGCCATGCCGGATTCGACATGCTCTCGCAGGGAAACAAGGATAAGATGAATAAAGTTTGAACAAAGTGCAAAGGTGCAACAAGGGAGCCCACGCGATTATAGGAGGGGGTTTAAAGATGAAAAGACCAAAGGAACGGCTTGGCAAGGATTGAACACGTAACTGACATCTGTCCAGACTTCATACGTCACAAAAAGGATAATTAAGGTAGGAAAAGTAGGAACGAACTAGCGCGATTGTACGAGAAAGTAGATGTGCAGATGTGCAGATGCGTACCAAGGGGATTGTCAGGCTGGAGGATTGTAGGTTGTACGACACTCACCAGTACCCTCGTACCGCCTCTCAGGCCACCGCATCGTGGTCGTCATGCCGGTATACCGACCCGTTGTGTCGGAGTCGGCTCGGCAGTAACCGCCATTGCCATTGTCGTGGCCATTCTCACTGGCATCGATGTTGACCGCACAACAATCGACGGCGTAGGGAATGGAGGCGATGGAGGCCGGCACGACGTGGTACTGTCGTGGCAGTGGCGGCTCGGTGTGGGGCGGCTGCTCGATCGATACGAGCGGAGAGGGAGGAAGTTGTTGGAGATGGAGAATATCGAGATTTGAATTGAAGGCGCGAGCGCCTGGAGGGTAGGTCAGGAGGGGGAAGGTGAAGGTGAAGGGGAAAGTAGGGGTATCTCTGGACATCTTGCTGGAAGTGATGGTATTTCAATTCAGTTTGATTTCTTTTCTTTTCTTTTTGCTAATCTGTCAGACAAAAGACGCTTGATTCAGCGGACGGAAGAACACCCATCATGTTTCGGGAGGGGTGTGCAAAATTCAATTGAAAGCCAAAATCGAAGTCACATCAAGCTCTTTGAATCGATCGTGGGGGGTGCCGGTGGAGACGAAAAGCAAGACAAAATGACGTGAGAGGCAAGCGGGGAAGGTTTGTTGGAACGGGAAACTGAATCGGAAAGAGAGAAAGAAAGGAAGAGAGAAGAAACGTTGCGGATGATATACGGATGAAGGACTGATCACACGGATCATCTGATCCGGACGTGTCTAGGACAGACAA
Organism: Kwoniella sp. CBS 6097; assembly: GCA_036287355.1. NCBI lineage: Eukaryota > Fungi > Basidiomycota > Tremellomycetes > Tremellales > Cryptococcaceae > Kwoniella > Kwoniella sp. CBS 6097. The sequence goes on from CP143077.1 coordinate 916,188, forward strand.
ACGAACGGATGTTTCTTCCGGATGGAAGGATAATGAAAAAAATTGACATTATATCAAGAAGAAGTGGATACGAGTACTCAGGCGAGAATGTTATCACTCAAGGTAATGACAGTGCGATAATCAAGAAGGAAGGATGATACTAACCAGGAGGCGAAGGTAGCACGAAAGACAACTTGAGGGATAAACAAAGAAGTGAGGGAGGGAGATAGCAAGATGAATCTACGATTACCCGTATCTGTGTCCTACTTATCTACTTTTTTTCTTCTAATCTTTCTTAACTGACGCTTCGCTTCGCTTCACAGAGCAGAACAGAACAGGTCAAGCAGGTTCTGACATTTGTGAAGTGGGCAAGAATATATTCTTCCTCTGCTCTTGCTCCTGCTTTCTTTCTCCTCCTTTGGAACGATACTGTCACGATCACGGCGAGCGAGCGAGTATCTCACCCCACTCCTTCTTGCGCGACCTGACCCAGCAGAACCCCCCTCAGCTATGACGGAGAGACGTGAGTAGTGGTCCGTCAAACTCCTCTCTGTTGACGGGATCATCATGATCCATCGAACATCAAATATCAAACATTTCAACCCCCTCATACTCCTCACGTTTGACGATGAGCCTGATCCCGCCCTCCCTTGAACATTCACCATCAACCATCATCCATCAAACCATTAAACCATCAAAACATCAAACCATCAAAGTCATCCGACAGCGTCTGTTTCTTTCTTTTCTTCCCTGATATGGCAGGTGCCGAAGACCCGATCTGAGTCTGCCGTCTGCTGTCTGCCGCTGGAGTGCGCGTCTGTGTTCATCCGTGCTGATCTTGTGAAATGTGATTATGGAAATTCAGGATAAACATCAAGTATTGATCAGATCAGATCAGATCAGATCAAAATGATTCGCGTTTTATCAGACTAGACCCCTTCGATTTTCTCTTCCCGACGTCTCTCGATCTGATGCTGGTTTCTTCGAATCGTGATGGTAAGAAATATCGTTGATGGTCTGATGGTCTGATGGTGACACGGAACTTTGATGTTGATGCTGATGGTGATGTGTGAAAACCCCCCACTTGACCTCTGTTGTTGATTTCAGTCGATGTTGTTCAAGTGGGGGGGGGGGAAACGGTACGATCGACGCAACACAACCTCGACATCCAATTGATCGATGAACAATCAAGGAAAGACTCGCACAAAGTGTGTGTGAGAGTGAGAGGCGCGGAAAGGAATTGTATGGGAGTACGAACTCCTAATTGTTTCTTGTGATTCAATTCATCAGTTGATCCAGTTTCTGATGGTGACTATGTACGCGACTGCCTTTGGGCCTGGGGACAAGGGAGTTGTGGTATTTGATACGTGTATGATATCGCGCTCAGACGGAGTACGACGATGAGTTACTCCGCTGCAATGAAGTGGGTAGAGCGGTCTTGATGAGATAGCTACTGTCTGAGGAAGCGACATCAAGATCTGGAGGTGAGTGAGGTGAGTGGGGTGAAATGTCTCTCTGGATATCACATATCGGGTCCTGAGGGTAAAACGAATTACTGTAAGTGTAATTAGGGCGTGCGCTGCGACATATCATGAGAGAGCGATCACAGCGCAGAACATACAGGCATCAATCTAAGCTAATGGAAAAAGTCGCAAAGCCCTCTTCAGATGCAGAATGTGAAAGTATATTGTAGACTGTGTCGTGTCGTGTCGACGACGAGGGACTATAACGTTTGCGCCCAAGCTAAGGTGGGAATGTACAGAATACAGTACCTTTCGGTCGTTGTTCGGGAGCGCGAATCGCGAACGACGGGTCGCCCATCGAGAGCTTAGCTCGACAGCCCTTCTTATGATCTTCTGAGGGGTGGGACGCTATATATACATCGGCAGGACGATAGGCCGAGGTTCGTTTGTTGGGACAGTACATGTAGCATTCCACTCCTGGTGCTTTCTTATCAGAGGAAAGTGGCTGGAAGACTAACTCTCTTGAAGATGGAAACACAACCTCGCTTCCTTTGGATCGGATGATGCCAACAGTTAGTCAGAGGACATCGGCAACTTGGAACCACCTCCTTTGGGTTTGTGTTCACAAGCTCGTTTTTCCAATCATCCCTACAGTAGCACTATGCATCTATACTCAGACCCAACAACAAATCGTACGATGATGGTGCAGAAAAACCAGTTCCTCAATTGCTTCGGAATGGAATCAACCTTTGCCGACGCCGGCGAAGACGACGTAAACAAGATCGGCTCAATATCCGTTCCTTAAATATTGATTGCTAGCTCAATCTCAAGAGCGTTGGGTGACGGGCGACGGGTTGAGATGAGATCAGGTGGTGTGATGATACTATACTCGAGTACCTGGTCTGGGTTGCTGTACGGGTGATGCGGTCAGAGTCATCGGCGACATCCCCTCGGCGCAAGAGCTGAGAGATGATGTTCCACTACTGTCTTTCCACATAACATCTGAATTCTACATTTCTATACTCAGTCGTGATATCGATCTTGACGGTTGCAAGCTGGATCGGAATCTGTAATTCATCTTGTACAGTCATGCCGCGGAAGGAAAACAAAAAGATTCTCGTCATTGCGCCGATGTCAACGGAGTTGCATGCCTGCTTGCCTGCTTGCCTGCTTGTCTGCTTGCTTGCTGCCTCTGCATCTCCTCTCGCATCGATATACAGTACTAATAGCCAGTGTCGGGGCTCGCACATACATCGTTGACTAAACAGTACTTGCCCAGGCAGAAAAGCAAAAGTTGTACCGGCAGTGGCTTTGCTACAGTCGCTGGCAAGTGCTGTAATTATTGTGCTGGCCTGGCTGAGAGGATAACCTTGCGGCATCCGCGGAGGGCAAAATGAGATGGAACTTCACCTCGCCAATCACCCCATCTTCGATTTAGGCGAGATATTTCTTGTCGGGAACACGAGCAATCTTAGGCGTCTGAGTAGAGCATGACTGTGTACTGATAGGGGGGTGGGGAAGAAACAGGACCACCCCACCCTGGACCCTGGAGGCTCGATCGCATGGATTTGATGGTTTATTAGGGTAGCTTAGCGGTTGTGTAGGTGTCGGTGTCGGATTGATGGTACCGCTCTGATCATCGATCATCATTTGGAGCAAAGTTTGATTGACTGTTGATTGATCTTCGATCTTGATCTATTAAAGGGTAGGGTAGGGTCTTCAGATGGTCTGGGTTCTAGCATCGAGCAGACGGTGATGCTCAATTGCTCGATTGACTTTTACACTAAATCAAACGCAATATACACTCATCAGTCATATCAGTCATACATCATTCAGCCCGTTCGGGACTTTACATACTGCATTCTCGACTGGGATGATGGACGGTTGGGGAACCAAGGACACTGGAGAAGGGCGGGGTCCTTTCGTCCTTTCTGCCGGTGGTCAACCTCCACCGGGAAATCTACAGTACAGTTTTACCGCGGTCGCATGGCACGGCACGGCACCGCTCCGCTCAGAGCCGATAACCTCAACCATTCGTCCGTACCTATGCTATCCTATCCCTGTCAAATAACAACACTGGTGGTGCAGATTCAGCAGGCAGTTCGTCTTTGTATTGTTGTGTACACCACCATACCGGTCGTCATTCGCAGGATCTCTACTCGATTGATTGGGGCGATCAATGGGAACGACTGGTCTCCGCCGATAGTACAAGTCTCAGCACAGCAGCAGCATGAACATGAACATGAACACGAACACGTTGTCTAGTCACTCCCTATTAGCGACCTCAATCTCGACTCCCACATATACCACGACTATCATCTGGCCGTTGGTCGCTGCGTACTTGGTCTCCTCAAATGAAAGAAGATCACTGGCCAATCTATGTCAAACTTCGAACTATCTATACGATACATGCTCATCGTACTTATGGTCCGAGATCATCATATCGTCTGATGAACAATTGAGCGTCATCCTAGATAGCCTGCGGGCTGAACAAACCACGTCTGGCTCTCCATTGGCCAGGGATGGGGAACAGGAAGCTATCGGCATTTCATCTTCAATACAAGTGGGTCCAAGTGAACATGCTTTTCATGATCACAATAAACCTGAAAGACAAGAAGTCCTAGGCGGCGAGGAAAAAGAGGGAGAAGCAGCAGTAGGAAAAGGAGACGCAGCTGGACTGACGGAAGCTCGCGTCGGGCGAATGCGATATCTTACTCGCTGCGTCAAGAGCGTAGTGTTCCAATCGATTCCATCGAGAGAGATTTGCACTTCCTTGTCATCTTTCCCACCCACGGATGGACTCGACACGGACACGACGCTGACCGCGTCGAGGTTGACGTTAACCGGTCGCCACCACTCCTCTACATCAACGTCTTCCTCAAGCGTGGTCCTCTTCCCTCGAGCAAATTCCGTCCATTTTACAAGAGCAGCAACTCGTTTAGTCCTGAACTCCAGCTGGATTCCGACGCTCTCCAGCAGACCATTTCGGTTCCTCTCTTCCTCATCTGCATTTGCAGCTGCCGAAGGGCCTCAGCCTCAGGAAGCTGAAGATTCACATCCCACTGACAATTCACCCCTTCCTTTCGAGCACTTGGTTTCCCCGAAGAGGGCATGTATCCATCTTCCTCCACCGGGCGAAGTAATCCGTCCAGGCGAACGAAATTTCCCTCTATGCGCAATCGAGCATCAAACCCAAACCCAAACCCAAACCCAAACGCAGACCCAACAGCAACAGCAACAACTACGATCACAACCGGGGCCACGCTCACGGCCCTTCTGGGCGAGTTTGGAAGAAGTTCATATGCATGGAATACCTGATAGAGTGTTTAGGAAAGGGTCGACACATCACCTATACCTACCCGAATTTATCTTTCGCCCGAGCCCACTCGAACTCCCACTCACACTCACGGTGTCAGCAGAGCAAGGACGAAGCGACATTCCTGGTGGAAGGACAATCTGGCCTGTGGATCCACTCGTGCTCTCCCGATTACTCTTTGTGCTGTTCGTAGGTGGAACACATCGCAAGGTGGTGTATGAGCCTGAAGTCGCGGAAGAGCGATCACAGAACCACGAACAAGGAGGAAAAGAAGAAGAGGAAGACGAAGAGCAGGTGAAGAAGGTGAAGGGTAAGAAACGATGGGAAACAGATGTGAACCATACGAGATGGGTGATCTATTCTCCTTCTGCAGATGGTGCGAGTAAGATCATGGAACGAACGAAAAAGGATTTGATTAGACGGTGTAAGAATGATTCGGCGTTAAGAGAAGGTGTAATAGCTCAGCATGCCGTGGATGTGGACGAGCAGGGTATGGCAATCAGTAGTAGTGAGGAAGAGGGGTCGAGGTTGAGCTTTGCTGAATTCGTCGAGTCAGACGAAGGGTGTATAGTATGTGGAGAGAGGTGACTGCCGTACCGTATCATATGCTAGTACGCACGATGCAGCATGCAGCTCAAGGATACACATGCATCCCAAGAGAACGATTGCAAGACGCTATTGCTGTTGCGCTGGGAATGTAATCCGACCCTGCCAGCCGGTCAAGTCAGTCCATCGTAACTGTCCACGGACCAAGGCAAAGTCAAGCCATGAGAATGAGAAAGAGAGATTTGAAACAGCACTCCAGGCAAAGCAACAAATACATACACGGTTGCGTCACGTCGATCAATCAGTGACTCGGTGGGTTAGGGGGATGCCAAAACCTCCGAAATGTGACGAACGCGTCTGGGGGTGGGAAAGACAAAGAGATAATTCAGGGAAAGGGACAACAAAATGGTCTAGCTTCAGGGTCTACCCGATGATAGGAACAAGAAAGCAACGCAAGCAACGCAAGCAACGCTAAGAAAGACGAAGGCAGAAGGAAGAACGCGTGGGGTTGTCCTGTTGAATTCACCTTTGTCCTTTTTCCTTTTTCCTTTTTCCGTAAAGGATAAAGTAAAGTAACGCCTGCCATCTTGCTTTTGGCGATCTGTACGAGTAACTTACGAGTACCACTTTACAGAGTTCGGATCTGTCTATCCTCTTGCGAACAGATCCCAAGTCTCAACTTCGTCTTTAATTCGCTTCATTATTATCGACTGTCTTTTCTTGGCAATCCGACGATTGACGGCTGACGGCTGACAACAACTTTACTCCTGGCGAGTCAAGCAACATCATCAATCAACTGTACTGTACATACATACATACACCCACACTCTTACTCCGAAAGACATTGCGCTCGCTCGCTCGCTCTCTCGACGGCAGTATATCGATTATACTGCACGGTATTGATTTTAACTCGCCTCAAGCTCAAATTCAACCCATTTCAAGCAAATCTTGATCGACTCATCCTACCATCCTACCTAGACTTCTGGATCTAGCGGCTACATTCACTACACAATCAAGCAGACGTAGACGTAGACGGTAGACATATCACACATAAATACCAACAAAACAAACGAAACGAAACGATGATCGCTATCAAGGGAATCTCTGCCTTCTCAATCCTCTTCGCGCTGGCCGCGTCGACTACTTCAGTTTTCGTTGAGGGCAGGACCGTCGCTGGCAAAAGAGGGGAGTTGGGCGGTGTACTTGCCGGAGGATATGGTGAGTGATCATTATACGATACGTTACGATACCATATATAAGAGGTCTAGATCCGGATCGAGCATGAGGGTGAGGATGAATAAGGGAGCTATATCCATGACACGAGGAAGAAGCGGTCAAGTTGGATTTGACGATTTTGGCGACCTGAAGATGATTCCCCCCCCATCAGTTATCACTTCAACACTCGTCCGTATGAGAAGTGAAGTGTGATAAATGCAGCGAAAGGATCCGAGTCGAGTACTGACTTAGCCACTCACTGCTGCATTGTGCGATTTTTCCCTATACTCGATATTCGTGTGTGTAGTCAACGATATCACCGTTTCCGCAGACAATGTTGTCCAGTGTGGACAAGCTACTATCAGCTGGACAGGTACCAGCGTGAGTGTTTCCCTCCAGCTTTCACTCCTCATCATCTACCCGGTTCCCCGGTCGCCAAATATCAAATTAAAAAGTGATCAATGACGAACACATGACTGATCCTTCTACCGACACTTTGCTCTATAGGGCTCTGTCGACCTCTTGATCGGTACAGGAGGATACTACGTAGGCACCAACCAACTGACCACCCTCAAGTCCTTGTCGTCCGGCTCGACAGGATGGACAGTCGATCAACCGGCCGGTACAGACTTGATCTTCCAAATCACTGATTCGAGCGGTCAGACGGGTTACGTACAGAATATCAAAGTTGGCGATAGCGATGATCATTCGTGTCTTTCTTCATCATCTTCTTCTTCATCATCATCGGCTTCATCGTCTGCTTCTAGCGGCGGATCCAGCGCTGGCCCTGCTGCTGCCACTTCGGCGGACGGCGGTAATCCGGGCTCGGAATCGAGCGCTGCTGCAACTGCGTCAGCTGCGGCTACGTCCTCGACGTCGTCAAAGTCCAAGACGTGAGTAGAATGAAATAAAAAGATATTTTACAATACGACCAATGGAGCTGACTCACGTTTCGCTTGGTCCGCAGAAAATCATCTAAATCGTCTACATTTACAGATCAAGCCCAATCTACAACTTCACCCTCCACCTCTGCAGCAGCAGCAGCAGCAGCAGCAGCAGCCACTTCAACTACGGCCTCGTCCGCCGCCGCCTCTTCAGCTGCAGCCAGCAAGGTAGCTTCCGCTTCTGGCTCTGCACCCGCCGTCGTTTCAGCTTCAGCTGGCAGCAACAGCAACGTCTCATCCAGCAGCTCCAGTTCGGGTGTCAATGCTCCTCTTGCGGCCGCTTCGTCAGGTACTGCCTCAAGCCTCAACTCGGCAGCTACTTCTCGAATGGGTATTACTGGTACTCTCATGGCTGGTGTCATCGGCGCTGTCATTGGTGTTTTGTACTAGTTTTCATACTTGATCCATCCATATGAAAATCATCCGGAAGTGAAAAACCTAGCTGGTTCTTGCCATATCCATATCATCCGTTTTTTTTTTTTTTGGAGCGGAAGGATGCTTCGACCTTTGTACTTGTGTGTATGTGTGTGTAGAGAAATATCGAGGCGGAGATGAATACCCCTACCTCTCTCTACCTACCTGTTGACTCGGTTTGCAAGTTCAGTTTCTCAGCAGTGTTCGTTCATACAAGTGATCGTGATCATCCGGAGCAGATTGTACGATACTCGGAATGTTCCATTCTATATACCCAACTGCTGATTCTTCTCTTCCGTTGCGCTAACAAGCCAGCCTTTTATCTGTTCGGAAAAAAATCGAACTTGGCCTCATTGACAAAGCTGGATTCGTCAAGGACGAGCGAGGACAGATAATATTTCTGGGAAGTATGTAACGCATGAGTGATTTGCAAGGCTCTTGATATCTTCGGCTTGTCTGAGAGGAAAGATCGTAGCATTTACTATGACTAAATGCGCTTACAGTGATAAAACACAAACATAAAATGCATATGAGACAGGTGGTATGAAGTAGAGTGATAGATACAAGTGGGAGTGTCGGTGGGAAAAGGAAAAAAAAAACAAAAAAACACGTGTTCCCCATCAAGGGGATTGATGGGTGACTGAGCGAGAGAAAGATGAGCTAACATCAATACGAGGGGACGAGGAAACATGAGCGATGGGGAAACACACGAGTAATGTCCTCCGAAACGAATCAGATTCAGATTCGAATGTCGCGAACAACGAAAGTTCCGGTACAAAGACAGATATATGGGAAGAACGGCATAGCCGACGGTTTCCATGTCTATGTCTGGATCTTCATCCTTCCGGTCGAAGCTAAGCGTCAAGGTCTAATCTAATACAAAACCTTTGCGACGCCAACAGCACCAGCTACGACGACTGTCAAGATTGACATGGGGGAGATGGCCATCAAGGCCGGTTTGGCGGACGAGGAAGGGGCTGAGGATGATGCTGAGGCTGACGCGCCGGTTTTCTGTGTATGTGTATGCGGAGGCGAGGGATGGAGACATGGATATAGATGTTGTTCGCAGCCATTGTTCGTGCTTGTCAGCACGTATTCTGTTTCTTGTCTTGTCTTGGACTTGCTGGTTAAACTCAAACAGCTCGACACGACACGACACAAATACTCGGAAACTCACAGTCTGCGCAGCACTAGTACCTTGTACATTCCCCGTAGCTGACCTAGTAGTAGTATTATAGTCCGTCAATCCAGAGTGGCTGGAGCTGGACGAAGGAGGTGCCGAGGAAGGGGTAGCGTTCGGATCGGCAGAAGTGGCCGCTACGTCTGACGCCGAGTCCGAGGTGAGAGTGTACATGACTGGAGAACCGTCGTCGGTTGCTGTGCTGGAGTCGGTGAGGGTCAAGCTGCACATCGAGCGAGCACGAACGAGCGCGAAGCGCGAATGAGTGAGGGTGAGTGTAAGCGAGGATGAGTGCAAGCGACAATGAGTGCGAGCGAGCGAGCGACGATAAGTCCGAGATATCAATGATGGAGGGAGAGTCAAGGTAAATGTTGAGAATCGCGGTCAGCTCGGATCAACTTGACGATGAAGCGCTGAAGCGCAACGAAGCAATTCCCCTCCTGAGTTCCACATCCCACATCCGACAGCACATGACAACATGTCACAATGAGATCGCCCATAATCTCTTGACATATATGCAGAGAGCCCAACGTCAAGCGCACAGCGCAAACTCACCTTGGACCACCATCCTGTTCTTGTCCACCTGATCCATCATAGGTCGCACTAGCAGTCGACCCCGCATCTCCAGATCCATCATCGGTCGTACCAGAACCAGACCCGTCGTCAGTGGAGCCATCGTCTGTGGATCCATCATCGGTCGAAGCGTCACCAGAGTTATTAGCATCGCCGGTGGTATCGCCGTTAGAACTATCGTCTTGTCGTCGAACATGATCAATCCCTCTGGATCTGGCGTGGTGGGCGGGTGCAAGACCACGCTTAGCCACGTCGAGCTCATTCCCGATACCGTTAGAGCCTGGAACGGCAGAAGCTACTGAAGCGAGGAGGGCGAAGGAGATTGTGAGAGGGAGTGTGAATTTCATCTTGTCTGATTGACCGTCTTGTCTGACTTGACTGATTGATGAATAAGAGAGAGAGAGGATAGAAGTATACTACTGCGTTGAAAGGTTTGTTTGATATGTGAATATGTGAATATGTGAATATGTGAATATGTGCGAAAAAGTGGCGATGTGAGCGATCTAGCTTTATCAAGAGTGACTCTGATACAATGTGGTGAGTGGTGTTGGTGTTGGTGTTGGTGTTGATGAACTGAATGAGTGGTAGAGATGTACCGAGAAGGAGGAGAGTAAGAATCAGATAGGTAGAGGTCGTATTCAACAAAGATGCGATACGATGTGAGACATAATGCATTTTATTTTGCCTTGATCATTGCCGTTGTCGTTATCGTTTTGTCTATGGAGCCAATTCTACACTATACGTTACTCAACTCACTCAACTGCGTTATGCACCGGTGTGCGCTCGCTGTGCGCTCGTTGTGCGCTGTGCGGCTGAATGCGGGGTATATCTGTCGGATTCAGGGAAATTTACACGAGATTCAATATTAACATCCCACCCCTCCCAAGGCTATTCGATTAGAGTTTGACAGTTTACGAGTATCGCGCATCGTCCATATCTGGTAACCACTGACCCCATGCTTACTCCAAGCTTATATGGTGTATAATAGGAACGCTGTACTCGAGTGCTGTAGCCTTACACTTGCAAGCCTAAGCGACCCATACTGTAACAACCCATAGCATAGCGCATAGCGTTGATTTTCCATGTTGTGAGTCAAGCGTACTAGTACTTTGGAACGTGTGTCATTAACTGTACACTACGGTATCGCTGTATCGCATTGTCGGACGATGGTTCACAGTGTCAGTATCGATATGCATATCCACTACAGTATCCTCTCTACACTTGCCTCAGACACATGAGAAGGGGCAGGATGTACTGTACATTGTACATTGTTATGTCATGGTTTGATGCGCCACGGCCAGGACATGTGAAAGAGTACAGTATGTCGATGATGATGATGATGATGATGATGATGATTGAATAGAGTACCCTTGCGAAACAGCCCTCCTCTCTTCCCTCTAGGTACTGTTCCGCTGATGTGGGAGAGTAAGCAACTTAGTTGCCGCGGCCTATGCAAGTTTCATCCAACTATCAGCACCGAGCTCGAGCTTTATAGGGCGAGGTTTCCTAAAAAAAAATATAAAAAAATAGCTGGCTATACTCGAGTACTCGTAGTGGAGTGGATGCGAAGCGATACCCACAAGCAGCGCCACCACAAGCCGCTTCCTCAGCCTGGCGAACACCCTCAGCGATCTGCTCCTGGCCTTGGTGTGTATGAGCCTGAGCCTGAGTATGGGACTGAGACCGGACGGCCTGAGCCTGAGCCTGAGCCTCTGCACCAGCACCGGGACCAGTGGCAGCCTGCTCTTGGTTGGTGGTCTCAGCAGCCGGGGGCTGGACAGAAGTCTGGAATTGTTCCATGGGTGCGGCGGCGTTGGCTGAGGGGCAGGGGCAGCGTGGGGGGAAAATGAAAGTTAGTTCGTTGTCATAGCATGGGATTAATACTGGGTGGTGGTGAATCAAACAAGAGCGAGTACGAGTCCTAGTACGAGTCCTGAGCACAAGTAGTCTGCGACTACATACAGTACGAGTGGGCAAGAGGATGATGTTGGGTGCGAAGGCTTTACCATTACTATACGAGTACGAGTACTGAGGAAGGAGAGTGAGTAGCTGATTATCTGTGTGGACTTACGGATCTGTTCGTTGGTAGACATCTTGTTTGGTCAGTTGGACGGTTGGTGTGGGTTGTGAAAATGTAAAAGCAATAGAGTATTCAAGTCAAGTGTAAAGTCAATCGAAGTGAATGTGTACGAGTATGTTCTGTAAGCACTCGTATCTTATTCTGAGGAATACATAAATTCAGCTCTCCATCGACCGAGGAAGGGGGTTTATATACCTTGCAGGCTGACTCGGGTTGTGGTCCGACCACGCCGATCACCTACCAGATCTGGTCCAGGCTTTTCATGGATTGGCATGTTGACGCTGACTGGAGACGACATTGTTCGCTCCAATTCGATTCGATTCGAATCGAATTGGATCAGCATCAGCATCAGCAATTTAGCCAGTCTTCGTCTTTTGACTGTTTTCGTTCCCCACTCGAAGGAAGGAAAATGGAGAGTCTGCCGTTTTCGACATTTCGAGTCAATAACTACTCTACGAATACTCGAGTAGAAGCCTAGCATAATGGATGATCTGATGATCTGAGATGAGCTGAGCTGAGACAGTCAGTAAAGCAGAGCATGGTACTCGAGAGTATTATACTTGCGTCGAGGTGCGACTACGATAAATGGATCGCTTTGAGTCGATCGAGTCGGTCGAGCCACCAACTTCGGTCAGACGACCGTTTGTCAGATGACGATACATACTCTACAGTACCACCATTAATATTAGGCAAAGCCAAAGTAAAGAAAGGATGGTCGTACCCTATGAATCTATGACTCGAGCGTTTACTGCTGCCCCGAGACTCAGCTCTTTATCGAAATGTCACAGAAGACCCTCTACAGTATCCTCCTTTCATGTTCTTTCTCACAGTTGCTGTAGAAACTGTACGAGTACCTGAGTAGAGATTGTTCTTCATCCGCACAAGCGCAGAACACATTTCGACCTACCTTGACCCCCACGTGGACTTCGACTTGACTCGAATAACGAATCCAAGGGGCAAAAGGGAGGAGCAAGCTGAAGCTGAAGCTGAAGCTGACGCTGACGCCGCAGCCGACTTGGCTGATGCACAGTGCCTTGATTCATGCGCTCGCTGTTTATGTTCGTAAACTGAAGTCAGTCAAGTGAAGGCAGTAACATTTTTTTTTAAAGTATTTTAACACTTTCTTTCAGCTTGAAGCAGTTCGCCACGCGGTTCATGTAACACTGACTCGAGTATAAGTTGTAACAAAACCCGGGCCGCAGGCCGGAGTACGGCGACAAGAATGTGCGGCGTGTCGCTAGCTATGCTGGAAAGTCCACCGTGCTCAGTGCTCAGTTGGTATTGGTCAATACTTCGCTGCGTGTCTATCAGCGATTAGGCAGGAGCAGAAGCCAAAGCCAAAGCAAGGCAGTCAATTAACTCAATTGATCAGCTAGACGCAAGACACTGTTGCGTCCCGCTCCATACGACCTTTCCTTTTGAAAAGAACATGCTCTGTCCTTGATCCTCTTCATCGCATCCCGGTTGCCTGGTATCCTGGTATTGTCCTAGTCAATGAATACCAATTCAGTTAGTATATAGATAGTTTAGGTAAGGTGTTATTGTATTTGATTCATGTCATGCAAGGGTATGTATGACCGTGCTGTGCCGTATATGTATACTATCCGGTGAGAGACAAGACACAATCGACCGTTTACTGCTTGCCGTACAACTGCTCGGAGGTGGTGATGCCTGTTAGATATGAGAAGTGTCAGCGTGAATGTACATAGCAAGTCGGGTGACAGATTGAGGCTCTGCGGCTGCTGCACGGATGTGGGAACACGGTAGAAAGCGACGATGACGGTAGGGATTGGACATGACAGCCAGCCGGGACGAGCGGTCCTCGAGGCCTGACTGTTGGCTTTTCTGACACGACACCCCTTGCTTGAGCAGTGCCCACGAGCTAGGCAAAGAAAACCAAAAATTCTCCTATCTCGCTTGCTTCTCGATGCTCATCGTCACATCTCTTATATTCTTTGTTTCCAGCCGCCTTGACTTATCTCCAGCTCAAGCTCAATCCACCCTTCGGTACAGCCGAACCCCATCTCCTGATTTCTTATTTCCCAAATTGGGACTGAACACCAACACTTTTGATATGCTGTTGATATCCCAAAAGTTCAGACCGACCGACGCAGGCAATACCACCTCGCCGAAAACCACAAACAGAGAATACCACAACACGCGACGCAAAAGAAAAGAAAAACAGAAATAGCGCACTCACCAAGCTCCTCGATGGTAGGCTTCAACTCATCCAAATAAGCCTGGTACTGGCCCTTGTTCTCGACCTTCTCCTTGACACCCTCGAGGATTCGAACGGCAGTGGCGTAGTCGTTGACCTTTCGAGAAGCCTTGAGAGCGGCGTTGATAACTTCGGTAGAAGGGACCAAGTCGTATGCGAAACAGTTGTTCAAGCCTCGTTGGAGCTCAAAGAGGTCTCCGACAGTAGTGAAGAAGGTGGTGTATCGAGAGTTGAACGACTCGTAAGATTCGGTCTCGTGGGCGTGGGCACCACCGGAAGCGAATCGGACAGCTGAAGGGCGGATGAAACAATCGAATGGAGTGGGAAGGAGATTGTTAGCATAAACTCGTTCTTTTCGTTTCGAAATCATTGAACATGTCGTAATGCTTTGTGCCATCTTCCACATCCCATTTTGGTCTCATTGTCGCATTCTTTTCATTCCCTCTTCGCTCTACCATGTCTACACCACCTAGACTCCCCAGGCATCCATCCTCATCCGGAGACCTCCCAGCCTCCACAGACAGCTCCAGCTCCAGCTTCAACTCATAACGCTCCGCGTCCGAGTGAGGAATCAACATAACACCAACAACGCACCGGTAAAAGCAAGAGGTCGGGCAACAGCGACAGGTCGGGCCCTGAGAAGAGTTCGAGAGACGGAAGTGAGCATTTTGATGTCGTAGATTGGGCGAAGACGCGAGACTGAGTGGGGAGTAGAGCAAAGCAAAGCAAAGCAAGCACTGTTTTATAGTTTTATAGACAATCTAGTGGAGATGTGATGATTGTGGATTGTGACTTGAGGTATGTGAGAAGGAATGGTATGGATTGGTGGATATTGGATGGTTGGATGGGACAAGTCGGAGCTGCAGGAGCTAAGGGGTTGGATATTCGGAAAGAGCAACAACTTGATTCGTTAATTGCTCCCCTCCCACCGTACAGCTCTACACTGCACCACCGTACAACGACGCCATAGCATATAAACCACAGAGAAATTCTCGTTACGGCATTTTACGAGGTTTCTCCCGAGACTTACGTGGGTCACCCAAATAAGAAGACATATCCTTCATGTTTGGATGATGCATGCATATGTACTCTCTACCTGCTCAAGTTGGATCGCCGGCACTGATGCAATGCATAATGCTACATGTCTCCCACCTGCTCAGCCAGCGAGAAGAGACCACGAGGATTCTCCCATGACACCTGTAGGTGACACATGGCCCATCTACATATCCTCCATGGACCACTGGGCGTATTCGTGAGCTTTTCTCGCCGAAGTATTCTGAGCTTGGAAATACTTCTTCTCGAACCCGTTTGAGCGATCTATTCAAACGCACAATTGACACAGCGATCCTCATCAGCATATTACCTCTCGATCATACAAGCAAAGGCAGGCAAGAAAAATCGTTGAGAGCTAGAGCTGAACCTGGAGGAATGTATGACCCAAACACTGCAATGCACTCACCCACTCCGTCCCATCTGAATCCTGGTGGTATACCGAACCTATTTGGAGCATAACCGCCTTCGTATCTCGGTCTTCTAGGTCCTCTTTTCTTCTTTCTCTGCGAATATCCGCACAGTCAAACATGACAATATCAGCATCCCTCTTGTGATGAGAAACGGGTTTCCAAATGTTGGTGAAAACTTGCTCACCGTCAAAAACTCTGCCGCCGGATCATTCCATCTCTCAACCTCCCTCATCTCCCTATTCATCCTGACATCATCCCTCGTTCTACCCACATCAGCTTGAGCCATCTCCCTCTCTTCCCTTGCTCGTTCTTCACGTTGTTGACGCTGTACGACTCCTTTCGTCCATTCCTTCTTCTCAAGCTCTTTCCTCTTTGCTTCTTCTTCCAGCTGTCTTTCTTCCTCTTTCAACTTGGCGACATCGATCACCCTTCCGGTGGCATCTCGATGTACCGTCTCCCCTCCAGCACCACTGGGACCCCCTTCATCTTCGTCGGGAGAAGGTTCTCTTTCGGCAGCTGCTCGTTCGGCTTCTTCCTTCATCTGCTTGGCCGTACGTAGACCTCCTCTTCGTTTCGTCATTTGCACGGGAGGGGCAGCTGGAGCGTCGGGATCGGGCTTGATATCAGGTGGAGGGGATGATGGGCCTGCACTGGCGCTGGCAGACGTGCCGACTGCTGGGACTGGTAACGACGTTGAACCGACCGTGGCCCAGGATGATTTCGATTTCTGGAAGGTAGCGAGATCTTTGCCGATCACTAAAGAATCAACAAGGATCAATTGAATTCCACACACAAAGGAATTCCTGTCCAGTTCAACGCGTTGACTAATGTACACACGATGGACTTGTTAATGACAAGACGGATTAGATACAGAGAATGCTCACCAGGCGCATCATCCCCATCGATATCATCATCATCTCCACCGCCATCACCTCCTCTCCACTCATCATCATCTCTCAACACCAGTCCAGCGCCAGACCCGCTCCCACTTCCTCCCGCAGCAGAATGACTCTCCCCTCTGCTAGACGAACCACCGATATAATCTTCATTCTTGATTTTCTTCTTTCTCTTCTTGATTGTAGGATCGGAGGATCGGGCTAGGATAGCATCTCGTTTTGGTCCTGACATGTACCTTTAGATGACGAAAAACGAAAACAGAACACAGGGAAAGAAGTGTCGGTCAGCATGCAGCTTCGTTTGATGAGGGAATGATAGCATTTTGACCTTGGTGGATTGGAGCATGGCGGACTCACTTGTCGGCGAGGTATGCTTTGAGGTCGGACATAGCGAACGAAGATGAGCTGAGCTGAGCCCAGGTGCCAATTATTGCTTTTGTAGCCGGTTTTATCGAGATAACAGGCAAGCTACTCTGATGCACGCTTGACCTGCCGGTAGTTCCTGGTTTACTTCTCGGACGATATAGGTCAAGGTTGAAGTTGTAACTTCCTCCTGAGCATTGCGAAGGCTCGACATGTAGGACAGAGGGTGCAAGCAATAACCAAGCAAGTCACGTCTCGAAGCTTGCTTGATTGCTATTGCCACCTAAACCACCTAAAACTGAGTGGCAAAAAGTCGGTCATTTGTGTTAGTGACCCACTTAACGTCTTTTGACCCTTAAACTTAGTAGCCCCCCCCTTCCTCCTTGCCCCTTGCCCTTTTGGCTTTGGCTTTGACTTTGCACCGTATGCCATAGATTGATTGCATGGATTGCATGCTTGTCCTCCTCATTCTGCCTTATTCAACATTTCAAACTGCTGCATTCCACCATCTACTGTACATTCAGCTTCGTCTTCAACTTCGCGTCCATGTCAGTCTCAAATAAAAATACCCATACATATACCATTGTCTAAAATCTCATCTTTGTTTCATCACCCTACGATCCGCCCAGACTGCAGCCAGGACCGAAGATTCGCTTCTGCTCGAAAATATACCAACTTTCGAGGAACTCGCTTACTCCGTTAGCTTCCTTCCTTCCTTCCTTCCTCCGACCGACCGATTGATCATTGGTCGGTGGTCGATATTGGATACCGATACCCAACACTAGTTCTGTCCAAGGCCGAGGCGGCGAGTTATGCCCATGCCCTTTCCTTCCTTACACCCTTTACCAGTAAATCCAACAACAGGCCAACAACCTCTCACTACCCTCTCAGGACCAGGAAGATCAACAATAGCGTCAACCTCTTCAGCTGCTGCTCTCCATAATATGCATTCAACACATTCGCATTCACACTCACAGGCTGTTCCTCTGACAAACAGCTCTGCGAGCGGAGGCGTTAATAGGGAGACGTTGAAGGGACTGCAAGATGTATATTGGAGCGATGACGAGGTAGGTCAAGTCTTTCTATTTCACCAATTGTTTGTACATAGGGGGGATCATTTGAGGAAAAGGAAAAGGAGTGTCGGATACGATTTCTTGGTAATGCCGTGTAGGATAGGAGGAAATATACTACTACTGCACGATCAGTATTGTATTGCCGGACATCTTGCTGACTCCCACATGGGTTACGGTTTACAGGACGACCCCGATTGTCTTCTCTGTGCTGAACCGTTAGATCTCTCTGACCTCAACTTCAAGCCATGTCAATGCGGTCTTCAGGTGAGTGAGCCCCGTTTCCTTCTCTTCCTCCACCTGGTCTCGTTTTTGGAATACCTCAAAGATCTGTAAATGAGCGTGGGCGACGCTGATACAGGAACTCTCTGTAGATCTGTCAATTCTGTTACAACAAGCTATTATCGACAGATGCGCGTTGTCCAGGATGTAGAAGACCGTATGATGCCAAGGCGGTCGTATTCCAGCCGGTCGACTGGGAAGAGTGAGTCTTGTTTCACTTCTCGCCTCTTTCCTTTTCGTTCATGTTGATGTTGCGCTGGTCATTGGCTTTCGCTTGGCCTGGTAGTACTGATGGCGTCTTTCGGTTTATTATCTCTTGCAGGGTGAAAAGAGCAAAAGAACGGAAAACGAAACGGGCCAAAGTCATCAAGCAGCTTACTCAGATGGGACGGCGGAATCTGCTCGGCGTTCGGATAGTCATGAAGAATATGGTTCATGTAGTCGGGATGAAGCTGCCCGCTCCTGGTGACGAGGTGAGTATAAGACTGAAAAAGATATCAATTTCATTCTGGGTTGGGCTCGTTCTGTACTGTGTATCTGATTTTTGTTTTCTCGTCCGATTTATTGCATATCCAGGCTATACCCATTCTTCGATCAAATGACTACTTTGGACAATACGGCAAGATCTCAAAGCTATACCTATGTGATCGGACCAAACTTTCCTCTACGGCAGTCTCAACCTTGACACCCGACAATCCAGCTACATCAACCGGTATCTATATCGTCTATATCCGTCGAGAAGATGCCGCCAGAGCAATCGCAGCTTTGGATGGAATACCGGCGCCTCAAGGTCCACCTGGAGCTGTGTTGAAAGCCACGTATGGAACAACGAGGTATTGCGATGCGTTTCTGAGAGGAGCAAAGTGCGATAACAATACTTGTCATAATCTTCATGAATGGGGAGGAGAAAGTGATTGTTTCACCAAGGAGGATTTCGAGATTGCTTTAACGAGACCAGCCGAATACGATGCGAGGCAAAAGCAGACTGTCGCGCCTCCGCCTTCGTTATCGTCGAAAACAGCTTGGCCGAAACCTTCCTCCGAGGACGTCAATGGATCGTCATCCGGTTTACCGAGTGCCGCTAGTTGGGGAAAGAACATCACTGTCAAGACTCGAGCGCCGGCAGCTAGTGCTATCGCCAGACCTACCAAGATTGGCGGTAATCTCGTACCTCTCGGCAAAAACAATGCGGCCTGCCCCTTGCCTTCACCTGCGCCTACGATTCCGATCATCATCAAGGAGAAGAAGGAGAAGAGATCAGCTGCTTTGGCGAGGACGAAGAGTACGGATTCGACCCAGAGTGGAAATACGACTAGCGCTCATACGTCACCCAAGAAGAAACCTATCACGCTTCCTCTTACCCCAGCTTCGACGTCCACGCCGACTCCTGATGCCGCTTCAAGCAGTAGTAGTACCAAGATTGCACCTTTGACGACTGCTCCGCCTCCGCCCGCGCCTCCGCTAGGACTATCAGCTGCCCCTCCATCCGCTACCGCCTCATCCTCATCATCAGCATCTGCCTCCACTTCCGCTCCTCCTGAACCTCCAGCGCCTTCAGCTCCCTCACCACCTGCACGTGTACCCGTACCTGAATCTGCCGACGACTCACCCGACGAGCGATTCTCTGCGGACTCAGATGCAGGACCTTCTTCCTCGTCACCTGCTCCTCAGACGCCAGCCAGATCAACGGAAGATATCCCACCGGCACCTCTCTCATCAGAGCCCATCGTCGTTCACTCGCCTTATCCCGAACCCGTCATCTTCTCGTTCCCCGCGCACGACAAGGATTTCGCTTTCGTGTTGGGCTTGGATGAGAATGAGCTTCAACAGAGGCAGGAGCAAGCGGAAGGATACGAGCCTAGTCCATTCAGTAAGACATTGGAAGGATTGGCGGAATTGGGAGTACATGCGCCAGAGTTGCCGGATCTGTTTGCGGATTCACCTGGGCCCTCAGGATATCATGGCTTATTCCGACCCTTTGACATGCCGGAAGAAGCCTCGCCGGCGACGACCGTTGGTACCCCCGGGCCATCTCGATCTCGTGACGACCATAATGCGCAACGCACCGAATCTCGATTCGGTTTCGCCCGTCCGTCGAGTGCGTCTACTAGTGCCGGTGTACGAGGTCAGAGCCCCTTCAGCCACTTGCGTCGATCGATCGCTGAGCCTCCTGTCAACTTGCGAGACGGCTGGTATACCCGACAACAGATGACAGATGAGCCGTTACAGCAACAGCAACAGCAACAGCAACAGCAACAGCAACAGCAGCAGCATCACCTGCCCCAATTACAGCAACAGCAGCAGCAGCATCAGCAATCAAACGATCCTAGGACGGCTGCCCTCGCTGCTCAAGTCGCTTCTTTTGTAGGCAGCTATGACTCTTCAGCTGCCACGGAAGGCGGCGGCGGCGGCGGCGGCGGCGCTTGGGTGGGCGGTGATTCCGTCTACTCCGCTTCGCCTTCCCACGGTCGTCAATTGGGTCAGCAGCAGCAGCAGCAGCAGTATGGCGAAAGGGGGAACGCGAGTGGTAATGAGAGGCGATTGGATCATGGGTTGATGCAGGGTGGTGGGTTCATGCAGAAAGCATTGCGATCAGACAGGGACGAGTACGATCCTCGTGAGTGATTTTGTCAACCCCGAAGTGGATTATTTCCAGATGGGCAAACAACAACTAATCGTTCTTCGGCCCTACACTTGTTAGCTGTGCTCCAATATGGTACTACCCAGATTTTCGGCAACTCTGCTCAAAACCAAGGTCAAGGTCAAGGCCAAGGTCGAGGAGGTCTGTTCTCGCCGGAATCAGCATCGCACTCTATCCACGATGATGCGCCAGTACCATACCAACAATCGCCTATGGCATTCAGCCAGCTCCAAGCACACCATCATCATCAACAGCAGCAACAGCAACAGCACCATCAGCCTCAGCATCAGCAGCAGCAACATCCTGATGCTAGGACTTTGATGCAGCTTCATCATCAGAGGGGACAATCGCCTACGCCTCTGGTAGCGCAGGGTGAGTTGAGTTGAGTCGATTGTGACTGTCGGCCATCTCTAGGCGCATATGACGGAGAAGATAGCGCTGATATACAAACATGATTGCTTTGCAGCCTATCGAAGGTTCTAAGCTGATCCAATGGATGTATTGCTGTCTCTGTTATGACACGATCTGATCTGATGCGCGGAGATGCCACCTATTACGAATGACCTCGCCTCCCCTTCCTGGACCGGAATTGAGTTGAGTTTCCCCCCCAACATGGCCATACAGGTCCACCCGACTTCTTCGCACTTCTCTTAGCTAGCACTCATCAGCTCATGTCATCATCACCCAAGTCAAAAGAAAAGAAAAAGAAGGAAAGAAGGGATTCATTTTCGTTTCACTTTCACTCTCTCCGCCGCCACTTATCATTCATCATTCATCATTTTCAAACAAACCACTCGTCTCTTTCCGTTCTGTTATCTCGTTTTTTTCTCGTGACTTAGCTCATCAGCTTAGTTCTTATATATCTGATCTAATCTGATCTGAAAATGCAGTCCTTGATTGATTTTCCCTCCGTCCCCCAGTGACAAGATCATTCGTCCGTCCGTTGCCGTGTTTGATGGTGATGAAAATAGTACTGTAATACTGACGAATCATAGTCAATCGCTGATTGGTGCGGCAAGTAAAAGCGGGTATGCGAGAAGGAAAGAGCATTCACAAATTGCACTGTACTGTACTCATCCTGTACTCGGTTCGATTAGTACTGAAACCCCCGCGATACCCAAATGTATCGATCGATACTCGTATACTCGTAAAGGACAACAAGTTGAAACTGTGATTCCCGTCAACTCTTGAGGGTCTGGGGGAAACGAGGTGAGGCGCTGTACTGTGTACTCACTATATATGAATGGGTGCTTGACTTCTGACTTCTAGGACTGAGGAAAGAAAGGGGGCTATTCCAAGAAGGCCCTAGTGTAAGGAGGTGCAATGTATGTGCTTTTCTCGATCTTTCGATACGAGTATTCGAGTCCTGTACAGTATGTCTGATCCTTTGGTCCTTTGATACGCTCGAGTCAAGAGCCACAGGTAATCCTTTCGCCTAATCTTGATGATAATTCGGTCGTCTGACCGATTTGATTGACTCGATCCAAAGCGATCCATTTTCAAAGTCAACACAAGTAAAGTACGATACGCTACGATGGCTGTGCTATGCCATCTCATCTCATCTCATCTCATCTCATCCATTATACTGTACTCGTATCGTAGCCGATGACTCGATAAAGGCAGGCTGGACTCAATATCGTCCACCATCGACCTTTCCCCACGGAATACGGACACTTACTGTATGAGCTGAGCCTTTCCATTCTCCTTCGGGGGCTCTAACATCTGTCGAGTGGAGTATCTTGTGTATCAAAGGCTGGCTTTCCAATCCCAATTCGACTCGAATCGAATCGTGTTATCGATATCGAGTCATCCTGCCCCCACTTCATGCAAAAGGCGGACATCTCGATTGATGTACAGTATAGTTGGTGTACGGCTTGCAAGGTATATAAACCCCCTTTCCTCAGCCTCTGGATCATTTCAATCCCCAGATCAGTATACAATCTTTCATTCGAAGAGACTTTCCCTTTCACTTGACAGCTAAGCCAAGCCAACAACCCACCAAGATGTCTACCACCGAGCAGATCCGTGAGTTTATTCAGTTGACTACTCTATAACGCCATCGACCATCGCGCCCCATAGTGTTTGTTCTCTTGTCTAGTGGTGGTTCGTCCATGCATCATTCCATCGTACTGTACTCGTACTTTGTAGTACTGCCACCAACACCAACCTACCTCCATATCCATGATAAACCCAAGCCGACGTTTTTATCTCCCTACCATTCTTAATCACTTCATTTTCTGTTTCTTAGCCAACGCCAACGCCGCCGCCAACACCAACACCGGCGAGCAGATCCAGACTTCCGTCCAGCCCCCTGCTGCTGAGACAGCAAACCAAGCCCAGGAGCAAGAGCAAGAGCAAGCAACCACCGGTGTCGAGGCTGTCCAGACTCAGGACCACACTCAGGCTCAGCATCAGGTTCAGGACAAGGCTGTTGGAGGCCAGACTCAAGAGCATGCTGGTGATGCTGCCAACCAGAGTGAGTACTCCATAGTGTCCAGCATTCGATCTCGTGACCATCATATTGCAGCTACAGTACGAGTATCGCAGATGTCGTGTGTCTTGCTCTAAGTGTATTTATCGTTTGTCATTTGGCGCTGATAGTCGGATGAATCCTCACAGGCGGCAGCAATTAAATGCCCCATCGCCAATACCAGCTCGCCGATCTCATTTCTGCCATTCCATACTGTCCGAATCAGCTACATGATGACAAATGTATGTAGACTAAGATGATAACATGGATGGGAGGGATCAGTGTTGAGTGTGTAGGTTACAGTATGACAAGTCAGATCGAATGTGATGCGTAGTACTAGTACGTACAATGTGAACGAAAGTAGCAGAGAGAGCGGCGGGGAAGGGAGGTGGTTCAATCATTGTCATGTCCTAGCGGTGATGCACTGTCGAATTACTTTGTCCACCCTGCACCATTCTCCGCTCTCATGCGTGGGAGAGGAGAGATGACAGTGAACATGCATATCACATATTGCGTACTGTTGCTGTACTCGTAATAAGCCATCGAAATATCGTGAGACAACGATACCTTATATGGACGAGACGGACGCTTGGAGGTCACTTTGAGCGGGCTGGTCGATCATTGTATTCGTCCTCAACACGGTCATTTGCAGCAACTCTATTCTATTACTCCGGACGTTCCATTAGCTTCCCGAGAGCATTAGCGTTAGCATTTCGCAGCGTGAATCAATCAATCCATAAGGCGACAGGACGGCAGGACGGCAAGGATCGTCAAGTAGGACGATAAGTGTGCTGCACAGACACTGCCAAAAATCATACAAGGTCATCGCATCTCCAGCCCGCTCCCCCCTTCAGTACAAGCCTCATGCCCTTCGGACGTACTCTGGCCTGCAAGTACAGTATAGACCGCCAGAAAGACCATGGCGCATGGTCGTTCTTTCCCGCTTCCGTTTGATAACACCCTCGATATCCATCTACCATCTCACCTCGAGTTTCCCGCTCCTTGCCATCTGCCTCACGCCCTTGAAAGGCTTGTACATCACGTCCCCTTGTACCTTGAGCTGATCCACTCGTAAATTTGAGAATGAGTGATGTTGTACGTTGAATGATACGTCGAATGATGGTGAAGGGACGGGTTGAGATTCGCTATTTACAACGATTCGTCAAGAAACCGTCAGCCGCATGCTTAAACCGCCAACCTGTATCGACGATGTCGATGAGAGACGGTGGGCAGGCGGAATAGCAGCGAGCCGAGAACTAGTTTTTGAGCGAGACTGTAGCTCATCCACACTCACGTCGAGGTGAAAGATCCAGTCAAAGTCGGCGCTCTCTCCGTAGAAACAAGGGACGATAACGTCCATCTCAGTACCTACAACCAGTGTACCACCAGTATCAAATCAGCCAATCATCAAACATCACACATCACCTCATGGCAGTTCCCTGGGCTACCGTGACGCCCGGGAGATGGTGCGAAACACCTACCCTCGCATGCGGATCAAATTCCCAGTTCCCGCCTCCCACATGCCCATCAGCAGCACCTTCTTCTGACCGTATACCTATAGGCTTCCGATCGCCTGTAGCTGTCGCGCTGACGGCTGTTGCACCCTTTCCCAAGTATATCGATATGACTATATCTTCCAGTGGTCGGTGATTTAGACGAGATGATAAAGTCAACGAGAATCGGCCTAATTATAATAAGGACATTTCTTGGTATCAGCTAGCCATCTCTGGGTTTGGGAAGAGACCGGACACCAGTCTGTAATATCGTCAAAAATGATATTCACCTCCGTTGGGCCCAACGGCCATTCCAGTTTTCAAAGCAACCGGCACTTGATTCTTCGAAGTGCCCGTAACCGCTTGATACTCCAATAACCTGAACTTCCCATCAGGCGGTATGAACGATAGTACTCCCGTCTTCTCCCATTTCCCATATCTGCACCATTACAGTGGAAGCAACATGATGTCAGCTGTTTGTCAAGCCAGACTGCAATGTAGGACGTAGAGTAGCTGACCTGATGCAAGGGTGGAACGCGCAATTGTCCATCACTTTCGGATTAGCGAAATTGAGCAGTAGATCCGGATTGCTAGATAACCGCGAATTACAGTTGATCCGTCCCCAGACAGCCGAAGAAAGTACATTTCCGCGTCTACAAAGCAAGCACAAAGTTGGTTAGCTGTCCTTGCTCCATAAGCGCAAGTGGGGCCAAAGTGACAGCTCACTTGTCCAGTATCGCGTCTAGTGATTCTTCAATGTCAAAGTAGATTTCGTTTGAAGAATGCCGTACGCCTGGTCTGCGCCATGGTATGGGAGCTGTAAATGGCGCTGTGGTAGGTGTTTGTAGCCTGCATATCAAGTCAGCTATCGGATGTATTCCACCTTACCCTGACAGAGGGGGGATGACTACCAGCTCACCCTGATACACCGGCTACGTTGAGCAACTTCCTCATGAGCGTCGGCGGCAGCACGATCTCCTTGAGCATATTCGTCTCCATCGTCATTGGGTGCCCTTCATCCAGCATCTCTTCGATAAGCTACTCCAACACGCAGAATGTGTACTTTTTAGCTACTTGCATAGATTGAATGGGTCTGATGCAGCTACTTACCATGTATATTATATCAAAGTTGTCTTTGATCGTCGTCTCGGTTATTTCGCCCAGATAGTCTCGTAACGTATCCAAGAAAGAATCCAGAAACGAAAACGCGAAGAGTGGGTTCACTGAAACGGAATTATGATGCTCAGCGACATGCTGCCGAGTTAATACTACAGACTACTTTTCATAGCTCGAGTGTGTGTTGATTGTATTGACGTACCTTCTTGCCCCACCGGCACGAGGAAGCACAACCCCTCTCTCATCGTATGACACAGCCCAGCCCCAGTCATCCCGCTCCCGCCTTTACTCAGCGTATTCACCCATAGTACAGGTTCTAGCTCTTCATCATTCGCCAAGGCTTTCTTACGAGCTGTATTATATGCGTCTATGTGTAATGAGGGGTACGAGGGTGGATGTTGGGCGAAATGAGAGGAGATGAGGGGTTTGCTGTTTCGTTGTGAGTAGTATCAGTATCAATATCAGTCTCTCTCGCGGAGCAGGATGTGAGGGGTTGGTAGAGTCGCTCACCCGTTGGAGTCGAGGATGATGATACCGTCTATCCTTGTCATTCTGCCGCGCTGTTCAAATCAGATCTCGAGAGAGGTGTGATATGTAGATCTATCGACTGTCAACATAGATATGGACATCAATAGTCCGTTTGCTGATCACTCTTGTCACTCGTCCCTCCACTGTACGCGATTGACGGCTGACGACAGGCCATCTCGCTGTCGGTGATCGCCGCCGCTTATTCAATGTGGAGTCTCCGCGCTTGCTCTGATAGCAGGAATTTTCAGTCATCATGGAGTTTCACTTCGAACGATTTGATCACCATAGCAGGAGCTCGCAGGCAAAAGATTTGTTTACTCTATATATTTAACCTGTTATGTCAAGTACAGCATCATTGGCTCTCTGACCCTATACCTGCAACGATAACAGCCAGCTCCAGGTGAAAAGGTCATAAGAAGCTCATAGCTACCAGTTTACAGCAATTGTTCACCAGCGAGACGCGAACACGCCCAAGATGGTGCTCACAACGACATTGAATTTCCTCGCGCCGTCCCTTCACCCAAACACCTTGATCGACCTCTCATTCCCTCAACCGAAACTCGGAGCTGTTCCAAGTGCACCCGAACCGATCGTACAGCATCTGCCTATCAAATATGGGGAGTATCAACCCTTGGGAAGTGTCAAGCGCATGGCTCAGACTGGCGAGAACCAGGTGCGTGAATAGTAGCCGTTCTCCAGTTACGGTACTCGTCCTTTCCACTGGAGGGGAGGTGTTGTGAAGTGTGCGGGAAGCTGAAATTGGCTGTTAAATCCTATCTCTGCAGATTGTTGTAGCAGATGACAAGTTTCAAGTGTCCAATCTGGAGCTATCTTCGGTGAACGACGAAGAGGCCTCACCGCCTGTAGTGAGAGGACAACACGCTGTCAAAGCTCGATCGAAGGATGTATGGGCTGGTCTGGTACATGTGCAGAGGTGAGTCAACTGCTCCACATAGGCTATCTCAATCTGCCTGCTGGATTGGCTCCAGATGTTATACGCCATGCACCAAAAACCTCATGGGGATCGTGGCTGAATCTATACCTATGCACACAGCGGCGCCGTCTCAGCTCTCACCTCTGGTCTGCTAACGCACCATCCCCACGTAACCGAATCTTCCGACTCCAAAGCATCATCCTCGCAGTCCCGCTCTGTCCCCTCACCTCTCCAGTGCCTAGCTTCATCGTCTTTAGCGCCAACATCATTCGCTTTGGGCGGTAAAGAAGTAGATATCTCCCTTTGGGACGTCGAGCGGACTTTTGGCGCGAGTGCGAATGAAGAAGTGGCCAAAACTTCGGATAGTGGCAAGAGGAAGAAGAATGTCTTGGAGGCTGGTCAAATTTGGCAAGCTAAAAATGTGAGTGGGACCATCTCGTCCAGTCCCGGCCCCTCTCTCGAATCCAGCTTTCCGAAAAGACCGGATCCAACATAACATGTCTTGCTCGAGCGCGAGAGCAAGATACTACTGACCTTGATCTAATCCAAACTCGACTGGAACTGACCTTCAACCTGTTCTCTGTTCACTTGTCGTTCATCGACCATTAGGTGCCTCAAAACAACTTATCATTACGCCAACCGATCCACCATCTCTGCCTCACATACCTGAACGAGTCTCCTCACTCGATAGTGAGCGGAACGAAAGCGGGTACGGTTCGACGATTCGATACGAGACAACGTAAACCACTCAGTGATTGGAAAGTTGCCCGTGAGGGCGGAGTAGGCGCTGTGGCCCCCGGTGCTGAGCAGTGAGTCATTACCATCAGCTTTCTCTTTCTCTCTCTTCCCGTTTTTCAATGCGACACGTCGCATCTATCCTGAAGTCAAGGCGCGACATACCGGTTCTGTGCGAGTGCCGATCATGTTTTTTTTTTTGTCTTACTCTGTAGCGAGCTCTTCTTCTCCGATCGATCGAATTTACTCGGCTCTCTCGACTTGCGAACGGGCAAAGTGCTCTACACGTACTCTGCAGCCACTTCGACCGCCTCTCACTTGCTCGCCATCCCTCCTCATTCCTCCGAGGCCGAAGCTACCGTCGGTGTAGCTGCGGGATCTCGAAGAGTAGGACTGGCCAGTATATCATCCGATTCTACATTCAGATTACACACCACTACCACCCCACCTTCGCTCTCTGCCTCTGCCTCTGCTGGTTCTGGAGCGCAGACCAGCAATGGCAATGGCAATGGCAAGAGTAATTGGGGAGACGAAGGGAAGAAAGGCGAAGTTTTGCGAATAGTAGGAGGAGCCAGTGTCGGGAATCCCCTATGGAGAGGATACGCCCAACGCGAAATCACCGTTGTCATTCCTCCTTCCACAACCAATATCAAAGCTCGAAGAGCTGAAGGAGAAGATGGAGAAGATGATGATGATGAGGACGGGGAGGAACTTGGAGACGAAGAAGTTTGGGAGGTCATGGATGAAGTTGCTGATGAAGGCAAAGATGAAGAAAGCGACGATTTCGCCGATTCTGATTCAGGCTCAGAGAGTTACGTGGAAGAGAAGGATAGGGTGATTGTGAAGAGCAAGCCTAAGAAGAAGGTGAAACGGGCTTTATGATTCACACATGGGATATGATATCCTGGTATGTGACGGAATGCTCAATCGCTTGCTCGCTTATGCATCTGTTTGCGATATACACCATGTGTCCCCATTTGTTTCCTTATTTGCACGCCTGCCTTCCATTCGTCTTGGACTGTTTAATATGCATGCATGAAATGCCATTGTGAAGATATTCATGAAGGGCGATCACTCATGCTTGTCCTCCTGCAAGATCTAGATTTTTTCTGATTTGTTCCCTGTATAAAAATATGTACCGTAGGTGATCTTGAGTTGAGATGTCAAAAAAATCAGCAAGCATCGAGACTTCAGCCTGTACAAGCGACTATCCTCATAGCCTGTTTGTCTACTCAAATCCCAATATAGTATAATGCATAGCCCGCCCCCCTTTTGACCTGTAACCTGTATCGCACGGGAAGATATACAGTACGAGTACAGCAACGGCACGGGCTCTTTATTGAAAGTTCATTCACGCATATCAGGTCATCCGGCATACTGATGAAAAGCGTTATACATGATCTCATGCATTCGTTCATTCGTTCGGTTCGTGTATATCAGATCGATTTCATCAATTCAACAATATCTAAGCGATTATATCCTCAACCGCGAACTTTGCCTCTTGTTCATAGCTTCTGCACA
Source organism: Kwoniella sp. CBS 6097 (assembly GCA_036287355.1). Lineage (NCBI taxonomy): Eukaryota > Fungi > Basidiomycota > Tremellomycetes > Tremellales > Cryptococcaceae > Kwoniella > Kwoniella sp. CBS 6097. The sequence continues at coordinate 945,628 of CP143077.1, forward strand.
CTCTGTACTCTACCACCTGAACGGCGCAACAGGCAGTCTCTCTTTCGCCATCCGTAAAGCTGATCTAGTGGGGCCCAGCGTCCTGGAAACCTACTCCATTCCCTTCGTTCGTACCATGCTGCGCCCCTTCACCTCTACCTGCACCCCCTCTTGAGCCGCCTCGACCAGCGTAGCCAACCCTGAACATGGGCGCACCTCGACCAATACCCGCTTGCTGACCATGCGCCTGACCTTGTCCGCGCGCATTATCTTGATCCTCTCCTCTACCTTGGGTCGCTGTGGATCCTCCTCTACCACCAGCAACGCTCGCTCCTCTACCTGCAAAGCCAACTCTGAAGAACGGCATAGCCCTCACTCCTTGTCCTCGATTCCCGAATATACCCGGCGATGCGTTCGTTTCGCCCGTATCGTGTCCATGTTGAGATGAGTTGGACGGAGTAGGAGTTGGGAACGGGAATGTCCCTGGCATCGCAGGTGGTACCGAGCCATGTTGCCCTCGCCCTTGAGCCCGAGGAACAGATCCGTTGTTGCTGTTGGAGAGGTATCCCAAGTTGACACCGGATGGCGGGACTCGCTGGACTGGAGTATCCTGCTTCTGCTGCGGTTTTCTGGCGGACTCCTCGACTATGCCTTTCGGGTTCCCGAGCACGAGTGCACCGGTATGCCATCCTCCGGCGGTGATGGCAAACACGAAACCATCGCTATTCTCACCTTGACCTTCCTGATCAATAACGGTTCTTCCGCCACCGTTAAAAGAGACTTTTGTCGGCTCAGAGCCGGCTCTATCGGCTCCTCTGCCTAGCTGGCCGGAATTACCTTGACCCCAAGTCAACATCTCACCTTGATCCGTCAAGGCAGCGTAATGATAATCCCCTATAGCCACTTGGATAACACCCCGACCTTGAAGTGACGGCAGAGCCTCGGGTACGAGTGTATCGGCGAATGTGGGGGAGTAATCTGAGACACGGGCATGGTTGACTCGCGTATCGGCCGCAGAGGCGGATGCAGATATGGTCGAAGCGGAAGCGGAAGTGGGTGCAGGGGTGGCATAGGTTGTCAATGAGCGGAATTGCGCTGTGATATGAGTTATATTCGGAGACGAGAAGTACGGAAGCTACGTTCATCGCATTGCAACGCCATTTCCACTTGTCAGCATCGCGATTCTGCTTTCGCTGATAGGTAACATAGAGAAAGTTGACAACGCGAGTCCGTGTCACTCACGTATTGCCAGTCAAGCGGCCGTCCATCTTTAACCCTTGTCAACCACACTTCACCATTTTTCTTGAGAGCAACTACAAAGTCCTCTCCACTAGCAATCTTCACCACCTTCTGTTCATCCTCAACAACCCTCTTAGACCGAGTCGACTGGTACTCGGTCCATTCCCTCTCTAAATCCTCCTTCGACTTCACCCATTCTGGCAGAGGCGTATCGAGGGGGTTCTCGCCGTCGTATTTCGGCCGAGAAGGTAAAGGTGGCAGAGTCCGAACGACGTCGTTACCAACTGTACCCCATCGAACAGCTCGTTTGTTATCCACTTCGCCATCTTCGTCTGCTGGAATTGTTCCTCCTATTGGTCCACCAAGAGATTCATCGGCGGTGAGGCCAGCTTCGAAAGCCTCGGAAAAGGGGTACCAGACGTGAATGTCACCTTCAGCAGAAAGGGCGGCTGAATGATCCCATCCTGCTGATAGCTGGATGATTTGAGGCGGATGACGAGTCGTGCCGTGTCCGGATGGTGCAGTGAGCTCCGACGCCGTGTGATGATACGCCTGGGAGACATTTTTGAATCTGCTTTGAGCGCATCTTCTATGTGGAAGCTGAAGAATACCTACCTTGCCCCATTCTCTCATTTCCCATATAAGGTTGTCAGTGTCGAGTACGAGGAGATGCCGTCGACCAGCACTGATAGCTTCGGCTCGGCAAGGTAGAGGAATTCTCGTGGGTTCGGGGCACGGACAGTGCTTGTCTTCCCAGCTGGCGACTCGGAAGCCTGGTCTCGTCCCGTCCAGTTGACCTGATGATACGCAACAGTCAGCGTGCATTGTTCCTTGGCAATGAATGATGTTGCGCTGTTCAGCCAGTTGGCAAGAACAGAAGGGATGGTTTAGCACTCACCCCAAACCCAGACGGCACCATCACTCGTCCTAGCTGTGAAGCTCCATCCGCCAGCTTGTAGATCCACCACCCCGCTCGCCGAACCACCTTCAACTCCACCACTCCTTGAGCCACCAACTACAGTCCCGATCGCTGATCCTGATCTTGATATTGATCCGCCGACTCGAGAAACGAGACTATCTGTAAAATGCTCTACCCAGCTTCTCCCTCCCGTCTTCGAATCATCGGGATTCAGATCCCAGCTAATCTCACAAGGTAAATCCACGAATCTAGAGAACCTCCTATCTGATCCCCTATCTGCTTGACCCAATCGACTGTTATCACTCGAACCCCATACGTAGGCCTTTGGGTGGAGTAGACCCAGATAGACGCGTTTCCACCATCCCGCCGAAGCTGAAGAGGGATGGGAAGAAGCTGGGAACGTGAAGTCGTTCAAGGTCTTTTGCCGCCAGAACGAAGTATCATTCTGCGTTGCGTGGGAAATAAGACGTGTTAGCTCTTCTGACCAAGCAATGAGTGAGGATATGTAGGGCGAGGCACGTATGTAGTGTGGAGAGGAGCACATCATAAGACAGGGGGAAAGGAGGTCGCTCACTGTGAGAACGTTGAATTGTCTGTTGACAGCAGAGAGCGAAGCGAGATCTTTGATCTGCAACGCGGGCAGTAAGAACTCCAAAACCACCTCGGCTGGTATATCTCCAAGACTCGGACCAGAAGTCATGATAGCGAGCGAGCGAGCGAGCGAACGAAGCGAAGTGAAGCGAAGCGATGATGGGGTTCGGAAACGTAGATAGACTATGCGCCGGGTTTACTAGCTTTGGGTGTAGATACGTAGTTACCGCTCGGTTTTCTTCGAGGTATAACGCTACGTTCCTTGTTGCTTGTCTTTATAGCTGAAGATGGGCAAAATAGAGCAGAACAAGTGGCAAATGCCTAGGTTTTGGTTGCGCTCCCTTTATCTCGGTGGAACTTAGCTTAAGCATACGGAGACGTGCGATGTACAGTATTACGTCATACCCCCTCTTATCAGATGATTTGACATACTGTAGGTGCATACTGCATATGTATAATCTTTCCACAACATCACCCCGTAATCGAAGGCCCGCGAGACGAGTACTCGTTTGGCACTTAGCAATTACGAGCGCGAAGCTGCGTGAGGCTGTGCAGTGTACATTTCGACGATGGAATCTCACGTGTCGATTGCATGATTCGGAGCGTCAATCGTGGATTTGCTCGGTACTGTACATGTATATACAGCCCATAATTCAAACCGCAAGTCACGCGAAGGTGACGCCCAATCAGTCCTCTTCCATGATCTCATCACCATCGCCGTCACCGTCGTCTTCCTCTTCTCCTTCCCCCTCAGCATCATCCTCCTCGCCATCCTCTTCCTCTCCATCATCCCGTCCTTCACCTTCACCTTCACCTTGATCCTCATCCGCATCATCGTCATTATCCTCCTCCTCTTCATCCTCTCCCTCTGCTTGAGGGACACCATCAGCGCCCACAGCGATCGGATGATCTGCTCGTTCTTTTTCGTATTCCCCGATGATTTCCCAGCATGTCCGATCAGGTGCCGGGGCGTGATTCTCCCACATGTACATGTATTTTGTTCGTATTAGGGCTTTGATGAGCGTGAACAATGGTGTGGGATACCATCCGCTTAATTTCTGTCGCGCCGAGTGAGCGGGACAAGAACGAACAAGGTGTCAGCTAACCTTTCTGTTCTTTCCCGTTCTCGCTGTCTACCAAGGATGCGGGAAGCTGCCGACGTTCCGTCTTGTAAAGCACAAAAAGCCTAGAAATCGAATGGAAGAAGGAGAAAAGTCTTGATCGTCTTACGAATTCATCGGCGGAAAAGACTCACCGAGCATCTCTTACGGTACACAGCTACCTCGTTGATATATTTCGCAATAAGCGGATCGGTCACATCACAAAGTTGGTAGTCTGCTCTTTCACGATGCAGATGCTGTCCGTCGAAAATGTGGGATCTCCTAGTGAGATACGTCTACATCAGTCAAATCCTTTCCGTCATACTAGCCGACGGGTCCGCAGACCATGTGTGATAGAGAGGCAACTAAAGCGCTCGAACATTACAGTTCGTATGGGTGTTCTCAAAATGGACTTACTTGGGATCTAAGGGCGGACGGAAACCTTCCTCGGCAAGCCGATCTTGCTCAGCCTTCCAACCGGCTTTACTCTTCTCCTTATCTTGCACTTCCTCTTCGTCATCGTCGTACAGCTCGGCCGTGATAGGGTTCTTGATTACTTTTTTATTGGCGTAAAAGAAGACCCGCTGATATCTAATCATCGCACCGAACCAGTTCGATCAGTTTCGATCCTTTTGGTCAGGATGTCTTCTACACTCCGCACAAACAAGAACGGCGTGTGTTTTTTTCTTGTTTCTTTTTGCCAGACAAGGATGTTTGTGACGGTACTCACTTGCCAGAGACAGGATCGGCACAAGGATCATATCCGTATCTGACGAGACATTTCCAGAAAGGTCCAGTGTCCATGACATATGCTACAGCAGGAATGTACGCCTTGTTTCTGCAGTGTCAAGTCCAAAGGCCATACAGTGCAATGTAAGGGAGTATCAGCATCTCATGTCTATTGAAATCGATCAAAGCACTCACCGAGGAAGCTCAGCTCTTTCTTCAGGCTCAAGTTGGGCCAAGAGAGAATGCCGCATCCAGACTGGTCGTTCGTCGAAGAGCTACCATCGTGCAACCAGAAAATGTCATTCGCTCAAGTCTGATACAGTTTCCACGATCCGAAGACTCAATTGTGTCTCCATAGTTTCGGCCTATGATGACGGGTGGAATCGACGAGATAACTCACCTTTCGCAACTTGTTCAGCAGATCTGGATTCAGTTCAGGCATTTTGGACTGTACAAGCTTCGTAGAGACTGTCGGTACGTCGTGCGGGGAATGGTCATGTTTCATGTTGATAGGAGCCATATTGACCGCTCGACCACGATTCACGTATCGACGCCTATAAGTTTTGGTTCTTCTGTCGAAGAATCGTTCTTCCTCGACCTTGTTTGACATCTCAAATCTGCAACGTGCGACAGAGTAATGGCAAAAGTAGTCGAGTCAGTGATGGAAGTGTAATTCGTGGTGAACGCCCCTCGGAAAGTCGAAGAAGAATGTGATGGTCATGCTCACTTGTAAACGAAGGGTAAGTTCCTGGTAGAGAACAGCGGAAGGGGCTGCAAGTCCAACTTGGACCTATATCCAATCTTTGGATCCGTAGGGTTCTCGATTGGCTCGATATACTCTTCATCCAATGCTGGGAACTTGTAATCGAGAATAGCGTTATCTGGGTCGTGGTGGGAGTACCGCGAAAAGTCGTTAGAATGACCAATGACAAAGGTGAAAGGGATCAACGGTTAGAACAAAACTTACAGTCTAGGTCTTTGAGTGATCGGATTAAGGTGGCCGTTGGGCCTTCAGGATCAGGTTTCCAGTGGTAATCGGCCATCGCTGCAGATCAAAGAAAGCATCTTGATTCAGCTATCTCTCCCTGTGATAATGCGATTTAGGAACCAGGTGCAAACTTACACCTGAATCTCACAGTCTGAGGAACCGACCCGACCACCTCAGCAGTAAACGCCCCGCCTTTATCCCCGGCCGCACTCTCCTTCTCTTTGCCCTTCCTACGTTTTCTGACGACCCTCAACAACAATTTCTGACTAGGCACTCTATGTCCTCTAACCGGACCACCGGCGGACCCTTCCCCTCTATACCTCATCTCAAGGATGGGTCGACTGCCCCCAGCGGGCGGAGCGGGCGAATTGAAGCATTCATCGATATCATCCTGATTTACCACTTTCAATATAGAGGAAGTGTGCGATAATGGTCCAGGGTACTCGATTGAGGAGTATATGTGCTTTGGAAGATGGCGATCTGGTGCTGTTGATGAGGATGCTAAGGAGGAAGATGGATCTTGTGCGTTTGTTGGGGGATTGTAGTCTGGATCATCGGGGTCGTAGCGAGAGATTGCTGATACTGATGCGGATGCGGATGTTGATGCCGAGTCTGATTCGAGGTCTGAAGCTGGCTCAGACGTCATCTTGGGGTAACTTGTTACTACCTTCTATATTGTCAGAGGTATTAACTGACGTATCAAAGTGGAAGAATAGCGTTTCATTCACTTGTCAACAACATTCCGGGCACGGTTCATACATGTTCATGTTTTGACATTTGATCGATTGTCCGGTGACGTAAACCGGTAACCATTACCACACGCGTGAAGGGGTTTGTAATGGACATTACAAAGTACTTGAAATCAGAGGGTAAATGTCCTAATTACAGTGTAATGACAATAAGGATATATTATAAGACACAGCTGACGCTCGCTCATATATTATTATTATTAGGCGGCCCTCGCCTCGCGTAGGGTCGCATGCATGCATGACGGTCGCATGCTTAGCTTATTAGCTTCGAGATCTCTCAAACCACCTCTTCCTCGAGCATGAAAAATCCACCCCTCATCATCTTCAATTCCCTCTTCTTCACTCGAATCGATCCATCCACTCTCTCCAAACACATCATCGGGTAGACAACATCCACACCTATCGTATGATACCCATAAATCTCGCCAAAACAGCCCCTATTGGATACTAGTTGAGCTGTAGGAAGGAACAACATGAAGGTAAACCCACCCCCTTATATGGTTCACTTTTCACGCGATATACAGGCTGATAATGCATGCATCCATTCACGATAGTACTTGCTCAACTTCCTCGAGGGTGTTCCTGATGCACCGAGCATCTCAGATCCCGAGTTTCAACAGCTGCTTGTGGATGTGCAAGCTGGTAAAGTAGGTCGTCCCACCTTCTCTCCTCTCTCACCGTACGAGGCAGTTGTTGTCTGGTCCTCCACCGTAATAATGCGATGCGAAGCGACCGTCGGACCGTGCCGGACGTTGGGACGTTTTTAGAGGCAGTTGGCACTATCCTATCTTTCCATCCCAATCATATATCCATTCCATTGCCGCCTGTAGCCCTGCATCAAGCTATACAGCCAACGATACGTGCGATAAACACGGTCCCATACTGATTTGTCCTTGCCTTTAATGATACGATCTGCAGAGCTCGAGCAAATCCAATGCCGATGCGTTCTTCGATTCGCTGGAAAAGATCGTCAATGAGCTGAAAAGCACCGTAAGTTGACTCTGTCAATACTCTCGTCCGCTGCTTTGGAATAATGTCCGACTGATACTGGGCTTTTTGGTGTAGCCCGAATCTGTCGCATTCCAAAAACCGGTTTCGAAGCGAGATGCTCCCGATTACTATGAAGGTGCGTCTCATTGTTCCCCTGCCTAACAGGTTCCTATCGTTTTTATCCTGTCTTAGGCTGGATGTCCTATCTAGGGTTATGCTTATGCTGATGGAGGACGCGTTGGTATTATCTCTTTCCATAGTCATCAAAAGACCGATGGACTTGACGTCGGTCTTGCGGAATGTAAAAGCTAGGAAGTACAAAAGTAAAGCGGATTTCGAATCCGACTTGAATCTGATATGGAGCAATTGTTTCGAGTACAACAGTCAAGAGGTGAGTTCCCCAACTTAGTACGAGACGATCTTGTCAAGCTTTTTGTCTGATGTCCGAATCTCCCACAGACACACCCGATCCGAGCCGCTGCAAGGTTCATGAAACAAAAAGCGGACCACCATCTCGAATTCCTCCTAGATAAGAATGAAAGAGCCGCCAACCCACTCCAATCTCTCCTTTCCCACATCTCTATCGGCTCACCCCTTCCCGGACCCAGTATAGGCGGATCCCAATCTCAACGGTCACCTTCCAGGTTAGGGGAAGGTGTGACGGGTGCAGATGAAGATGCGGCGGGTGAGAGTGATGATGCGCAAGGTGAAGATGGTGATGTAGAGGGTTTTTTCCGGGAAGGCGGGAGTGGAAAGGACGGAGGGGGAGAAGGGAGTGAGTGATATTCATTCTGTTTCCAAGACCGTCATGGTGAGGGGTGAAAGTGCTTATGTGCTTTTCGTTTCGGTTCAGGTCGGAGTAAACGAGGGGGAAGTGTAGCGTCAACGTCTCGGCCTAATGGGGCCTTCAATCGTGTCAGCCGCCGACCCACGGTGAGCTCTCCTAATCTTCAAGCATTTTTAGCTCCTCCCAATTCATTCCATCTATAGTGAGATAAGTGAGCTGACGTCCAGTTGTATTTGGATTACACTTTAGCCTCCTGCCTTTCGACCACAATTAAACACATCCCTCGATACCGCTCCAGCACTCCTTCGAACTCCATACACCATGACCCATTTCCAGCCTGTCTCCCTCTCACAAGCAGGCCCTTCATTCTCCGAAAAAGGCAAAGCCAAAGAGATTCTCTACGGAAACGCACCTCCGGCGTGGTACCCCTTACCAGCTGGTACAGACGACGAAGATGTAAAGCTTGAAGGGTATTGGTGGGGAGCTATGAATGGGGATGATGCGATCGTAGCTGGATTACCGGCTGTACCTACTATGGTACCGCCTGAACAGCCAACTACCCTACCAAGACGAAGACGGCTGCGAACGCGGCCTCGATCTCCAAGGAAATCAGTCAATGGAGTACTACTGCCGAATGGTGATGAATCCGCACCGGTATCAGTACCACTGCCATCACGCAAATCGATATCGCCACTTACATCGAAGAGAGCTCTCGATAAAATGACGGAGACGGAAGAGCAAGAGCGAAAATCGAAACAGCGCATTAAACCTATATCCGTCAAGAAAGTTGTGCATCGTACGGTCGACCGATTGCACGACGCGCGACAGCTCATACATCGCATACACGAGTTCCAGAGGATAGAGAATGAAGGTGGGATATTACCTTCGCGCGAACTTGTGACGGAGAAAGAACGGATAACGAAACAGGAAGAACGAGCTCGAAGGGTAGAGATGAGAACAGCTGAGAAGAAGGAGGTCATGGGAAGGAAGAAGGAAGGTGGAGAAGTGGGAGAAGAGGAAGCTGCCTTGGGTTTGAAGAGGGCGTCAGCGGGTTTATTGGCTCATGCGGGATTCGAAGGTGAGCAGAGAGCACCTGGCTGCCGGGTCGGACTTATTGAGGTTTCGATGCAAAATTGATGGCTGATGATTGTGTTCTGTTCATTTCGCAGGGGCAAATGAGACCGCCTTGGATCTGTTTACGAGGGCAGCAGTAGATCACCTACATAACGTCGGCCGTACATTCCGGCTTCTTATGGACGGCTTCTCACACAAGATGACCTCGGAGGTAAGCTGAACGCCCTTGGCCCATACATGCTTCACCACAGCTCAACGCCATGCATCGAGAACATCGAAATGTTCAATCGTTGCCCTTCGACGAAGAGCTGATTGATTTCTCTACAGGAAATCGTGCTTCATGCTCTGCACCAGAACGGACAAGTACAAACGCAAGATCTCGAAACATATCTCAAGGATGACATCGAACGAGAGGAAGCCAAGGTCGCCGAAATGCAGAGGAAGATCAGGCAGGCATTCAAGGAGGTTGTGAGTGTTTTTTGCTATCAGAAGTATCTTGCTATTTTGGTTTTCAGGTGCTGATGTGAGGTGCTCGGTATAGACTACCGCGCCTGTCATTGAGGATGATATGATGTTTGCCGACAACGGGGAAATGCTCACCGAGTGAGTAATGGTTTTACTTTTAGCCTTATGCTCAATCATCAACAACAGCGGGAAATACTGACTGGTTTACATGCACGCAGCGGTAACTTTGCCGATGAATTGGGCGAAGATTTCCTTGGACTGCGAGATCTGGGTATTGACAAGGAGTTCGGATTATCGTCTCTCACTGTACCGTCGTCTCTTTTCTACGGGCGACGAAAACGATTTGGCGGGAACGCAAATGGCGGGTGAGTCTTTCAAATCCAATCCCGCAATCTCAAACGGAGAATCCACTCTTTGAGCCAGCCCATCTCCACATTGTAAGAATGAGAAACATGACGCTGATTCTGCCGACTCATCGTGATTGTAGCCCGAAAGAAGACGTTCTGGAATATCCACCGCCACCCCCTTTCATCCCTCTCAACGCAGCCACAATCCCCACGCACCTCCCAGCGCTTCTTCACGCATTCTACGCTGCGCGAATCGAAGCTGGTCTCTCTATATCAGAGGACGACGCTTTCGACCTTACGCGCGGCACGATCGGAAGTCTGGGTCAGATTGTAGTGAAGAACCCGCCTGTCTATACTGGCACTGGCGCTGGCGCTGGAGCTGGCGCAGCAGCCGGTGGAGCCGGTGGTCCTGCCGGAGGAGGTGGTGGTGGTGGTGCAGCAGGGGGAAGTAAGAAGAAGAGGGATCGAGAGGGGGTGGAGGGGGATGGACAGGGGGATGAAGAGGAGAAGAAAAAGAAGACGGCCAAGAAACCTACGTGAGTAGGCTAGGATGGGTTCAGATACCTAGCCCAAGTCACCAATCAGATGTGTAGCAAAAAAATCGATCCAGAGCTGACATTTCGCTGTCGGATTTATACAGTACATCGGGAGTAGGTAAAGGCAATTGGAGTGAGTACAATTTACCACTGGGACAATGAATGCGTCACCATCTTCTTTGTCCGCTTGTCAGAGGGTTTTTCTTTACTAATGTTTTTCGTTGTTTCGCTCGGTGCTTAGTTCGACCAAATAAAGAAGAAAAAGCACGAAGAGCAGCTGAAAAGGCTGCACTGGAGAAGGAGAATGGTAATGTGGATGGGACGTCAACATCAGCGTCAGCGTCAGCTAGTATAAACGTCAATGGCGCTAGTACAAAAGTTGCTGCTGGTGCTGGTGTAAATGGAGTAGGAGTAGGAGGAGCAGGTGGAGGTAGTGGTGAAATCGATGCTGAAGGCGAAGCGGAGTAATCAGCCAGCCCAGCCCTTTTTTACTGTAGCTAGGAGATATACGACCCTTAGGATTCCTATCTAGGCGGGTGCTGTTGTACCGAATGCGAGTCGAGGCTACTCACTCAGTCTCGCCCGCGCACGACCATCGCCATCGCATGACACAGCATATCATAGCATATCATAACCAAATCCCATGTATCAGACCTGCTGGACCTGTGGAAGTATGCTTTATGAGTGGCGAAATTACCCTTATATATTTGTCACTAAGGGTTTAGAGAGGGGCTCCAAGCGTATTATAGTATTCATGCATACTCACTGATTACTGATATCAGCTGCTGCTGTGACTGTGACTGTGACTGTGACTGTGACTGTGACTGTGACTGTGACTGTGACTGTGACTGTACTTGTGATTGTTTGTGCTGTACTCGATCGAGTATGGTGTCATCTTACCCTGCGTACTGCGTACCGAATAGCCGGACAGGTACAGTGAGTATACAATACAGTACACTCATTCACTGGTATACACTACATCATCATCCATCGTCAGCATCAGCATCAGCATAATCCACAGATCTCATCATCATCCCATCCCATCCCATCCCGCCGCCATTCTTCTCATTCCCATACTTCATCTGTCATCTTGCTTTGATTGCGCCTGCTTACTATTGTATTTGTTGTAGAACAAACCTACGACACCTTCTGCTCATTCGACAACTCGTTGATTTCATGTGATAGCCCAAGAACCGAGCGAACGACTTGACACTTGACCCGGCTGTACCCATTGGACAAACCAACAAGAATAACGATAACTTTGACATCCTTGCAATACTGTATCTTGATTATCAACCAGATCACTCCTATCCTATCGCTTCCCTACGCTCGCTGAGCTGAGCTTCTCGTTGAGATCTATCAATCTGGATATCGCAATATCCATTATTGGCAATATGGCTCGGTAAGTGACTATCTAGCACGTCTACATCAACCCCCTGTAACGTAGCCGACCCTCCTCCAACCCTGATCATTGATCACCTCCCAAAGTTGCTGACCCATACTGGACCTCTCATACGCCCGTCAATAGCGACCCGCCCTCTCTGCTATCTTCATCCGAACTACGCGACATCTCCCCTAATCCAAGCTCGATCCGCTCAGCGAAAATAACCATTATCCACCCGCAACTCCGGGATCTAATCTTACCTCTCGAGAGAGGTCGGGTCCTCTATCCTAGAGGCACGACGGTCGAAGAACAGAGGTGGCTGCCTTCTCCTGATTATGATCCAGATGAACGGCTTGAGGGAGATGGGGATGAAGGGCCTAGTAAGCGAGGAGTGAGTAGTGTTACGAGCGGAATCATCCGTCTTCTTCAAGCGTCGTCCTACTCCTCCTGTATCATCGCTCCTCACCATGATGCCTCCTTGAATTAATTTCACCTCAACATCTCTCCATTGCGAGATGAATCGCTGCTCTCATTGGCGTCGACTGCTCATTCTACTTGAGCGCTGCAAGTCTCGCGTCTCGTACAACATGTAGCTGACTGGTCTCGTCCAGATCACCGGCAGCACACGACCGCTGCTGAATCTCAGCTTCACCCCAAACTGTCTTACCGCAAGGTGAGTCAGTATGGTTTCCCGCCTCAACCACATGTCAACTTGGGGCTCAGCCTCAGCCTCGGCTCCTGTGACATAATCAGTCCCGCGGTGCAAGTATAGATGAATGTGTCTTTTTCTGACATGCATCTTGCCTCGGCCCTTGCTTCGCCAGCTCAACAATCCTCGCTTGTGGCGGCCAACACGGAGAGCTATACATGTGCGATCTCCCTCAACCACCCACCCCGAACCCACTCTTTCAGCGATTCACGTCCTCAGCAGCCAAGATCAAGCCCTTCTCCATTTCAACCACTTTACCAGGTAGATCGATTAACAACTCAATCATCATCCCTCCTGCGTGGCCGGGCCAATGGGCTAAAGTGTCCAGCGAGCGGAAGTTGGGATACATTGGTCGAGGATCTCGGAAATGGGAAGAAGTGGAATCGTATCCAAGAAACGAGTTTATCGGGAGAGCTGAGCGGGGTGAATGGGTGAGAAGAACGAGAAACGACAACAATGACATGACGACGGGAGCAGGCTATGGCGATATGGAGGAGCGGGGCATTGAAGAAGGAGAAGCAATGGACCTCGACGGGCGGGATGATAGCGAGGCTGAGACCGAGCTCTTGTCGGAAGACGAGGACGAAGAAGTCTACGACCTCGAGACGGCGGTACACTCGCCCACATCGACGTTCTCTGTAGCTACATATCCCAATACGGTCCCATTCCTGCACGCTCCGAGGATCCCGCATCTTGCTCATCCCTTGATGTCGAGAACGCATACTTCGGCTAGCCCTGCACGTCGATCCTCTTCTTTCAGCTCCTCCATTCGCCCTGCGTCTAGGGATAGAGCTGCAAGATACTCGTTCTCTTCCTCTTACTCGGCCACCGTAAATCCTACTCAGCCTGCGCCACTGTACGTAACCTCGCGCAATCGAGATCACCGTTCGCGATCTTTTCGAGGCTCTACCAGTACAAGCAGCTCGATTCGCCCTTCCGCTCCTGGCATTTTACCGTCAAATGGCCACTTGAACAAGATATCGCGCATGAAAACAGCTGCTGTCGACGAGCCACGAATCTTGATCTCGAACAACGACTGTACCGTGAAAGTGTTCTCGCTACATCCCGTCACTCCATCATCGAGCGGCCATGCTTCCGTCTCGGGAAGACATGCCGATACCCCGCGAGAGACAGGCCCGCGATACGATCAGTCAGCCTCGTATCGTCGTCCAGGAAGTGACGATAGGATCGGCAGCGGCATCTCAGCTTCTAGGCCTCTTGATCGACTAGGTCTAGGTGCGCCTAGAGCCTCGTCATCAGACCAAGTTCGGCCTCGGACAACAACGGCGTTCGAATGGGCCGCAAACACAGATATATCCCGACACACACATCCGCGGTTGTCAAGGACGCCCCAAATGAGCATTGGCGGATCAGGATCATCAAGCATCGCTGCTAATGCCAGAGCCAATGCCAGCTCTGCTTCCGCTGTGCTTTCCAGAGAAGCTGAACAGCTTCAGATGGAGTTGGACAGGTATTCTTCCTTGAGGGCGGAGAGGGATATGCTTCTGAGGGATCGAGAGGAATTCGAGAGAATCATAGGGATGCACGTTGGTGCTGGGACTGGGCTGGAAGGACAAGATGAAACGAGAGAAGAGAGGAAATTGAATAAAGTTGGTGGGACCAGGTTCAAGGTGGCTACAAATCATTGTGAGTAGATGTCATGATCAAGAATGTTTCCTACGACATCCGTGAAGTCAAGCAGCAGGTGTGAATCCTCTAGCATGGAGCTGCTAGCTGACATCAGAGGCATGACATAGCTTCACTTTCGCCCGACCTCAGAACTATGGTCTCAGTTGGCGATTCCACCGATGTGAATGTTTTCGAAGTCATTGACGGTGGCCGAGAATTCAGGAAGATAGCAGTATATGAAGGTATGTCCACTTGGGCGATTTAAAGAAATATCAGCTGTCGGTTACTTGGTTATCGCCTAAACTGACTGTTTCTCTATGTCTCAGCTGCTTCCGATGCTGGGTTCTCAACTGCCTGGAGCAAGGACGGGCGTAAATTCGCAGTAGCGAGTCAAGGTGAGCTAGATGCCTGATGAAGTTCTTCATTGCCCAAGCTTATCTTTCGTTCTTCTCCGCAGATGGTCAAGTGACAGTATGGGACCACCGTTCCTCTCGCCCACTAGCAATTTTTCACACAACCGCTACCAAGGCCACTGACGCCGAATCGTCCGACGCTCCCTCATTCACGGAAGACATATCGGCCTCGAGGCTTTCGTCGTCGCCTTCGTCCAGTATCAGCTCGGGATCAGGTTGGAATCTTGTTGGTCCCGATACCAACAATGTGACCCTTCGTGACCCCATAACGGGAGTACCGTCGATTGGGACCAGTACATCTGGTAGAGAAGCTGCGAGGGTGGTCAAGTTCAGCCCTGAGGGAAGTTCTAGGGATCTGATGGTGTTTTCGGAGGTAAGTCGTTCAATTCCAATAATGCTCTCGTCATATCAAGCCCGTCTACGCCAAGTCAAAGCAAGAGAGCCGTATTGAGCAAGTCAGTAAAATACAAGAAGAGACTTGATCTAATCTAAATGTGATGTCATAGGAAAACTCAAATATCCATATAATCGACGCCCAGACATTCCAATCCCACCTCGTCATCCCCGTACCGCACATACCATCCGGCACAGCCGATCCAGATGCGCTCACTCGTCCCAGACTAGGTATAGAAGGTGGCGGATGGGGTATAGCTGGAGTGGCGTTTGATCCGACTGGTGATTGGCTGTATAGCGGGTCTGAGAGGACTGTTGTTGAATGGGATTTGAGGAGAGGAGGAAAAGGAGAAGGGGTCTGGGGTTTGGCTTGATGCTTGATGCTTGATTTCCGATAATTGATGTTTGATTTTTGCTGCCCCGGTGCAATTCTAACAGTGAACCGTGAGCGAAGCAGAAGTGTGAGATGTATTGTGTGGTGTTGTGCTGTGTTGTATCACACGAATTGTATTGTATCTTTTTCTTGATTTATTAATGATCTTTGTAGTGCAAATACGAGCTAGTAAACCAAAAATGTCATTGGATCCTTGTCTAACCTAACTGCACCACGTCAATGTCTTGTCCTCAATATCTTGCAGTACTCTACTTGTACTTATCGGATGGAAGCGAATGCGCTTGATTCACAATCACGAAATGGGGTAAGCGAAAGTTGTTGCGGAGTGAGATTGGAATGGATCAAAAGAGGAGATGGAATTGAATACTGTACAAGCATTATTGTTACAGTATTGAAAGGTTCAAGGCTACTTACTTACTGTATGGTCCTTGGAAATGAGTACAGTTAGTACAGTACACTGACACCAAGTACGGGTGTGGTAAGCAGGGTTAAATTTTCTTGAACGAGTCCTCAAGCGTCGTAGTGCGTGTGAAGATGGAGCAAGAGATCACTTGCGGTACGGCAAAGCCGGTCCATTGATGCAAAGCGAATCGACTCGAATGGAACAAATATCAGCTCAGCCACAGTACGAGTATGTACGAGTACAGTACCTCGGTTGACTCGTAGTACAGTATATTGTAGACCACCAATCAGGCTCCTTTGGTCGTTTTCCGTCTCTCGTTTCCCGTTTCTCATTTATCGTCATTCGGAGTACTAGACTCTGAGTGTAGTAGAGATGCTCTGTAGTGGTTCGTCGGGGTATGTTTGTAGAAGCTTGAGTCCGCTCGATCAAAGTTTTCTTCTTTTTTTTTTTGGGGGCATCTGCGCTTTCTGCACGCTTTACCCGGCTCTCCTTTCATGTTTATGTACTGTATTCCTACAGTATCAGTACGAGCACGAGTCGCTTGCTTCACTCGGAAGTGCACTTTACTCTACTCTACTCTACTCTACAATGGCTGGTTGACAAGTGAGAGGCAAAGTTGGAGACAAATGACAAAGAGACTGTTATTCAACGAACCAGTCCACTACTCTTGTACTGTAGTACGAGTACATATAATATTCCCCTTTGAACAGAAGTACTAGTAAAATCAATTAGCGCTACTCGATCTGTATCCTTACCTTCCTTTTCTCCTTCTTTGTCACAAACACAGACAAACAAGACATCACAGGCTCGATAACCTTACTCGTGACACCCTACATCGTCATGTCATCAGCTACAGCTACAGCCACAGCCACAGCCATTTCCACTTCTCAGGGCAGTTCGTTGGACCCTACTCTCGACCTCGCTATAGAGACAAGAGCAATGACGCTCGATCCTGGCACTGGGCTTACCGCTGATCCTGGTTCCAGTCCTCAAGGTTGTCCTGGTGGTACTCATACTCAGCAAAGCACCGGGACCGGCACTGGAACGGCACCTGGTGCTTCCACGTACACACAAGCACCGACCATCCGATTCCGAGAGCTGAGACGTCGAGCGGAGATGGTCGCGAAATCGCTCGTCGATATTGCTGATTCGAGACTTGTCGAAGCTGACGGTCCGGGTCCGACCACTGCAAATGGTACGACCGGTACGACCGGTACGACCGATACAGCTTCCGCTAGATCTATTCGTACGCGTACGAAGATCCCTGGAGCTACAGAATGGGAGGATGAAGCATACAAAGTTATTGGGCTGGGTATAAGAAAATTGGACGAGATGGTCCAATTGAGTAAAGATTGGACAGAATGGTTCGAGCATTCTTTCAGAGTCTGGACAAAACACAGCAATATCCCTGCAGCAGACAAGAGGCGCATTCGCAAAGATATTGCTACTGCCCTATCCACAGAGGGTCAAGGCGCTCTTCTCTCTCATGTGAAGAACAGGATCTCCGAGCAGGGATACATTTGCCCTGAGCTGATGAATGAGATTGATGAGGGTTTCAAACCGTTCGTCAAGGACAGAGATGGCTGGGCAGTAAAGTTGGATCGTGATCTATCAGGGATTGGAGCAAGATATGGTCAGGCGGGTAGTGGGATTGGAATCGGTACCAATACGAAGACTGACCGTTATCGCAGGGGATGAGGTTGAGGCTGAGGTTGAGGCTGAGGTTGATTTCGACTGAAAAAGAAGAAGAAGAACCCCACGCTTTGTGTTGCTCGTATCAACACCGCCACTCATACCAGACGTTACTCAGTCTCCTGTAGCCCAGGTACTAGTACTGTCCATATACGGCACGCCAGTCAGTACACGAGTACAGCAGAATGTACCCAACTTGATTTCGTAGATTCGCTTGTTAGTCGTCTTTCGTCCTCTCCTGCTTACTTTGAACACGAGTACGAGTGAGCTTCGAATGATTGCATGACATGTCGGACAAGTGTGCCACACTCGTCATACCCAGCAGCTAATCGGAGTAACTACCTGTCTCATCGTTAGGCAAAACGAAATGCTCGAAAAGCAGGTTTTCTCCCAACCCATCCATCCACGTATCCATCATCCGTTCCCATCTCCCCTTGTGCTATAACGCATGATAGGAGCGAGACTCGCTTTGATCATGCACATGATCATTCGTACCTTAGATAGCCCATTTGATGAGCTTTCAAGTATTATTTGTTTTGGCGGCGGTCGCCGTTAGCTGTTACCGCGCATCGACGTCATGCATGCTGCAGGCAGGTGTGATTATGTCCGGTCACTCGTCACTGCTACGCTGCGCCTTCACTTGCACTTCCTCCTTTGTGTCCCCGATGCGTTGCCAGGCGATGCGATGATGCGATATGCAAACTACTTCACAAGCTGATCAATAGGAAGCAAGCACACTTCCACTTCTTGAAGACTACCATACTGGCCGTCCATACCACTCCCAAACAGAGAAGCAAAATACGACGAGAACATGTCTAGCACTAACGCCAACGCATACACATTCGTAGTCTCAGGCTACAGAGACACATACACCATCTTCTCCTTTGATCCTTCCAACGCCCAAATAAAAGTCATCTCAGACTCCAAGGCTCCCGAAAAGGCATCATGGATCGAATCTGCGCCCAATGCAGGAGGATTGGCTTCTTCCAGGAATTTGTATTCCATCTCTGAGGTCGAGAAGGGTTTGGCTGTCAGCTTGAAGTTGAGTAATGAGAAGATTGAAATTACCTCTCAGAGGGAGACCAAGGGGTCCCCAGCTCATGGTGAGTACGATTGAACAGCATGACACGCAAACCCTTACTCTTATGAGTCGCGAATGAACGGGCTGATGGGGGCTTGGTGTCTTGCTTGCACTCAGTCCATATCATGAAAGATGGCTCTGGTCTCGTAGCTGGCAACGTGAGTATCATTTCCACATCTTCTTGGTATAACTTTCACTATTCCGCAATGGTCTGGTATCTCTCTGTCTGTAGCCCTGCAAGGAGTGTAAAAATTCACTGATCACCCTGCTGTATTGTCTCGGTCACCCATATAATTCACACAGTACCTCGGCGGATCAGTCATCTTCTACCCTTTCAACCCCGATGGCAGTCTCTCCTCAACTTCCGAATCCACCTTACTCGAGCTCCCCTTCGTCTACAAAGACAAAGAAGCGCCCAACCCAGAGCGACAGGACGCTTCGCATGCTCACCAAGTTCTCGAGGGCGAGAACGGGACTCTTTACGTTCCTGATTTGGGTAGTGATAGAGTCTGGGTCATTGAGAGGGAGGGAGAGAGCGGATTGAAGATTAAGGGATGGTTGCAGGCTCCCCCGGGAACTGGACCGCGACATGCTGTTATCAGCAAGGACGGTGAGTTTGCACCAGTTGTCATTTGATAAACCTTTGAATCGAATCGATTTCGATTTTCGAGGAGGTTTAGTTGGCCATAAATCGGATCAGGACTGGCAGCTTTGCCGTTTGCCTTGTTTTTGAAAGCTCCCACTTGAGCCTTGGCACCTCATCGACCGGCACCGAAACAGGGAGTCAAGCTGACATGCTCTTTTTGTTGTGGCTACATACTACCAGGCAAGCACATGTACGTCCTCACCGAACTGACAAGCGACATCCTCGTCTTCTCCCTCGACAATCCCACATACCCTATCGTCCCTAAACCAGACTTCAAAGCCAATATCATCCCAGACGAAGTCCCTGCCGAAGCACACAAATTCATCAACGCCTCTGAACTCGTCGCGAACCCTGCCCACCCTTACATCTTGTATGGCTCTAACCGACTCGAGATGCACCTCGAGGAGAATAGTAAAGGGCAATTCAAGACTCCCGAAGGAGCCAGCGGTGATGCGATTGCCATTATTGAGCTCAACGAGTCGGGCGATAAGGTTCAGAGCGTGAAGAAGATCAGGACCGGTCTTGATAACTTACGAGGAATGGCTATTAGCGCCGATGGGAAATACGTGGCTACTGCCGGTAGGAAGAAGGGTGGTTTGGAAATTTGGAGGACTGGCGAGAATGGCTTGGACTTCAAGTTGGCCGCCAAGAATGAAAAGGTTGATGGAGTCACTGATCTCCTTTTCTTGTAAGCTAACCTGGTAGATGGTAAAGCTATACCGGGATAGGGATTGGCTATGCCCACCACCCATGGGAAACAGATTTGATCAGGGGAAATCTGCGAGTAAGTAAAGAAGTTATCAAGTGAAATTCCAGATTATGACACTAGATCATATGCAATCATGTATATCTTTCTGCTTTGCCCATTCTGCCGCTGCTGGGCCTATGTTGAAACCAGAACGAGGGACGATCGGTTGACTGGAACCACAGACAATAAGAACCAAGGTCAAGCGGAGACAAAGATACAAAGTGTGTCAGTGCGACAATGGAAAGGAGAGTGAGTATATCGTGTATCAAAGGAAGGATCGGCACTGGGTACCTGTGTACCTGTGTACACTGTTTAGACTGCATTACATACAGTGTGTTTGCACTTGCACCTGCTTGAACCTTACTCGTCACCATCACCATCACCATTGATCATCACCATTGATCATCACCATTGATCATCACCATTGATCATCACCATCACATCCACAGTGCATAGTGATGTAACTATAATACAGCACTCGACTCATCCACAACAATTATTCGACTTGTCCACGACTTTGATGCGCCATTTACTCACCCGTACCCAGATCGTACCCAGATAAACAACGCTGACTTTGCTTCCCCTCCTCCTCTCGTTAACTTCTTCTTCTTCTTCTTCTTCTTCTTCTAACTCTCTTCTTTTCCTCTTCTCAAACGAAGTGATCACAAGACACCTACAATACCTACTGAACGGCCTAAATTACAATCCTAAAAGACCCAGAAACCAAAATGGCAACCCTCATCAGTGCTCTAGCGCACAGCGACGACCTATTGAACCTCCCCGGTAGATTCCTCCATACTCTCTCTAAAGGCAATCAGTCTATGGACACTTTCATCCCCATGGCAATTCGAGCCATCGTTGTCGCCGCCCTCTTTGCCATGATCAGAAGAGGATTCAAGCACATGTACAATCGAATCAACCGAAGTAAGCTGCGAGACCTTAACTTCTTCCACCTCACTACCCTTCCTTCTTCCCCTCCTTTGTCCACCCACTTACACCGTTGTCACTTTCATACTTGATGGTTAGCTGACTTAACTATCCGCCCGCTGCGGCTTACGTTTAGAACTCTTCCCTACTGCGTACATCCAACATGGTGATCCAGCTTACGACTGGATCAAAGCATGGATCGCTCAAGACACCTACGCCCTCTCACAAATCCATGATTTCCAGTTATCCACAACTGACGTTAGGTCCATGAAGAAGCGTGCCAAGAACGCGCTTGCGGTCGGCCAACATAATGCAAGTTGGGCAATGAACGATGTTATCGGTCAAATCATGCCTACGTATCGTAAGTGGAGTGTCTTTGACCACGCATCTGGCCCATGGTCACGTCAGTTTCATGACACGTTGATATTCACCCTCTTTGCATTTGTACTTTCAGAGCACAGCTTACGGATTAAGTATCAAGGCAATTATCTTTGGATCACAAGGAGGGCATCGGGGTTTGCCGGCGGCGGAGCGCTCAACCACTTTCGAATCCAGTCAGTATGACCCGAAGATATCCAACCCTTGTCCAGCCTAACCCGTGATCACCCCTTCGCTACATCTCCGATCACCCCAGCGCGAAAGCTAATGATATCGCTTCTGTCGGTGTTCATGTCCAGGACCATCGCCTGGCGCCCTAACGTTCTGAAAGACTTTCTGATCGCCGCACACGCCGCATATTTTGCCAAGGAGGAGCGAGAACTGATCATCTTCCATGCCAAGTACGTTTATGAACCTTTTTCAGCCCAGATCTGACCTACTGTATCTTTTTCATTTTCTGTATTTTCCTATTCAGCGACGCTGTGTTCAATGAGTAATTCAGCCCTTTCCCGCTCTTCTGGTGGGGGCTGAAACCAGGTACTGCAAGTGTATTGAATCTGAACGGTTCTGAATTCTTCATGCTCGCAGACGAATCAACCCCACTTGGCAGAATCCAGTCTCGCGTCCTGCTAGACCATGGTCATCTGTCATCCTTCCCGGTACCTTGAAAGACGACCTTCTCAAGGATGTTGAGAGGTTCTTGTCTGAGAAGGAATCCAAGTGGTATGCCTCAAGAGGTGAGTATATGATCTCATCAGTTGACTGATTCTCAAGACTCACGAGCGGCTGCGGAAAACAGGTATCCCCCACAGACGAGGCTACCTGTTTCACGGTGCGCCTGGAGCGGGCAAAACTACGCTGGGTAAGCTCCAATCTCAACGGAATGACAATGACGTGCGTAGGAATGCAGACCTTACTGACTCGTGAGCATAGTCACTGCCATAGCGAGCAAGCTGGCGCTGGATATCTATGTCATTAATCCGTCCCAACGAGGGTGAGCTGAGCGAAGGTTCAAAGCCCGAATGTATCAGCTGACTCGAGAACTGGTTAGTATGGACGATGCGAAGCTGTCCAAGTTGTTCCGCGATTGCCCTGCGAAAAGCGTGATCCTCATCGAAGACATGTGAGATGAACCGCCGTGGTACTGGAGCGGATAAGTTGACCGGTGATCTATAGTGATTGCATTTTCCCTCGAGGCCGAAATCATCATACCACCCCGTCTGTCGAAGAGGAGTCTGCAGTCGATGGTCCGGCAGAATCCTCGGCGGAGGTCACGGACGAGCCGCCGGCCGAAACCATTCTACAAGCTTCGACCGGCAACAAGCACGACCTCGCCCCCTCGACTGTCACCATGTCAGGTGTGCTAAATGCCATTGATGGTGTTTCGAGTCAAGAGGGCTGTGTGCTTATCGCCACAACGTAAGCTATCAGATGACAGTCCGTAAGACTGTGAGTCTTGAAAGCTGACAGTATACTCCCCACAGAAATCACCCCAACCGTCTTGATCCCGCGCTTTGCCGTGCAGGTCGATTCGACATCCGTGTCGAGTTTACTTACGCCGTTCCCGAGCAAGTCCGCGGTCTCTACCTCCACTTTTACCCTCTTGACGAGTTTTCCCCTGCTGCCGCCCCCGTTAGCGACGAGAAGAAGATTCTCAACGTCAATGGCGGTACGGCTGTGATCGACAACCAGGCCAAGCTGGACGAACTCGCGGATTCCTTCGTCAAGGCAGTCTTCCCGCCGCCGTCCGATGTCAATTGTTCAAGCGAGTCGGACGTTAAGGTGAACGGTCAATGCGATGCCGAAAAGTCCGTCAACGCCATTCGGTCAGCCGAGCATAGTGCGAATGGAGCCTGCGAAGCAGACACAGGAATCAAGTTCCAGGTCAGCGGTACTGCTAAAGTCAACGGGGAGGTCCCGCTCACTCCCAAAACTCCGGGTAACAAAGACGAAAAGCCCAAGATCTCAATGGCAGCTCTCCAGGCCTACTTACTGCAATACAAGGAAGATCCGTTCGGTGCATGCGAGAAGGCAAGAAAATGGGTCGAAGATGAGATCGTATCTGGCAAAGACAAATACGTGAGCACCAATCCTGATAACTTCAAGTATGGTTTGTCCGGAATCAAAATTGAAGGTGAAGATGAAGATGGGAACACATTGACCAATACCAACGGTTCAACTTCAAAGGCCAAGACAAACCTCAAGCTCGGTGGCGGTAGAGGCAACAAAAAGAAGAAGGCTGAGAAGAAGAGCACAAAAACGGTCGAAGCGGTCAAGCCGAATGAAGACGCTCCTGCTGCGACTGCCAGTCCCGAAGAGGCCGAAAATGGGTTTGAACAGCCCGCAGACAATCCCGAAAAGGTTGCGGTTGAGGGTGATCATGAGTTTCTTTGAGCAGGTTATCACCGGTATGCAGTCTGAAGACTGGTGACGATAGAATGGCGTGGTAGAGAGTTTGTATAAGTCGCCATCAGGCGCATAACATAATACGATACTGTATCACAAGATGACTGGATAGACTAGAGGACCCATCCCATCTGCATGGAAAGATACTTTGGTACTGTACATGCATCCTTGCTACGTTACATAATTTCCGTGCGCTCATACAGTATGAGTACTGTATAAGAAAATACATACAGTAATCCATGCCTAGCCGTACTTTACAGCTTGCCACGAATCTTGCTGATCGTTGTCAGCAGGTACGAACCAAACTTTATTTAGCCTTTTTCTGACAACACCCTCTTTATAGATTTGACACGTCAGACGAGTTGTCTCATGTGGCATTCTGAGCTGGATCAGACCAACGATCATCTCCTCCATATTGGCTGCGTTCGCCTTGAACTCCGACTCCATTTTCACCTCTAAAGCGTCAGCACATACTTGTGTTACCAAGTCCTGGTTTTCAAGCTTGTGAAGTGGCGGACAGCTTAAGGGGGGTAAGTGTACATCTACCTCATTCGGCTGAGCAGTTCGCACTGCCTGCGATAAATCTGTATTGCGGGGCTGATTATTGAGAGAGGGCTGAGGCTTAATGAATCCAAATATGGCTTCTGCCAGTGTCCGAATCGCCAGCCAAAACCTCCCGGTGCGCTTCATCTCCACTTCCATTCTCAGAGCCTTGTTGAGTTCCGGTTCCAGTTCCAATACCGATGGCTCATACTGTTCCTCGGGTGGGAAACCCATATCCAACATGTTTAAGGAAGGGTGAAGAGCGTACTTCAGTGTGTTCGTACCATCAGCAGTAACAATGAAGGGGGCCAGCCTCCTTATCTCTCCGTGAATCTCGATCTTCTCCAATCTTCCTTCCTGTCCCGATAGCTCCTCCCTGCAGGTGCAGGAAAGGCACAAGCCTGACCATCGCTCGCATAATGCGCGGAAGAAGGTATCGTACTTCTCATGATACCTATAATGATTTCGCATTTCGTCCAGCCCCGGTCGATGAATGACCAGACACTTGGGCGACAGCAAATGAGCCAAGAAGTTGGCGTAGACCTCTACGCTCTGATCGGTGGATGGAAGGCCATACAAGCCGGGAGTGTAAAAGTACTGGGATTGGGATAATTCATTTGTCAGTGGATACGAAACGAGTAGATCTTCGGAGGATTGAGAGTGGCGAGAGCCGAATGCAGCTGGGGTGAAGGTGATACGTTCTGCTCGAGGGAAAAGCACCGTCGCCGCTGCCTCTGCCGATGGACGACTGTGCGGCCGATGGGGATGAGGATAGGGACGAATATGTAAGAGAGATGTCGGTATGGCGAAGAGGGGAGCAATAATGTCGAATTTTATCCTCTTCACAGAGGATCGATATAGTCTATTCCGGGATCGAGATTGGGCCTGATCTTGAGCTTGAGCTTTAGCTTGAGGGCTGGACGGAGTTCTTACTCCGAGAATATCCTCCTTCACCACCATATCCTGAGACGACGACGACTCCTCACGGTACTCGTGGTCAAGCTGGACTGCAGCGTCCATTTGCCCATGTACGGTAATTGCAGCAGCCCCGTTTCCACTATCCGCTTGATCGTGGTCTAGGCTTTGGTCTTGGTGCTTTTCGTCCCTGTACTTCTGGATGTGATTGAGTAGGAATGCAAGTCCGTGAACATGTCGAATATGGAGATCATCGTACAATGTGGCGGTGGCTAAAGGGAAGAAGGCTCGACTAACTCGTTGCAGTGAGACGAGTGTTAAGCGATCAATGTCGGTTGATGGGGATAGATGGGATATTATCAAGGGGTAGAGGTCTTCTGGGATCCTCGGTGTCTCCCTCGACTCTTTTCGTGGATTACACATTCTTCTTCACACTGTATGTAGTCTGGCAACTACGGGTTTTTGAATACGTGTCGATGAGCGGAATCGCTTGGCAATACCTCGGGATATCGAGAACAAAATTGAACCGGATCCCTTTTGTTAAATGGCAGACAGGTCCGCTCGTCGTGTGTAGGCTTTGATTGAAATAACCTGGTCGAATTGGTCTGTGGGAAGCCGGTACATATTGATGATACTTGGAGACCTGGCGTTGGCGTTAACATTGGAAGGGAGGCTGGGGAGAATGGTGACGATGGCGCAGACCAAAACCAGAGGACAGAGCAGAGAGTACTGTATCATAGCCTTGTGAAAGGTTACTGTACTCTTGGTACGAGTACATCACTATAGAAGGGAAATTATCAAAGGATGACTCACATAGCTTTCCGTTCATGCTTCTTGAACCCCCTTCCTGAAACTCTTGAGCGACAGTATGTGTAACGCATCTTGCACTCCGCGGATGATCTAGTTAAAGACACGGTCATCGGATGATGTGGTGTTAGTCGAGTTTAATAGCCATAGCTGCCGAGGAAGAGGTGAGTTGATAGGAGGCGGGAGTTCGAGGTGAGGCGAGACATGTAGACCACATGCTGTATATTGTGAGAAGGGAAGGCGTCTCCGTCGCTTCTCGAGGTATAATGGTGAAATACAGTGTCGAGACTGGTGGAAGTTAGACTGTGGTAGGTGTTCCGTTTCGATCGTCGGCGGAGAGCCAATGGTTGTCCGTCAGCCCAACCTACATACCTGTCGTTGAATCCAAACGCCAACCAGCTATGTCCACTTACAGAATGAGCAGTGTAGTTTGGACGGTGCTCTTCGCTAGTATGGATACCGTACAATGTCACTGTGACTTCCAACCGATATAAAGGTCGACCCGTGGGGAATGAACTCGACTGACTGAAAAGCTCGAATACAATGTCGATCGTGAGCGTGAGGACAGGAGAAAAGGTTGCACTGTGATGGACTGGATGAAATTTGATCTTAGGTGGCTGAGAGTCGTCTCGATGAATTGATGGTGAGCAGAGATTGAGATCGATGGTGTTGTGATGCACCGGAAGAAGAGCAACTGTACTTGGAGTGGCGATTCCGATGGTGACTCGCCGACACGTCTAGGAACCCACTATACAAATCTGTGTTCGTACAGCTACACACAGTCACTATAGCCATCGTGTATTCCCTCAAACGCATCCAAAGACAAGAGGTCGAAGCCTGCCGATAATCTGCCGTGGTAACCCTATCGGCAGCGCATTGGCAGACTGGTCGCCAACTAATCCCGTGTCTCTCGCTACTACTCCGAATCTCGTAGCACTGCTATGCACTGCACTCACTGCCCTACAGTAATAATCGACCTTCCAGGACATTCCGCTCAGCAATTCCAGGTGTCACAGTGAGACTCAACGCGGCGCATCATCCACTCGACCGCCAGCAATATCATCTCAGGACGACCAGGAAGACCCAACTTTCTTGTAGGCGCTCGAAAATGTAGTGCGGTTGGGCCCAAAGAAAACGTTTCTTCACTCCTTGTCCTCTGTAGTGTCCATCCTGCTCAACGCCTTAGCGTCCCAGCCCCGTAACTTTGAGGACTGCCGACCGTGCCACAGAGTCTGCTCATCCTTATAGCAGCCACCTCTGCCTCTTGCCATTCCGTACCATTGGGTATCTACAGTATTTCATATCGCTTTGCTCCCGGCTCCCGGCTCTTGAGTCCAGCTTCGGATTGCCAATTAGCACCACCATGATTGCCGCCGTCCCCCTTGCAATAAGTCCTGTCTGGTCCTAGCTCTGATGGGATACCAAACGAATCTTCAACCTCAAAATCCTAGCTAGCTCGCAAGATTCCCCTCCGATCAAGACACGCACCCCCACTTGCACTCCCGCAATCTCAAATCCACCCCGTCCGCCCCTGCCCCCCCCACCACCCCTTCTCACGGCACTGCCGCTTCCATCAACATGACCATCTCTCTCTCTCTTTCCCCTCGGCTCCCGCGGGATTTGTTTGATAGGGTCTCAGCAGGGGATAGCTTCCTTTGATTCAACCCAATCCAGTCTATCAAACATGCCTACGACTCCTTCCTTCTCTGCTCGCACTAGACCACCTCGCCAATCATTGTCTTGTCACGCGGACCCCGAATCGGGGCAGGATGAGTGAGCACTGCGCTACTGTATATCCCTCAGCGGCCAGCGTGACAACGCTAGCGTCGATGTCCGCAGTATACAGGAGGTGCTGTCTGGACTGTAGCGTTACAGTCTTTCTTGAGTCCAGGCGTGACGACTGTGTTGACAGACAGACAGACAGACTGTGGAGGAGGAGGGGAAGAGGGAAGGAGAATGTGCCACAATACGTGTCTCGGATTTAGAGTTTTGATGAATGGTGATTTTGATGGTTTTGATGATTTGATCGTTCGGTGGGTGTGGCGCGGCCTCATGTGGCGATGAAGTGAGTTTTGAGGGTTTTTTTTTCTTTTTTGGGTACTGAGTTAAGGTATTAACTGTATTGGCACAGTGCTTGAATATGCTCGCTCAAGTTAAAGTTAGATATTGATACTGTAATGTACTACAGAAAATCTAATACTGTCCATATCGCCTACTCGTACAGTCGGTCGATATGTATATGTGTATGCAAGATTGACACCAACGTCATGCATGCATTCCATCGCATAGATCCAATCAGATCCAGTCAGGCCCACTCATTTTAATCGTTGTAAACGTGGCAACCCCGTGCATTAAGGCTTAGCTTTCGTCGCCTTTGCTCGAGCACTGCTCGTAGATTAATCTCGGTCGATTCCTTGATCCGATGTCAGCAATGGCCACCACCCTCCCATTGCGTGCTCCCCTCTCGCTGCTTGCTTCTGGGAAGTGGGGATTGTCGCTTCCCTCATCATTCAGCATACAGCGACAGCCATCATCCAATATCCATCATTGATCCCTTATCGGACCTCCTTTGCGACGTTGCTAAACGTCGCTTGGACCAGAGGTACAGCCAGGCACAGGTGGGCAACAATGGATTTTGGGCCGCTCAGTCAAAAAAAAAGGAGGACGGACGGGTCCTTTCATACAAACACAAACGCTAACGCTAACGCCACCATCAGGCCAATCATCAACCCATCAGCGATGACTGTATGAGTGTAATGTAGTCCAGTCAACTCGTCAAAGTCAGGATACAATACGATAGCAATACTGTCCATCAGGCGGCGTTATAAGCGGAAGCATTGCTTGGCATGGCAAGTTGATCCTGATGCGATGAACACCAACCAGGGCCAGGGCAAGAAAAAATCTACTTACTTCTGATAAAGTCTCTCATATACAGTGACCTCTGCTCTACAGGATGTCTTGAGAGTACCACACCGACGGCAAGACAAACGGACGACTCAAGGGTAATTTATGTATAGTGACCTGGAGAAGCAGAATGTGGAAACGGGTTACGGGGTTGAGTGAAAGTGGCGGTATCGTATGTGCAGCGCATGTGCAGCGCACTCTCTGTACTCTCTGTTTTGGCTGGGAACACGTTGCACGTATGTACAGTACATAGTTGCAGGTAAAAATTTGCCACCCTCACACAAACAAGTCTTGGTCAACTTGACCGTTAGAGTATACAGTGTTTTAATCAACTATTGTGATATATACAGTGCTTATGCATGTCTTGTTTGGTTGACGTTGACCTTTTAGCCGTCAAATTATCTCGAATCACGATCTACGACTTGCGCGGACGACTATGAATATTATGATACGCGATGTATTAAGGACTACAGATGGAGAAAAAACCTTAATCTACAGTATAGTCTTGGAGGCAAGCATTCAGGCATGGGTATCAGGATACTCCGGAAAGTCAAGAGGGGGGCGCGCAAGATTCAGTACGGATGGCTATGAGCTGGGATGAGAGAGGAGAGGAGAGGAGTGGGAGCACTCGGAAAAGCAATTCAGTCGTGAGAGATCCTAATTCTACTTCATCTAATCCACAAAGACAGAAATCGCCAAGCGTTAGACCCATCGGGTTTGTATTGTTCACTCTGGATTCCTGCTAGAGTGAAAGATCTCCCTTTTTCAACGATCCGGGAGTGCACTAGTTCTCTTCGTAGCACCCGGTCTCGAAAACACATTCATCCTGCTACCTTTGTTACTCCGCAAGGTCTACGAAGATGAACAAAATGATCAGTCTAAGCCAAAGACGCTAATCAAATTTGTGAACAAAACGTACATAATCACCTACCATCTTCGCCATGCCGTGTTCCCTCATCCTCTTCCATAACCTCTTTTTCCTCTCTTCCTTGTTCAACAGCCCTCTGCTGAGCCCTGGTGCTCGATTCGGGATGATTGTCTGCATGTTCATGCTCATGGTCATGATCATGATCATGATCCTGCTCAGAATCTTCCTTTCCATCTTCAGCAACTTTCTTACCCCTGCCTCGCCGTCTCACGCTCGTCGCATATTCGCATTGCCCATCGATATGCCTCTTCGAGCACGCCGCGCAAGGTGTTTTGCCATCGCATTTCAGCTTTCGATCCCGGCACGGCCAACAGGATATCTGCTGTCTTTTCGATCTTCCAGCTTGCCCGGTTCCCGTAAATCCTCCTGGGGACGAGGAGCTATTAGAAGGAGGACCGAAGGAGGGTCGGATTGGATCGAAATGCTCTGTGGATGGAGGAGGGTGGACTATATGAGGATGGACATGTCGGTGGCTGGGATCATGAGGAGATAGATGACCTTGGTTGAGGTGAGTCATGTCGAGGTGACTCATAGGCCACGAGCGGCTTGGATTCATCTCCTGAGCCCCGGTATTTCTGGAGCGTTGGGCGCGTCGGAGTGAGACCGGTTGCTGGAGCGGGACAGGGAGCGGGAGGGCGGAGGGTGGTTGCGGTTGCGGTTGCGGTTGCGGTTGCGGTTGCGGCTGCGGTATATCGCCGAACTGTCGAAATCCTGTTGCTGGAGGACCTGGTGGATGCGGTACTTGCCAAGGATTGTCCGAAGAAAGGTTGACTCGGAACTCTGCAGCGTTGCCGAGTCCCAAACCCGACTTGTCAGCGTATGTTATTCTTACACTCTCCCCGCGAAATCGCTCTGTACTGTAGATAGCTCGATCACTTACGATGTTCATATTGAGTGTTTATCGTACCAGTCCGTGTAGCATGCATAGCATCTTCCCATCCCTGCCGATAGGCATGTTGTTCTTGAGTTGAGCGGTTGGTAATATCGTGACTCGGTGGCGATCCAGGAGCAAGCCATGCCTCGGGAAACGTATGTCTGCTCATCGCGTCCGCACCGATCAAAGAAGCGGCTGAATATCGGGGGAAATGCCGATTATTTGCCGAGCGCGGCAGCTGTTGGGCGTCTCGTCGATCTCGGTGTCGTTGTGACCCATCGTCAGAGACACGTCGCTGAAGGATCTCCGGAAAGTAGTTGTCGGGTGGTTGAATGATAGGCGCTGTTATTGAGGCCATCGCCGGCGCTCGTTGGCTATAGATCACAATAGCCTCAGAAAACGGGTGATATCGAAACCCACCCGGTCACTTCTAGACTTACAAATTATGTGCCCATGGAACTTCAGCGAGATGAGGAAGGGTCAGAGCCGGAGGTCGGTCCTGCCGTATACGTGTCGGAGGGGACGCTGAACGGTTCCGTGGGGTATCCATAGGCTGAAAAGGACGAATGGGTGGAGAGTAAGTTTCGGAAGGTTGCCGTCGTTCCGTCTCGGCCGCTGGTCGTACTGGCGATCGATGCCGTGGTGAACGCAGTGAGTCGCTACCATGATGCTGGACGACATCGCGCCTTGAAGGCGAAGTGTTTGATCTTTGAGGTGAACCCAACATAGGCGACAGGTTTGAGCTCGGGTATGATCCGTCCCCCCACGGTCTGGAAGGTTGATTGAGCAGGTTCGAAAGAGATGATCCTGGCGCTCGAGGGGTCGCGGAGTGGCTCGTCTCAAGCTGCCGTTGTCGAGTCATATGCAGGGGCGGTATTCTCGGTCGACCTCGTTCGCGAGTCGATTCGGGGGTGCCGTGCATTTCTGTGGAAGCTTCTGCAGTAAAATCTTAAACCAGTCAGCCCTTCATTAGCGAGCGATTTAGAACATGTGACGTTGATCGGGAGATGTACAGTACCTTGTCCCTCTGTGTCCTTCTCCGCTGCTTCAGTTTCTGGAGCGCCGCCACCTATCTTCTGTTCTCGCTCGTAGCTCATCTTTCGATCCTAAGACCAAGCTCTCCGCCTGCATCAGCACAAGTCCGCGTCTTCGAACAGAACAAGGGACGGCTAAAAAAGAGGAAACGAGTCCTGTTGAGAAATCGATCTCACCTGGTTGACCACTCTTGGTACGACTCAACACCCTCGGCTAACATGAAAAAGGAGCCTGAGAAGTTTTTTTGCAGGGGAAGTTTTGTGTTTTGTTTTGTCGAAGTGTCAAGACTGTCTTGTGTTGGGAAAAGAGTCATGAGGGCGCATAAAAAACAATTTTCAGATTGGTCAGCTTTAGCAAGTCGATAGTGCCTATGTTCTGTGTCCCATCAGCGCGCTGTAACATGCCCCGACTAATTTCTAGTCTTAGTCACGAAGCATGTTCGGCCGTATCGTTAAGCATCGATATCACAGAGCAGGAACAAGGGTAGTCTGTCTGTCCCAGAATAGGTTCTTTGTTTGTTGGGCTTGCGGTTCGGACAAAAGGAGGGAAGGCGGTGAAGAAGGCGAAAGTAGTCCTCGTTTATAGTGTGGGTATGTTGGGAACTAAGTGGTTGCTCAACCGATCTACCGTGACGCTATCTTGCCCCGAAGGCTCCTTTCAACGGACGGATGATACAGCGAAGTCGATGCGACCGCATGCTCGGTTCGACTGTCACACGAAGGCAATGCGATATCGGGGTTCCAGACCTCCCTTGGACCGTGACATTGGAAAGCCAAAGACAGTCAACATGGACTCACCGTTTTGTAAGTTTGTCGGCCGTGGTCTTGAGAGGGCTTGAGGTGCTTTTATGCCTTCGCGGCGAGGAAGCGATTTTGAGTCCGTGTATACAGTCGACTGCAAGTGTCCGCCGTCTCACAACGAAGCTTGAGTAGAGCACGAAGTACGCCTGTAGGAGTGCGAGACAGAATCAAACAAACGCTAGCTGATGGATACTCCTCTGTCTACTTATATACTCTAAGTCGATGAATACTATACTGTATAGCATGTACCGTAGTACATTCGATTTTCGATAAATGTGGCTGAATTGGAAGGGTCTGAGTATGGTGAAGTGGTAGTACCTCTGGAAGGCTCTATGCTACTGGACGTGTATGATACTTTAGCAACAGTGTGACGGTACACACAAAGGTGATCGTAGAGTATGAGAGTGAAATCTGGCCCTAGATCGATCGATCAGAAGCCACCCACAGCCGTCCGAGTCCGATCACGATCACTGTTACTGTACTGTGTGTTCTGATGGTTGAGATACTATTTTACCTCCTTGACACACAGCAAGGGAGTGTTGGAATCAGAGACACAGAGAAAGAGGAAGAGAGAAAAGAGGGCAAGAGGAGAGGAGAGGAGGGGAGAGGAGACCGAGCGTAAAGTAAAGCAGAGATCCAGGGGAGCTAACAAAGTCCGAGGCGAGTCCAAAGGAGGGGGGAAGGGTTAGGCAAGTCAAATCAGGAGGATCAAGGAATAGGGATTTCTGATGATTCAGCTCACTTTATCAGGACAATCTGTTCGCCCTCTTCCACCGAGGGAAATAAGAGCAGAAAGTGGGCTGTGCGAATTTTTGTTACTGGTACTAGTACTGCACTGTAGGTAGAGAGACTGACGTAAACCTCCTTCCTCTCGTCTCGGTTCGGGTCCTGATGATACAGTATGAGTACAGCAATTTGATCTTGAACCACTGTATTGATGAGACTACACGGTAGATTAGCCGCCAATCTGCTTTTAGCTAGTCCTGACATTGACATTGATGCTGATACTGATGCATGCCGCTGTAAGTCACTCACAGAAGATGATTGGCGGGCGTCGGTTTGAGGTGTTTTCGAACTGCGACTGTGGTCGGGGTCGGAATTTGTGAATTTATGCTTTTCGGACCCGTCACTTCTCCGCAGTCCTTTGGCTTTGCAGTTGATCGGATCCTGGAGGGAGGGTGGATGACGAGGTGGTGGTT
Source organism: Kwoniella sp. CBS 6097 (assembly GCA_036287355.1). NCBI lineage: Eukaryota > Fungi > Basidiomycota > Tremellomycetes > Tremellales > Cryptococcaceae > Kwoniella > Kwoniella sp. CBS 6097. Next base: position 979,329 of record CP143077.1, read on the forward strand.
GCAAGGATCAAGCTGAGACTGACTTGATGAGCGAATAGTCACTCTATATCAGCCCAAAGCTACGCTGCATAATAAGCTCTGTAATGCGCCCTTTCCAGACGCAAGGCGGCATGCAGATGAAGGTACGGACGGGGTCTAAGGAATTGATGGGATGGGATCATGCTAAACGTTCTTTGCCGCTATCAATCAAGCTATAGATAGTTCGGAATGTACTGTACCCATGATCATCATAACCAGTGTGTGAATACACTATCTGTATGTACAGTACAGTACACGAATGGGAATGGGAATGCAGGACAAAACATACAGTATCTCGGCTAAACGGGAGGGAAACTCGCTTACTCGTACTGTACAGTTTGCCTGGTTCGTCCGTTGATGAGTTTCTCCTGCTCCCCTGCCCTCTTCTAGCAGCCCTTGCCGGTGTATCGGGTGAAGAAATCGCCCTATAGGATGCTGACAATGACCCGTGGTGAGTGAGTTCTAGGCCCGGAAACAGAGCTGGAGAGCGGCGAAGACGGGTAGTCCAGTTGTCCAGCACTTCTTATGAGTCGGGTAAGACGGAGTCGCCACTTGGGTTTTAGCGCGCGCGGATTGTCAGCGCTGCGGGCAAATTCCACGCACCACAAGTCGACCGTGCGACCCTTTGGCTGTCGCTGATGAGTCCGACGATTTGAGGGGGTCGATGCTAGATAGAGTTATGGTTCAGCGCAGTATCGTGGGTCTTATTGTATGGAAGGTTGACACAGTCAATGGTGGTTGAAGTCGGCGTACGACATGAGATCAGTCCTTCTCTTGCCAACTCCAAAGAGCTATCATTCAATGTGTCTTGCTCACAATTGCGGTATATTCTGTCTCCTCCTTCTGGAATCCTTGCTTCGTATACGTACACAAATAGGGGAGACGACACACTGTTCGGCTGCTCCGCTGTTTTCGTATCGTTTCGTGGATCGTTCTTTGTATTGAGTGATCGAGGGTTCTAGCGTTACTCTGTTCCTTCTCCAAATTAGAGTTTACCAATCGTGCTGTAGGTGTATGATAATCGACCTCGTCCGTCCAAAGGTTGTGTGATGGCTGATGAGGAGGGAGCTGTGGTGTGTCCTACACAGTGATCCGGTACATGCTGTCTGACTTTGGTCTTTATGCTGCCGAGGTTGTTATCCGTTTGAATGAGGGCGTGATGTGGTGGCTTCGGATTAGACCGTATGGTGTCAAGTACGCTATACTTGTGCGTATGCTGGTGTGTGTTTGTATTCTGGAGCTCCAGATCCGCCCGTGTCAAACAAGAGGAGATAGGAGAGGCTTGTCTCTCGGAGCCGTTGTCTCCGGTTGTCGATCACTTGTAAGCGATGTGTAGGCCTGGTGCGTATTCGAGCCAAGAAGCTTGGGTGGGCATGTCGAAAGAAGAAGATAGACCACCCAGAGCGGTGAGTATGACTGCTGGGCACGAGAAGTACGACGAGTACAATGGATACGTCAGGCGTTGTGTTGCGTTGCGTCGAGACCTTTTATCCATGGATCTCGGGCAAGTGATTGTGTAAGGATAGCGTTGATCGAGCTGGTGTGTGTCACTGGTTCATCTCCTCATCTACAGTGTCTTGACAAGAGCCGAATAGTCGCAGTGTACGTATAGAATACGAGTATTGCACGAGCGCCAATGTGGTTTTGTTTGGATCTGACTGTTGTTTGCGAGCTTAGTCACCTTTACATCATCCCCATACCGAAAGGGGCTCAATAAAGATCCGCATCCGCGTCGACTCGGATTTGGTCTAGTCCTTTCCAAAGTCTCCCTTGGGACCTGGAGACGAGCTAGCTTAGCCTGGTGAATAGCCTGCCAATCGCCTGGCGAGCTGGGCTGGGACTGAGACGGAAGAGCGAGGAGATTCATTCTTGTTGTTGTTATGATCGTAGATTTTAGCTCGATCACCCGTCCTTCCGCCCTCAACCGTACCCTTATCCTCGCCTGCCCCCCGCCCCTCATACTCACGGTCTACGAGGAATTCTCGGCAATGCCTGTCTACATTGGCGTGCAGCACGGTCGTCGCCTCTCATCCATAACAAGCCAGGAATGCAGCATAATCTTTAAGCTCAATCTCAATCTCAATTTAGCTTGCCGAGTTGAATGACCTATTTGTTGGCTTTGATGGTCGTGATGCTACGATCACCGACGGCTGATGGCTGATGGCTGAAGACGGATGTGCTTCTTGATGGCACTAAGCCTCGTCCACATACTTCCGATTTCATATACTCAGCTCCAAGGGATAAACAGCTCTTGGGCCTTCTGTTTACAGGGAAAACAAAGTAAAGGATGGCATGACGAAGGCTTAGGTAGGAGGTAGATAGGGGTTAGAAAAGGGAAGGAAGCAAAAAAGATGAGGAAACGGAACGGAGCATAGGGCTATGTGCTATAACTGTACTGTAGATATGGCCAATCCATAGAACAGTATGGCCAATTCGCAATACTTTATGGCCAATTCATTGGAATCAGACATACAGTATTCATGGGTAATTCGGAATCTTGGAAGCTTGCAAAGCTACCGTGACCTGCAGCTAATAGGACATCCACTATACTCGTACTCTATCGGTCTGAAGCAGTAGTTTACGAGTACGAGTACAGCATCCCCAGACCACGGTGAGGCCGATCTCCGTGATCACTCATGACCTCGTACCATGGTCTAGCGCTGTAAAGTCTTCTCGATCTTCCACTATTGTCACTTGCTACTGCTATTGAAGATATAGAGCGAGAAGGTCCCCTCATCAGTCTACAGGAAAAGTGAAAAGTAACTATCGTCAGTCTTCAATTGAAGGGTCCAGAATATCCTATCATGTGTGAGCCTTGCTCACCGCATGATGATCGGATCGTCAAGTGTGGCCCCTGATTTTCCCCCACTCTTAGATCCGTTTCATGATTGATTTCAAGTCCATTGCCGCAAGCTACTGGACTCGGGTACCCATACAGCAGATACGTCCTTGTCCCTCCCTAGGTTCACTGTACACTTCCTTAAAGTGGCGGCACATGTAAAGGGGCATTGGAGGGTTGAGCGTTCAGTAGATTGATCGATCGGATCGGGGAAAGTAGGAAGTTCCCGGATGGAATGGGATCCATCACCCATGACAGCCGCGTACTGTAAGGTAGTGACAGCAGATGAATGTATATCACAGTATCCGGGCAATCTAATAAGAGGGTGACCCGATAGCGTCAGGTACAGATGTTCAGCACGGTGACCAGGGCGAATTAAGCGGAATCGGGCAAATCGGTGGTTCATACGCATCGTCAACCGAGGCACTGTACTCGAGTATACAGTAAATGATACGTTTATAGGCGTACATGCATGTATTTGTACATCTACGGACCTTATGGACGCACATACAGTATCGTAGTCGTGTATACCAGTGCGAATAGCAAAAAGACGTAGTCAGTCAATCAGCCAAGAAGTGTAGTCCAAAATCAAACCTTATCTTCGATACTCGCACTGTACTGGTACTGTTTTGTTGTCCGATGTTACAATCACCCCGCCGCCACATGAACGGGTCGCCATATCCATACTGTACTCGTATCCAATACGGACCATCCCTCCCGGCAACATCACAACCAATCGATCATGTCGGTCTCCAAGTCAACAAGTCAAGAAGCAACAAGTTACGAGTGAATGTACTGTATGTACTGTACCTGATGTTGAGTAGGTTGACCTGACCTGCCGCAATTTCACCAGATCAGATCAGTGGCGTCCATCAGAACGGAATTACTGCAACCCACAGACAGCCACGGACGGCGACCGGATACAAATGCTATTTTGCTAATTTTGCTCCCCGCTCCGCTGCATTTCGCATTTTTCGCGTCTGACTGACTTGTGTGTCCGCTCATCACTCAAGGTGCTCATGCTGCGAAGCCGACTCTAACGAAAGATGCCGGCTCGAAAAGAAAAAAATACGACCTTCAGAACGTAATGAAGAAAGAATCTTATATTGATTTGCATACATGAGTACATACAACGGTTAGAGTAAACTTGAATACACGACACAGTATGTTTGTTCCAGTCCTGTGAGCGCAGGCATGAGCTTCCCTGCGGGGCGCGCGGTATATGGCATTGACCTTCCATGCGGAATCCGCCTGGTCTTCTGCGTCCACGTTCTCCAACATTCGCTTACCCCACCGGGTACCCCAAGTACCCAACATGTCTGATACGGTGTACGCAGCTGTCTACCACCACTAGCCGATCAGATCCACTTTAATGGCCCTTCTCCGGCAGGCGTAGCAGCATGTCCACCATGACCACCATCTTTCAAGCTCGGACTGGGCGCAGGAGAAGGTCTACCTCCCTGAGCGGTGATTGAGGTAGTTTGGAGGGGTCGGAGAGACTCGAGACCTGCTTTGGAGACTCGTCGGCCTGGTTGCAAGGTCGTTCGATCGACAGGAGCACTGTGAATAGCACACCAGATCCAAATGAGACGCGGTTCATCAGCTCAAAAGTCGTAATTCCCTAGTGTCCCTCCTCAAACCTCCATACACTATCGAGCCCCCATGCGAATTGGGGTCTGGATGCCATCGCGGCTGGTAAGGCCAGGAGTGCAAAGTGATAAGACGACTTACCGGCGATGATGCACCCATTGGCCATTCTTCCTCACTTCCCGCTCATCGCCGACCTGTCTCCTACTTTTCTCATCATCCTTTCCGTCCGAACCACTGTTCTTCCCCTCATCGCCACCACCGCCGCCGATAGGCGAGATCCTATCAGGTCTAGAGTGTGTGTCCAAGCTACTCGACCAAGCAGGCGGTAGACTCTCTCTCATATACCTGGGGTTCTTATTCACCCTATCCTGACGATCATCGTCATCTTGTCCAGCACTTGCAGCCGTGGTCTTACGGCCGGCACCGCCTTCTCCATGAACACCGCCTGACTGCTTCAGACCCAGCTCGGATTCCTCAAATTGCATCAATTCAGCGACGAAGCCGATGTTGGGAGATATACCCTTTCGACGCTCGGCGACGTACGCGTAGGACGTCTTGAGTGTCCAGGCGTTTGCGTGGATCAGGTAAGCTAGGACGACGGTGACTGATCGGGATTTACCGGCTTTGCAATGTACGTATGTGGGAGCTGAGTGCAATCGAGCGTCGTCTGCATGAGAAGTAGATGAATGTCAGCTTTAGCTCACACGGGCTTGCCGTCGAGACGAAAAGCTCACCAAGGATATTGCACGACTCCCTCATACCCTGTGCAATGCCAGATTCCTCCACGATATCCCGCATAGGTATCCGGTGGTACTTGAACCCTTTCTTCAGATCCAATCCAGCATCATCGTCGCACTCTATAGCAACATTGAGAATCCTCTTAACACCCAGCTTCTTCAGATATTCTACATCCTCCTTTGAGGATATCTCCGGACCTAGGTATAAGAAGGACGGGAGGATGGTCGAGACGATGAAGGGTGCTATACCGTTCCGCGCCGTCGCCAGGTTAATATCGTCTTCCGAGTCAACAGAATGAGGGTCATGTCCATTCGGCATGAGACCAGGTGCACGAGCTCCAGCTCCGATCGGCTTTGCAGTTGTGTTGCTGGTCCATGGTGCACTGGGCGGTTTCGACGTGGTGTGAACCATGTCCTCATCTGGTCGCATACCGTTATGGATATCTCCGAATGAGCGGGGTGAAGGTGGGTGATGTGATTGTGCATGAGCAACAGTCTGAAATGAGCCATGGCGAGGTGTTTTGGGGATATTGATGCTGAAGCCAGGTGTTCGAGGCGATTTGACCGCCATCGCTGAGCTAGTGTCTACATGTAATAGACCTGATTTGCCGAAACCAGGGGTAGGAGGTGGTCCATCCCGTGGGAAAGAACCCATAGTCGCACTTCGAGCGGGTCTGTCGAGATTCAAGCTGAGTTTCGGACCTCGTCGGCCGGCGGTACCGAGCCCAAATCCAGGCGTGGGAGCAGCCCCAGCCCCAGCTCCTGACGCATGTGTTGGTTCTCCGACTGCGATAGTCAGAGAAGGCAGATTGCGCTTGGCGTTTGGACCATTAGCGCGCAGTGAAGGCATGGACGGGCGATGATTGATGGCTCGCGATGGTGTTGGAGGAGGGATCGGCTCCGGAGGAGGCGGTATATCGAAAGCAGGTGCAGATCGGGGAGGCGGCAGCGAAGTTGTGAGGGTCGGCCGTGATTTTGTACTCAGCTCACCATGCACCAGAGAATCTGAAGCTTGAGTCGAAGAGGCGACTGCAGTCCAACCGCCTTGTAAGACCCGAACAGTCCCGTCTTTGACCAAGGTGTTCGTGATCTTGTACAGCACAGAAGCCAGCTCATCCGACGGTGTCGTCCCAATGATAATTACATCCAGATGCTTGTCTGTCTCCAGGCTGTCCCAGACCCCGCGACCCGCCTGTGTAGACACAAACCCACCAAGAGCATCCCATGACGTCGACTGACCCCCAGGCGACTTCTTGAACCTCTTGAAAATCAGAGAGGGTATTGAAATATTGGCTGATCTGGGTAAATGCGCATCGAGGAAAGACCCTATAGGTCTCGTGTCGATCATCAAGAGCTGGGGGGATGCTTGCAGAGCGCTGAGGGTATCTGCTACTGTTGCCGTTTCTATGTCGTCAGGCAATTTTGACGAGGAGAAGGTTGAACGATCTGGGTTTGGCGTTAAGAAGCCGCTTGATTCTCTATCCGAGTCTGAATTTGGCAGCGGTGAATCCAGAGGTCGAGCGAGTAAGTTCTGCTTGACGGATTTGCGCAACAATGAGAGATCTTGCAGTTCGGAATTCAGTGAGCTTGTGTCTGGAGCCCATATTTGCAGCATTAGCAGCCAAATGAGAGATATCGAGATGCCTTAGAGCGGGAGTCAACTTACCATCGCTCTGAACAGAAATAGCCGTCACAGGCCGTTGGGATTCCCTCCCGTCCCTTTGTACTGCCAATTCCTCGTCCAGACCCATTTGATCTCTCGCCTTCCCCAAAACCAGCGGAGTCGGTCTCCGTTTAGGCGCTTGCTTTGCCTTCCCATCTATCCCACTCGTATTCGTAGTAGAAACAGGTAACGTTTTAGATTTACTTGGTAGGACACCGAAACCATCCTGCTTATAATGATTCTGACGTGGAGGTGAAGCTGGCGAAGGAAACTTATCCGGGAATGGCGTGTTGGAAGATGAGGACGAAGCGGGTTCCGGCGGTCCGCAGAGATATGGTAGTAATGTTGTAGGTGAAGAGGCCGACGAGCTGGAAGAGCTTGGTGATCCGCTTCCGCCATGTTGGGGGTCTGACAGATCATTCGGTCCATTCCGTGATAAGAAGCCGGGAAAGATCCCTGTGTGAGGTGTTGAGATCAGGCGAGGTTGTGAGGATTGGTCCGGCATGATAGCTTGCGATAGAGGTGGGGGCGTTGAGCGAAAGCGGGGTGAAGGCGGTCGTCGACCTGCCTCGCTACTGTTGCTATTGGGTGTAATCGTGGACATGATGGGCAAGTGCACCTTTTGCTTGTGAAGTTATCTTGAAACTTGCTTTTTGTGGGTGTACAGAAGGTTGTTTCAACCAATTTTGTCGGTCGTTCAACTCATCCCAGGGCCTTGAGATTTGGTTGATCTCATGTAACGTGGGCTACTGCGTGAGATATCGATTTGCCAGGGTTTCCGACCAGGATCACGGTTGAAGAAGAGTCTCGGTTTTGGTCTTGGTCTTGGGTCTCGTTTCTGTTTCTGTTTTCGTTATTGCACAGACCGATGATGGTATATGACTGATTGATACAGAACAAATCAAAGCCGGATTGACACAAGTTGAGTTAAAGCCGATCAGACAACCCTTCCATACCTGGTCACCTTTCTTCTCGCTGTTCCTGTGTATTGTGTCTGGACCGGCCGTGCCCTTGCCCTGGCCCTTGTTGTCGTTTGTTGTCGCCCTAACGCGTATGAAGTGGAATGGACAGGACAAGCGATGGTCGCGAGTGTGATAGTGGTAATGGTAGAATCAAAGTAGGTACTACACAGACAAACAAGGGTAGGATATCGATGAAAGGAGAGTGTATAATCTATTGAGATGTGAGGTAAGGTATATCCATCACTGAAACGGAGACTAGTAGTATCTATCCTACTGATGAATGAACACGGGAACACTACGACTACAAATAGCCTTACAGTACATGAAACTGAAACCAGGGTCACGTTCACGTTGTTCTCGTGTAAACAGGGCACCATGGCCAGGATCACAGCTCACACATACCACATAATACACAATACATAACAGAGACGCGTCTTGCCTTGTTTCTGGTTCCTTATATACTCGTATACTCGTATAGTGGCAAAACAGAGGCCTAGCTAGGTACAGCGGATGCAGGTTATGCTTAATTACGAGGTCATGATCATTCTCGTCACCTGTCTCAGACTATGGAAGCTCGACGCTGTTATAGAAGTTATTGTATATTTCAAGAAGAATTGGCCTCGGCCCAATATTTTGCATAACTTCTGCATAGCATGGCATGGCATAGTGCTACTCAGCCCAGCGGACGCCGGCATAACTGCAGTGGAATCAAGTACAGCCTGCGTCGCTATGCACTCATCTGAACAGCCCGTTCCTTGAGCTGCGGTGAGATCTCGTCCCTCGGCCTGGCGAAAAGTAATCTCCTGGTACCTCTGCTCTCCTCAAGATCGACAACAACTCATCGTACCCCTGGAGGTTGAGGTATAGCAGCTGTATGCAGAGAATTCATCTGATCTGTGACCCTTACATGCACGCAACCTCAGAAGGGGCCTACATAAAATCGTCGTCACTCCACGCTTCTCGCTCTGCAAAAGCCTCCTCTGTGAACATGCCATCATACGACTTGTTCTTCTTCTCCTGTTCCCAAACTTTCTTTTGTTCTTGCTCTTGCTTGGCCTGCGTGATAGCATTGCGTCATGTGTGAAATCAGCTAACAGACCCCTTCTCAATGGCACGACCGGATTCAGCCAGCTGAAACATTAGGCAACACGACATACCCTCTCTAACGCATCAGCTTTCTTCTTTCGACCTTCTATTCTCAAACGTTCTTGTCTCTCGCCTTCGTGGTCCACTTCTTTCTCCACCTTGGTTTTGTTCAGACGATTTACGATCGCGTTGTCTCGCGTTGACACGTGGACTAAGAAGAAGAATACACCATTTGTCAGCTCGGCAACACTTGCGCCTTTGTCCAGCTAGAACTCTTTGTAGCGGTCGAACGCTGGGAGCTCAACAGCTGGCAAAGACGCAAAGCAAAGGAGAAGTGATGCTGACCTCGCTTGACCTTCTTATCTGAGTGGAAAGAGACCATTCCAACGGCCATGTCTCCGGTTTTCTGGTGTAGCGGAATTGTCAGCTATTGCTGCGCTACCGAAAGACCGCTTTCCTTAGCTGACCTTAAGATTTGGGAACGGAGTCCATATTATCTATTGAACGACCTTTATCAGTGACTCTCATCATATCCTCGGTGTGACCCATTCCGAGCTTTCGAGAGACATACAGTGATGTTATCCTTCTTGTTGCCTGAAACGAATCATGTCAAATCAGCTGGCTTGAACGTGTCGAACGAGTAGCTCGCGAGCTGACCTTCTATACTATTCGCCTTGACCAGCTGAGCGGCATCATTCACCAACGCAGCCGGTAGCTTGTCCCATTCCCCATGTGGTTCTCCCTCCGGTTGGCGTAGGTACACATGCGCAGAGGACAGCTTGCTGCAATCATCAATGAGAAAGAGTCGAGTTTTCGCAAAGTCAGCTTCGCCGTCCAGGCAAGGGATCAGAACGATGAATGAGGCTCACTCGACGTGGAACCATACATCCGTTGGTAAGCCGTATTTCAGGAGTTCTTCATCTGCACCGGTTGATCAGCATCAAATGAATATTGCAGAAGTATCCGGTCAACGAACGGACTTTCGACTTTATCTCTTCCCCTAATAGTAAAATAAGTTGTCAGCTTTATTGCACTGTGCAAAGAACCAGTGATCGACCAGCTGACACGTACATGTATATCGTTACTGGCGGACTGACCGCTGATGAATATGGTATGGCACGCAAAGTCAGCTTCTATGCACGCACCAAAGTGATCAACCGAAAAGCTGCGCCGTACCTTTCGACGTGAAGAAGATGACCATTGTCGGTATATGAATATAGCTCTGTCTGTTGGCAGAACGATGTGTTTCCGTGGGCTGCTTGACCGGCGGATCGGGTTCGTCTCAATACTAGACCGGTGCTTTTCTGCAGATATCTTTGCACGTATGGGAGCACTGAATTCAAATTGGGATAGCTATAAGAAACAAGTCAGAGCCAAAAATCACAATAACACGAATCATTCCAAACGCAAGTGAACACCCTCCACCGACCATCGAATCCAGCTCAGACGCTACCAGGGGATAATTCCGGATCCCATACAAACACGTATTGCCGCAGTGTGGCACCTGATCCCCTCGCGTCAAAGATGCTTTGATTTCTGGCCTGCCGCATGCATGTTGATGATCGATGACCTACCTACTTTCTCTCCTGGATGTTGTTCACGCATTTCACACCAGATATCCAGCAGCACGAAAAGAACGGAACCGACTGTTCTGTCTCGACTGTCAAATTAGTCGGCTGACAAGATGGCGACGGTGAGCTAGATCTGAAACCAGACGAAGTTGGTAACAACGCCCTCGGAAGAATACAGCTGATCACGCTCACTTGTGGATCTCGAACAGGTCGACGAGTTCGCGATCCCGAACACGATCCTCAGGCATTTCGACCTGGCCGATACACCATGGACGGAGCTCTCTTCGCCCGTGATGGAAGAGAGGAGGAGGCGGTCTCCTGGTGGAAGGCTGTTCTTTGATCGGCTTCTCGAGCTTACCGGTCTTGATGGCAAGTTTCCACCCTGCTGATCTTTCAGAGAGAGCTTGCTCGATTCGCATTCATTACTGGAACGGCGATATGCGTGGGATTCACACTAATCTGAGTATTTCCTTCCTGCGTAGGTCCGGCACTGTATCCTCCCAACACACCCGCCGCCCTAAGACGACTACTTCACTCGATCCAATCATGCCCCTTCGACAGGCTCAAGAGGGACTGTCTCCTATATTACCTCCTGAAAGACTACGATGCTATACCTTCTTCCGCTTCGATGCCAGTACCTACAATGGACGTGGATGAAGAAGCGGATGACCCGGATGGAACTGTTGTGGTCATCAACCGCATTCAAGGAGGACAAGGCAAAGTGGCCAAGGCAGATGCATTCGCTAAAAGGAGATGTCTGCCTAGGACTTGGAGGGTGTTTATGGATGGGTATTGGGCATTGGATCATTCGCTGTGGGAGGTGAGTATCCTCCCCTCTTGTCGCTGAACGGAGAGCACCATCAACTTTCGCGCAATTGTTCATATATATACAACAACTGAGCTGAGGCCGTACGTGAACCACCCGTTAGTCCGCCGTATCATCCCTCTCGGATCCATCGATAACAACTCTCAACTTCGTCCCATACATCCTGAACGCCCTAGCGACCCACGTCTCGCCTCCTTCCCACTCCCTGTCCTTGATCAACTCTTTCCTGATATCCGCTCGGCCTGAACTCACTTCTGTAGAAGAGAATGACCTCCGTCTTCTTGCTCTGGCTTCAGCAGGCAGTATCGCCCAAGCTTTCGGCATGATACGAACTGTTGATTCAGCTGAGGAGAGAAAGAGGCTGCGAGAGAACGTATGGAGTTGGATTCTCGGTGCGCCCAGGACAGCTTGTGGATCAGGCGACCATAATGTCCAATCGAGAGCCCTGCGAGAATTGCTTCATCTACCTCTGGCCGCGGAAGAAGATAAACATCTTGTGCAGTTCCTCTCGCATCCACCTCGAACTATCTCTCCGCCAGCTCTATCGCTCTTGCATGATTTGGTGACACTCCGACTCATCCATCAAGGTCAATATCAAGAATCTCTTCAGCTCGATAAGCAATTGGCTGGTAGCGGAGGGAAAGAGGAGGATAGGCAGAGACGAAGAGAAATGGTCAGGGAGTTTATCGCGATTTTACCTGAGGCGCAGAGGAGAGCTTTACTCGTCGATGTCGAAGCTCAGTCGAAGCGGGATGGCCAAGCCAATGTAGAGGTCAATGGTGCGACTTCGGAAGACATCGATATGTCGAGCTCATGGGTCAACGTCTCCGCTCCGACTCCTGCCGCTACCAACGCTAACGAGACAACGTCTTATGCCGAAGTCGCTGCTGAGCCGCCTGCGCAGCCTACTCCGGCCGTCATAGCAGGCCCGACCCCTGTTCGGCCTGCAGTTCACTCGGCTCTGATCAACGCTGCAGCTGTTCCACTGCCCTCATCGCCTGCTCCCGCTTCAGCTTCAGCTTCAACTCTCCTTGCCGCCGATCGTAGACCAGCTTCGCCATTCTCTGGCCCACCTCGATTCGCCCCTGGCTCTTCATCAAACGCTAACCCATCGCCTAGAAGGGTATTATCAGGAAGTCCATTCAATCCTCCTCCTACTTCTTCGTCTTCCTCTTCTTTGGCAGCAATTGCGAACAGGTCCAAAGGTTCGCCTGCGCCTGCGCCTGTGCCGAAACTGCCCAGACATATCATCAATGACGATGAAGAGGACGATGAGAACGACTCGGTCTTGGGGAGAAGGTCGAAAGCGAAAGGCAAGAGCAGACTTTCTCGAGCACCGCCCAACAGCGTCGAGCCTGAGTTTGAGCTTGGTAATGAAAATGGAGAAGAGCCAGATCTTGCAGATGAGATGATGGCTAAAGATGAAAACCAGACCATCTCCCCCATAGCCGAAGAGCCAGTCTCGTCGTCGACCCAACCACAACGCAGTCAAGCGCAACCTCAAGCTGAAGCGCCCAAGCCGACACGAAGACCCAGACGAGTCGTCTCCAATACTCGAGAGAAGACGCAAAGCCCAGCACTATCCTCAGCGCCTGCCTTTCCACCTGCGACAACACGAAAGCCGCGGACAAGGCGACAATCTAGCGCTGCTCCTTCTGCTCCACCTCCGACTCCCGGTCAGAGTCATGGCGCTGGATCAACGAACGGTATGCCCGGCGCTTTCAGCCGCGATCAAGCCAATCACTCGGAAGATGAGATGCCTCCTCCTGCAACTTCATCGCGTGGTCTCCCACGATCAAGGACATCGGCCGCTCTGCCAGACTCGGCATCGGCTTCGGGTAAACCTAGATCGAGGATGACCCGATCTGTCTCTAGAGCAATAATGGATGAAGATGAGGACCATCAATCCCACGAGACTTCAGGTGCACCACCCAGCAAAAAGACGAAATCAACGTCCACTGTGAATTCGACCAACGTTGTGAGACGATCGAGCCGCGCGAGCCTTGCACCTAGTGAAGCGGATGACGTTCCTAATGGCGGGATGAGCGTAAGAAGGTTTACGAGGAGTCGGACGGCTGGACCTAGTGAGCAAGGGTCACCCACGCCTAGTGATGCGGGGTCTGCAGCTGGCGGCACAAGGAGACGGACGAGGAGTACAAGAGAGGGTAGCGCTACGCCTAGGATGAGCACAAGGACGAGAAGGGGTTGATTGCGTATGGAGGAACAATGCTGTTCTCGTCAGTGACTTCGGATCAAAACCGCATGGAAAGTGTTTGATGAGGATCGCATGGACGTACTGCCTCAGTGGTACCGGGCATTGTCTTGTTAGTCATTATTCATGCATGGCACAAATATATCAGATCAAGTCGATAGAGTAGGCAAGCATGAGTTGCTTGTAACCTTTCCAGCTGCAGCGCAGGTCAGGGCGGTGAGCGGTGAATGCCGATTGCGTCCGTCGACTTTTGTTTACCGCCAATCGGGGTCTCCAGAATCCAGATCCGAGACGATCGAAGTTCAATGTCTGTAGCTAGCTAGTAGCTAGCTAGGCAGTGTCAATGTCAATGTCTAGACGTAAACTGCAGCTATCGCAGCGACCATCATGGATGTCGTGAATGAACAACCATATCTTCGCTGTACAAACCTCCGTCCACCTTGTCAATTCCCGCTGACCCAAAACCCAGGTCAGAGAGAGAGAATTCAGGTTGAGGCTCTAGAGAAGAATCAAGTCAGGCTAGACTAAGCTTACATCATGTCCTCAAATGGGAAACGACCTGCTTCTTCCATATCGTCACTGCCTCCTTCAGAAGCGGATGCGGAGAGCTCGAAACGCCCACGTGCACGAGCTGGGGCGTCATCTCAAGCCGACCCAGCATCATCTAGCTCAAACTCAAGCACTAGCAAATCCACCTCCGCTTCGCTATCGCTACATCAATGGCTTCATCCAACTCTTCCCCCACCGCTCAAAACCCATTCCCCTCCCTTACACTCTTCCTCATCGACTTTCCTATCATTCACAATATCTTTTGAACCCCCGCCCCATATCACGTCCGTCGTCTCGCTCGAGAAAGAAGTACGTAGGATCATAAGAGAGCTGGATGTAGTAAGAGAAGTTGGGGAATTGGCGATGAAGGGTGATGAGGGTGCTTTCTCCCAAGGGGAAGGAAGAGCTCCTGGTCGAGGACGGGGGACTGGGAAAGAGAGAGCTAGAGAGCCGGATCATAGGATGTGGGCTGTACGAACGCTTGGATTGAGGGAAGGGAAAGATGGGACGGGCGGTGAAGGGGATTATCAGGTGAGTTGACCCAACCTAATGATTGCTTTGCTTCTCACTCAGCTTATAGCTGTGAGGAATCTCATTTTTCCAAACTCTTTACAACAATGAACTTCCTTCCTTGGGATCCCCGGATCGTCTGGCTTGTCATGTGCTGTGATTTCTTTCCGCGGATTCCGCTTCGCGTGTACCTTCCTTTGAACTAACTACGTACTGACTCCGTCCGTCCTGGTTCGCTTCGTAGCTATTGGAAGCCACATTCGACGATAATGAGAAATACGGTGGGCAAACCATCATGCGTGTCTTACAAGAACAGAATGCCGTGGATGTAATAACGGTCTGCTGTCGTTGGGTATGTGAATTTTGATCTTCTTATCTCGTCTCGTCTAATCTCTTCCCTTCTATCCATATACCGCGTACAATGATGATTGGATACGGTACGCTATATCGGTGATACCTAACGTTTTAGGGGACAAGCTGAGGCCGAAGCTAATGCACACTGTCTCCTCACTTCGAATTTTGTTGTTTGTCGTTTGTCTCGATCACGTTGGCCGCAAACAGTACGGAGGAGATATGATTGGGGTAGGTCGCAACTGCTCGCTCACAAACACTGCTCCACACAATCTGCTCCGCGTCTACAGGAACGTTGCGGGACCCGAATTCAGTACAGCTGCAAATGCTGACGCTTTTCCGATAATCAATCCAATGCGATTATCACATCACAGCCAATCCGATTCCAACATATAACGACAACAGCCCTCACATCCGTGAAACAGACCCTGAAAGCTATGAGCCTACGAGACGTGCGTCAAACACTCCAAGGGCTAGACGAGGAGATCTCAAGCCTGAGATCGGCTTTGGCGGATATTTCAGCGTTCATGAACGGCAGCGGCAGCGGCAATGACAATGGTGGTGAAGGCGGAGCCGACGCCGGAGGGGAGTCCAGCACCGCCTCTGTTGGAAAAGGTAAGGTGGGAGCTGGAGTTGGAGCTGGAAGTCAAGGTCCAAGTCAAGGTCAATATGATAGTATAGATGATGAGGCCAAGTTGCAAAGGTTGGTAGTAGCTAGGGAGAGGACGAAAGCCGCTCTGGAGAAGAAGTTGGCCAGTTCAGGAGCGTGATCGTCGTTTGATGCGTTGTTATCTCGAAACAGCTCAATATACAATCGTGAACGACGGAGATGGGCTCAGAGAATCCCGACGGAATGACACGGAGTAGGTTGATATCTTGAACCGGATCTTAGACCAGGGACTTTAGGTATAGATCATCAATCATGCGTTGTCAATAATGGCATGCTTCACGGACTGAAGACCGCGGTAAGCCATAGCCGAGCAAGGGGAATTTGTGAGCCGTGGATCAACCACTTGGAACATCACGTTATGATTCCCGATCTCCCGCTAACGTTTCCGAACCCACTCTATGAAAGTAGAAGAGGGTTGCCATCATCGATTGATTACGCCTCGAGTTGGTCTGAGCTCGTGCAGGTCTCAGTCTAATATAGATGGACATGAAACAAAAAAGAGACGATAAAGAAACCAGGATTCGGTGGAAGATGCGCAAGTCTCTCTATACGAGAAGGAGATAGCTTCCGCTTGTCAGTTGGTAGACCCACCAACAAACGTCCCTTTTGGCTTATCGCAGGAGAAGAACCGTTGATCGTTGAGATCAGCCAAGGAGGACAGGTATTAGAGAGGTGAATAAGCTCAAACATGCATCAGATGAGCACAAGCTGCGGCTCAGCTTCCATGACTATATGCCCGATATCCCACAGTGTTTTATGCTATTTCGCTATTTGGTTCTGGAGGAGGTTTACTCGTTGATCTTGGCGAGGATCTCGGCGTCCTTGAAAAGGTGGTACTCCTGTAACGTTGACGATAGACAGTGTTAGCCCAAGCACGTTGCCAATGATTCAGACGGCATGCGGGCGAGGTTAAGACAATTTGGTAGTTCAACAATGTCGAGAATGTGGGAAGAACCGAAGGAATCTGAACATCAGGGGCAAAACAAAGGCCTAGTGATTCGAGTCTCCAAAGCGGAATGCACGCCGACCAATACTCACCTCCTCTCCGACCTTGATGGGACTACCACCCCAACCAGGCAGTAATACTCGGTCTCCGACCTTTACTGAAACCGGGTTTACTACACCCTCCTTATTGGGCGCACCGGGACCGACGGCGATTACGGTAGCTTCGGGCAGAGGTGATTGGGTAGCTGAGGAAGGGAGGAAGATGCCAGTAGCGGTTTTCTGGAGACATTCACCAAAATCAGCTTGATTCGCTTCAAGCAGACATGATGAGGTGATTTGGCTACTTTGCATTATATGTAGTGTTGATGGTGATTGTAGTGATACGACAAGAGGAGACGGGCGAAATCAACTCACAGTCTCAGCCTTGAATCGCTGGACAAGCACTCGGTCGAGGAGAGGCTGAAGAGATCGAATGGACTTGAAAGTAGCGGACTATCGATCGCGGATCGCGCGCAACGGTCAAAGGTCAATCGTCAGTACAAACATACAATCGTCAGGAGATCGCATCGTAAATCGGCAAAACCGTTGCTTGGCTCAACGAAGATAGGGCGGTAGCCTGCTGGAAACAAATATGCTGGGGCTAAGGAAAAGAAGGTTTTGCTTACCATTTTGACAGGCTGATCTGGTGAAAAAGGAGCTAGGACTGGGATTGTGCAATGCAAGGATGATGATAATCAGAGTATCGTCTTGTCTCGGGATCGGTATTGGAAAAACAAAGAGCGGCAGTATGCATGCATGCAAACAGTAGGTGTGCGAGCGAGTGAGCGAGTGAGCGAGTGAGCAAGCGATGGCGGTAGTAGTCCGCTTACACCGAAATTCTAGATGGCTCTACGGTGTACTTTGATTCACTTTCCCACGGTTGCATCGCATACTTTTGCCGATTATTTCCAGGTTACACCCGATTTCCCCTGCAAGAGATCTTTCTAGTCGACATCGTCGCCGCCGCCCTCTCTCTCTCCCTCTCTGTTGATTTCCTAAATTTAGTTGCAATCATAAACATAACTACTCTTTGTGAGTTCTAAAACTTTTCACAACCAAAAAAACATCTTTTCTTGCATCACTGCACAGATCACAAGATGAACTTCCTTCGATCCCGATCCGCCCTCCCCCGACCTGCTCGATTGGTTCAAAACGCTACCGCCTCTGCCGGTATCGCCAAGCGAGGTTACGCTTCCAAGGATGTTGTCTTTGGCAACGACGCTCGACAAGGAATGTTGAAGGGTGTTGATATCCTTGCCAAGGCCGTTAGCGCTACTCTTGGTCCCAAGGGCCGAACTGTCATCATCGGTAAGTAACGTCTATAGCAATGGTCTGGGACTCTAGGAGACATACGGGACTTGGTCTAGTCATGTTTGTGCTGACCATATCACATGCGTGGTACACAGGCCAGAGCTTCGGTGGACCCAAGATCACCAAGGACGGTGTATCAGTAGCCAAGGCTATCACCCTCAAGGACCCCGTTGAGAACCTCGGTGCTCGGTGAGTATCCTTCAAACTTTCGTTTCGATTGACTTAACAACCGTAGGCTACAAGTCCCTATGACTAATACCGGCTTGCTGTGTCACAGACTCGTGCAGGATGTCGCTTCTAAGACCAACGACACTGCCGGTGACGGTACCACTACAGCCACTGTCCTTGCCCGAGCCATCTACTCCGAGGGTGTAAAGAACGTTGCTGCTGGCTGCAACCCCATGGACCTTCGACGAGGTGCCCAGAAGGCCGTTGACAAGGTCCTCGAGGTTCTCGAATCTAACAAGCGAGTCATCACTACCAGCGAGGAGATTGCTCAGGTCGCTACCATCTCCGCCAACGGTGACACCCACGTCGGTGCTATCATCGCCCAGGCTATGGAGAAGGTCGGCAAAGAGGGTGTTATCACTGTCAAGGAGGGCCGAACTATTGAGGATGAGATTGAGATCACCGAGGGTATGCGATTCGACCGAGGTTTCCTCTCCCCTTACCTCATCACCGACGCCAAGAACCAGCGAGTCGAGCTTGAGAAGCCCTTCGTCCTCCTCTCCGAGAAGAAGATCTCCGCTCTTCAAGATATCCTTCCTTCGCTCGAGATTGCCGCTCAGACCCGACGACCTCTGTTGATCATCGCCGAGGACGTTGACGGAGAGGCTCTCGCCGCTATCATCCTCAACAAGCTCCGAGGTCAGCTCAGCGTTGCTGCTGTCAAGGCTCCCGGTTTCGGTGACAACCGAAAGTCCATCCTCGGTGACATTGCCATCCTTACCGGCGGTACCGTTTTCACTGACGAGCTCGATGTCAAGCTCGACAAGGCCACTCCTGACCTCTTCGGTAGCACCGGCTCGGTCACCATCACCAAGGAGGACACCATCGTTCTTAACGGCGAGGGCGACAAGTCCGCCATTCAGGCTCGATGCGAGCAGATCCGAGGCGTCATCAACGACCCCACCACCTCCGACTACGACCGAACCAAGCTCCAGGAGCGATTGGCCAAGCTCGGTGGTGGTGTTGCCGTCATCAAGGTCGGAGGCTCGTCCGAGGTCGAGGTCGGAGAGAAGAAGGACCGATACGACGATGCTCTTAACGCTACCCGAGCCGCTGTTGAGGAGGGTATCGTACCCGGCGGTGGTACCGCTCTCTTGGTGAGTAAAGAGTTTATATATCATGAGTAAATCAACGGGCGAACAAGAATCGATGCTGATTACAGTAATTGAAATCCGAGTAGAAAGCCTCCAACTCTCTAGAGGCTATTGCTGTCGACAACTTTGACCAGAAGCTTGGTGTATCAATGATCCGAAACGCCATCCGACGACCGGTACGAACTATCGTCGAGAACGCCGGAGAAGAAGGATCCGTTGTCGTAGGCAAGCTCTTGTCAGAGGAGTTCTCATCTACCGACAAGTTCAACTGGGGTTACGATGCTCAGACTAGCCAATACAGAGATATGATCTCTGCCGGTATCCTTGACCCTCTCAAGGTTGTCCGAACTGCTCTTGTTGACGCTTCGGGTGTTGCATCGTTGCTCACCACTAGCGAGGCTTGTGTAGTCGACGCTGAGGAGAAGAACCCTCCTCCTGGTATGGGAATGGGTGGTATGGGAGGCATGGGAGGTATGGGCGGAATGGGCATGTAAGCGAAGCGGCCTACAAATGAGGGCACAGCGGCGAAGACGACTGAACAGGACTAGGACTGGGATCAAGAAGGAAGGAAGGGAAAAGGACGGACTGGATGTCTGGAAAGGATAGCCGTATCCACATATGATCTTCTTATTCCTATTTCAGATGAACAAAATACAGACACATACGAAGAAACAGAGCACAAGGCATGGTATAGCTTATAGCTTGTAGCTTGTAGCTTGTGAGCATAGTCACGGAAAATCGATGCATTCACACACATCTCTCGACTCAATCATAGTTGTGACTGAAGACTGGAGACAACTGGAGATAGACCTGGAAGCTCAAGAAGGGTCGGGACTGCTCCGTGTTGATCCAATCGATATTCGTGTCCGTTTTGGCCGAGAGTGCTCGAGTAGACTGCCTGCTGCCTGCTATCCAGTACGGAATTTCTTCTTTGAGGTTGTCATGACATGAGATTCATGTTTAATGGAACAACTGAGACAAGGATAGGTGGGGATTTGCCCCTGGAGCCCTCCTTCCATTCTGAAGGAGGGTCCGGTCAATTTAGCAATCAAGAGGAGACAGATACCACGAACATCCATACTCAAAGGGATATAGAGAGTAGGTTTCAGCGGTTTTTCTGAATCGGCCTAATAGTGTAATCGTCGCACGCGTCCTTCGGGACTCAAACTCTCGGTTGGATCGCACCAGCTTCACTGGACGTAGTCTGGGTTCAATTCCCAGTTGGGCCCATTTTTTGTTGCATCTTTTTGCTTCCCGACCTTTTTGCATGAGATTCTGGGCCAAAATGGATCGAAATTTACCGAAATCTGGGTGTGGGCGGACTTTTTGCGATAGTTTTGCCGTTGATATCGAAGCGCTGGGTGTGATGAGCCGCGCCACAGACGCGCGCCACAAGAAAGAGTACCACGTGGACAGACGGCGGCCAGCTCCGCCGCGACGTGTTGTCGGTTTATTGTAGCGTAGAGATAGCTAGGCAGGCCGGCTCTGCCTGCCTGCGCCGATCAGGGTTTGATCCCCAAATGGGCCTCAGGTGTTTTCGACTTGGCCTGCTGACTGTCTACAGCGAAGAATTGGGATCGGGAACAAGACTGATCAAATCAGTTCGAATATACCTTCTATCTGCCATCATACAACTGTCCGCGCCTTCGTAAGCTCACTGAGCGTATGACACTTTGAGTTCGAGAAGAAAAGGGCTCTTTGCCGTGATTCACGTCCGGTTCGGCTCGGCTCGGCTGATCGTAAGGTTGTCCGTCTGTGCGACATCGAGTTTTCAATTGAGATATGTGCGGCATGTGAAATCTACTGAATGAACACGACTACGCTTGCTCACGTCTCTCACCTCTCACGCATGGCAATCATGACCGCACGAGCACACGATGAGCGAGGGCCATTCGTGAACACCAGTAGCACTGTTGTCAAGAGATCGCATAGAATGCGCGCACTGACAACAATAGTTGTGAAAGCTACTGTAACAGGCTGGTCGGCCCCGGCAAGGGAATCAAAA
Source organism: Kwoniella sp. CBS 6097 (assembly GCA_036287355.1). Classification (NCBI taxonomy): domain Eukaryota; kingdom Fungi; phylum Basidiomycota; class Tremellomycetes; order Tremellales; family Cryptococcaceae; genus Kwoniella; species Kwoniella sp. CBS 6097. The sequence goes on from CP143077.1 coordinate 1,000,535, forward strand.
ATTCACCAGGCCGCTTCGCGTTCGGAACGCTGTCAACAAACAACGATCGATCGATCGCTCGAATAATAGCAAGCAAGACAGCGCGCGCGATGTGATGATATCACTGTAAGCTGAAACACGAACAAGCCCGATTCAATTCATAATCTGTCTGTTTACTGTTTACTAATAACTGTCACCTGCAATGACTAATTGGGCGATTCATCATTGAACCGATGCTTGATATCCTGGCTCAGGCAAGTAGTATAGTGATAGGTCAACAACCACTACTGATTGTTTATTTACCATCGGTCGCGCGATCGCAATTACATACAGCTTCAGGCGCATGTATCGCGAGGCTGGCTGAGGGGCTCTTTCCCCCACGCCTCTTTACCCGCATCAATTCACGGTGAACAGGATCTGGCAGTCAAGACATCACACAAGGTAATGTTAGTGCTGTCATGACTGACAAGCTTGCAAGCAATTCTTATCGACCAGCACGGGCTGGTCACTTCCCACAAACCATGCATCCGCCCTTACTCACTTCAGCTAGATTGTTTTAATAACGCATAGTTTTTGAACGGCTATTGAGCATAGTTGTTGTCATTGATATTGACTGACTGACCTAGATTTCATCGCTCTCTTCCCTCCTCTCCTCTCCTTCTTCCCACTACCTTCATCTTCTCGACTATTCGCTCATCTGTTTGTGTTTCCATAATTTAGTTTCCAATAATATTATTTTTCGCTTGTTTATTTGTACTCGTACTGCCTTGCTGTCATACAGCGGTGCTGAAGCGGGTAGCTTCCCCCGACATCACCCCCCCTAGCCAGGCTCAACCTTGTCTTCGCACTTGCTACAAATCAGTATCACCAATAGTCGCAATATACAACCGTTCTTGGAAGGCTCACCCGCATCACACTCATCGACGAGCGACACATACCTCTTATTCCAGTTCTGCCACCGATACGCCAGCACCTGATCTTTCTATCCACGGCGTAGTTTTCGAACACATAGCGGCTCTCGGATATCCCTTTACCCATCACTATAATCAAAATGGCAGACACGTCTCACCCCCCAACGCCCTCACCGCCAAGGGTCCGACATTCGCAGCGAAGAGGCCAGACGCGATTCGAGAAAGAAGCTGCTGCTACAGGCGGAAAGGCGGCGGCTGACCATCCCGGAGATCCAAAGGTCATCGGACCATGGAGGATAGGTCGAACTATCGGTAAAGGAGCTAGCGGTGAGTGAGGCGTTATAATCCCTTTCACCATCTCACCGATTTGGGAGGCACTCGATGCGCGACGATAGTCGAAAGCTGGGCAATTGGTAGGAAAACGACTGATGAGGTGGCTGCTCTTCGTACGTAGGCCGGGTGAAGATTGCCAAGCACTCAAAGACAGGGCAATATGCCGCTATCAAGATTGTACCCAAGCATGCCTTGCTCATGAGCTCAAGAATGTCCATAACCGAGGCGGGAGCCAAGCATGATAAAGCCGTGCTGGGAATCGAGCGGGAGATTGTGATCATGAAGCTGATCGATCATCCGAACGTAATGAGTCTTTACGACGTGTGGGAGACTGCCAAGGAGCTGTGAGTAAGCGCTGCTCACATCTTGTTCATCAACCTGAATCGAATTAATGGGCCAACCCTTACCCTTACCATTCGGGCCGTCACGTTATTGAGACCGACAAGTTATCTGACGTTTGTCTGTGCATCTCTTAGCTACCTCGTCCTCGAATACGTAGAAGGAGGCGAGCTATTCGACTACTTAGTCTCTCAAGGCCGCTTGCCACCCGACGAAGCTTCGCGATATTTCCAGCAAATCGTCGCCGGTGTCGATTACTGCCACCGATTCAATATCTGCCATCGTGATTTGAAACCTGAAAACTTATTGTTGGACGCTGAGAAGAATATCAAGATTGCCGACTTCGGTATGGCCGCTTTGGAGCCTAGCGATAAGCTGTTGGAAACTAGTTGTGGCAGTCCGCATTACGCTTCGCCGGAAATCGTGGCGGTGAGTACGCAGAACTGTATACAGTCATTATGTACCCAACGAAGATACGCCTGATTCACGAGGAGTCTCGAGATCGGATATAGATATCAGGACAGGCTGAGGCTGAGGCTGACACTACGAGTACGCTTCAAAGGGCATGTCATATCACGGCGCCGCCTCAGATATTTGGTCATGCGGAGTCATCCTCTTTGCTCTCCTCACTGGGAGACTACCATTCGACGACGAGAACATACGGATCTTATTACAGAAAGTCAAGAATGGACGATTCGTCATGCCTGCTGATCTTCCCGCTGATGCTAAGGACCTCATTACGAGAATGCTGGTAGTCGATCCGGAAAGACGAATCACCGTAAGCTTCCGCCTCTCTTTGTCTTTGGGACATGGACACTGTACACAAGCTGATACTGTATAATCACGTGGTGGTTATTGTAGATGAACGAGATCATGAGACACCCTTTCTGTCTGCGAAAGCAAGATACCGATTCTGGACGACGGATCAACCTCGTCGAGCCTCCTCGACTTGAGGAGATTGCTCGGCCAGTCAAGTCTGAACGAGAGATCGATCGTGATATCCTCCGGAATCTCAGGACGTTATGGAATGGTACTTCCGAAAGAGAAATCGTCAAGTCGTTACTGTCCAGCGAGTAAGTCTACCAGGATCATACCTGGAAATCTTGGTAGACTGGAAGACTTGAAGCTGATTTGGAGATGAGGTTCCTCATTGTGCTGTCGTCATAGGAAAACATGGGAGAAGGCTTTCTACTTTCTACTCTTGCAATACCGGAACAAGCATTTGGAGAATTTTAACCCTGAGCCAGAAAGCAGGAGGGGCACAACAGGTCAGTGAAGAACTCAAATCAGAGAAAGAATTAGTGACTTGAAAAGATAGACATAGCTGATACTTTTGGCGTGCACTACTATACATACATCAGAGCGACGAAGGAAGAGCGATAATACTTCGTCTTCCCATCGACGATCCACAAGGTCCACTACGTCCAGTACCACCGGTGCCGGTAAAGGAGGCAGTACCATCCGTAAAGCTGTTCCTCGCGAAGAGCGAGAACGAGAACGCGATAGAGAGAGAACTTCTCAAGCAGACAAGGAGAATACTCAGCCGGGCGCTCATGTGGCCACTCGTCCTGCACCTACCCCATTAGCACTGAACAAGTCATCCGCCGCCGCTCCCGGCTCCCGAGTGGTCGGGCCTAGACCATCGCCATCACCTACTCCATCCCCGTCCCCGTCCCCTTCGCCTAATCCTGATCTGTCCGAGCGAAGCGCAAATGGATCGACACGAGCAACGGCGTCCAGCCCCCGTACGCCTGCTCATCTCGCTCAGCAATCTACAGCTACGCCCGTCGACCCGAGATTACCCAAAATCACACTGCAGCGACCCACGCCTGACGCCCATGCTCAGGCTGCATCTGCACCTGCTCCTGCTGGTCTAGGGTTGAATATCAACGTCGCACCCCCTCCATCACCTTCGCCAGCACCTTCGTCTCCTCCATTAGGTATGGCAGTCGGCGCAGCTTTGGGTAATATCAATGTCCCTCAAGTCCAAGATGCGGCTTTGCAGAAATTCTTCCATGATATCGCGGAACAGCTCCAACTTATCGGTTCCGCCTCTCCACGCACTTCGCTGATAGGTGGTTCACCCCTGGCCAGTCCGGCTATTTCTCAAGGGGAGACTATCACCACGCCAACCACGCCTAATATCGACCTTCCACCAGTCCCGCTTCCTCAGTCTCAACCCAAACCCAAAGACCAATATGCACAGACTCTTGTCCAGATTCAATCACAGCCTCCCGCCATGCAGGCTAATCGACCTGCACCATTACGAAGCATTACCGAGCCTCAACAGCCTAACACAGCCCCGAGACCGGAGGTATCAAAGAGACGATCGTACCTTGGCGATGCTACCAACAGGGACAATGTGTATGCGAACCACATTGCACAGCCTCAGAGGCATTCGATTGGATTTGACAAAGTCAGGAAAGTCTCTGGAGGGTCAGAGAGCAAGCGAAAGTCAAAGCGTGAGCAACTTGCGACTGCGTTCTGATGACTTGACATATTCAGGCAGCTTGCTAACCATGTTTTACTGTATGCTCTTCCGACCTGGTCACTCATTTTTAGCTGCTCCGCTCGACTTATCGCCCAAGATCCCATCGGAACTTCTCTCGCCAGTCGGCTCGCCATACCTCTCTACGCCTCCTTTAGGCGGATCCGCACCACCTTCACCGCTGCTTGTGGGCAGCTCAAACGAAGTCAAGACGTCGTGGTTCTCCAACCTGTTCAGTTGGAAGCCAGCGGTAGGTGCCACCTTACGCTTTTGTTGTTTTTTCTTTCTGTTCGTTCCCGAAGAGCAAACGCTGACTAACGTGGGCACGCAGACTTTCACGCTTATCTTAGCGGACGACTGCGCGAGCTCAAGAGCGGAATGCATCAAATTGCTCGAATCGTTCGGTGCTAGCGTCATACTCGAAGATGCAGATGGTTGGGGCGTGCTCAAATGCCGTGTTGACGAGATCCGAGGTGAGCCCTGCTCCCCGCGCATCCTGCGCATTCCTTACCTAGCATCCATATATCTACAAGCTTGAAACGCTATTCCCCACTTGATGACAATGGTAATGACCTGCTGATCGAGGATTGTTGGACGTGCATGTAGACGTAACGGGTATCACGATTCCGAAATCGGTTCGATTCAGGATCGAATTCCTCCCTCACGCCGTATGGTCGACCACATCTCCCCATAGCGCCAACAATGCCCATAATACCAATAATGGAGTACCGGGCAGTCCAAGGACGGGAATGACGACGACTAGTATGACTATGGTACAAGAAAAGGGGGCTTTGAGCAGCTTTAGGGCTGTTTATGGGCGGATCAGGGCCGAGTGGCGGTGAGTTGGAATTCGAACGATTATAAATCTCGATTGAATTCTCGTTGTGTTGTGTCATATTTGAGCAGAGACGCCAGCAGGCACAGCGCTGAAGTCTCTTCTCTCTTTTTTTAATTTATTGGTTGTACAGCCTCGACTCGCTCAAATCACCTGCTATTTCGACCCACTCAAGATTTACAACCTCACCTCTTGCGTCGCTGGCAATGTCAACAGACCAAGCTCATGGCATGTGGACTTGAGCGAGCCTTCAATCGGCCGGTCTGTCATCCTCGCCCTCCCTCTCAGTCTATGATCACGCCCTTCGAAATGTCCGCAGCCGCATTACGATCGACATACCATTTCCACGGATAAGCATCAGTCATTTATGTATCCCGTCCATTCTACCTATGTAGACCCGAGTAATTCATGATCCACAGTCTATTATTGTTGTCCTGCTCTTTTCAAAGTGTTGTATCTCATACGAATACAGTGAGTTTTTACACCAAATTCCAACCAACCCATCAATATAGAATCATGACAAGATATACTGTACGAGCATATATATAACGAAGTAAAACGAAATGAACAGACTGTATGAATAGAGTATCTCGGATGCGTTCACGGCTGGCTGATGCGGATCGGATTGGGAGATGGAGGCAATCTGACTGCCATTCCGGAATGGACATCAACTGTAGTTACGGTACACTGACCAGCGATTTACTGTATACATGAAAAGGGGAAAAGATACGATATTGATCTTGATTTCGATACCTATATACTGTAAGAGTGCTGTACATACAGCTGATGAAGATACATATAGCCTAAAAAAGTGTCAAAGGTGATATTCAGTACAGTACTCGGATATGTACGAACAGTCGAACCGAATGGATATACAACAAGGTAATGATACTTAATACTCGTACAATGCTGATTTACAAGTGGTATAGGTATAAAATCTCGTTTATTTCGTTTCGTGTCTTCGTTGAAGTCATGAGAGATGATGATGTCTTGTATTATCGTTATCACAGTGCAGTATGTTGTAACACCGACGGTCCAGCCGTCAGCCATTTACCCACTCAAACTCTCCTATCCCTCTGCTTCTGTTAATGGTTATTCGTGCCGGTTTCTCCCACTCTCGACCACCGCTCCTCCTCGTTTCGCGAGTACACAATACCCGATAGCGTTCTTGCCGCTTTGCTTACGAGACCATGACCGTCCCGATTCCAACTCCCCTCTCGACCTCCATCTCAAATCGTGATCGTGAGTCTTCCTCTTCATCATCATCGTCAACGCCTACTTCACTCTGAGCGGTGATCCAGCTCTCCCGAGTATACACGCTTCCTCCCTGGCTACCTCCTCCCACGGCTCCAATCGCACCCTGATCTCCGGCCACTTCTACAAATGGAGGTTGTTGTCCCATTTTGGGAAGTTGGTTAGACGCTGCAACAGGGCTAGCCAATCCCCTTGGCCATCCACCTCCAGGGGCCGTCTGAGACTGAGGCGTCACAGTGGATTCGCCTATTGTCCCCGTTCCTGCTCCCGGGGCCGAAGCTGAAGCCGAAGCTGATGCTGATGCTGGCCCGCTTAAACCTCTCCAACTCCAACCGGATTCATAGCTCTCCCAGGACCCTTTCCTCCTCACAGCCCTGACACTCGCATCCCTATCTGCCCGATTCATACCCCTATCACCACCAAGACTCCACTGACGCAAAGACATGCTCACGCTCGGAGCCGTGGTAGATAAGTGTGTGCTGCCCGCGTAGCCTGCATAACCTGTTTCGTAGGTCGAGGTGGGTCGCTGTTGGTCTCGCTCTTCAGGCACCGCCCAGTGAATCGAAGGAGATGTGACGGATGGAGGGCGGAGGGGTGTCTCACGAAGTCGATGTATGGAGGGTGGATTGGTGATACCGGGCGTGACGGAAGGCGGTGCTGGAAGCTCTTCAGTGCCCGATTGAGCCTGACCCGCTGGAGTCTCTTGGTCGACAATCGCCTCTGGAGGTGTTCCTTTGACGGAAGATTGAGGACGCGATGGAGGCTGAGGCCGAAGCTGGATCGGCTGGGCAAGCACCTGAGTCCCAGCTCCAGCCGCAGCCACAGCCGCATGAGTAGGCAGATCAGGTTGCGCCGAACCGGGCGACAACACAGAAGACGGAGAGGTAGAGGAGATCAAACCGAACGTCGAGCTGGCAAGCGTCAACATTGAAGCGTTATCGTCGGGAGGAGATGAAGGTCTAGGATTATGCACAGGATGAGGGTTTGTATGCTTCGGCGCTTGTGCATGATGTCGGTGATGGTGATCTATATCAAGGGGATCATACGAGCTTGGTCCGGCGACAACATCCGCGCGTTGATCGCGCGCAGGAGAGGGGAAAGCTGAGATTGGGGAAGTGGGCGTGGTTGGAGTTGGAGGGGTAGGCGACGAATTGCCGCTTCCCCCAACATCGGCTGGTGAGGTGGGTGGCGATGGGCTGAGAGCGCGAGGGACGTGACGTGGCGAAACGTTGGCGGAAGACACACCCGCTGCAGTATGATGGATGGATGATGGAGAGGCTGTGACAGTCACTGCCGCGCCGCCTTGACCCTGATTTAGCATAGGTGTATGTGGTGTCGAAGGAGTTTGGTCTTGAGATGCACCGTGTGCTTGGGCGATGTGGCCAACCGCTGGGCCAGAATCAAAAGAGATACAAGTGGTAGGTTTCGTCGACGTCGAATCCTGCCTGCTCTCCCTTCCTCTCTCCTCATCGTCTTCGTCTTCGTCATCGTCGTCCCCAGTTCCATGTTCATCATACCTTGATCCACCATATCCGCTTGGATAAATGTATCCAGCAGAAGACGGTCGGTAAGCGTACCCATCCAGACTGGATGAAGTATACGATCGCCGATCATGACCTTGACCTGACCATGTAGAATAAAAAGTATTCGTTCGCGATCTTGTTCCTCCTCCTGGGCCCGTGATCGTTCCGAAAGGTTGTTGTTGATTGGATAACGAGATCATAGGATTCGACCCTGATCGAGATAAAACGGAAGTAGACGGTGTCGGTGAAGCTGGATGAGATGGTGGGAAGGGCCGCAAGCTCGCATCGTCATCTGCCCCTACCGCACTTCCACCACCACCAAACGCTCTTCCTCTGAACCTCCTGACGGGCGATTCCATCTCGTCCGCCAGACTAAGCCTTCGAGACCTTGACCCATCGGTTTGGAGCGAGTCGACCGAATGACTTCTGCTTCTACTTCTTGGGCTTCTCGAGAGATATGACATGGACATTGACATCGATAATGTCGTCGCATCGTCCGCTTGTCCATGGCCATTGACCATCCCAGCAGCAGCTAGTCGGGGTATCGGGATCGAGGGGTATGGGTTGTTGGCTTCTCTCCTCCGTTCTCTCTCCACAGTACCAACGAAACTTCTGGTTGAGAGTGACATTGACACGGACCGACTATCGGCTCTTGAGATCCCTCCTGAATCCTCTCGCGTCATACCATACCCCGGTCCATTAGCATATCCATGTCCATGTCCTACTCCTCCAAACCCATTTTTCACTCCTGGACCTCGACCTCGTCCTCTACCCCGATTTGTACCAGGGAACGCGCGCACATTGTTCACTCGTTCATTCGTCTTTGGTATGGAGGGGAGTCGGGCTCGAGGAGAAGAAGCGGTCTTGGGCGACGAAGGCGTTTCTGATATCGTAGCTCTCCTTGCACCTAGTTTACGTTGAATCCAATCAAAGATAGGCTTCGTTGTCCCCGCTGGTCTGTCTTTATCCTTACTCGCCGACAGGTCTTCCTTTGCACCTCCGAAATTCAGCTGTCGGCGGTTCTGAGGCTGAGAATGCTTGTCGGCGTATACTTCTGCTTGAGTGCGGACTTTTGTCGAGCTGGAATTAGGGTTGTTGAAGATATTGGCTTTGGCTATTGGTAAAACCGGAACACCTCTAAATTTCGATGTTGATGATGATTGTTGGTGGTGTGGTAATGGGGTGGTAGGTGACGGAGGTGAATCGAATGGTCTATGATACTGGCCTTGACCTTGACCAGGCGGATGTAGAGGTTTTGGCACATGTTGTCGGTTTCCAGATCCAGATGCGGTTGCAGCTTGATTCGCTCGTTCCCATGTAAAGGCATTATCATATACCCTGGCAGTAGGATACTCTGTCGTTGGTGAATTGAGAGAGAAGCTTCTAGCTGGGGAAGGGGCGAGCAAGTGTTGTGGGACTTTTGATCCGGCTGGTGGGGGAGAAGGGGATACAAGTTGAGCTGAAGCTGAGGCCAGGGCGAGGGTCGGTGAAGCAGGTCGAGGATGATTTTGAGCGGCGGTAGGTGAGGAAGTTCGCCTTAGTGTGGTCTTGATAGGGGGCGAAGAGGGTGCCATGGTGCGGGTCCAATATGTTCCTAATCACGTTTTGACGTTGCTCGAGGAGAGCTGTAATAGTTTGAGATACAATGATGAGGATCATCGACAACGTCGACGTTGAGGTGAATTCGAAGGCTTTGGGGGCTCCTATGCTTCAGTCGATACAGCTACAGCTCTGGCAATCATTGGAATGCTACGTAAATAGGGTCAAGGAAATCCTCAGTCACGTATCGATGATGGTGATGATGGTGGTGATGATGAATGATGATGAGAGAATGAGTTGACTTTGAATTAGTGTAGTGAATGGTCGGTAGTCGAGGTCACCAAGGTCAGCCTTGCTGTGAAGGGTGGTTGTGGTTGTTATTGCCAAGACTGCCGTCATGCTAAGCGAGGATACGACAGGATAGGAATGCATGTCATGTCATGCCCGAAGACAGCATGTGCACAAAGCGTCGTACACGACATATACAACGCAATCTTCGGCCTAATTACGGGTGATTAGAAAATAGAAAATAGGAGGAAAATAGTCATGACCGACGGTTACCGATGGGGGTATTACGATTCATTACGAAAGTGTATTCTGTTTACATAAATTGCATGGCATGGCATGCATGTGTATGTCCGGCACGTGATTTGCCGAGAAGTCCGCTCGTTCGTGATATCCTCGGCGTTGATGACTGCTCTGATCGCGTGTGGGCATGATATGCGTAATTACACTGACCTTTGAACCTCCTTTCTTCAGAGTCCAGTCATGTCATTTCATACAGACACTCTCGCTCGCAGATCAACCGTCGTTCCACAATGCATCGCGCATCACGGTGCTACTTATGGCGTCGTCATAGCTACCTTTGATGAGTTGAGCGCAGTAACACAACCGGACACCCGGATCCAGCAAGATGGGGGACCCAGCGACTGATATGAGGGCCATGTGGAGCAAAGAAAGGCGAACGAGGCGATGAGCTCAGTGGGTGGAAGTGATGACTCCCGTGCTCGTAGGTCGTTCGAGATGGTGGGACGTTTCACTTCCATATGTGGCGACGAGGAATCAACCAAAGGACCCAAAGGATGCCAACAGGAGTGTGCGAGGTATGAACAAGGTATGGTGGGTTGTCCTTTTCAAGTCAAAGCGCATGTATGCAAGAGGAAAGTTTTCTTCTTGACCCCTGAAATCGCCATAATTACTCCACATTGATCATTGCATCTTTGAGCACTTGACGATGCTGAAACGTATACCTGCCACTGTAGGAAATGATCGTATTCGCACGGTCCCCTTCTTGGTTTTGGGCTATGCCTATACCACCAAATCCGCATTACTGATCTTGCGCGAGATAGGTCGCGCGCTGACTCGACAGCTCAGTCGATATGAGATTCGAAGGGATAAGATAGCATCATCATCACCGAATCCTCGCAAGTCGCATACCTTCAGTTCGTCTTGTCGTTTCTTATAATAAAGCAACAACGATGTATAACAAAGGAATCCGAGACCGAATTCGAAACGACCCTTAGGACAAAAACAACCCAACGATCTATCGGTCCATTGTCCTTCTTGTCTTCGACAACTTTGTTTTCCTTTGTTCTCACAGTCACATCAGCATAACAAAAACACGATAATAGAAGAACGAAACAGGAAGGCAAAATAGGAGGAACAATGGTAGTCCCAGACAGACCAGAAACGGGTTTAGACATCCCCACTCAACCTCATCCACAAGGCGACAATATCTCCTTATCTGATGGGTCTGGTTTCGAATTCGGTTTCGAGGACAACAATACCCCACGACAGAATAACAATAACATCCATCGACCGATCTACCCCTCCTGCCTGTCAAACAATAACAATAACGACCATACTACCTTCATTTCGGATCAATTGCATAACGGCGACGGCGCCGACTTTGATTTCTCTCCTCGCACACATCCATTCGCAAGGACAGGCCATTCTATCTCGCGAGGATATCCCAACCTAGGTCTAAGTGGTTTGGGTCTCCCACTAGGTGCGGCTGGATTTGGGAAAATGGGGAATACCGATCCGACCAACGAATTCATGTATCAAGTTCCTATGCCCATGCCGTTGCCCATGTCTATGTCGATGAAAGGTGATAACACCGGTGTCGGCATGAGAGCTTTCTCCGAAGGTGGATTGGATATGAATCAGAGAGGGAGTCAGAGTCAGCCCTTGGAGTGAGTACGGGTTGAATCACGTTCAGATCAACGGTTTCGTGTCGTTTCTCTTCTTTTCTTTTTTGATTTTTGGTCACGGTGTACAGAGTACAAAAGGCGAGGCGGGCAAGGTAAGGGGAAGCTAGAACCTAGATCAGGTTAAGGGGAAGCTGTGCACAGACTGCATTGTCATTGTTGTAATGAGACGAGTACCTCAACAGTGCGCTCAATAAGTCGGATATCGCGTTTTTGTAATGTTGGGCCGAGGGGACTACATTGTATTGTATTGTCTTCTGGTCCTCGTTCTTGTCCCCTCTTTGTCCGGTGATGATGGCAATGGCGTTTAGTGGCGTGTTTACCCACTCATCATCCATCATCAACCTTCATTACCTCGTCGTCAACTCACAAACATCCTATTCTTCCTCTTCAATTCCCATCCCATCTCATATACATACATACATCCATCCACCTCTTGCAGCACTTCCTTTCGCTTTCACATCTTCCCATAGTTGTCTTGTTTTTTGGACTGTACACTGATACCCTCGTGATCATCACCGCCAGCCTCAAGGCGCTCAACGAACGTCTTCAGACCTTGGGTCTTGGCGGCCCATCACTCGATTCATTCCAGACTATCCCAGCACCTCGTCAAACCTCCAACACTAATATCACCAATCCCAATCTCAACCCTATCAACCAACATCAACCGATCCCAAACCCAAACCCAAACCCAAACCCAAACCCAAACCCAAACCAAAGTCAATCTCAATTCTCCCCAATTAGTACTCCGGTACTCAATCAACAACAACAGCAACAGCAACAACTTGCGTCCGGCTTTCAGTCCAGCCAGTTCCTATCACCCAACCAACAAGGTTTCAAATTTGATCAACCTCTTCACGCTTATCCATCAATCACCGAATTGGCCCCTGGCGACTCGATAAGCATGTACCGGCCTGCTCGAGCACCGTCCACAACGGCTCGATCGACCCGAAGGGGCGGTACGAATGTTGACCCTGGTGAAAGCGGTGGCGAGATGCCGGTCACCCCTCCTGAAGAAGGAGGGTACGACAGTGCAGGTATCCTACCGCAGGATGGAGCTTCGTATTGGTCTGCAGATGATGTGACTCATCGAACACCGCGCACGGGTGCCGGTGGTCTTGAAGATGAGATGACTGTTGGCCCCATAAGTGTGTGGACTAGGAACGAGATGTAAGTGAGGATTGAGAATCGCTTCTCACTACTCACCCACTTCCTTTGTGCTCTTCCTCATCATCGATCTCCTCTGAAACAAGTCTTTTTGAGACTCAGCTTAAACAGTCGTACCTTTCCTTGTGCTTGACGACTTTGCTGATATATCTATGTTTGTATAGGGGCCGCGACATGTACGAACATCGAGACCGCCTTTTGCGACAAGAATCCGACCGAAACCAACAACACATGACAGAGCTCCACCGACAAATTAGGGAAGCACGCGATCTAGCCAGTACCGCTACCAAGCTCGAGACCGCTGAGAAACAGCTCAGGGAGCTCCAAGCTCGCTTGATAGCTGAGCAAGTTGCTCGAACGCAAATTGAGCAGGAATCAGGACTCAGGGAGGAGGAGATGAAGAATTATCAGAATGAGTGGGCTAGCGCTGTAAGAGCTTTGAGAAGAGCGAGAGACGAGGGTAAGAAGAGCGAAGAAGAAAAGAGGAGGATTCAGCGATGTTTCGAAGAGGCCAGAGACAAGTGAGCTTCCCCGTCTTAATCAAAATCATGATCAGAGAGAGCCCTGGAAGCTGATACGTTTCCGAAATTCATCTAGGCTCTGGAAGTACCACGAAGCTCTCCGAGTCCGAGAAGCGAGAGCACAAGGTAAAGAAGAGGGTAGAGCAGAGGTATGTGCAGCTGTTCCGTTGTGTATTTCCAATGAATGATCAGCAGCTGACGACGCTCTCTTCCAGGCTTGGCAAGAAGCCGAACGATGGATGGGTAATTCTCCTCCCATCCCCGGTGTCGAGCCCGTCCAAGCTGTCCCCGGTGCTGTCCTTCATCAAACACCTATGATGCAAGCCCAGACGCCTGGTTACCTGCAGTCACCGACCAATCAATACTTCCAGCAGCATGCTCAGCAGCCTCAACAGCCGCAACAGCAAGTCCCGCAGATGGCGTCGCCTGGTCCGAATATGCCTATGCAAAGCATCGCTCAACTCATGGAGTATTTCGCGAATAACCCAGGTGCTTTCCCTCAGTTCAATCAGCCTCAGCCTCAACACACCACACCTCAGCAGTTCGCACCGCAGCCTCAGATGCACCAACAGCAACCTCAAATGATGCCTGCCGCTCAGTCGACTGCCGCCATGCAGATGCCCTCGATGGGTCAACCTCAATCGATGCCTCCTCAGTCCACTATGCCCCACACAACACCCGGCACCCAGCATATGCCTATGCCTCAGGCTCATCAGACTCCCGGTCAGTCGTTTGCCCCGATGCAGCCTCAGCAAACAAGTCAGCCATCGATGGCGCCTATGATGCCTCAGCAAATGGGTCATCAGGTGCCTCAACACACCGCCGCGCAGACCGGCAAACAGCCCACTCCGCCTCAAGCTTCATCAATGGCTCAGCCCGTGATGGTCCCGATCATGGTACCCGTTGCTCAGCCAGCTCCTGTTCCTACAACGATGCCCATTAGCACCAATCAGCTTCCTCCTGGTCCAACGATGCAGACTCACCCTACTGTCCCGCCTACGACGCATCCCACCATCCCTACTCAAGGCCCCACTCTGACCCAGAGGACGCCCAGAACTCAGGTAACGCAGATACGTAACACTCCAGGCCGTCAGGCTCCTACATCGACCTGGACCCAGGCGACCCGACTCCCACCTGCTGGTCCTCGCACGGGCATCTCAACGGTGCCTCATGCTCCGCCCCCCGAATCGGTCATCCAGCCTCATGCCGCCGAGTCATACCTGGAACGAGTCGACCATGATCCTTCTGTCAAGAGGATGATGGCAGGCGCAAGATCGAAGACTATCCATTCTTCGGCTGTGCCCCCTACCGAAGTCACCAGAGCGCCCACACTCCCCCATACAGCCGCGAGGTCTACATTCGATGACGGTGGTTCCAACGTCGATAAGCCTTTACCGAACCCATTTCCACCTTCTACTGTACTAGGTCAGACGGGCGGTGTCCAGAGATCACAAACTCAGCGAGCTCCTCCTTCTGCCAGATCTCATGCGACCGATCGACAGAAGATGAACAGACGAATGAGTCTTTCAGACGGTCTTCATAATTCGCATGCTAACAGGATCAGTCAGATTCCGGATGGGGATCGGTATCCTGCTTTCCCTATGGGTGGCAATCATAATGGCGGCGCTGGTCAAGGTCGAACGCATTCGAGAAACACGAGCTTGGGGTCAGTTGACCCAGCTGCGATAGGCCTCCCAGCGTGAGTGTCCTTCGACCCCTCTCGAAATGATATAACCAGCACACACTGTGCGCTGCTCCACCTTGGGTTGTGAGTACGCTAATTCATCTTCTGAATTTTACAGCTCCCGAGATGTTTCGACCTTCCAATCACCCAATTCAGAGTATAGAGCGGCTCGACCCTCCAACAGAGCGACTCCAGTCAGATCCGGCCGAACATCCGCCAGATCTAGAGTCGCTGGTGCCTTGAGGAACGACATGGATCTCGAGAGCGAACTGCCCGGAATTCAAGAAGCCGAGGAAGAATATATGCCGCCCCAGGTGGGTGTTCCAGCTGCTCCCTCATGCCTCTAGCTGGGCGTTACGTAGCTGACCGCGTTAAATCTCAGGCGCCGCCTCATATGATGCCATCGAACGGCAATGGTCCAGGTCAAGGACAAGGACAAGGGCAGATGCCGCCTTCTCATGTCATGAGGCAGATGCAATCCATGCAGAGCCAAGGTCAGGGCAGTAATGGTCAAGGAAATGGCAGAGGTCCTCCTCGACCTGCACCCAGTATGCCCAACATGCGTCACATGATCAGAGTGAGTCGATAGAGGGCGTTCTGCATGATGACCAGTATGAGATGAGTTAATGCTGACTTTGATCATCTTTGTTTTCCAAAGCCTGTCATGCCTCAGCCACTTGGCGGCGGACCTCCTCAGCAGTCAGGGGGTAACAAACCCTTCTCGGAGCCTCGTGGCGGTCCACCGGGCGGACAAGAACACAAATCCCATCATTCCCTTTCAGCCCTTTTCCACAAACGAGATCCTGCCGCTGCCCGATCCGAATACCTCCCCCAACCTGAATCGACCTATCCTCCGCCCAAGACGCATGATATGTTCGTACCTCCCGGATTAGCGCCAATGGCAGTGAGCGGCGGCCCTGAAGATGTTTCCGGACCGAGGCATTCTGCTCTCGGTCTGAGCGGAGTAGGGAGTGAAGATGGACATGGAAATGGACCTGACGTGGGGCATGGTCCGGGTGGAATGCAGATGAATAGGATGAGAGCACCGACTGTACGTAATGAGAAGCGGTCCAGCTGGTATTCATGAGCAATTCCACCGACCCACCCATTCATTCTTCTTTGCTTGTCTATCTCTTCCTGGGTTGAGAGACCTATAAAGACAAAGAGAGGATAGATCGCTCACTAGGAGCTTGTTTTTTCCTTTTGCATATTATAATCATAATCATATTGTCGATACCTCTACGTACACGCGCGATCACAAACAAAATGAAACTCCACCTGTTGTATCGATTCGATCACGAAACACGAAAATGTAAAATGCGAAATGCGAAAACAGATTACTGTCCAACCTCCTGTACGTTCAAGAAGTTCTGTCGCTGGTCCATATTCCAGAATCCGTCAATGAATAATGAGTCCCAAGTCCAACAAATGAAAGAAGAAACGAAGAATGAAGTGAAGAAGAAACGAAGAAGAAAAGAAGAAGCAAAGAGAAGAACTAAGCTTACAAGATTGATGTTTTTGTGTTTCTGTGCGCCATTTTTTCAATGCTCGGATACTGTATGATCAAAACTCATACATCATGCAATATCAACAATTTGACCAATTGGCTGAATAGTCCTCCCGCTCAAGATCGAATCATCCACCTTCAGCTTACTTCCCCGCCTCGCCTCAAGTTTCATCTCAGCCTCACCCTCAATTAGTAGCTCCAACAGCCCCCGCGCCCCCATCATCAGCGAGAACCCTAGTCCACCATTTCACATCTAGTGGCAGAGAGCGGATCAACCTTGATTCCCCACCTGAACCTGGTACGACTCGACAAACAGTCATCATCACCGAGCGGACTGATGCAAAGCCTACGCATGCTCATGAGGTGCCATTGCCACCTTCGAGGAGCATAGCTCCGACTGCTTATTCTGGTTTGATGAGTCCTCCTCAAGCAGAACCCGAGCTTCAGCCTCATCAGGTTCCTTTGCCTGGACCCAAGAGCGGTGCACCGACGATGTATACCACCACCCAGCCACATGAGGTGCCTCTCCCTCGAGGCGGCGGTACGACCTACACCGCTCACACTAGATCAAACGCAAAGGACGCTCAGCCGCATCAAGTACCTTTGCCGCCATCAAGAGTCGGCGGGACAGCAACAGCTTCAGCTTACACAGCCCAAGCGATGACTCAGCCTCAGCAGGTACCTTTCCCGCCTTCGAAAAGCACAGCTCCAACCACGTACACGCAAACTCACGCAATCGCCCATGGACAGCCACAGGCGCATCAAGTACCACTGCCCATGCTTAGAAGTATCGCTCCCACCGCGTATACAGCTTCGCCTCCTAGCGACGTGACTTATAACCCGGGTGTAAATGCAAGTGTAGGTGGAGGGAGAGCAAGGGCACCTTCTGCTCCGCCTGAAGTGAGGTCGATTGATTTTGCGCAGAACGTACCTCTCCCAAAGGGAGGCGGGACCATGTACGATCAGAGGACAGTAGTCACTGTAAGTGCCATACTTTACGCTCAAATCCGTTCGAGTGTTTCATCCGTCATACCAAATGTACAAACAGAACTGACATGATGATGATGATGATTCGTAGTCCGAGACGGATATCGAAGAACCCAGAGGTGCAGGACCTACACCACCCGCACCCGCACGATCAATCAAACCATCTTCCACTCGAGCAGGTCCCACTGGACCAGCTGCTAGTACAATTGGCGGCGGCAACGGTAGCGGTAACGGTAACGGCAGTAAGAAAGCTTATCGAAAACCCGTACCTTCCACCATAGGCGGCAACGGCAATGGCAATGGACATGGGCATGCAGGAAGCGGAGGCGGAGGCGGGGTGGATCCGAGAAATTATCCGTTACCTGCCAGTAGGGCGCCGACAGCTAGAGGTCGCGCATCGAGTGAGTTCACGTCTCCCACCGTGATGATCGGTGTCGTCGTCGCTGTGCTCTCGCCCTTCACTAGCCTATCCGATCATTTCCCTTCTTACTGGACGATTGAATATCTTTCTCTTACTGTATAAGAAACACGTCCTTGACATCTTGATCTGTTCCATGTACCGTTTGACGTGACTATAGCCTACGCAGCTTCTGTAACGCCTATTGAGGAAGTTACTGAACCCGAGAGCGGAAGGGAAAATACCATTCGACGACATGCTCAGAATCAAGCTAGCTCGAGAGTGTACTAGTGTCCTAGTGTACTAGTGTCCTAGTGTACTAGTGTCCTAGTGTACTAGTGTCCTAGTGTCCTAAAAGGAAATCGACCTCTGGTGAGGTACATACTGTATGTATGTATGTTTGAGGTATCAGCCAGCTCAGGGGAGAGCAGGGGGAAGGATCGAGCCTATGGTATGAGTGTAGTAGAAGGGTCCTCTACATATGAGGGTGATTGACTCGGGTCTGGTCTTGAAGAGGGAGTAATCAGATTGAAAAGAATGGATGGGCCGCACCGGGTGAGGCCAAGCTGGTCTTGGGCTTAGCAGGAGCAGGGATTTATACACTACTAGACACATAAATCAGGTAGAAAGAATCTTTAAGGAATTCGAATATCATTATCTAAATAAATAAAAGACTTTGGTTACTCGTATCTAAGCTTTGTACCGTATGTACTCGTACTGTATATATGCATAGCAATCACTATACTTCTTATGCCACTTGAATTGTCTTGAGAAATCTTGGATGATTTTGATGGAACAATCAAGGATCTCCTGTCTCATGATACGAATCAGAATCCAAATAAGCCTTTCAGGTCCAGGATGGATGGATGCGATCGATGCCTGGGTGCGTTGTAAAAACAACTACTGATTGCTTAATACTGTAGATGCATTGTATTGTATTGGATTATACATTTACTTGTGCCTTCTCTTGTGCTTGTGCTTGACATTGATAAAATAATGGATCGTTCGAAAATCAGATGCTACCACTACTACCACTGCTACTACTACTAGTGCCGCTACCACTATGGCTTAACATTACGCCTAGCGTTCCTCTGCTTCGCTCTGACGAAGTTTCACCTTTTTCTGCATTCTTTCTCGACACGAGCTATACGTCCACTTTTCGAATCGCGGTCATCTGACATGACTGGACTGATCGGTCATTCCGTCCTTCTGTCCTACTTTTGATTATCTCTTCATCGTGCTAATCGGTAGGTACGTGTTGGGTTGTATCGCCCGATCAATATCTCCCACCTCTCATAGCGGGTGGCGGCGCACCATACCTCCTATCAGCTATAACCGGGGCAAAACAACAAGTTCGTACGAAAAAAAAGAACAATTCAACATCAGCCATCTGATTTCTCTCGGTTCAAAGAAACTATATGGGCGAGCCACATTTATGTCATACAAGGTAGGCTGACTCACGTTCAGCATATCCACCTCCTCTAGGTGGTGGTGGACCTCCATGTCCATTCATTGGTGGTAGTGGTGGCTGTACAGGTATGGGCAGACTCGAGCCATTAGGAGCGATATTTGAGAAGAGTCCAACAATGTCGTCAGGGCGGAAAGTGGGTCCTGTATCGAATCAACACGAATCGTGATAGGGGAATCAGCATGAAGGCTCTCAAAATACCTCTATGGGCGAGTTCGAAGTTAAGGCCGTATTTTTATGAGGGTTGGGAGTGAATGATTGAATTGACCTGACGTACCGTCAAATGACCTGGCGGAAGGCAAGTTCCCGATAAACCACACCAGAGCTCTGCCCAGTCCAGATTGATCTCTGTCCATCGCCGCCGCACCGGCTGGACCCATGAGCCCCCCAGGCGGGCCTGCCATAGGCGGCGGCGGCCTATCATCCCTCCTTCCTCCTACGGGTCCAGGTCCCCCTCCAACACCAGGTGGGATCATAGGCGATCTCTCCCTGCCATTAACCGATCCGGATCCGGGTCCGGGTCCATGGCCAATAGGAGGCTGCGAGAACCGGCCACTAGCTGTCCTGTCTCTAGGTGGAGGAAGAGGTTCCCTCTCCCTTTCACGTTCCCGTTCGCGGTCGGGATATCGACGAGGTGGAGGGATCGGTGAGTGCGCTCTGTATCGTTTCGGAGATCGATCGACTGATCCTCGCCTATCGTGTCCACCTCCACCTCCACCAGAACCATGAGACCTTCCTTCTCGCCTGGGCGAGTCGGGCGCGGGCCGCTTGTATCCGCCGGGCGAAGGAGGGGGAACTCCAGCGCCTGGCGCTTGGGTAGGTCCTTGAGCTTGGACGGAACTAGCACCAGGGATCGGCTGAGGCGGGGCCGCTGGGGCAGCAGGCTTGACTGCTCCGAAGCCGAGGTCCATCAGAGCGATCTGATCGATACCATTATATGTGTATCGCTGTGCGAATCGCTTCAACGGTGAATCAGTAGGGAACACCTCTACGAATCGAGTCTCGAGCTTATGTACCGCCGAAAGATCGCCATAGAGGTATTCATATCGGGCCCAAGTATCCCAGAGAGGTCTAGACTTGGTTGGCGGAATCTTCAGGGCGGATCGCTCAAACAATGCTCGAGCGTCTGCGCAACGAACACACGATGAGAATTTGCACACACGTAAATGCTTATCGAAGCTGAACGGCTGCTCAAAACTCACTGGTATCGTCATTGACACTAAGCAGGAATTGCAGGTACTTGATAACATATTCGACTTCTTCGCTGAAAAGCTTGAGACCAAGCTCAAAGATTCGGATGGCGACAGCTGAATCCTTGTTCGAGTGATACTCCATCATAGCTAACAAGATCCATCGCATCCTTGCGTTAACATCACAAATCATGGTATACGAGGGGCTCACAGTGACTCACCCGAGGCTTCAAATGTATGCCATGACAGATAAGGTGATTTTCGAGCTTTGCCGAATACACCCCGAGCAGCTTTGATGCCCTGTGAGTGACCAGCGATCTTCATCAGTTCCGACCACTCGCGAAGAAGTTTTTCAGGCAAACGAAAACCCACCTCGGCACGTCTAGCAAATCGCATATACATGATCCAAGCCACGTTAACCCCTCGTACAAGCTCATCGACCTCCTTCCCTCTTCGCTCCTCAACAAGCTTCCCTCTGGCCTCCCTTTCTTCGACCATCTTCTGCACCTCCGAGGCCCCATCTCCGTCCATGTTGATGTCACCTAGCGATGACGAGTTCGGGATCTCGGGTCCTTTGGCAGCTTCCACTTCCCGATCAATAGTCTTTTTCAGACTATCGATCTCAGGTGAAAGGGCGTCGATCAGGGATACGAAGAGGTCGTGTACGGCGGGGTAGGTGTTCAGATCTTCTAGCAGCTCTGAGAGGGCAAAAGTAAGGAGGAAACTGTGATTATCAAGCCACAAGACCAAATCAGTCAGTATGGCAGGTTGCTATCAGGCATGAAGTTAAGACAGTAGTCCCGAGCGCCATGACGTACCTCTTGGGACAAGCTTGCACACCCGCTCGGAGCACGCCTGCAGCTTCATCCTTCTTACCGAGCTTGAGGTAGTAGTTGGCCGAATAGTGCCTGAAGTAGGATAGCATGATCAGCTGATGGATACCGACTTCCTCGTGTTGGCAAGATGAGAAGCGACGAGAAAGGGTCAGATTGGGCTGGCGGTGTTGGTGACTCACCATAATTCCGGGAAATGCCTCATCTCTGCCAGACATTTCCTGATGGCATAGCCGATCCTAGTTTGCAATATCACTTCATCCTCGATGACGAGCGGATTGCCCTCCTCCCACTTCAGATACTCCTTCCAACTAGATATAGTCGCTCGATCAGATTGCGAAAACGTTGGTGAAAGAGGTAAGATAGGCTGAGGTAAGCCATCTGTGAGTGCTTTCAATTCCCGAAGAGCCGTACGGGCAGTCATATATGCCGGTGAACGTTCCGCTAGGAATTTCTTCGAAGTCGCCTTGTTGACTGTTGATTCGAAAGAATCGTACGCTTTCCATAGAGCTTCGAGGTTATTCAAGGGGATACAGACGGCTCGGGTGTACAGTTTTCGTAGGTTGTCTTGTTGAGCTTGCACTTCCCATTGGTTTTGGGTCTGCGGGATACAGCGGGGACCAATTGATCAGCGCGAGCCTTGGATCCCGGGGTAAGAATAGAACAGCGACCAGCTGATTCGTAGGAGACGCCCACAAAACGTACCGGAGTGCCCGCAACGAATCTGATGTATTCATCCCAGATATCTCCGCTCTCCCTAACGTATCCGCATTCCTTAAGCGCAAACTCATACGCCTTGGTGATTGTCCCCCGGACAGCTTCGCCATTGGGAGCTCCATCGGTGATAGGGTTCTGACGACGGATGTAATGAAGGTATGCCTCTGTGCGAAGAAACGATGGGAAATGGTAACCCAGTCAGCGTGCAATACTTGTCTCGAAAATTGTTTCGCACAGGTATCCCTGGGATACCGGGACAACAGGAGGTGGAAACTTACTCCATATGCTGACGTCTGCGGCTGCCGTCACACCTCCCGAAGGACCTTTCAAAGCAGTTGCAAAGAGAGCTTCAACTTGAGGGAAGTTTGACAGTGCTAGCTCGAGGTTGATAAGCGCTAAGAGGGGCTGAACCTATTCCCGAAGTCGTATCGCTTCAGCATAACCCATAGTAAAACGACATGTCATTAAGCCGATGAGGATAACGAGACGCTAGTTAATGGTCTGAGGAAATGGAACGAGCAAAACTCACAGCCGTGGGATTATCTACTGCCAAGGCGGTATACCATACCCTAGCATCTACGATCTCAGTTCTCTGAACAGACCAATTGAAGAGCGAAAGCAGTATCATTGGGTTCTTCGGGTCTGTGGTGGCAAGGAAGTGATGTACATCACGTCAGTCCATTCCGTCTGCGAGATACATCGGGATATATGAAAGTAGAGACGATTCGTCGCCGAGAACGTACCTGCTCGCCATGATTGGATGAGATCCCTATTTGATACCACGCTGGGGGAAGACTCATTGAGCCCATCGGGTAGAGGGACATCGTATTCTTGAGTTGCAAGTGTTGGTAGAGCTTGCGCCTCGGGCACAGAAGCAGGAACAGGGATTGAGGCGACAGGGGCAGGAGCAGGAGCAGGGATCTGTTGAGTTGGCGCGGGCGTCGGTAAAGGCGCAATCACACCTTCTTCTCCAGCCGTCGTTGATGGTCCGGTCCCATCCACCACACTCTTGCCTGCAGGATCACCAGCACCAATCACCGCTTCTCCAGCTTGAGGTTGGAAGTCCCCACCGTTCTCCTCATTCTTCGCAGCAGCTACGATATTTCCCATTGAAGGCTCAACAACATCGACCTGTATCAGGCCGTTGTCCTCTTCGATGGCAGTTTCGGTAGGTGTATCGTGGGCAGGTTCGATAGCTGTCTCGGGTAAGATGGGTTCGTTGAGGTTGGAGTTGACGGCGTTGATTGTGTTGAGTGCCTCTGTAGCTGCAGTCGAGGTGGCGTGTGGGTGATCGGGAACAGCGACAGGCGCAGGCGCAGGGGCAGGAGCATCGGGGATGGACGATTCCAGCACACCCTCCATCATTTCGGCATTCTCCAATAAAGCGTTCTCAGCTTCCGCCGAGGATGCGGATCCAGCCTCGTTTGCTACCGCCATCCTTTCTGCGCTCTCTTCTTCTTCTTCACCTTCCGCATCCTCATCGAGACCGCCAGATCCCTCTACTACCTCCTGCTGCGACTGGGATTGAGATTGGGACTGTGCCGCAGACGGATCGGCAGCAGCCAAAGCAGTCTGGTCCTCGATGACTGCCAAAGCGGTCTCTGCTAGATCTCCCTCAATATCCGTTAGAGTCTGCAGCTGGTCCACGATCTCCGATGGGGCAGGTTCATCACCGCCCTCTTGTGGTTGCGTTTTCGATACTTCTGGCTGAGGTGGAAGTGTTTCCGCTGCTGCTACTGCTTCCGCTGCCACTGACGGTGCATCCACACCTGGCTCTTGGACCTGCACATCCGCTTGTACTTGATCGACCAGCGCTATACTCGGACTTGTACTCGTACTTGGATTCGGGTCTGACATATTGCGATTGCGGGAACGGGAACGAGAGGTGAAAGGGGCGGTTATGAACCTCGGTAATAACGGAAGGAAGCCTGTAATCTCGCGGAACTTATGGACGGCTACCCGTCAAGTCGGATTATACGGTAGGTAGGTAGGTAGATGAACAGATGATCGGCCGTAGTACTGCTCTCGTCTTGCTCTTGTTCTTGTTCTTGTTCTTGTTTTGGTCGAGATTTAATCGATTGAGATGGGGAGTTTTCAGAAACAAGGAAAAGCTAGAACTGCTGCTGTCCTTCGTTCTCTTGTGTGTGACTTTGTATGGAACAGGATACGATTGCGGTTACGATCTCCATACGATCTCGACTGGGCTCTTGTGAGGGATCCTCCGGATGATTGTCTGACGATGCAACAGTTATATAAAATGAAAATAAATGAGTTTGAGAGATGAAAGGGAACCCGTTTCTCCACGAGGAGAAGACAGACAGACGGCTGCAGACGATTCATGTTTGCGATCTGATTGACGATTCAAGCGATGATAAAGCGGCGATCGCCGATCAACATCTTGGCAATTTGCAATTGATCCCGCGGTTGTCTAAAGTTATAGGCATGCTATCGATCGAGGCAATCTCTCCTCGCACCTTTGATCCGTTTGCAACAGTCGGTCGCACTACACGATACGACTGTAAGTAATGCAAGGATAACGAACTTCTGGAACATCCGGATGAGACTTTCATCCACTCAACTCAACGACTCGAAGCGACGTTCAATGACGATGCCCACCGCAAATCACGAGACTGACTTCACAGTAACTCAGTCGCTCATCACTATCAAACCAATCGTATCTTTTCGGTCGGATATGACGCATCGCATCAAGCCGACTTCGACAGCTACATCAAACACCTTTGGCATGTACTTATCGTTATCGTTATCCTTTAACTCCCTCCAACTCCGGCCGGCGGCTGAGTAAATGAGTGAGACATCGCTTGGTTTCTTTGAATAGAGAAGAGGTAGGTCATAGCATACAGTGGTATATTTCGTGTAGTCTCATATCGCAGATGCCGAAGCCGAGAATTAATGGCGACTGGAAATCCCGTTGAAGCAACGCAACATGTAGTTGATTACTCTATAAAATGAGCGGATTGATCAGTACAGTACGAGTATGCTTGCTTTACCAAATATGTGGTCAACATTACCATACCCATTCAAAACGGCCGTCGATCGTCTGTTTTTTTTTTTTCCCTTCTGGATTCCCATGCTGCCTTACGCTAACGTAATAATGCATCTTGGAGCCTAAAACATCTCCAGTCAGTCCCCGGATGGAATTGATAGAGAAGAATGAATGTAACGCAGCGCAGCGTCGGTCTACATGAGTGATGGATAGCGAGAGCAAGCAACGTAGACATAAGGCAAAAAGCACCTAATCACTGAGTTGTGCAAGCTGCGTAGGTCGTGCCTTGTGCGTTGTGCGGATTTCGGGTCCAGTCGAGTCGAGTGCCGCAGATGAGATCTTGTTCTAACGTTCTAATGCTAGGATACGTCGTCGCGAAACGACGCTAAAGAGCTAAAGAGAAAAGGCATCCATATATAGCCTAAAAAGGACTCATAGCTCCAGGCTTTTGTGGTGGATCGCACATCGCCGGCGACAATAATGGGACGTACGCACATCAACGCATTGGCATGTATTCTCTCTCTTCTCTCACCTGAGAGGAGAGAAATGAGAAGGACAGACAGGCTGCAGTAACATGCATGCACAAGCACAACCTGAACACGACGGACGGACACATGCGACTTTACGTACGAGGGAGGATATGCGGGATGTCCAAAATAAGCAGGACGCCGGAATTCAGGGTCAAAGTCCCGACTAATGAGATTAGTGTAATTGCACCCCTTTATATAGCTATCAAAACATGCATGCTCATGACCCATAGGCCATTGGTCATACATAGCCCATATGCATGCCTCGGCCTGGCCGGCGTCGAGGGAGCTGCGAGCTGCGATCAGGTGCTATGTAAAACAAGCTTCTCAGCGTGAAAAAAAGCCTGCAAAACATGTCCACCGAGGCAGGCGTGATCAGCTCAGTGACGTCGGCGAAGTTGAGATGCGTGCAATAGTCACAGAACACGCACGGTCAATCGGAAGCAAGCCAAATCGGATCAGATCAGATGAGATGAAATCAGATCAATTCTCCTGCTAGCTTGCCCTAAGTGCATCTTCTTTTCTAGCTAGCTATAGCTATAGATACCAATTAGCAGGGTATTTGGCACTTTCGGTTGCATCATTCTCTCAGCTTGACCTTTGTCAAATCCCACACGCGTCAATCCCACTTATAGACTTTATAGACTCACACATACGCACAAATACTGCGAGATTCATGTCTCGTCTCATCATCGTCACTACTATCATCATACAGTTACAGTAAATCCCGTTCGGCATCGGTGGTAGGATCTGTAGCATAGTATACATACACGCACTCGATCAGACCTGTTTCTGATGTGTCTGGGAAGTTCTTGACCTTGTATACCAGCATACGCCTTCGATTACAATTACATTTGCAAGCCAACAGCTTGGAGGCCGGATCAAAGCAGCGAAAAACCAGCAAGTGCGACATACCTGTACAGTTTACAGTACGAGTGCATGGCATAGAAATAGGCTACATGGACCTTGAGAGTGAGAGAGCTCAACTAGACTAGCGATAGTGGTTAAGGACCTAAGGACTAGGGTCCAAAAGATCCAACCAACTGGCGAAAATCAATTTAGCGTTTTCCCCTCTTGAAACTCAAAAACCTCCATTCCTTCATATTCCGAGCAACGACATACACAATCCCCATCTCATCATCACCCGGCTTCATCCACTCGACATCAGAATCGAATCGATCACGAGACATTGCTTCAAAACAAAATCCCAGGCCAATCTCACTCGCCACTACTGCATCCTTCATCGCACAGCATTGTAGTTGTAGCGCATTCGTCGACTTGTTCTGTGTCGTTTTTTCGGATATTAAGGATTCCTCTAATACCGGTCAGCGGTCTCATTAGTAGAGGTCGTGTGTGTCCAGTCAGGTCTCGGCTTCCTTGGCGTCCATCGGGAAGAGTGGAGAAGATCACAAGGATCGACATCATCCTTCTTTCGCTCACACACCACCCTTTCGCATATTGTCAATCATCATTCATCATACATCGAACGTCAACTGGTCCCACTCGGCTCGGCTCAGCGTAGCTTGTAACCATCCACTTGGCATACATCGCTCAGCTTCTCTTGCTCATCGAATTCTGTTTCGACTTACTGTATACATAAGAAGCTGCGCAGGGCGGTACGGTTAAGAAGTGTGTCTTTTGACGTTGCAAAGGCTAAAGGAAGGTCGATCCGTGCATCCGTGCGATCACTTATTTCGTCATCACCATCAAGTTGTAGGATAGAGAGAGAGAGTAACAAGCGGAGTATCATTCGTGTTGCTTGCAGTGCCACCTGGTGAGCATGGAAATCCAGCAGACAACGACTTCTTTTCGTCATTCTACATGTGTCTGCCCCCACATATCCTACCCACTCATTAGCATGATTTCGATCTGGACCGCTAGTCCTCCTGCCCTCTCTCAACGCCATGACGTCTTCCTGCATACCCAAAACTCCCGGTGCTAACCCTTGCTAGACCGTGCATTAGGAGCAATCGACATTCATAACTGCTTTCACAATTCCCTTGGATTGCATCGCTCCCGACAAAACTTCGTAAAAAAATGCCGTCCATATTCCACAGAAATAGGAGAGCTTCCGAAGCTGTACCTACAGCTTTCGACAAGGCCGAGGATTCTCCAGGTCGCAATAACAAACGACTATCGGTAGACATCTCCCGAACCGACATAAACACCGCTTCACCACCCGGCTCAGGCGGGAAAATCAAGTCGTTCTTTGGGGTTGGATCATCACCTGATCCAGAAGCGAGAAGAGGATCATTACGCCAAAAGCTGTCATCCCCTTCCACCTTCTTCAAATCTCAAGTAGACGTGACGACGACATCCCCTACCAAACCCTCCAGAACGACAGCCCCACCTACCGATGGCGTAATAGGAAGATATACCGATCCAGCGCCAAGGGGGAATGGAAGTCCTGATGCCAATGGAGGTCGTTTCGCTTCACCTACTCTTTTCCCGGAAAACTTCACTCTCGCAAGTACTAGTTCACCAGAAGGGCAACCAAAGACCGATGGAGACGGAAGGAGAAGTTCAATCAGCTGGCAACCATCCTATCCGCTCGTAGTACCCGATGATGATTACGCTCAAATCACTCCTGACGGCCACGCGCTCAGCAACGGAAATCCCTCTCCACCTTCGGCCAATATCGAATTGCCAAACGAGAATGCCAAACGGCGTTCAATGGACGCCAGTGATAGCCTCGCAAGCTGGCCCGCTATGCAACCGTCATCCAAACCGGCCACTTCCCTACAGCCGGCGGCCAACATTCAAACAGTACCGTTGAAACCACCAGCAGATTCTCCTCCCGCTCCCTCGCAGATCAAGGAAGCTTTCAAGGCCCCAGTGACACCTCCCAAGCAGTTTAGCGGTCTGCCTACACCTCCACTCTCGTCACCCTCAGAACAGAGGATGTCGGACTCTCTAAAACCCCTCGAGGCTGCAGGCGCCGGAAGACGAAGACCTTCGCTCAGTATCGATATTTCTGATGTCGCCATTCCCGGGTCAACAGCTGCGATGGCTGCTCAGAAGCAAGAAGCTGAACGTGCAGAGGCGAAAATCCGGAGCCAAACTGAGGGTCGGCCCATGTCAATGGCAGGCCCTTCACGTGTTCCCCTCAACGATTCGCTACCGACCCCCTCGTCCATCTCTCAACCTTCATCACCTCTGAACAGTATGAAACCTCGTCCCAACCCGCCTATGAGAAAATCTACCCTGATTCAGAGCCCTCCTATGCCGCAACCTATCAAGAATCTTCCAACTTTGCAGGGATGGCCCGGGTTCGCGACTTCGCCTGGCGGCGGAAGTACGACACCTGGGTGGGGTGCTTTGGCCAAAGAAGGTGGACCCAAGACCCCAGGAGGTTTGATGGGTACTCCCAGTGGACAACGAACGCCTGGTCTCTCGGGTTTCCCGTTCTCTCTGCCTCCTGTTTCAACACCGTCGGGGAAAGGAAAGGAAAAGGGTATCTTGACAGCGGAAGAGCTCAGAAAGGCAAAGAGACACATGGTGAGTCCGGCCGTTCATTCCGTCTGTTTCAAGGTTCTGACTGGGTTTCTGTAGCCTGTCATGCTTCGACAACCCTCAACGCAGCCTGCCCAGGAGGATGAAGGTGGCGATGCGGGAGATGATGACGAAGAAAGTGATGGTGAATCTGAGACCGAAGTGGAAGGTGGCCGATCGGACGACGAATCGGACGGGGAAACCGAGACGGAACCGAGGGCGTCTGGGTCGAAGGGACCTTTGGGACTTGCTGGAAGACTGGCGAGGAAAAACAAGGGCAAGGCAAAGGCTTCTAATCAGGTTTCGCCCATGGCTAAGACGGCTGTTCGAGAGGAAGAAGGTGAGTCCAGAAGTTCAGCGGAAGGTTTGGTATGAATAGAACCGACTGACCTGGTCCACAGATGTACCTAGCTCGCCGACGGGCTCCTCATCGGCTGTGCCCCTTGTAGGCCGACGTCAGATGAACTTCCCTCGTCTCAGCAGCATGCCTGGTTCACCATCGATTATCATCCCCAAAGCCAACGGCAAATCAGTCTGGTCGTTACAAACCCCGTCCAAAGAGCGTCCGCAAAACGCATGGGCAGAGTTCGGCAGCGGTACACCCACTGGCACACCCGCTTCCAAAGCTCCTTTCGGATCTACACCACGACGCGAAGCTGTCCCTACTCCCAACAGAGCTGCTTTGCTCAGGAACGAGTCATCGTATGCTTCTACCGCGACTGGTTCGACAGCAAGCTCGGGCTACTTCGACTCGCAGCCCACTTCCTCAGGAGTGAGCACTGGTGCTACCTCGACACCTCGACTGACTGAGCCCACTTTGCCCAAGAACTCGGCGCCTAATGAAGCTCTTGGAACGCACGCTGCCGCTGGCTTCCAGCTCGGCGACGCCATCGTACAATCTCCCTTGAATGGAATTGCGGCGAGGCCAGATGAGGACGAGAATGCTGTTGAAGAGGACAGCGATTCGGATTCGGACGTAGGGACCAATGAAGGGTCTGTTGAATCGCCCGGTATCTCCACTCATTCACACGAGCCTGAAGTGGCCTCTCCCCAGCCTGCTAGATTGGGCGGTACTTCTGTACCTCACTCGCCTGTGCAAACCAGGTCTCAAGGCCGACCTGGGCTATACACTCAGGTATCGCGATCCATGGTCAACCTTCCTTCCAAGCCCCCGTCTCCGGTTCAAGCCGAGACAGACCAAGGATTCACCGATCGCTTGTCCGTCAAGCCCAGGCTTGAGACTGTACCTTCGGGAGAAAAAGTTCCCTCTCGAATCGCCATCCCTCCACGAATACCCGAGTTCAAGGCTGTCAACGCTGTGTCAACCCCGACTGCCGAATGGGCCAAACCACCTCCTACCCCCGCAGCGGGCTTGAACTCGTTCAACTTCTGGGCAGGTGGTAAGGATAAGCCTGCACTCAAGAGGAGAAGGTCGATGGACGATTCAACGAAAGCACCTCCAAAGTATGAGCCTCCCATCCCCGGCGTTTACATCCCTCGCCCTCGAGACGAGGAAGGCAGAGAAAAGTTACCCAAGTATTGGTGTTCCGTAAGTTCCCTGAACTGTCTAAGTAAACTTCATGAGGCGACAACAGGCTGATTGGGGCACCTATTTCTGTAGGTACACATCGAGGGCCAGCTTCAGAGAAAGATGGAGTTCATCTCGCAAGGTGTTCAAGCGCGAGATCGAAGTTGGAAAAAGCAATATTTCATTATCCACGGAACCAGTCTCTACGTCTACAAATTCGATCCGCATCGATTCCCGCTCAAAGTCGATGCTCCCATCCCTACGGTGTGCGAGGAGGAAGCAGAGGAGAACCTGCATGTGCACTGTCCTGCCTTGTCTGAACGACGCGGTTCAGTGAGCAGTCAGATTGGAAGTACCGCCGGATCTAGACGAGGATCTATCTCTGCTGTCGTTGATGGAAGTCGACGTGGCTCTGCGCCGGACATCCATAATATTGGCCCTCGGCGAGGTTCCAGTTCAGGTTCTTCATCGGCATTTACCGGTGGTCCAGGCGGCGTTGCTTCATCAGGTCTCAGAAGGGCTTCGGAATCATCGACTTCCGGGACTACCGGAGCGAGACGAAGTTCGCTCTCGATCGTTACGAACGCATCATCGCTCAACGTGTCTACCGGACCCGATGTGAAAGATCCAGCACTCTTCCCCGGTTCTGGTTCCGCTGCAGGAGCAGGTTCGTCCGCTCGAAGAGGTTCGACTTCGACACCGAGCGTCGCCCCGTCCACAAGCTCTACGAACACCGGTACCTCGCTTGCCTCGCATTTCCAGCACAACGCGCTAATCAAGCAATATACTCTCCAAGGCGCAGAGAGTGGTCTGGCGGCTGATTACCACAAGAAGAAGAACGTTGTCAGAGTCAGAGTCAAGGGCGAACAGTTCTTGATTCAAACTGGCGATGCGAGAGAGGTCGTCAACTGGATCGAGGTGAGTATCCTCATAGTTTCAGCCTGCTGCCGTCAGGATCATGAAACTGACTTTGTTATTTTTCGGGCGTACGTGATATAGGCATTCCAAGCGGCGACGAATGTCTCGCTCGACCTGGACGAACGACCCATGCCAAAGATCATCACTCTCCCCCGACGACGAAGAAGAAGAGGTCAGCCAGGCGCTCGAGGTGCAGCCGGTACGACCACTGCTGCAGCTGCAGCTGCTAATGGCTCCGCAGCTGCCGGTACGAATGATACGCCCGCTGGTAATGTTGCGGCTGTTAGTGCGGCCGACGCTGCTGAGAGGGAGAGAGAGCGCATGCTGGCGGAGGATCAGCAGGCTGAAGTGGTCGTCCCCTAGGGTGGGCGGGCTGTCCACAAGCTTGTCCAGCAAGGGAAGAACAGGATGGGACCGGGCAACATAGTTCGGATGGCATGATATGCTTTCAGTGCACAGTATCTATCCTCATTTGCCATTACCTCTATTTTCACTCTCGCTCATTCGCTCGATATCTTGCATTTCATTCTGAAATTTTCTCATTCTTTTTGTCTGTCTACGTGTTTTTTTTTTCTACAGACTGACATGTAGTAATAAACAACTGTTACCTTCAATCTGTTCTTCTGTCTGACTCGCTCGATCGTTTTACTCCTATTCCGGTTTACAGTTCCCTTTTACTCCTCTTTCCTTTCCCCTTTCCCATGAGTTTCGATTTCGGTTTCGGTTTCGGTTCTGGCTTCGGTATCTTGTCAAATGTCAACAGGTCACTCGGAAGGAAATCGGGCATAAGGATAAGGATAAGCTTTATATCAATATCATGGATTTAGCATTAGTCAAATCAAATCAATAATCAGTAACGGTCACCCATCTATCTACAGTATACAGTATCTTATAAGTAACCTAGCTAAGCGGTAACAGTACGAGTAATGATGTACAGTACGAGTACAAAATGCATGGATGTAGCATCACACGATCAAGTCGTCGCTTTACAAAGTGTGTGTGCTTCTGCAGGTCTACTCTCGCTCAACACGTTTCGTGAATTTGGACAGACAATACACATACGAGTACGTAGTAGATACAGTAGATTAGGTATGTGTACTGTACTCGTGTTGTACTCGTGCGGATACCATAGCCTTGGGAGTTTACAGTAGTTACGAGGATGTACAATTGTCTCATCATTCATCATTCATCAACCGTTGTCGGTATGATATTTACTCGTAACGTACGAATAAGGTAACATCGTTATCGTTCATCGTCATCTTCTATGCAAAGTTATATACAGTAAGTACAATTTGTCTTGCCAGTTTGCATTCCTAACCCGTCCGTTCACGAGGTACTACCATCGCGAAACACATACACATCCGCTCCTTTTTTTCTTTCCCTTTATATACTCAGTTATTGCTCACAGACTAAACTAATCCCGCTCGTCTGTCCGTCCTCTCGTCCTCTTGTCTTTCTTCGGGATTGAGATCGAGAGATTGAGAAATTGCACAGGTCATGCGATAGCGCATTGGCGGATTCGATGACCACCAGCTCTAGCTCTGGCTCCGGCTCCGGCTCCGCCCATTGGCCGGTGGACCTAGGTCAAACAAAATTACAGTGCCGTAGGGCCGTAGGATCCTAAAGCTTCCTCTGACCTCCTTGACCTTAGATATCGTATGAAGCTGCCGCTCGATCTTCAGACATCATACGCCAGAACTGCGACGTCAAGCAGACAGTCGAGTCAGTCAGCATGTGGACGTGAACAACGTGGTCAGATGTCCACAGCAGACAGCAGACAGCGACGCTTACCTCTAATATCAACAAGAATGTAAACGATTGCATGTCTTGCAATCTATCCCGCCAACATCAGAACAAATGAGCACACAGCACGTAGAAGGCCAAATCTGATCAGCATTTGGAACCTACACACAATTCATTCAAAGAAAATTACGATCTGATGCAAAGTCACCGCGGCGAAGCGGGAGAAAGCGCAACGTCGCTACAGACGAAGTTCTAGATACCGAGAAAGAGTAAAGAGACGAGAGACACAGACTTACCGCCAACGGTCATCGACAAACTTCCGCCCGTTCGCAGCTATCTCCTTCGCAAGATCATCTCGGCCCGGTATCGACCCGTCCGGGGAGCCAACAAAGAAAGCCATGATATCGCTAAAAGCCGGGAATGATTGCTGTATCAGTATTTGAGTACAAGACTAATAAAGTGGGTGATGCTAGGAGACGAGACCTCTCGTGGAATTGAGATCTGTAGGCTCAGCATCAAAGGACGGACTTACTAGATATCTGAGTAGTCCAACTTCAACGGTACGTAGTGATACCACGGTATGAGCATGTCCTGTGATGCATCGAACCATATCAGTCAGTTTCGCACCGCTCATTTACCTCACCAAGCATCGTGAGTTACACTTACATGGAACCATTCGGGCTGTGATCCCGGAATGGTATGACAAAAGGGCATCAGGATAAGTTCATCAGCAGGAGACCCCTTGGTCGAGTTGATGCATATAGCGAACAACCAACTCACATATAATGTGCTTTTCAGCACGACATTGTTTCCGGCCAACAACCGTCTGAACCTCGAGCTCCATCCATTACTATCAAGCCCGTCAGCTATATGCCTCAAACATCAGAGGAGGACACCAGTAAGCTGACTTACCCGTCGACATCAACGACGTATTTGTACCTGTTTTATACGCAAAACAAAACGATCAGCCCCAATCATCGAGCACTGAAAGTTTGGGGGTGTCTGTCAACTCACTGTAATGAGTGCTCTTTGCTCACTCGACTCATAAAGTCGATCTCGTTCGCCATCTCATCGCATGTCCCGTCTTCTTGGTCACACTGAGTACATCGATCTCCATTCAACACTCTTATCCGCAGCGACACCCTTGTGCGATGTAGAGAGGAAGGAACGTCTGGGCGACAAGGGCAATTCATTGTTATGTGGTATACGATGCACTCACCTGGTTAGGCTTCCCTATCAGCCCGACATCCAGATACACACCGAGCTGTTCCCTCGTGTACTCTGCTATCTCGTTATTAGGCAATAAAAGCGGCATGACGTCCTCAAAGGTCGAGACGTTATGACTTAGGAAATGCAGCCTCTCTCGCTGAGACTGGCGCCATGGGGTCTTCTTGTTGTGGAACAAGCCAGTCGCTGTACCTCGCTGCCAAGTGAAGGTCGGTGATAAGATATCGTCAGTGTGCAGCTTTCGGAAGAACGCGTCGTTGCGCGCGTACATAGCTGTGTACTCACCCAGAATGCTTTGGCGATCTTTTTTTCTTCCCAAGGCATGAATTCGACTTTCGCTATATCGGATATTGCAATATGAGCAGTTTCTCTTTCACTCGATGAGGAAAATCGAAGCTGCCCTGACTCACCGAAGACATCGTCCAGAGGTACACCAACGATATCCGAATTCCACATCGTCTACAATTGACCGAGCGGTCAACTGCTGCCCAACATCAGGATGATAGTAATGGCCCAGCTCACTTTGCATGTAGCGATAGACGGCGCGAGTTCGACAGCTGCTCGGTATTGTTCAGAAAGCAGAATATGATGCTATGATGAAGTATTAGCTTGTGTCTCTGGATACGATGGGCCTCTATAAGCTAACTCACATAATTCATTAGGTCCGGGTCAGAACAGTAGTCTGCGCTGCGTTCGAAGTCCGCAATGAACGTTTTCTCGACTGTGTTCAGAAAGACTAAATCAGTTCACAGTAGCTACTACTAACTCGGTAATCAGTGTTCATCCATTTACCATGGTCCTTGTCCAGCGGATTGTGCTGGACTAGGTCGTTCAACACAAGATCTGTCGCTCGAGATTTCAACGGGGATCCATCCGGACATGCCCATGACCTGTGCCGTACCCCTAGTAAGCCGATTATCATCGCGTAAACGAGGGTACGCAGAGACTTCAACTTACCATCCGTATGTCCATCGCATCGATTGCTCAGCTTTATGTAACTGCGCTTCAGGCCAGACTGTCCATCGCCCACGCACAGACATAAGTCAGCTTCATCCTCAGATCATTCCGATACCGAGTTCTGCAAAGCTGACCTTTCCCAGCTTTAGCCAACGCTTCAGCCTTCTCCCGGAACGTGTTATGCACCATTCCTTTCGGTCCGTCGTCGTACGAAAATGGTATTTCCAGAGGAGGGTTCATCTCGAATATCTCTTTGGGTAAAAGTGGGAGGATCGGTAAGATCAGGGTGAGGGTGTTGCTAATAGAAGAACGGGAGATATTAGCGCTGTTGTCTTTACTTATACTTCATGGTTTTGCGTTCACGAGACCATCATGGTAAATCAACACCCAACAGCGGACAATGGGTTTAGAGTCGTATCGACGTTTCCACTCACTTGCACCTCCACATCCACGCACCACCGCCTTGGATCTTCACCCTTCCTCTACCCCTCGTATGATAATCCTTGGGTTTCCAATTTTGGTCCGCGGTACATGCAGTCCCTTCGTCACCTTGACCGTCGGGTACAAGGCTGAAACTGAACATGGATCCTCTGGATCGAAGCTCTATTATCCTCTCCCTGATTATGTGGACTGGTAGGGAGAGGAATTGGAGGAATGGGTTGTGGACTTGAGGGATTAGGGATGGTAAGGGCGGTGGACGGCGATCTGAGAGCTGGGTGAAGTGAAACCTGAGGAGCGGGCACGCAAGATATCATCAGCATTGCGCTACAGAGATAGCATGTGAGAATACGGCTATGATTTCCAAGGGATATGTTGGATGTCACATTGGAGAGTAATTGTGATCGTTCGGCAATAGCTGATGAATATGCCAACTCACCACGACTCAAACCCTCTAGGAGGACGCATACCAAAAGCATCCTCATAATCATCAACGGCATCTTCAACAGTCTTGACCCTCTCAATCTTCTTCTCCAACTCTTTAGCCAATTCTTTCCCTCTATCAATCAAGGCTTCTATAGGATGGACTTTACTTTCTCCAGGTTTGTAGTGCGTCAAGCCTCGATGATCAATAGCTAGGCCTGTGGCTTCGTGGGTGTACAATTCTCGGGACCATGCGTTTTTGTCTTCGTTCAATTGTAGTGGTCCGGAAGACGATGATCCGCCCGAGGACGATGACCAAGACGATGGCGACGAAGAAGAGGATGAAGATGCGGATCTTTGGGATTTGAGTTGGGTCAATGATGATGGAGGGAGGTATTGATGGATCACAAGAAGGGAAATCAATATGGTCAGAGCCAGGACCGTCCTAGATAACCGAGGCATCGTAGGCAGCTCTGCGCTGAGCGCTCAAGCGATCTGCCAGGCCGAATCGACCTAGTCTGCCTGTGGACGGGGAAGCGAGTCGAATTCCAAATTCTTAGCTTCTAGCTTCTATTGGAGTGGTTGATGAATGAGAGTCACCGATGATGAAATGGAAAAAGGCCTGAATAAGATTGTGGATCTTTGTTAGATGTTCTAATGCTTTATGATGGTGATTTAGTTGAACAGTGCACGAAGTGATCGACGGGTACAAAAACAGGCCTAACGCTACCTTACGCGCGGGGAAAGAGAGTCTACTGTAGCTAGGGAGCAATAACGTTAAAAGCGGTATCAGCATCTGTGCCTGGCTCATGAGTCAAGTTTCGCACGGTGGTCCACTGTATCTTCGTACAAGGCTCAGGAGCATCGAACTGAATACCCCTAGTGAGTAGGGTTACTGCGCTTCGTTATCTTCGAGCGGGTTTGGGCAAGATTCGCGAACACGAAGCACCATTTTCTTTCTGCATGTTATAGTATTGAGACATCGGTTGCGCGATTTGGACAGATTGATCACTCTTAAGGTAACCTGCAGCCTTACGCTCGCCTTCATCCCGGTGGAAATGACAGGGACCGCGCTAGAGCCGTTATTGAAATTGAAATGGAAATGGAAATGACTTGCACATTCACCATCAGCATCATGAAACGAGGCTGCGTCTTCTCACCATTACTAATTTAATCGCTTACCCCTTCTCATCTCCGACTCGCTGGCAATTCTTCGGACCGAAGACATTCGCATCCTCGCATCGTGTATGGGACAGCGCGGAGACGCACAGATCACCTGTCATTTGAAGACACCGCTTTGATCGCCATGCGACTCCCCCTTCCGCACCCGCACAGACCTCCTTCTTAGACGTGACACGCGACTTTGGTCTCGCTCCGACCATCAAAACACATCCATCACAGATTCACGGATCCATCATCAAAAAGAAACTCATGAATACACATCGTCGATTTTGTTGATAGATAACTCATATCAGTTGACCACCAGTCTCTTCGAGATATCGGTAAGCCGAACTATATGCTTATGCTTCGCTTGTAGATCCCTCCTTCGTATCGACAGACAAAAGCTTATTACCACTAAACGACAATCATGTTCGCTCGAGGACACGGGGAAATTGATATTGTGATCTAGACAGACCCACATCACCAATTCCCAGTCCTCAACCCTCCTACCAGCCTGACCGCATGTCTCACTTGCTTCGGTAAGTTACTCCATCAACCCAATCAGGGCTGGATTAGACTAGTGGAGACGAGTCTACCGACCATCACGGTTACGCCGTCTCGACGCCCTTCGGTCTTAGGACTCGCAGGTGCGCACTCACCGAAACCGAAGACCTATGGGTGGTGTGACATTGTCACGCTCGCGAGACGAAAGAAATGTACAATCGAAACATCAATCAATGCTCTTGATTGAACACTTACAATCATCTCATCATTCCATAAACATCAACATCAACATCAGCTGTGTAACTCTCAAACGTCACCAAGGCTAATAAGGGTAAAGCTATAGAGAGGGTCCTACCGATTTTCGTCAACTCTCAAAACCAGTCGACATACGTACGACTTCGGTGTGCAAGATTCATCAAAGGATTTGGAGGATTCGAGAATGCTGTTTTTTGATGGATGGAGGGGACAGACGTTCGTCCTCACTTTACTTTACCTGAGAATGGAGTATGAGTAGAGTGATAGTGATTAAGGTTTAGATCAGACCAGATCAGACCAGATCAGACCAGATCAGAGCGCGAAAGAAAAGCGAGTGAGTGATCTACCGTACTATTGCTGTAAACCTCCTTACCATGATTTCAGCGGTCTGACGAATCCCCACTCTTCACTCTTCACTCTTCATACCCCTCGCTTCATACTCCTCTTTTCGTATTATGGTATATATACCCCTTTATCCCTCATTCACTTTTATCTCTTTCTCATCTGATCTAAATTTATCCCTTTGATACCTGCCTCACCAGTCGACCTCCTCTTCCCAAGATAACGCTTACTCTGTCTAATCACCACCACAACTGCCCACATCCACTTGTGCTTCTATCGTAGAGACCCTCTACACTCCTTGACTGGGTAGGTGATAAGACCTGAACCGACATGTCACAGTCACACCTTTTCTACTTATGTCCTCTGAGAAGACAGCAGCATCTATCACGGAGTACTTCAAGATCAAACTGACTCTTTGAATTACTGAACCCAGCTCTGAACCTCCTTCGACCTGCCTCGAACGAGGCACATATCTTCACCTTCTCTTCTCATACTCGATACTGCATACTCTTCGGCTGCTCGGCTGCCGTAGCAGCTTCGACTTGCTCACCGACACAGCAATATAGCTGACATTTCGAAACTCTCGATACTTCATCCCCCCCCCCCCTCCGCCCCGGGTCATCCCGATGAAGACATCGATCTCATCGTCTTATACCTGGTGTACACCTGAATCTCAAGTCACGATGACACCCCTCGCCCCCGTTCCCAGCAACATTGACCATTCGGTCACCCCTACTCCCCAAAATTCTCGACCTCCCCTCAAGCAGCGAAAGGGTCACAACCCTCCAGCAGCCCGCAAATCGAAGCCTCCTCGTCGACCACCAGCTCCAATTGACGTGGCGCCAATCAACACCCAGTCTCAGGAGCCTCCTCAGATGGCAACTTACCCTCCTCCGATATGTCCTCCTCATGTGGACGGGTCGTCGCAGGTCGGTACGGCTTACGCAACACACCATCATCCCCACCTGGTAAGTACTGCTCCATATTCTCCCGAATCTACCATAGCCGAGATGAAGCTGAGTCGTGGTGATGATTACGTTGAAAGAGGCAGATGTGCATCTTCGTCAACTCATTCCCGCCAGATCTCGAAGAGACAGTCCTCGCCGATGCTTTGCGAGGCTGCCTTCCTATTCGAATCAAGCTGAACCCTGCAGTACCAAACGAGGCGAGACTCTTGCCGGACATGCACTACGACTGGATGCCTAGAAATGGTAAGCTTCTGATAGTGGACCAAATGACACGAAGAAAGCTGACCACGTTTGCAGGTACGATCGAGTTTACCAAGATGGATGATGGTATGTCAGCTCGAGGTACTCTGAGCGCTGAGACACAGCTGATCATGTCTTGCCCGCAGCCGAACGTGCTCTGGCGATCTTGACCAACCATACCATCTTCACACCTCGAGGCGTCTGGTTCTCCCCCTACCCTCCTCCTCACATTCTCCCCTTGCCGGACAGTCCCCTTTCGACTCGCTACATCCGCCCCACCAAGCTCGCTCTTGCTCCATCTCTTCCGGCCAATCCGACCCCCGAGCAGAACTTCAGGGCGTACGTGCCCACGCCCTCTGAGGTGTTCGACGCCGTCAGACCTTGGGGCTGTATTCGGTCGGTCAACTCATACCTTCAACAAACTGAGGTCGAGGGACAGTTAAACGATTCTGCTCAGGGTCATCTGTGGATGGCACAGGTCGAGTTCTGGTATGAGGACGAAGCATCTAGGTTCGAGGTAGGGTTTGGGGAGAGTTGCAGCCTCATTAAAGGCTGGCAAGTGTGAGTTCCCCCCCTTACATTGTATGCCATGTCTGAGGTACGGCTAACAGATGATTTTCGTAGCCACATTCACGGTACCGCCTCGCAGCCGGGTTCTATTCCCATGACTTTGCCCTACCAAGTCCCGCCACGAATGCTCCCGCCAATCCAGCCTCAACCCTTCTTACCTCCTACTTCCGACTCCATGCACTACCTTCCCCCGACCGTCGGTCCCATGGGCGATTTCTCAATTCAACAGATGGGAGTGATGTATCTCGGTCCCGACTCACTTCCTGCTACACCTCTGACCGCCAATATCCCTATGATACCTAACATACCCATAGGAGGTATGCCTCACACCCCTCCGCCGATCAACTACACTCCCCCCTGGGCAGCTCACAA
Source organism: Kwoniella sp. CBS 6097 (assembly GCA_036287355.1). Lineage (NCBI taxonomy): Eukaryota > Fungi > Basidiomycota > Tremellomycetes > Tremellales > Cryptococcaceae > Kwoniella > Kwoniella sp. CBS 6097. The sequence continues at coordinate 1,041,086 of CP143077.1, forward strand.
CATCTTCGCAGGAGCAGGATACATCCCCGAAGGACATGTCGACCGCAGTCCATTGTCTTCGCCGGTCACTCCTCGTTCGATGGGTGGACGGATGAGCAGGGCGAGTATGTCAAGCCTCTATGCGAGACAGAGGTCCTGGAGTCTTACGGTTGGCGAGTCGCCGGATGGAGAACTCCGACCAACCGGTCTGGTCGCCGATGACGGTACCTTTATCCAGCACGGTATGTCATCTCGTGCCTTCTGCTTGCATGTCTGCTGCTGACGCTGACTTGGTGTTTATCATAGGGCCTGGACAGCATATTAGACCCGCTCCTGCTTATGGTCCCGGTTCAAGCAGCGTATCCGGCTTGGTCGACTATAGCAACATCTTTGTCAAGGTAGGTGTCAGAGAGTCGAGTTTCCAGTTTCGCTAATACCGATGCACAGAATCTCGACCCCGACATCAACTCGTACTTCTTAGAAGATCTGTTCAGCAATGTAAGCTGATTTGTCTTGCTGTGCGATGTGGACTTCGGGTGCTGATTGGACGTGCTATATCTAGGTTGGTCAAGTGGTTAGCGCTCGTGTGATGCGAGATGAGCAGGGACGAAGCCGATGCTATGGCTTTGTTAGCTTCCAGCTCCCAGAACAAGGTTGGTTCAAGTATTCTTCTGCCTTGTCTGCCGTCCAGACCGAGCTAATTTCTGTGTGACATGATGTCCGTAGCTGCCCAGGCGATCAGCGCCTTCCATGACACCGTCGTCGGCAGGTCTCGGATCTCCGTAACTCTACACGAACCTCGCAGGCTGCGATCCGAAAAGACTGTGGAGTGTCATGACCTCAGTCTGGCCACGACTTTTGGTCGACAGCCCGCTGGTGCCCCTCGAAGGTCCATGAGTCCTGTACGAGCAGGGACAATTGACAGAAGAAGGTCGACTGATGGGAATGCTACGGTGCGTACGGTATGACCCCTGTTGGTGACCGTCTTAAACTCGTGCTGATAGCTGGTGTATACATCACAGGTCCCGGGGTCTATCGAGAACCTCTGCCAACTCAGTCCTGATAGTCGAAAGACTGCCCTCACAGAACGAGTCTCCACCCGAGTCCGTTCTTACGCTCGAACCAACGATGTCAGGGACGACCAGATCGGGCCGGCCATCCAAGCTCTGGTGAAGCTCGACCTGTCACTCATCCCTCTGTTCCACGATCGACCCAAGCTCGATTCGAAGATTGCCGAAGTTTTCAACAAGCTTGAGCTTGCCAAGCCTGCGCCAACCGCTTCAAGCCCTGCGAGCCCTAACAGTCAGTCGAGCGGTGCCGAGCCATGTTCTTCACTCCGCCCAACTAACGCTGAACTCGTCAAGCTACGAGAAGAAATCGAGAAAATCGACCCTGACAACGTCAACGAGGTCATGCCCGTCCTCCTGGAGATGCTTGACTCAGCCGACTGGGATCAGCTTTGGATCAATTCGGGCGTTGCTAAGAAGTATGGCGAAGCTAAGCGTTTGTTAGCCAGCCAGGAGGATCGGACTCAAGTAAACACGCCTAACGAAGACCAGCAGCAGCTTGCAAAGGTAGTCGAGATTGACGAACCCCCCACTAACCTCATCGACTTGTCCGGCCACCACAAGAACGACGACCATGCCATTCCGCTGGAAGGGCTCAGCATCGAGTCTCTTGCTTTCCATTCAGCTAAGAAGATCATCGATGACCTTCAAGGGAAGAATGGTCTTGCTCTGCACCAAGAGCTTGGACTCATTGCGCCTACTGCAAGCGAGAAGAGCAGTTTGGAGTGCTGGTTGACCAAGCTCATGATGAAAGGTAAAGTCGAGCGAGGTGTGGAGGTCGCTAGCTTGCTTGGCAAGAAGATCGAGGTGAGCATCGCTCGCAGTAGTCCAGATCATTCAGCTGCTAGCACACAATTCCAGCGCACGCCAGCTGATCAGACTATGTCTCTGCAGAATGATACCCTCAAGCGAAGTCAGAAGCTAAAGGTCATTCGCGATCTCATCAACGCAGAAGGCGACGAGGAAGCTTTGTGCCGCTTGTGAGCTCGTCTTTATCCAATGATCCCGGGTGAAAACCAGCTGTTGACAGACCTTACATCACAGGACACTCTATCCAGCACTTTTGAATGCCAAGGTCCAAGCTTTGCTTCGGGCGGGGCAATAACAATCTGCACACGACGATCCTCTCGGTCGACAACTCTCTTTCTCTCTTTATACTTTGATGACAAGAACGACATCACGAACACTCAACGCTTAATGACTCAAAATACAATGGACGAATAGTCGTACGAGCATCCGACGTCTTTAAACGTCAGACGACAGAAACGATACGAACGAAACACAACGAAAGAAAACGAACGCACGAAGTCGATGGATAATCTGCATATTATCTGTGCACGACTTGGATCTTCTCCTCACTTTATTCTGGTCATAATCCGAACTTCAGACGCACATTCCGGTCATCCGGATCAGCACTTCATCCCAAACTTACAACACAGATCTCTGAGTACACAAAACCCAAATCGCATCACACTCATTTCCATGGTCACTTTCTTTGGTCTTTGGTCTTTACCCGTTAGCCTCTGCTCTTTGGGCTACGGTATTGATTGCATGGACATTCTCGGTTCCATTCTGCATGGCATTTGGTAGAAAGGTATACTATAAACAAAAAAAAAAAAAACATTCAATTTGGAACATTGGTTTTTGGGCTGATTGATTCTCTTCAATTTGTACATCATCATCTTCAACCTTGTTTCCGAAGCTGCAAGGTCGGCTCGACTAGGCTAGGCTATAGGGTAGTATTTCTGTGTGTGTATATTTGGCGTGAACGTATAATGACGGAACGAGTGCTCGAGTACAGTACGAAAACGCCAGTGAGACCTAAATAGTACGATATGATACTGAACGATACGATACGATATTCAAATGCACTCATCGGGTATGATGCATCTTTATATGAAGTGTGTCTGCAAATGCGAGTCGTCTGGAGTGAGAAGACGATGACTTAACCCGCACCTGGTCTTGCGTGTTCTCATCGAAGGTATACTGTATAGGAACACATAGCGATACATGCACACACGATAAATTGAACATGAAACATCGTAAGAGACTCGTGTAAAACATATCATAACGAGAACGTGTATCCGTCCATGAGAGCTAGAGCTGGGATACTTTGACCTGCCTCAAAACCTCGACGCGCTGCTAGTGTCAAATCATTATCGACTACGCTAAAGCCTCTTTAATCTCTCTGGAGTCTTACTCTTCTTGCCATCTTTCTTGAGTAATTTTGATTCACCACTACCGCCAAAGACAATAACCCACCAACCCCAGATAGCTACAAAGATATTCCCTCCACCAACGACGCCACTCAACCCCCCTAATCCAGCAGAATTCCACATTGTCAATCCGGAAATCGTAGTTAAACCCACAAAAATCCCCAACAGACTCTTCCTTGATGGATTGCTATTTGGTAACTCGTATGTTGGGACCAAAATAATCAAAGATATCAGGGATACGGCGAGTAGGCCTAGGGAGAGGGAGAGACAGAGTGAGGATTCGAGTGAGGTGAGGTTGTCGTAGTGTTCTTCTCTGTCTTTCACGTCCCTGGAAGAAGAAGAAGAGGAGGAGGTGGAGAATGGTGTTGGTGAAGGAGCGACTTGTGAGAAGAAGAGGAGGATTCGGGGGAATAGTAACAGTGGTAAAGCGAGTGAGGCGAACCTATTGATGATTCCGCCATTCCCAATGGTATCAGTGAGCAAGTCCCAAACACCGACAACACCACTATATAGTATTGTAATCATTTTCACATCATACGATATATACGAAAAAACGAGGGATGATCAAGCGAAGACTAACTCGGATTCAATTGAATTGGATTGGGTTGGGCCAGTATGGAAAGATAAGGGAAAGTCAAACGTACCAAGCAGATAGTGCTAGACCCCAAACACTAACAGCGTCCATTCCCCCTTCTTGTAAATGAACAGCCGCTCTAGCTTTCTCCTCAGCACTTCGATACGCTGATCCTAATGTGCCCGGTAAAGCATCGGCGATAGCTGCGCCTGCCTTTGATGTTGCGGGATGTCTTGGAGGCGGAGGAGGGGGGGCGGTACCGGAAGCGGAGGCGGGTTTGGATTGGCCTAACGGGCGAAGCTCGATTGGGTCTGACATTGTGAATACGATAATACCTTATCGCCTGGTCTAGAGTAATTATTAATGATGGTTCTGACTGGATCAAAGTACGGAATAGGTTAGGTGTTTTATACGTGATTAGGCAGTGGCTGACAGGCCGGGATACTTACACTCGGTAGGCTAGTTATGTATTTTTGAGGACGTGTAAACTGAAGGACTTCTAGCTTCGACGTAGACAACTTCGAGTTAAGACGTGGATGTGGATTGTGGATTGTGGATTGTGGATTGTGAATTGTTGTGGGATGTGAGAGTATGTGGGATCAACGGAATGGAATGTCTGTGTCGAACGGGTGGGTGCTGCGCTGTGCAAAGAAAGCAAGACGTCATCACTAACTACTACAAAGCAAAGCTAGGCACGGTCAATGCCACGTGTACTCTACCTCTTGTCCAATCACGTGACTATACTTGAAACACGCTCGACGTGTCAAGTCGAGTGCTAGCTAAAAGGCCAGAGATGATCGTTAGCCGAGTTGAGCAACAACAAAGGCAAAGAGCTGAGATTATTATATAGATAACAGAGCTCGGATAGCAAGACTGATAATCATCATAGCACAGCTCGATCTCACCTCGACTTGTTCAAACACCTCACACATTCATGGCTTCCTACGCTATTGATATGCCCTCTATCGCTGCTAGTACCGCCCCGTCCGGTGAGTAGAAAGGGCTGACCCAGTCGATGGAACCATTCCTCTATCCGACCGTGGTGATACTTCTCTGATATTGCTTGCATGCTGATTGGTGGTGTCTGTCACTTTCTATTGATTCACTCACTTCCCAACATCCTCCTGCTATACATACATGATATATCTATATATATCATGCTATATCCTGCATATGTTGCGATATCTTTTCTGTCGCGGCGTACGGCGTACGAAAACGACACTCAAACTGAATAATCTCTTCTCAAATGTGATCTATCCAACTATCTATCCAACGAAACGAAAAACAACGCGAAATAATACTATGCTATGCTATACTATGTTATACGCTGCGTTGCGATCGCGCTCCAAATCCAAATCACGGATGTAATGTCTGCGTCGAAAAATAGGCTCGGACAAGTACTCGGTCATCTTACCGACGTATAACGAGCGGAAGAACTTGCCTGTCATCGTATGGCTCTTAGCCAAGACGTTTGAATCAAAGTGAGTCCAGCCAGAGTCCGAGTCGGAATTATATCGAATCCTGGACTTGGAGGATGAGCTTCCCACGATCGGCATCACACTTTGTCGTTGGGATTGGAACTGGAAATTCATTGGATTGGATTGGAGAGAACTGGCGGGACTGGGACTAGACTGTATGACAGATAGACTGGAAAACCTGGAACCCGGTCGCGGCTGACGCTGACTCTGATATGTCCGCTGCATGATCTTACCTCAGAGGCATACAATGGGAGATCATAGTAGTCGACGACGCTAGTCCTGATGGAACGCAAGACGTAGCGAGACAACTGGCAGGAATCTACGGCGAAGACAAGGTGGTGAGTCTTTTTTTGGGTTCCCCACTCTTCCTATTATTTTTGACCCACATTCATATCTTCTCTTATTGTCCACTTGCTGTCGTGGTGTGCCGTTTCGTTTCAAGCAGTCATACATGCATCGTCAACAGGATAGAAGGCTAATGAATATGGGGTGGCTGCGCTCCTAGGTGTTAAAACCTCGAGCGGGAAAGCTCGGTCTGGGGTGGGTCTTCTTTCTCACAACCTTGACTCGATACGAGATTCTCCACATCGGCATCTTGGTAATGGGAATCAACATCGCGGGCGTTCCACTCACCCGACGTCTACGCAGATGCTCATACCCGTAATCGTTGACTGACATTGTGCTCACGCCTTGCCTTGCCTTGCCTTGCCTTGCAGAACGGCTTACGTCCACGGTCTTAACTTTTGTACGGGTAACTTTGTCATTATTATGGATGCCGATTTCTCTCATCACGTAAGTATGAGTTTCTGCAACGCTTGCGAAGCAGCGTGTCAGAGTGATGTCCGGTCCTCAGACGGCCCATGGCGGCTTGAGACTGCATCTTGGTGTTTGAGCTGAGCTGACGGTATTCTATGAACACTATCTAGCCCAAGTTCATCCCCGAATTCATCAAGTGAGTTTTCCGTCGGTCAAGGCATAGTGACTTGGCCTGCATACATCATCTCCACCAATATACGACATATCTTTCCCACTCTTACTGACTTGGCTGTTTCTTTCCTTGTTGCTTTTCCCGTGCAGATTGCAAAAGCTGCACAACCTCGATATCGTGACAGGAACTCGATACTCCTCCCACCCTTCACCATCGCCCTCATCGAACTCACCATCTGTCGGTCTTGGTCCCGGAGGAGTGTACGGCTGGGATCTGAAGAGAAAACTCGTTTCGAGGGGCGCGAATTACTTGGCTGATACGGTATTGACGCCTGGTGTTTCTGATTTGACTGGTTCATTCCGGTGAGTAAGAGGCTTGCTTCAATTTTATTTTCCCCTTGAGTTCCAAGGACCTCCGACACCACTGCCTGATAGCAGCAGAAAGTGGAAGGCGGGTGCGGGTGCAAGTGGAATGTAGCGTGTGATCAGGCGGGCTATCGAACGAGTGCATTTGAAAGCTGATCATTATTTGATCCATTCGTCCATCGTATTCATTTTTACATCTCACCTCATCTCACCTGATGAACACTACTCTTTTTATACACACGTGATTGTCCTTCCGACTCTTGGCGATACCAGGCTATACCGAACCAACGTGATCAAAGATATCATCTCCCGCTGCACATCAAAGGGTTATGTTTTCCAAATGGAAATCATCGTCCGTGCTCGATCATTAGGATATACAGTCGGCGAAGTACCTATCACGTTCGTTGATCGGATCTATGGGGAAAGTAAGCTCAGTGGGAATGAGATTGTCGGTTATGCCAAGGGTGTCGTCTCGCTCTGGTGGGGTGTTTGAATCTAGAGTCGTGTCTGAGTCGAGTCGCATGTATGTATGTATACCTATAACCTTTTGCAGAGGTATAGGATGATAAGACTCACCGCCAAATGCTCAGCCGGTCAGGGGACAGATAGAAGGACCGTTAGACAACGAACGCTCTGCCTTAACAACGCTCGAATCGGTCAACGGTGTTCCAGATCCGCTCAGTGCTCAGCGAGACAATCATCCGTATCCCCTCGATATCTTTCAGGTGGAACAAAAACAGAGACTCCTTGCCCGTGTTGTATACAGGATAGATACGCCATGCAGAACATATATTGCGTTAGAGTCCCCCGACTGTGTACTAAACCTCATTTCAGCCCAGTGGTGTGGTTGTGATACGGGGTAGAGTGCGGCGCCACGGCCCATCAATACATCAATTCCCACGGTGACCCGCTCATTGCCATTGTCGTTGCGCATTTGAATTTGAATTGCATCAAACGTTGCTCTGGGTGCAGCACTGCAGCCTGTAGAAAACCCTGGATAGTGTCGTCATTGCGGTCCAGGAAGGGACTAGGCTGTAAGTGTAAGTAAGTGCCTGTGAGGTAATGCACTTTTACTGCAAGGGGTATGTATAAAAACGCTACCCTGTATGTTGTATGGTACATGGTTATATGGTGTATTTTGGGGGATATAGCGTACAGCGTAGAATGTACTCAGGTAGAGTGCATAGACTAGTCAAGCGGATTCTAGATTCCAGGCTTGAGAGAACAGGCTCAGGGTAAATCTCGTTGTGCTGCTTTGCTGCTGCTGCTGCTTGTATCTCTATCTGTCAGTGGCTTTGGTCTGGGTTTAACGTACAACGTCACATCACATCTCACATCTCACATCACTTCATTCGCTGACCAGTTACAGTTACAGTTACAGGTAGACTACCGCCGTGTACTCTTTCCGTGTTACCGCGTTCTACTTTTCTTTTCACCTGCACCTGGGTTATCAAGACACTTCTTATCTATTCTACAACCCACCAACTGCTTTTTCCTCTGCTCAAGTCAAGTAGCGAAAGCTGAAGCTTGCAACGAAGGCCAGCTATCTGATCAAGAGAACGTGTGAGTCAATCAACCTCCCTTCTTCTAGCTTAGCTAGGTAGCTAGCTAGCCAGATTCTCATACGCCCTTTCCTTACCTGATCAACCATGCAAATCAATCCTGCTTCTACTTCTCCGCACACACCACACACAACACACACGCCGTATCTCAGATACCTTTCTTTGTCCTATCCTCGAGGCTTTTCGTCTTCATGCCGCCTGCCCTTTATTCCTTTGATCCGCCTGTCCTTCCTTCCATCTGTTATACCAACTACCACCACAGTAACCCTGCTCTCAACCAACGTTCTTCCATTCTCTTCATTGCTTCGCTTCATTGAGTCGCTACTTGTTATGAAATGATGATCAACGAGCCCAGTCGAGCCAGACAGAAGCTGATTATCCTTCTGGCCCCACTTTACACACCTATATAGCTCGTCAAACCCCCACGTTTTCCTTCCCTTTTCTTCTTCCCTTATTCTTTGGTTCAGCTCAGCTCGAACGTGCTTCCTGCCCCATTCGACGAAAGAAGCGTATATATAAAAGGAGTACATTGTCAATCAGTACCACTACCAAACACGCCCGCGCTGTACCTCAAGTAGCGAACCTACATTCACAATGGACTCTATGCACCCGGACCCCACTCCCGCTCCTCCTCCGTCGTTATCCGACATCCAGGCTCAGGTAGCCCGGCTCGAGGCGGCTCACAAAGCCAAGGGACTCCCCTTATCCGGACGAATCATCCATGTCATGCACCATCTCCCCGTCGAGATCGTCAGGATCGTACCAGCCGAATCCCTCGAAGCGGGCGGCATGCTCTCCCCTCCCATGACTCCCGAGTTCAAGCCCGAAGAAGTCGAAGCTAAAGTAGAATCTGCCGATGCCAAGTGGAGAATCCATTCAAGAACGGCCCATCCCGCTCTCGTATCAGGTATCAAGAGTCTCTCGGAAACTCACGAACAGGTCTTGGTAGCTTGGACGGGTGAAGTTCTCTTACAGCCCGATGTAAACGCTTCACCTGCTCCGCAATCACAAGCTACTTTCCCCTCAATCGCCCAGAACCTCCTCGCTCCCTTCTCTGCTAGCGAGCCGACCCCTTCGCCCACTTCCCCAAGCTCGCCTGCCCCTCCTTCGGAGGCTCCCTTGATGGTATTCGGAGGAGAGTTTAACGAACAGGAGCAAAAGGAGGTAGAGACGGAGCTTGCTCGATTCGCTGAAGTGGAGACTAAGATTGAAAAGGGAGAGGGCAAGTTGAAGTACATTCCTGTATTCTTGCCTCCAGACGTAAGCAAGGGCCACTACGAGGGATTCTGTAAGAAGAGTAAGTACATCTAATCGATCTCACTCCATCCCGGCGCGGAGGAAAGGAAAAAAAAGCCCCCAATATTGACTCCCTTTGTCTCTCCCCTGCGTTGCAGCTCTCTGGCCCTTGTTTCACTACCTTCTATGGCTCGACTCGACCGCAACCGTCCCTTCACCCGATCCTCAATGGCTCGCATACCACAAGACCAACCAGATGTTCGCTCAGCGAGTAGCCGAAGTCTACCAACCAGGTGACTTGATCGTATGTCACGACTACCATCTCCTTCTTGCGCCCAAGATGATCCGAGAGGCTCTTGGCCAGGTCTTCCACCCCAATGCCGGTTGGGGTACTGCCCACCCTTCGCCTGCTGCTCATCACGCCAACAAGCGATTCGACTGGGACCAAAGCCAGAGCTCACAACATACCCCCACCAACGGACACTCACACAACCAAAACCACAACCAGAGTCAGAACCAGGCCAGCGAGAAGTCAAAGACGGAGAAGATGGGTGGCTTCCTCAGCCATGTCGGTTCTGCCCTCGGCCAACATCTCACCGTTGGAGGAGGAGCCGAGAACACTACCCCTGTCGAAATTATGATCGGCATGTTCATGCACACTCCTTGGCCTAGTTCCGAGATCTTCAGGTGTCTCCCAAGTGAGTCTGCGACACCTATACAATTTCGACTTAGTTTACTGACTGTTTGATCGACTCTTTCAGCTCGACGAGAAATCTTGGACGGTATGCTCGGCGCCAACCTTGTCTCTTTCCAGACTTACTCCTACTCTCGACATTTCGTATCCACCTGTATTCGAGTCTGCGGTTACGAATCGTCTCCCGGAGGAGTCGACGCCAACGGTCAGGTCACCGCTGTCGGTTACTGCCCTATCGGTCTGGATGTCAAGCGAGTCGTCCATGACCGAGATCAGCCCGGTGTCATCCCCAAGGCCGAGGCTCTTCGACAGCTTTACAAGGACAAGAAGATCATCGTTGGAAGGGAGAAGCTTGATGTGGCTAAGGGTGTCTACAACAAGCTCCAGGCGTTTGAGAAATTCCTTCAGGTTTACCCTGAGTGGAGAGGCAAAGTCGTCCTTATCCAGGTCACCACTCCCGCTCTTTCCGAGTCACCCAAGCTTGAGAGAATGACCGCCGAACTTGTCAGCCATATCAACGGTACCTACGGTTCTCTCGACTTCACCCCCGTACACCATTACCACCAGGCCTTAGAGAAGGACGAGTACTTTGGTCTTCTCTCAGTGGCCGATCTTGCCCTTATCACCTCTTTGAGAGACGGCATGAACACCACTTCAATGGAATTCATTCTGTGTCAGGACAAGACCAACAAGTCCCCCGTCGTCGTCTCTGAATTCATGGGTACAGTCGCTTCATTCCAATCTGCCCTCCAGATCAACCCCCACGACCTCCTCGGCGTCGCTCATGCGATCAACAAGGGCCTCGTCATGTCTGAGCCCGAGAAACACGAAAGACACGCCTCCTTGCTCGAGAGCGTTTTGGGCCATACCAGTTACACTTGGGCCGCTACTATTCTCAAGCAGTTGCTTGAGAATGTTGGAGGCGAGCACACCGCTCATCAGACCCCTGCTCTTGATGTATCCAAGTTCTCTGCGGCTTACAAGAGCGCCAAGAAGAGGTTGTTGCTCTTCGACTATGACGTGAGTGATCACCCTCAATTATGTCTACCAATATTCGGGCCGCATGCAGTAACCTCATACTGATGATTTCTACGCTATATCAGGGCACCCTCACTCCCATCGTCAAGGTACCGTCTCACGCCGTCCCCACCGAGCGAACTTTGGCAGCTATCACTGCGCTCGCCAATGACCCCAAGAACGTCGTGTACCTCATCTCTGGTCGAGATGGCGATTTCCTCGAAGAGCACTGGGGTCATGTGGAGAAACTGGGAATGTCAGCCGAGCACGGTAGTTTCGTCAAGCGACCAGGGGATGAGGAGTTCACCAACATGACTGAGAGTTTGGATATGAGCTGGATGTCAGAGGTCGAGGAGATCTTCAGGTATTATACTGAGGTGAGTCGAGGCGAGGCGAGGCTTCCTTCCTATCCCGAAGTCGATATATGTGGGCAAAAGCTGACTGTATACCGTTGCTTGGCTTGACTATTAGAGAACGACCGGATCTACCATCGAGGTGAAGAAGGCTTCTATCACATGGCATTACCGAAACTCGGACCCTGACTTCGGGTGAGGTTCGACAGCGCCTTTGAGTTTTAGGATATGAGCTGACGTGTGTTTTCGATTGCAGAGAATTCCAATGTAAACAATGTCTTGACCTTCTCGAGAGCTCTCTCGCTCCCAGAAGACCTATTGAAGGTAAGTTGACCACGCACGATCCTGGCTATTTGACCAGAGAGGCTTTGTGCTGATATATGATATGATCGTGCGAATAGTCCTCGTTGGCAAAAAGAACCTCGAAGTTCGACCTTTGGCGGTAAATAAGGGAGAAATCGTCAAGCGATTGATGTATGAGAACCCGGATGCCGACTTGATCTTCTGTGCTGGTGATGACAAGGTGAGTAAAACGTGCCGGATGTATATGTCAAAATTGTCATGATACTGATTCTGATGATCTTCTCTCCTTGCTCAGACCGACGAGGACATGTTCCGATCTCTTCGAATGGTCTTCCCTCCCGGAGGCTTGACCGACCCCTCAGCAAAGGTCATTATGAAGCCTCCTGTAGCTGTAACTTCCACTCTCGATGCGGAGGAAGTAGCAGAATTACAAGATGTTAATCTCCATATTCGACCGGATGAGGTATTCGCCACTACCGTCGGACCGCCCGCTAAGAAGACTTTGGCAGGATGGCACGTTACCTGTCCCGAAGAAGTAGTCGAGGCTCTCGAGACGTTGCTTGAGCAATGAGCTACTACAGCGGTGCAAAAACATGGACATGGATGGTTGGACGAAAATTAGATGGGAACTCAATCAGTCAAGTCAAACAGGTTACGAAAAACGAAATGACAATTCAAACAAACAAGATACCATCAACGTATGTAGCACCGGAATGGAATGGTAGGACAAAGCGGGAAGCAAGGAAGCTGGAAAAAATGGAGGTCGGGCGCTGTTCGCGCCAGTGCCAGTCTACTTTAAAAAGGCTTATTCAGGCTCGAGTCGATCCAAAATGACATTTGACATTTTTGACATTTGCATGTATATATGATATGATCCATGAGCCTGTCCTGGTCCTGTCCTTGCATACATTCGCAAGGATTGATTATGGACGAGTTTTGTTCATCCCATCGGAGTCACAGGGTACAAGGGCAATCCAGCCTGTTTGTTTGATCTTTACTGTTTCCTGTTTACTGTTTACCGTTTACAGTTTACTGTTGACTGATTAATCTTCTTCTCTCGCTCTCTTGGTATCATCCCCTAACGATACATCACCCTCTCCACCTTGTTCTTCAGCAGCCCCTCGTCCAAACGCAAGTCCAGCACCAACAGCACGTTCAACCACGACCCTCAATCGCTCATCGGGATCTTCACCAGTCCTAGCGCATTCTTCCATGATTCTCTGAGCTTCTTCCATCAATGCACTAGATTGTTCTGAAGTGAAATTGTCCAGGGCCAATTCGGATATGGAAGATGTTGGATCTACTTGGATTGAATCGTCGTTTATCTCTTCATCTTCATCGTCATCATTGCCGTTGGGGTCGGTATTGGCGGGACGGTTGGAGTTGGGTAAGAGGGAATAGAGGTATTGGGATATTTCGGGATGATCTTCTTCCAATGCTTCTGCTGCCTATATCACGACGAGTCAGATCAGGTTTGGATTGAACAGCTGTCAGATGTATATTCTGAGTGATTGAACAAGATCGACCTGTTGATTCGACTGAGGAGCAAAAGCAGAAACGCAGTAACGCAGTAACAAGACAACAAGATAACAGCATGACAACAAGCTGATTTCCCCAAATCTCGTCTCGTATCCTCTCCCTTCCTTTCGGTTCGCCTGGGTGGATAGACTGATGCACCACCTTGAGAAAAGTATGCCATAATACGCAATGCGCAACTCGACCCCAGACCCAGACCCGAAACTCACTGTAAGGCCCTCTTCGTTCTCATGAGCAAGATCAGCTCCCTTCTCCACTAACCACCGAGCCACTTCGAGGCTCTCTACTACGTAAAGAGGGGTATCACCGTCGTCGTCTTGGATATTTGGGTTACCGCCTTTTGAAAGTAGGTATTCTAGTAGTTCGAAATGCGCGTACGAGGATGCTGCGTGCCTGCGGATAGCGGATAACAACGTCGAAAGGGAAATTGGAAATCGACGATTAGTAAGTGATAGAATATGGGTACAAGGTGTTTTGGGTGGATGGTATTCAAGTGCTCTTGTAAGATGAGAAGCACCATCTATCTATCCTATGGTGTGTGAGGTTCTCTGTGTATGTGTGTGTTGGTAGAGTAGACCTGTCCCACAGGCCTCTTGCTCTCGTTTTGGTCCAGAACAGGACAGGACGCAGTGGAAGTACCGGAGATGCAAAAACGATAGATAAGATATGCCGGCGAAGCGACCAGACAACACTCGATTCAACTTACATGGGCGTGTACGAGTTCGAATCTTTGTCGTTCGGAGTCATCCCTTCGCTCTCAATGAGATATTGCACTCTCTCGAGATCACCATCGGATGATGCGACCCAGAGGTTCTTGCCAGAGCTCGAAGCTTGTACCATCTTGGTAATATCTTGAATATGCGAGTAGGGTTTCTTTCTACCTTGTGCGGCGAGTCGTGAGTATCGCGAGAAATTCGTAGTTCGGTATCGGTAGTCTTTCACAAGCTTGAATCTGTACGAAGAAGGTTAGGAAAAGATGATAATAATACGATCGTTATGGAATTGGAATTGGACTTATATTGGAACGTGCCCGATAAGATGCATAGATGCAGGTTTTACAATTGGAGCAATGTAACCTTACTACAGTGGCAAACGCTCGAAAACATGCTGAATGACGAAATGATGACGACACGACTTGTGGTGGTAACTGAAGCCTTATTACCTACGCGTGGACCGGATGAAACGACAAGCTTAAGAGTCAGCTAAAGGCTTAGCTGCAGAGACAAGTGTCGCTCGTCACTCGTCAAGCATATACATGGCTTCACATACCGCTGGAGATCAGTTCATGAGACGAGAGAGCAAGAGTACTGTCTAGGCAAGCAATCAACGAGCTATCTATTTGCTGCGAGGTTTGAGCAAGATGACCACCCACCAATCTTCCCCGTTGATCAACCAAATCAGGACAGTCTCCCAGCCTCCCTCCAAGTCAACAGAGACAGACCAAGTCCGAGCGCATATCGACGCCCAATTCACAGATCTCGATACCTTGCTACACCCTTCAACTTCGTCTTCAGGTGGAAATTACGCTGGAAATCATAATCATGCTGGACCTTCTAGGAGACGCAAGAGGGGTCTAGAAGAGGAGATTCAGTATTGGGTTGAAAGGGAGCGTAAAGCTGATCTGGAGGTGAGCTCATCAGGGCGCATTCATCATAGCTCTTGAGCTGGGCATGATGGACCAGATTTACTGCGACAAGCCCCGTCAGAGGCTCGGCTATCCAGATCAGGCTTCATACGGTTCATAGCTGATATATAAATTATATCCCGTGTGTAGCTCGAAGAAACAAGCAAGACCCTTCCTCAACAACTATCCGAAACCCAAACTCGCCTCCAGACTCTACTCTCATCTGCCCAAGAACTATCATTACAGCGATACAGAATAGCAGACCAGCTCGCCAACCTCGTCACGGATCTTTCGAGCAAGGCATCCGCTGAGTCGAACGTAAATGGTGATGCCGTAGATGGGGAGAATCAAGGCAGAGATCTAGCGAAGTCTGCGCCAGGGTCCGGGAATGTGTCTGGCAATGAGACGATTTTGGAGCAGCTGGAGAGGTTACAAGCTGAGCTTGAGAGGCTGGAAGCTGGTTTGATGTGGGCAAAAGTACTGGAACAAGTCGTTGTATTAAGGTGAGTTCTGTGCAACGATTGGTCTCGATATGGGAGCTGGGGCAACGGCCAACTTGGACTCATGCTGACCTTTCACCATCGGACAACGGACAATGTCGCGGTACAGCGAAGGAACGCTGGATCCAAAGTCGCATGGACCCTCTGCTCTAGCGGCCATACCGCACTATAGAGTCTTACATGACTTGGTATCTCGGCTCGAGGATGCCCTGCCGCCCGAAATGGCTTTGATGGGCGTTGTAAGGGAGATCAAACAACGAACATGGCAGGGACTGAAGGATCTACTTTCAGAGTGAGCCATCTAACGCACCGTTCCTGTTTTGGTTATCCAACGAAATGTATGGGGAGGCAGCTGATCTAAGATCGGATTGGGTTGTTTGTGTAGATCCCTGCTAAAAGCTTGCGAAGCTCTCGGATGGCCTAAGAAGGTGGTGTATGAGGATGTCCCACTCGAATCACGGCGAACATTCGAGAGGGCATACCAAGATCTCCTATACCTGCAAACTGAGTGAGCTCAGTTCCTAGATATCCTCCATCGTACGCGAAGTTCAATGCATAAGCTGACCTGACCGTGTATTGATATGTGGGATCCCCTTTTGCAAAACAGGGGAGAAGATCTGCATGGAGAAGAGAGACCCAAGCATTGGTCTGCGGGTGTCGGCTTGTACCCTTTACAGGCTATGGTGAAACCCATCGAATCAAGATTCAAGTACCATTTCCAAGGGTCGAAGGGTACCAACAGAGTGGACAAGGTGAGCAAGCAATACCTCGGTTGGATCCAGATCGATATCAGCGAGCCGAGCTAAGCTGATATCAATTCCCTTAACCTTTTCTGTTCTATTTGTCCCGGATCTAGCCTGAATGGGCATTCGCCAACATCCTTGACCAGATATACGAACACCAAAACTTCCTCTCGTCATATATACAACCTTTAACCTCTAAAGCGGGATATGAAGAAACATCCATTAAATCAGAGTTCACCTTGCTTCTCCTTCCTATCCTTTTAAACTTATTGAAGTCGAGGATCCCGCATTTATTGGATCATCCGGCTTTACTGGCGCATACGATCTATCAGACTGTCGTTTTTGATGAAGCTGTCAAAGAAGGTGGATTCGAACTTGATCGCACTTCGCTATTTGAGGGTGATAGAGAGTGCGGGGAATGGGAGGGTTTGGCTGGAGTGGTTTTGAGAGAGGAGGATTGGTATGCCCGATGGCTTGAGGGAGAGAAGAAATGTGAGTAGAACCTTCCACTCTTTCCGTGCCACTTTCTAGCCTTTGCGTTGTCCATCACGTGTATGCAAATCATGTGTCTGAATGGGATGAGCTAATAGTGGTGTCCTATTGTATACAGTCGCCGACAGCCAACTCAACGAGATCATCTCTTCGCCCGAAGCATGGGCGATCAGTGACGAGAGCCAGGAGAATGAAGATGGGGACGCTCAATCTAGTGGTTTGAAGCCTACTATCAGCGCGAGGCAGGTCAAGGCGCTCATTGAGCAAGTCACCGGTGAGACTCGCCTTCCTTTCCATGACTTTCGAGCTCGACTCAAAGAGAGCAAGCGTGGTTGAAGGAAACGCTAGATCGAGCACTAACCTAACCCGCGCCATACTTTCTTCAGATCGTTATGCACCCTTACCCGAATTGGCGTACAAACTCCCCTTCCTCCTTTCCATTCAACTACCGATCCTTCAGAATTATCATACCCGAGTCTCAGGGTCGCTAGACGCCTTCGAGACGCTTTCTTTGGCATTTGTCAGAGCTGTACCTGGTGCTCTGGCTGGTAATACGAGAAGTGGGATTCATATTGATCAGACGAAATTGACTTCTGGACGGAATGGTCTCGAGAGGTTGATCAAGGCTTGGTTGAGTGGGAGATGGGTCGCAGAAGGTATGAGGAAATGGTCGGATGATCTGGTGAGTTGAGCAGGATCTTGTAATCCTTGTGCCAATCAGCTACGGTCTTTCGTCTGTCTTTGGCTGACTCATCACCGCAGTTCTTCGTGGAACTTTCATCAGAGTTTAGCTCGGCAACGGCATCATCCATCAAGTGGAAGTACGCGCACGAACCTTTGCTGCCCGCGACCATCAAGGGCACCAACACCACCACGTCATCAGATACATCCGCTTCGGCTTCGGCTTCGGTATTTGATATCCTGATTGAGCGATATGATATCCTCACTTCCAGAGCGGAGGACATGATCGTCAGGCTTGTTACTGCCGAAGTTGAGAATGAGCTCAAGCAGCATTTGACCCGGTGAGTAAAATAGCAGCTTCACGCTCGATTCATCTTCGTCGAAATTAAGCTGATATGCTCTATTCTTTATTGGGCTAAACTAGACGCTGGGACCCTCCACCATCCACTGAGATCTCCGAACCCTCTTCACACCTCTTATCAGCGATGACAACCTACACGTCCCACCTCAAGACCCTATCTTCTTTACTTCCTTCGTTAGTCCTATCAAGACTTTATCGCAGAGTGGTAGATCATTTGTCGAATCATATACTTCAACGAGGGGTATATGCCAGCTGGTCTAAATTCACCGAACATGGAGGTCGAGACTTCCAGAATGAAGTTTCAGAATGGAAAGAAGTCTCTACTTCTGCCCTGCCAGCATCAGAATGGGAATTGGGATTGAGTGGGTACCCTATACCACTCGGAGCTGCTTGGAAGAAAGTGGAAGATGTTGCAAAAGTGTTAGTCTTACCCACTGGCCAAAGCCAAGGGCCAGTTCAGGCTCAAGGTACAAGATCAAGTGAGGAAGGAGGAGGAAGAGACGAGGTGACATTCGCTCAAGCTATGGCTAGTGTCTGGGATGGTGAGAGCAGCTTGAACGCTTTCAAGACGAGATTAGGGGTGGAAGATCTGAGCAGGGAGGAATTGCAAGCTATTCTGAGACGGAGGGTGGAATGTTGGCGTTAGTGCGCCAGTGCTGAAAATTACGAATAGGTGTAACTATCAATGTTATCTTTCTAACTAGTACTGTATCCTGGCGTTTATATACATTGAATTGGCACGATGCACCCACCCCCGTGCAATTCGATTCTCAGATTAACTTCCTGGCCATATGCATGCATTGTGCGACACAGCCATGCATAGTTCACTGAGCTTACTGGTCGGTTCTCCTGCTCGAGCCCATGGTGACGATCACCTGCATGCAAGGGCCATGCATGGCGACAGGGATACAGAGATTGCCGTCGTTGGTCTATAGCTTATATGTAGGGCAGATAACCACGCGTCAAGGGCGTACGGGTAGGGTAACCTTATTATTTACGGAATGTACAAGTTAACGGTATCTAAGCTTTCTTTTGCTTGCATTGCACCTATCTCGTCATCTTACCTCTCTCAACTTTCAGCTTGCCATTCTTGACGTTTTCCTACTCTCTAGCTTCTTGCTTCTGATAGATTGATTGCTGTTGCTGGTTTGTTTGTTTCTCTTGCATACTCATGCTTCGACCAACACAAAGACCAACACCACGGCCATAATCCGCCACGAGCCATGTCGGGAATGTTATCCTGGTGGGCGAATCATTCGCCTTCGTCTCCTTCTTCTTCCAGACACGGGAATGAGAAAGAACAGGGACGGGAACGAGGAGGACCAGGTTGGAGTCAAACTCGAAGCCGTAGCCGGACCCAGAGTGGGAGTCCGACACGGAACTTGGTGCACAAGTGCAATGATACTATCAATCAGCATGACAATCATTCACGGGACGCAATACGCAACGACGGAAACGACCTCGATGGAATCAGCAGCGAATCACACGAATCTAATTTCCACAACGACCCCTCCCGTTTAATTGGGACGACAGAACAGATAACCATCATCAGTCGCGAAGATCATCGCAATAGCACATTCAGAGCTAGAGCTAGCATGCCGCCTCCTTCGAGTTCATCTTACACCCCACGCGATCACCATCAGGAGGCCAACGGTTCGCACAGTCAAGGGAATAGTTTGGATGGTGCCAAAGGCCGCTCCGTACCAAGATCCTATCGAAGCTCGACAAACTATACAGGAGACTATCAGGACCTCAACGTTAACGTTGGTGCAAGCTCTTCCACTTCCCGAAGACTCCGCGATGAACATGATCAATACCTCAGACCTTCTGCTT
Organism: Kwoniella sp. CBS 6097; assembly: GCA_036287355.1. NCBI lineage: Eukaryota > Fungi > Basidiomycota > Tremellomycetes > Tremellales > Cryptococcaceae > Kwoniella > Kwoniella sp. CBS 6097. The sequence goes on from CP143077.1 coordinate 1,060,628, forward strand.
CACCCACTCCAACTCCAAGTTCATCGCCAAGTCTAGCACAAGAACTACACCGTATGACTCAGCTCTTGATTTCCTCCGACACCCTCGCACGACAAACGAAACGAGAATCCGAGAAAAGGCTGGATAGGATCGAAGATTCCCTCGAAGCTAGGATGGAAGTCATGAATGGTCTTCTTGGGGAAGTGAGGGATTTACTTGAAGGTGAAAAGGAAGGAAGGGAAGAGGTCATGGGCAGATTTGATATGGTCATTGGACGCTTGGATAGGCTAGAGCAGAAATTGCATCGTACGAAGGGTACTGGGACTGGGCGAGACACAAGTCGCGCAGGTCGTGATACTGTGGCTCGCGGGCACAGCACTCATCAAGATCAAGGAAGAGGAGGACGCGATAGTCGCGAGAGCTCGTTCCCGGGCTCAGGCCCAGGCTCAGGATACAGCGCGGGTACGGCGCGCGACGCTGCCTCAGGCGCAGGTTCGCATCACGATCGATCACGTCAATCGGCCTCCTATTCTTCTTCTGCATCTGCATCTCGACAGCAGCATTTACGAAAGCAGATTTACAGTCAACTGCAGCCAACCTCCCAAGCTCAGAAACAGAAACAGCGCCGATCTCGACGTCAGGACCAACACCAAGACGAAGACGAAGATGGAAACGAGATCAACCGTCAGTCAAGCTCGACAGAGGTCAATGCCTTCCTCGACTTCGACCACGATACTGTGAACACTGAACCCAACGATCAATACCACTCGGGTCCAGATCTACCTACGCCCATCTTTGATGGCTCGAATGGCTCGACCGCGAATACGGGCACTATGGACGCCGATTACCGAGAGTTCGATTCGCACCAGCAAGATATGGGTATGGTGTTCAACGATATGACCAATGACAATGGCGATACTGGAGGCTTGTTTATCGATATTGTAGGAGACGAATTCCAGCCTCCTGACATGGACATCGGGATCGATATCGATATTCCGCCAATGACGTCCATGTCGATGGATAGTACTGGCGGTATAGACCCGAGGGACATCATGCGCCCTCCGAAGACGATCACGCCGGCTCCGATCATAATACCGGAAGTGCAAGATGGCGGTGAAAAGCAGTGCAAGGACAGAAAGGCGCCTGGATCTCAGAATCGAAACATGAGGACGTTGGTGGCTGCTACTATAGCTAGAGAAAAGCGGAAGAGCGCGGCTATTGCAGAGTGAGCTTGTAATACCAAGTCAGACGCTGTCAAACAAGAGGGTCTTTAGCTGACAGATGCCAAGCCATGAGTCCAACTCTGAGGGACTGCCTGATTCGGCCAATGGCAACGATGAGACTCGCCCTCCGCGATCTAAGCGGGCCAAGCGAAAAGCACCAACCCCTACACCGCCGCCAAGCGCACCTTCCTCCGAAAGTGAATCCGAATCTGCGGGGTCGGATTCAGAAGATGAGGAAGGAGCTAATAATGGGAAGCTGAGCAAGAAGCCGCCGGCTAGACGACCGTTCCCTTCTCGTCTGCCGGTCGCTGACAAACCTGCTCCAACGGCCAGCCGGCGGGGGAAGCCAGATCGTCGCTCCTCAAAATCACCGGATACGAAACCCGATGCTGAATGGCCTCCTCGAAGGAGATCAGGAAGGCAATCAACAGTCGCCGCTGCCAAAAAGGAAGAGCCGAAATCGAAATCCCAATCACCGATCTCAATCGGTAGTTCGGAGAGCACGTATATCGCCAAGAAAAAGAAGAGATATAGCTACAGCTCGAAGTACACCCAAGCGGGTACAGCGAGGGTACGGAAATACCGTGGGGCTACAAGACTCGCTGAGAAGTGTTTGGCTCCTTCGGATGGCAAGAAGAAGACCGAAGCGGAATGGCCAAGAAAGGGCCCTAATACGGCCAGAGGGAGATTGGTAAGTAGTCCTCCCTGCGCGCGTTTTCTGCTGATCGGGATACTTCGTACGGCTCTCGCTAATCCGTTCTATCATTGCCGCAACAGGAAGAGATCATCTGTGATGTGGTGAGTCGTCTCTGAATCAAGCTTGATCGGAGCACGGAATCGAAGACTTACAGTATCTCTGTTCTTCATGATGACCGTGCCCTAACAGTGCAAAGGCCGGTAAGTCTCGATTTCGTATCTCTTCTGATGACCAAGCTGTGACTTGATTATCGAGCTGACAAACATATCCGCGTCTTTGTTCGATACCGTGTAGTTGCCACTGGAGCTGCGCGGGCATTCCTGAGGAGAAGGACATGACAAATGAGACTTGGAATTGCCCCGATTGCACATTCCGCATTGAAGAAGAAGGTGAGCCATCTCAGGTATCTATCCTATCGTGACGTTTTGCTGACTCTCAAGTGTCAATGCCGCAGAAACTGATCGGGAACTCATTGATACTGTCCAACAAATCAAATGCATCCGCTTCAACTGTATCCTGCGGTGAGACCAGCTCCCGCCATTCCCGTCACCTTCTCATTTGATAAGTACGCAAGTACAGCTGCTGATGAGCCTTGTTGCGTTTCGTGCTCAGTGAGAAACGTGCGCTTGATCATGAAGAAGGCGAAGAAACAATGTATTTCGTCGAGCGAATCGTTGGCCGAAAGTGCGCCAAGACTGATCCCGAGACGGGTGAGAAGACGTATGAGTACTTGGTGAAATGGGATGGATATGATATGGACGAGTGTACATGGTGAGTCGAGTCGAGTCGAGTCGAGTCGAGGCTTCCTCATTAAGTATTAGAAAAGTACAACACCATATGCTTTTCTACTGTTGTCGCCGAATTCGAACTCGATCGGTCATTTCCAATTCGAAGAGAACAACAAGCTGATATTGTACGGTGCGACGCTTCAAAGGGAACCGTCAACCAACCTCGCTCCGCACTTTACAAGGCTGCACGATGCATTCCTCCAGAAAATCAAACGAACCCATTCGAGACTCGAGGCAACGGTGTGTATACTGCCTGAAGCCATCAAATGCTGGGATGAAGAGACTGTGAAATCGAAGGTACTGCAAAGTCAAAGTCAAAGTGGGGATGAGGGCAAGGAAGATCAAGATGATGAGGACGAGCTGGATGAGGATGAAGATGGTGATGGCGATGGCGAAGGCAGAAAAATGTTTGTTGATGATGGAGATGCGGGAAAGACTTCTGGCGAGCGCGATCTTGAAGGGCAACAAGGCAACAATCAATCCGCATACCAAGGTGAAAATGGGAAGAAGCATGATGAGGATGAAGCCGAGGATGAGAATCAGCAGGAGCAGGAGCAGGAGCAGGAGCGAGAGGTGGATGAGTTAGATTTGGAAGGTATGGATCAGCTACTCTCGCCTGAGAAGCAGGTTGAGCGTGAGCGTGAGAATACCGATGAGCAACTCGATGGGTATGTAGATGAACGTGGGCAAGTGCCAGACTTATCCCGATCTCCACCTAGACTCGGTGAGGGGAAAGGTGGTAGTGGTGGTGGTGGACATGGACCCGATAGCGGGAATGAGAATGAGAATGAGTATGAGAATGGGGATCAGAGTGAAAGTGAACCAGAAGACGAGGACGAGCAGGAAGAAGTCGATGAGATTGATGTGGAATAAATAGGCACGCTTGCTATATTTTTTTTGAACTGCATCTGTTGATCCTTTTTACTTGTATAAATATATGTAGCATAGCCATCATCATCATAATCATCACGTTCTTGGCTTGGACATGACGATACGACACGATACGATACATCACCGTAACGCAATGCAATACAATATTATGCGATAACAGGCATGCAGTGAACTTGAGCGTGACGATGATTCTATTTAATGTTGATGATTTTCCTACCCACTACACCACCTCCGCCCATACTTATCGTACGATGGGACGATATCCCCTTTTCCCCCATGGCCGACTTCATTATCATCCCCCCAGAACGCATAGTCCAATTCCGCATTCACATGTCGGCGCGGACATCGGAATCCCATATCGACAGGACAAGCGCGATCGACCTTGTTGCAATTTGATAAACAGGGTAAAAGCTGATCGTATTCACCCTCTATCGTCGGAAGGGATGATAGGGGATCTTTCTCTTTCTCGGATGAAGAGGAGGACGAAGGTGTTCGATGAACGATCTGTGGCGTAGGGAATATATCGCCGTTACCAGAACTAGAACTAGAGCTGGTGGTGGTAGTAGTGGTACCGTTGGGTACACTACATTGAGGAATGACAGTCCGACATAACCATTGCCTATAGGCATCAAAACAATCCCTACAGCTCGATACGTGCGAATACAGATCCCGTCCACAAGCATGAGATAACAAGCTCGTCGAGAAACTTTCCAGGTTCGAAGTGAGTAACGCCGTGGTCTCGTCGGGTAAGGATTGGATCGGCGCATTGATAGTGGCTGTTGAGTCCGAGCCCGGGTCGGTATTGGTGATGTTGGCCGGGAGGGGAGCTGCGTAGGCTATGTTGGGACAGATGGAAGTTGGTAGGACTATGTTGCATGGGAATGATTCTGCGGGGCGCGAAGTCCAATAACCACGTGAAACAGACGCAGCAACAGCCAGAGGATAGGTCAGAAGAACGATGGTTGATTGTCAGCAGTGTCGATTGCAAAAGGACGAGGTCAGATGTCGCGCGAAGAAGCGAGGGCCGAGCACGAATTTAGGGTCAGGATGTAATAATGGTACGATGGGACGTGTGACATGTACCACATGGAACACACAAAATGGGTGATTAAACAGCCCAAGCCCACTGCTCGATGAGGAGAACCGATAATAGCAGACCAGATCAAATAGGCGTTTCTCAAAGAAATTGTGCTGCGCCGCGTTGCCTTGCAGCCTTCCGCCTGTACATCTGTGATTCATAAGAAGAAAAAGGTGGAATCCCGACTCACCCTGCTTCATGACGAACCATATCGGCCCGCTCAGAGTCCCTTCGCCATCCATGACCCAAGCCGTATAATTCCCTTCGGCCGTCAATCCACCTACAGCCCAAAAATGCCTATACCCCTCCTCTTCATCCAAAGTACTCCATTGCGGCTCGTCAACCGCTGTTTTCAATACGATATTACCCGAAGCAGTCGATGCTAGATCTCCTGTTGAATTGAGGGTATTTCGAATAGCGCATATGGAGTAGTCTAGTCCTGAGTTTGTGGGTGAGGATGACGTTGGGATGAGGGCTAGAGTTAAGTTGGTATTGGATAATGAAGAGTTGCCTGATACTGTTGGGATGCCAACGTCACCCAGAGATGAGAATGGCTCGAAGACTAGTTGAGGGGATGGTAGTGTATAGTTTGGATAAGATGGTCCATCCTTTGGTGTTGAGATCAGTAAAGGGGAGAAAAGCAAGGCTAGGGAGGAAGTCGTGTCGCCTAGTAGAGGGAGTGAAGAGGATATGGAGTTGAGTGGACCTGCGAATTATGAATTGGCATACGCGAAATGAACGCCGCGTAAATTGTCAGTGTAAGATTGTCGTCGATAACCAAAATGAATATATACAACAAGGAAAGGGCATTGACAATAGGAACATGATGTCGGGGCGGCAAGATTCGATGTGAGGATGTGAATTTCAGTGCTCACCGTCAGTCGAAGCACTCATCTGAATCACCAAATCCCCCGTCACCCCCGATTCTCCATCATCAGCATCATCATCCTCCGTACTCAGATCGAACAAGATACTGATCGGAACTTGCTCTCCATCATCGATTACCGCTCCCTCCCCGGCACCGTCCCCGTCATCGTCATCATCGGCCGACGACGACGAAGTAGAAATCGTAAAATTTCCAAATCCTTTCTCCCAGTTAATAAGCCAAGTACCCCCGTTTTTCCCTGTACGTTGATTCCACCCCGTCTTACCTGTACCCAGCCCTCCAGAAGACGCATCATTCACCAACTTTGAGCTTGAGCTGAGATCGAAATTTGGAGGATCGTCTATTGAGATCAGGATATTGGGTAGAAGAGTCTGATCGGATGTTAGGGTACATATGGAGAAAGTGAGGTAGATACTTGAAATTGAAGGGAGGTCGAGTTGGATTGCCGGGGAAGATGTGTTGAGTGCTGGAAGGGAGAGCGAGGTGGGTAGAGTCGAGAGAGAGTATGTTCGGGTTGCTGAAGCTGAGGCGGTTGAAGTTGAAGTTGATGAGCCAGAGATCGAAGTGGTAGTGGAAGTGGAAGTGGCCGTTCTTGTAGATGAAGCTGAAATAGACGTGCTGGTGAAAGATGTATCTTGCGCTATACACACCGGTAGGAGAACAGTGATAGCGATAGCCGACAGCAGGATCAGTGACAGACTACCGAAGGAGTCGGGAGACGATTTCAGCCGTTTCCGCCGCCGTCGCCTCCTACTACTGTTATTGTTATTCCGATTGCACATGAATTCAGACTCAGAAATGGTATCTTGTCCTGCCCGTATTCGCATTGAGCTCTCATCATCCTTTGTGAGCTTGGATGTTGGTAAAGGTGATGATGACGATAATGATGGTGTGCGATCACAAGGATCCCAAGTGGCCGTCACATTGTTGTTGTTGTTGTTGTCATGTTGCTGTTGCAATGGGTCGTCACCGTCGTCGTACCCTCCGTGAGCAATTTGACAAATTGTGAATTGTCTCGCATCGTGCGTGTGCTTGCGCTTGACCAAAGCGTAGTTCGAAGGCCCAGCTACGTTGATATCCATCGCCGGCCGGTTGGTCGTGAAGCCGTTCAAATGCCGATAACTTGTTCTTTTCGTACAATACTATATCATCGATGCAGAAGTGCTGAAAGGTCGCACGAACGAGAAGTGATAAATCGATGATACAAGTGGATAATCAATCGCTCCAAGCGACGAGATGAGATGAGGTGAGCCTAGGTCGTCAAGTCGTTGAAGTTTAGGCGTAAAATCGGTGCACTGGATGGAGCCTTGAATGGTTGTGAGTGTTTACCGTTGACTCCGATGCAAGAAAGCAGGATGGGTGGGCTTCACTGGTAGTGGTGATAATTATCAGAGCTTGGGCGTGGTCGTGGTCGTGGTGATGATCGTGTTAAAGAGGTTTCTAGTCCCTCTTTATCAATAACAGTTTCATATACTCGATGCATCGCGATGCAATGCAATGCAGTTCAGGTATCAACGCGTCTTACAAAGTAAGTACTGCGAGCGAATGAAGGGTGGGAGTGAGCCTGATAATTAGATCACAATACCGGCAGGTACATACGCGCGTAACAGCTGCAGGCTCACTGTATCTGTATCTCTTCTCTCCTCAAGTATCAGGCTGATGCTTGCCCTGTACTTATTTGGCTATTTGGTCCTCTTTCTCGTTTCATGCAAATGAGGATTAGACCTCGATTCGAATCTCGCTCTTGTTTACACATTACATTCCATAGTTAACTACTGTGCAAACCGCCGGCATCGCAGCATCTATCATAGAGACAAGATAAGATCCTACTCCGAGTCCGAGTCGCCAGATTGTATCTGAAAGCAAGCAAAGGCACGGCCGCACCTCGCTATTCCCCCACTTTGTCCCTCGTTACCATCATCATTCATTCATCATCATTCATCCATCATACATCATCATCAGCCGCGCCTCGCAACACCATCAAAGTCAAGTCTCAAGTCATCCTCCTAAATGAGCGCATCATAGCAAAAGAAAGCACAACGCACAACGCACAACGCACAACGGACAATCATTTACCAATAAACCTATCTGTAAACCGATCACATACCTTCCATTCCTGTACATATCAACAATGCCTCGTACAAAACCCCCTTCAACCATCTCAATCCTCCTACCGCCGCCATCTTCCTCTTCTTCATCCTCGTCATCCATACCATCTACATCTGCATCTGCATCAGCATCTGCATCAGCGCCTAAACCTTTGACAACCACCAATGGTATCCCACCCACACCGACTCTCGAAGTATTGATATTGGCGAAAAAGATCGCTGCTGAGCGTGGACAGAAATTCGATCTGGAATCATACTTGTCTCCTGATCAATTGGAAGAGTACAGAGTCAAGCATCTTGGTTTACCGCCCAAACCTAAACCAGCACCACCGAAACCACCCACGCCCACACCAGCGCCGGAAGTAAAAGAGGAAACTCCGGCAACGCCAGCTGCAGACGCCCCTCTCCCAGATTCAAGTGCGGATGGTCCTGGGACACCAGACGTAGCTGCTACTCCCGGCTCAATAGCAACACCAGCGACAGCAACAGCGGTCTCAACTCCCGTGAGAAGAGTATTGAAAATACCTGATTTGAGTCATTTGCATTGGAAGCAGCGAGCAAAGAGATTAGCGGAGATTGCAAGAGAACAGGAGATGATTGATAATGGTGAAATACCAGAACCCTCACCCTTGGAAGAGTTGGCTGCAGCGAATGCTGCTGCTGCCGCGGCTGGCATGAAGAAGGGAGAAGTGAGATTAACGGAGAAGGATAGAGAAGCTATAAGGGGTAGTGCGAGTTATTGGTGAGTGGGGCAAAGAGAGACGAATCAAGGACGATCACTCTCTTCATCACCCCATGTTATGTACACACAACGAGCCACCATCCTACGGATTAGATATGACATATAGCAAAGTAAATGACGCTGATTCCATTCGGCGCGACTCGTACGTATCATAGGAACTCGCTCCTGATCTCAGCTCGAAAAGCCAGAGGTCCCCAATGGGACTACTCGACACAGGCATTGCTATACGATAAATCGTCCTCGGATTACTACACCCAAGGCAAAGAGCCACCAGAAGTACCTGTACATGTGCCGAAACCCAAAGTGATGCAATCGAACGGTGATGCGGCTGCTCTTCCCGAGGGGAATAAGAACAATGCCGATGGTGAGGATGGAATTAAAGAAGGTCAAGGTCAAGGAGTGGAAGTAGGGGGAGAAGCAGAAGATGGCAGTGGGAATGGAAAGCGGACTCTGGGAGATGGAAATGGTGATGGTGAACAGCAAGACGACGAGGCGAGCGGATCACCTATGAAGAAGAGGAGGTTGTCGCTCAAGGACGATAAAGACGTCCAAGCACAAGACCAAAGTCAAGTGCACGCGCATGGGCAGGGTCAGGATCACACTCACGGCGAAAACGAAAATCATGAGAACGAGAATCGGGATGATCCCGAGGTAGTGAACGGAAATAGGGATAGGGATGAACATCAACTGCAGAATGGCCATAGTCATAACGCAGCAGAAGACAAGGCGGAGAGGAAGAGGAGAAAGAAGGAAAGGGAGAAGGAGAGGCTCAAGAATGAGGAAGGTGCGACTGGCACCAATGCCACTGGTAACACTACCGCCGCCCTAGGCACCAATGTCGCTACCGACGATAGCGCTGCATCGGCCGGATCTGCACCCGCAGCTGGAGTTGCGACCGAGGGTGAGAAGCCGCCCATGTCAGAGTATGAGAAGATGAGGGAGAAGATCAGACTTAGAGCGAGCTCTGCGAATCAAGCGCAGTCGCAGAAGGCGGCAGCGGCATCGGCATCGTCATCCAACAACAGCAATAAGAATGGAATACCGCACCCTTCCCCTCGCCTTCAGCACTCGACTACGTCGGCCCAAGCTGCCCCGCTTGGTCCTAATGCTACCGGTACCGCCGGTCGATCAGGAATACAAACTTCAGCCTCTCACTCATCCTCAGCCTCTATACCCATCCACGCTACTTCCACTACTAATCAAAAATACTCTCAACCTCAAGGCCAAGCACAAAGCCAAAATCCGCTAGGTATGATGAACGGAATCAACGGCAATGTCAACCTGAACCCTGCCTTCTTGGCGTCATTACATCAACTTCAATCGACGGGTCAAATTAATCCCGCCCAACTAGCTATGCTCACCCAACAGCAACAACAAGGTCAAATGGGATTCAATTTCAGTCCTTCGCAACTAGCCAACGTTAACATCAATGTCAATGCCGGTGGTGCAGCGAGTGGTGCGGGGTTCAATCCTTCTCAATTCGCAATGCCTCCAGGAGCGGCAGCAGCAGCAGCGGCATCTTCGGGTAATCGGAATTCAGGCCTAGGCCATGGCGGTGCAATGGGGATGGGGATGGGGATAGGAGGGATGAATTTCAACCCTTCTCAGATGGGTTCTTTGGCGGGACTCAGTCCAGCTCAGTTGGACAGCTTACAAGCCCAAGCTCAAGCTTTCGCTAGTGGTGGCGGCGGCGGCGGCGGGGGGAATATCGGATCACCGTCGACAATGGGAATGAGCCCCGGCATGGGAATGAACGCACAGCAATTCTTATCAGCTATGGGATCCAATCCGGGTTCAGGTGGATCACAAGGTGGACAAGGAGGAATGGGCATGGGCATGGGAATTGGCATGGGGCAGAGTTTCGGACAGGGAATGACGCAGCATGGTCTAGCTCAACAATTGGGCATGCTGAACCAAAACCAAAACCAAAACCAAAATCAATACGCCGGCGGATCACAAGGTCAAGGTCAAAGTCAGAATCAAGGGAATAATTCTGGCTCTGGCGGAGTAGGCAATATTTCACAGGCGCAAGGACAAGGACAAGGACAAGGAGCTGGAGCTGGGCAAGGACCAATGTTGAGTTCGGGCAGTAGTAATTGGGATTTCAATTCGTAGATCACTAGTCAACTCTGACTAGGACTATGACTAGAACTAGTGTAACAACCGACTAGCTCACTAGCTCACACAACACTTGTCATATCTTTTGTCGTTTTGTCTTTTGTCTTTTGTCTGTTCTTTTTTCATCCGACCAAAAATAGGTTTATCAAGTCAACCTCAATCGTCCTTCTATAAGGATTCTGTACCCTCTGTTTGGCTTTCCTAACGTACTCGTACTACTGATACAGTATTCTATGTTGCCGAGAAGTTAAATGTACAGTACGTGTTTTTGTTTAGAGCACAGTTATACAGTATTAGAATAGGGACATTCGTTTCGTTTCGTTTCGTATGCTTTAGGTCCCCCCCTGTTGGGTAATGTAGGATTGATCCATCGTATGATCAGTCAGTCAGGCGTGATTGACAGCTTACTGACGCGCAGGCGCGGACTACTGTGCATCGAGCGAGGTTACTCGTATCGTGGTCATCAAGACCTTCCTTGGTCCTGATCCTGATCATTCTACTCTACGCATGTACAAGAGCATGTCCGAAAAGAAAAAAGCATCGGAATACCAGCTACTGTATGCTCAGCTCCCGATGGGTAGGTTGGGTCCGGCGGAGTCCGGCGGAGTCCGGCGGAACCTCACCGCCAACAAAAGGATGACCCTAACCCGACTCGAACGGATAACCTACAGATCAAACCACCTTACTAATAAAGAAAGGTTACAACGGATAATTGGAATCTGACGCGCTACCAATTGCGCCATAAGGCCGAACACAACACGCTGAAAACATTCCGATATAGCTGGTCCATTCTATGCTTGCACCAAAGTACACTCTAGATACATGCACAACGCTGATCGTGACAGAGTAAAGATTCGGTCTGTAGATCGAGCTGGCGAATGCTTGGTAAGGTCCTGAATTAGGATATCCCCCTCATGAAGTATAATATTCATAAGCCGTGATATCGGTGTTCGGTGCATACTGCAGTTGGGCATTCGCCTTGCGAGTACTGGTACGCAAGTACTCTTCTTGATTGCTAGGAGTAGGGAGTACTAATACCACTTGTGACGATGGCGCTGCCGATAGAGGTAGAGGTAATTTTACTGATACCTGAGACAGCATCTAGCATTTGCTACTTTACTGATTCGTGCAGTCGAGCCCGTTGGCGGATTCAGCTCGAAAAAAATCAAAATGGATCTACACTACAAGTACTTCAAAGTACAGTACGAGTACGAGTACGAGTACGATTCCGAGTACGATTCCGATTACTGATGGTGATACGACTCACCCGTCCCCGGCCAGCTGTGGCCATGTCTTGATTTGTTAGCTGTCACTACTTGTACGAGTATTGTATGTGTTAGATAACAGTGTATTATGCTCGACATTGTCATCGTTTGGCTCTCGGCTCTCAGAAATTCGCCATCCCCGCTAGTGGCTACTAATCTTCCTCATACCAGTGACCCTTTCAAGAACGGTATTCGTAAAAAAGACAATAAAAGTATGATGTGATGTGCAATGGTATGACTAGGTAAGATCAGCTTCTCCCGAGATTTCTTCTGACTATAAAACTTCTCCATGATCCTCCCTACTCTGTTATTGTTTCGCTCAAGCCTCCCACCACCACCTCTTATCGAGCCCCATACCCTCAAGTACATCGAGCCTATACTGGCCTTTATGGTCCATCCACATCTCCATCTCGGGGAGAAGCACCACTTTGTTTCTGGGATCAATCTGGACACCTTGTCGACGTGCTTCCTGAAGAAAAAAAGCTTCTTGTCGACCGATGTTGGGGATGTTGCATCGAGGTTCCCATGTGGAATCGTGCAGGGCCCAGTCGTACCATTTCACCAGATAGACATAAGTCGCTTTGCCGTTGGCTTCCCATCGTAGTCGTTTTCGACTAGGATCAATAAGAAGGAGTCAGTATACAGCTGTGTGGTACAGTATCCTGACACTATAAGCTTGTCGGACTAAAAGGACACCTAGCCAGCTTACCCTACTATTCTCTCCATGAAGAACTCGTTATCATCATTATTCTTGCGTACGACCTTCCTGGCGGATCTATGGTGCCACTCGATGATCAGCTGAAGAACCTCAGACGGTGACCAACAGCTGAAATTGAGTGCACGCCACAGCTAAGAAACAAAAGAAGGTGTTACCCACCGATAAATACAGTCTTCCCTGAGGCATCTTTCTTGTTGAGCTCGAGGTATGTCGATCTCTTCGTCATCGTCCGTATGGGTCAGAATCCAGATACAGTTCGGACACGACCACGGCTCTTTGTTCATGTCTTTTCCGCCCAAAGGCCCAGCGCAGGCATAGTGCACTCTGTGAACCCAAATACAATGATCCATGAGTTTCTTGTGATGGTCAGCAGATGAACGGGATACGAGAATCACTTACCTGCCAGAGCACTATCGTTGCACGATTGATCTGGTCAGCTATACACCTATATCCCGCCAATGCATCGAAGCAAGCGTAAGTGACGTGGCTCACGTTGTCACAGATGACTTCCTCCTATAGATTACAAATGATTGTCAGCTTTGTGTGATCCTCACAAGTGATACATGCGAGACAGATTACTGCAATTCAGCTCACCATCCTGGTCTTGATAGTATTCGGTCCAAAAGCAGGCCACACAGGCCCCCTGTTCCTCCTCTTTCCCTTGCCCTTCTTACCTTTCTTGCCGTCTTTCCCACTCTCACTCGGTTCTCCAGGGGCTAATAGTTTATCTTCGACCAACGATGCGCCTCGTCTCACTGCTGTCAGGTGACTTTCTTCTGAATCGGCTGACGAGATGCTCGGTGAGATGGACACGGATTGTTGGCGCATCATTTGCGAAGGGAAAGGGTTCCAGCCGTTTCCTCTTGCTTTCCCGTTGCCTTTGCCTTTCCCTTTGCCTTTGTCCCGAGACGTTGGTCCGTCGAGTACTATGGACATTGACGATGCTCTTGAAGGCAGGGATTCAGGCAGATCTTCTATGCCCGACGAGCACTGAGAAGCGTTCATATATGCCTCGTAAGGATCGTTGTTCTGGATAACGGCATTTCCATCGATCGAAACTTCGTCAAGAAAGCCCAAATCGAGTCTGTCCATCCAAAGAAAGAGATCAGCGCCATCGAAACAAATGTCAAGTTTGTGCTTGATTGATCATTCAGGGTTCTCACGTGAATGTGTCCCTCTTTCTTTTCTTGACAACCCTTTTCCTCACGTGAAAATCAACAGTGTTCTCCCCTTCGGCCAGTACGCTAGCCCCACCCAGTTTCTCCTTCTCAGCTTGTATAGCTCGATCGACCAGACTCAGGCTCATCTCCACATCTTTATGAACAGATAGCTCAATGTCATCGACCTCGTTGTTTGCTGGAACATCTGCCGGGGTCATGCTGAGCTCAATAGTAGGGTCGAACATGTCCAAACGAGGGGAAAGTACGTTGTAATCCTTGCCCATACGGTATTGTCCACTCGCATGCTTTACAGTCGCAAGCGAGGTAGGCGGAGTGACGACGCGCTCGATCCTACTTTCTTGACCCCGCGACATCTTGCTCGTCTTCCTTTCAAGCTGTCTGACTCTTGCGCTATCTCGGATTCTCCTCGAAGGGGAGGTCCGTGAGAAGTCTCGAACATCATCTTCGACGGCTCGAAGCCTTGTATCTACATGTTGCAGTCGGTCGGTATACCTACTTTTTTGGGGTAAGTTATTGACCACTCCCCTGAGAGTATATACTCTGCCTTCGAGCAGGTTCAGCTTTTGGTTTATGGTAGCATTGAAGTCTAGGTCTTTCTGCTCGCTGGCTTTGATGGATTGTCCTTGAGATACGATGAGGGAGATCATCGAGCCTAGAAGATGCGTGACTTCTGGCATTTGTTTCGGATCGATGATTGTGAGAGCGCCATTGCGATCGTGATCGCTGTTGAGTACACCCGAGCTGGGTGGCGGCCTCACCGAAACAGCTGAGAATAGCCTAGGATTAGATTCTGTGTTGCTTTGCGGGACAGTGCTTGGCACCGGCAGCAGGTCCGAAGGCGTGCTTGGCTGTGCTGACAAGGCCAAGCACGACGCGCTAGGAAGACGCGGAGGTCCAGGCTGAGACGGTACAAGATGGGAGACGCTAGAGGATAGGAAGCGGAACATTTCCATGCAGAAGGTATATTGATCCGTGCGAAGTGGAGATAGACAGGAATTGAGCGGGGTATGGTGGATTTACTTGATACAACAACAGGCACTGACTGAACACAGGAGTTATAAGGAGTACAACTAGGAGACTAGGCAAGAGCGGAGATGGAGATGGTCGGAGGACGAGATGACAGGTGAATAAGAAGAAGAAGATAAGGCGGATCTTGACGTTATCCAGATAGGAAGATGGATAGTCGCTCGAACCGAACCGGCCGGGTAAGGAGGTAAGGAGGCAAGGAGGCTAGGCGTTCCCTCTGTGCAGTGATGATCTCTCTCCATCTGCAGATGCAGCTGGACGACCTCCACTCTTGCGCACGGACCCTGCCACCTTGCAGTAGACTTTACCGACCGTGTTGATTGGCCCAGGACCAGCGATACCAGCGTGAGAAAGTTATGGAAAGTAGAGCGGGTGGAGGTTCACCACTCGTCTTGTGGGAATGGGAGGAATGAACGTCCAGTGATCGCTGTAGTGCATCATCCCATCCCACGTCACAGATGTTAGCCTAAAGCAAGATACAAAGAAGCATAGAAACATATCCGAGCTTCTTGTGCCCTTCTATCACTTCTTGACCAGTTTACCCACCATATTCCTAAAGAGATTCAAGCAGAAAGTATCGACTAAGCATTAGAAGAGATTCAAGTATAACGCGCTCCCTCTTTCCCATACACTTAGTCGTCGTATCGACCCTCTTCATCATTCCGAACCCGCTCAGAAACTTCTTCAGCATGGCTTGGCGTTCGAGCGGGAATAGCAATGCGGATGTGAGTATCCCCTCATTCGACTGATCGTTTGATCGACTGAAGCGATCAGCGGTCAGGGGCGTTCGGCTGACTAGCTTTGACGCGTGAGTATAGCTGATCGATAAGATGGTGAAAAATGGTCTCATCAACTCGCCCAAAGTCGCCGAGGTGAGCCCGCACAACTTTTTTCTCGATGAGAGAAAATGGGAAGTTAATGACGACGTCACGTTCGTTTGGACTAGGCTATGCGAAAAGTAGATAGGAAGAACTACGTCCCAGATCCGGAATGGGCTTATGAGGATTCTCCTCAGTGAGTATTGATCATCGCATGAGCAAGATCCGCGGCACTGTGCAGAAATGCGCTTTCGAAGCGGAGCTAGCTAATGGCCTCTGTCTACGCCAGGCGTATAGGCTTTGGAGCCACCATCTCTGCACCTCATATGCACGCACACGCATGCGAGAATCTGTTGCCTTTCTTACCTTCCGCCCAGCCACAATCCAGCTCCGAGGGCTCAATCCGCGGATCAATCTTAGATGTGGGAAGCGGGTCCGGCTATCGTCAGTGCAATACCATGATCGATCATGAAGCGTCAAATGCTGTTTCAAACTTGGCTATCGAGGTGCATGCTGACCTGCTGGTCTTTTTGATTAATTCCAGTCACCGCCGTCTTTCATCGTCTGGCGCCCCATGCGACGGTGGTAGGTATCGACCATATCCAAGGTCTAGTGGACCAATCCATAACCAATCTAAAGAAAGATGGCGTCACGGTCGACGCACCTTCGCATGATGGCGCTGGATCCCAGAATGGACATGGCGCAAACGGGCAAGGTGGTGAAGGGAGAGTGATCATGTTATGCGGAGATGGAAGGAAGGGAGCACCTGAGTATGCTCCGTATAGTATCATACACGTTGGGGCTGCTGCGCCTCAGATCCCTCAACTTCTCATCGAGCAGGTAAGCAGAACATGGTCTATGACACACAAAGCCAATCGCTACCCAAACGGTCGCGAATACACGACGAAGATTTCTCTCGACCCAAATGGCCTGGGATACTGATCTTGGGGGTTTGTCATTGATGTTGTAGCTTGCGAAGCCAGGAAGGATGTTCATCCCCGTTGGAGAAGGCTCGCAAGGTGCGAAAGCCATTCTTACCTGCACCTGCTTGCCAACACTCCCGGTCTCTTCCTGATCACCAAGATATATGAACTGAAAAGTTAACGCTGATACGATTTTGAACTTTTTGTAGATATCTGGCAGATCGACAAGGATGCGCAAGGGGAAGTTACGAGAAAGAAGCTGTTCGGTGTGATGGTGAGCTGAGAGTTTCCACTGAGCTTCGGCTGGATCATTAGCTCACAAGTCACATGCATTGATCTCGAATATTAGTACGTTCCTCTCACTGATGCCGATAAACAATGGCGAGGTGTCTGAGTAATCCAGGTCCGAGTGGGAGTTTAGGTTGACTCAAGTGTACGAAGTCTGCGTTGTTACTGATTTGCAGAGGTGTTGTAATCTGTGTATGGCATGTATCATTTGAACTGAGCGAGACGGTGTATTGTATCGATAAACGTGCATGTATCGTGAGGCTATGTATCGTATATAGACTCGTGACCTAATGCAAGCGAGCGCTACCGTACAGCATGTCATATCAGCTTCTGCACGATGCTACAGCAGCTGAGAGCTATCGTCCCGGGCATGCGAGCATCTGAACTCAGTCTTCCGCCTCTGCTGCGATGTTCTCAGCATAGTGTCGTCCCAACACGCGTTTAGTGAAAGCACCGAAAGTCTCGCCGTCGGAGCCTATCACATCGTTCACGTCGGGCCTATTGCAGATATCAGCGGTGAAATTGGCGGATATACAAGATCGCTATGTCACTTACTGCAAGAAAAAAGCGAACGTTTCTCTCGATACAGGCTCTGACGAAGCTGTAGAACCGCTAACGAAATGAGGGGTAGCTGCTAGTCTACCGCCGGTCAACAGAGACAAAGCTTCGCCGGTCTGAAATGCTGCGGTCGAGTGGATACAGATGATCAGATCAGATCAGATCAAGCGCTCAAACGTGATATGTCCAGGAGTGGCTGATGACGTACCTAAACAATTTTCCGGTATAGACACTTTCACTGCCGTCTCGCTACTTCGAGGATATATCCAGAGGCCAGTGGTATCCGAAGGCGCTGGTACGATCTGCGGATCATCGGCCTTGGCGCCAGAGAGATACATTGCTGAGCCTACAATACAATAGCACGAGGGCGTCAACAAAACGATCCAGGCTATTTCCATCAAAAGCCGCGTCGTGGCATGATGTGGACGCACAGAGACCTGTCAACAACGAATGATCCAGATGTGTTCCGCACAAAGCATCATTCTGCTTTGCCTCCTCTGCATGTTCTGGCGTTTCTGAAGAGGGGCGCTCGGGGTAGTAATGCAGTAATCGAGCTTTGTTGCTCTTTGACTGTCCGATCAGAGATGATATTGTCGATCTCGAGTCTGATTCCGAGGACGTTGGCGATACTGCACGAGAAGGTCGAAAAGGGGGACTATCAGTAGGAGGTCACAGAGTGCCTGCTGGATGAATCATAAAAGGAGGACTGTCGAAGTAATAAGAGATATGAATTTGAAGGGCTCACCAAACGTATCGCAAGCTTTTGCCAACGCTATCCCAACATCGAAGATCACCTGTCCCAAACTACTCATTGTGTTAGCTATTTTACCGCTGTCCATACCGCTCACATGGGACGAAAGCGACAGACAGCTAGCTTACGCCTTGAAAGTAGGTTCAAACTCCTCCATTCCCTCCACGCCTGAAGGCCAAACATTTCCGGCATAGTATTCTGGATAGGACGTTCTTAAGTCTTCTGATACGTCTGGGAGGTCGATAAGGGGGTTTGCGTAGTATGAGCCTTTTTGCGTGTCTGGGCGCTACAAGTACGCAGCCGTAAGCTGGACTACTCTTCTCGTATCCAAACGATCAAACCTCGACGGACTTGTTGACGAGAGCTACAGCGGTGTCGGTTGATAGAACAAAAGAGGTATATATGGCTCACCCCGTTCATGACTTCTTTACCATGAGACCAGCCGAATGAGTAGCTCGTTTCGGGTTTCGCGAATTTCTCTTTGACATCGTCAGGCAAAGTCGAGAATCGATGAGCGAGCCTGAACAACTTCTCTCTCAAAATCGGGAACTCGCGCGGTAAGTCTACGCATTTCAAGGATCCGTGGAAAATAAGCAATGTGATATCAGCATGTGTGGTTTGATTGACTTGAAAACGTTGTGGGTAGTCAGGTCGGTCCGACAATCTATCGTTCCTAGTTGAAGCTTTCCTCGAGCTCTACCGCCAGCGTGATACGACTATGAAACGATGTTCATGAATCTGGATTTCGACAGGGACCTTGAAAGTAACAGCAGGGCGCCAGGAACGTACCGGATACGACAATGATACCGAGACATCCCGGCTCTGAGCCCAAAGCAGCCACAAGGCTGTGTCTCAACCCCTCCGGATCGTTAAGAAGGGATGGGTAAGATACTCGGATAGGAGTCGGTTGCGACATGTTGACGAGCTGTGTCAGATGTCGGTGTCAAGGTTGATTCTGTCTTGGAGGCTCTGCTCGATATTGACTAAGCTATGGTCCTGTCGATCTCTATTTCCCTGCAGGTGAAGGTGAAGCGAGGTGGTCCTGGGTTCATGAATAAGCTGTGATCATGTTGAATTCTCCAGAAATGATGAATCGCTCGCAACATGATTTGGTGCTTCCCTAGCCTGCTTAGTCCGGCGCGGAGACCAACAGCCCGGAACCGGCGATCAAACAAGGAGGAATAGGAATAGGCGGTCATCTCCGCTTCCCTTCACCCATTCAAGGTTTTTGGCCGCTATGGTGAAGCGGTTAGTACGCGATTGACTTTACGCTTCTTCGTCAGACCCAATCGATTCATTCTGGTCAATCTTGTGAATGATCGAATGGAGTAGACGTACTGTATGATAAGGTGATATCTTCTCACGCCCTCACGTCAGCTTTTAGGTTTAATGATAACGAAGATACGAGATATACAAGGTGAGGACGATTCCAACGGAGCAGCGAAAAGACAAGATTGGACTCGAAGGGCCGTCAGTGTGTATCACCTCGGTCAGACATCCTGTGACTGGAACCGGGGATCACTCCGGTCGAGTCGACCACCACAGCTGATGAGAAGCATCAAGTCGTAAGTAGGGTCCATGGGACCGCACCTTATACGCTTATGCACGATAAGTAATCTCCGTCCAACCTGTTCCTAACTTCAGTCCGTAAATGTGGAGAAGTGCGTCAGAACACACGGAGAGAGAGAGAGAGATAACGGTACTGTGATCTAGCTGACTCATCTTGGCGCTGTCAAGAGTGAATGTTGATACGTACATTGTACACCCTTTAGATAGGCGTACGAGTACTCTGTTCAGGTCCGACGGATACTCAGGTAAGACTGCCGTCAGGACTCCATCGCTACGACTGAATGGAATTGATAGTTTCGTAAGGGATCCTATCGAGTTGACCCTTGTCCTTCGTCGACGAAGGTGAGGCAAGCTTCTCCAAAGGCTACATAAGCTTCATGGCATCCTCTTAAGGCGTAAAGAGCTTGTCAGGCTCATTGCCCTGAGTGCACATCTGGACAGTGCTCGTTCGCTATCCAACCCGACTCAGGTTCCCTCTGCCGCTCTGAAAGTCAATATGAACTCAATTTCAAGGAGGCTGGAACGTACCAGTCTCTATCTCATTGGCATTTTTGTTTCGACAGCATCAGAAGGCTCTTTGACTGTCGCCTTTGGACACATCTCAACCTTCTTGTTACTGGTAGAAGGGCACCATAGTTTATTTCGACTTGTGTTTTACGCTTACGGAAAGAGATTTTCGGTTCCACATCTTTCGGAGGAACGCACGAGGTCCTCTATGAATTGGCCATGAAGCGAGCAGATGAGTCCCTGAAACTGGCTGGACGGAAGCAACTCCAGACACACCATAGTGAGGTCGTTTTCAGCGTCTTTTGGGCAGTGCGAGGTCTACTACCTGCCCGATGGCTTTGGCTGGAGCTAAAGCTTAGCAAACTGTACGTGGGGCCAGTAGCCGCTCCACTATCACGTGTACATGTATACACAGGTCTCCATCAACCGCAAGATAACTCGGAAGCAGTATGAGGGTCAGGAACCGTACGACTTCGAAACGTAAGGGCATGTCTCGTCTTTTCGACGACTGTAACCTCGAGGACAACACGACTGAATGGGGCAGACATTGTCAAGTAGCCACTTCACCACTCCCCTGTGCCCGTGGTACTCAGAGTAGAGTGTTAGCATGAAGGTCTCTGCAATCAAGTCAGGGGGTCGTGTATCATATGTTTCGCTGCCCAGGAACAGCCCATACTTGGATTGCTTGGTCGGTCAGCCCATAACATCACTGCTTGAGAGGTGTACGCATGGGCGGACCATCAGTTTCATCTTTCTGTATATCCCGCTCTACATGTCTCGAATAATGGTGATTCCAGTACAGTGTGGATGCGGTACCCGAGTCAGTCAGACCCAGCGTAAACTGAACTGAAAACACAAAACAAGGAGATGATGACTATCATTTTGTCGTGAGGCGTTCTCGATGGTTACATTCGTGGCGTATTCGGGCCTGAGCATGATCGTCAATTCTCGATCGTTCGACTGCTTGACATCTTTCTGATGACCTATGCCCGAGGGGAGAACAACCATACATAAGGTCAACCATCTCTGACAGATGTATCGAATATCAAGCCCCCTTTCTTCATCCCACACTAACGCGGCCGCCAACAAAACGCTAAATTGGACGACCATCTGTGAATCGGAATACCTATAAGCTAGCCAATTCACCTGTCACCAAGCTCAAGAAACACCATCATACGAATAAGGGTAGATAGATACCTTATCAAGCTCGAGACATCCGGTTCAACGCCCCTCACCGCAACGCTCACTGCTCGCTCGCTCCTTGAGGAACAGTCCCTTCGGTTGCGATCCCGGTTGCTCCTACTCAATCACCCTATCAAAGTTCGGCTCTGTCTCAGGCGATTAGACTCATGTGCCATTCAGCCTATCCACTACTACGACATATTCTGTGAATGCCCATACATTCAACTGTTCGATTCCGACCACCACCATCGTTCCGAGTACTCGCATCGTACAATCTATCCTGCATTCACCGGACCCTGTGATCGACATTCCACCGAATCGATTCAAGGCCACGAACAACCCTTACGACGATCACACACATAGACCAAACCTGGGTCAGCCAGCACTACCACCAACATCATAAAGTCTATCCCGGAAAATCTTGCACGGGTACAGAGAAAGGGACATAAGCATACAGCATACAGACCATACTTGTAAACCCTCCCGCTCCAACTGAAGGGACGTTTTCATGTTTGACAGCTCGACTAGCCGGAAACGGAGGATCAACCGACTGAATCAGCCCTGATCCCATTCATTTGGTATCACCATACCTGCTCTGCACTTCAACTTACAGTACGAACTTGAGCTACGGTATCATTTAGCTCCACGGACACGATCAATCTAAAAAGTCGGCAGCTCAGACCCTATCCTCGTCCTATTGCCAAGATTGTATCCAGCCCTCACCACAATACTTAAGAGACTCTACACTCTCCCACCACGCACCTGCTCTTCCGAATCCCACTGAAGTCGCAGATACAGCTGGCTTTTTCACGATGTCACCCAGCAGAAACAGAAAAGTCAAATCACCATCGCTCGGTCAAGCGGTCTTTTACCCGTCTTCACTTCCACCGCCACTCCGACGACCTTCAAAAGCCCTTCCCCCTTATACCGCTCGACCAGAGTCCCCTACGTCCCCTTCGCCCATGTACGCCTCGCTTCCCAACGGCGGCGTATCCACACCGCCAAGGAAGATGACGGCTTCACCCGACCCAAGAGGATTCGAGCGATATGAAGCCGGTTGCGAATTCCCGTTCCCTAGCCAAGTTCCTTCCGGGCCTCACCTCTCACCTACCCGGAAGCTCACTCATCTGTTTGATGGCTTGACTTTTGCAACCCCGCCCAACGGTCACCATGACACATACAACCGACTGCTATACAGTGCAGGATCTGAGCCTGAGCTGGACATTACGACTCCTTTGGCATTGCCTCTTTCTGACCTCATCAACGAAGCACTGATCGAAGAAGAACAGACCGACTCAGACTCCCAATCGCAACCGAGCCCGACGGTGATCACCAAAGCTTACAACGTGTCTTCGGCTCCTGCTTTCATCCCGCAAGAGAGCTTCTCCTTCCCTCGTCCTCCTCCTGGCGCTCAGCTCCCCAAGCATAACAGCTTCAAGCTCGGCTCACCGCCCCGACAATTGTTCAGCCCTCAATCAAAGTTGAATCCAGTGCGAAAACCGTCCTGGAGCGAGTACGGCCAACGACGTGTTAGTCCGCCAGAGCTAAACCTGCAAGTGAACCAACCTACATATGCGCCACCCTCGCCACTATCAGGGGGAGCCATCTCGCCAATGACTGTTCCGTCTCCTTTGCCTGACCATGGCGGCCAGACTGATTATCTATTCCCTTCTCAGAATGGGTACAACGATATCTTCTCGCCGAGCTACCAGCTTCATCAGTCTATGCCGGTACCTCAGACAAGCAATCAGCTATTCACGCCCCCTTACACCAACTCCCCGCTTCCCATTTCCCAGAACAACCTGCAGCTTCATCATCCAAGCCTGTATCCTTCCGCTCCAGTATATCAGCCGGTAGATCCCTCACCTCCAGCTTCATCGGCCTCACCGTCACCCGAGCTCGCCAAATCCGAAGTAGCAGCTATGTATCTGGAAAACCGACAATTATGCCCTTCTTTCTCGAAAAGGTATATTATCCGAGATGAGCTTGGTTCAGGTGGTTTCGGTTTCGTTTGCTCGGCTCACCAAACCGGCTACAAGAACGTCCCTGGTGTGGAAGTGGCGGTCAAGTTCATCTTCAAGGACCGGATCTCGGAATGCGATTATGCGATGCTCGAAGGCGAACCCGTCGAAAGCTACGTGTTGAGCCGAGTGCAACATCCTAATGTTATCGGATTCAGAGAGCTCTACGAAGACGACGAGTTCTTCTACCTGGTAAGTGACCTCGACAACGATAAAATGTACCGGGAAAGTGCCGGCTGAAGTCTGCTTGTCTTCGTACGTAGGTACAAGAACTTCACGGTGATCCATGGGCACCCGGACACACCCTCGAGGTACCAGACACGATCCAGAACCCTACTTTGCCAGCAACACCCGCACCTCATCCTGTACCTATCATACACGCTCCTCAAACACCAGGATCAGCATTCGTCTTCTCGCCTGTTCATTCCGTGGATTGGTCCAAGCTTAGTCCGTTCTCGGGTGAAGCTGGCAAGCGACCCAACATGGCGCGAAGAGCGAGTTACGACTTGTTTGAATGTGTCGAGCATCAACGATTCTCCGAAGATCAGTCTAGGAACATCTTCAGGCAGATTGTTGATGCGGTATCTTACCTTCACAAGAATGGTATCTATCACCGAGATCTCAAGGACGAGAACATCGTCATCGACCGAAATCTTTGTGTGAGTGCAACATCTGGTCCTATCAGAGGCGTTACTTCCCAGGATGCTGACTTTATTGTGGTTTCCTGTAGGTCAAGATCATTGACTTCGGATCAGCTGTGATAGAAGACCGCTCATACCCTCCGGTGCTGTACGACCACTTCCGAGGGACGATGTCCTACGCCGCTGCTGAAGTCTTGAATGGCCGCCATTACCACGCCGGCCCAGCCGATATCTGGTCATTGGGCATCATCCTTGGTATCATCCTCACCGGAGAGTCACCTTTCCCAAATACCACTTGGGCACAAGAAGGTCGAATCAAGATCAAGCGACAAGTGCCAGGCGGCGCATTCGACTTGATGCAGAAATGCCTTTGTACCGATCCTCGAAGAAGAGCCACAATCGAGCAAGTTGAGCGACATCCGTGGTTGAGAGGCATGTTGGCTCATCGAGGCAGTATCTGTTAGCTGGGGGTGATCAAGGTGCCTCTGTCGTCTGCTGGCCCAAGTCTCTTTTTTAGGCATGGCAGCTGGGAATTTACGATCATGGACGATTTCATAAAAAGAAAATATCTACCTCATGGAACACGCTACGTTACGTTACGAGTACTTCACTTCTAGTCCCAGAATGCGCCTGTCTCCAATCTTCTGTACATTTGTGGTTCTCATATCGCATCTGACTCGCACTCGCACTCGCACCAAGTATCGTTCATCATGCATGCATAGTCTCTCCTGCTTCACCGCAGAATCCCGATGTTCGAGCACAAAATATTCACCATGCTAGAACCCCGACATAGTGCAGCATCTCGGTTTCTCACTAGGTGGACCTCTAGAGTGGAGGTACGTCCACCGTGCAGCACCCCTCACCATAGGCCGAGCCGACGATCAACATTGGACGCGTCACATTAACAAGGGGAGATGTATGATTTCTCTCTTCTTTCAAGGGTTATCCGAGCAGCACCTATTGATCAGCAAGATGAACTCGTATCCTCATGAGGTGAGCGAGCATCGTCCGTGTTGGCTGAACAAGGGACAAATACTGAAACCTGAGTTTATGCCCAGTTCCTCGCTCACCCGCAACCGTTGATGTTCGTTGCGGGTCTAAGTGATCCTTCGAGCGCAAATATACCCAACCGAGATCGAAGCATATCATCAGCATCCAACACCAGCGCACGAAAATTATCCGGCGGAGCAGCTACATTGCTTGAACCTTCCAACATTGCCAATATAGCGCTCACCACACCACTTACTTCCCCAACACCGAGACTCGAGAATCTACCCTCATCACCACCCCCAGAAGGAGAAAATGCGGCATCATATACTGAGGCGCAAGGAAGTTCAAATGATCTCGATCAGAAGGGTGAAGGAGGGGATGATCGGGATAGGGAGCTGCAAGAGCTGGTGACCAATTTGAGAGGTGCTTTGACCCCTCTCAGAGGTAAGGGGAAGGTATGGCTCAGCGAGAATGCCCGGAAAGACTTTAGGATCATACTCGTCGACAAGGTGAGTGTCTACCACAACAAAATGACACACGAGGTGTTAATGCGCGGGTTGCGCAGAGTGTCCGACTACCGATGAGAAAAGTCAACCCCTCAGCCAGCTCGACACCCTCAGTCGCCGATCTCCCTTCAACTCCTCATTCACCCCTATCGCCCTTGATCCCCAGCTCGCCCTTATATCCTGATGGTCTCGTCGCTCCTGTTTGGGTCAGAAAACATGCCGAGCTCGTACCGTCGGTTTTTGTACTGTTCTTACGGCTGTACGAGTCGAAGCCGCCCCCTGCTTCGGAGAGCCCTGATGAAGCCTCCGCTAGAGAAGCGGCTAACCGAGTCATGGAGAAAGATCAAGATGATCAGCTCGTTCGAGAGATCGGGGATAGGAGGAGAAGATTGGGTGAAAGAGGAATCAAGTTGACTGTCGTCCTAATGGCCAGTGCCGCTACATTAGGTACGTATGTTTGGACGAGTCTAATTCTGCCGAAAAAAACAAACCGCCTAATCTTGTATCATGTAGACTCGCCGGCTCTCGATCCCCGATTGTCCTACCTGCGACGAGCATCAGCGCTTTCCGCCAAAGCTTCACTCTTCGTACTTACCCCCGTACCTGCAGATCAACTATCCGATTTTGTTCAATCGCTACAGGATGCCCTCTACGACTCAGCGATGGAATACTACTCGACTCATGCCAAGCGGGTCCGACGGAAGAGGTCAAGGGTTCCAGTCAGCCAAACCGCACTTTCTCCTGTTGGTGGACAGGTACCTACTGGCTTTGGTCCCAGACCTCTAGGACCGCAAGGATGGGCAGTGAGGTACGATTGGAAAGCTGGATGGTTTGCCGAAGTCAGAGGAGACTTTGATGTTGCTCGCAGGTATGTCAGATTTGAACTGAGCTCGACGGTTAGTATCGCTGTGTCATCTGACTTCTCTCTACAGACATTATGAAGATTGCTGGAATGAGCTGGCGCGAATGTTCTCATCCACCACGACCTTACCACCGAGAACCAAGAGATGGGCGGAAGCGAAAGTCCTCGCTGATTGCGTGGCTGTCCGAGTGAGCCCTACTCAGAATACAAATATGCGGCACAGTGACTGACCGATCGCGTCATATGCAGATATGTAAATTGCTGCTATATGACGACCAAGGCGCAAGGGTCCTTAACCCCTTCTTTGTCCATCTGAAGCGGTTCGGTGATCTCTCTCGAGGATGGGGAATAGGAGAGGAGACTTTCGAGTTCTGGAGCTGGATCGCAAGACAGTCAGTCCATCTCGCCGATTGCTCACAGAGATATTATATGCTAACCGTAAACATGCAGGTATCGTATTTTCGCCGAATTGCTTGAACTGGGCCAACAAGCCGGCCTTCGAATTATGTCTCTCGCACCGCCAGTCTTTCCGATGGCAGCAGCAGCCGCTGCGCCTCCTCCTCCGGAATATTACACGACTCCTATATCTTCAGGAAACCCATTGCAAGTTCTGCAGCAGCCCGCTTTCTATTACTACACCGCTGCTTCGTGTTCTGTGCAAAGACAGATCAAATTCCAAGAAGCACTTGAAGCTGAAGTGAGTCATCTCTCTGTCATGACAGCAGAGGGAGTCGTAGCTGATGGCTGTCGAGTAGAAGGACGCACAGGGTTCCGAAGCTGGATCAGCATCAGGCTATGTTTCTACTGCACCTGGATTCGCCAATGAGAAGAAAGTAGATCACGCAGCTCTGGTCATCGAGGTCAGTTTCTATCTAGGTCGTCTTCGGTGTGTAGATGTCATTCAAGCTGATCGGCAGGGATTTTACAGCTCTTCACAAAGTCGTATTCTCTGTTGAAAGAGCAAGAACACGCTCAGAATCGAATGGCTCTTTTCGTCGCCTTCCGAATAGCCGAAGTGTACTGCCAATCAAACCAATACGATATGGCTCTGAGGTCAGTTGTCAGCGGCACCAGACGACGTACCAAGCTTTAACTGACTTGCCATCTCTTCTTAGGTTCTTCGACAGGATATCCCAGGGCTTTAGGAGGGAACGATGGAGTCCGATTGTTCGGCAGATCAGAAAGCTCTGGTATGAGTGTGCTCAACAGACTGGTAGTGTCGAAACGGCCGCCAGGCTACTCGTTGAGATGATGTGTCCTGGTGAGCTGTCTATTGAACTCACGTTGAATCGATCAATCCACTAAACAGTTCTTGGTATAATGCAGGAAGCGGAGTCGAAGGAGAAGATAGGAGTGCACTACAAGAGGATTTGTTGTCTCTGCTGAAGGTCAGTGAAGCTCCATCCGCTACCAAAAGCACCGGCTGATAGAAAGGTTGCTCCAGACTACTGCGCCGGCTAGCGCCGATCCGGTAGTCGTCGATATGGAAGGACAGAGCAGTCTACGTGAGTATACATCGGCCTTCACTTCGAGGGCGCTTTTGCTGAAGCTGCATCGATAGTGGACGTGCGAGCTGGTTTCTGGTCGTCGGAATCGATGTTGTCCAAGCAAGTGCCATATCAAATTACTTTGCGCTGTCCAGAAGACGTCGACATCAACGAAATTCAATTCACCACGCTTCGATTGGCCTATTCCGACGACAGGGAGGATACAATCATCACTGGAGACCCTGACAAGTCAACAACGGAAGACTACCAGTTCGTCACGATCGATGATAATAGTAAGGCTTCCTTACAATGGCCAAAGAATGGTCTACTCGTCTTAAACGGGCAGATCGAGAGTAGTATCGAAGGAGAGGTACGAGTGAGTTAATGTGTAATAGATAGTGCAGAGTCTGTAGCTAACTCAACGATTGATAGATTTCCGAGGTGAAGCTGTCGTTGAAGCAAGGCTCGTGGGAGGTAGAAGTACGGTTCATACCGGAGGAACTCACCGAATGGATCACTTCCCGTGGACCTATCATGCCTGTTCAGGAGCTCTCGTCGACCGTCTTGTGAGTCAGCTGCATAATGCTTGAGTGTCTCATGCCGAAGCTGACTAAGGGGTACTTTGGAAGGTTTATTCCGAAGCCACATGAGTTGGATATCGAGCTCACTCATCTGCCGTCGGCGTACATTGGCGAGGATACCGAGGTCACGATCAATGTCACCAACACTGATAACCGAGAGATGGACGTAGTATTCTCTGCTTTCTTGCAACCTGGCGATGGAGATGATGAGGATGATGGTGAGCAGAACTCTCATATCACTCAGATTTAAATCCGTCCGTCGATGTATATTGACACCAAGTGCACTGTATGTTTGCACTGTATGTTCTAGGCTCGACAATCGCTGTCGACCAAGAATTATCGCCTTCTCTACTGAAAGATATTTCTTTCGGTATCATTGCTCCTTCATCAACATCAAGCAAGACCATCATCCTCCGTTCACCAATCGAAGGTACGAAGATCATCGATATCTCTGTTCACTCGACTATAAAAACCCCATTATCGCAAGCGAAGTCATCTCTGTCACCTGATATGGGGGACAATGCCTTGGGAGAACAGACGGAAGAGATCACTCAAACGGTGGTACTACCTGTACTAAGACCATTCGACGTCCGAATGGGAGTCAAGTATAGCCAGCGGATAGAGGGTACAGAGGGAGCTCAAGCTGTGGTGGGTATATTGATTGGCGTCGGAGGGCCTAGACCCGTAACGGTCGAAAGAGTGGAACTTCGTAAGGTGAGCTATCCTTCCTTGCAAACAACTTCAGGGTATTATTGTTCTGTGATGTACAGCTGACGCCATACCTCGTCGCAGGGGAACGATGACGATGAAACAGAAGAGAATGACAGCGATGTCAAGCTCATTTCATCTTCATTAGATAGCGGCGATTCATTCCCCCAGAGTAAGTGAACGTTTAGACCTTATTCAGCATGGAATACGAGCTCAGCTAGGTGTTGTCGCAGAATGGGATGAACGGACCAATTTCTCGCTATCGGCTAAATTCGCTCTATCCCCTGATCTTAGGGGTGGAGCTGTCGGCGATCCAACCAAGGTACCTGCCGAGCTAGTGTTCACCTGGCGAAGGTATGTCGGGTCCCAGCTGTCATGGACATAACTCGGAAGGGGAATAGGAACGCTGACTTGCTCGCCCTGTTCTGTAGCGACCCTTCCAAGCCACTAACCACAACAATCCACCCGATCCCGCCTCTCCTTCTTCCACCGCCAACCGACTCATTTATCGTACCGACCTTGCATTTACCTCAACCACCTGCAGTCTCCGCACAAGAGCCATTCCCTTTAACCCTGACAGTCTTCAATACTCACCCTACGCAGACAGCCACGTCTTTGTCTGTTCAAGGCGAAACAGCAGAGTCGTTCGTTTGGCTGGGCGATAGGAATATCCTCCTGGCCCCGCTGAGACCTGGTGAAGAGAGACGAGTGCGATTGAAGCTGGTTGCGCTTAGTGGGAGTGGGTGGATCGCTCTGCCTAGAGTGAATGTGTACGAAGGCGAAGGTGAGGACAGAGAGGAAGTGAGAGTGAAAGGCGGAGGGTTGATCATGGTCCGTCCGTAGAGAAAGGACAATGTGGAGCGTAATTCGATGTATCTCTTCAGAATGGGAATTAACGTGGTTCTTTCAAATGCATTTACCTACCATGGCAATCGCTACGTGCAGCAGCCGTTTTTTAAGACTCTTCCAGCGATACACCCTGCCAGTGAGCTGCAGGCCAGATACTGATCAGGCTCTGATGCCCACCCCGGTAAGACACCGTAAAACCTCTATTCCTTATTCCTTATACAATCAGTCTATAATGCAGTGCATATTCTCATGCTGTACAACAGGTGATACGACAGATCGATGTCTTATATAACTCCTCCTCTTTCTCTGCGGCGCAGAGATAGAGATAGTACGTACTTTCTTTTCTTCTTAGAAATCATATACGTCCTGAGCCCCATCTCTAACAGTCCCTCCACTGACCACACCGGCTCCACCGCCAACTCCCAATCCATCTCCATACGGATCGTAAGCGCCAGCCACTCCTCCTCCAGGAACAGAAGCGACAGCTTGATCTGGACCCATACCCATCTCGATGTTCTTAGCTTGATCTACGAATTGTTGTTTGACATGTACCGTCTGTCGAATAAGTAAATGACATGCTCGTTTTAGCGCGTCGGCAGGATTGGATCGTTCGTCTGTTTGGATCTTGATTATGATGTCGTTCTCGAGCGGATGGGGGACTTTGTAGCCCGCGAAGAGGACAGTAGGGTCCAGCATCAATTGGCTAGAAGCCGAGAGAACAAAATAAAAATTACTGCAGATGAGCACGTGCCCCTTGAACATGGTGAGTATAGGTGTCGTCACTCACGCTCTGATCATATTTCCTAGCGTATGATCTTGCTTTCTCAGCAATACAGTAGCGGCGTTAGGAATCTTAGGGTCCTCGGTAATCGTCAATCTATACCAGGGAGGACATGTTATCAGCGGCTGGAATCGAGGATTGATTTTTCAAAAGCAGTCGAGGGTGGGACTCACGGCTTCTCATCATCCTGCAACAACCACGAATCTATTCTGTTCGGCTGATTCATCGTGTAAACTCTCCAACTGGACTACCGTGTTTTATCTGTTGACTCGAATAACGGTATAGAGCGTTATCTGTACGGCGCGAATACCACTATCAGCATCCACCCTCCACTCATTCATACTCGTCCTTACACCCAACCCCAAAAAAATCGGATAGGACAAGTGCAGCCGATGGATGGAAGGAAGAGAGGTGGATAGACGATCATTATGGTCAAACGTTATCGGCAGAGGCTGTCGACTCGCCCTTTCTCCAAACGAGGAGAAAAGGTAAAACGAGAAGCGTCTATTCCGTGGATTGACAGATTATATTTTTGTTTGTAGTGATAATCATTTCGTCGAAGAGCAAGAAGGCCATAAAATAGCTACCATTGAAGCCATTACACGACACGACAGATCGAGGGAGAGCTAGCTACCTGGCCAAAAGCTTTTCGAAGGGCTGGCACTGCGCCTACTCACGAAGTCAACTTTGGACCGTTCTTCCTCTCCTTTTATGCCCTTTTAGACCGCCTGGTAGTGTGTTGTATGTCTAGAAATGGCTGTTGTCGATGTTGTCTTTGGATTCGAGAAGGAGTGGGTGAGGAAAAGCGAGAACAAGAAGAAGTATCCACGCTTGGTGCAAGCGACAATGGGGTCTTAAGTGGGCGGACGATTTAATTTGTGATGACCTGCTTTCTGATACCGACGCGGCTGCTTTCAATGTTTTATACAGCTACAGCTGCCCGTTCTCTCCTTTCTTCCTTCTTTTGCTTCCAATTGTATGTTCAGTTCACATCTTGCAACGATATACCTATATGTTCATCAGCCTGCTTACAGCGCTATAGATACTATCCTTCCAAACGTCTTAAACACCCTAAACCTCCTTGCTTTAACGTCCGATTACGTCCCTTCCTACTCACCGGAGGGTGAAGCCGCGCCGACAGGTTAATCCGTAATCAAAATGACCCGTCTTGCTACTACTGATCCTCCAGTCGATAGATCCTTTGCGTCAATCCCAGTCCCCGTCCAAATCGAAGGGGACACCGAGGCTGATCTGCTTAACCTCAAACAACAAGAGGATACTAATTCGCAAGAATCCGAGGACTTCATGATTCTGGACGATACCGTCGAGCTCGACTATGCTGGCGAGGTGGACGATATCATTCCACTGGACTCCAGCGATGATTCTGAAGAGATCAGCGCCTCAGTCCCTAACGATGATAGGCACCAATATAGCGTCCCTTCTACTAATCCTGTTGATCGGCAAGAAACCGGAATCTTATTCGGCGATGACACCGCGATCGGCAGAGCACGGGAAGAAGAAGAAGAAGAAGAGCGACTCGCAGAGCAGCCTGCACCCATCTCCGAGCTCATGAATACTCTGAGAACCGCCGCCGTTATTCTTAGGACTCAAAACGATCTCCTGAAGGATTATGAAGAGAAAAGCGAGAAGAGTCGAGCTAGTCTCTTACGACGGGTTGACGAGATGGGATCTCACGTCAGTGAGCTAGAAGATCTCATGAGGGCGGAAGGTGTCGTCATCCCCAGCCAAGATGAAGATGCTTCGAGCATACAAAGTATGATTCAAGATCAACATCAAGGCTTACAAGAGCAGATAGCTTCATCGTCCACAGATGCTTTGCCACGAGGTTCTATAGTTGATAGACGAGCAGAGCACATGCTCACTGATCTGACCTCGAAGCTCGATCCTACCCAGACCAACATCGTCGATGGCCATGGCAGGCCCACTAACGCGAAGACCCACCGTCAAGGACCTTCAGCTCGTACAAAAGACAACGTAACGCTCTCGGATCAAGATACATTTCCAGCGGTGTTTGACCTCTCAGCTCTTCCCGACGACGATCCCAGTACAGACTACGTGCCGCCTGCGGGAAGCTCAAGCAATGAAAACGATTCTTTCCGGCGTATAACCCGCTCTCAAACCGGTAGTGGAACTCCTCGGACATCGCAGACCCAAACCCAAATGAGCCACTTACCCTCCAGGTCCGAGATCAATGATGTCACCGACAATGGCAACCGTCGTCACTCATCTGCAAGCACCAGTACAAATAGCAGGCCAAACTGCGTCAAGCGGTAGGTAGCCTCAACTCAACTCGAGATAATCCCCTGTATGATTTCGGGCTCTGGAGCTGATAAGCCTGCATCCTCGATGGAACTGGCTGTATAGTACGAAGCAGAAGATCGAGACCACAGACGAAGACGAGAATCTCTATGTGATCGAGTCTATCATCGGGTGAGTTTGCTTATTCATGTAGAGCACAGCTCACGCTACATGTCTCCGCAGCACCAAAGAGATACCCTCTTCGATTCCGGGGAAGAAAGAGCACTTGTATCTGGCTAAGTGGCGCGATTATCCGGTAATAGATTCATCATGGTCAGTCCGAACTCACGGTACTCTTAACCAGCCGAGGCATCATCCAAAGCAGGCATCTGCTGATATGGATCATTGGTCTCTTGGTTATGCTTGTCTGGTAACCAACGAAGGGAGCCTAAGGTTCACATTCCCGACATTGACGATCTGTATTTCGAGTTTTATCAAGCTGCTCTCGAAGAAGGTTCGGACCCGAGGCGAAAGGTTGTTCTTCTCGAAGAAGCCAGGGAAGCATGGGACGAAGAAGGCAATAAGAAGGTGACCTGATATTCAAGCGTGAACCACAAACGGTTACCACGGTATCAGAACGAAGGGGGACCTGACAACTCATTGGTGATGACCGAATCAGTGAAGGGGGGCAGGCTGTGTCAACAGCGAGTAACGAGGATAGAGGAACACCTATAGTGCAACCATCTGAGCAGATATCATCAGGATCTCCTGCGATCCACGTCACCGAGCTATCCAAAGATATATATATGTATGCATAATGAGATACCGTGATCGATATGGCACACATTGTCGCCTCGACACGCACGATCCCAGGATGCTGTATACTTTGGCGCATGACCTGGTCACTGGTAATTAAGCATGATGATCGACGGGATATCATTTGGTTACGTCATTTTTGTTTACCTTTGGGAGTTTGTGTTTTTCCCGATGGAGCCGGGGAAACGCAACGCGGGCGCAGTCAAGTTAAATTACCTCTTAAGTTTACTGGAAAACATTATTGTCGATCGCATCGAGTAAAGAGTAGAGTAAGAGGTATCCTCATGACGATCACAAAGAAAAAGCAAAAAAAAACATCATCACCAGGTATATAACATCATCTCTTCACGAATCATAGTCCTTCCCATCAAGACGATATACATACATATTTATAGATCAGATAGACATCACATAGACGACGCCCCTTTGTTACCCTGTCCTCTCCGCATCACACCTGACCGCCATCCCATCGAGATCGCCCATCATGGTCAACTTGAACGAAATCCAAAATCAACCAAATCTCTCAACATCACACTCTTATTTCCTCAAGCAGTCCGTCATAGAAGGATCACCCCCCATCGCCTTGCTGCTACGCGGAGTAAACCTCTCGTCGACTTCTAAATTCCCCATCATCCAAGATCCCTCGCGATCAGGATCGTATACCTCCACCGAAGGAAAGACAAGAGCTGAACGAGATGAAAAGAGACGGATATTAGCCGGACAGCTCAGTCATTCGGGCGAGGAGGAAGTTCGATTCTACTCTGAGGCTGAAGAAGGTGGGAAAGATGGTTGGTTCGTTGGAAGGCCTTTTCCAGAGGAAGAAGCGGATGTAAGTCGCGCGTTAGTCTACTGATCGCTTACTGATCGCTCGAGCAATGTTCACATACTGAAATCTACTGTTATAGGTCCACTTGAAACGACTGAAAGCGTGGGGCTTTACCACAATTAGATATTTGGTCACCTGGGAAGCGCTCGAACATGCCGGACCGTAAGTTTCTTTTGTTATCGTTTCTACCATAACATGACAGTGTAATGCTTACAGTATATCTACCACTCGATTACTAGGGGAAAGTACGATGAGGCTTTCATCGACTACACGATTCGTATATTACGAAAATGCCGAGAACATGGTTTCCGAGTGTGTGAGTGAAGCCTCGTATCATTGACACACACAGACAAAGGCAAAGAAAGAAACAACGGAATAAGCTCATGGCAATGTCGCTGCTCATAGTTATCTCGGCACATCAAGATGTATTCTCCCGATTTATTTCGGGATCCGGCGCTCCATACTGGGCTCTCTTAGCCGTCGGCCTCAATCCTAGAAGACTGCACGGAACGGGATCGGCTGTAGTCCATAATTGTTACTCCAAGGGGGGATTGGGCGGTGAAGAAGGTATCAAGGAAGCTAGTGAGGGCAATTTAGGAGATTGGCCAGATAGTACGTCTTTGTTAGCTACATCTTCCTTGCGCGCTCGGTGCAAAGCATGAGCCTCTGCTGATGATACTTTGGACTCGATCTCGATCTCGATCTCGATCTCGGTGCCCTGAACAGTGATTTGGAATACCAATTTACATCGACTGGCGGCTCGACATTGTTTCACAATGTTCTTTGCGTCCGATCAATTCGCACCGAAATGTACGATCGACGGAATGCCTGTTAAGGACTGGTTACAGGGCCATTATTTATCGGCATACGGACAGTCAGTTGCACGTAAATACGTCCTCCTCGCACCATAGCTGACAGCCCCTGTGCTTTGTACAGCCTTGCAGATCGATTGAGAGACGCCGGTGGGATTCTGGACGAATGCCTGATCGGATGGGATAGTATGAACGAGCCTCATCAAGGCTTCATTGGTATTCCGGATCTCAACTCATTCCCAGAAGCTCAGAACTTCAGGTGAGTATCAGTCCCTTCCATAGCTGCAGATCCCCCTACACCCGTTCACTGTGCACTCTACTGATGGTCTTCGATACAGAAAAGGACCAAGTCCTACACCGATCCAAGGATTCCAGCTCGGTCTCGGCCAAAGAGTCGATAATGTCGAGCTGAGCGACTTCACCTCGACTGGCCAAAAGACTAAAGGAAAAGTCACGATCACCCCACCCGGCGGGAAAGGTGTATGGCTAACAAGAGACGAAGCGAGAGAAGCTTCGAACAAATGGGGTTGGAAATGGGGAGATTCGTGGGATTTCTGGGACGAGAGTGGAGAAGGTGGTTGTCCTTGGGCTGGTCATGGAGTGTAAGTGGACCAGCTAAGAGAAACTTCCGGTGTGGAATATCACGAGCTGATATGGCTGTATGCCGTGGAATAGATGGGATCCTAAGACTGGTTCTGCACTCAACGCGGAATATTTCCACCTACCGGACAAGGAAGATGCGGATTTCATCGAAGACTTCTGGCGTGGTGAGTTCACGCTTCCGCCGATGCTTAAGCCCTCATTTTGTCCGTTGACTACAAAGAGAGCGGTGATATAATGCTGACAGCCGATCATGGACTTCTGCATTTGTACATAGCTCACTATGTCGCATACATCAAGAGGATCCGACAATCCCATCCTAACGCTATTTCATTTGTCAACCCGCCTATCTTCGAGGAACCCCCTGATTTGTCAGAAGACGTCAAAGAGGGTAGAGTAGCCATGAGTCCCCATTTCTACGACGGATTGACCATGCTCGGCAAGCGTGAGTGATGGCTTGCTTCTGCATGTAATGGGTTCTGAACAGTGTACTGACACTTTAATTCGAAATCGAAAAACAATAGGTCGACATCTGTTCAATGCAGTAAGTCATGCAGCCGACCACACGTTGTCTTGTCTTGTAATTGTAGAAGCGAAACATCCAAATCGCTAACCGACCGGGTTGATATCTCTAGGACGCTGTTGGCTTACAAAGAGGGTTGACAAATTTCTTCTCGGCGATCAAATTGGGCCCAAAGTCTATCAAGTCGACATTGCGGAATCAGCTTGGAGAGCTGAAGAGCGATGCGAACAAGGAAGAAGGTGTCGCAGCGGAAGGCGAAGGAGGCAACTATCCCAGTGAGTAGTCGCCGTTATTGCCCGCAAGCGACATTTGGTCTTATAGGCCGAGGGCTAATGTGCACTTCGATACAGCCCTCATTGGCGAGTTGGGTACTCCTTGGGATATGAAGTCGACCAAGTTATTCGGTCTAGCGAAGGGCAAAGCCGATAGAAAGGACTACAAGGAGCCAGCCAAGGTGAGCTAGACTACCTTCTCTTGGTTCTTTCACAGTTCCATAAGCTAAATTTGACGGGATCTGCAGTCCATGGACGAACTGCTCAATGCATGCGGTGAGTCATGCTGGGTCAGGCAAGAATCATCAGTTCTCAAACGATAATGCTAATATTTCATCCCGCCGTACAGATGGTCACAACGCCTTGTCATACACTCTCTGGGTATACGAGCCCCTATCGACCCATGCCCACGGAGACGGATGGAACGGGGAAGACCTCTCTCTGATCTCATACGACGATACAACACCCAACTCTGACGAAGATCTCTTGATCAATAATCCGCCAGACCTGAAAACGCTCTTAACGCTCGGAACGAGAGGTATCGAGTCTTGGTGTAGGCCGTACCCGCTTGAAACGCTAGGAAGGGTCGACAAGTTCAGTTTCGGATTGAAAGAAGGGGAGTTTAGGTTGACGCTTGATATTCCCTCTTGGTCCGATCCGAACCTCTGGGCGAATGAAGATGAAGCTGAAGGTCACGGAACGAGAGGTATTGGCGAGGCTGCTGGTTGGTCCGAAGGACCCAAGGGGTCCGGAGGATCTGGGGAATCTAGGAAGGTTGATGGTGGAGAGGTCAAAGAAGGATACACCAAGATCTACTTGCCATACGTGCATTATCTACACAAGCCATCCGAAGTTCAACCTCAAAATGATAAGGGATCGTCCAAGAAGAGGATAACAGGAAACCCTTCAACGGACGAGCATGAGATATGGGATATAAACGCAACCGCCGGAGCTGGGACTGAGGCTAGAGTGGATATTGAAGTCGTTGAGATCACTGAGGGTAGATTGGAGGTTCATGGTCAGTGGGGATTATGGTTTTATCCGCTTGTTGATGTGGACGGTGCCAAGGAGAGGAAGGCTCGATTGGTCATTAGACCATGGAGGGATGATTGATCTACAGAGTATATCTGTATCTGTATCTGTATCTGTATCTGTCATAGCAAGGATCATCTAGCGGATTATACCTCATTCTTCCGGCACGGCCTGAGGCCCGATTCATACCACGTTTGCTCGTTTGCTCCACTTTGTTCAAGGGTCATATGCTATCTAGATAGGTCGATAAGCAGTCCCTGTCACTACCTTATATCTAAGATCGGACGCTGTCATACATAGATCTCGGGTTCACTCTTACTTCCACTGCTCGTATCCGTATCGACCTGTGCTGTGCTTAATGGACCCTTACCTTTGTCTTGTTAGGTCAGATCAGATTAGACCGGATGGTATAGTACATGCATACATCTGGGGACTTCATCTCCGTTGCCATTGCGAAGAAAAAAATAGTCCCCACGAGAACTATCTAAAGAAAGCCAAGATGGCAAGATGGCAGAACCGGAAAGGAACAACGGGCGGAAACAGAAGCCGAAGCAGCAGAAACAGCCAAAATGAAGAAAAACAATTGATATCCACAACTATCATCAACTATCGCTTCTTGGTGGCATTTTTGACTCTCTTGAGTGCTCGAACCTGAAAAGAAACGAGAAGGGAAAACCATCAAAATCAGCCGCTTGAACATGACATCGTCCATATAGAGGAACTGCCTTTACTCACCTCCTTCTTCATCCTCGAGTCGACAATCTTGTATTTACCCTTTACGCCCCTTGGTCTTCCCTTGACACCCCTATTAACACCCTTGGCCACGACGATCTTCTTCTCCTTAGCCTTCTCTTTACCCTTTGCGGCTTTCGCCAACATCCTTCTCACTTGTCGAGCCTTCTCACCATCGCCCATCTCCTCAGATTCCATAACTCCATCAGCCTTCTTCTTGGCCTTTTCCATCCTCGTAACAGCCTTGAACTTTTTCCTCGCCTTGGCCTCGGCGACCTTCTTGATAGGTCGTGCGTCCAAAGCTCTTTGTCGCGCTTTGAGAGCCTCGACAGCTTCTTTCGTTATGGGGATATTGGGTTTATAGTGCTTGCCTTCGTCGTCTAAGAACCAAGAAGGTAGGCCGTCTTTGTTGAATGTTGAGAGTCGGTTGAATCCTTGGTCCATAAGTTGAGAGGCGGTGATTTCTCGGTTCACAAGTTGAGTAGCCAACGTGACGGCCTCGGCGGTAAGAAGACCCTTGTCTGAACGAGAGGGAGCAAGCAGATGGCAAGTCAGCGATCCATATCTCTTCTCTCTTTTGCATTCTCATAACCGCACAGCGCGATTCCAAGAAGATGGCGATGAGAGGAGTTGATTACACTGCACACCACCACTCACCCTTGATAAGCTGCTTCTTGACCTCGTCTTGATCCTCGTCGTCCACGTCCCATCCAGTACCATCGTCCTCGACTTCCTTGGGCACAATTTCAAAGTCCTCGTCCTATGTGGAAAGTGTCAGCTGCTATTTGCTATTTCCTGAACAGAGGGCGAGGTCAAAAAGACAGCTCACATCTTGCAGCGTGCTGCTCCCTTCTTCGTCCTCATCATCCATCTCAACATCTTCATCCCCACTCTCCTCTTCGTCCTCACTATCCTCGGTATCGCCCTCAGATACCTTCTCCTCCTCATCCTCCGCTTCCTCTCCTTCGTCATCCCCATCCAAAGCAGCGAGATCGCCCATACCCTTGAACACGCTCTGATCGAACCACAATTGAGCCTGTCGAGACATCTGAGCCCTCTTCTCAGCTTCTTGTAACGAAGTGACCAGGTTTCCGTTTCCGTTTCCGCTTCCGCCCTTCTCGCTCCGAGCGGCCGCCTGAACTTCTCGGTCGAAAGATACGGCAGCCCTTGATGCCTTCTTCGTCTTCTTGGGCTGCTTCTCGACTTCGCCGTCTACTTCGTTATCGGAGTCGTCGTCAGAGTCGGAGTTGTCTTCGCCTAATCGAGCCTTGTTGTTGGCTACGACGTCCCATCCTCCAGCCTCTGATTCGGCGTCACTGCCTTCGTCGTCGGAAGCCTGCTTGATACCGTGCCAAGCATCAAAGTTCTTGTCCTTGTTCCTCTCGTTCTTGACCTTCCACTTCGTGTCTCTCTCCTGCATCCTTTCCTTGTATGTTTCATACAGCCCATCAAGCTCTCCTTCGAGGTATGCA
Source organism: Kwoniella sp. CBS 6097 (assembly GCA_036287355.1). NCBI lineage: Eukaryota > Fungi > Basidiomycota > Tremellomycetes > Tremellales > Cryptococcaceae > Kwoniella > Kwoniella sp. CBS 6097. Next base: position 1,100,694 of record CP143077.1, read on the forward strand.
GTCTTCCTCTCCCTCTCTTCATCAGAGTCGAGGATCTCGTCATCTTCTTCCTCTTCCTCTTGCTCAGAGGCGGACGATTCGTCCATACCATCGGCATCCGATACGATATCTCTCAGGGATTTTCGCACGGATTGCCCTTGTCGTACAGCTTCCTGTTCGCCTTCTTCCAAGTCGAAGATTTCTTCTTCACCCTTCAAAGCAAGATCGTTTGTGTCGAGATCTTCGGGAGCGGTCATATTGAGCTGGAGCTTGAGCAATTCTCGGGCCTTCTTCTCGTTCGATCGCTTCTTCTCTCGTTTCGTTCGAGCAGACTTGGCTTCTTGCAGCTTCTTCAACTGCAGAACCAGCAAGATGTCAGCGAGGTTAGATCGATCAATCCAACAGGTCTCTGGGACGACTTGGACAGTCTCCATGGCGGCACGAGCTGTCACTTACATCCTCGGTGATCTGCTCCTCCTCATCCATGGGCTCCACCACGACTTCCTCGGTCGCATCCGCCGTAGTCTCGGCCTTGACATCCAGACCAATTTCCAATCGAATAGCCAATCGCCATTTCATCAACGCCTTGAAATCTCCTTTGCCCAGAACCTTGAGATCTTCAAAGTTGGCCTTGACATCAGGTGTGGTATGACGTGATTTGGCCCAACTATAGACGAACCGTCAGCATGTCGATTTTCGATCAGCCATACGGACAGACGCAGGATTTTCACTCACGCTTTCTCCTCGTCCGAGACAAACTCGATCCTGTTCATACTACCCAAAAGCAGAATGGGGTCCATACCCTTTACGAAATCCTCTGCTCTAGCCGTATGATACAGCGTGTAATCTCCTTCCGCGTAACCCTCTCTTTGTCTCCTCTTCTTCTCTGGGGCAAATACATTGGCGTGCGCATGAGGGTTCGCAGCGAGTCGAGCGGCAGCGGCAGCTGAATGAGCAGCAGAAGTTTGAGTGGCAGCGATGGAAGGTTCACCGTTCTTGCCAGTTTCGGCGTTGATGGAAGGGGCTGTGGTGATGGAGGTTGGAAGGGGCGCAGCGTCTTTGAAGACGTGTTTGGGATCGAGGAATTTAGGGTCGATGTGCTTGGGAGCGATGAAGTCTCGGCATACGACGAAGATTTCGGCGGAGACGTTTCTGTAAGGCGGCAGAAATCAGGCGGATCAGCCAAATCCTGAATGACGATAGATAGAGAGGTATAATGGTGAATGATAGCCAAATACGTTACTCACCTAGAAGAGGGGGGCTTGGTGGCCTCTACACTCTTGAACAATTGTCCAAAGACCCACATCAACGAGTTATAATCCTGACTTCTGAAAACCTTCGTTACAAAGCTTCCACCCTTGACCAAGAACTCCGTTGCCAACTTCAAAGACTGCAACACCAATTCGTTCTGCGTGAACGCATCTTGGACCCACGCGGAACCGACATTGGGCGCACCGTCATGCATGACCAAATCGGCCTTCCAATCGTGCATGTGTTGCTTGAGCATCTGTCGACAATGCGGCGTGGTAATGTCGGATACGAAGGTCGTTACGTGCGGCAAGGGTTTGATGGCGTTCAAATCGACACCGATGATCAAGGATCCCTTGGGCATGTATTTCTCGGCTACTTGAAGCCAACCACCAGGAGCGGCACACAGATCGATCACACATCTTGATTTCGAGAGAAGGTCGTACTTTCGATTCAGGTGGACAAGCTTGCTACAGAGCGAAGCGAAGATCGGTCATATCAGTTGATTGTGCCTCCCATACTACACAGATGGGTAAAATTGATCAGACGACAACAATCAACTTACAAAGCGGAACGAGCTCTATAACCCTGCTCTTTGGCGAGTCGGTAGAACTTATCCAAACGACCCTTACCTGTCTTCTTGTCGTGTTTACCCATCTTGACAAGCTGATCTGAAGGGTATACAAAGATAAGAGCCAGTGAGTGTTGAGCAAAAGTGAATTCAAAGATAAGCTAGAAAGGAATCTCCGAAAAATCAACAATGGATGCTTGCTCAGTGAGCACTGTACGCACTGTACGCTTGGTGGTGGCAACAAAGCTGCAGGCAGTTCGAAAAAGTCTGAAGGACGCTCACGTGCTCAAGTCACATGACCTACAGACGCAGCCGGATTAATGCGTTTCAGATGGCATATTACGTAAGATTATGGACTAACAGCTCAACGCGTCTGAATTCTGTAGGACCAAAATCAAAAACAACCTGAACCGCCAAGCAGTGGTAGCAGCAGCAGCAGCGACTGCGCTAAAACCAAACACACACACACACACACTCTAAGGGGTTGGATGTTACAAGTACAGTCGCTCAGGCCACATTGGTTCATCATCATCATCATCATCACCACCAGCATCACCTCACTTCATGTCGTTCATCTGATCACCTCTTCAGACATCCTCGCATCCTCATCCACGCTCAGCGGGTGCAATGTCGAGGTCATCGTTCACTCACGCCCCTCCGACCCGACTATAACGACAACCGACAACATCGACACTATCGACACAAATCAATTGAAACCGACTTGAAACGACATCACGATATATCAACAGCAACTAACATGTCCGGCAATCCGGAACCTCCAACCGAGACTTCGCCACCGAGGTCATCTACACCTCTGGGTAGATCACCTTCCATCTTCTCATACCAGACCAGGATCCTCAATAACCGTACACCCACTTTAAACGGACATGCTCATGGGAATAATGGACTTCGACATACACCCGGATCTCTTTCTTCGTCTGGTGCTTATACTGCCTTGGCTTCGATGGCAGGTTCAGGTGTAGGTGGACCGGACGTACGGGGATCACCACCTTCCACGCCTATAAGGAAAGCCGTAGCGAAGATGGTGGTGGAGAGTGGACCTTCCCCTCCTGCTGCTTCACACAGTGGGGATGGTCCCATGGTTAGATCAGGCTCAGGAAGGGGTGTAGGTTTGGGTTTTGGGATGGGAGGTAAACCCGCTCCATCTCATTCGAGGGGTTCGAAATCTGTCGATCTCGTCAGGAATCAATGGCAAGCCAAGATCGACCAGGCCAATACCGCGACAAGCACCACTGACTCTTCTCCACCTACACCTCGTGCGACCAGAGGCTCGATATTCTCACCACCTCTTCCCACGTCGCCTACTATGTCTTCAGCTGACAAGACACTGTCGGCCGCTCGTACCTTCTCCCAGGCGTCCAGTGCTCCTATCGTACCGGATCAAACAGGTTCATCGACATTTACATCCGCTTCTAACGATACATCAGCAACGGATGGCGGTATGGGCAGATACAAGAGCGCATACATGGCCCAGCGAGCGGCAAAGAGAGCGACGGTGTATGGCGCAAGTAGCTTCGACACTGCTCGTATCCCTTCCACTACTTCTACCACTTCAGCAGCGTCCAATCCTATAACCACCGGCTCGATCACAATGGCTCGACCAAGCTCTCCTTCAGTGTCTTCGTACACATCAATGCTTTCGCCTAATCCCACGGGAGAAAGTGCGGCTCCTTCCACCAGAAGCCAGTCAGTCGAGGACAGGTTAGCTATCGCCAAAGCGAATGCGCTTCGTCGAAGAGAGGCCAGGGAGAAGGCTAAGGCGGCTGCGGCTGGCGGGGCTAGTGAGACTGGCGCACCCAAAGCCGAACCTCGACCCGTTGCTCCATCCGAATTTGGTGGCGTTTCGAAGTCTTCTCCATTTGGCGATCTGTTCAGTCCACCTTCTACGAACGAGAGCAGTTCAACGGCCGCTACAACGTCCAAAACGATGACTTTCGCTACTGCCCCTGTTGTAGCTGACAACACAGGCAACTCCACTATCTCTCGCTCGGCTTATCGATCTATCGTGACAGCACCCACTGCAACTCCACCCTCCCGCTATGTTCCCTCTGGCTTATCTTCCTCATCTGCTACTCAGTCGAAGGATAACGACCTCGCGCCTCCACCTGCGCCGGGCAAAGACAAGTACGGCTCAATCAGTAAGACGGACAGACGTCGGCTTGGTCGACACCTGCCTCGGATCGCTTCTGGCGGCGAAGGTTGGGAAGATGACGGGTCAAAGGGACATGTAAAGGGGCCTTCGGATGGAAGAAGAATCCCCTCGACTTTGGGTAGAAACTCAGATATACCGAAGGTCGAACAGGAAGCGGAGAACATCGTACCACAGGTCGTGCAAGAAGCGAAGAAGGAAGAGAAACCAAGTGCAGTACCAGCACTTTCACTGAGGAACAAGAAATCTCTGGAGATCTTGACTTCTTCCGGCTCGGAAAACCGCGTTCCGTCCGAACCTGCACCTGTTCCTACTACCCCTTCGTCCAAGCGGCGATCAGCTTACATGCCTTACACGCCGAAGTCGACCATTGCAAACCCGATTGGACCGACAACACCTCGACCTGAGTTGACTGGAGCGGAAATGAAGGGTCTCATGAGTGCGGTTGGTAGTTTGCCTGCTCGTGGGCCGGCGAAGGACGACGAGGACGGAGTGACTGGTGAGCTGCGAGGTATTGAGTAAGGTCAACGGTTCAGCTGACCTGCCGGGTCTTTTCTGCGTAGGTATGTCGAATCGTCTTCGACTCACAAGATCACATCTCCCGCCTTCAGCCTCGTCCGCTTCGGTAGCCCCAGCACCTTTACCATCCCGTCGACTGGCACAGACGAATTGGATGGACAAACATCGACATGCAATCGCCGCGTACGAATATCTGTGTCACGTCGGTGAAGCTCAGCAGTGGATTGAGGGGTGCCTGGAAGAGGAACTGCCGTTTGGTGTTACTGAGATGGAAGAAGGGTTGCGGGATGGTGTTGTTCTTGCCAAACTGGCTAGGGTGTATGAGGGAGAGAGCGTCGTTAGACGTATCTGGACCGTGAGTTGCGATCAGCTGGCTATATCTTCGCTATTAACATGACAAGCTGAATCTCCGATATCGTAGGAATCCAAGCATAGGTACAAGCAGTCAGACAACATCAATTACTTCCTCAACTTTGTTCGCAACGTCGGCATGCCAGAGGTGAGCTAATCAAGCAGTTCCCAGGGAATCTGTTGAGCTCACCTACCACGTTCTAGACCTTCATCTTCGAGTTGACGGATTTGTACAACAAGAAGAACATTCCGAAGGTCATCTTCTGTATCCACATTCTCAGGTGAGTCGATATGTCCCGAAAGAATTCGTCGGTGATCTGGGCGCTAATGCGCTCGCAGTCACTTGCTTGCTCGACTAGGTCGAGCCGAGAGGATTGGCAACTTGGTTGGACAGTTCGAATTCACCAGTACGTATAAAAGTCTACCCATAGAGTGATCAGCTTGGCTGATACTGCCGCTCGCATAGGCGACCAGCTTGCCGCGACTCAGAAGGGCCTCCAAGGTGTCGCTATGCCAAACTTTGGAGATGTCGGAAATACCCTCGCCAAAGAAGCTAGCTGGGAGCCCGAAGAGCCTGAGGAGACCGAGGACGAAAGTAAGTCTTCGTAACAGGTATCCGACGTTATCATGCTCATGTGATGACACAGGGCGTGATCGACTGCTGCTCGAATGCGAGCCCGCCATCATCGACTTGCAGCGACATCTTCGAGGTCGACTGGCTCGGATGCGTGTCTCTCGAACCCACGCGCAGCTCGAGCTGGCTGAGCCTCTGATTGTCCGGTTACAAGCAAAAGCCAGAACGACCCTCATTCAACGATCCCACAAGGCTGGAAAGGCCGAGCGAAATCAGCTTCAGGGTTTCGCGATTACCGTTCAAGCCGTCGCCCGAGGACACGCTGCCAGACAACGACGGGACGCCCGGATCAATGCCGTTCGCGCATCCGATAGAGCTATGGTTGGTGTTCAGGCTCAAGTCAGAGGATTGCTCGTCAGAATCCGACGCTCAATCGAACAAAACCACCTCGACAAGTCGTACAGGAGTATCGTCGGTATTCAAGCGCAATCCAGAGGTCATCTCGCTCGACGGAATTGCCGATCACATCGACAGGTGCTCGCTCACCCCGAAGTCGTCCAGTCTGTTTCTACTTTGCAAGCTGTTCTGAGAGGTCGACTGCACCGACAGGCTGCTGCGAAACAACAACACGTCATTGCTGGGCAATTGGCTACTTTCACCTCGATGCAAAGTCAGTTGCGAGGAGCCCTTGTTCGACGGCGAATCCGAGCTCAAGAGCAGAAGATGGACGACGCGACGGACTATGTTGTGGCGATCCAGGCTGTATGTCGAGGTGTTCTCGCGCGAAAAAAGAAGCGTGCCTTCACTATCACTTTGCAGCAGACCTCACCCGCCATCGCGTCCCTTCAAGCTGTTGCCCGAGCGAGGTTGGCCAAACAAGCGCACAAGAATATGCAAAAAGCCCTCGCAAAGGTCGAGGTTGCAGGATCAGTCGGCGGACTGCAGGCTTTTCTGCGGACAAAGCTCGCCAAGAAGCAGACGACGGAACAGAAGAAGAAGCTCGAGTTTGTCCAGCCGGATGTTATCGGTTTCCAAGCTGTTGCTCGAGGTAAATTGGCTCGAGATGAATATCGACTTTGGCGAGATTACTTGCATGAACCCCGAACGCTTGGCGCACTTGTCTTCCTCCAATCGCTGATCCGAGGATTCCTCGCTCGAAGGAGGATGTACATCCATACCAGCTACGTCCATCGAAATGTTGATAAAGTCGTCAAGATCCAGTCTCTCTGGAGAGGACGAGTACAAAGACAGATGTACGATAAGCTTATCACGGGTCTCGAAGTGGATGTACCCACTGTTCAAAACTACATGCACCTGCTCGACGATACCGAATCCGATTTCGCGGATCAAGTTCGAATCGAGACTCTCCGAGGTCAAGTCGTCGATCTCATCCGAGAGAACCAGGGATTGGAAACTGAAGTCAAGGAATTGGATACCAAGATTGCGTTGATCATCAACAACAAGATGACATTCCAGGAGCTTGCTCGAGCGAAACATCGAGCGACCGAAGGTAACAACTACACCACTCCGAATAACGATCCTTTCTCTGGCGGTGTCCATCTTGATCGGACGAATCAGAGGAAGTTGGAGTTGTTCGAACAGCTGTTCTTCATGCTTCAGACCAAGCCAGAGTACATTTCGAGACTTCTCAGACAGCTGGCCATCATGGACGAAGCTGGTGAGAAGGATAGAAGGATGGTCGAGGGAGTGGTCATGATTCTGTTTGGGTTCGGGCATGAGAGAAGGGAAGAGTACCTCTTCCACAAGCTGCTTCAGGTGAGCTGATCACTTCTCGACCTAGATCGAAATAGAATGCCAGGAATAATTTCATGGTCTGACCGTTTCACATTTTCATAGCTCGTCGTGCACGAAGAGATCTTACTTGCTTCTACGCTGCATGATCTCGCCCATTCGCGATTCGCCATCATCTCAGTCGCGGCGGAATATATCAAACCTTCTCTCACGCCATACATTCAGGACGTGCTGTATGACCATGTCATGAGAGTCGTGAACGCGCCTGATCTGGATCTGTGTACCGATCCCGTAAAGGTACAGTTGTTATCGCGAGTCCGATCGAAAGACGTGCAACTGGCTAATAGCTTTGACCCCCGGCAGTTATACCAAGGCATCATCAATGCCGAGGAAACTCAGACTGGTGTGCCTTCACAATTACCTCGAGATAGGAACGCGGACCAGATCTTGCAGGAGAACGCGACGGTTCGGGCACTGTTCATCAGGAGTGAGCTACCTAGTGGTCCCAGACACTGAAGACAAAGAAAGCTTATTTCCTTCATCTGCAGATTTGCAAGAACTTCGAGGCTTGACTGAGCTGCTTATTTCCGGTCTCGTCGACTCCCATGCCAAGCTACCGTACTCTATCCGTCTGTTGGCTCGAGAGGCATTACTTGCTCTTCAGGTGAGCTATTTAGGTCCTCGATAATCTGAACGTTAAGTTGAATCAATATGTTATGCCCCAGACCAAGTTCCCCGAAGCGACGGACGATGAGCTTGTCCCTGTTGTGGCCAGGACAGTCGTCTTGCCCTTCATCTTACCTGCTATCATGTGAGTTGCAACAGAGCTACCACAACTTTGATGCCGTACTGACGTTTGGTTTAGCGCTCCTGAGCAATACGGCATCGCGTCGGACGGCGTTGGGCCCCTCGAAAGACGAAACCTTGCGGAAATCGCCAACTTGGTATCGCACGTCGCAGGCCAGCAATACACCAACACGCCCAACCAGAGATTAGTACGGACTCCTCTCGAAGCATTTATCAGTGCAAGTGCATGGCCGTTCCGCGAGTGGATACTGGATGGTAAGCTTTCTCTTCCTTGAATGTGTGAAGTCCAGCTTACCTGTTGTGATTGTGACAGTGGCCGATGTTGAACATGCCGAAGGGCAGTTCCACGCCCACGAGTTATTCGAATCGACTATCGAAGCGAAGCCTATCAAGATCACGAGGAATGATATCTACGGGATGCTCTCAGCGCTTATCCAGCATTCGCAGACTATCGTACGTGTACCTCGAAGTCTATAATGGCCTGCAGAGACGAGACTGACGGGCCTTGCAGACTACCGGTAACAAGAAGGACCCTATCAACGGGATTCTTGGCGAGCTTGAAGGCCCCCCTATAGAGTACGACCGAAGCAAGAATACTGTCAACTTGCGCCTGACCAACAGACTTGCTGGTCCTCAACGTGAGTTAGCTTCGTGATGGACTCCTTAGGAGATGACCTGCAAGCTGACATACTACTTCTGCGCAGCTGGCGATCCTAACGCCGAGGAAAAGGCAGACTGGGTTCAAGCGAAACGACACGTCCTCGCCGTCCTTCGAGTACAAACAGGAAAGACGCTGTATGATGTTCTTGTTACTCGACCAGAAGAGGTTCACGAGCAGATGTGGATCGAGGAGGTGCATAGAGATATCGCGCTTGAAAATGCTCGGCTGGCAAGACATGGACTGCCGCCCACGCCCGTGGAAGCACAGTATCAGATTGAAAGTATCAGATCGTAAGTCTACCAGTGACCAAAGATGTCACAACAATCTCCGCCATGCGCTGGCTAAAAGCGCTTATTCTTGTAATTTTGCTAGACTACCGTTCCACGAGGTGAAGTCTCGAGCGATCGAATTCTGCATGAAGCTCGAACGATCAGGTAAACTCTCGCGATCCGACAATTTTGCGGGACTCCTTGTGTCTATCGCATCGGACATTAGACAGAAACATCACTTGCGAAAGATGAGGAAGGATAACTTGGCTGGTATGATCAAGGCGTTTGATGATATGAGCAAGAAGAAGGAGGAGTTTGAGAGTCAGGTCAAGGCTTATCATGATTATATCGATGGCGCTATGGCCGAACTTCAAGCTAAGGGGTGAGTGCAGCGCGCGCGCTGTTGCGGTCTCAGTCTACTCTTCTATCGATGTGGCTGGATACGCTAGACGAAGAGCGAAGCTGATATGGGTCGAATGTTGTTACATCCGAGTAGAAAAAAGAAACCCATCTTCATGAGTAAGCAGTACCGCCACCAGAAAAGTCAACAGAGACAAGGCAAGCAGGCCAAATTCGGCAGTTACAAGTATACTGCGGCGGACTTGTATGAGAAGCGTGAGTAGCATGATGATGGTCGCCGTCAAGTCACCCTCATAGCGACTCAGATCTTCAGGCGAAACTGCGCCGTCTCTACCGAATCTACGACCACAAACTGGGCAACGAACTGACATACACATTCCCACTTTCGCGGCTCACAGGTATTTTGCTCTCAGTCAATCAATTCTCACCCCGTCAATTCGACAAGCTCTACATCGTCATCTCTTCCAACGAGGTCGGAGTTTTCAAGCTTGAGCTCAGCTGTCCGTCGACTGTGGGTGGCGGTACCGGTGTGATCGGCGAAGACGAAGTGCGGATGGAGGATCTGTTAGGGGCGCAGTATGAAAACAAGGAGAGGTTGGATATGTTTGATGGTCAAGCTGCGTTCAGTTTGAATATGCTCATTCATCAGATTAACAAGAGTGAGTGGGATCACAGCGTGAAGCTGGAACTGGGAAGAAAATCAAACTCAATTTGGCCAAGCTGACTTTCCTTGGCGATCTGCTTATCTGATCTATCGCAGAGTTCTACGCTTCATAAAAGGTGAAACGGTTGGCGAGACGCGCAGCCAGGCGGGTAAAGGCGAGGGCTATGTTATATACCAGCTCTGCTGGTAGGGATAAGTAGACAGGCATATAGACGGACAATTTCCATTTCCCCCTCAATTTCAGTTGGTTTCTTTGGGTTTTTTTCAAGGAGATGATTGACGCTCTTTACGATGAAGTAACGTGTTTTCGGTGAAGAACAAAATTCTGAATTTTGAATGATCGATTTTCGCATCGTCGCGTCTCACGAGCATTGTAGATGCAGTCAGTAATGCATCAAGCTGGTTTTGCTACCTATGATTGATAGGTGTGTGGCATGGTGTCATGCTACAAAAGTATATGGCTTGTAACCCTCTACAACGTCTATGTGCTGTGTAATGTGTAATGCGATTACATTGTCTTGATGATGTCCGAGCTGTCCGGTAAATGCCTATTCCTACTGAGTATAAATGCGTTGATACCGTCCGATGAAGATGCGTAAGAGATCGAAACGAATTTATGGGCGAATCCCCTCTCGACTTCCAACATGATTACCTTGTTCTGTTCGCTCTGCTCTCTGTTCACGCTGACGAGAAACACTTCTCCCCAGTCCTTCGCCCATCCCATCCCCAGTCTGCGTAGGAGGATGCACCTCCCCGCCTCCGTGCCTTCCTGTGCTTTCTGCACCAATCGCTCCAATTGTTCCGCTTGCTCCTACGCCTGTAGACAGCTCACCCCTCTCTGCGCTGTTTTCGCTGTCTATAGAGGCTTGCCCCTCCTTGGTATTTGTTTCGCTGATGCCGGCTTTGGCTCGACGACGACGAGCGAGTGGATTGAGGATTATAGCTAGTATGATGACGATCGCGTCTAGTACTACGACAAGGGCGTATGATACCTGCGGCGTAACGAAAACCGCAGGAAAAGAGAAATCAAATTAGCTCAACTGTTTCTTTGTCTTTGGCGAGCAACGATAAAAGGTAAAGACGAGCGACGAGATGAGGTAAGGTGAGGTACAGACAGGTTTCCGTATGATATGACTGACATGACAAGGAAGGAATGGATGATCGCTTGATCGCTTGTTCCAACTCACCAATCCTGCAACGTCGAGTTTATCTCGGAAGAACAGACTCGCCAAAGAGAAGACACCACCCAACGTATCGACGATGAGGAACATCATGGAGATACCTAGGACTTCTTTGAATTTCCAGATTTCATAGTACTGAGGGCTGTTTATCGATCCACGCAGATCAAATAATCGCAAGGACGGAAGATAATTGAATCAAGTTTGATTAGCATCTAGGTCTAGGTCTGTACTAGTGGAGGAGCGACAATGATAAAGGACAGCGGAAGTAGTAGATTGCTTTTTGTTTTGCAACTCACGCTAAAGCAACAGCTAGCAAGACTGCAGAGATGTAGCCGTACATCTGGATCGGCCAATCGACGCCATTATCTTGGCCGGCCTAGTAGACGATGCCAACACAACCAAGGACACTACATGTCAGCTCTCTCTCGACGTCTCACTCTCGCCCTTGTACAGAATCTCAATCGTGACTCTCGAAGCGATCATGGGAAAAAACGACTGGAAGGATCTCACTCACCCATAGGGCATATACACTGCCCGCTTCAAATCCAGCAAAGAATACACAAAACCCGACAAAGCACCATATCACGGCCTTCTTTGACCAATTATGAGAGTAATACAAGATTTGACCTGTTGAGACGGCCGACAAAACGCCGAATGCCTGCGGCTGAATTTGTAGAGGAATCGAAAGTCGTTGAGCGACTAGGTATGCTCCTAAGAACAACGAGGCGAGGGCCCATATGCTATTTGACAGGACAGAATAGTCATCGAAAAATAGATTCAATAATTAGCAGCTGTCCAGATACCTGATGGCAGAAGACTGGATTGCACAGGTGAGCCCACTCAACTCACGACATGAGACCGGCCGAAAGACCAATGGTAGATTTCGATCGATGAGACTTGACAATCTGCGGTACGATCTGCACCATCCACAATACCGCACCTATCGTCGCCAAAGCATTCTCGGCGCCTTTATTCTCTTTCATTGCCTTGGCGTTGTCGTTGTCGCTGCCGTGCTGCCGCAGGAGATAACAAAAGGAATGTTGAAGAAGGATGACCTGTTATGTAGATCTGGGTGGAGCGTTCGGAGATGAACGATGGTCGTGTGAGAAGAGACGAGCGAGCGGAGGGCGTCGCGTGATGTTTTTTGTTTATTAACTTTATATACAGAAGGTCGGAGACTGAGCTGAAGCGATCTATAGATTATATACACAAGGCGGACAATCGATGATTATAGTAATGGTACAAGAGGTCGTGTGAAGGATAGATGTATAAATATTTTGAGATCTTTCAATTAGTGGAGAAGATTTGTGGTGGAGAGATATATGGATTTCTCTATCCTTCGCTCGTTGCGCACTACGTGCTACCTACATACACGAAATAAGCTGTTCTAAGAATAGATTCACCGATCACGCCAAGTTAGACGAGCAAAGCCGAGCTGAGCCGAGATAAGCAGGAGGGAAGTCAGTCACTTTACTATTCGTTTCAAGAAGGATCTTACCAAGCGAGCAAGAAGGAGAAACGATCGGGAGATAGAGAAGAGACGATATGACGCTGAAAAATGATTCATTTGGATGGTTTGGCGGTGTGATGATGCGCGATTAGGCGAGTTTGGCGAGGTGTGCACTCTTTTTCCCTCTATTCGTACAGTACAATGGTCAAACAATCATGGCGTGACGCCGATAGACTGGCATATTGCCGAGGTCGGCAATGGGCTCGTATAGCTTGGTAGCTTAGATCAACTGGACAGCATGGATAACGATAGCGAGCAGCTGAAGGAAGGGCATGCATGCACGGTCCGTACGTGTGCGTCTGCTCGGACGGGATGGTATGTGGTATGGTATGGGCAACAGGACATGATTCGCGGTAGATAAGCAGCTCTCTTTCCTCTTTGAAGGAGACATAGTTATGCAGGGTTCTGGACGATGGGAAACAAAGAATCACCGGGCCTTCGATGTACCACGACTAGCCGCTCCGAATGGTCACTTAGCAGTTAAAAAAAACCTTCTGTACTGGTTGGCTTTCAAGTGTCACACTTGGAAGAACATTCCTCGAGCCGATACTGCCTGTATCCTGCAAATCCAATCCAACCTGGAAATATTGACGTGGAAAGGAAACCTCTCAGCTCGAGATGACTGATGGACAATGCTCAGAGATGATGTCGCTTCGACCACGACCACATCCCGTATAGATACAAGTGCAAGTCCATGTCGGAAAGACGTTAATTTGTAATCGCAAGCAAACACAGAGGAGTGATGCTGCACGGCGAGACGCCTTGGGCTCTGGACGTTTGAAGTTCTTCCTCATCAAAGGACGAGAGACGATCATTCGAGATGCAAGCAGGCTTGACCGCCTCGTGCGTTAAAGCAGCAGCAAGTCCCAAGTCACTGTATCGCAGCGGATGATCACAAAAATATGATCGACGAGCTGTTCAGAGTGTTGAGATGAAGCGCACAGACGTCGAAGAGAGGAAGAGAGGGTGTTCATTTCGAGAGTTTTGCTTGTAAACGAGCTTCTTTGCTCCTGGCCCTTCACAGTAGGATGTTGCGGGTCGTAGCATACACATTTCGTCCAGAAACGACGGAATGACTTCATGAAAAGGAGACATGGTATGAGCTGTGAAAAGGGGATACATGCCATGTTACGTTTGCTGCCCATTATCAAATCTACGATTCTGATTCCAATCTGATTCTACAAGCGTATCTATATCCGTGTCGAAATACCACCCGACACAGGTGAATGACTCGCAATCTATAGAAGTCTATCACAGGAGTCAGCTTCCAATTCCACCAACGGTCCACCGATAAATCCAAGCAAGGGATAAAGGAAGGATAGACAGATGGAGGGGAATCTTCAGAGAACCTGGAAACAGCACCGCTAAATCCCCCAAAGGGGGATATCGCATAAGATGGCACTTCCTATATATATACTCAGGATGGGTTCATCATTGTTGAGTTGAGGTGAGGTAAGGTGAGGTGAGGTTGGATGGGAATGGGGATGGGAAAGTGAATCCGTTTCGTCGAGCGGACTCGTACAGAACAAAGTGGGATGGACGGGAGGCCATACATATTCGTGTGGATTGTGTGGGCTGTGAAGAAGAAAGATGACCACGGGTCCAGCGGGAATGCAGATGACTCACTTGGTATAAGCTATAATCTAAGAGGTGACTAACTCGCACCGAACTTCTTCCTATCTCATCAATGTCAACCTCAAAAGGGTGTGCAGTACAAAGATGAAAGAAAGAGAGGGAGATAATCGACATCCCACCAGAAGACGGTGGACAATGGATGGGTGAGAGCCAGTCAGAGGAATGAATACACGAAACCGCGCTCGATGCAGTTTGGTATGTCACGCACCAAAAAAACTATTATCACGCACCGAGCGATCTTTAACCGCCAATAAGCCACGTCACGCTTCCGAGCTGACCATGACTACAGCGAGACATATTGCCCTTCGTGTATGCATGCATCAACAACGAAGCACCGACGAGAGCGTATGTTGTTACCGCTAACAAGACTATGCATTGCAGCAGTGCATGTCATCAAGAGGTTTCGGCATATCTGATGAACCGCCTTAAATCACCCAGACTGAAGGTCGGACTACGAATGCAGTGTTGCCAGCAAGTACTTTAACAGGTACTTCGCACTCTACCAATTCCGTCTTCATCTCCACTAATCTCTTGGGCCCAGATACGTGAGTGTTCTCCTTCCCATTCCCACCAATGTAACCAGTGCCGTTGGGGAAAAGAGTGCCGCTGTGAACAGGTACGAGTGGCGCAAGGGTAGTCGAGGCGGAGTAGAATTTGTTATCGTTATCGTTGCCGTTTCGGGGCAACGGTAACAGGCTAACAGCGTTGGAGGCTGGGTGCTGATGACGCTCGTCACCACTGCGATCAACGCTTTCCTTCCTGCGATGATCATTGCCATGATGATGAGGCGGCACAGCGACGACAAACTGCAATTTCACTTTCCACTCCAGACCACCCTTATCGCCCTCGCCAGCGGCGAGGCTGAACGCTGGCGTGGCGTCTGAGGGGATATCAAGCGAGAATGCGAGTCGTGAGGACGAGACGACGTATGATGAGCGATGCTCGGCGTGTAGTCGGGTCAAGGGGAGCTGGTGGTTTCCCGGAGGAGGAAGGAGCGGTTGGGGGATCAGTTCGTGCGATTCCAAAAAGGCTGAGAACTGGTATGGTGCGAGCGTGACTCGTATCAGCGCGATTCCATTTTACTGCCACTGGGCCGACGCAGTACGCTCGGGCGAGGACATACCTTCAACACCCTTCGCTCGGTATCCGGCTCGTTGAAGGTTACAACGCCCAGCACAGTCTCGCCTAGCCTATAGGTGGTCTTGATGAGCGTGAGAACAGCGACGACCTCCCCGTCTTTGGCGATATCATAAGACGCTATAGGTATCAAGAAGATTATCAGCGGTGCCACAGGAATTAGGCATGGATGGTTGTTAGCGGTGCCACTGGCATAGTTGATAAGGGTTGCCTTTACACACCTTTGGGCGAATGCCGACTAAGAATTTCGACGGCCTCTCCGCAGCCCGTATGTCCTTCTTCAACCAACTCATCATCACCCTCGACAAAACTGCCTTGCCTCGCACGAGGCTTGAACCCCTTTCCCAAAGTCCCGTCGGTGCCATCCAGCAACACAAGCCCCGCCGCAGAGCCGGGAATATCCAATCGATCCCTTTGTCCGCCTGTACTGGTGCGCGTATGGGGAGATTCGCCATTCATCTTGGGCAAAGGAGGGATATTGAAAGCGGGTGAAGAGGGGCTGACAACTCTTGATCTGGGTAATCTCGCCGGGCCGCCACTGGGTGACAAAGGCGATTGTCTAGGAGATTTCGAATCGCTGCAGATTAGGGAAGAAGGCGGTTCGAGCGTGTCCAAAAGGTGTCGAGCGTACGCTTGGAGCGATTCTTGCGTGTCGCCGTTCTTTAGTCGCAGCTTATCGGAAGCGCTCGACCGCCGGCGCACATCGGGACCGTGGCTGCTTCCTGCTGTTACACCGAGAGAAGTGACGGGCTCCTCTGTCGATTCTGTCTCTACCTCCTGGACGACGCCTTCTTCTTTGGTCTGGATGATCGGGTGCAGAACATCGTACGTTCGCAAGGGGTTTCCGACTGGGGCGGGATGTCAGCTAGTCGTCGGATATTCCTCAAGGTGCCAGCGACTCACCGGATACGTTAGCCCAAACACGGATCGGGACAGTGACATCTTTGGATTTCTGCCTGCCGCCTCCGCCAGGCAGCGCGACGTTGAGCGAGACCACTAGGTCGTAGGAGAATCTGAATGCTTTGCCTCGATGAGCTGGTGGGAGGATCGTGGGCAGTTGCAGGGTGTATGTGACTGAGACGCATAATCAGCTGTCTCCTGATGGCACAGGTTGACGTTCTTGAAGCAACTTACATTCCCTGCTTTCTCCCTCTTTCAGCTTGAGGTCTACGCCCAGCAGACTCCGCGTCGTCTCAAGCACTGGCAAATCCTTCATATTCCATACTCTTTTCCGCTCTTCCTCTAACGTTCCTCCCCGTCCGCCCATGACAAGATCTTTCGCCAGCCCAAAGAGACTGCCTGTCAAGCTTGGTTGAGTAGCGTTGCCAATCGTACCAGTACCGAAGCTCAGCTGCCATCTCGAGCTTTCGTGGCCGGGGGTCGTGCCAGCTAAGGAGGGTGAGGCGGAAAGGGAACCCGATCCTACGGGCTGATGGAGCAGCTGCGCTCGAAGAGGTAAGAGCGGGTCAGGGGGGATGTGCGCGTTTGACGGGTGGAAATGCGCTACGAGTCGAGTATACGCCCAGAGGATATTCGTCGTTCCGCGATCTGAGGGGAGTCGCTCTCGGATATAAGGATGGGTAGGTGGGGGTAGCGGTGGAGGAGAGTTTAGACCTAAGAATGAAGCCCCATATGCATTGTAGTATGAGGGTGTTCGGGCATGAGCGACGGGTGTGGGTGGTCCGGGACGTGATTTTGATCGTGTCAGTGCGTCATTTGAGATGAAAGTGTCGTCGTCGGTGGTCGTGGTCGTAGCTTGAGTACTGGTCGAGCTCGGAGCGCGGGATAGTTTTGGTCGAGAGGTGGGACGAGAGGGACCTGCTTCGGAAGCAAGGGAAGGGTATCTCTCGTTTACAGGTCGAAGAGGAGGCGAGAGTACGTCGAGGGGCTCGTTTGACGGTGGAGAGATGGGAAAGTTTGTGATGGATATTTTGCGTGAGTGAGGGTGATGAGATGGGATAGTGGTACCGCTTTGTGGTCGTCGCGAGGGTAACGGTGGGGGTGCTGCGGGGGCGTCAGTGTGAGTCAGTTTGTCGCGTCACTATACGTATCAGCTGGTCAAAACACAAGGCGATACCCACTCGGCTGCCCGCCTAGAGCCCAGACCAGCTCCTGAGGCGACATGGTCCCCTTTCCCAAAGCCAAACTTCTCGCCCTCCTCGTATGTCCAGATTCTTTCCCATTCGCCTGCTGGCTGTTACCCGCCCCTCCGTCCTCCTTCCTACCCCACCCATCAGGACTACGGAAGTTCATCGGGCCCTCCCTCGTCGGCGAGCTTGGTCCGTTCGCAGAGCTAGGCCATCCTGACCCTGAAGCTCGAAACGAGGTGTTCGCTCCTGGGCTGTATAGATATCCAGGATCGTTTGCTATTTGGCCAGGTGTAGAGTTGATCGATAACGGCGTTGTCAATCTCGACGGACCTGCATCCGCGTTAGCGTCCTTTTCGTCGTGATACAGCGGTATGCGGGGTAGATTACGACCTATGTGATTTCTTCGCTTCGGCAAGTCAAGGGCAGAAGCAGAAGCGATATCGCGCGCGTCTGATAAAGGCAACTGTCTCGTAGCTGATCTGACTTCAGCGGTAGGCGGTACTGATCCGGGTGTTTTCGGTATACTAGCGTCGGAAGGTGGTGTGCGTGTGTTTGTGAAAGTTATAGTGACGCTGAAAGTCTCTCCTGCATAGTATGCGGATGCGGACGGTGTGACTGTTACTTGAAGGTGCGGATCATCGAGGTGCGCTGTTGATGTGGATGTTGGAGGCAGTGAGGAGGAGGAGGAGGTCGAAAAGGGGAAATAGGATGACATTGTGGGTTTACGGTGGGCTACTTGAGCATTGTCGTCCTGGCCTGCGTTCGATCCCTATCGCGTTGCTGTTGACAGGTATATGGCGACGAGGAGAAGTAAGATGGGTTGGCATTGATATCCTACGTGTTATCGAGTGCTGAGGGTGTTGCCCCGGTTATTGACACCGCTCGATATTCAATCGCAGGGGGCTGCCAGTATTACGTAGCATGACTTCGCTTTTTCCCACGGTCGACTCCCGCTATTCAACTGTTTTCACTCTCAGGCCTTTGTCCGTTTCTCAGGGTTCTTTTCTCGGTCGACGTGTTTACCAAACCGCTTTTCATACTTGATCATCAACCGACCCGACAACTTTCAAGCCATCCATCCACCCCTACGAGTCAACCCAACCTACTTTGAAAGCGGCTTCATCGACCTCAGCGCGACGTGGGCTATTCAGCACCGCTTCATTCATCCCCAAAAGTGCCCTCTAGGCTACGCTACGCCCGGCGGCGATAAGTAGCTGTCTTCAGTCCTCATCATGGCCCCGTCGACGCCTTCCACTCCCCATGGTGGTGGAAGGGCGGGAAGTGAAGGTTCCCCAGCGCCGACCGTAGCTGCGCCTGGATCGTACACTTTGAGCGTGGGTATTCAAACCTATATGCTATAAACCTAAACCCGTTTTCATATCCCTTTCTGGTATCATGCTAAAACCTGGTATGCTCTAGGACGTCATACCCGGTGTCAAGATCTTCGTGTCTAAACCCTTACCGAACGGTCAGACGGAACAACGTAAAGCGGAGATCCTCTCAACACGTCCGAAACCAAAACCATCAGCCTTCGCCCCACCCCCGCCGCCCGATGCCCCTCCGCCAGATCCAAAGGACGATACGGAATACTATGTGCATTACGTCGAGTTCAACAAGCGATTGGACGAATGGGTCGGAGGGAGCAGGTTGATAACGGACAAGGAGATGGAATGGCCGAAATCGAAAGAAGAGGATAAGAAGAAGAAGGAGAAGGTGGGCAAAGCTACGCCTGGAGGAGCTGCGACACCGACTCGGGCGACTGGATCTCCTAGGCCAAGTGGGAGTTTGTTGAAGAAGGCGGCTACGAAAGCTGCTTCGGCCATCAGCAAAGCCCACCCTTTGGCGGCGAAAGATACGACGACTGCTGGCAAAGTGCCTCAGAAACGAAGGGCCAAGGGCGATCCTGGCGCAGCAGACGACGATGCGGACGAAGATGGTGCAGATGCAGAGGATGCGAGCGAGGATGGATCAGTAGACGCCGATGGGGATGTCAGCATGTCAGCGGCGTCAGCGGCGTCAGATGGTGGTGGAGACGGCAAAGCGGATGCGGAGGGGGAGATTGATCTTTCGGCACCATCAAACCCTCAAGCTGCACCGCCGGTGTTCTCCAAGAAACAGGAGATTGAAAAGTTGCGAACGTCAGGATCGATGACCCAGTCTCACTCCGAGATTAGTCGAGTCAAGAATCTGAACAAGCTGCAAATGGGCAAACACGAAGTCGAGACGTGGTATTTCGCGCCTTATCCAATCGAATACGCCCATCTGTCCGTCCTGTACATCTGCGAATTCTGTTTACTGTATTACCCCTCTTTCACCCAGCTGAGACGACATCGAACGAAATGCACGCTGGTGCACCCACCCGGGAACGAGATCTACCGACACGACAATATCTCCTTTTTCGAGATTGACGGTCGAAGGCAACGAACATGGTGCCGAAACCTATGTCTGATATCGAAATGTTTCCTGGATCACAAGACGCTGTACTACGACGTCGACCCGTTCATGTACTACTGCATGACGGTGAAGGATGAATACGGATGTCATTTGATCGGCTACTTTTCGAAAGAAAAGGAATCGGCAGAGGGATACAACGTGGCTTGTATCTTGACATTGCCGCAGTATCAGAGAAAGGGATACGGAAGGGTGCTCATTGAATTCTCGTATGAGCTGTCCAAGGTGGAAGGGAAGTTGGGTAGTCCAGAGAAACCGTTGTCGGATTTGGGTCTGCTGGGTTATAGGGCGTATTGGCAGGAGACGATTGTGGATCTGTTGCTGAACAGCGATGATGAGATCAGCTTGGAGGAGATTGCGCAGAGGACCTCGATCACGCACGGGGATATTATGCACACGTGAGTGGCGGCGTGGCGCGACGCGGAGCGGAGCGGCGCGGGGTGGCACGTTGATGAGGGCGTCGTGGCACGTTGATGAGGGCGTCGTGGCACGTTGATGAGGGCGTCGTGGCACGTTGATGAGGGCGTCGTGGCACGTTGATGAGGGCGTCGTGGCACGTTGATGAGGGCGTCGTGGCACGTTGATGAGGGCGGAGCGGCACGTTGATGAGGGCGGCAGCTGACATGAACTACCCTGCACAGGTGTCAAGCCTTACAGATGATCAAGTACTATAAAGGCGGACACATCATCCACCTCACCGACGCCGTGCTGGAACAACATCAAAAGACAAAACTGAAAGCCAGGCGAACGATCGATCCGACAGCTCTGAAATGGAAGCCGCCGGTGTTCAGTCGTGCTCAGCTTGCTTTTGGGTTCTGACCTTGCGTCTTCACATACATACGTCACGGATTCGCCGCTCTTCCTTGTACTCTCTCAAATACCTTCGTTTTTGAGTATACCCGCCATAGATAAGAGTTCATGTTTCCCGGGCACTTCAATCGTACTGTATTAATAGGTATATATGATGGGTTATGGTTGTATACGAAAGAAGTCAAGCAGTCACGCTCGCCTCGAGAAGAGGTAAAGTGGCACTTCGTCATCTATGCATTATGTGTGCGGATGACCCTACTTTGCTCTCATCAGCTCGGATAGATCAATCACACTCGGAGTCAACAATACTGAGCGGTATGAGCGGCAACTCGGATAGAACAGTTTAGCCATCTTGGGATAAGCCTTCTATCCAACTCGGATAAAGCACAGCTCTTGGACAAAAACACTATGCAGTGCGAGTTACAACTCGGATAGATCCCTATGCGACTCAGAACTCCGGTAGAAGCGTATGGTTGTCATTGCCGATTGCCATCGGCGACGGCCCCCTCCGGGGAGGGTCCTAGCGGACGGCAGTGCCCTGCGGGCGGCGGCGGGGTAAGTGAAACTTGACTCGGAAAGAGCGGTGGTGGATCTAAGGTCGCTATCTTGGAAAAGGTTTTATAACCCAAAGAGGTAATTCAAATGACCCAGCCATCCCATCAGCCATCGTTTCAACTGTCCACGATTTGTCCATTTATCTAATCTAAGCCTTATCGACTCGCTCGCAACTCAAAAAGACAAAGTACTCTTTTTTGTTCTCTCGTCTTTGCCCAAACTTCTGTCACTTCGTTCCGCTTTTCGCGGATCAAAAAACACCATGTCACACTTGCTCTTTTTGACATCCGCTTTAGGTTGACCACTGTACACTGCACAACGGATTTGAGGAGTATATGTTTACGATGTCGAGTAAACCGGCTGACGAGATATCAACCGATATTGATGGGATGCTCGACTCGACTCGACGCGACGCACGGTCATCCTTGGCAACAATCACTCACTCACTTACTCACTCATTCACTCTGACCAATCCTGCGGCAAATAGGCGACAACTAAGACTCTGGTTCGCTCCTGATTTGCCTAAAACCATAAAGTATTGCATGGCCTGGAAAAGAAAAAGCACAAGTGACTGCGATTGGGGCTGGCTATGTAACGACAAAAGGGGTATAAATGTGCAAGGTATGATTTTGATCCCTGCTCCTTTAGTATCGCTACAAGTGACTGAACCAGCTAGCTTCATCTTCAAGAGGACCCATTTGATCCGTAAAATCCCTTTTCCCTTCCCTTGTCCCCCTAATCCATTCCCCCTTCTTATATCCGGAACGTCCTCCTCCCCTTCCTCAAACCCATCTACCTTCGTCCACCAAACGCTCTCGAGTCGTACCTCTGTTGGACATAGCTATATCCAAAAGAGCCCCGACTATCGCCCCAACCCGCCTGCATCCCAGCACTCCTGACCATCCTCTGCTGATATGGCATGAATGCCATCCTCTCATGCTGCTCTGTCAACCAGAGCCGCCTCGCTTCCTCCGCCTGCTCCCACAAGGCTCTCGCTCGCTCTTGTTCGAGCCGCTTTCTCTCTTTCTCCTCCGCCAAGATCTGTCGGATTTCGCGGAGTCGAGCCTCGAGGTCAGGCTCCTTCTCTGCCTTCTTCCCCTTCCTGTTCTTCTTCTCCTTCTTCTCCTTCTTATCGTCCCCCCAACTGCCTTGCCATACCGCAAAGGTCTTCTTGACCTTCTTCTTCTCCACCGTTGGTGCTTCCTGCTCTTCACCCCAAATCCGGTCCCACTCATCCTCATCGACCTGCTCCTGCTGGTGCCGGCGCGCCGGAATGATCGGGACAGACAAGGAACCACCCATATTCGGACAGGGCTGTCGATAGGAGTTGGCTTCCTCGGTGTCGTTTTCGGGCGGAGAGATGGTGATCGAGGGGACATCGAGGGCGGGAGGCGTGATGATCAGCGAGGGTACGATGGAATCATCGACCGAAGACGAGGAAGCAGTGTACGCGGAAGAAGGACGGGTATCAAGATGGCTCATCAAGAGCTTCTGGACAAGACAGAGTCAGTACGTATTTCAATTCATCATCGCCGTCACCGTCTCTGGACGCCGCTCATTGTAGCTTTCGTCTCCATCGACTGAAATGACGAATGACGATCTCGATCATAGACTCACCTCCAGCTCCGACTCGTAACCATCATCATCAGCATTCAACATCCGATCCAGGTCACGCTCACACTCATTCAAAACCGGCTTGCCATCGAGGGAGGTCAACGAGTTCCAAGACTTATAGGCACCATCGAGAGCTGCTTGCCACTGTCCCTCGTCCGTAATCATATCGACGCCGTAAGCGGGGAGGCAGACCGGATGGGAGGGACGAACGGGGGCTCCGACTTGGCATGGAGGTGTACATCAGCGACTTTAGATGTGGCGAGTAAAGGGGGATGCTGAACAGACTCACTATCGACTTCGGCTTCATCACCGGCGGGAACATCGTCTTCGGTACCGGTCGACAACTTCGAGGGTCTTGGGAAGTACGAAGAAACCATATCGCCTGCATATTTTAGGAAGTTAGCACTTGACTATGACCTGCCCGCACTTGAGGGATATGGCTTCGAAGAGGGAAGCCGGACGACGGAGGGAGGGAGGAAGCTTCACGGCCGCTTAGAAATTCGCCACTCACCAATCCACCAGAAGACGGCGAGGACGAAGCTAAAAACGACAACGAGGAGAATCAGCAACCGGTAGCATGCCCAGGCCTGCTCGAGGGGGAAGACGATCAACCTGAGGAGAATGGAGAAGAAGGATGGAGAAGGAGGGGACGATACAGAGTTAAAGTCCCCTTCACGGTCGAACTTAACCTTTGCCGCTCGACGCGACTGATTTCGGCTCGACTTAGGGAATTCGAATTGAAATTGCATTTTGAATTATACAAAGTGGTTTCAATGAATGACTTGGGCGAGTGTAAGTTGTTTTTTTGGGGTTTTTTTGGGTTTTATTAACTTGGGTTGGGGTCGTGGTGTGCCTTTACAGATGCTGTGAGCAGAAGAAAGAAGAAACAAGAGATGAGATGCGCGGGACACGCTGATATATATGATTTGCCACTCGCTGCATGTACAGTGCGCTCTACAACCTAGCCTACTGTACGACGGTGGTACCATACTACGATCGATGCAGCAGTTCAGCAAGCTAAAGCTGGATCACTCAACCCGGCCTTGGTCGGGTCTCACCCCAGGACATGACTACGACTCTTCTGGGACTTCAACCCGTCTGGCCATATGGTGACAACAATCAACAAAAGAAATACTGCTGCAGCGATGTCAACAAGAGTGCGTACATTCTCCTTGCGTCTTAATGTCTCACTTCACCTTACACAACAGCTGAGATTGGGTTCTGAAAGCTTACCATTGCCATCGCCTTACTCGGATCGATCATGTCAGCTGACGTCTCTGATCCTTCTAATTCTTAGATCGGGTCTGGGTAGAAAGGGAGCAAGTATTGCATTGGCGATGACTATGAGAGTACACGACATAAAAGTTGCTTGGACCTCCGAGCCAAGAGCAAGCTTGGCAGAAACGAGAATACCCAAAACTAATAACCAAAACCCAAATACCAAATGCCAAAAGCCAGATCCAACAATCGAGTCGAGGTCGAAATCAGTCACGTCATGGATGGAACCTCTGCTCTTCCGCCTGGCTCGGAGGCATTTTCGTTGGGAGTTCAGCTAACTGGAGAATTCAACAGGAATGTTTGTTTGGTAAACAAATAGTACGTCATATCGCGCCCGGATTAACTGTTTAAACGTTTGAAATGTTTGGTAAGGTATATGCTTGCTCAGCCTTGGCTTAAGCGGCGTGCTTAATTGACGCCATGGCGCAACATGTGATATGTAAGGGTATGTCATCAATCACGTGAAGCTGGAGTCTCTGGAATCACTGATGACTAGTGCGGCGTTGTGGTATCCTACGATCCCAAGATCCGTGGCAGAGGAATGGGAAATCGGGATTACAGTAGAGCTGGGGGCGCGGCACCAGAACTGAGGACGGTCGAGTTGGATTGTGGCAAGTGCAACTGATTAGAATTTGTCTTGCTCAATTTCAGTTGAGAGATTGGGAAATATGGTATACTTGTTGACGTGTTGACGCTCCCAAGATATGGCTCTGACGTCCTAAGATCTAGTCGCTGACGTCTAAAGATTGTGGATGTGACGTGGAATCTCATGCCTTGCTTAAGGCTCAAGATATGAAAGAGGGATCTGAGGATATGAAACAATAGCAAGGCAGTGAGTGATCTGGCATTTTCGTCTAGCTTGGACTACACTGCTGCTATGCTGCTATGCGACACGGAATGTCCCAACGAATTGCCACTCGGAGAGGTATGAGGTGGCCAGAGAGGAAGGATCCGAAATGGCTCTGTAAAAGCATGTTGGGCAATGTTAACGGGAAGAGGTGGAGTCGCGGTGAAGGCTTATTGAGTAGTGACAGAGAGAGAGAGTGTGTGTGTGTGCTGAGAATGCCGGTAAAGACGAGTCTATGCTTGTGCCTGTGCATCCCAATGATCTGTACGATCATCGCTTCAACAACAAGCCAAAGGACCCCTTCTAGAAAATTAACTACATCCGGAGATCAGAAGACGAGCCCAAAGGATGGGTAAATGACTGATCATTGATGGTTCCTGATACCAGGCCGTTGTTGGGCGTTTATTGTTGTGGTCTGTGCGTTTGGGCTAGGGGCTAGACTAAGGTCTGGGCTTTCACTGCACTCGTACTCAGGTCATCAATTTACACAAATTACACATAGCAAGTTGAGTGATTCTTTTTATTGTACTAATACATAGAGCAACAACGGCGTGGATACTGTAGATGGCACGCGTTGTGTGGCTGGGTGAGGTTGAAACGCCCTTTTTGTCATGTTCATCAATACATCATCCGACTATTGCTATGAATACAATACGACAGAAAGCAATGTTCTGCCCTTCATCACGTCTTCATTGTCCGTGTTGCATGTCCTGCGTCAGATTGTTAACCTCAGACACCATTTCTTCAATCACCCTGGAATCAAGGGCCGCTTGACCGAAAGAAGACTTTTTTGTTCGCCGAAGTCGGTGAGCAATAAGCTCCTGCTCCTTCTTCCTCAGCCAGCCATCCTAGGTCAGAAATTCGAGCAAAAAGGTGAGCGATTTCAGTCAGTAAGGTATAGCGAGCGGTGATGTGATGGTTTTGATGGTGTGATGGTCGTCAAGGTACTACAATATATATAAAAGGCTGATTCCTCATCTTCATTATCCTCCCATCAGTCCACGCCTCAACAGTTCGTTGTCTCTTCACTCGGCACTCGTTCTCATCGCCTCCAAGTCTGCGGTTTCTCACCCCATTGCATTCCCTTCGATAGCTCAACAAGATCCAACTCCGACCACACTCGTGTCCAAAAGTCGATACTAAGCCTCTACACCTCCTTGTGGGTCCCAACAAACAATCGGTCTCCCTCACCATGGCCTGGCAAGAGAAGATTCCTTACGGCGCTCATGTCATCATCCTCTTCACCTTGGCTTTCGCCGCCCTCATCCTGGTGTAAGTCCTTACCCAGCTGTGCAACGCTGTACCCATGTGAAAACTACTTGCCTGATTCCGAAGAAGACACGTCTCTGTCCCGCATATTGAAATGAGCTGATATCGTTGCTTGTACCCACGCCTAGCATCCTCATCACTTTCTCATCCCCCTTCATCTCATCCATCAACTTCCTTCGGCTCCCCTCTCCTTCGGGCGATACAACCTTTGGCGCTTTCGGATGGTGTTCGCCAGACTTTTGTCTGCCCAATCAGGTGGCATATGAGTGAGCTTGTTTTCCTCGACTGCCGCTCTACGTTTCAGCTGAGTTTTGCTCGATCGGGTACAACAGTGAGCTGACTGACCATGGGCAATGTACAATTCAGGTATGGAACGCAAGTCAACAAGGCTCTTACGGGCGGTATGATGCTTTGGGCTATCTGTGAGCATTGCCTGATTATGACCCTTGTCCACGCCAGCTCTCCGGATTCTACCATTCTTCTCTGAAGAGACGATGCCTTCCATCTGGGCTGAGGGGAATCGTGTTAACAATAAAATGTGACTTTCCTTGCTTCTCCCATTTTTCGCAGCCATCATATTCACCTTCTTCACCGTCCTCGCTATCCTTCCACTCCTGTTCGTACACGAGTCCAAAGCCCTTCGAACGGTCGGAAACAGGGTCTTCTTTATTTACACCATGGCGAGTAGAGGTCGCTTCAGCTTGCGTGTCAGGGAGACAAAGCCCGGCTAAAGCGATAGCTGCTGATGATTAAGGTCTTCGCTAAATCTGTATCTGCAGGGACTGGCCACACTCCTCGTTGTCACTGCTTGGCTTTACTCGATCTACGGCTGGAGTATCGCTCATCGCGCTTTCGAGGTATCAGATGTTGAGGTCGACCTCGGTTCAGCTGTAAGACTATCTCCTTCGTTGGTGAACAAAAGGTTTATAACTGACGCATCACTCGCTGTGCTGTTCATGCAGATTTGGATGGGGCTGGTCGCTGCCTTGTGCATGCTGATGTACGTCTCTCTTCTCTCTCTGTTTACTTCGAATACACCTTCACACTCACGAGCACATTTTGTTCTTACACTAACACAATGAATTTCTAGTAGCTAAGCTGATATAACTCAAATTTATAGCATCTTCTTCATCCGATGGCCCGCGGCAGCATGGGACGGCAAGACCACCCGAGCGAACGGCGGTACAGGCGCTCGAGGTGTACCTCAAGTTCCCAGCAACGGGTACTATCACTACAAGCGGACCACTCGAGAGGTCGTCCCGAGATATTAATTGGCCTTAATGAATCTGCTTAGAGAACGTCACCTCCAGGCGGGGTGGCAGGGTCAGAACCGCTCCGTCTCCCCTTTGTCATTTGTTTGAGTTTTTGTTGGTTGACAGATCGAACGATCAGGTATATCCGTCGCTCTGAAAGGGCATGAGATTTTAGATTGATGTCAGATAGATACATGGGTACGCTTGTGTACTCTGTGAATATACAAAATCGTTATGTCGTAAAAGTTACATGGCAACATGTATCGTATGTATTCGTGACTTGTCGTGAATTATGGGTCGTCAATGTACTACTCTCATCATACTCCTTACTATGGCTGAACCATCGCTCCGCTCATCTTGTCTCTGTACGCTCTTTCCTTATCACCGCCATCCACCCTCCCTCGTTCTTTCTGTCTGCCTAATCGCCTCCGCTGCCAGTTCTGTCATACAGTTGCTTGTGTACCAGACCCTCGGCCTTTGTTCCGTCTCTGACCAACTTGCATCCCCGCCGCTCAAGCATCATTCACTTCGCCCAAAGCCAAGTCTTACAAAGCCAAGTCTTACTTGGCTTCTCCACCTCCGCCATTTCCACGACTTTGTCCACTCTCAAACTCCCCAAAATCATCGTCCACATCATCCAGCATTACATCTCCATCTCTGTGTCCATGTCCACTCCCTTCCCTCATCCTAAGAGGCGGACTATATATATCCAACCCCCCAGCTCTTTCTGCATTCCTCTCCCTCTCAGCCTGTTCAGCTTCCTCTCGTTCGATATCTTCCATCGTCAGAGTAGGTTCGAACCGCTTGGCGATATCGGCCAGTGTGTTTGGATCTAGGGACGTGAGTGACCTTGGGTCCTCGTCTAGACCTGATTCTTCGAGAACTGTGTAAGTTGATACGGGTCTTGAAGTGGTTGATGCTGGATGCGAGGAAGGAGTGAGCTGTTTTGTAGCTTGGTTATGTGTGTGCGAGTCGTATGACGGTGGCTCGTCTTCGGCGATCCTTGCTGTGCCAGAGATACCTTGACTATTGAGTCGTCCGTGCACCATTCCTGATGATGGCCGAAGCTGATTGGTGACAGCAGTTTTCGAGCCGAGGATCCCAACTCTGTCGCGCCGTCCAAACATGGTCTCACCACTGAGATCTTCGTCCCATCCGTTTCCATTTCCATTTCCATCACCGTTATCGCTATTGTCCAAATTCAATAACGTTTCGAGCTCGCCCTCCTGCGCCTCTGCAATGAGTTCACTCGAATTATCAACACCATTCCGTCTCCAACGACGACCACTCCAGGTAAAGAAGGCTGGCAGACAATGACACTGGGGTATTGAAAAGCATGACCCCGGAAAAGCGAGGGCAGCTTTCAGTTGGGCGAACAGGTGTCGTGAGTGATCGAGAGGGGTCAGGTTGAATGCCATGATCTTGGGACCGAGTGCAACAGCAGTCCAGTTGAACGATACTGCCGATCGTATGAGTTTCAAGGCGGGATACAGAATCAGGTACTATAGGCTGGTGGATGACATGCTGAACCAGGTCGGAAACAAGAGTCAAGTAACCTTAAGACTTGTATTGCAAGCATCAATAAATCAATTTACGCTCGAGCTTCGAACCGGGAGCTATATAGCTACGCCAGTTTCACTCGCATCGCACATGCATTCATCGCATGTGCATTCGCAACGTTATCATCGAAATGAGTGGAGGTGACCGCCAGAAGCTGATAAGAGGCGCCCTCATTAGAAGACAGATAGAAACTGTTTGTAAATAAGGTCGTTGACTTTGATCAGAATTCCCCATCGAATTTGTAATCAAAGTGGGATTCTATTCTTGCCATCCCCTGTTCAGGCACGAGCTTGTGTGCTTGATGCGGCATCTTTGCATAGTATATTTCTTATTAGGCTACGTCATCACACCCATAAACATGCCATTTTGCATATGCACATCCTCGATGCAGCGACGTCGTCCATACCACGATAACCGCCAGTCATTTTGTCTCTGTCTCTCTTTTCTACTCTCATACCTAGATCTCTCTTATCTCCACATACACATCGTCCTCGGCCGCGGTACTCATCCTTGTCTGACAACGTCATCAAAGTGAAAGTCGTGATCGATTCTACTTGGCCAAACCAGATAAATGGATTGAAGAAAAGATTTGTGTCGATATACCGTGTACCTCTTTACGACAACAAAACTCACCAATTATTAATACAAGCTCGCTCAAACCACATCTCTGGCCTTTTGGGATACCCATAGACGATCATATACAAGATGGCCGCAGCTGCAGAGAAAGCAAAGTCGATCGCCAAGGACGCTGTCGAGCCCCTGACTCCTCAGTTCACGAGCAAGGATTACTCTACGTTCTTCCTTGCCGGTGCATTGTGCTGTACACTGTGAGTGAACGAGGACTGTTGAAGAGGAAAACAGGTTAGGATGTAGCTATGTTCGACTACTGGTTGCTAATTCGACTACTTGGATGACTGCAGCTCCCATGGTGGTATGACTCGTGAGTATCGCGTTCCCCCTTATAGGCTGCCAAGGTGTTCTTCACAATCACGAGAAGGACCAAGAGGGTCAAGAGGGTTTTAGGGCTGATAGAAAGCGTCACGTAGCCATCGATGTGGTAAAAACCCGAATTCAGATCGACCCTGCTCTCAAGGGATACTCTCTGCTTTCAGGTGGACGAAGTATAATAGCAGCTGAGGGACCCAAGGGATTGCTCACTGGGTTCGGACCTACTGCTGTTGGATACTTCTTCCAGGGTGGTGCTAAGTTTGCGGGCTACGAGGCTGCTGTGAGTCTCCACCTCCAGCTGACCATACCGCTATGTCTTTCCTTGCGATAGGGTGAGAAGAGGAACAGTCAGCTGATTACTTTATCTTGGTAGAAAAAATACCTGGTGGAGCTTTCGGGAAGCAGGGAGAACGCTATCAAGAACAGGACGGCCATCTACCTCGGAGGAGCTGCGATCGCCGAGTGAGTAGGACGGCCTATCCAAATTTACTACATTTTGCGTCGTCACAGGCGGATATACTGACCCTTGCCAACCAGATTCTTCGCCGATATCCTCTTGACTCCTCTCGAAGCCACTCGAATCCGACTTGTTTCAGACCCAAAGGTCAGCTTCCATCCTGCCCATCATCTGTGAGCAAGACAAGCTGACTCTACGCCGATAGTACGCCGACGGCCTTGTATCGGGTCTGAGGAAGATAGCTGCAACGGAGGGCTTCAGCAGCTTGTATGCTGGCTTTATTCCCATCCTTGCCAAGCAGGTACCATACGCTATCGGTGAGCTGCATTATACTGCGCATCTTTCATCCAGCGAGTTTCTCAAATTGGTTTTTCCTTGTCGTCCGCCTGATCAGGTCAATTCACCGTCAACGAGCGATGTACCGAATACATTTATAACAGCATGACGCCCGAGACCAAAGCCAACCTCTCCTCGACCTCTCAATTCGGTATCACCCTCGGATCAGGTATCGTAGCAGGTTTCGCCGCTGCTATCCTGAGTCATGTAAGCTTACCCTTCCTTGACTTGTTGAAAAGACAGAAGAAGCTGATATCTTGATTTTTGGTATTTGTCTGCGCTAGCCCGCCGATACGCTGCTCTCACAGATCAACAAGGGCCACGGACCCAAGGGATCTATGGTGTATAGACTAGTAGCTCTGGGCAAGGAGGCGGGCGTCAGGGGTCTTTTCGCCGGTCTCGGACCAAGAATGAGTGAGTATCGCGAACTTGCTGTCGGACCAATCTTCTACGCTAGAGCGTATTTGCTTTCAGGACCAAGACCTGAGCTGATTCGAGACCTCGTCATCGTCCCCCTTGTTTAGTCATGACCGCCGGTCTCGTATCATCCCAGTTCATCATGTACGGTTACATCAAGTCCGCCATGGGCGCTCGACCCGGTATTGAGATCCACAAGGAAGACGCATAGACAACTATGATTGTACGATACTAGATTGTGTTGTTTTTTAAGGAAGTGTTTAAGGAAGTGGTAGAATAGAGTATGTAGCCAATGATGTCTGTATTTACGGATATGTTATACCTTATAATCGTCATACCCTTGCTTCAGCGATAAATTTCACTTAATCCAACGATAACATTTGCGATGGCCGGCGAGGGAAAAGTGAGCATGAGCCGAAAATCGAAGATTACGGTTTCACCATATTCATCATGTTTCGTCAGAAGAGTCCATGTACAGTACACAATGGTTCCAAGAGATTGCAAGAGAAAATAAATCACTATTACTTGATTGTCCATTGCACGAGATTGAAAGAAATAAAAGCCCAGGATGAAAGAAGTAACCGGTCAACTTGCGATCAAACCATGAGAAAAGAGAACGGGAAACAGGCAATAATGGAATATTATAGGAAGCACTACGGTGCAATAAGGTATATGCAATGTGAGAAGCAAGATCGCAGTTCGGAAGCTATTACCTACTAGAAATGTATGTACAGTACAAGATATTGTCCGTATGATTTTTGCCGGAAGGAAACTGGATGAGGGACAGATAATGATATATTCACAACAAATATGTACGGGGAACGATTTGCGATGATGATGTGATAGCATGATGATGCGATGATATGCGATGGAAAAAGAAGAAAAAAAAAACACAGCAATGTCCATATGAAGAGCAAAACAAAACCCAGATGATAGATAGACAAGCGAGCAAGGAAACAGAGACATTGTCCATTGGGGGTTCAGGTGAAAGCAGTCAGTCGTTAATTCGTTTCTTCATTAGTAGTTTGTTGATTTTCATTATTTTTGAATTCAACTGGTTGGTCCATCGAAGTTTGTGGTTTATCGGACTCTGATTGTGTGGGCGATCGATCGATCGATCGATCATCAGGCATGATGGTAGCCCAGAGTAGGGATATAATGATCCTCGCCATCTATGTCGTGTTCGGCAACATCGCTATCGTAGTGGTACTGAAGATGATCGACATCATCCGCATGATCCAGGCCGATGGTGACCGAGTTGAGATCCTCTTTCTTGATCTTGATAGCCTTCTTTTCGATTTCCGACTCGTATTCAGAGTCAGGATCAGAAGAATGTCCGACTTCGCGCTGGTGGTCGACTCTAACGGGCTGCTCAGGAACGATGTCGGTTTCCGCCTTTTCGAGCTCAGGAGTAGCAGCACTAATCGTCTTCTCGAGATCGTGCTTGGCACCAGTACCGTTGCCGCCGGAAGACTCGAGGTCCTTTGTAGGTGATGCAACGCCGACGAGTCGTCTTCTCTTGGCTGCGAGTGGATTGAGGATGAGAGCGAGGATGACGATGCCCAGGACCATAGCGAAGGTGAGTGCATAAGTGGCCTAATTAACAAGGAAAGGAAGAGGATTCTCCCCATCAGCACTCGTTTTCTCCACGTAGATATAGACTACTAATATTGATCATGAGCAATTGATATTCATTGAAGGCAGCGGGAGATATATACAAAGGGCTTACTCACAAGTCCGGCAATGTCGACCTTCTCCCTCAAGAACAAGGCGGCGATAAGGAATATGGCGCCGACGAGATCGGTGATGACGAACATGATAGATAAACCGATCACCTCTTTCTGCTTGTAGATCTCGTAGTACTGCGGACTATATGGGATCATCACATGACCAAGAGAGAAAGACAGTCAGCTGTATGTCTTTGGGGGTCCGGGTCCGGGCATTCGACCTTGCACATGATCATGACTCAATGGGGAGGACATATGATATGAGATTTTAACCGCGGTCACTCACATGATACCGATGACAGCTATAACTGTTGACGTATAACCATAAACGACCATAGGAATCTCGATACCTTGTCGCTTGCCAGCCTGTGGATGGGACAGACCGAATCAGTATATGTGCCCGTAGACTGTTTGCCGCTTTATCGTCAGAGGTACTCACCAACAGGCCAACGACACTAGCGCCTTCGAAGGCTGCTCCGGCAAGCAAGACACCGCCAGCGCAAAGGATCGTCTTGACCAGGGAGTATCCGGAAGAGTAGTAGAGGCATTGTCCCCATGAGATGGTGTAGATGACCAACGAGACGTGAGGCTGAATAATGGCGGGGATGGCGAGATCTCGAGTGACGACGTAGGTGCAGAAGAATAAACCGGATGCCATCCACAGTCTGTTTGTCGAAAGACCAACCAAAAATAGCACAGAGTGAAGAGTGAATCGACCATTAGTTTGCCGTTGCCTTTTGGTTTTTTGGTTGGTGGGTTGTCTGTCGCCACGTTGTTGTGGTATGTGGTATAGGTTGGGTTGGACGCCAGCTTACAGCATCAGGTACGGTGAAAGGCCTTTGGTCGATTTCGTTCGGTATGATTTGACGATTTGCGGGATACCCTACAAGACGGAAGCAGGTGTTCCCAGACCGTTCAGCATATGAAGAGCGCGACACAAACGTGCGTGAGCAGAAGCATCATCACCCACCTGAATAGCCCACAGTACCGCGCCGACGGTGGCAAGGATGTTCTCGGTAGTCTTGTTGTCTGGCATCGTAGTTGATTGTACAGTACAGTATCAAGAGTGCCGGGAGTCTAATCAAGATCTATCGGAAAAGTGATTAGTCGGAATATTATTAAATTTTCTAAGATATCGGGGGCTGTGGATAGTTTATCAGAGCTCGCGTTATCATGAGTGAAGTCCAGTATAAATGTGAGTGTAAGTGTAAGTGAATATCAGTTTTGTTGTTATCGAGAAGAACAGGAGACGTCTCTTGACATCTTGGATACATGTCTTATATATCCTTTCCAGCTTCACAACTCTCTACCCGGAACGGTGGGATTCCTCACGCTTCGCAAGGAAATCAAAAGTCAGTACATATTCGCATAGGATAGGAAATGCCGGGACATCCTTGCCGTTTTGTCGGACGAGCGCGATGAAGTCTCAATAGGATCAAAGTATCCTTGATCCTTGATTCCTGATCACAGGCAGGCAGGCCCTTGCGACTCTGTGTCGTGGGGAAGACGACTTCCTCCCTATCTCAAGGGACTCGAACCGGATCGAATCAATTCGCGATGCCGCAATGCGGTTACCAGACGCTAATTTGTTGCTGTATTTGGATATGTAAAGAGGAGAATTCAACAGATTTGTTTTTTTGGTTTGTTTTGATCAGATGTTGCTTTGCATTGCATTTGTGTTGTTGCGCTACGCTGCGTTGCAAGACGCCATAAAGTCCAGTTCGAATCCATTTCAGGGATCATATCGGTATATCGGTAAGAAGTACGGTACGTCTTCGCTCTCGCTCTAAATTCCCGGCTGTTAAATTCGATTCACCCACAAAGCGTAGATCTTGGCTCGATTCGGTATCCCTATATTCAGGTCTTTCTCCCAACATTTGGCTTTCTTCTCGTACGCGTACGCGCGCTCAACACGTACGGTATGTACTCAAACTTTCTTTCTCCAAAGCTGTTCCTAGCGATCAGGTGGTTCTACAGCTTTGTCTTGGAGGATTAGTAAACCCCTCTTCAGGGAGAGATTTAATAAGCGCAGACAGAGTTCGATGGGATCCCGTAACTGACGAACCGTCTTTGCCGCTTCGACCGGACTCGACTCAGACAGCCCAAAAGCAGAAGGCGAAAGGAACCCATCATCTCGGCAATCAGCCTCGAGATGAACGGAATGTCTAGGTCTGCTGCCCTTGGCATAGTGTGAGTTTCAAGACACAAGGACACGTCCATATTGTTGGTGCGATCAAGCCACTGATGGATCCGAGTCAGATAGACCGATAGACCAATGGACCTGGTCTGGAAGATCCCTTTCGCGTCGCCTTGCATCGCGTCGGATATGCGCGATGAGCTGTCAAGTCTGAGAAGGAAAGAAAAGGTGGTACGATGTCCTCATCCTTCTTCCCGGCCTGGTCCCGGTAGGAATGGCATCTTGTGACCCAGAGTCAAACTAGTCTCAAATCTCAATCCCAACCTCGAGTCCAATCGGGACGAGACTTGGAATCTACTAGCTGACGGCGTCAGCATCTGGCCCTGCTTGCACTATTTTTACCAAACAACGCGAGGTCTGGTGATTTTGTGCGAGCATCCAATGACTGGAGCGTGTGAAGGACGTCGTGGAGTCGAATGTGCACTACTGCACTACAGTATGGCGGATGTCAGCCGATCTGATCCTGATTTTGATTCTGAGTGTGATTGTAATTCCTCATCCCTTGAGAAGAGAGGTTGAAGGCTAGCGCATGTACTGTACCTTACCGAAGAAAGACAGACCAAGACAGCGCAACGCACAAAATCGGACCGTTGTACCGACTACCAGGAGTGAGAGAGGGAGGATTCGTAAGAGCACGGTACGGGTATAATGTCAAATGTCGTAAGCCTGGTACGAACCAACCAGGGTAGAATAACGAACGGACGAAATCCATGAAGCATAAGCACAACCATAAGTGGTGGTGGTGGTGGAGTTACACACTAATTACGATAAGATGAGTGGTGTGAAAATACAGTATCTTGAGTGGTGAGTGGTGAAAAGCCGATACTTCAGATCATTTGGTATTCATGTTGGAAATTCCGGCGGTTTCGCTCCGAAAGAAGACATGTTACACATCTTCAACAGGTAACCTTTCCCGCTCGTCAAACCACTACATGTGTTTCTCTCCTTCCTTTGGCAAGGGTTCTCAATCCCCTCCTTTAAAGCGAGGCGGCAATACGGCAAACACATGTATACGAGACGAATGGCAATGGCAACATCGACATGCAAAAATGGTTCCCATCCGGCTCGGTTCAAGGGTCAGTTAGGTAGATTTGGGTACCTGAAGATCGTTTTGGACCCTTTGGCGCTGCTTTGCACACGTAAATCCCATAATATCTCCGATCCCTGGCGACTTGTCTCCAACGGCGCCCCCACATCGAGTTGCCGTTGCCGCTACCGCATTGTATGGTGGTGTGGTGTGTATACTCATGCAGATATTCAGTCGCAAACACAGACAAAAACATACAGTACATGCGAGTATGGACTGAACCAGAGTCAGCCTGTAGAGATTTGCATTGTTCCTCAGGCCATGACGTTGCACCCAGCGGTACAACGCGTTGAAGCGAAGCGAAGCGAGCGCACAATGAATTTTCCCGTAGACTTTGGGTTTTTGCCCCATTGATTCTGCCGAATATCTCGGCTAATCTGTGAAGTACTAGTAATCAAGCATCGATCGTTCTTGTCCGTGTTTATATGTTGCGCCTCGTTGTTCCGAGCACAGGTTAGACCCCGGACCGGCACTTTCACTCAAGCTTCATCTATTCATTGTGGATCATGATGTGCGACGACTGGTCGACCGAGATGGCGATCGCTGCGAGACCAGTACTTCCCTTTGAGCGCTATGATCGTCTGTTAATCATGATCATTCCGAAGGCGCAGTAGATATTGTCTTGCGATTCCTCGTGCTGTGCTATCCACCCACTTTGAACGACAGGTCGTCCCCCTCGTCCTGGTAAGAATGGCATCCTTTGAAACTTGTAACTTTGTGTAGCTATGATCGCCGTGCGCAGCTGGAAGATGGCCTGCGGGTCTCTGGATCAAATCGGTCCGACTGATACTGAGTTGAGAAGTTCTCCCGACTCGACGGACGCGTACGCGGAGCTGGAGCTGGAGCTGGAGTTTGCCAATTACACAATCATACACCTTTCAATCGTTCAACGTACGTTTTACCCCCACGAAAGCGCTAGCTATGTTCGTCCGCTTTTCTAATCCCGCCTACACGGACCACCGAGTGTGTTGGTGGCGTCGGTTCCAGGCTCCACGCGCCGTATGACCTGACCTAGTATGGGTGCTTGTGAGAACCGCATAGCGGGATGAGTGGAGTCCAATTAACTAATTTAGTCTATCGTCTTAAATAAACGAGGTCGCAGTGAACTCTCATCTCTTACAACCGAATTTCGGCCATCTAAACCACATCTCATGGGGTGGCGGTGATCGCCGTCTCTTATCAGCGAAGCATCCAAGGCACAATCCAGTTGGGGGACTATGCCACCTTGCCACTTTGGGTATGACGGTTATCACTTTGACCGCACGTGAGTGACACGCTTGATTCCACGCGAGAAAGGAATGTATTGGTACAAAAAGAAGAAAACCCACGTCATTTGGCATTCCGACGCCTCCCTCCACCGTCAGCTTGTCGCCGGTACTCGCTCGGATTGCTTACCTGACCGCGACTACTTCGAGGTACTCTCAACTCAACTTCCTTCAACATTCCTTCCTCATCATCATCTGACATATTTACCCTCGGAACCAAAACATCACCGCATCCCTCTCTCGACTGTAACGAAGAAGAGACGGACACAAGAAGACCAGAGACGAGAAACGAGAAACGAGTATGGATGTCGATTCACCCGCCGCATCAGCTTCGGCTGGAACAGTCAAGGTCGCCGATGACAAGAAGCCCCGATTCGAGGTGAAGAAGGTCAGTTGGCGGTTTTACTATCTCTATGTTCTTCCTCCTTCCGTCTCATACCTTCCGCCGATCTCATGTGCTATGTGATCCGAGTTTCCGGTCCGCAATGTGTTCGTTCAAACCACATCTGTATACCATGCTGACGTTAGCTG
This sequence comes from Kwoniella sp. CBS 6097, assembly GCA_036287355.1. Classification (NCBI taxonomy): domain Eukaryota; kingdom Fungi; phylum Basidiomycota; class Tremellomycetes; order Tremellales; family Cryptococcaceae; genus Kwoniella; species Kwoniella sp. CBS 6097. Next base: position 1,138,774 of record CP143077.1, read on the forward strand.
TGGACTTCAGTGGAACGCCGTAGCGCTATGGGCATGGGGTAAGCTATTGTGTCATTGACGATGGTCGAACATCTAGCTCATCATTCTTCCTCTCATAGATATCGTTGTCGATAACTGCGCTATCTGCAGGAATCATATCATGGACCTGTGTGAGTTCGTTTCCAAGACTCCTTCCTACAATCAATGATCGCTCATCCCGTTTCTTTTGTAATAGGTATCGAGTGTCAAGCGAATCAAGGAGCGGACAACGAAGGTAAGCTTCGTTTTCCGGGATCAACAAGGAAATCAAGCTGACCGACAAATCTTCTACAGGCTGTACGGTAGCTTGGGGTATCTGCAATGTCAGTTCACATGAGTAGGAGATCGCCAAACGTATTTGCAATGTACTGACGTCTTTTCGTAGCACGCTTTCCACTTCCACTGCATCTCCCGATGGCTCAAGACACGTCATGGTAAGTTCAGCTAATCCTCCCATACCATTTATGGGTAATGATAAAGCTGACTCTCTCCGCGATATGGAACTACAGTCTGCCCCCTCGATAAGTAAGCCGAACCTTCTTCCTTTTCTTGAAGGACATTTAGCTGACGATTCAATCTCTTCTCAGCCGACAATGGGAACTCCAGAAATACGGCCGATAATCTATCCTCTCCTTCCCTTCATTTCACGCATATTCGTTTCCTTCTCTTCGCTTTTCGTACACCAAGAATTTCCTCATTGTATACACCATTTATGCACCATGTAACGATAGACACCCAACGACAGTGTTGAGACCTTTTCGTTCCAGCCTTCCTCGTGACAAGTTGACCCGATACTCTGCCACTGAGATCCAATTCCGTGGACCTGCGTCGTACGAGCCGAGGTCTGAAGAAAGATGTGGGATGCATGAGATAGCTAAGAAGAAGATGTGAGAATAGCTGACTATGAAAGAATGAAACAAGTTGATTGCGATGCTAGGTATGGATACACTGTGTCCGTCCTCTCAGAACCTCGGAAATATAGCAAGGTAACAGCTCGTTACGTGGGCATATGCTCTAGTATCTAGTCTTCTATGGTTAACCGTCCGTTACTCATACGGTCCTCTTTGTGGAATGCGACCACAACCCCTTCTCGAATCTACCTTCCTTCCTCTCCACATCTTCTCCCAGTTTTCTCACACCTTCCTGTAGTAAATCGCAAATCTTGATTCTCACGTCCCTCTCCCTTCCTTCAGCCAGACCGCCCCGCCCACGCACTTCTCGCTGCTCATCACCAACCAAACCCGGATGATCGTCCCTTGACTCTTGCTTCCAATCACCTCCCACCCCGACGGTACCGACCTCCTTCTCTGCCATTTCACGCCATGATTTCACCAAGGGCTCAATTTGGGATGTGAGGGGTTGTCCGACTGTTATGCTGATTTTGGCGCCTGGTCGAGGGATTGGGCGGGGCCAACCACGTCGCTCGTCCAGTATTTGGTCAAAGCCTACACGAGCGAGTGAGAGTCAATGACCGGCGATTTGATTGCGCACGAGGCATAAGATAGGATCGAAATTTCAGGACTTACCGGAGATCCACATCGGAATAATCTCAGGCATCACCTTGGAATCCATGATTATCCGTCCACTAGACACGAAGGAAAAGCATGGTTAGCTTCTGGTAGGTTGACCGCATACAAATGTGAGGCTAAGACAGATAGCAAACCTACATTCCCCATTTGAAACGCAATAGACCACCCTCCGGATTCGATTTTTCCTGATTCACCTTCCCCTCGGGAAAGATATGTATCTATACATAGAGGGCATCGTGCATTGTCAGCCCAAATGTCAAATCAGACCTTTTGGATGAATTATGAGGCGAGAAAAGACGGCACATACCCAACTTCCGTCCTGAAGTAACTTGACAGCTGTATCCACTGCAGGCTGGAATATACCGCCGCCTCTATGCGTTTCTATCACCTGTCCAGCGTCGAAGAACTTCCGGTGTAGAGGTTTCGTGAACATGATATCTGAAGCTACAATCGCAAGACGGCGTCAGCGGATATTGAGATGAAAGGAAAGGGACAAAGGGGTCCGGCGTATCTGTTTTCAAAGGGAACCTGGTGATATAAATCGATTGAACAGACTTACCGCCTAGTGTCCACCGTGAGTTCCGACATGTATGAGCAGGAGTTGCGAATGGGAAGTAAGTGGAGAGTGGCATCAACGACCACATCTGATCAAGCGAGATACGACCACAAGACGTCAGCTGCTGAGTTCCGCAGGGAAACTCTTCACTTCAAACTAGCTGAGTTGGTATGACAGGACATACCATAGGGTCGTCGCAGACTGAGTTGTGGTTGCAGACTAGGGAATGATCAATCGATGAGCTTTCCGTTTGGTCTATAGTTCAGTCATCCCGGTGCTCCTCCTCCAGTCTCCACAGGCGCTCGCAAACAGTGTCTGCAGTATACCCACCTACCAATGCAAAAAGCGGAATATGGGTGCTCACCAGTGACAATTCCCCTCCGACTCCCTTGCGAAGTGTCTTCCTCCCCTAAGCCCTCTACAGCTCGTCCCTTTCCCTTCCCATCATGTGGTATCCTCAAAGCATCAAGCAGGATCGGCAAGCCGTTGACTTCGTACTGTTTCGTAGTCAGTCGAAGGAAAGTCCGCGATGCTAAGGCGATTGTTGATAGAGTTAGGGCGGATGAAAGGGTTGGTGGGCGCGCCATTTTCTTGTGAATGGCAAGAACCACTGTTCCTCCTTGACCGCTCTATTCCAACTTTCAATCTCCCGAACGCTTGAACGTTCTGATCTTGTTGAAAGTCGATTATATGTTTTATATGCGATTGAGTAAGAAGAAGGAGTATATGATGAATTTCATGAAATATGACAGGTTAGGCAGGTTACAAACGTTTGCTTGAGCCCCCCCAACTTTTCAGTGATCATGATCGTTAAGCGGCACCGTCCGAACGTGCCTGAATTCCCGCAACAACAATCAAGTAAGGTTAAGCAACATAACCCGGGATTAACACTTCCCCAGCTCTATATATATATATCATCGCATTGAGGTCGCTCTTCAGTTCAATGCGCGTGTTTCACATACAACTCTTCAGCTTAAGTCGGTCACTCGAGTCGGCAATCCGATCAGGCTCCAAAACCGAATCATCTAGCAGTATGGCGGCGTCCTCGGGGTCCTCGCCGCTACCTCCTCTGACACCGTCTCCTACAAGGATCAGGGTGCCTGAGCGGTTGATGAACGATCCCTATTTTGGATCGTTCGCTGGCCTCGAAGCATGTGCCGCTAACGGCCAAATCAGATGTCCTCCCCCAGAGAGCGTTCTCTCCGCACTTGAAGACTATATAGGTACCCGATTGAAGCTTCTCCCAGCATGTCATCCTTCGACAATCCCAGCGGCCCGTAGTCTACTGCACAGGTTAACACATGAGCTACAGGAGAGCGACAGTGAGTCTTTTTTTTTGCACGCCTGTCAGCAAGCGGTCTCACCGTCTTCGGAGATGTTACTGATGAAGCGACACGTGCTTTCGCCTCCCTTCCATAGCTCAGTCGAATGCTCAACAGCTACAAGAGGTCATCACTCGCCTTGATCAGATCACTACCTCCCTTCAAACAGTGCAAAGTGACACGCAAGAACAGCGAAACGAGATGGTTGGCCTTAGGGCAGACTTGGTCGGCCTGAGAAACGAGGTCGTTGCTTCGCGGAATTATGCCATATGGCAGAGAGCGGAGGATCAGAGCAGAGTGAGCTCAATGCTAGGGTCACGCCAGACTGGGACTGACCGGTCCACGGACGATCAGTCTCAGAATTTGAGTATGTCAGCCTATGGAGCAAATTGGATACCGGTCCCGAGCCGCGTCGACGGAAGGAGTGTTCCGGCGGGTATCGATTACGTGAGTAACGCCTCTTTTGGGCGGACCTGCAGCAGACAATAACACTGACACCATCTTCCAGCACATCGAAAATCCCGAACGTATCAAGAGAATGTCGGACGCAGACATATCGAGTTTCCTCGCGCTCTACCAGATTCCCTCATCAGACGACGATCCAGTCGCTAATAGAAAGCTGCTGACGGACTTCCTTATGGGTATCACTCTTCCTCAAATCAGATAGCTTATGATAGGTGCATGTGTCGAACAATCTACGTTGTAGTTCAATATCCAATCCAGTGTATCCTATTGTAGCCGCCCGACGCAGGGTAGTGCATGTAAAATAGTGCACGTGAGATAGTGCATGTGAAATAGTGCATGTGAACCATAAATGTGTAGCAGAGATGTGTACAGTACAAGAGTAATGGACACGGGTCATCCTTGTGCAGGGTATGATATTGAACTCAACAACTTCACAACACTTGAATGGAAATGAGCTCCGCTCTGATTTCTCCGATTAGTCTCGAAGGTATTGCGCCCTATGGAAGAAGAAAGGGTGTAATATCAGTTCAATGAACTGAGTTGAATCAGGAACAACGAGCTTATGACTCACCAGTCATGTATCCGGTCAAATACAACGGTCAGATATGACGTATCGTTCAGTAACGCTTCGAATTGCTTGATAGCGTCCTCCTCCGAAAGATCAAGCATGAACTTCTCCTGGACCTGTATAATTGGGAAACCCGTCAGTTAGTTCCCTTGCCAAACGTGTATCGCGAAATCGATTGACCTTCCAAACCGCCTTGTCCGGTTCAAGTTGTATATCCTGGATACCCGCGTCCACCATCAATGCCACAAGGTTCAAGATCAAGTTGGCGTTCTTTCTCAAGCCAATGAACGCGGTGTAGCAAAGACTCTGGAATCGAGCGTAATGAGAAGATGAGGTACCGCCCATGGCGTCGACCATCTCTTTGCAGACTTTGACTGGGGGCGGATAAGGCTTGGGGTCTCGTCCAAGGATATATCCAAAATCGACTGAACAAGAGATGATGAGCTTGGGTTCAAGATTCGGAGATCTTCGATAAGCTCACCGTGGAAGAAATGCCCGTCGGGCGCAAGCATCAAGTTGTCCAGATGCCGATCGCCTACGCCCAACACATAGGTGAGGACGGAGTAGCCGGCTATGTAGCAGGTCAGCTCATTTCCGCATCGAGCAATGTTAGGTTCAGAGCTCACCGCAACTCCTAACAAAGGTGTCCATTACAGCCGCCTCAATTCCATATGATCCAAGTGCCCCGTCGTCCGCATGATCCTGTCGAAGGTAATTCTGAAGGCTGCCAAATTCCGCCATGATTGCCGCGAGACTCTTTGAAGGCACAAATTGTACCATGCCCTCAATCTTTGAAGTCGCTAACACGCTATACGGACTTAGCCTGAGGTCCAGATTTTCTTTCCGTAGAAGGCGATCCATCAAGGTGAACAGCTGAATAACCAGTTGGTCCTGCCGCAGATCATCTCCGTTCTTGAAAATAATGGGATAATCTTGCGTTATTGTGACAGGCGTATCAGGTGAATTGTCATCTTCAAACGCTCGTGCTGAGTCTGCCGTTTCGAACCAAATCAGCAGAGGTAGCAGTTTTGACTTGAAAATGGACGATTTTTCCGCAGCGACTGAGGTGACCAATACTGTCGCTTTCAATGGGAGAGGAAGGGGAGCGGGCAAAGGCGAGAAGTTGTTCTTTGGATCGGCGAGATGTGTCTTGAGTTTCTCAATCTTTTTCGACCTCGAGTCCTTCGAGCTACGAATATCTTTTGCTCTCTTCGACAACGCTTCCACCAGTTTACCTTGGCGAAGTAAAATATCTCGCTGGGCCGCGCCTTCCTCAGTCTGAAAAATAACACGTTCAGCAGTTATCCACATAGACCCGGTGAAAAGAAGACTTGGCTCACCTCGGCCAGACGCGCATTGAACTTGAAAGCAACTTTCGCATACATCTCACCAATCGGATGATGCTTGTCACACTCGATCATGAGGTACCAGTAGAAGCTAGTCCCCAAGACAGGATTGGCTACACTCCGATTGATCAAGAATTGGGAAAGACCGCTGTCTTCTTTGTCCGTTGCGGCAGCGATATCCCGTCGGCGGTGTGACCGTTTCGATCGCATTGAATCGGTTGTAGATCCATGCGAGTCGAACTTGAGCGCCTGAACGAGCTGCAAAAGATATAACAGAAGCTCCTGCGCGGATGATTAGTTATAGCAGCACTGTTCATCTAAAGTGGGGTTCCAAGCTCACCTCGTCATCCGCCCGCTCGAGTCGCTTGACCGCAAACGCTCTGACTCTCATATCCGTGAACCCAGGTCCGAGGAGCTCCAGCGCGTCATCCATTCCCACTTCTTGTCCCCATAAAGGCAACAGCTTCTCCACAGCCTGCTTCGCCTCAACCGGGTCTGACCAGGTGACACACTTGAGGAATTTGGTGAGTGAGCGAGGAGAGCGGAATAGTGAGAAACGGAACTTCCAGAGGAGATCCTTGTCGATAGGTGATAGCGAGGCAGTCGGTGGTAATCGGAAGATTTCCTGTACCGCAGTGTCAGCTTACACAGGCATACTCACGAAAGTCTCGCCTAGCTCACATTCAGGCGATCTCGATCTGCAGGTCCAGGCTTCAAGTCTTTCCCTTGATCTCCTAAACGTTGACTTCGCAGCAGCTTCCTATGCTTGATTTCGACCGGGTTTACTCGCCACGCATCGGGATCGTATGTCCGCCATAGATGCGGATCTGTAGACAGCAGGTCGGGGGGAAGAACGGAGATGTGTTGCTGATTTTGCGAGAGAGGATGGGGTACTGGTGCAGGAGGAAGAGGAATGGAGCTTTCCTAAAAGCGTTAAAGGGTGAGCATGCCGAGCCGCACGAGAGACGCGCGGGTGTAGCTCACTTGTTCTGAAAATACTACGGGGAAGTCGAATCCAGGCATATCGACGTAAAGATATAGTTTGTCGGATTTGCTCGCTTCAGCCTGTATGACGAATCGAATCAGATCAGCTAAGCCATATTGATTGACTCATAATGACTTACCGCATGAGCCTTTTCAATTTGCCGGAATGCAAGACTATCCAGCCAGTCTATCTCGACGATGTCTCCTCTCTCATGCTCTTTCACCAACTGACCGAGGCGTCAGCTTACGCCCTCCGACACAGAATAACCGTCCAACTTACGCGCTCCAGTCTGCCCATTTCATCTTCCAGTTCGCCTGCAAGCTCGCATGGAGTTGATGTGACAGATTTTGGATCCGCCTCGACCCCGCGATGTACATACAGCCGTTGCTGGCCCCGTTTCAGCGTTCTGCAAGTTCGAATGATTCAGCTGATGGATCCAAGGCAGATAGAGGGGTACGGAACTGACCGTTTTGATGTAAATAGACTCATTGTGGTACCCCCTACTGGTACCGCCTTTCCAGCACCTTGGCAGTCCCATATTGTGAATGTTATTTGAGAAGATAAGAGGAGTGAAGGGTACGTTATCGGAAGAATAATCGTTTGATTCCAGCTGCACAGTTCCCCTTGAGAGTCAGCTTTCGCAACACTCGCAATGGCAGAGATACTACTCACCTGTAACCCCGAGAGAAGTCTTTCCAAGCTGTTCTGAACGGTAAGGTATATTCCTTCCCATCTGCCCAGAGCTGGCAAGTGACATGGAGATCCGACAGTCCGCTGCTACACTATCAACTCAGAGCCGCCCTATCATCGGTCATAATCGAACTCAAACTCACTCGTTCTGCAAGCCTTCAAAACGTAGATCCGTGTCCTGCAACGTCTCCGTATGGCTTCGCTTCGGTATTCTGCCCTCGAGAGAAGTTCTTGCGCCGGACATGGTCAGCGACTGATCGAGTTGCGCTCTCTTGTTACAGCAACTCACATCTTAAGGGTGACATGAGACTTCAGGTCACATAGTCTGGCGAAGGAATAATCCTTATCTCGGGACGGCTCCATTGTCATTCAAGCGGCCGGATCGAATTCGATCAGAAGGTCGGCTCGTCTATCTTGGCATGGTCGGCGTGATCACCGAGGTAGTATGATTGTTGCTTTGGGTCGTGTCAAGTGCGGATGTTATCGAAGGTCAAGCTAGCCAGTGGGTACATAGGGGAGGGGACGTGAGCGCTCGTTATGACTATAGACAGCAGCATAATAGCATCTATTATAGCAGCAGCAGCAGCAGCAAGCTTACGTCATAAGACTGCTAACTCAATGCATTGTCGGCGATCGCCGTGTGTTTACACTAGGCGTGTAGTAGCGCTGTGCCGGAGTTAGGGGCTATCTCCGCTCACCTCAAAAGTTCAAGCTAAGCTGAACATGAGTGCATCTGCCTTCCCACTGAAATATCCGTTCTTTGTGAAGTGTGTCGCTTTTGTAGCTGTAACTGTAACTGTATCGCTGATCACAAACAAGACAGGCAATATGGCACCCTCTCAGCTATCGCAGCTCAAATCTGCCTTGAGTTCTGCGGGCCTGAACAAGAAAAATCATTCGAAGAAGGAGAAGAAAGCCTTTAAGAAGGGTGGCGCGAGGGAGACGGATCGTGCGAAGAAGTTGGATAAGCTGGAGGAGATCAGGAGGAATCTGAACAAGTTTGATGAGCGGGAGACCAAGGTGAGCTTGCTTTCGAAATTATGACAGTCTAGAGCTCATGGTGCATATATTTTATTCGTTAGCTCAAGCACGATGTTGGTGGTAGAAACTTGAAGGGAACCGTCGGTAGACCGAGTGCAAGCAAGCAGGCCGGACTGGAAGCGGTGAGTCGACAGCTCACAGTCCCGCGTGTATAACGTGGAGATCAGCTGTGCTGACTAGTATATAGCGAAAAAAATCTCTCCTTCCTGAACACCAACTCCGTGATCACACCGGTACTTTCCGTGACAGGCGATTCGGTGAAGCGGACCCCACCTTGTCGATGGAAGATCGAATGCTCGAGCGATATACTCGAGAACGACAAAAGGGACAAGGAAAGAAGGGTCTGTTCAATTTGGAAGATGAGGGAGATAGCTTGGGTCTTGACGGCTTCGATGATGGATTCGCTTTGGGAGGCTTGACGCACGGCGGACGAAGTGTGATGGACTTGCCGGGAGATGACTTTGATGCTCAAGGCTTTGGGGAGAGAGACGATGATGAGGACGAAGATAAAGGAAGAGTCGACCGCAGGACCGTGAACAGAGGGCACTTCGGTGGTTTCAACGGTGAAGAGGAGGATGAGGAGGAACTCGTGAGTGACCTGCCAAGGGATGTCGTCGATTGTACTGACCCGTGAACCATTAGCCTGAGCGGAAGAAGAGTAAAGCCGAGGTCATGTCTGAGATTATCGCTAAGAGCAAGGAGCACAAGGTATGTCGGTTGTTGACTTGAGTAATGAACCAAGCTGACATAGTTCTGTGCATGTAGTATGAGCGTCAGCAGCAAAAAGAAGCCGACGACGAGCTTCGAGACGAGCTTGACGAAGACCTCGATGATCTTCGAGCCCTCCTGCAGAACAGTGCGCCAGTTCGACCTGCCGCTTCGAACTTTGCAAGCACGTCTCGTCAACCAGCTACCGATGCAGCTGCTCACAAGGCTGGCGAAGAAGGCGACTATGATCAAGTCGTGCGAAGTCTAGCGTTCGACGCTCGAGCCAAACCAAAAGACAGGACTAAGACCGAAGAGGAGCTCGCGCTGGAGGAGAAGGAGAACCTTGAGAAGGCCGAGGCCAAGCGGCAGCGTCGAATGCGAGGAGAAAGCGTCAGCGATGATGAAGACGGAGAAGGGTCAAGGAAGAAGCGAAAGACGGACGAGAGAAAGCCAGATGCTGATGATCTCGGAGACGACTACATCGAGGAAGATGCTCTTCTCGGTCCTGGACTGACGCGTGAGGATATCGAGAACATGTCCTTGCCATCTGATGAGGAAGTCGAGGACGGAGACGGGTCAGAGGAGGAAGGGGAAGATGATGAAGAAGACGAGGAGGAGGAGGAGGGAGAAGAGGACGAAGAAGAGGATAGCGACGAGGAATCAGCTATGGAGGATCTCGATGACGATGAGGCTCCTGAGCTCGTCGAAGTCGACGACGACGAGTTCGAATCAGTCGTCAAGAAAAGCAAGGGCAAAAGGGTGGCTCGAGGTGACGCTAAGAAGGAGATTCCATACACTTTCCCCTGTCCGTCTTCCATCGAGGAATTCGAGGACCTGCTGGAAGGGCTTGACGATTCTGCTCTCCCTATCGTTGTTCAGCGTATCCGAGCGCTTCATCATCCTAGTTTGGCGGCCGGAAACAAAGAGAAGCTTCAGGTGAGCAACTTTCCTCTAATCGATCTCAAGTCCGTCGGCCTTGATAGCTGACCCCGTCTGGTGTGTAGGACTTCCTCGGCGTACTCATCGACTATACCTTGATCTTGTCTGCTCGACCTTCACCGCCCTTCGATCTGATATCAACCTTGACGCCACACATCATCGCGCTCGTCAAGCTGAATGCTGTTACCGCGGCTACCCACTTCGTCGAGAAGCTAAAGCTCATGCAGAAGAACTTGACGCGAGGTCTTGCTCGAGGACCATCAAGAGAGGACTCCAAAACTTTCCCGCGATGTCCGGAACTGGTATTGCTGAGACTGATCGGATCGATCTGGTCCACCAGTGACTTCTCGCACCCTGTTGTAGCGCCTGCTGTGTTGCTAATGGGTCAGTATCTGGCTCAAAGCAGAATAAGATCCATCGCGGATCTGGCCTCAGGTTTATTCCTGGCATCTCTGCTAGCACAGGTGAGCTGAATAATATCCTTATCCCATAATCGCGCTCGTGTAGCTAAAATCAACTCGAAATAGTATGAATCCCTTTCGAATCGACTAGTACCAGAAGCAATCAACTTTGTCGCCTCTGCTATCCTCGCCCTCCTTTCTCGACGTACAGGGTTCGAGGCCAACTCAACATATCCCGACTCCAGAGCTGCCGAAGTAGACCTCTTCGTCGACCCCACGGCTGCGGCGGTGCCCTCGCAACCCGTCAACCTGCCTGCCGCACTGAACTCGACTGACAAAGCTGAGATTGAGCAGACCAAGGCGGATCTGTTGGCCGTGGCTTTCAGCCTTGCGCAAACATTCGCTACTATGTATGCCTCATCTGAGGCATTTGTCGAGACGATTTCACCGGTAGCTAAGGTATTGGAAGGATGCAGAGTGGCCAAGCTGTCTCAAGAGTTGAAGGTGATTTACATGCATCCCATCACAGTGGAATAAATAATAAACTAATTAATTAACGCTGTTTTCATTCGCAGACGCTTCATGCCACTGCGTACACTGCTCTATCTCGATCGCTCAAACACGCCAAATCATCCCGACGACCCCTGACTCTCCAATCCCACAAGCCGATCCCCATTGCCTCGTATGCACCCAAATTCGAGGAGAACTTTGCGCCCGACAGGCATTACGACCCCGACGTCGAGCGAAACGCTGCTGCTAAACTCAAGGCGCTGTACAAGAAGGAGAGGAAGGGGGCCATTCGAGAACTTAGGAAAGATAACAAGTTCTTGGCTGGTGAGAGGGATAGAGAGCAGGCTGAGAAGGATAGGTCTTATAACCTCAAGATGAAGAGGGCCGAAGGGGAGATCCACGCGGAACGGGCGGAAGAGAAGGCTATGCAGAGGTGAGTTTGCGATGCTTATTTTCGTCTTCGTGGACAGCGCGGCTGATGTGAACTCGTTATGACCAACAGGGAGAAGAACAGAGAGAAGAGACGAGCGGGACGAGATTAGTTCTCGCATCGTTCGGCTCATTCTTGTCTTGGTATCACCGGTGCATATTGTCATCAGCATCTTACATGTATATCATACGTACAGTATCCCCCCCAAAAAAGACGAAAAAAATCCTGACTGTCTATTCCCACTCGTACAAACTGCCTGAACCAAAGACTCCCCTAGCACCTGCCGTCTTGACTCTAGCCCTATCAATGACTCTTCTATTCCTCTGATCACCCCCTTTGACGCTCAACAGATCGTTCCCGCCCACTCCACCGCAAGTGCACCCGCAAGCCGAGCATGAACCGCTCTTCCTTTCCAGTGCCGCTGATCTTGTTTCATCCAGATCATCTTTCAATTCTCGGACTTGAGCTTCAAGCTCAAACAGCTGCATCTTCCATGCTTTCTTGGCATTCAAGATTTGTTCTTTCAGTTGTTTTGCCATCTCAGCCGATATCGCTTCCCCGTCCTTGTAGCCTTTGAGGAGGGAAGACGGGCTCGTCGGTATCGATGAGGAGGGATCGTCATCGGCTCGATTGGCACTGGCGGAAGAAAGATAGCCGACAGGTAAACCTCGCGTGAATGTCATGCTGACTGGTCTTAGCTCTAGTTGAGGCTTACTACCTCCCGTCATCCCGTCTGAAGCGATACCGATTTCGCCCATGACATGCGCCGGGATCGGACGTTTGGGACCGGTCTTTGATGTGGGCCAGACTGCGCTCTCTCCCGGAACAGAAGGAACGGCTGGAACCGTAGAAGCATGATTATCTGACCACATCGAGCTTCTGCCATCTCTGCTTTTACTTGTGGGAGTAGCAGCGCCCACGGCAGCAGAAGACATCGTAGGCAGAGGCGGAGCTTGTACTTGTGCTTTGTCTTTGTCAGACTTATTGAAGAGCCTCATCAAGCCGGACTTCTTCCCTCGGACCCTGTTGGGTGGTGAAGAGGGAGCCGAGGTGCATGATGTCGTCGGTCGAAGAGGGTTTGGTGGATTCTCCGGAATAGGCGGGGCTGCGTAGGTCGTAACAGGTCGCGGGGTGGCATCTGGCTGGACGTGCGATCGAGGCTGTGTGTAAGAAGTCTCGGCTCGCTGATGTTGAGAGACAGCAGCGGTTCTTTCGGGCTCGTTGGATGATCTGGTCGCGGTGGCGTTGTGATGCGTCCGAGGTAAGTTTCGTGCTCTTTCACGTTCCTGTGCAGCTTGAAGCGAGATCAACCCGAAACCTGGAGAACCAGAACTGAGTAGCGGTCGATCCGGCGCGGCAAAGGCATGTCCCGTAGTGGCGCTAGTCAAGGGCGCTGTCAAGCTCGCTGCCGTGGCTGTATCCATGGACGGCGCCGGCTTCATGTAGGTGTTTGAACGAGGTATGATGGCTGGGAGAAGTGTCATGCTTTGATTATCCTCATCAAAGGTAGAGTATGGATCGTTGCCCCTGCCTTTCCTGGATGAGGCGAAAGTGAGAGTCGGCGAGCTGTCGAGGCGACCGTTACTGTTTGAGCGCAGCTTTGGAGTGATAGGCGTCGATCGATCATCTGACGAGGCTGTGCTGGCTGTTTGGTTACTTGCGAGACTCAGCCCAGAAGCTGAAGGGAGGAGATGCTTTACGCCAGCTTGGCTATGACCCGGTAACTGAGTTGATTGGCCATGGGATACGCCGAGGATCTGGGCGAGACCCCGTCGAGTAGCTGAGAGATCTAGCATGTTATTCGAGCTGTCCATCGAGTTAACCGTAGATGCTACGCTAGGATCCCTCGATCGACCTTTCGTTGCAGAAGAAGAGGTACTATGGGTGGACGAAGTGGCGGCAGAGATCATCCGGGTAGCATGTTTGCTAAATCCGCTAAACATGTCTGCTGAACCTACGATCGTAGGTCCACCTTCGTGGCTTATCCCCCTGGTATGATGATGATGACTATGAGTGGCGGTTGTGTTGCTGGTGGTGGTGGTTCTGGATGAAGGTACGGGTGGGTGAGTGGTCGAAGTGGGTACGGACCACTCTTCTTCCCATGGTACTTGGGTATACTTGCGCACTTTCGGTCCACCGACCATCGACATTCTTCGTGGATCATCATCCTCATCCTCTTCTTCCTCCTCGTCTTCTTCTTCTTCTTCCATCCCGCTCATACTAGATTCTGATAACGATCTGAGTCGACGAGATGTCCTTGCCATCTGGATGCGGGGTGATGAATGCCCGACTCGGGAATACAAGGACGGAGAAGAAGTCGTGGGGGAGATATCGGCGAGAGATCTTGGTGGTGGTAAGGGAGGAGGAGGGGAGGAGAGATCGATAAATGTTTGAGTGGTTTGCGAGTATGGGATGGAGGATATTGCGTTGGCTCGGGATTGAAGTAACTTTGGTATCGTCGGGGAACAAGGATGATTATAGATACTCGTCATTGAGCGAGTAAAGGGTTCAGTCAAGGCTCGTATGCGAACGTCAGCTGTAGGTAGCGCTCGTCAGAACAGATTACCAGATAAGAAAAAGATGGCACAAATGAGGGTCAGCAAAAGGGGAAGAGAGCGATCATTTAGACATCCCGCGTTCCGCAGTATATAGTCCAGTGGCACGAACACAACTTGCTTGCTCGACCTCGCTATCAGGCATGTTTGTTCACATTTGCACGATTGTAAACATCAGCCTCCCAGTCTAGTCGCTCCCAGTGAAGTCGCAGATCCCCATTCAAATTGATTGTATCGATATCGGGTGGAGCATTGAGTGATTGAACAATCGAGGAAATGAAATGAATGGAATCGATGCGATGTGCAATGTCTCAGTTCAGCTGGAATTGCAATCAACCGTTATCCACCCATTCAAACCGTTCTAAGCGCGATACGAAGGGTACAATGCGAAAGGTATGTAGCCATAGCGGCAAGGGCAAGGAATCGGGCCAAACAACTCATGCGAAAGAGCTTGGGACTCGCGTTCGATTCAAGCATTTGCGCAGGAGTCCGAAAAGGGGTATTGAGTCAAAGACACGCAAGGTATGCATGATGATAATTGTGGGTCCGTCCGGGACGTAAAACAGAGATCGTGGTGAGATCAAAAGAAGGTAAATCTGTGCAAAGCGCGATGCAACGACGCGTGGTCGTATATGTTAACGCAACGGAAATGTCCCCGAAATAATGTATGTCATCTATCCTGTACAACGGTTCAGTTGGCGGGCTGTGGGGGATTGACGAGATCAGCGTTTTATTTCATGACAGTTTCACGTAGCGGGAATGGCCAGCTTACCTTTCGGGAGATCCAAAGAGCCATAGGGCTGAGAGATCGGAGCAAGATCAAGTTAGCACGAATGCATAGTCAACGAGAGAAGCAATGTCCAAAACTCACGTGAAAAGCTTCGTTCGACCACCATCTACGAGAGCGTTGGCGGCAACGATAAGAGACTCTCCAACACTGTGAGTTCCCTTGGGTACGACGCCGACCTTCTCAAGAGCCCAAACAGCGTTCTGGGTAACGAAGATACCCATCTTGCTGGTCCTCCAACAGGTGAACACTGGTAGCACAGCAAGGTCAATTCGGTCCATCAAAAGGCGATGTCATGGGTTACTCACTGTCCCATACGGTCTGGGCCTTCCAGATGTCACCCTCGAGGGGGTAGTACCAAGGTACAACGTCGCCTCCTGTTGACGAGTTAGCTGAGCTACCAACGTCATGGATCTACATGCGACTCACGGTCGGCAAGGTCCTCCTCGTGCTCAATTTCGAAACCAACAGACTTCAAGGCGTTTCGGGCAGCGTCAAGGTTTCGCATCTCGGGGATACCGTCTCCAACCTAGATAAGCCATAAAACACTGTCAGCTAGGCTTTTGGTCTCAATCATCAGCGAAGCTCACCTCGATACCGTGAGCGATTCGCTTGTGCTCGGGGTTTGAAGGGTCCCATGAGTCGGTCATACACCACTCGTAGACACCGAACTATACTCTGCAGTCAGCATTGATCTCGGTCAAGCGACAATTTTCTACAAAGATGGAACTCACGACACCACCGGGCTTCAAGCACTTGAAGATCTCTCCGTAGATACCCTCGAAGTTGGGGGCGTGACAAGTGGCCTCAATAGCGTAAACTATTCAGATGGACAAGGGTCAGCACAGCTCAGAGACAACGACGGTGGTTATGGTTACTCACTAGCATCGAAAGAGTTCTCGCCGAACTGCTCGCTGAGCTTCATAAAGTCACCCTTTACGAAAGAGACCTTGTCGCTCAATCCGGCCTTCTTGGTCTTGGCGGTAGCTCGGCCAATCTGGAAGTCATTGTTGTTGAGACCAATGATGGTGGCATCAGAGAATCGGGAGATCTCTCGAGCGGGACCACCGACACCACAGCCGACGTCGAGCACTCGCATACCGGGCTTGAGCTGCATCATGGAAGCGAGGTAGTGCTCGTGTCGGGCAAGCTGTGGACGAGAATGACATAGGTAAGTGCTATGCTTGAGAGAACGAGGCTGAACGGACAACTCACCGCCTGGAGGAAACCTTCGCCCTTGTAGAATCGACAGAAGTGGAAGGATTCGGCTGCGAAGGGGAAGGGAAAGGTATGAGCGGTGTCCACTGAGAGATATGAGACAGATATGCGCACCCCATCCGTACTCGTAAAGCTCGGTAGCACCGTCATAGTAGCCTAACAGAGTGAAACAAGATCAGCATGAGCATCTTCCATTTGGTTGTAGTGAAGACAGACGCGTCCAGAGGGAAGAATTGGCCTGGTACTGACCGTTTACGACCTCGGTGTACTGATCAAGTCGGTTAGCTCGGTGCGTGTCATTGTCCTCAGCAGACTTCTTCTCCCAGAACTTGTTGTAATTGGAGACACGGCTAGCGGATCGAGCGTCGGCGGGCATCTGATAAACGAAATCAGATTAGATATGTCTGATCGACGTTGGGTTGATACGTGCGACTCTCGGCGTGAATCGCATCAAGAGAAGAGAAATAAGCTTACTTTGACTGGTTGAACAGGGGGGTTTGTGGGGAGAAGAAGAGGTAAAAGGGTAAAAGAAGGTGATTTGATGCACCAGGAAGGTATATGTGTGGTTGTAGATGTAAACAAGAGAGATAAGATCAAGACAATGACAATGAGACTGAGACCGAGTACAGCGCAGCGCAGCGGATGTATGGTACGATACCACCATAGGTAACCAGATATTTCCTTGTTTTTATCGGACGATGCACGATTGCACCATGCACCATGCACCATGCACCATGCACCAGGAAAAAAAAAAGAACATGGCATGAAAATAGGCACGGTTCCCTCCTTTCTATGCTGTTGTTTTTGCTTTTGAGCGAAAAGGGATAAAGGGTAAAAAAAAACACACACACACACACCACACCATACAGCAAAAGAATACCAGTGGCGACGCGGACAAGACTCAAGTCAACACGCGTTGCCTCAGACCCTGAACGCTAACCCCGTCGCATCGTACCATACTCGTGCTCATACATTCTAGACTGTCCCTATCTTTATTGCCTCATCACCGAATCAACGTCTTCGGGACTGGTGGAGTCCGTTCGGTTGAAAGGTCCCCGCCGAGCCAAAGGCGAAAGAATCAAGCACACGGACGTACAGTCTGCTAACGGGCCGCCGTTTATCAACACATCGTATTTCTTTGGGTGCTGCAGCGACCGAAGCTCGGATCACTTTCCCCGTTTCCACCAACGGGAGCGAGCGCACAAGCCGCTGACAAGCACGGTATACTCCTAACAAACTTGGTCTTAGCAAGGTTGCAACCCTAGGACGGGTGAATAAGACAGAGCATTTGCGTTACGAGTAGTTACCGGACGCTACGCCTCCGACGCTACAGGCGTTCGAATCCTGCCTAACAGCCAACAAACCGAAATTTAACACAGAGGTTCGTCAGGCAGGAATACGTCTAATCCACTCTCATGTTGAGATTCTGAAACTAAACGCGGACGAAACCGCGGATCTCTTAACCATCGGGAACCACAGAATGGGTAACTCTGTGAGAATGAGATGGTCGCATGACAGATACCGTCCGGAGGCGTTTCCCTCGGGAGAGGGGAAATCCTTTGGTGATCTGGGTTCTTTTTGAACTAGTGGCTTTCCCCCCCATTTTCATACAGGTCTAGCTGGTGCTGTGTTTGGCCTTCTACTCTAGAACAAAGCCCACACAGCGTTCGAAGAGTAGAATGTATCGGACACCGCGCCGGCGCCTGTGCTCCAGCTCTGTCTGCCCTTAAGTGGAATAATAGATCGTTCTTGCTCGTGCCTACTCTATACAGGAGATGACAAGTCGAGATAACAAGCGTCTCGGGCGATCTGACTTCAATAATCTCATGGCCGCGCGAGCGAGAGCCCTCCACAGTCTATACCTTTTGGGATCCCGACCTTCATCTCGAGCTTCGTCGTGGGTACGCCCATAACTCTGGTTGAGGCGCAATGGACAGAAGGATACGCCCACCGAAGCAGGACATCCAGTGGCTAGCCGATCATCTTTGCAGGTTGCGGTGGACTGGGGGCCGACACTCGGCACATTGCGACAGAAGATCTCTCGGCCTCTCATGGACAGATTGATGCTAGGACTTGTAGCAGCTGTTGACTGATCATTCGAGTGCCTCAAGGGCGTGTCGACAACTGCGTGGCACCATAGCAAGTGTGCGATGACTCTTATATGGTTGACCCCGTGAATGAGCCTTCTATGCATCAGCCGCATGCATCCGCAACGACGTAACTCAAGGCTGACGCTGCCATCAAACGGGGACTCGTGTGTTTCGTGTGTTGATGTTGGCAGGCCGGATCCAAGTATTCAGAACCGCTATTTGGCAAACTGTGCTCATACAGTTGGTGGGTGAAATCGAGATGCGCCACTTACGCCAACTTGAGGGGCCAGACCGAACACAACGGGGCTCATGGACACCCACCAAGGAAAAGACATATAAAAATGGTAATGCGATGCATACGGCCTTACATCCGTCGCGGTGGTAGAGCGCATCTCACGGCGTGTGTTTATGAGTCACCAGCCGAGATGCCGCCCTCCGATAAAGGCAGATCATATATGCATATGCATATATGACTGCCGAACTGCAAAAGCTTCGGCTTGATGTCGCCACGCGGCGTTGTACGGTGTGGTGTGGTGTATCGAACCCGGCGCGGGGACTGGTTTTATTTATCATAGTAATGCTGGAATCACGGCATATTCCACACTAGCGTATACTCTCCATGTCAAATTCACTCACTCACTTCATCACTCTATTCACACCACCGCCTTCAGCCTACAGCCTACAGCCTTCATCATCGCACTCGTTATCATCGCATCTTCACCATTCCCCACCATCGAGATAAGCTTGCCGCACATAGTTACGCTACAACTTACAACCGATGAGACAGCATTCTTGCATTTGCATTGATTCATCTGTATCCCGATAACATCGACCTCAATTGAGCCCGATGCTGATATGACATCGCCGCTCGACTCACCAGTGACTCCCCTGGTTATCCCTTCATCATCTCGCAGATCGCCGACAGATACCTCTTCAAGCTCACCTCATGGCGGTACCCCTCAGTCCGCCATTATTTCTGTTCCTGCAGATTGGAACAATAGCGTCCCCTCATCAGTACAGAATAGCATAGGAGGCGATAGATCCAGCATGGATGAAGATTCTTTCACAAGCACGGTCGAGCCCCCTCTACCTGTGAGTATCGCGCTTGCGACACCCCAGAGTTCCTCGGTTATGCTGACATTTTTCACTGTCCAGATGTCCGCATCCTCCTCATCATCATCATCACAACCCATTTTCGACTGGTCATCCAAGACATCTCACGCCAGTGCCTACATCAATCAGCTGCGGCGCGATCCACTCGACACCTCTGATCCTTCTGATCCTTTCGATCCCCATAGCTCCAGCTCCGAAGATGACGTCGTCCCTCGTTTCTTTGAAGGCCGAGGAGGATCCAACTTGAGATCCACGACCGTCCCTCTCATGCACGATGGTCAACCTATCGATCCAGAATTCACCAGTGCTGGTCCACCCATCGATGAATTCAACTTTGAGCCCCCTCCAGCGTTTAACCGAACTTTTTCGTCCCCCTTGCCCAATCGAGTGGGATATCTGCGACATCCTCTGTCACCTGTTTACGATTCAGTCAGCTCGGCTCATCCTCCCATCTCGGCTGTAATATCTGAACCCCCTTCGACCGCTAAACCGCCGCCTTCGACCCTACACACCGTTTCGCTGGAACTTGCCGATAACCTTCAGTCCGCCATCCAAACCCTTCTTCATCTCTCTCCTCCTCACCTGCTCGACAACGCGAAAGAACAATACTCAGGATGTACGGTACAGGTGCCTGCCACATCGCTCTCCGCACTACTCACTTCGATGCGAGGTCTCAACTACCTGTCTGCGCATGCCGAAGCTTTGGTAGAAGGACCTGATCATGGGCCAAATATGCGCAAAGGAGAGGACTTTGATATCGGAGAGCTCTTGCAGAATGTTGCCGATATGTTGAGCGGACAGGCTTCTCAGAAGGCGGTCGATTTCGTGTTGTTCCATGGTGATGTCGGCATTAAGCACGTTAGTGTCAATGGAGACGGAGAGGGATTGAGCTACGCGTTGAGCCACGTGAGTTGTGTATTTAGGAGACGCGCTTCTTTTGTGCTCAGCTGACATGTCTGCAGGTGATACGGCAAATCCTACTGATCACCAATCCCGACGATACCATCGAGCTAGGGTTACAGGTCATCCCGCAGAGCCCCTCACTCACGCCGCGGATAGGGCAACCTCTCACGCCGGCCGAAATTGATCAGCATCGAGGCCAAAAATCAGCTTCAAGCTCCCGGTCAAATTCTCCTGGTCGTACATCTCTCCACACATCTAGCGGACAGAATGACGGCCCCCTGTTGTGTATTTTCGAGATCGTTCACAATATCGCTCAGGCGCCCGACTCAGCGCACGTAACTCCCAAGGCAGAACTCAACCCCTTTACTCAACTAGCGGAGCAGTCTGATGCCGCTAAACCGAACTTCAATACCACCCTATGTCGACGGCTTCTTCAAGGGCAAAATGCAGTTCTGAGAGTTGACGTGCAGCCGTCTTCCCCTCTTGGCACAGGAATGCCTCGGCGTGCTTACGAGCTGTCCATCTTATTGCCTCGAGGCAAGCCAATCGTCGAGCCCACGCCCTTGTCTCTCGAGGAGGAAGCTATAAGGCAACCTTTCACATCGATGCGACTTTCCCGTGAGCCGACATTGAACGAGCTTTCTGAATTCGCCGAATCGCTGCGGACGAAGAAGGTAGCCATTCATGCGAATCTTAGCAGTGTCTTCGCCCGTCATCTCACGAGCTATCTCGCCGCGTGGGGTATGGATATCTCGCACATACCGATCGATGGAGACGAGGGAGAGAAGGCCAAGCCTGTGCCGACAGGTCGGCATGATTCAGGATACGGAGGTTCAACGGCGGGTTCAACGCCGGCTGGAGATGTACCTATGTCGATCACGCCCTCGGCAAGGGACAACGGTCGCTTTATCATTATCGATGATGACGCTGCGGTCCTGCGGAGAGAATTGTTCCGAATTAGGGCAGAATTACATCCCCTTTCGCTCAAACCTCGATTGACCAAGCGTCCCACTTTGACCGCCAGAACCCGGTCAACGCCTCATGTCCGACAGGTGACACAACGACCTTGTTCCCCTATCCTCATTCACTTCACTTCGCTCGCGCGATACAACCAAGTCCGCGAGATCGTTTCGAGCTTTGTTGGTGCGCCATGGTCAACCGGTTCCGGAGCTTACTTCCAACCCGAGGTCATGGTCATTCCGAAACCAGTGGGACCTAGGCGTTTCCTGACCGCTCTGCATACCGCCGTTAGTCAGCCCATTGTTGACCCGTTCTTCTCTCCGATCGCAACTTCACCTCGATCACCCGGAGGTGGCTACTTTGCTTCAAGCTCCCGAACACCTACGACGGAACGAGAGGGAAGCGGTGGCTTCTTCGACTCTGTTGCGGAAGAGTCTTCAGAGGAGCCAAAGGAGGAGGCAACATCGTCACAGAAGGCTAGATCACCTCTCGGAGAACACCCGCCTTCTGCTGCTCAGATCGTGAGGACGGAACAAGGCATGCACCTGTCGCTGCCGACTCCAGGTGAGATCCTGGCGACTCCTGCAAACGAGTACTTCTCTGGCTCAGGTAGAGCGAATGTCAGTGGCTCTGGAGCATCTGGGGTAGTGATACAAAGCCCGGATGGTCGACCCTTTGGCATGTTCTTCGAGCCTCCCGTCAGGAACGAGCGACGAGTATCGAATCAACGCATCCCTTCTGACACGTTGCGAAGAAAGCCTACGAGCAGAAGGACGTCAGCCGGTGGCGAAGAAGCATCATCCACGTCTCCTGCCATATCACCTTCATCGTCACGCCGCGTCTCGAATGTTTCGACGGTGGCTCCGACTGAAGAGCGACGTGGCTCGTTCAACGAAAGGCCTCAGCATTCTCGTATGGTGTCTCGTCGACGAACATTGCCAGTATCTGAATCGCCTATCGTTGCTGTCGGTAGAGATCGGTCGGCGACCGTCACCCAAGCTCAAAAGCGAGGTACACCTAGCGCATCACCTACAGTCCTTTCGCCCAAACCTGATCAAGGCTCATTTGCCGCTCCACCTCGGCCACCGCCCAAGAAACCTCTGTCACCTGCTAAAGAGACCCCAGAACCTGAGAAGAAGGCTGTTCCTCGACCCGCTAAGAAGGCACCAAAGGATGACGTCGTCGTGCCGCCCATCAACGTTTTGATCGTAGAAGGTGAGTTTACCACTGAGATGGCTCGGGCTGACTCTCAGATAACCCAATCAATCAAAACATTTTGAGCATGTTCTTACGGAAAAAGAAGATCAAGCATCAGTCTGCAAAGGACGGTCTGGAAGCCGTCGAGAAGTGGCGAACAGGCGGTTTCCACTTGATCTTGGTGAGTTCAGCTTTGGTCGAGCACTGCAAGGCATTGCTGATCCAGGTTGTAACAGATGGATATTCAACTGCCCGTCATGGACGGTATTGAAGCAACCAAGGAGATTCGAAAGCTCGAGAGACACAACAACATTGGTGTCTTCCCTTCCACGCCCGTAGTGGAACATTCACGTGCGCCAAGCTTGGAAGCTTCAGTCCCGGCATCGCCATTCCGGTCCTCAGTCATCATCGTGGCTCTCACCGCCTCGTCGTTGCAGAGTGATCGTGTCGCTGCTCTGGCGGCTGGTTGTAACGATTTCCTGACCAAACCTGTGTCGCTCAAATGGCTCGACAAGAAGATTGTCGAGTGGGGTTGTATGCAGGCTTTGATCGACTTTGACGGCTGGAGACGATGGAAGAGTTCCGATTCCAAGGATCCCAACGAAACGAAAAAAGGCTTCTCCCTTGGCCCGCAAGCTGCCGCTAAATCATTGGCCAGTCGTCTACGCATCGAACGCAAGGCGTCCCGATCGCCTGCGCCCAGCTCTCCCGAAGTTCGAGTGCAGATTCCGACGCCAACACCTGAACCATCGGAGGAGACTGCTCCTCCCGTCATGAACCTCCCGCTACAGTCGGCCGTTCCTCTCCCTGATCCAGCACCGGTCCCCGAGAAGCTCGAGGGAGCTACTTTGTCTTCGATCGATGAAATTACCGAAGGCTCTACACCGCTTACGAAGCAGAAATCGTTACCAATCCCGGCTGTAGAGGCCAACGCTACCGCCGAGAGCTCAGACGAAAAGCCTTTGCCACCGTTACCCATTGAATAAATCAAAACTCATCTCGCTATCCTTTTTCGTTTGCATTTCCATATCTATCCGGTCTTATGTTGCGGATTACACTGTTAGATGGAATTACATCTGCCCATCATCCATTTTATTGCTCCATTGCTCTCTTCAATATCACGCCCCTGTTCTCAATCGGAATACCCTCGGAACTCATTGGAACTCATTCAAACGCAGGAACTCATGTATATGTGGACTTTCTTCGCTCTCTCATTCTGTAGTAATGTCCCCTTTCATTCATACGAGTATATATTGTTGCATCAGTAGCCAAAATACATGCATGGCCTGGCACGGGACACACAACATCTATCTATCATCAATCCAAGAGAGACGACCGGGGTATACAGAGAAAACAAGCGTAAAGATGCCAACCCGGGAGAAAAAAAAATACTCTTACAGAGAAAGCACGAAAGAGCCGTCCTTTCGAGAGACTTTGATAGCTTTCAAGATTTCGGCAGATTCAACGTTCTTCTCCTTGTCCTTCCCTAAGGCACTGATCCATTCTCCCAAAGACATATCGCTGCTCTTCTCTTCCAGCTTTCCGAACCTCTTCTTCAGTCGTTTCAAGGTCTTGGATGATACAGCTTCGGATGCGTCATCGTTAACCGCAGCGGCAGGAGTCGATGGTTGCTCTTCCTCGAACTTGCGCTTCTTGTTCGTGGGTTCAGGGGCAGGGGCAGCGGCTTCGATAGCATCGCTCTTGGGATGCTTCGAGTTGGCTTTAGCGCCCGTACCACCTTTATCGCCCTTCCTCTTATTGTTCTTCTTCTTCTCTGGCTCTCCAGCGCCAGGTCCAGACACAGGTACGTTCCCGTTTTGCTCGAGAGCAGTCTCAGCAGGGGACTGAGCGGCCGGTGAGCCACCCCACGATCTCATTCCTTCGGCTGGCGCAAACTTGTTCTCCGAAGTAGCATACGATTTCTCCACCTGTCCATAACCACCACCACCACCACCTCGTCCGGCAAAGCCACCACGCTGGAACCCCCCTCGTCCACCTCTTCCACCTCGACCTCGACCGCTAAAGTTGTTGTTCTCGTATTGCGGCGCGATACTGTTCATCTGACCAAGTCGTGAAGGGTGGATTGAGGAACTGGCGTCGGCTGGAGCAGGAGCGGGAGCAGGGGAAGGTTCGGCGGGTGCCTGTGATTCCGATTGAGCGCCGTTCTGGCCCTGGGACAGTGACTACTATGAGCTCATACACCAGACGACGGAGTAGCACCTCATCAAGCTCACCTTCTTTGGTCCTCTATACAATGCTCCTTGGTATTTCTCAGCCTCGCTTACACAGGTCGTATGGCCTCTGTCAAGACGAGTGGGTCAGCACGAAGCCTCGTAAACCGCAGTCAGAGCAGATCGCTCACTTGTATTCTGAGGGATTTCTGAAAGTGGTTGAGCAGTCTATGTTGCAAGTAAAAATGTCTATGTCAGCTTATGATCAACAAGGGGCCGCCATTATCGTCAATAAGCTGAGCGAGCGGCTTACCAAGACAAGTGAAAGATGAATGACATCTTGATCGATGCTGGTCGAGTTTCGGCTTCTTGACCGTATCGGCGCAGGCATCACACCTAGATAGAGGGTGAGAATAATCGCGTTAGCTGAGGCGTCGAAATTAGACTCTCATCGGTACATGACAGCTCACTGGAAGGAGACCATTTCGGAGGAGGTGCGGTGTCGTGTCGTGTTTTTGTAGTATATGAAAGAATATGCAGATGAAGAGATAGATGGACGAATCTAAATCTGTACACAATCGTATGACTAGCTGCAGGCCGAGTGGAGAGAGCGCTGCTCTGGCAGTGAGAGTGAGTTGACTTTTGAAATTTCATGTCACGTGACTTTGGTCAGATAGATGTCCTGCAGCACGCGTCCATCCTCGTCAACCCGTTCAGGCGACATTACTTGTCGTTTCTTACTTCTTCCTCTTACCTTTGGCCCTCTCGCCTCTTACACCTGTATCACTTCGACTTGCTCATAACACCTTTCTTCCCCCTATTTTAATCTACGAATCGCAACAGCTCCGGACTCCGAACTTCGCACTGCGCTCCAAACAATAGTCGCAAAATCGAGCTTCGCCGCCCTTCACCTGATTTATATCATACTATCAACATGTCCCGTCTCGGTCCTGAGCGTCAGTAACTCAAGTCCCAGCTTTCTCTAGTCTAGGCCACCTAACCAAACGCAACTAGCTGATCACGGTACTTGACCTTTCGCAGCCCGTATCAACGCCAAATACATCTCACAACATAAAGGCGAGAATGTGCGTCTCACCGCTAAAGTCGTCAAGATTTCCGGAGAGACTATAACGGTGGAGACCAGTGACGGTGGACAGGTGAATCGCGATCCTTCTTCATTACTTCATCATAAGTGACGTGCGTTGGACTATGCTGACGCGATTCCTGATCATCCCGCGGTGTTAGCTTGGCGTTCACATTAGCCGTGTAAGCTTCCAACTTGATCGCTTTCCTTGAGTGAGTTGGACTTGACCGGAGCTGATACTGCCAAATAGGATATGCACATCGAAGAAGGATTCGTAGAGATCATCGGGCTGGTCAAGGAAGATCTGAGCGTCAAGGCACACACGTATATCGAGCTCAGCAACCCCGTCGGTGAGTGGCAATGACTAGTCACTACTTCCTCTCCGCGCTGCTGTGCTCTCTGTGGCTACTGATACCTCGGCTCATCTGTCCCTCCCATTTCATTTCGTAGACATGAAAGCGGTCGATAACGTCGTCGAGTTCGCCCATTCCAATAAGGGGCAAGGCGTTCTCGCATAAGCTAGGCAGGCCAAGGAGATTACCCTTTTCTCCCCTTCCCTTCCCATCCGCAGGCGGGTCCCAGACTCAAGTTGCTCCGTAGATTCCTGTATGATGTACGATGAAAGGTAGTGGATAATACAATGTGAATCATGCATGTAAATATATATTCAGTATCATCATAACATGTGACGATCCTTTTTTCGATGACCATGACCGGAAGTCGCCGTGTTTTCGAAAACGGGTATCCCTCGCGCACGCAGAGCGCTACTTCGGCTCGTCTTGATGTGCCAAATGCGGTCCCTCATTCTTTCTTTCCAACTAACACTATTGTCCCCATGTTCTACGCTCTTAAGCAGCGTTTCGGAGAACTACGAGGAGACGACAAAATCAGAAAACACCTTGTAATGGATCAACAATAGATGTACTTACTCAGGATGACGGAATCTCCACGAAGGAACATTTTGCTGTACCAAACGATCAGGAATCAGCATTCGAACCTTTATTGCTGAAGCAACGAGGAAACTGCCCCGTATTGCCGACTTCCACTCACGAGATGAACCTGTCCTTTGCTACCGGCTTCTTTCCCTTTCCCTTCGGCGTCTCCGTCCACATCTGCGTGTGAATCGTGTATCACCATCAGCAATTGCCCCACCCTCTTCCTCTCATATCAAGTCTCCGTCGTGCAAGCTTCCCAAGTCGGTCGGGACTGATATACTCACCTCCTTCACATTCTCTAACACCATGTTACAATGTCTGTCAAACGCCTTTACTCTCGCCAGCAGCTTCTTGTTATTTCTGAGCGATATCAACACCTGCGACGAGTTTCGTACAGCCTGTTGCAATACTGATAAGGGTCCTTGAGAGATCTCGTATTCCTCCAGCTCCCTTATTTGCGCCTCGTCAAGCTCGGACTTGGGTACATGGGCGTATTGACTAGAGCAGCGAAAGAAAGGAGGAGGACAAGGCACCAAGGTCAGCTTGTAGCTCACGTTTACAGTGGATTCGAAGCTCGCTACGCGACATACCTCATATTGTCGTGATTTTGCTGGGGACAGTTGGAAGCGCTACGAGATACGTGATTAGGTCAGGAGATGATAAGATGGTCAGGTATGAGATAGATAACAAAGTCGATGAGCGAATCTCGAAGTGTCGAAATGTCGAACTGTTGAAAGCAGCAACAAGCAATCGAGCAACGAGGAAGGACAGCAAGCAAGCAATGCATTCAACTAAGTCAAGTCAAGTTAAGCGTGGCGGAATCTTCCGGGAATACTTTGAATGTGGCATTTGAATTAACTCATCCCCTCAATCGGCGAATGCCGCCAGCCCCATCGAGCTGTACCTGAAGCTAAAGGCTAGGCTTATGACGATCCGTAATCCGTGATCCGTGTTTACCGGTGAGTTAGTTACCTGCAGCTCTCACACTCACAGATTCAGAAAGATGACGGTGACAGACCACATCATCCCGTATCGAAGCCAAAAAAAAGCGGCAGAGTGAAAGTCCTTGGTCAACCTTATCTCTACGTAGACGTGTCAGCAATCTTCTTTTCGTTTCGCAACATGTCGTCTACTTAGCCCAAGCGTCTGCGATAAGCTCTCTGCGCTGGTTGAGCCAACCATGACCAAAACGACTGAAGTCATTCCCGATGGTGGTCACATCCACCCTTTCCTCAAGGGCAACTTCGCTCCGGTGCCCGACGAATACATCTCGCATCCTTGCAAGGTAGTGCACGGTGAGATACCCAAAGAATTACTCGGAGGGCAATATATCAGGAATGGAGGCAATCCCGTCTATCCTCCCGAACAGGGCAGGCACTACCACTGGTAAGCAACTTCGCCCCAAGCTATCCAATAGGTGGTTTCTGAACAATTTGTCTACTACAGGTTTGATGGCGACGGGATGCTTCATGGGGTCTTCTTCCCTGCCGAAAAAGGCGCACAACCGCTCTACACGAATCGACATTTGGCGACACCCCTCCTGACCATGACTCTACTGCTCCTTCGATCCCCTATCCCTTCGATCGCTCTGCTAATCTCGCCTCTTTCGTCCCTACATCGAATTCTCATGGCGATCGTCCAGTCCTTTTTCATCGCCGTGAGGGCAAGGATGGGTGTCCTGAGCGTAGCGAATACCAGTGTGATTTGGTGGGGTCACGGACTTGGCACTGAAGCTGCAGAAGAGGACGAAGTTGAGGGCTGCCTAGACGAAGAGGATGAGGACGATGTAGCGGTTGAGTTGCGAAGCCAGCGCCTTTTGGCCACGTGCGAATCTGGTCCACCGCTGGAGGTCAGGGTGCCAGAACTGCAGACAGTTGACTGGGACAGACTCAGAGACGAGCGCAGCGGGGAAGATTTGGGACAGCGGAGGGGTAATTGGGAATGGTGGAAGCGGCTAGGTTTAAGCCGTGTTCAGGAAGTAAGCAGGCAGTATTTGTCGCAAGAAAAGTTTGAAAAGATGCTGATGTATGGGTTGTGGGGATAGGACTGGATGACCGCACATCCACGAATCGATCCTGTTGACGGGTCGCTCATCTTCTACTCTACCCAGATGTTCGATGCTCCGCACGTACGATACTCGGTCATCGACCGTAAAGGGCGACATATAGTATGGAAAGAGGGTATCGATGTCGGTCGTGCCAAAATGTGAGTGATGACGTTTGTAATCAGTTTCTATCGTAATCGCTGACTTGAAAACATGAGGCTATAGGATGCACGACTTTGCTGCAACCCGTACTCACACAATCTTTCTCAACCTTCCGCTAACCCTCGCTCCGCACAACCTCTTTCAACGCCACCCGGTACCGCTCATCCACTTTGACCGATCCCTCCCATCCGAGTTCGTCATTGTACCTCGACTGTTCCGATCGCTCGATACTTCGCATGAACCGATTCGCTTTCAAGAGGCAGAACCGAGCCTGATCTTCCATACCGCCAACGCATGGGACGAATACGATCGACGAGGTGAATTGACGGCGATCAATATGCTTGGGTGCAGGTTTAAAAGCGCGAAACTTGTCTATGCTGCAGGACAGGTCGACGTACCCAAAGAGGAGACGAGAGCAGGAGAGGATGATGTGGTCAGACTGCACTACTACCAGTTCGACATGCGAGGGTATACGGACTCGGCGAACCCGCCTACGAAAGGCGAAATCACATACTCGTTCCCGCTAAGTGCGATTCCGTTCGAATTCCCATGCACCCCTACCCATCTAGGGATGTCCGCATCGAGATACGTGTATGGGTGCACGATGAAATCGGGTTCTTTCGACGAACGACTCGGAGGAGCAGCCAAAGTAGACTGTATTGTCAAGCTGGATGTGCTCGAGTTGATCAGGCGTGGCCAACGAAGAGGGAAGGGGAAGAACATGAGACCTGTCGATGAGAGATCATCAGGACAGATCCTGGAGGATGCAACAAGAGGAGCGAGAGGGCCGATCGAGATCTTTGCATTTCCAGAAGGGTGGTATGCCCAGGAAACCCAGTTCGTGCCGCGACTCAACCCAATGAACGAAGACGATGGTTTCCTGATAACATATGGTGAGTCGAGGTCCTGAATGAACGTGTCATCCACGTACGCACAGTAGCCGACTCCTGCCCCAGTATACAATGAGGCATACCTGCAGGCGGACGGTACACCTTCACCAGCAAACGGAGCAGGGTCCGAACTCTGGATCATCGATGCAAAGCGAATGTCCGACGGAGTTCGTGGTGTAGTAGCCAGAATCAAGCTGCCTCAGAGGGTTCCTTATGGGTGAGCAACAGATCTCCGCAATGATTAGAACATACGTTGACCCGGATTTATTTAGTCTTCACGGGACATTTGTGCCGGCTTCTCTCATACGAAACCAGCGGGTCTTGCCCCAACCTCTTCCTGATCAGCCATTGTTACAAGATAAACTCGCTCGATCAAGACTTCAGTACTTTGTGTCTATCCTCTTTGATAGACCGGCGACGAGGCAGAGATCAAGGTTTGAAAGAGGCGTTCTGTGGGTCTTATGGCCTTCTGCAGTCTTGATGTCGTTCTTGTCGCTGTTGACTGCGTTGGGCCATTTTTCGGGTGGTCGCTTTGAGCGATGGATTTGAAAGATATTTCCTTCAGCTCAGCGATCGCGCCATCTTCACCTCGATCAAGTATAGCTCGCTGAGCTTGTATCGTTTCTGATCGTATATCATGTTCGTCTTTCGTCAAATTGTAGCAAATACTCAGCACACTTCCCGCGTTGTAATCCGTTCATCAGCATGCAGACCTTCATACACGCGATCGTCGTTGCGATGCCGTTGCCCACTCATACATGCATGCTGTGCAAGATGCGTAATATGATGATAATAATGCTGTTGTCGTGTCTGTCTCGTAAATCCGTGATACATCAAAGTCTCTGTCTGTGTCGGCGACAGCACATTCTCTTAAGCCGCTTCCTATTCGAACGGATTCGTTCTTCCAGCTTGGTTGCCCCTGTTGTTCCCCTCGTGTCCTCCGTCCAGATCTGTCCCCCACGCACATAGGGCATGCCACCATTTATCCCCTGTTCGAGACTGAGCGTCATCATCTTGCACCTGCGCAGCTTGACCGCCTCGCCATGTGGGCCCACCGTACGAGAAACCGCCAGTCTCGGTCGGTGAGGCGATAGGCGAGTGCGCTGACCCGCCGCTAGATGCAGATACGAGCGAGGGACGTCGATGGTGTGAAGGAGGACCGGCTGAGGGGGGTGGAGGAGCAGGGTCGGCGAAAGGAGACGGTCGCTCGGGGGATGTAGGGGAAATGACCATCTTGGGTACGGGGGAGAAGGAAGGTTGGGGGTCATAAGGGTTTGCATAAGGTGTATCTTGAGCTCGAGGTGAGTGTACAGTCGGAAGCTGTGATAATCATACGTCAGCTCGCGCCAGGTGACCGCAAGCTTACTACAACTCACCTCGGATTCCGCCCAACCACCATTGTTCTTTGGTGAACCGGGCCAGATACCCTCCATTAACCCCATGATACTATTCCGTTTCGACGTGGTGCTGAGCATGGAAAATGGCCGGCGGGAGTACGAAGTAGTTGATGATGATGATCGAGGTGAAGCGGGACCCGAGGTAGCTGGTAATTGACGCGATTCTCTAGCGGCTCTTCGACGCGCTGCTTCTTTCGCAGCGAAGCGAGCAAGATTCTATCCCATTCCGGCCGTTTAGCTTAAAAACCTCTGATATGCCGTGTAACGATCTGGACGTCACTCACATCTTGAACTCTGCGCTCCTCTTCTTCGACTTCGTTCACAGGTGGATACTGACCTTGCGCATGTATCTCTTCAGGTTCTTCCATTATGCTCTCTCGGCCTTGCTCCAAATCCCAAGCTCTCTCCTTCCCCTTGTTCGATGATCTTCTGACTTCACCAAGATCTCCTGATCCTAACTCGAGTTGTTCCACAAGGGGCCTTTCACCCATTGCTCTTGACTTCCCTTTCCTGCTAGAGCTAGGAGACAAAGTCTCTTCCGAGTCGTTTCTCAATTGCGCTCCAACACCTCCTCCGACGCGTTCCAGATCATCCGAATCAGCCGAAGAAGAAGCAGTGCTTGTAGTCGAAGTTATTCGCTTCTGATAGACAATGGTACCGTTCCGAGTCACCGTCGGCGCAGGTGCGATATTACCAAAGGGTGGATTCACCTCGTCCGCTAGCGGTGCGTATGATTTGGCACTGGGATGTGTCGGTGAGAGGACGGATGGCATGATGAGATGAGAAAGAAATGAACGTTGGGAAGGATGGATGGGTGGTGGATGGTGGATAACGTGCACACGGAAAGGGTGTTTGTGTACGTGAGTGCGTTGCGTTGCGTTGCGTTGCGTACGTGCAGGCAGCTATTTGATGTTTTGGTTTGATTCCAGCACAACAATCGAGTAGTCTTTGGTAATTGGTAACGTCGTGCGTGATCTGATCCAAGTCACCGATTCACAGTTGGTTTGGCTGGGTTGTCGATGATGTAGTCTAGAAGGAGATGTAGGACTTTTGCTGTGGTAGTTTCCCTACCAGCCTCCTCTATCGACAGTACGGGGTGATCGTTGTCAAGCCGCAAACTGAGGGGCGCGGCTTCAGCGATGACGCGCCTCGCGAGGCCTCTTCGTAAGAACGGTGATGGCGGAAACAATCAAGTGATGTTGGCAGGCTCCGTGAGTGAGTATAGACAGCGAGTTGCCTGTCGTGAAGAAATCAAGCTTGTGGTTTTAGTACTAATGCTATCGGTTGCCCAGACTGAATGGTACATGTACATATCAAGTGGTCTGTCTGTCTCTGTGCTTTGCTTTGTGTTGGCTGGTTATGGCATTGCTAATATGCTATTGACAGTCACTGACTGCACTGGTGATTGGTGATGGATGGATGGATGGGACAGTGACGTGACTTAGTAGCCCAATCACCGCCACCTCGATTTATACCGACGGGGATATTCTCGCTGCTCCTGCTTGGCTTGCCTCGTGTCATCCACGTGTAGCACTTTCCCACCCTCATCCAGCAGTGCCCCGCTTGCGTTGGTGTCGTTGACGATGCAAGAATGACAATGACAATGCAAGCAATGACAGACACATTTACGCGTCCAACTCCATCATACATATCTCTCAACGTATTCACTTCATCAGCGCATCATAACTCATACCTCCAAGCAAACATGTCCAACATAACCTCAGTAGACATCTCACGCCTGAAGAATGGCGAGGTCAACCTCGGTGTAAGTCTTTGCATCCTGACATCGCAGGTCGAGGGCCTAGCTGACTCGGTTTGCTCGGTTGAGGACAGACCTCC
The DNA here is from genome assembly GCA_036287355.1 of Kwoniella sp. CBS 6097. Classification (NCBI taxonomy): domain Eukaryota; kingdom Fungi; phylum Basidiomycota; class Tremellomycetes; order Tremellales; family Cryptococcaceae; genus Kwoniella; species Kwoniella sp. CBS 6097. The sequence goes on from CP143077.1 coordinate 1,171,627, forward strand.
ATTATGGCGGTCCAGTTCGAAGGAGGAGTAGTCATCGGTGCAGACAGTAGAACAACGACTGGCTCTTATATAGTGAGTCCTTTCTTGTCCGATCATCTCCACCGGATCTTGTAGCTTTCGAAGAGGAACGACCCAGCCCTTGCGATCAGCTCTTATCGTGAGGAAGTTACTGGATGCCTGGAGGATGTATAACAGAACAAACGGATGAGCTGCTGTGGAGCAGTCAGAGAAGGAGCGATAGCAAGCTGTTAACAAACAACTAAGGTCAACGTGACCCAATTTAATTATTACGCTGAGCTGACGACTTCTTCGTCTACTTTGCAGGCCAACCGAGTTACCGACAAGCTCACGCACATCCACGACCGAATCTACTGTTGTCGATCAGGATCAGCGGCCGATACGCAAGCTGTTGCCGATGTAGTACATCAACACGCTCAGGTCTACACCTCGGTTTACGGCTCTGCCCCTCCGGTAGCTACTGCAGCTGCACTGTTCGAGAAGATGTGTTACGATAACAAGGATCAGTTGTCGGCGGGTATCATCGTTGCTGGATGGGACAAGGAAGCCGGCGGATCGGTGTATAACATCCCTCTCGGAGGTGGTATGTTCCAGCAGCCATGGGCTATCGGAGGTGAGCCTATGTTCGAGATCGTCTATTCCTTCCCGCTATGTGGTTGGTCGAAGTGTTCGTTTTCAATCAGAAGACTGATCTAAACTAAACATCCTCCCTTGTTCAGGTTCTGGATCAACCTATGTGTACGGTTATTGCGATGCTACTTACCGAGAAGGATGGAACGAAGAGGAGACGGTTCAGTTTGTAAAGAACAGTGAGTATATGTTTCAGTACCATGACGCGACGGCATTCAATCGTCACCTTTTGAGCAGGCTTCTAATAGCCGCCTCAGGCATGACAAAATGTATGACTGATTCTGCGTCTATCAACCCCAGCTCTCGCTCTCGCTATGTCTCGAGACGGATCATCAGGTGGATGTATCCGAATGTGCGTGATCACCAAGGACAAGGTTGAGCGACACTTTATCCCAGGAAACGAGCTCCCCAGATTCTGGGAAGGCAAGGAGGTCGTAGGGAACACAAGCGGACAGAGAATTGGTATCACAGCTTAGAGTATTACTGTACATGGCAGGAGTTGAGAGCAGTACATGTATGCATATGATCAATCACGAAGAGCAAGACTGTACGGTATCAGCAGCGACGTTGTAAATTCGACGCTGTCTGTCGAAATGTATGCCAGGACATTGGCCGATGACGCGCCACGTGGTGTGACGGTCTCGATCGTTAATGTGCATTTTACCGAGTCGAGCGCTTGTTATCGAGGTTGGTACATGCATACATGCATGACTCAGTTCCCACAATTTCATCTTGACCTTTCGGCACTTTATCGACTCGTATGATATCATCTCTGAGCGCCCATATAGACTTAAATAGCTGCTGTTCGCGTCTGTCCACCCATCCAATCAAACTTCGTACTCAACCGTTTGCGATCCGCTCGCTGCTTGCTGGAACACAATGCCCATCCTCGGACTGAAGATTCCAGGCCCTTCCAAGCCTGCCCACTTTGACCTCGAGTCCCTCATCCGTCCCAACATCCTCGCGCTTCAGCCATACCGATGCGCTCGAGATGATTACTCTGCCGGTATCTTGCTCGATGCGAATGAGAATGCGATCGGCCCCAGCTTGCCCGCTTTGAAGAAGGCCGACTCAAGTACGGAAGCAGGTGCTGTCGCTTCTCAGACGCTCTCTTTGTTATCCGAAGGTGACATTGCCAGCTTGAACCGGTACCCCTCACCCACTCACGACGATCTCAAGCGAGCTATCGCCAAGATCAGAGGTGTACCTGATGAGAACTGGGTCTTCCTCGGTGTAGGGAGTGACGAAGTCATTGACATCTTGTATAGGGTGCTCTGTGTTCCCGGCAAGGACAGGGTCATGACTTGTCCCCCGACTTATGGCATGTACAAGGTTACTGCCAATGTGAACGATGTTGGAGTATTAGAAGTACCTCTTATCACAGAGGGCGGAGCGTTCCAGCTGGACGAGAAGGCTGTAAGTCCACCGCTGCTTCCATCCACGATGTTTCAAGTTGTGCTAACAGCAATGACTTTAGATGGACGCCGCGTTCAAGGCCAACCCGGATCTCAAGATGCTCTTCATCTGTTCGCCTGGAAACCCTACCGGAACACTGATCCCCATTGATGTCGTCCGAAAAGTTCTCGACAACCCCTTGTTCAAGGGTGTCGTGGTCGTCGACGAGGCTTACATCGACTTTGCTCCTGAGGGTCACAGCGCCGCTAGCTTGGTGAATGAGTACGCCAATGTTTGCGTGACTCAGACCTTGAGTAAGAGTTTTGGTCTGGCCGCTATCAGGTGAGTAGCTACTCCGCCACCCTATTCTTGAATTGTGCCAGCTAACAAGAGCTATTGTTAGACTCGGCTACCTCCTCGCTCCCCCTCCCTTGATCCAGATCTTGACCAATACCAAAGCTCCTTACAACGTCTCCGTCCCCACCGCCTCGATCGCACTCTCAGCCACTTCGCTGGAAGGTGTAGCAGCCATGTCAAACGCTGTCGCTACTCTCAATCAAAACCGAAAAACTCTGATCGAGGCGCTTTCAAGGACCAAGGGCGTCGGTCGTATCCTCGGTGGAAACCACGCCAACTTTGTGTTGTGCGAGATCCTGGATGAGGACGGCAAGCCTAGCAATAAGAAAGCTGTAGAGGTGTATAAGACCATGGCGGAGTCCAAGGGCGTCGTAGTGAGGTTCAGAGGGAGCGAGATTGGATGCGAGGGTTGCGTGAGGATCACGGTGGGTACCACTGAGGAGTGCGAAGAAGCCGTCAAGCAGATGTCGGCGTTGTTACAGTAGATGTGCTGCGTCAGATCAGAATGCTTGTTTAGATGTACATAGTCGGATTCACTGAAGCAACCCTGCTCGTACGTCTCGCAACATGTGATTCCCTTCACTGACTTGTGTCCCGCGGTGCTATTTGGCTGTCTATCACTCTGGGTGTACTCAAGACTCCCTAATTCTCTCGCTGGCATCCTTGCCAGCCACCCTTCACTGATTGCCCCAGTATGTTGTATACTACTTGTCTGCCCTATCTATCAAGCTGATATCAAAGTTGACGCGATTGACGCGAAACGACCCTTCTTGTCTTGTCCCAACGACAGGAAACCACTGTATACGACTAATGTTGGCACCTGTCAACGTGCCAGAAGATTGGCGTCAATTAACGTTGGGACCAACCGCCTTAATTGATGTGTACAGTACTCGTAAGCAAATTCAGCTGAAGCGTCCACAGCATTTACGCAATACCTGACAACGAATGCTGGAGCAGTCGCTTTTGGTTCCAGAGTCAAATGCACATGACCAAGGCCTTCTCACGTCTTTCGAGGATGGACAAATTGCCTCACTGTTAGAGCCGAGAGCTTCTGAACGTACGACGATGATCGTGGATGTTGCGATAGTGCATCCTCTTCGTCCAGGCTACGTAAATCATCTAAACCTTAGCTGGATGCTTATGTCCATAGTCACAACGGCAAGCAGATCCGTTACTTTACCGTGCGTTGTGAAGAACGACGGTTTCTTCTCGCACAAAAGAACAACTCCGGAGCGCGTTACCCAGCTGCCTCAGAATTCCGTCGGGAGCACGGTTCGCCAGTTGTGCGAGACAATGCGAGAGGGACATGTCAACGGTTCTGCATTCCAGAAGACTCGTTTCTTCCCTGAGTAACTTGTTCTTTTTCCTTCCCGTTTTTCTGGCACAGATAGATAGTGAACTCAAATAGAGCAGGATATCACATGCTGGGCCCCGCCTACTCCTCTTGAAGATATCTGACCTATGCATCCTGGGCTGTTCAGTGTGATGAAATGACAGTGGTTCGAGGCGGCACAAACATGCCAAACGTCACAGCAGAGGGTCTGGGGAAGTGGGTCGTCTCCGGCAGAGGCTTCGAGGGACACGCACATAACATGACTATGCCAGTCTTCTTACTAATACGGTAGCTCTACGTTCAGGACGAGTGAGTACCTATCATGTCAAGGTCGTTCAGCCTTTCCTTATCAAGACTGAGTGGTAAGCACGGGATGATGACACGAAAGTTCCTTCTCATTCCCCGATCTGTCGAGCTTCAAGCAGAGCTCAATATACAAGCCTGAGATGAAATGATTAATACTTTTGACATCGCAAGTTATTGGTCCAGCAGGAATGTGCCACACCTTTGAGAAGACAACACACCACAGGTAACTCTTTACGACGGCAATAATTTTCAGAAGAACTCGTGGACCATCTTGCGCATGGATGTTCTGGTACGTGCCTCTCGACGAATCGTGAAAACATGAACAAAAGAATGTTTTGATAGAGATACTCGTACTGATTTAGCGTGGAGGCTGATGAGAAACTGAGAACTGTACTCGTACTGGTTACTCGAGCACTACGGCATTGGCTACCGATTAAGACCCTGACTGCTGCTGCACAACCCTGAGAAACTGGAAGAATTAGCCATTTTAGCGCGGTTTTAAGTGTCCAAGTGAGGGGGTGAGGGATTACCGGATTAGGAATATTAACATTGTATGATTATATGATTGTATGATTGTATGATTATATGATTATTATGATGATCACTACGAGTACCAACGTACCAACTGACACTACACTACAGTATACTCGTACAACATCCACCTACTAGTACAGCGTGAGCGTAGAGAGATGTTCACACATCAACATGAAGATACATGATAATACGACACGCCGATATCACATCTCACGACTCCCTAACAGCTTGCCTGAACAATCGCATTGATAGACCTTGACATCATTCGGCCCGACCTGTGTAATCCAAGTTATTGAGAATTGAGAGGAAGTTGCAGGGATTCGAGGAACGGGGATTGCATCAGGTGGGTATCATATCACAAGCCTGTTGGTTGGCTGGGACCGTGGCTTCCCCCTCGTCCATCCACTCCCACATAGGTAGCAGAGCTCTTGCTCTTGCTATGATGTTGCCTGCTCTGTGGCTATTTTATGTCAAGAGCTTGAATAGCTTGCTTGGACCAGGCTGTGCGACAAAGAGAATCGATCAAAGATACACACACACCACACACAATATGACATTGTTATTGTTGCGCTCCTACCCTTGTTTCACCTTTCAGCTTGGATTCTTTTATTCGATTTCCAGTCTTTCCCTTCGACTTCGTCACCCTCTCGCTCTGACTCGATGAGTTTTTGATACTAGCTCAAGCTGATCCCACTCATGTCTTTTTATACATCATAGCAAGTTCACCGAAAGTAAACCTAGAAACGACAACGTCCCTATCTGACGACTAGCGTCTTGACGACCTCCAGCTGCTAAATCCACACCTCGCTCCCTTCAGGACCGCCACTAGGGCTGCCACCATCAACTACTATCCGAGCGCCAAGGTGAGTGCGCCTCGACCTCCTTTGGGACATCCAGACACCAGGGGAGCGGAGAGGAGGCAGACACTGTTGAATTAAAGCCAGATACCGCCTCGGGAGCCAGGCGATTTTGTCGGAGCAAAGGGGATCTGGATGGCATGGCTCCTTGTGCATCGCCGTATAACCCTTGGTGGTGGGCATGGGATGGCCATTCCAACACGTCGTTCATCACTTATGGCGTTGTCCATGCGTCTTCATCCATCAGCTTGCTTCTTTTCAGAAACAGATCTGATTTGGAAATCACCTACCCCTTTTCGCTCAGACCAATAGGTCATAGTGTCTTGCTTGCTTCCATTGCTCTTTTTCTGTTTCTTTCAAAAAGGAATGGTTACTTGCTGCATCAACTGCGGACCTCTCGCTAAATCATCTCGTCGTTTCTCAATAGTCTGATTTCACTTGTCACAGTCGACCTACCCGGCGGCCCCGAATCAGCCTCGCCCCTGCCCCTTTCGCTGCGTCGACAAACACACCATCGCATCATCGGTCACTTGCACTTGGCCCGGTGGTAGAATAGGACAATCCTCGCTTGGGATCACCCGCGGGGCTCTGTCGAGTCAGTAGTCGACATGGGTGCTGCGTGCTGCAAGCCAGAGGTGAGCGCGTAGGCTGGGATCTGTCATGGTAACTTCGCTGACGTTACTCACATATACAGGCCATCGACTTCGAAGGCGAAGTCAACCTCTTCCACTTTTATCTCCTTCGAAGTGTAGGCAAAGGCGCTTTCGGAAAGGTGAGTTGGGACACGACGGGATCATGCTGACTGTTGCAGGTCCGTGTGGTGCAACACAAACACTCAAAAACGCTGTACGCTCTGAAGTACATCAACAAGGCAAAATGTGTGAAAATGAAGGCGGTCGCAAACATTGTGCAAGAGAGAAGATTGTTGGAAGAAGTGAGTGCATGATTTTAGTAGCTGGAGCTGACGTTCAGATCGACCACCCGTTTGTCGTCAACTTGAGATACGCCTTTCAAGATGACGAGAACTGCTTCTTCGTGCTAGACTTGATGTTGGGAGGCGATCTGAGATGTAAGTATTGTGCAGCCGTCCATCTGTCAGCTGCTGATACCCTTGCGAGGATTTCTACAGTCCATCTGGATCGTGCCGGTGCAATGAGCGAGGAGGTGGTGCGGTTTTATGTAGCGGAAATAGCGATGGCGATCAACTATCTGCATTCCAAGCGAATAGTACACCGGTGAGAACCGCGGCTACGAGATCACCCTAAGATGGCACTAAATGTGTCCTCGTAGAGATCTTAAACCCGACAATATCCTTCTTGACGAGAAAGGTCATGCCCATATCACCGACTTCAACATTGCGGTTCACTTTTCGGAAAGACGGCTATTAACTGGAGTAGCGGGAAGTATGGCTTATATGGGTGGGTAAAGGGTCGAATCATTCTTCTCGACAAGAACACCGCTGACCAAACCACAGCCCCCGAGGTTCTGACGAAGCGAGGGTATTCCGCGCCCGTGGACTTCTGGTCGTTGGGCATCCTAGCGTGAGTTACGATTGTTTTCTCCCTCTCCTCTTTTGAACAAAGTACGTGGCTGACGGGATTGCATAGCTTCGAGCTTTTGTTCGGGAAGCGACCATTCCGAGGGCGAACCAACACCTCTCTAACGAATTCCATCTTGAATGAACACCTGATATGGCCTGATGATGCCCCGGAGAAGTGTTCAACAGACGGGATGCAAGCGATCCGTGGGGTATGTTGTTCATTCTGCTGTTGCATTCTTGAATTATGCTAACACCCTATGCAGTTCCTCGAACGAGATCCTAATAAGAGATTAGGTTATCGACCGGGGGGAGGTGGCTTCGAAGACATCAAAGCTCATCCTTGGTTTAGAAATATCAACTGGGATCAACTTTACAACAAAGAGGTGGTTCCGCCGTTCGAGCCAGACGTGAGTTGGAACCCAGTCGTTTAGTCACGTTATCGGTACAGGCTGACTCCGTATCAAAGTCCAAACGAGCAAACTTTGACGCGACGCACGAGCTGGAAGAGCTGCTGTTAGAAGAGAACCCTCTCAAGGCACGAAAACGAAAAGAGGGGCAAGATCTGGAATTGATGACGCCAGAGATGCGCATGATGGAGGAACAGTAAGCTGCGCCTGTTCTGACACACACGAAGTACATCGCTGACCCCTCTGGCAGCTTCAAGATATTCGACTATACCAAAACGCAAAGACGGTCATACTACACACCTGCAACGTCAGCATCTGCTGCAGGACAAACGACGTCAAACGGAACGGCATCAACAGCAGTGTCCTCTCATCTCTCGCCCAAAGCCATCTCAAGACCGGGAACACCGAGTGATCGTACCGGCGTGATCAGCAAAACGGGACTGGATGTCGAGGCTCAGATTTTGGATGGTGGTGGCATGGCCAACGTAGGAGGACGGGGTTTATTGAAAGGTTCTGTAGCGGATGGCAGACAGGATAGTCTCGACATCCGGCCTGCCAACGGAAAACAGCCCACAACGCTGAGGCAGTCTTCAACGTGAGTGTGGTTTCAACATGTTTGCTTTTGATATATGAATGATTGACTGATGAGCTGCATAGTGGGCCAGAAAAGGTGGAAGAGGTCAAAAACGTAGGCAGCGCGATATGAAGCGTTCGTTAGCTAGCGATAATAGTCACATTGGGCATTCTTTCGATTTTCCGATTTTTTTTTCTCTAATATTCCTCATTCATTATCATTATCATGATCTCGGACTCTGATATCATGCTTCGGCCTCATCTTGCGTATATATATATTAGTTGTTCTTCCATTGATACAAATCCCCCATGTTCCCAAGATATCCTGTTATATTCAATATACTTGTGATTTATATATCCTATTAATCCCACTTCATCGGTTTAGCTAGTAGGAAGACCGAGAGATGATATGACGTCTATAGTCAATGCATTGAAAGGCAACGTGAGAGAGTGTGAAATCACTGTGAAGCATTAGTTAGAAGGGTTGAATCAGATACAACAGACAACGAAGGAAATCTTCGCAGAAAAAGTGAAGCCATTCACCTCATGCTCGCGCTGTCGCAGCATCTCTGAACACCGTCGCAACTATTCTAATCCGGAGAGTCTCTTACAGTTCAACCCGGATTGCGATCGTTGCAGATTGCAAAAGCAACAGGAAGCGTCCAGATACGTTAAGCCAAAGCTGACCTTCATTCAGCACTTGTCGATATTGCTCAGCTGAGTAGCTTGCTAAGTGAACATCCCCTGTCATCGTGAGCTACGATTGGGCACGCATATCACTCTCGCTCTTGTGAGAGTGTAATTCATATCGTCTCCGTGTAAGCAGCGCAGTGCCGGCTTTGAGCACATATGTCGCCATACATGAGCTGGCCACGATCTTACAGCAGATCCCCTTCCGACGATCAATCACAAATCCATCAGTAATAGCCGTAATCATGCTTCCAGCCCTATGCAGGGTAGCGAATGCTGATTCCATCGGTCGTGAGACCACGATCACGCGCGTGCGCGAGGGTGGACTCCAAAGCTCCGCTGTAGATCGCACGTCTACTGAATGTAAACAGCAATCACTCGCTCATCCAGTAGACACCATCTGGCTCCCCTACCAATACCGTTCAAACGTATACATGGGGTCATACTGATGTACTAGAAGGCGATGGAGGCGAAGGTGAAGTTCCTACTATTGATGATGGTTGATCCCTCCATGTGCGCAGTACATTGCTGTTGTATGATTGGGGGGCGGAACCGGCAAAGATCTTCAGGCGTTCTAGACGTCGATCTCGGAATGTGTTTTTGGGAAGCATGCCCGATACCGCCCTTCGGATGATCTGTAGATCGTAATCCGTATGATTAGAATGCGCCTTAACTTCACACTACATGTACGGCTATCGTTGTGACCCTAGAAGAATATACTGCACTCACCTCCTCCGGTCTTCTCTCTTTCATCCTGGTAATCGGTACAGCTTTTAATCCACCCATAAATCCAGTATGGGAGTAATACACCTTGTCCGTTCCCTTCTTTCCTGTCAAATGTACTTTCGCAGCTTCCGATACTACCACATAATCTCCCGCATCGACTATAATGAGTGCATTTTCAAATATCTCGATGAGCATCACTTCAGATACAGTCAATGAGTCTTTCTTAGGCAAGGCTTACCGGCTGGATCATACGTAGGCTTATGCTTGCCCATGAGCACCCACGCTATTCTACTAGCAAGATTACCCAGTACTCTGTTCTCCGCCGAAGTGTGATGCCATACTCGAGTGAGCGCAAGGGCGGTCTGCAAATGAAACCGAAAGCAAGTTAGTACCAGCTTTCATTTTAATCACTGTTTGTTTTGCCCTGTTGAGCTATCACTCCAGATTCTGGTAGCTCACCTTTCCTTTTGTCGCCGACATTCTTCGCGTCTACTTTGGTGGGTTTTGACTGGACTCGTGTGTCGAGGGTATGTCGAGTCAAGTGCGATGCAACTGATATTGGGGTGAATATAAATATAAATGTAAAGAATGCTAGAAACAAAGAATCTATACTAAACGTATCCTGCTTCCTGCTTCCTGCTCAACATTTTGATTCCGTCGCAGAGGGGAGGTGAATGAATGATGGTGCCACATGGGGATAATCCCGGCCATGGCTCAAGCTCACTATCCTATATGCATTACATGCGTACATGCATACATAGGAATGTATATGTATATGAATGGATATTCTTGAAATCATCTCGCTGTGATTATCACTATGCATACCATTGCATTCGTGTCCTCATTCTTGACTTGGAGTGTTGGCAACGTTGATTGATTGAGTCAAACAAATTAAGAAGCGTGAGACGAGCCGAGAAGAGAGAAGAGAGAAGAGTGGAACGCTACTACTACGCCGCCGATTAACGACATCCTCCGCACGCGTCGCGACGACAACATCAACAGCAACAACAACAACAACAACAACAACAACAACAACAACAACAACAACAACAACAGCATTCACAACATTACGAATCGCAATTTATAGCTGCCTCGCCTCCTGACAAGCTACCACAATCGAATCTGTCTACAAAATTTGAGGACCCCATACATCCAGGCCCACATCAACCATGCCACCCAGAGCATCGCGAGAGACGCGAGCGGCGGCTAAAGAAACCGGTAAGCATCATCATCTCCCTACACTACTCACGAAGAATATCTAACACGTGAACTCGCAGTGGAAACACCTGGTAGCAAACGGAAACGAAGACCATCCACCGAAGTGCCTCTCAAAGTAGTGCTCCCATCGCCCTCTTCGCTTTCGCTGTCACAATCGGTTTCACCTACAAAGCCGCTTGCAACAACCAACGGAATTCCGAATGTCAAACGACAAAAGATCTCATTGAAAGTGAAAGCAGAAGAACAACAACCCGATGAAGTACCGGGTGCATTGAGCAGAGACGTCCGGGAGAGCTTAACCACAGTCATTGCCGAGTGAGTATTTGGCCAGTCTGGGCGATTGTCGGCGGCTGCTAATGACGACAACCAGAATGGCGCTCGGCCTGCCTCCTCCCCTTAACAGTATTCTGTCGCTCTGGCTGCCGCCCGACTTTACTCAGCAAGAGGAGAATACGCTAGGCTATGTCCTGAAACAGCCGGATCTTACCTGGAACGCCCTAGCCGTGAGTCTTTCCAGCGTTCTAGCATACCTGCTTGCGGGTCCGAGCTAATCTCTGACCGACAGGATGTGATACATGTCCTGTCCGAAAACCTGCTGGTTCCATGTCAATATCCAAACCCCGTCCCAGCGAGATTCCAATTCCATATGCCCGTACCTCCCCTTCCATCGCACCTCCGACCACACGGCATCTACAACTTTTGCGCCTCGCTCTATTCGCTGCTTGTTGAGATCGAACCGGAGAGTACCATAGCCGGCGGCATAGACGTGGAGAGGTGGGCCTTGACGCAAAAGACACCTCAGACGGGCGAATGGTACACCAGCGCGGTGGACGTCAGGGAGACGGCCAAGAAGGGCGAAGCTGGGTTGTTGGCTAATATAGCAGAATCAGGCTCGAGTTTCGGTAAGTTATCCTTGTTGACGGTCAAAACTGACTCTATCCAGGCCATGCAACCGCGGTGGCCTTGCAGTCCGGCTTAGTGGACTCTGCCCCAAAAGTGCCAACGATATCCGATTCAATTATCCGTAGAGCGAGCCTGAAAATGAACAGGTGGAAAGAGAAGCGAGCGTTGAGCAGAAAAGGAGGGTTCGGCAGTATCCCACGAGGAGGTGAGTGACCGGGATCGATGCTTGCGGGAGCTGACTGGTTCCAAAGTAATCATTCCTACGGTCGCGCCCGTCGTCTTTACCCCTTCATTCGGACCGTCTTTGGACTCCACCTTGACATCTGGAGAGCAAGGGTATTATTCCACGTTGGAAGGCATGCACGAACGCGCTAGACATCGTGAATGGGCTAGCCGAACATTGAGACGGTCAAAATTTGTCGAGGTGGGCGGATATAATGGCACTCTCAAAAAACAGAACAATAAAGGAAAGAACAAGGAGACGGTTGATGATGTTTTGGCGAACAACAATGAGATGATCGAGGAACTTCATGCATGGCAGGAGTTGCGCTTAAGGAAAGGGGTATCTGTAGTGTCGGAAAGAGAGAACCAGCTTGGTGAGCAAAATCTTATTCCTCACGCGGTCGACGCTGACTTCTGCATCAGCTGAGGAGCTGCTCGGTTCGCTTTCACGCTTGACCGGCCATCTACGACCCAACGATATGTTGTCTTCAGCCTCCAGCTCGAAAGAAGGTCTGGCGCACGAGCTGGCACGACGTTTCTTACCAGTGCATAGCCCTGTCATCCGAGGTACTTTGGATCCTCGCCGACCTCATGCGCTTCATGACAACACCACGGTCAGGCTGAAGACACCTTCGAGCCAACAATCTATAAATGGGAGCACGAACCTTGTAGCATCACCTCATGCACCGCCTCCAATGAAGATGCCTCCCCCACCTGTACCATCGTTAATTCCGCCGCCGCCGCATACTCTGCCCAGCAATGGTCCGCGATATCCACCAACGACGAATCACCGGCCTCTGTCTTCGTCAACACCTACCCGTCCGACATATCCTTATAATATTAATCCCAACCAAAACGATCCTAGCAGCGCTAATAACAATAACACCCTTTATACGCGGCCGGCAACGGCCACAGCACCATCACCTGGCATGGCTCCATCGGGACCATCGGCATTGTTCCCGAGATCCGCTGGACCTTCCTCATCAACATCATCGTCAAATTTAAGACAAGGTTTTGGTCATAATCCTGGTAGCGGTGCATATACAATAGGGATGCGGGGATAACAAGACGAGGCACGTTGTATATTTTATAATCGCGTTCCTTATTAGAGCTAGGATCTGAGCGGTATTCCGGAGATTTTCTCCTCTTTTCTACATGTATGTAGCCTCGTACCCTGACTCAGGGCGCATATATGGTACTACTAGTAGCAAATAACAAATACTGGAGAGTACTCGCAAGGAGGAGGAGGGGAGATGAACAGGATGAAAAAGGCATCTCTCATCAGCATAGGACAAGGAACCGGGATTTACGTTGACGAAGGGTCGCTTGAGTTGCGGATCAGAAGCAGAAGAGCCGAGATATGCGAGATTCGATAATGGGAACACCAAATAACGCCGTGAATGGGATGGATGGATCATGTGGAACGCGGGGCTGTGCAGACCAAACGAGCTCTTTCACCAATCTCTCTACGTCGTGGTCTGTTCAGATCAAAGGAATGTTCATGTTCTCAAAGGGTCCCATAATATGCAATGTGAGCCAGCGGTGATCACGGCGGACGTGCCAGTGCTCGTATGTATAGTGTACACAATATACACCACACGAATGGATCAGCCGACGACGTAATAGGGTAAAGCACCACGCCCTCCCTCCCTGCATCTCCCCTCCCCATCCGCACTAATCGGATTGCTTCTTTTTATAATCTCAGCCAGCAAAGACCAGACAGAAGAGAATGTGAGTGAGATCCTGTGAATCGTGATCGAGGATGACCGAGTATGAAGCCAACGACGGGTTGACAAAGAAAACCATCCACGTCGTCGTGTGATCGACATGATCCTCTCTGTCTCTTGATACATACATGTTTGTTCGTCACTAATCCAAGTCATCCTCGTCAGTCAGTCCCCATCCCCGATTCAGCCTTCGAATCACCATCAATTTACCTTCCGTTCGATCCTTTCAAATTGTATTTCGGTCGGTCTATGTCATTTCGGAGTTTGTCACAAAGAGCCCGCTCCGCTTGTTATGACCGCTCAAAAAGCTGTGCCAAGGAGTTTTATTCGTTTTCCATTTTAGCTGGATTATTTGTTCCCACAGATAGGTCAATCCCATCTCCGCCCCCGGTTCTTAGCCGGACCATTACAGCAGATGTTGAATGATCGAGAATAACCGCGAAACAAAAAGTCGATCCTTCATACGCCAATGAAAGAAAAACTCCAGTCCGAAATGACAGGATATAACAATAACACTATTGCTCGCGACGGTTCGATCAGAGATTCACCCGTACCTCTCGATGGATTAAATATCGATTCCAACGCTGAGTTGATGGAAGAATCCGAGAAGAAGCGGAAACGATTGTCGCTGCAAGAGCAGCCAGCGTCCTCGAGCTCGTCACAGAAGGGCAAGCAGCGGGCCGCGACAATGGGAGCGATCAGGACAAGCCCCGAGCAGGACGATCTGGAAGACGGAGTGCGAAAAGGCAAAGGAAAGAGTTCTGGACTGGCCGGTTTTACTAGTGAGCGATTACCTATACCACACGTGCTGGAACGATCGAGAGAGGGCCGCTGAAACTCAAAGAAACACAACATAGGCTGCGAAGCTTGCAGAAGGGGAAAGTGAGTAGACAGATCTCGCTTTGCTGCGATGGCATAGCACTGACGTTCACAGGCGCCGGTGTGAGCCATCTCCTCTTGTTCCTCCCGATCATCCGGATGCTGCAAGACTACCGTGTGCTCGATGTCGTCGTTTTGCTATCGAGTGCGTTAGAGTACGCGCTGTACGGCGTAAGGGCCCTGCTCCCGTGTGAGTGCGTTGGGATACACATCGTGGAGGCTGAACTGACACTGCCGCGCAGGGATCTGAGGCAAGTCTAACTCATTAACTAGAAAAACAAAAGGACAAACCCCCTTCAAACAACCCGACAAACGTGGTCGATGCTGACCTTCCCAATAGTGCAGTATCTGATGCGGCTCACGGATACTCTGGTAGCGCTGGTCCTTCTTCAAGAAGGATTTCTGGCGTGTCTGAAGTAGGTTATGATTCTGAGCGAATGACCAACACGTCGTGAGTCATAATCGATCATTTTGGTGTTGGATCTTTTGGCTCACGAGAGCATAGAGCTTTCAACTCACCGGGCCCGCCCGCAATCGCCGCGAGTCTGGAAGGTATCGAAGAGGTCGTATCAGGACCGGTTATCGACAATGTTCTAGGGTTATTCTTCGATTATGTGAGTGGAAATACGCCCCCAGTAGGTGCTGATCAAGTCCAGGTATATCCTTTGACGCCTTGTCTGCACCGTCCGACCTTTGTTTCGAATCTGGCCGCTCGACGCGATCGGTCGGATCCAACCTTTTGCGCTTTGACTTTGACGATCATAGCATCGACTTTGGTCCAGGTTCCACGGGCGCTCATGAACCTTGACAAGGCTGAGGTGGAACGACTTGCGCGAAAATGCATCGCCGTAGCACGGGAGAAAATGGCAATCATCTGGGAGGTGAGTTATCGTAAAACACAGGCAGGGGAGCTGATGAAGCAGGATCCTACGCCAATCACGAGCACAATGAGTGAGTTTTTCTATCTGTCGGATTGACGGTAACGAGCGCTAATTTTCGTTGTAGTCGTGATCGCATACCTGTGAGAATCCCTCGTTAACCTCTCTTTAGGCATTAGCTGATAAGTCTGCAGCGAGGGTATTGTCCACCTGTTTCTGGGAAATAATACAGCCCATATCATCACGACCGCACAGGCCAATCAGCTGGCTTTGGCGATGAGGATCAACGAGGAAACAGTGAGTAGAAGTTCACTTAACTGGAGCTGACAATCAGACGTACCAAGGGCTTGGTGAGTCTTTAGGACGCCGAGGTCTCGTATCTGACAACTTGCAGACCCGATCGAAAGCGAAATGCGACGACGGATATATTGGGTAAGTGACATACAGCTTTGGCCTGTCGCTAATAATCAGCTTTTATTTCAAGCGGACAAGAGTACGGCGTGCTTGGTGAGTGCTTACCGACTGGCGAAACATGCTCATTGGTTAGCGTGTGCGGGCAATCTCTCTACGATTCGAGGACGCATACGATCTGCTTCTCCCGACAGAAGTGGACGACGAGATGATCACATCCGATGGGATCTCTCCCCAGCCAGAGGACACCCCTTCTCTTATCGTTGGATTCAACGTCGTAACGGTCCTATTCCAGTGAGTGAATGTTGTGAGTAACTCCTGCTGACTGTTCAGAATTTTGAATGATGCAATGCTCATCCAGAGGCGGAAGTCGAACCGCACAATGGACGAGATTATATCAGACCTGCAACGTATCCAGGACTTGCGAGAACGAACTCTGCAAATTTCGCTGAAAGTTCCGGATCATCTGAAACTACGCAATGCTTACGACTCACGATCAGCAAGGTGAGCTTGGTGGCAACCGGGCATGTATTTGGCCGTCTGTTGAGAACTGATGCCATCGTACAGCCCTGCGTTCGATTGGGAAACAAAACTGCGAGATCGGTTCATCGACTATTTCCGCTCTGCAGCTGAAGGAGCTCACGCTCTGAATAGCTTTTTGGTGATGCAGGTGAGTTCTCGACACGGTGGGATGGCGCCGATAATTCTTTTCCAGGGAAATATACTCGTCACCCAGCAAGTGGTCCGCCTTGTTCTGCTGCAGACTCGCCAAGCCCTCTTATCCCAGCTGGCAATGTACACTCCCATCATGCCCTCTACGGCGCTCCAGGAGGAACAAGCAGAGGATATCGCCTGCGAGCTGCTGGACGGGTTGAACAGGTATGTCAACCGATCCTATACCCGCAATGAGTGTGAGGCTGACCCGCACCCGCCACCAGCCTCCCGGTCGAATGTGTAGCTACGAACGGACCTTCTCTTGTACAGAAAGGTAAGCCAAGATACTGAGATTCAGCTGACCATGTCCAGTCCGGTTCGTTGGAATCCAGCTGATGGAAACGTCGAACGAGTCTGGCGCCACAAAATCGTGAGTGATCAGCCATGAATGAGCGTGCTCTTACGGCCGCACGCGACAGTAGAGCGCAAGCTGATGCACTCATTGGGCAGGCAAAAACTGCTCATGCAGTTCCTATCGGTGTTGAGCGTGATTGAGGGGATGTACACATTTGGCAAGGACATTTCGGCAGAATAATGGAAGGACATCGATGAAGGTTCCCAAAATCCACGGACATTTCACGGACATTCAAGCGTTTAATAACTTGGTAATCTGTGCACCAGAACCAGGTAGACATAGTATGTGACTCATCCAAGGTGCATATCCTAAAGTACAACTAGAAACGGGCCACGTCTGATATTGTCAAGTTACTGGTGTGCTGTCAAAGAGGCGGGAGGATACTTTGGCTTCGAACAGTTGATCGAGTCTGTAGGAGAGTGTCAGCATCGCGGTGCGCCGTCGATGACTGAGCCAGCAACTTACTGGGCAACTGTCTTTCCCTTCGTTTCTGGAATATACAACCATGTCCAAACGCATCCCATGCTGCCCAGACCACCGAAGATGAACCCCACTTTTCCGCCTAGATTAGCCTCGTCCGGGTTGACGAGATATCTGTTTGGTTAGCTGTACCCGAAGTTCTCCTGCACTCACGGTATCACAATATTCGCTGTCATGCCGCATATGGAATTCAGGAGGATGCCCAAACCAACAGTCTTTGAACGTAGCTTCGCGGCAGGAACCTCTGAGAAGATGACATAGCCGAGTGGGCCGATACTGCCCTGGTAAACGAGTGCGAATACGAGAGTCTACAACGTTTACATGTCAGCTGAGACACTTTAACCGAGAGTCTACTCACCAAACTCGCTTGCACCCATCTGGACGCATCGGTGGTAGCGAGAGAGGAGCAGCCAAGCAAGAGGTTGATTATCGTACATCCTGCCATCCCCCAAAGAAACAACGTCCGTCTCCCAAATCGATCAACTCCAAACATCGCGGCCAGATTACCGACGACTCCGATACCCGTCACACCGACGCCAAGATCGAATGAACGGGCAACGTCGAAGCCAGCGAGTTGGAAGAAGTAGGTGCTAAATCCTAGAACAAAGATTACTCCGACGATCTGCTGAAGGACGAATACCATGAGTGCGATTGCGGTTCGACGTCGGTTGGTCCCTCGAAAACAATCCGTATACGTAGATGAGATAGCATACTGGTCCTCGAGGGCGATAGTCTCCTGCAACTGTTTGATATCGTCGTCGACAGTCAGAGACCCTAGCCGAGATATTACCTCCGAAGCAGCTTCGATGCGCGATTGCCGTATCAGGTACCACGGTGATTCAGGTGCGAATCGCAAGCCCAAGATGATCAAGGCTGGGAAGATCCATTGCAGTGCGCTGCTCATCAGCTCTTGTCAATACCCCGAGCCAACTCACAAAGGTATTCTGTATGCCCACGCATCTGCTCCTGAACCCAGACCTTTGACCACGCAATTTGAGATGAATTGACCCACTATCTGAAGGTGATAAGTACTTATCTCCCCCGACTCAAGCCATCCAGCCAAATGACGTACCGACGATCCACAAGTTGATACTGCCTGTAGTAATTCCTCGCAATGATACTGGGGAGATCTCAACGCAATAGGCGGAAGCACACGAAATGTACATGCCGAGGGCCACGCCGTTGACCATCTTGCCTGCCAAGAGCAGCGAATTCCAATGAGCGGGGCAAAAGAACTGCATGAAAACCCCTCCGGTTGAGACCACGCAAGCGACAGCTATAGCGTCACGCCGGCTGAAACGAAGATCGTTCTTCTGGGTCAGCGTCATGCTCGCTGAACTTCGACATCAAACTCACCCAATTCGATCGGCAATCCAGCCAGCACTCAAGCCGCCGAACACACCGCCGATGGACGAAGCGGAGTTGAAGGCGCTCTGCCATCGAGCGGGGACCACGTATGCAGCGCCATATGCCTGACCAAAGTCCTGCCTGAATTGAGGTACAGAGAGCAGTCCACTGCTGATTTGGACGTCGTATCCCCAAAGTAGAGCACCAATGCAAGAGAATCTGAGGGGTCAGCTCTCGCCAAAGTCCATTCAGAACTCACAAGCACCACACAAAAGCCCGCCAGTGGACTCGGATATTCGAGATGATTTCGACTTGTTTGTCAAGCTCTTCAGTCGATGTTTGAGGCCTATAGTCCAGCTCGATCGGAACGTTTATAGAACTCTTGATGGGGCTTTTGATGTCGCTAATCATAACGGTAGCCGGGCTAGTGATTCAGCAGTAGATACGATAGGTGTTGCGTTGCGGTACTCACAAGGCTATTTCGCCGGACGCGGCAGGGCGCTGGTACAACATGTCGACATACCACAGCACCGCTCAGACGCCCAAATCGTTTTTCGACTATTCATGCGAGTTGAGAAAGCGAAGTTGGTTAACGTGAACACGAAAGCGGGGGGATCGTTGCGGGGCTGACGGGCGGTTGGTTCGCTCCAAGTGGAGACGTTGAAATTACGTTGGCCCCGTAGGGTAAGGTAGCTAGCTACATATAGCAGGTAACTTTGCCCTCTTTGGCGCGTTTACCGAAGCAGCGCCGATGGATGGATTGGATACAAAGATTTATTATGCATACAGTACACGCCATCCATCATGTGAGACTTGTAAACAGTAGAAGCATTCTTCGACGGCTAGGTCACAACCTACTAACGCATCTCGCGCTCAAGCAATGGAGTATCGACAGAAAAAGTCTGGCGTCCCTTCGCTTGCTACAACTCGACCACGCGCGGATAGTTTCCACCATCTGTGAACTCCTACTACAGCGTTGACGTCCATCCCGTCCAAACGATCATTCCGACAGGCAGCCTGCTGATGTCAGCCCGGCACACCGTGCATTTGACCCGGGGCTGGGTGACTCGAACGCTGCGGCAGTTGGAAGGGGCGATTGCGATTGAATCGTTACGCCGGAATTGAGCGGTCCCGATGACATCAAATCGACTCATCGAGATTTCTACGCCGTTCATTCCTCTTTCTTGAAAATGGTTGTCATTTGAAACGTCTGCTTGCGAGTAGCGCTCCTGGTTCTCTTGAGGGTGGGCTGTTCTTCCTCGCCTGGGAGTTCCCTCTTGATCGACGTGGAGGTGACAGTTTTGGTCAATTTGGACACCACTTTTGTAGGCTTGGCCGCGGGTAGATCGGCCGCGAACATGACAGCTTGACACCATCCACCCATAGGGCCCCATTTGTCGAGGAGAAACTGCTGGGTCTCGTCGTAGACTTGCTTGGACATAGGTTTGTTACGCAGTCGCGCCGGAAACGCAGGATGACGAGCAGCGATAGCAGTGAGATGAGTGTCGATCGGGATGAGCGAAGGCTGGAAGAGAATCAGCGTGATCCATGATTGGAAACACTCACCTTGTCCATACACATGAGCATGACACAGTCCGCAACTTTTCTGCCTACGCCCTTGAATGCTACGAGCTTGTCTCTCGCAAGCTCGGTATCCACATTTCTCCATCCGAGAAGACCGCTTTCAATTGCCCCTGACGCCGTTCCAAACTCTTCCTTGAGGCTTTGCAATGTCGACTCAATGAATGGGGCCCGGTACCCGAAACCTATCTCGCGAAGAATCGAGTCTAGGCCTTTAGCTGGCCATAACATTGGCTCGGGAAAGAGACAATACGTGTGGTCTTCAAGAGTGATGATGGGTGCAGAGAAAGCTCGAGACATTCGGTTGAGCAATGAAGTGATCCGCGGTATATGGTTATTGGTTGACGTAATAAAGCTACACAATATGAATCAAGAACACTTGCCTCAGACTCACGGGTCCAACGATAGATCTCAGCTGTCTGTATGATCACTCACGCTATCAAGCATTCCCATGGGTCTTGCCGTAGCACCCTCACGCCGATCGCCCGTTCGTTGACCTCAACTTTACCAAACAGTCCGGGATCCCTTTCTCTCCAATGACGATACAGCTTTTCGAGATCGGGTTGGGTGTCTAACTGAAAATAGTCAAACAACCATGTTCGGGTAGCCTCGTTACCCTTGTCCAGTTGCGCTGAAGCTTCGTTGGGGTGAATAGCTGTGAAGTAAAGGCGACTGGGTGATTGTCGCAGACAGACGACCCGAGGCGGTTTATCGATGGCGCGAGAGAACTCCTCTCTTGGGTGACTGTCATCTTGTACGGTCTGCAATGTATGACGACGCCATAAGAACGACTGACCAACGGGCAGAGTGTTAGCCAGAGTCAGGTTTCTGGGATTAAGAGGTATGGATGACCAGCCGACAGGGAATGGAGGTCTTGACATGATTGAAAAGGCAATGAGGATTGAGGGCAACAAGAAAGAACAGATCTAGTCATATGTAACGTTACTCAACCCAAACAGTTTACAACACGTCATTTTCAACATCCTACTCTGTCCCTCAGTCTCTCTTTCTCTTTCACTTGCATATCAAACCGAACATGAACTCAAACGACAATATTGCCATCGCGTTGGACAGGTTCAAGTTCTATGCACGCGATGCCGTGCTTACTCTCACACAGGTGAGTTCGCGCATGCATATAGGCCAAGCTGACTTGATAGTGCATCTGTAAACCGTGAGTTACTGGCGGACATCACAAGTAACTGACTCTTCAGTGACGCGACACTCAAGATTAATGGTCGATCGTACAAGGTCGAGAAGCTCCTCGGTGAAGGGGGCTTCTCTTTCGTCTATCTCATTAGAGATCTATCGTCCGGCAGGCTGTACGCCTTGAAGAAGATCCTGATCACTTCGGGTCAGGAGGGTGTCAAGGAGGCCATGCGCGAGGTGGAAGCGTACAGGAGGTTTAAGCATCCCAACATCATCAAGATCCTGGACTCTGCAGTAGTACAGGACGAAGGAGGAGAGGGAAAAATCATCTATCTGTAAGTCCTCTGTTATCAGAGCAGCGCTGATGGCAGATTTCTCCCGTACTATTCTCGCGGAAACCTTCAGGACGCTATCGGGTCATCCTCCGTAACAGGAAATCGTATGTCGGAGCGCAAATTACTGGAGCTGTTCCACGGAACGTGCTTAGCGTGAGTGATGACTATAATTGATCTCGAACTAAGCAATCTTCCAAATAGTGTACGTGCTATGCACCAATACAGACTCCCCTCCGTGTCGACTTCGTACCCTCCCACACGTGAAGATGACCCATTGGTGAATTCGCCAGTGTTTGACCATGATGAAGAGCTCGCCAGTGCGGAGGAAGGGGAGTTAATACCATACGCTCATCGGGACATCAAGCCAGCGTGAGTCCTGTGATCTTCGTGCAATTGAGGCGTAGCTCATCCTCATTATCAGTAACATCATGATCGCCGACGACGGAACTCCTGTTCTGATGGATTTCGGTTCGACTATCAAGTAAGTTGACAAGTCAGAAAAGGGATTGTGCTCATCAGAAATAGAGCACGGATCAATGTGGAGACCCGACAACAGGCATTGCTGGAACAGGTGAGCCTTGCACTCTGAAAGCAATGTCGCTGACTGATACGTCTTAGGATATCGCGAGTGAGCATTCCTCGATGCCGTATCGAGCTCCAGAGCTGTTTGACGTCAAAACGGGCAAGACCTTGGATGAGAAAGTGGATATTTGGGTGAGTTTCAGCCACACTCAAGTCAATCGCTGACATTTGTCACAGTCGCTTGGATGTACACTGTTTGCAGTCGCATATGGACATTCGCCTTTTGAGGTGGACGGAACGTCGATCGCTATGGCTGTAGGAAGTGGCCGATACCGACATCCTCCTGGTTATTCCTCCAAGTTTGTCGCGCTCATCGACGCCATGCTGGTCGTAGATCCCGAGCAAAGGCCCGACATCCAGACGGTGCGTGAATCCAAACCATATGCATAGCTGACCTCCCATGTGCAGGTCATCGATCTGACTGAACAAACCATGAAAGACACGCCATAATCATCTCCGATTCCTCGCTCTCATCTCTGCAATCCACCTTGTCCTCGCCATGTGCATCTCCATGTCCATCATCGCTCTCTGAATATGTGCTCTTGGTGTTAAAGGGAACGGTGGCGACGCCGAAGGTCTAGAGGGTAGGGGCACTCGTTCGATGACTGGTCGCCAATATGGCTGCAAGATCTTATGCGTCTGTATGTATATATGCAACACATTGTTCAGCATGTGTCTATCTCTGGCCTGCGGTGACTTACGTGGACTGCTTCGTGCAGCCGAGACGTGAACAGCTCCAGCCAGACCGCCTGCGGAGGAAGTGGGGACACGAACAGCGGATGAAATGGCGGTGGGGGTCTGAATCTTGGTCGGGAAGGGGTTCGATTGCGCTCAGCACCCATTTGGGACACTGTCGAAGATGCAGGCGGAGCTGGTGGGAGGGTCACTGGGTTCCGAATCATCCATAGTTTCTCGTCATATGCTGCCTTCGCCTCCGCATCGTAAAGCGTCTCGTACGCCTCTGCAACGATCAGCTTAAGCGTCTCGTACGCCTCTGCAACGATCAGATTTTTTTATTAAACCAATCACCACTTACCTTGTACCTCCTGAAAGACCTCTTTTGCTTCGGGATCATCCAAATTCCTGTCGGGATGGCATCGAGCAGCAAGCTTGAGGTACGCTTTGCGGACTGGATGCGTTAGTTCCCATTCTGGAAGAATCTTAACTTACTCTCTGCGGAGGTCGCGCACTCTTCGACACCCAGCACATCGTAATAGGTTGGCGCGTGGTCAGGCATGGTAATGACAGGTGCTCATGACGTATGCAGCGATAGAAAGCAATGCCAAACTATGAAGATGATGGTTGTTGAAGACGGACTCCACAAGTATGGTGGCAACAAGAGATGATGGTAAAACTGTGTGATCATTCAACATCTGTCGGGCTTGCACAGTGTAAACAGGGTTCATCCTTTGACAACGAGGTATCGATGTTTACAGGTACTCATGGTTTATATCATACACATACATACATACACACACACACACATATATATATTCACACACAAGCGTGTAATGGGTCATTATTTTACAAATTGCTATCCCACAAAAACGAACGATCTCCTTCGATTTCGCCGTCCAAGCGCGAGTTTGCACTCGTTTTGGTTCGAAGCTAGAGCACACTGTCAGTTCGTTGTCCTATATGGCTCTTTAACCTACTTCCAGGTTCTCGCGCTCTAATCGATCCGCTTTCGCTTTCGCTTCTTCCAGTAAACGGATGTATAGTAACGGATCTTGAGCCGACTGAAGGGATGGTGTTCGGTCTTTGGGCTCTGGCGGATTTTTTGTCAAAGACACCTTGCTTTCTAGCAAGCTGTATTTGTCAGTGAGATTACTCGGTTTCATGATGCTCACCTGATAATTTCAGCCTGACCTGAAACTTCTTGCCTACTTGCTCGAAGTTTCTGTTCCGTCTGCAGGATGTCAGCTATTTTCTCGCCAAGGCCGACTCACTTCATAGCATCGCCCCTGAGCCGCCTTCATTTCCTCTTCCGCTGCTTTGCAGCGTTTCACATCTTGATCCCTGTCCAAGGTCAGCGGAGATTCTATCACACAGGAACCCACCATAGTCGCTGAGACTCTGTCAACTGCTTCATCCGGGCCTCGTAATCCGAGAGGTGACGGATCTTTGGCTCAACTTCTGTCAACTGATTTTGCAGTTTGAACCGCCTTGAAGTCTCTGATCAGCTGATTGTCATGCACACTTCAAGATTTCTGATTGCACTCACTCATTCTTGACCTCTGCCAGCTCTGCTCTCTGCGCTTGTACCGTGGCATGCGCCTCGCTCAGTTCGGCCCGGATTCGAGCAGCCTCGCTTTGCCATGTGGCCTTTTCTTCTCGGAAAGATGCCACTTTATCCCGTAGTTGGCCTTGCCATTTCACGTGTTTCTGCTGAGCTTGCGAGGCATCGGTACGGGCTTGAGACAGTTGAGCAGTGAGCTCTGCAATTTGTTGTGTTTGCGCTTTCAGACGGTTCACCTAGATACAGATTGAGAGGTATAAGCACTCCGCAACACACAAGTTTCGCGACTCACAAAGCTATGAATTTCGGCTTCGTCGTTGTTGAGCCGCAAAGACGTCAAGTGTAAGCGGGAGATATCTGTAAAACCTCCAGTCAGCTGAGCGACCCCCCACCCCATTTCTGAGGATCAGACATACGATGGAGATACTGCTTCCGGACACGATTGGTGAATTTCGCTTCCAACCGTAGCAGATCATTCTCCCTCTCCAGCCTCCCTGAAGGTGCACTTCTTTGGTTCCCGATCTCGATGAAATTGCCTTCGTCCTCGTCCAGAAAACTGATAGCCGTGGTCTCCTCTTGTTCCGCATTGGCCAGTGCTTGTGATCTCGCAATGAATTCCGCACCGTCTATTCTGTCCCATCTTTTCTCATCGGCCAGTTCGGCAGTCGAGGTGAAAACCACCAGAGAAGGATGCAGTCGGAACGCTCGAATCATCGGCTCAAGCCTTGATGCCAGTAGTCCAGGCTGCCAAACTCCTTCCCAATCTACCGCATACACCGGTGGTACGTTTTTGCCTCGAATGTACGGTAATGGATCTCGAACGAACGCGATCACATTCGATGGCCAGGCGCCATACATCGCGATCAAGAAAAGTTGCGAGATGCGGCGAGGCTTGAGATGTTCAGGTAACTCAAGCTTGAATTCAGAAGACGCGGAGACCACTTGCCACTTAAGCTCGGGAGCCGGTGGGAACGTCCTAGTCACCCCTTCTCGTGCAATCGCATCGTTGTCGACAAAGGGTCGGTCTCGCCATGAGATCGCACGTCCTAGGATAATCGCCATGAACGGGACTTTCGGAGTGATAGCCAGGGGTGCGTAGGGAACAAGGGTGAGCAGAAGACGCAAGTTCAAGCTAAAGAGATTGTTCCCAGTATCGAGAAGAAGACTTCGTATAAGGGCATCAAGGAAGGGACTAGCCACTATTTTGCCCATAAGCGTCGTCAATCCAGTGTCGGATGTATCATAAGGCGTATCCACAACAATGGTGACCAGGAGTTGGGAGATAGACATTCTAGCTTCGGCCAGGCTGAAACGCTCTATACATGTGGCAAGAAACGCCTGGGACTGTCAGTACATGATTGTTCCTATGAAACGCACTCACATCGAAATTGTACTGGCTCCATCTGCTCAGAATGTCCTTCAATACTGCTGTTGATGATCGCACGTCTCGATCAAGTGGTACTAGCCAATCATTAGGCGGGAAAACGCCATCGGCCAGAGCTCTCCCAGCAAATTCTGTGATGCCCTGTCGCCTAGGAGATTCGATGCTCTCTTCATTCAATGTCCATTGTAGGATTACGTCTGACCATGCGGGAAGGGGGGAAACAGTCGTTCCTGCTTGTATGATTGCATCACGGACCGACTTGGAATCGTCATCACGCAAAGATCGAAGCAGCGCTGCAGAGAATGATTGGTCATCCACTGAAGGTCTGGAGATGGATTCAATATCAGAGGGTGACGCCCGTAGCGAGGCGATATCTAAGCGAATTGTTAGCGTAGGTCACTCGTGACACATCCGAAAAGTGATACTTACAGTCGTCCATTGCTACTAGCGAGAAACAGGCGCTAGGCGCTCAGCGACGGATGAGGGATCGCCGACGGGCAGCGGGACAACGGCAAGTTGGATCTCAATGGAGGGACAATGCCCGTATGAGCTGAGTTCAGAGAGTGATAGGAACGTTGGAATGATGCGACTGTGAGAGTGATAATCTAACTGTTGAGGTTGAGGTTGAGGTTGATGTTGATGCGGGAAAGGGGATATCAAGATATTGAATGACTACTTTCCCACGGTATCATAACGACTATTACGTAGTTCGATATAACAGTATATACGCGTGTTACTTTGCAAGTAGCACTGGTATGTGTGTGTGTGTGTGTGTATATGTATATATGTATATATGTATATATACGGTATCTGTCGCCCCTCTTCAACTCGCTTTACAGTCCAATCATAGCCAATATCCTACTAACAACTAACAACTAGCACCTAGCATCACACTCTTCACACCTTCACACTCATCCTCACTCGTCCTTCTCTTTCTACACCACCTCGCCTGCTGACTGGCGAATCATATTTCAATTCACTTGCCCGACCCACTTCTCCATAAAGCTTCCCTCCATTCCGCTCAACCCTGCAGCCTCGCTCCCCAATCAATCAACCGCCCCGGCACAGTACGGCACCATGATCGTCTGCAGCCTTTGCGGCTCGTCCATCATTGATCTTCAGTCCCGCTGCTCCAAGTGCTCAGGCAAAGCTATTGGTGAGCTTCCGCAGTCCCCGGTCGGCATGTCATCCCTACCGGCTCGAATTGAAGCGTTAGCGCTCACTCACTGACTTTATTCATTGTTCGGCGTCACCATAGAGCGAATTACCCCAATCAGAAAACTGTTGTCGGCTTCTAATTCTAGAAACAGTCCAGACCGGTGGGCGGATAGGTATGTTCCAATTGCCCGTCTTGGCTGCTCCCGTACGCTTACACAATCTCGATTACCTCCGGGGTCGGACTGCCCTTGCAGATACACAATGCCCAATCATGTCATGTTCTCCTCATCATCATTGGTCCGATCTTCCTCGTCCCAACCTGGATCATCATCTTCGGCGACACCCTCAAGGCCGCAACTAGCCCGGACGGAGACGTTTGATGTCGCTCTGACTCCCTCCAGCGATGCGGAGCTAGCACGAGGTAAGATACACGATCAAAAGTATGGACGCTGAGATGGAAGTGTACGGCTCGGTGTTGGACAACCATGTGCAGCACCCTCAATGCAAAGTCTGCAGTTCTGAGATCAGATCAGGCGTGAAAATCTACTTGGCATCGTGAGTTCGTGATGGCGCAAACATCTACTGATACTCTTAGGAAAGATACCGCCACTGTGTTCCAAGGCGATACTATGTGCAGATCTTGTTTCACCTCGCTATTCGCCATCGGATCTTGTCACACTTGCAACTTTCCCATTATTGGTGATAAAGACGAAGGTCTAGGCGGTCGACACGTCTCGTCAAGAGCTCGTAAATGGCATGCAAAGTGCTTCAGGTGTTCAAGTGAGTGAAATGGAAGGCCCAAGGTACATCCCGCTGATGGATGTCTCAGCATGCGGTAAACTACCCTCAAAGCACTCCGTTCCTATGATACTCCCCGACGAGACTCCTTCGTGCGAGGAATGCTATCATCTCGGAGACCGATCCATCGAAAATCTGACACACAAGCAGGAGCAGCCTGTCGAACCCGCGCCGACATACAAGTATGCCCGACCTGGCCAAGTCTTCGACAGCTCCAAAGATGCAGAAGCTCGAGCGGCTGAAGTTGCGGCCGAGCTCAAAGGTTTGACTGAGGCCGCTTCGGAGAAGCAGCTCAAGGACGCCTTTCGATATCGTAAGTCATGGTTCCGACTCCGACGCCATTCGAAACCATAGTCGCCTGCCCACCGAAAACTATTCGGACGTGGAGCCCTGATTCATGCTTTCTCGTTTTAAACGCTGATGATATACTTGGGTTGGGTTACGCGGCTTGCTGCAGCAGACAATCTCCCGCCTTCGAGAACTTCTGTTCATGACATCTCGATGCCTACAAGGGATCGCCATGGCGCCGAAGATGAGAAGACAAATACAGACTCGAGCGCCGTGCGCCAAAACCCGCCCGGAGGCGCTCTCCCTAGTCGCCCTAACCTCCCTACCAAGCAGCTATCTGTCCTCGAGCGCGTACGGCTCTTGAATTCGAACAACCCGATCGAGCAACCAAGCAATTCCTTCGCTTCTCGCCGGCCGCTCGGCTTACTGAAATTTGCCAATAGCGATCAATGAGTCGTTGCATCTTTCATCAGCAGCGGATAATGCGCCCTAGACACATGGTGGGACTGGGATAAACGCCTCTCGGTTCCCCCTCGCTCGACCTCACAGCTGACCTCAAAATATGACGATCACTGACGTGCCAGAACTGCACAGAGAAAAGGCTCGGCTCTCGTGTCTCGTCACCATACCCCGCCCCGAAAATTGTTCCACTTCCATTCCCGCGCGACACGACGCGACACGACACGACACGACACGATACTGTACAATACGAGACAACACGAGACAACAAGAGATAACACGACACAACACGACATGAGAGGATACAATACAATAGAATGAATACAACACAACACAAAAGAACACGACATGACCGGGGGAGTAGTGCTATTATGACACATCGTGGCAGCCTGCTTTTTTCATGCCACCCCACACTGCAAACCTTTGTTCATAGTCAGCGATACTGCCAACGAGCTTTGACAACATATATAGCACCGTCCACTCCTACTCGCCCCCACCACGAACATTATCGCACGAAATGGATGAGTTCCGGGCAGCAATAGCTTCTAGCATCTTTCGCGAGACAACCGAGCCCCACTCAAACGGAGACCGACATGTAGTGAGGTGCTTGGGCGGGATCAACGTACCTGGATGTCGTTGCATGCTCATATGACCTATCCTGATATCGATGGATCGACTTCTGGAGGCTTGGCTGGAAGGTTGGTTGGTTTCACTATACATAAAGAATGTACGGTTTATACGAATATGCGTATACAAAACACAATGACCTCTCTCTTCAAGGAGCCCGCCCCTGTGCGGGAAAGCGATGGTATTCGATGCATTCGCTCGTCCAGTCCTACTGTGAATATCGGCCTGCCCGTCAGTCAGTATAATGCTGCCATTGCGTGCGAATCGATTGCTCATCACTACCCTCCAAATGCGAAACAGTATTCTGCCGGGGTCATCACTTCTCAGATGCCGCAGTCTTTCGCCACGACTCGAGCCAATGAGCACAGCGATTGATGCTGAGTATGCCGGAGAGTGTGCCAAAGTCAGAGCGCCACCGCCGGACTGGACTATATTATTCGCTACTCACCTGACTATCGGCTACTTCATCAGCTAGCTCCACTACCGATTCAGAACGTGTTTGACATCATATAGAGACATCGGAAGGAAAGAGATAAGAGATTGTCGAGGTGTCAGGAGCTGAGAGCGGATCAACTCAGCTCATAGGAGTCAACCAGATTGCGCCATACCCATAGGCTTAATCATGCAGAGCACAGCCAAGTTCGAGGAACATGATAGCTGTAAATAATATTTGTGTATGTGTACATGTGTTGCAGGTTTTGTCATGCAGGCGTAGCACGAGTGCTGGAAGTTCAAAATTTCTGAAGCTGAATATAGGGAATTAACTTCTGAATTGTCGGACTCCGGTGTTACACCAGAACATATCAACCTGCATGATTGTAATTTTCGGCTGTCGAGTCCTATGATTATCGAGCCAGGGTCTGCTTCAGCAGCGCTGTGAAAAGTTCCTGCCTGCAGTGAAGCGTTGCTGTTCAACGAAGGTCTCCAGAATGGCAACCATGATGTCAAGGTGGGGTCTATCCTAACAACTTTCGACGCTACCGATAAGGCTTCGAACGTCGCCAAACCGTCCACACACAATTAAGTCATTGGAACGCGCGCTCTGGCCAAGGTTTTGGGCAAGCACTTGTCAGGTAGTCACTGTCTCTGATGAAGATAGCAAGATTATGTATAATGCATAAAGAGAGCTATAATAATAAGTATGAAAGAGAGAAACTAGATAGCGATATATGTATGAACAACGTAGGTCGCGCTGGCAGTATGGGAAGCACCGGGAATAAGTAGTGAGATAGATCACTGGTACTAACGTTACTGTTATTTGAACACTTTTCCCACTCTCACATAGCTGCTTCTAGCTTCAACCTGCACTGTATCATCACCTGACCCTGCTTGCTCTTGGGATTATGAGTTGGAAGACCGAAACTTACGAACGTTTGCTACCCGGCAAGCACACCCGCTTCAGTCAATATGTGGACTATTCCAGTCCCAGAAGGCGATAACCCCAACAAGCGAATGGCAGAGATCAGATCCGCACATGCACAAATCAACAACAGCAGTTCTGAGAACCTCTCAGACCGAATGCTTGCCTATGCAATGACTCTTGCGCTTCCTGAGTCATTTACCACCCTCAAACAATCGCTCTGGCTACAACAAGACCTCAAATCTGCCGATGTTCAAGCAGCAGTCATGTCAGAATGGACTAGAAGGACTGCAATCGAAGGGGAAGAAGGGAATGCGCACAAAGCCCAGGCAAATCGCTTTAAAACCGGTCAGAACTCGAAATCAAGCAACAACAACCACTCTGGCAAAGGCAAGCGCCCTTGGTTCTCAACTTGGTGCTCCATACACAAGTCAAACTCGCATAATACCGTCGATTGCACCCAATCCGAGGCCTATAAAGCAAAACAAGGTCAAGCCAATCACTCTACAGCCGATAATGACACTCTAGCAAATGCCCAGATCGCCAAATCAACCTTTGACACCTTTGCAACCATTTCCCTCGACTCTGACAGCGATAATGACGATGCCCACGCCTTTCATGTTGCTGCAAACACTCCAGCAACCGACTCAGATACCTACATCATCGATTCTGGAGCCTCCCATCACATGGTTGGCAATGTCAGAATGGCAAACTTGTCAAAATCCGCAATTCAAGCTGTCAAGATTGGCAATGGCACCAGATTGGCTGTCAAAGGACAGGGGTCGCTCAAACTTGACAGAATGACGCTCCATAGTGTCCTCTGGGTCCCTGACTTGGCATGCAATTTAATTGCTGTCAATAAAATCCCAAAATCGATGTCCTGGCAATTTACTGCCGCATCTGGCGTGCTCTATGATGGCAACAAGCCAATTCTGGAAGCGCCATATGAAAAGGGACTTTATCTTGTCAAGGCAAGTCATCTAGCCTCTGCCAATAAAGCTGTAAGCACCTCAACTGACCTGCAGTCGCTTTCTATGTGGCATGAACGTCTAGGCCACTTAGGAATTGCAGATGTCATGAGGTTAGCAAAGGCTGGCAGATTAGGCAAAGGTGTACTTAGTTCTGTGACAAATTTCGATGCAAATCACTTCTCCTGCAAGCACTGCATTATTGGCAAGTCTGGCAGACTTCCCTCACCATTGGCAACACTTGAAACTCGAGCAAATCGCCCTCTAGCACTGCTGCACAACGATATTTGGGGCCCTGCAAGAACTGTGTCAAGAGGTGGAGCAAGATTTTTCTTGACAATATATGACGATTACACACGCCGCATCCACCTCAGCATGCTCAAAGCAAAATCAGAAGCCTTGCAAGCACTGAAAGATTTTATTGCAATGGCAGAAAATCAATTTGACAACCATTGCAAAGTCAAAGCAATCAGATCAGACAATGGTGGCGAGTTTACCAGCACCCTGGCACAGCAATATATGGCAAAACTCGGTATCCAGCACATCACAGTCCCTCCTGATGCTCATGCCAAAAATGGCAGGGTGGAAAGAGTCCATTTGACAATTTTAAATGGTGTCAGGACGCTTTTGGCACAAACTGGCTTGCCAAAGTCATGGTGGGCAGAAACAGCCATGTATATTGCGTTCTCTCGCAATTGTGCACCTGCAGGGAAGGAGAAATTGGTCCCCTTTGAGCAATGGTTTGGCAAGAAACTCAAATTGGACCGACTTCATGCTTTTGGAGAACCTGTATTTTATCGCAACTACAACAACACAGATAAATTACAACCAAGGTACAAGGAAGCCATCTTCCTGGGCTATCAGCACCCCTCAAGCACCGAGTCATATCGCTTATATGACAGCAACAGCAACAAGATTATTATCTCAAGAGACACAATCTTTGCCAAGTCGAATGTGTCACAATTGTCAAAATTGCAAAAGTTGCCAAATATCAACTTGCAAGACCAGCAGTTGCCTAGCAATGACACAGTCGATATTTCCATAGATTCAGCATCAGTTCCTGCCCCCCCTGCAGCTCCTGTACCTCGACAGAGGCCTCAATCACCTCACCAATTATTACAGCAACTTGCAAGAGTCGATTATCAGCAAAGAAGAGCAATCTCTGCAACTCCTGACATTATTGACAATAATAACAATGATGGCAGTGACAGTGAATCAAGCTCAGAAGACTCAGATGTCGACCCTCTGGCTATAACAGATGATCCTACAACTTGGGGCAATCATGCTATAGCTTTAGCAACCCAATTGGCTTCATCAGATGCGCCACAAACCTACCAGCAAGCAGTGCATTCTAGCGAGGGGGAGCAGTGGCAATCTGCAATTGCAGATGAACTTGCAAAGATGGATAAATACAAGGTCTGGAAGGTGGTGGATAGGAGTCAAGCAAAAAGGATCCTCAAGGCACGATGGGTATTCACACGCAAAATCGACGGCACCACTGGCAAACCTTCAAAATATAAAGCAAGATGGGTTGCCAAAGGTTTTTCCCAAATTGCTGGACTTGATTACAACGAACTCTTTGCTGCTGTTGCACACAAAGACTCAATCAGAATCTTCCTTGCCCTTGTCAACTACTTCAACATGGAGTGTGATCAAGTCGACATCATGGCGGCATTCCTCAATGGCGACTTAGAAGAGGAAATTTACCTGGAACCACCTGAAGGCAGCAACATACCTTCCAACATGGTTTTGCTCCTTTGCAAATCGCTCTATGGCCTCAAGCAATCACCACGCTGCTTCAACAAACGACTTGACAAGTGGCTTCAATCACAAGGACTTGTGCCAACTCGCGCCGACCCTTGTTTCTATATCAGAATCAAGGATGGTGAAGTCCTAATGCTATCAGTGCATGTGGATGATCAACTCATCGCTTGCAACAACCGATCGACCCTTGATGCCTTCAAGAGGGATCTCAACAAGGAATTTGAGTGCTCAGACTCTGGACCTGTCAGCTACTTCCTTGGCTTTAATGTCCACCGCGACCGACAACAGCGCAAGCTCTACATCTCTCAAGAACACTACATGGACGCCCTACTTGACAGGTTTGACATGGTCAATTGCAATCCTGCGCGCAACCCTCTGCCAACAACCTTCAAGGCATTACCAGCAACAGAGGAAGAACACCAACAAGCAAGACATCTACCTTATGCTCAACTCGCCGGCTCAATCCTCTATGCTGCCACTGTATCAAGACCTGACTTGGCACATGCTGCTGGTGTCCTAACTCGCTTTATCAGCAAATGGAATATGTCCCATTGGCAGGCTGCCAAACACTGCCTTCGATATATCAGAGGCACCTCTGATCTCTCCCTTACCTTTGATGCCAACTCTGGCAAAAGGATAGCCCTTGGCTATGTGGATGCAGACTGGGGGGGCGACCTTGACACTAGGCGATCGACAACCGGCTATATCTTCAAAGTCTATGGCGGCATTGTAGCTTGGAAATCAAGAAGACAACCTACTGTGGCCTTATCAACAACTGAAGCTGAGTACATGGCATCAGCAGATGTCACTCGGCAAGCAGTATGGCTCAGACTTCTATTGGATGATCTCAAACTTGGTCTTGGTCAAGATCCATTCCCTATTCTCAATGACAACGCCGGCGCTATTGCACTGTCAAAGAATCCTGTCAACCACAACAAGTCAAAACATATCGCCATGCGCCATCACTTTGTGCGTGAGAATGTGGAGGACAACACTGTCTCTCTATCTCATGTCCCTTCTGCAGACAACATTGCCGACCTTCTCACCAAAACCCTTCCTGCTGACACTTTCAGCAGACTCTGTAAGTTGCTTTGTGTTGAAAGGAGATTAGATCAAGGGGGAGTGTTGAAATAAGCGCCACATTGGTGGCTAGTGATCTATCTCCACTTATTCCCGGTTCCCTGACGCTTCCAGCGGATCCTGCATCGTCTACATAGCTCTAATTAGCTGTATCTATCATTTCTGTCTTTTACTTTGACTCTAGCTCACTTTATGCATCATAATCTCGCTCTATTCAGCAGGAGTTGACCACAATGTGCTCTTTGCTGCTGTTGCGCACAAAGACTCTGTCGGAATCTTCCTTACTCTTGTCAGTTACTTTGACATGGAGTGTGATCAAGTGGACATCATTGCTGCTTTCCTCAATGGCGACTTAGAAGAGGAAATTTACCTGGAATCACCTGAAGGCAGCAACATTCCCTCCAACATGGTTCTTCTCCTCTGCAAGTCATTATATGGCCTCAAGCAATCACCACACTGCTTCAACAAGAGACTTGATAAATGGCTTAAGTCAAAAGGTCTGATCCCTGTCATGAAGCTGCAGCTGCATACGCTAGACCAGAGCGATACATGCATAACAGACTTTATCAATACTCCATTATCAGGCGCACAACAGATGATGGGCTCATCGCTTTACGGCCTATTGGAGTAGGCTGTGGCTAAATCCTCGCATCTAGTCGATGCTCTTCAAGCACGGACGAATATTGGGTTGAACCGCTGATATCTTCAAACGAGGGATACAGGTGGATGTGTATGCACACAA
Organism: Kwoniella sp. CBS 6097; assembly: GCA_036287355.1. Taxonomy (NCBI): domain Eukaryota; kingdom Fungi; phylum Basidiomycota; class Tremellomycetes; order Tremellales; family Cryptococcaceae; genus Kwoniella; species Kwoniella sp. CBS 6097. The sequence continues at coordinate 1,206,638 of CP143077.1, forward strand.
CCCTAGAACAACAATAATCCTATGAGAACGGATCACGGACGTTTTCACCAATCAAGGCGGATCAACATCCTCAAAGCAAGCTGTCATCTACAATGTCAAGAAATGCACCCATCGAAATCCGAAACGGACATCAATGGGTGCTATTCAATAACAAAGAAGGATAGGCTTAGCAAGACCATGACAAAGCCTCTAAAGGATTAGAGTAGTCTATAGATAAGAACGTAAGTGTCACTAGTACAATGAGCTAATATAGAGACCGATTTGTGTATAAATACGAGCCTCGTCGAAGGACGAAGAGAAGGGATCCTCAGTGATCTCATTTACTCGTCCTTCGACTAATACTAGTAGTTGAATGAACCGAACTTGATCTATCAGAGCACCCCCTGACTGCTTTTACCAGAAGCCCTCAGTGAGTGTCTGTCCAATACCTTGTACACCAGACCAGTCCTCCCTTTCATTGACTTGGTACAAGCGTACAAACACACCTCTTAGCTAGGTGCTAGTACAGAGTCATCGTTTGTTAGGAGATACATCCACATAGCGTACTACAAGCCTCAAGCCAGGTGCTGTTCGTATATATATCCTCCCAAAGCTTGGCGTCCGGCGCATCGGGCGCTGCCGGGGCGTAAATCCCGATGAGTTGAACCCGCCGGGTGTGCACAGACCGCCGCCGGGTGCTGCCGGGTGCGCACTGATCGCTGCCGGGTGCTGCCGGGTGCGCACTGATCGCTGCCGGGTACGCATCGGGTGCGCACAGATCGCCATCGGGCGCCCTGCCGGGTTCCCGATAAATTTCCCGATGCGCCGGGCGCCAAGCTTTGTATCCTCCTAGTCTACCCTCGACGAGCCTCGTCGAGTATCCTCTAACGGTCTAACCATACTGTCGAAATAACTGCCACATTGGTTACTAGTGATCTATCTCCCCATATTTCCGGCGCTTCTTACGCTTCCAGCGCATCCCACATCGTCTACATAGCTCTAGTTAGCTGTATCTATTATTTCTCTTCTATTCTTTTACTCTGGCTCACTTTATGCACATAATCTCGCTATATTCAACAACACGTCCCACTGACAAGCTGCAAAGCACTACCTTTGATATCCCAGAGGCACCTCTCATCTCTCCCTCACCTTTGATGCCAACTCTGGCAAGAGGATAGCCCTTAGCTATGTGGATGCAGATTGGGGAGGTGACTTTGATACTTGGCAATCAACAACTGGCTACATCTTCAAGGTCTATAGTAGTAGCCTAGAGTTCGAGAAAACTACTTACCCTGGCTTCATGAATAACTGAAGCTGGGTACATGTTGCATCAGCGGATGCCCTCTGTCAAGCATTATGACTGGCTCAGATCTCTTTTGGACAATCTCAACCTTGGTCTTAGTGCAAACTAGCTCCCTATTTTCAATCATAACGCCAGCGCTATTGCACTCTCCAAGAATCCTGTTGACCACAACAAGTCAAAACATATTGCTATTTGCCATCACTTTGTATGTGAGAAGGTAGAAGACAACACTGTCTCTCCTTGTCATATTCTCTCAGCGGACAACATTGCAGACCTGTTCATCAAAGCCCTTCTCAGGTGAACCTTCAGCAGACTCTGTAAGTAAGCTACTTGGTGCTGAAAAAGTATCAGACCAAGGGGGAGTGTCAGAATAACTGCGAATTTGGTACTAGTGATCTATCTCCGCCGAGTCCCGGCGCTTCTCGCACGTGCAAAGCGCGATTTACGTTGTTTACTATTGCTACTATCTCTGATCTCTTTTCTGACTCATTTGTGCTCGTAATATATCCCCGCTGTTTAAACCCACACCATAGGCCATAATTTTGGGCGTATCTGTAGCAGTCCTTGTCTTTTATGCGTGCATACGTAGCTTCGATTCTAACGTGTTTGGAGAGTTGCAAACCTCGTCTAGTCTCATACAAATGATGCCATCAAAGCATCGAGGTGGTGCTGCATTATCACGGGCGAGTTGAATTGGCCCAGCGGGGTTATATTTCTGCATATACAATTCCATGGCTAGCTCATATAGTAGCGGTGAAGAAAGAGCGCTACAACAATTCAGTCAGGAAGGATTCATATGTATTCAACAGCGCCCATGCCCGTCGTTGGTCATGAATGAGACGGCGGGTAGCGTTAGGCACGGCGTGATCGTGACATGTATGAACCATATTGGCTTGTTCATTGTAGCCCGAACGATTCATTGCACACGTAAGGCTGGCTCGAATATCGATGTCACGAGGAAAGAATTACGGTGGGGCTGGGTTAAAGTTGCGGGGCCTGCGGGCACATTTTCCAAAAAGCCGGTGATGCAGGTATATCTGGTTGAGCCGAAGAAGGACCGGCGAGGGCGAGGCCGCGCCAACTGTGAGAAGTCACGAGGCGATCTTGTGGCTTCTTTCTGTGCATTGCTGCAACGGTTACGAACAATGGCTTGGGCGAGGTTTCGATCGTCCAGATCTCCGCGAGGGGTCAATGAAGCCGGTCTGGTTCAAAGTTCCGCAGATGAGCCATGCTTGTCTGGCTCGACTCAGTCCGTAGTCGGGCAGTACAGTATGTGTGGTCAAGTCGTCAGCGCCACCATACGGTCTCTCCAAGCCAGCGTAATGTGGCTGTTACCTCCCCCCTTCTCGATCAAGCAAGACACAGCTCTCTGCCTCACTCGTTCCGACCACCCAATCCGTCATTTATTCTGCAGTCTAGCTCATTGTTATCAGCTCGCTCAGCGCAAAGTTCTTTACCGCCACCACGCGCTCGCCATCTGCCCGCGCCAGACCAGTCGAAGGTTCCAAGCCCGCAGGCAGCTGGGCGGGCTGTGATATATCCCCCTCGGCCTACTGCTTTGCCTCTTCCGCATGACGCGGTCGTATGCCTTTCTTCGATTGGCTGGAGAGCATGCCCTGGTACCGGCGAGAGCCTCTCCACGCACAAAGTCAACCTGGCTATGAGTGATGTGCCCAATTTCAAGGCATCGAAATAGGAGGCCAGCCTCACAAAGGAGACGAGCCGCTCAGCCCGCGGGCTCGACTTGATTCTCCTAGGGCGGCGTTGGTGCAACCTTCATCTCTCTATCGTAGGTGTATAAGCCGTGTGTCGGGAATCTCGAGTCTTGCACTGACTTGACATGGCTCATGTAGACTCACGAGCTAGCCGGTGTGGATGTTTTCGACGATCCAAGCGGCCAAACGATGTGGCGCAATATACCTCTTGCTGTGTTGTCATGCTACCGCTTTACTTCTCCCTACCCCTTCTCTCGCAGCAGCAGAACTGCGGCTGCACCCGCGCATGAAAATCGCATCTGCGAGTTGCGGTGGGCATAGCTACGAGAACAGGGATGTATGATTTTCGCCAAGACAATGCAAATAGCAAAAAACCGCGCATAGGTTACGCTCCGACTGCGGCCCAGCCCTCTAATTGCAGGAACAAAAGATGGCGATCCCGCAGTAATCGGGCGTGGGCTTGGCACAAACTCTACGAAATTAAATACACGCCATTGGAGGAAAGTCGAGGTGCTGTAATGATTGCCTCGTTCTGTCATGTGTACGCGCACTGCGGTATCGCTGCTGCATTCCTGACGTGGTATGGCCCGCGCAACGTAGCATTGGCTCATCGCTGCCACACTTCGATTCGTGTGACAGCTGGGATCAGGATGATACTGCGGCCTGCGCGCGGTGTAAGCGGCAGCATGTCATTGGGCAGTCGATGCTGCGTTGAGCAAGACCTGTTAGCTATAAAAGTGTAGCAAAGCAGCTCAGTATACTGACGATCACTCCCAAACGACTTCACTCAAGCCACTCCACTACACACAACCCTAATCATGCCTTCCATCACCAAGCTCTCCCTCGCCCTTCTGCTTGGCAGTCTTGCGTTCGCCCACCCAGGCGAAGAGCACCACGAAGAAGAGCCCCACGCCGCGTTGGCCAAGCGCGCTCTCTTCGAGTCCGCCAAGCGCACCTACCCGGCCTGTTCCAACTCTAACGCCAAGCGCGCACTCAACGACCGTCTCGCCGAGCGCCGAGAAGCCGAAATTGCTTCTTTGCGATCGTCCATCGCCGCCAGGAAGCTGACTAAACGACAGGACGCATGGGCAAGCGGTGCACCGTCTGGCACGGCGCCATCAGGAGCCATTCCCTCTGGCGGTGCAGGACCGTCCGAATCAGGTGCTGCTGGCGGAAGCGGTGGCGGCGGAGGCGGATCGGCATCATTCGATTCGACAGGCGAGGCTCTTCTCAACACCTCGCACGCTTCGTCGCTTACCGGCTTGACCGTGAACGCCACCGCTTCCACTCTCTTTGGCGATGACACCACCTGTCTCCTCCAGCCCGAAGTGACCATTGGCCCATACTGGGTCGCCGGCGAGTACGTGCGGTACGACGTGTCCGAGGACCAGGAGGGCATCCCGCTTTACCTCTCCACACACGTCATTGATGTCGGTTCGTGCGAGCCCGTAAGCGGGCTATACTGGGAAATCTGGCACTGTAATTCTAGCGGCGTTTACTCTGGCGTCGTCGCGTCTGGTAACGGCGACACCTCCGATGAAAGCAATATCAACAAAACCTTTTTGCGTGGCCTTCAGCCGACGGACGACGACGGTGTTGTCGCGCAGCAAACGATTTTCCCGGGTCACTACACTGGTCGTGCCACGCACATTCACGTTGTCGGACACGCCAATGCCACAGTCTACGCAAACGGAACGATCGGAACCGGTTCTTCCGGTGATGGCGATTCGGCAGCCGTCCACATCGGTCAGCTCTTCTTCGATCAGGACTTGCTCGACGCCGTGGCGACCGTGAGCCCGTACAGCGAGAACACCCAGACCGTCACGGCCAATGATGAAGACACGATTCTCGCCAGCGAGGCGGTCGAGGGCGCATCCGATCCGTTCTACGAGTTCGTCTACCTCGGTGATGACATTTCGGATGGTATCTATGCGTGGGCCACAGTTGGTATCACAATCAACACGACGTACGCGACCTCTGCGGCGGCTTATCTCACGTCCGACGGCGGTGTGACCAATTCGGACAGCAACGCCATGGGTGGCGGTATGAATTCGAGCGAATTGAGCGGAAACAGCTCTTCGGAGTCGAATGGCTCGTCGGCTTACAGCTCGGCGGTGGCTGCTGATGTCGATGCCGCTTCAACTACGTCCTCGGCTGCTGTGACTACGAGTACCGCCTCCCCGTCCGCCAGCACGACAATTTCAAACGCGGCCTCCCGAAACTTGCCAACGATCGCGGCTGTTGTCGGTAGCTGGATCCGGCGCGCTATCAACTAAGGCGTCGATGGGTGATCATGGAGAGACCTGATGCCACCAAGACGGACTATATTGACTGATAGACTATGATAGCTTACGCGTACTCCTCATCCGTCATGTATGTGATCCACGCCTGTTAGATCCCTGGGTAGAGTAACTTGACACGCAGAAGCAAGTCGCACACATAGTTGGACCGTGTCTTCGCAATTGTACTTGTACAATCTTCATCGATCTGATACAGGGACATGTCGCGCCCCCAATGAGAGAAATCGTATTTTGTCGAGGAAGGGTGCTCTGCCAAATTTTGGACGAGAAGTAGCAGTGCTATGGTCCGCCATGTTGCCCCTCAACAACCTGAAATCTTTCACACAACGACCTCGAAGAGCCCGTCCTGGGTAGCGCAGGCAGTGAATGCCTCCTCGAGCTGGACAGGATGGTTGCCCTTCACCCTGCCCGACAAACAGCGAGTGTATATGACAGAGTCCCGACCATTTCACGGTCCAAGGATGGGGCACCCAAAAACCCTTCTATCAATTGTCGTCAAGTTTCAACTGTCTTATAAAATGCTCCAGCTTCCACGCTGAGGCCCATACATACATCTTCCAGCGCGGATCATACAAGGACTGAGTCGTATCATATTCCCACAAGCTCTAGTTGTAAGGAAGGTTCATCGTTGCTGGAGCGACTTGTTGCTGAAGCATCGTGAGGGGTGTTTATGGAATGCGAATTCTTGGAGACATATCACAAGTCCTGCACAGCATTTGCATGCAGCCTATCATTGTGATCGGAGAAAGCCTGGATCTTGCTTTCATCACAATCAGACAATACTGACTGTACCTGCTCTACCCCTTGCTGTGGTCGGGATCTGAGGTGTCAACTGTAATTTGTGAGAAACAATAAAATCGCGTTCGACGGTTACCGTTGTGTTTCATCGGTCCTAATCTGGGCAGAGACCAAATATATTTCTGGCGCGGATGTTTCTGCAACCGTAGCTGTATATGTTCTGCCATCGGAATCCTCCAGAGTACACCATTCGGACATCACACCCAAGGAATCTGACTAAGTACATTCAGGCTTTTTACTGGACTGAAGGCTGGGCGTTTTATAGTGGCGCCGATGGTCTACAGAACACTTTACCCCATGTCAGCACGCATCGCGCATGTCTTGCTCATATCGGATATTCCAGTGTTATGTATGGGAATGCATTCGGTGTGGTACGTAACTATCAGACGTTCGGCGTGTATATTTCGCAAGCAGATCAACGGATATTTGGTTGAGAACAGGTGATATAGGGAATTTTGAGCGGAGGATGACGATGATGCATCGTGTGTGGGTGATCTCAGTGGTCGAAAGGGCTGACAGGCTTTGCGTACTAAACCAGATAGCTGAGGGCGATGACGAGATAGAGCGACATTACTGCAAAGAATGGTCAGCATATGTTTCATTGGATGAGCTGAATACGGGCAAAGACTCACACATGACCCCTTCCATATAGTTAGAGCGGCCTATAGGAGAGGAGAGGAAATTAATCATGTTGACGCAACGGACACTGCGTCGAGCCGCGAACAGAACTCACCATCCTGCAACAAAAGGTTGACCAGCATTACTGAGACAAAGAGGGTGATCGTTTCGAAGTTGGCCTAAAATAGTCGACGTGTGAGTGGCCACACCATGACATACGTCGAGGGAGACTCACGAAGAAGAGGGTCAGGTTCTTGTTGAGTGGCCAAGCGATCAGAACCAAGAGAGGGATCATGCCCGCAGCAATCTGAATACTGGAACCAACGCTGACGCCGATGGTGAGTTCCATCTTGCCCTTGCACGCCATCCAAACAGAAGTGACGTGTTCCGCAGCGTTGCCGACAAGAGGAAGAAGGATGAGGCCGATGAATCTAAGGCGTGCGTGAGTTTAGCGTGATAGCTCGAAGACGCAGTCCTGTCCAGGTACTCACTTCTTAGGGATGTTCCATTGTTGGGCAGTCTCATCAATACTGCCGACAAGAATATCCGCACAGAAGGCGGTGATTACGGTGATAATAACAAGCCATGCTCCAGCGCTCCACTGATCCATCGCAGCTTCCTCAACCTCTTCGTCTTCGTTTTGTTCAGCTTCGAACAGGCTGGAATGGGTTCGAAGTTGGAAAAAGAGATAACCAAGATAAGTCGCAAGTAGAATGATCGAAGTGCCACGAGATAAGAGAAGCAGGCCGTGGAGGGAGGAGTCAGCGGGGTCTGGAGCACCGTCTCCAACAAGGATTTTGATGGTGGCTTTGGCCTGCTCGGATTCTGACGCATGGTCTATGGGAGATGTATCAGCCATACTGAGGCACCGGCGCTGGATAACAGTCTGAGGATGAGGACTTACAAGCAGCAGGTAGAATGAGCGTAATACAGGCCAGGGTCATAAGAGACGAGCTAGCCTGTGCGGCGGTTACTTGGAAGGTCGACTCGTAGAAGAAGAATCCGGAGCTACGTGTCTGGTCAGCGTGGTGAGGACAGGAGTGACTGAAACTGTTTAAAAGGATCGCGGGCCACTTACGCAAAGAAGCTCATGCCAAGCACAAGCAGAATGTTGGAAAGGACACTGCCTAGCAGGGAGGTCTGGACCAGACGCAACTCGTCTATGACTGGCTGTCAGCATGGCTGAAACCTCTCTCGTCCTGGTCCCAGCACTCACTTTGAAAGAGTGCAGCGATAGCGACGATGAGCTCAACCGCATTGCCGAAACTGTATAGCGACTCTCCCAAATCAGCCCTAGATTGGATGGGAATGGCGGTCAATTGACTCACGTCGCGTTGAGGAGACCACCCAGAGTCTGACCGAGCTTCATAGACAGCTGTTCCGTGCTGTCGCCCAGAAGCTGAAAATAGCAAAATAAGCGTCAGCACGATTCGTGAGGAACAATGGCATGGGCACAATGGATCGCCTAACTTTTGCAAGTGGTACAATAGCCAGGAACGAGGTCGAGAACCGAGCGGCAGCGCTCCAGTGCAGAAGATCGGCTATACGGTGGAAGAGGCGATGCGAGTTAGTACAACAAATAGTATGACCAGGACGTGTCCCGGGTGAGAGGGGGAGAAGACTGACCGATAATGGAGAGAGGGACGCAGACGAGGAGCAGGTTGATCCACGAGCCCAAAAGGAGGTGTCTTGATGAGCCAATCGGATCGAACGGTTTGCCGGAACGAGCTTGATCACCCGTCCTCGCGGACCCTCCCAACAACGGTGTGGATTCTTGTGTTGGCATGGTCGCAAAGTTGTGCAGAATGTTCTTGACGAGGCAGTGTAAGCTATGTGTTTTGATCGTGGTCACTGAAGACAAGTGGTTCTCGGATCGCAAGGAGAAAGGAAGAGATGAAGAGAAAGAAAGAGAAAGAGTGAATGAGCGGGAGGGCGAGGGGGATAATGATGATGATGACCCACCTGTACAGTGCTAGCAGTAGTAGTAGACTATAGTACACTTGTAAGATTAGATTCCTTGGGCTTGGCGAAGAGTGTACGTAATGTTTAGCACTGACTCATGCGGTATTTTACTTTATTTTATTTTACTTGTTGAGGCACGTGTATGGTCAGGGCTGTACGTCATGATGTGATTCCCACTCTAATGCGATCCCTTAAATAGGGCATCAACCGAGGGAGCGCGGCACGCATATGCTATATGCTAATAAATACTACTGTAAATAGAAGCTTTGTTTAATTTGCGCAAGTACTACAGGTACAGGTACAGGTGTATATTTCAATCCTATTGCTATCAGCATTTGTATTAGCATTTTTACTGTTAGCATTAGTAGCATTAGTATTGGGTATTAGTAACTGGGCAAACCAGTAGTATCATACCCTTTCCCGTTCCATCCTGTGCGCATCGCATCGCATACCCTTCCTCGCCTCTTCTCGCCTCTTCTCGCCTCTTGGCGCCTCTTGGCGCCAACTGCTTCTTACTCATCCTCAGCAGCCTCATCATCCTCATCAATACATGATACATAAGCTCACAATCGACTAATGCCTTCATCTCCTCTTCCTCGCCACCAAACTGACTCGACATGATCCCCTCATCACAGGCCTCGTCTATCATATCGTCCCTCATGACATGTCACGCATCGTCTAGGTCGTAACACAATCGTTACCAACGGCGGTCGGAGGTATTAGCGTCTTACTCATCCCTTAATCTTGAAACATTACCATTATTCGTACCGTCCTTCTTGTCATAGCGCTCGCTGTAAACAAATCCACCACAACTTCTCCACTAGTCATATTATTGAAAGGAAACTCTTGTTATTTTGTCGGCTCGAAACCCCCTTACCGACAGGCTGCTATCTGGACGACATCGCAACACGCCTCATCTCGTTTTCCGCCGTTCATATCAGGCTACTGTCCATTGGATATCATACATCGTTAGGACTGGCTCTACATAGTCAACCTCGCCGCCGTCGGATACCCGACACAGCTTTTATTCACAATGACGAATCCACCTCACAGTCGACCATTGTCCCCGCAAATCCTTACCCCTGTCAACGAATCTCTCATCGATGCCCCTGGACACCCTCCCGCGATTCTCATGAGCTCAGACGGCGAGGACAGACTCTCCGACCCTAGCGCCGAGCGCACACAAGGTCGACCTGTCTCTCTCTTGACGGCACTCATACAGACGTCAGACAAGACCAAGCCCGGCGGACCGAGCAGAGCGCATTTTCAACCGGTGTCCGATTTAGCATCCGCACATTCTTCTGTGCCCTCCACAGCATTCTCCAGTCCTCGCAATCCTAGTCATGGCATATTACAGCAGAGCAAGGGAAGCGACCAGTTTGGATCATCGTCAATCTTGCGAAGAGAGAGCGCCGGTGGCTCATCCGATAATGCGATAGATGCTGGACCACCGGTCGGTCTGGGACTCGGCGGAGTGGAAAAGTTGCATCATCGTTTGCAGGATGTAGAGGAGAAACGGGGACGTATCGAGTGGGCTGACAATGTCGCGGTCAAGTCGGTGAGCACGGCATCGGTGTTTTTTTCACATCTGCGCTGTGTTTGACTGATCATTATTTACACGTGTATAGGGTTCCCCTCATCGACCTGGAGGAGGCCTCAAGTTTGCAGTGGCACCTCAACCAACGCACGCTGTAGGCCCCGCACCTGTTATCCGAGCTTTGCAACGCGATGATGACGATCAAGGAGTAGAGGACGACTCGGACGACGGGTATCAGGAAGATGAGGAAGGTGGTTTTGACACTGATAGTTCCGGTGGACTGTCGGACGACATCGATCCACGGTATCCATTCGCTCGATCGACCAACTTTGAACAGCCTCGTTTCATCGGATCCACTCAGATCCCCGCCAAACCATTGTCCCCAGCTCCGGTCTTGTTGCCTCCGCCCAGTCGACGGGGGAGAGGTCATATACGAGTCGATGAGTCAGCAGCTCCATCTGGGGACCAAGACAAGACCTGTTCACGACATCGCAGTCCCCCTCCCACCCGCTCGCGCTCAGGCAGTCAGGCTCGATCTTCGGCGCCGGGAAGCCCAATCAAGAGACATCATAGTGGACGTCTGTCGGATGCTGGACCCCGCGAGGGTCGGGCCGGCAGCCCCATGCCGGAGCGTATGTGGACGGATTCCGATGATGCGGACGGAAACGACAACGATGGAGTGGGTGAAGAAGATGGGGCGGACCCTGAGCAGGAGGGAAACATGCACGCGGCCAGTGGATGGCGCAGTGACGATGTGGTGTTCTACGGACCGAACGCGCAGCAAGTCAAACCTATAATCGTGGATCGCAAACGTCGCCACAGCTCAGCTTTAGCACAGGCGAACGCGGTGTTTGTCGATTCCGACGAGGAGGGCGAGTCGTCCACCGCCGTCATCGGGACAAGTGTGAGAGATCTCGTGCGCCGGGCGTCTGCACATGTGGCCAATTTCAGACGACCTTCATCTGGTATGGATCGAGTCAGTTCTGGGGATGGTGTCGTCGCAGGTGGTGGTGGTGGTGGTGGTGGTGGTGGTGGTCTGTCCGGCAGGGTATCGACTCAGCTGCCCTGTCCACCGGCATTGGACGACACCCCAGCAATGGCACAGAATTTATTCACCCACGAGTATGGCGCAGGACAGGGAGGGTTGGCCCATCGTCTAGAAACAACGCTATCTGTCCCGTCAGATCCATCTTCGACTAATGTTTCTAGAAATGTCTCGGTCAGACAGACGGAACAGGCGGAAGGTATCTGAACGTGAAGCTTTTGAGAATGGACGGCGAGCAAGCACGCTAGAGAAACATATAATGTGTATTATACATATGTAGATTAAACAAGGCGTCGTTTCATCCGTTGTTGTAGCTCAAGAGACATATAATTGCATGCATCGGGCGTTATTGTCAAGTGAGTGATGATGACGTGAAACAGGTCCCAGCCCTGTGGAGCTGAACGCCGATAGATAGATGCCTAGCTGTCACATTCCCATTCATATCCTTTCATCAACTCTACGACAGTGAAGGCGATCTTCCCCACTTGACATCTATCACCCTGATTCAAATAAGGCTCGTCGTCTGCATGAAGAGGCCATGTAGTCAAAGGAGATGGTTCAGAGCATAGGATATGCATGCGCGCTAGAGTAGGCTTCACATCAACATTTTTGCCATTGCTCATGTCGTTCTTGCGCTGAATTTGTGTCAATGGCGCCAGCTGTTTACGATGAATCTTCCCGCAACTCTCGAATCTCCATCACCGGCACATGCTGGTCATCATGAAGATCCGGTCCTCAAAGATCCAGCCCAGTCCCGCCGACGACCATCCTTGACACTTTCGCCCCATCTATTGCCCTCCTCTGGCTCTGCCCCACAAAACATACCTGTACCTCGACGTCACGGCAGCATCAGCAACGGCAGATCACCAAAGTCTTGGGGGTCTGGAGAGTCTCTGTCGGCGTCCCCTTCTTTGCGCAGACAGTCAAGAGGATCTTTCGGATCGCTCAGCGGATCCGTCTTTCTTCCGCCGCCCCTTTCCGTGTCTACCGATGGAGGCAGCCTATACACCAGGCCAACACAACTTGGCGAGTCTGGCGAGAAAGAATTGGAGTTCGATGGCGGTACATGGTTGGATTCGAGGATAGGCACACTATTCGAAAGGACACCCGACTTTGTAAAGGGCGATGAGACGGTAGAACAGGGTGTCAAGGTGGGTCCAGGTGATTTTACGGGACGAGACTGATACATGTCATAGGAACTGTTAGCGAGTCAAGACGAGTACATTGTCATACGCCGCGAGCACGGAGAATCTGGATACGCCTTCTTTGACGTGAGTGTGATAAAGACAGGCTCACGGCGTAGCTCATTATTTTGGCCAAAGTACGCCGATCTCAACACCTTTCTTCTTCTCGTATTGGAAGCGACCAACGGATCTAGTGTCCATGCCTTTGAAGATATCAACTTTGGCCAACGGGGAGAGACTGTACGCAGACTGAGGCGCGGGGAACCTGTCCTCCTAGAATCAGTATGCAGTGCGCTTGTCTTTTGTCAGGCTTGGCTGGCTGGACTTGACTAATGCGCCTTTGATAGATATATCTGGCAAGAATCCATATCACAGTGTTCCCGACGACTCGACCCTCCATTGTCCTATCAAATATTTCGCTAGAGGTGTTCATCGGATCGCCATCACAGGCTCTGCGAAAAAGCTCAGGGTTATCTCACAGACTACGCTCTTGCGATACCTGCTATCTCTTCCGGGCGACACTGTCCCAGCAGCGTTCCATTCCAAGCTCGACTCGAAACGTTTGGGATTGCCTCTTCACCCACTCATCTCGCTGGACAGTTCGGCTTCCGTCTTCGATGCCATGCAAACAATGAGTCTCTGCGGAGTACATGCTCTTGGGGTACTGGCTAACGGAATTGGATTTCGCCGAGAGACCGCCACCTTGGACGGTGAATCTTCGTATAATGCCTCGCCGGTTCTGATGGCAAATGACGATGACTCGGAAAGCGGCCTGGTCAACATTGTGCGGGCACAAGATTGCGCTGCGCTCGTAGTTCCTAGCATAGGCAGAGAGGCCCTAGCGATGAGTCTGGCCGACATGACCAAGGTCGTGGAGCAGAGGGAAGAAGCAGGGAGTCAACGAGGAGAGGAACGTGTCCCAGGTGAGTTGGGCTGGGGAAAAGACTTTGTGCTGATGAGCAGTGCACGCGCTCCCTCCATCGAGCACACTCTTATACGCTTGTCATGTGATTCTGGCCACCTCGTCGTCAAGAGTCTTTGTCCGCAATTCGAACGCGGTCTCCCCCATCCTCTCACCGGTCCACGGCCCAGTCAAGTCGCTGTTCGGTTTGCCCCAGCCTCCCCCGACGCAGATGTCCCTGCACTCGGTCCTCTCAATCGTTGACGTGTTCAGCTGCTTAGAACGGCTATACTCGTTGTGATGACTCTTGTATGATCCTTCATGAGAGAGTCTAACGGAAAGAAATCAAATAGTGTGCGTAATACAATGGATAGCATACAACGTTTATTGATCAATGAAGCCTGGTGATGAGCTGCCAAAGAGCCACCCCTAAGAGAGAAGCCGTTCCAAGTCCTCCGCCTCCGAAAGCAGCGATCCAATGATGCCATTTGCTAAAAAGAAAGAATCAGCATTGTGCGTTCCTTTCCGAGGAACTCACGTTTGTCGAACCGGCACAACCTCTCGTGCCGCACCTTCGCCACCCTGGAAACATTGATCTTGATAGAATCGCTTCATCCGCTTCTCCTTGGCCGTCCACACTCCTCGCAACCACAGCTCAAAGGCTCGAGCTTCTTCGGGCGAAGCGAGTCCAGGTGTCGCAGGAGGGACGCCTTGGCTCGTTCCCGGCGATTTTGTGGTCAATGACGGTACCTCTGAGCTTTCCGATGACAGGTTGGTATACAAATGCAGGTGGATGTGCACGGTTGGAGGTGGCACTGAACGAAGAAAGACTGAGAAGAGGCCATACCTTATCGGCAATGAGCATGATGTTTGTTCGTGTCCTTTACTCACCAATCCTGAGGGTACTTTCCGTACGGTACCCCTGGATACCCAATAGTCACGTCGAGCAATTGAAGGTCTGGGATTTGCGGAAGCAGAGTTCTCAGACAGAACAGAAGACCGGTTGAACGGGGATGAAGCATGGTGGCAAAGTCGTCCTGGGATCTGTTAGCTCTGATTCGCTCCTGCTCTCGCACTCACCACTCCTTCTCGCTCGGCGTATCTTACGCTCTTGCTTCGCTCTTCGTCGCTCACGATGGTGCCTTCGGGGAAAATTAGAAGCCATAGAGGTGATCTCTTCTTGGTCGGAAGCAAAGTGGATGATTCATGGGCACCGGCTTTCTCGTCGGACTCGGTATCGGAACGAGCTTGTTGACCCAGTTGCGTCAAGGCAAGTGTCAGATTCTCCCGGTCTGAAGCCCAGGAGCGATTCATGAAGATGAACCCGAAGAACCGCTGAAAGTCTGTCAGCTGCATCCTGAAATCGGTACCACTCACCATGCCCCAGCCGATGACAGGGATCTTCTTTAGACTGGCCTTCAAGAGAATAACCAAGCCGCGGGAATTGCCAGAATAGCAAGCCAGGATCCACATATACATCCAGTCTAGGTACGCTTGGTGGTTGGCCATCAGAACGAGTCGGTCGGGCAAATGGAGCTTGACCATGTTTCCTTTCTCATCGCGCTCGACCAGACTAGTGATGGAGGGAGGTGCATCGGTAGTGATGACGAGGGATGTAGGTCCGAACAGCACGGTAATCGCAATCACTAAGTATGATTAGCGGAATTTCGTTTCATGCTTCAAGCTCACATAATCTTCCATAACCATCTTTGGTCCAGCCGATAGCGCCCTCGAACAATCGACGGCCCACGAAGGGGATCAGGAGCAGGGGCAGCATCAAGAACTGGGCAGAGTTGATGCCCAGCTGAGCCAAGTTGAACAAGAGAGGGAAGAAGATCTTGCTTGTCCATGGACCATGAGGCGGCCGCTGGTCGATAGGTATGGTGTACAACGGTCTGTCTGACATGGTGGTGTATGGGTTAGATGCGCGGATATGAGAATAACGAGTGAGATGAAGGCGAAGAAGAAAGGATTGAGGAAATGAATGGGTGAGATGTATCGTGAATTAATACATCATGCATCGCCTTCCTCCGAGATCGGGGTCTACGTGGCCCCGGACAACACCCATGCATCACGTGACCCAGTTGGTAGTGTGGGGTGAGTAACCCATTGTTTTGTGCTTTCTCAGCGCTGAGTAATGCAAGTGTAGCGTCAGTATTGAGAGCGTAGACACCCTGTTCTCAACGACCAGGCAGGACATAGTGTCAACCCCACTATATGACTGGGAAAACAGTCTGGTTCCTACGTCGCCGAGATACGTGTCTTTTCTAATCGCGGGCAAAGCTGAAGAGAGGTCTCTGAACCAGGCGCCACGGCTGAGTACCGCCAGATACCTGAAGTGCGTGGGTAGAATCATCGCGATGGGCGGGGGTGATCATACATTGCGGACAACATGGCAAAGCAGGCCTTGATATGTATACATGGATACTGCACGCTCATATGATACAATAAATAAGGCAGCAGGTGAATCAAAACCAAAAGACTCGGTGGCTGCCTCTACTTGACTTGGAAGAACTTGTCGAGAACCTTTGCGAATCTCTCAATCGCCTGGTAAGTCTCCTCATACGTGGCGATTGAGAAGGACAGACGGAAGTACCCGTAGCCATTGCCTCCAATGGCATGCTCACCGCCGGCGTCAAAGTACCATCCGGGAGCGAACAAGACCTGGAATCGGGTTGTCAGAAGAAGCCATAAACCAATCATGTGAAGAGCAAGGCTCACCAAGTTGTCCGCGAGGTTAGTCCAGAGCTTCTGGACAAGGATCTGGGTAGCATCTTCACCCTTCCTGACCAGGTGGTCGTAGTCGGGGTGCTCGCTCACGTGAACGCCGAGGAAGATGAACATGCCGGCTGCTGGTCAGCGTGTGATGTCCAATTGAGTTGACTCACCTGTGGGAGGCGTGAACGTGACCAAGGGTTTTGGGTGAGCATCACGCTTTTCGTCCCATCGATCTCGAGGCTCTTGCTTGGAGTAACAGGTGATTGTACGAGTGCCGGTTGGGAACAGCGACTTGGTCTGATCAAACTTCAAATGGAACGTATCGGCAAAAGCGTCACAGATCCACGTCTTTCGCATGTTGTAAGTGGCCTTGACCCCTCGGAGCCATCGAATGTAGCCATCAAAGCCCCATTGCTGCAGCATGACAGTGGTCATCGCCGTGGCAAAGCCGCTGGGCGCCTGAGTGGAGATCTCGCTGATACGAGTCAATCGCTCGATGAAGAGAGGGTTGGCGGTGATCCAACCGAGTCGCGAGCCGGGTGCGGATGTTTTGGAGAATGTCTGAATATAAGCAAATGTTCTCGTGAAAAACATGCACTCACATCCATCCTGATGACTCGTCCTTCCGTGTCAACGTTGAGGTAACTGGGAGGCAGCGATTTGATATACGCATCGTTGCCCTCGGGACCCTCCTTCTTTTGGGAATCGAGGAGACGCTGCTCAAGCACTGATCGATCGGATTCACTGCCCTTGGGAGTCCACTCGCCAGTATACTGACTGTCAGCGGTGCGCTCAGAGATTGCGTATACTCACCAAGCAGTAGTACGGTTCATCCTCGCAAATAATGACGTCTGATGAATGACTCAATCAGCAGAGCGCTTGGTCTCTCCCCTATTGGAAAAACTCGAGGCTCACCAAATTTGGAACAGATCTCGTAAATCTTCTTCTTCCTGTCCAGCTGCATCGTTGCGCCTGTGGGGTTCTGGCCCGTAGGGATGGTGTAGAGAATCCGGGGTCGTCGCTTGCCCCGCTTCTCTTCGTCCCATTCGCTCAACACCTTTTCCAGATTTTCAGGCAGGATACCCTCAGCATCCATCTTGACTGGAACCCGCTCACACTCGTATGCAAGGAAGGTGTTCTCCGCGCTTGGGTATGTCCATTCTTCTACCAAGATCGCATCGCCGAGTTCCACAAGCATGTTGACGATTTTGCTCCATCCATCTGTCGCACCGACGTTTACCAGCACATCCCAATCGGCATAAGCGGGTCGGTATATCTTGGAGACGTACTCTCGCAGGAACAAGGGCAAGGCGGGAGGTCCTGTCGCCGCAGCGTACTGCAGCGATGTTGACAGCTGTATAGTCGTAGCGTCGGTAGGCTTTGGCGCATATTTTGGAATTGAGAAAGAGATGGTCGGTCTGGGTGAACCGAACAACCAGGAAAGCACAGACTTGTTCTTCTTGGGGACTCGAGGTGGGTCGAGAGGGAAAGCGTCGTGGGCGAGCACGGTGGCTGAAAGAGTTTCAAACGGGAATACTTCAGGGTGAGGGATGCCACCGGCCATGACAATCTGATTTGGTCAGTTTATTGGCGCTGTACAACTTGATCCACTCACCATGCCTGGGACCGACTGGTACTTGTAGAGCTCCTTGAGCGTGCTCGCCGCTCTGTTTTTGGTGACTCGGTTGAGATGATCGCTAAAGTCTTTAGCCTTGGGCAAGGCTGCCTCGTTGTGAGCCTTGGCTCCGGTAGCGAAATCGTAAGCAGAGTCCATGGTGGGGAAATATGAGAGGAAATCTGGAGATGAAGAGGAAGAGAAGGATAGAATGAGAATGTGAATATAGTTGATTATCAATCTATAGGCGCTATCTTTATATGCACTTGTAGACCGAGGTGCATGAGGCCGACGATCGAATATCTAGTCAGTTTATTCAATTGACTGCTGCATGTAGTAATATTTTAAGCGCCATCGGACTCAGCCGAGGATCCTCAAGACTTGCTCTTTATGCTGTCCTATCTTTGCTTATCATTTCGTCATGCATCGTCAGGCATTTTGAATATCCCATGTGCATGGGAATTGCAAATGCGGAAGAGAGCTGACGATAACAGATGGTATGTGCACGTTGAGAAAGGTCATTATTGTCATATTGCTTCAGGTGTCGTTTTCGCCCTGTATCCTCATCGCTTACGCTTTTCACCCTTGACCCCGCCTTTCGTTTGAGAGTTTGCTTCCCACTCTTCTCTACCTTGTCCTTCCCACATTTGCTTCAACCAAGCCTCTGCGTCTTCCTTGCCGTACTCGGGGTGGTCGAGCTGCCACGCATTGAGGGCTTGACGGATGGTTTGGAATAGAGGAGAAGGTCGGATGGAGAGTAACTGTTGCATTTCGGTTCCCTGTATATCTGGGTCAGCAGCTTGAACGGGCGTTCCATGCGAAAAACTCACGTTGATCAACAAAGGTTTATCTATCGCTTCAATGAGTCCCATTTCCACGATGCGCTGACGCAAGCTCTCGTAGGACATGGCAATGGCTTCGGCTTGATCATCCCATTGGCCCTTCCATCCAGGTAATACCGCCATGACCACTGCCCAGGTGAGTGACCTGTCCCAAGGTCGGACACTCGCGTGTTGCATCCATACACCGATCTCGGAGCGACTGGTAGCGGTGGGACTGATCATCTTTACCGCCTCCAAAAGATTGGCGACGTGATTCTTCAACTCGGTAGAAAGCTGCAAGCGTCAGCTTGACTGTCATTACCTTCAGACACCCACCTTCAAACCCTCGCCAATCACGATGGCTGCCGCTGGGATATCTTTTCCTTTCCTCTTTATGTTGATGTCCGCAAAAGGTGTTGTCGCGGTTGCGAGCCAGAGAGTCTCGTCGATTAGGAATCGCCCCTTGAGTTGTGACAGGATCTGCGCCGAGGCGAAAGCCGAACCTCTTGGTGGATTCACTTCGCAGCTGAAGACCGACGAGTGCAGTCCGAGATTGTCGATGAGAGTCATAGCATGCATAGGGTTGTTGTGTAGCATCTTGGTGATCTCGATACCGATTCGCTCTTTCGATACTTTGGTTGAGATTGCGGCCTGTAAGGGATCAGCATTTAGTATCATCATAGTTTACATTTACTCACTTTGACATCTTCCGCCTTGATTGCCTCCATGACTTGCTGGTCGATAGTCAAGTCGAAACGACTGGCGAAACGTACGCATCTCAAGATACGCAGAGGATCATCGTGAAAGGTCTGTCGAGGAGGCAGAGGGGTGCAGGCAATCTTCCTTTCCAGATCCGACAGACCGCGCTCGGTGAAATCCTCCACTTCTCTCGTATGTACGTTGTAGAACAGCGCGTTGATGGTCAAGTCTCGGCGGGATGCATCTTCGAGGGGTGTTCCGGGGCGCTTAGTTGTCAGCTCGGAGCTTGGGTTATGCTGCACTCACCACCTGAGGAATCCTGCTATCCGCATAAGTCTCGCTCCTCAGTCCGACGAAATCACATTCCAGCCCTAGAATCCTCGTTGTTCCCGTCTCCAAATGTTTGCTCTGCTCGGGATTTGCGGCGACCCTGCCTACGGAACCAGTAGCGATATCCTTGGTCTTGAGGTAATCTACAAACTCGACAGCGAAAGCGTGACCTGAGGGAATGGACAGAGCGATGTCGAGATCGGATGAGGGGAGGGAGAGTAACTGGACGATTATTAGCCATTATAGCTCGGGCTGTCCATCGACTCACCTTGTCCCTAACCCATCCACCTGCGATCCTGCACTCTACCGGCGGCACAAGCTTTCTGGCGAAGTCATCCAGCAGCTGTACGAATGTCTTTTCGACGTTGCTGAGTGAGACGGCGGGAGTCATGCGTGCAGTGTTGAGCAGGCGCAAGAATGTTCTCATGAGGTTTGTGGGTTGAAATATGAAATCGATGAAAACAAAGAAATTCAACCTCCACATTCCTACGAGTGGTGGTGGTGGTGGTGGTGGTGGCGTCGACCTCAAACGCGGTACTGATCATTGTCTGCACAGTGTTACTCTACATCATGTTTGCTTGCCCATTGATGAGCATTACTAGCCAGTATTATGTCACTACGGAAAAGCGGTTCTTCCCCTGCATGGCGGCTGTTCGCGGTGATGACATTCCTGACGTCCTCAGTATCAGATACGAAGATAGCTGGGTTGAAGGCTCTTCCTTTAAGGCTTTGCTTGAGGAGAAGGCATCCGGAATGAAGGACTGGCATTCACACTCGTACATCTAATGTCAAGATGCCGAAGATGAAGGCTATCTCCGATAGGCAAGATAGGCATTGCGGGACGAGCACATGATCCCGCAGACACGCCAATCCGGGCGCATCCGTTATAAACCCTTCATTGCTTATTTCGCCTACTTCTTTGTTGTATGTCCAATCACCATTTCCCACAGAATGTCCCTAGTCAGAGTTGCCGCTGTGCAGACCGCGTCGGTCGCGTTTGACCTCAAGGCGACGGTCCACAAATTGATCGCACAAGTCGCTGAAGCAAAGCAGAATGGGGCTCAGCTCGTCATGTTCCCTGAGGCATTCCTAGGCGGCTATCCTCGACACTTGGACTTCCGCATCGGAGCCAGGACGGACGCCGATAGGCAATGGTATTCACGCTATGTAGCTGTGAGTGGGATCTCCATTTGATCGTTGGCTGACTGACTGTTTCCTCAGGCCAGTGTCAAGATCCCTTCTGACGCCGTAGGCAAGGATTGGCTCGCGGAGCAGGTTGAAGTCTCGGACGACTTTTGGGCATTCTCAGAACTGTGTAAAGTTGCCAAGGAGCACCAGGTGGTGGGTGCATCATGACGATGGGCAGATCGCTAAGCTCAGTAGCACCTCTCAGTGGGAATCATAGAAAGATCCCTTGTCGGGGCGACGCTATGGTGCTGCAACCTCCTGATCGGCCCAACCGGTATACTCCTCTCGAAACATCGCAAAGTCCAGCCGACGGCTGCGGAGCGTGTGGTCTGGTCTCAAGGCGAGGCGGTCAACAGGGATGGGCAGCATGTCTCGGACAATCTGCCTGTTGTAGCTACATCTTTAGGCAGGATCGGCGGGCTCATTTGCTGGGAAAGTGAGTTAGGTGCATATTGGAACAACGCTGACATATACAGACCTGATGCCGCTTGCAAGATATGTTCTGTATCAGAAAGGGGTTGAGATGTGAGTGCAGACTAGATGGTGAATGTTGCTAACGGCCTCAGTTACACCGCACCCACTGCCGACGGTCGGACCACTTGGCTTCCGTCTATGCAGCACATAGCCCTGGAGGGCCGTTGCTTTGTTGTGTCTGGTGGGTGCCATCTCTAATGACTATAGCTGACTTCTTTAGCCAACCAATACCACACGTCCAAGGATTATCCGGAAGACTACCCAGCGGTGGATGTGAACAAGGAGGAGGTTTGGAGTCGAGGAGGAAGCTGCATTGTTAGCCCGCTTGGCGAGGTTCTCGCCGGGCCGTTGTGGGACAAGGAGGGCATCGTCTATGCTGAGGTGAGTGAATGAAAAGTATGGGAAGGAGAGTCAAAGCTGAACGCGTACAAACCAGATTGGTGTTGACTCGCTCGCTGGAGCCAAGCTTGATTTCGACCCTGTGGGTCACTATGCTCGAGGAAGTCTTCTCACCGAGCTGGTCAAGGGGTAAAGCAATCAGGGAGCAGTCATCGATGCATAATGAATCTCTAGCTTTGCTAGATGAAAGGAGGTGAGGAGGCAAGGATGTTATGGTGGTAGTTGTATGTATGCATGATATGTATTGTATATATGTATATATGTATACTGCTACAGTAGCTTCAGCGCGTCTGGTATAGGGTCGCACCCTCAAATTCAGCTTACTTGTTCTCATCCTCCTCTATCATCTATCTTCTCAATTCAACTTGATCTCGTCCCGTTCCAGTCATCCTTGCATCGTCCTCGCCGCCTAACGCTCACGACCATAACGCCCCTTTGCAATTCCTGCGTTAACCACCGCTCTTGACTACACACTCCTGACCCACACAAAGGTTACCACGTCATCGACCGCCCCGCCCCGTTATCGCATCTTTCCAGGTTTCCTTTAACACGCTTTGACAACGCACCGTCCTCCTCCCGAAGCATATCTGCGCATCTGTCAAAAGTCGTTCAGGGGAGGCGGTGACGAAGCGGACCGCAGGTGCGCAATCAAGGTCATCTCTCTGTGTGTATTCCCGCGGCTGCATGCTGATAATTCTTTGGCCTAGATAGTCATTCAACCATGTCGACGTTTCGTCAACAACCGGGCGCATCCTCCCGCCAACCATCGCCATCGCCCACTTCTACACACACATATCAATTCCTGCAGCCCAGTCTCCCTGGTCCTTCTTCATTCCTAAGAAGAGCAAACTCACATTCATCAAGAGTATCCGGACGTATACCTTCACCCCGTCCACCTCTTCCGGCGTCGTCGAAATCGACCTTTGCGCCAACGCTTCTATCACGGCAGAGTTCGCTCAAGGAGAAGGGTAGTACGATTGAACATGACGTTGTAGGACAGATGCGGAAAGGATCAGGCTTCAGCGATGACGGCTGGAAGTCGCCCATGTCGGAGAGTGGAAGTGCGGAGGTGTGAGTGTGCAGGTATGTCACATTGAATGCGGAAAGCTGACAACAGTCCCACAGAATCGAAACGCAGGCCGTCCGGCTACACCGTGATCAAGACACTGGACGGTGGATGGTGAATCAGTATAGGGTGAGTGAACGCGTGGGCAAGAGTAATGCTGATCTTTGTCCAGGTCCTTCGCGAGATCGGTCATGGGACGCATGGGAGAGTCCGGCTGGGAGAGGATTTGAGTGAGGAGATTCCAGTCGGAGAGGATGGGGATGTCGGTTTGGGAATATCGTCTGGAGGTGGAGGAGGAGGCGGCGGCGGACCGTACTATGTGAGTGTGCACAAATGATGGACGAAGCTGACTGATCCTACAGGCGATCAAGATTGTCGACCGGAACCCAAAGAAGAAACGGTTGACGGGATTGGGGAGGCACAAGGGTGGTGGACTCAAGTCTGGTCGTGATGGGGCAAAGCTCTTGAACGAGTCAGAGTAAGTCAAACTCTCCAAGGGAACTGTCATACTGATTCCCATCGCAGGATTCGCAAAGAGATTGCCATTTTCAAAAAGGTCAATCACCCGAATGTTGTCCGGATGAAGGAAATCATTGATGACCCAGAGTCGAGCAAGATCTACATGATCATGGAATGGTGTGAGAATGGGGAGATTCGGTGGAAGGAAGCGGAAGGTTTGCCTGCGTTGACAGTCGGAGAATCGAGAAAGATCTTTCGGGATACCCTGCTGGGTCTCGAGTATTGTGAGTGCGCAAGTTCTCGAAACCCGCTTGAGCTCACACTTTTGCCAGTACATCACCAAGGGATCATTCACCGTGATATCAAACCAAGCAACCTGTTACGTTCTGCCGATAACACTGTCAAGATATCCGACTTTGGATGTTCACACTTTTCCGAAGCCCTTCGTGCAGCTGCCGCTCAGCCAGGACCTGAAGGCGATGCGTGTGTGGACGATATCGAGCTGGCAAAGACGGCAGGATCGCCTGCGTTCTTTGCTCCGGAGATGTGCTATTCCGGCCTCGATACGGACATTGCTCAGCGCAGCTCTAGCTCGCCGCAAAGCACGCCCGTCAACGAGATCCCTTCTTTCACCCTTCGTCCCCCCTCGGTCGCTACCGAGACAAAGTCGAGCCAATCGGACCCCTTGGTGGGCTCGATGGGACCCGCTCCTCTGCGACCGACTCTCAGTAATGATTCCGCATTCTCACCACGCCGGCCACCTTCGGCCAGATCTCACTCGTCTTCCGCTACGATACAACGACGTGAACGACTTCCTATCACCAATGCGATTGACGTCTGGGCGCTAGGCGTGACACTTTACTGCCTGCTCTTTGGCAAGACCCCCTTTGACGCAGCGAACGAGTATCTCCTGATGCAGGTGATTCCTGTCCAGGATTATGTCATCCCTCCGTTCATGGGCAAGGATCGTATGCCGACGGGGACGGGCGGTATCGCAGCGAGCGACGAGGCGAGAGACTGTTTGGATTTGTTAGCCAAGTTGATGGAGAAGGACCCAGCGAAGCGGATCACACTGGAACATGCAAAGGTGAGTGAAGGGTCGAAGATTTGTAACGACGATGAAGATGTGTAACGACGATGAAGATGTGTAACGACGATGAGATGAAGTATAACGACGCTGATGTCTGTTACGACACTGATGATCTGTAGAAACACCCGTTCACCCTACGAGGATTGTTGGACCCTGCCTCCTGGCTGGCAAGAACAGATCCGCATACCCAGACGTTTGTTACCGTGTCCAATGACGAAGTCGCCGCGGTCATCACCAAATCGACCGGATTCAGAGACAAGTTCCGCAAGGGCATCAAGTCGATTTCGCATAAGCTACAGTTGCTTGGCGGGGGAGGTGGTGGTGGTGGGAGCAGTCGCCAGAGAAGCAGAAGCATCGGAGAGACGGATAGCCCGATTGAGGGGATTGCGCCGAGTCAGATACCGAGCGCTGTCGGGACGCCGAGAAGCTCAAAACTGATCGGGCTCGCTCCGGCAGCTACTACGAATCGGGATGTTTCTCCGATGAACAGCCCTCTACCTGCACCACCCAGTCTTTCCCGTCGTTTCTCTTTGCTTGGAGCGAAACTCATCTCGGGCGATAGCACCTCGACGCACTCGCCACCTCACCCAAGCGGCGCCTCACCCTCGGCTTCTGGTCAGACTTCGCCTGAATCGGCAGGCGATATACCACCTACACGCAACGGTTCCGTCGCTTCAATGCAGTCTATGCCGACCCGTGGGTTTGTGGTGCATAGGCGACCATCAACTCATCCAGTCCCACCCCCTCCTCCTGTCCCATCTGCGATGGTGCCCCTGGCCGACGATACCCCAAAGTCACCTCGACCTGTGGCATCGTCAAGCTCACTCGACAAGTTCAGACACGCTGCGGCGTCGTCTGATCTCTCGCCAAACAACAGCTTGAGACGGCGCGGCTCAAGCGAGATTGATGTGATGAGCCGTCAACGATCGCATAGCAATGCATCGAGCATAAGCAGTAAATTAGCCAGACTGCTGCGTACCGGTAGCCAGAGGTCAAGAGCGCGTGGTGGGGTTCCAGACAAGGAGATGCTGGCTGCTTCCGATGCCGATGAGCCTGGCGGAAATATCGCTCCTTCTGCTGCATCGTCATCACCGGCGGACGCGCTAGGGCGGATGAGCTTGGACGAAATGCCGCCGCGCCAGAGTCTGGACGCATTCGAATCTGGGTCGTATTCTCCTGGCAAGGTCATGGGGCTCAATAACCCGGAACCAGCACGTCAGGGAGGTACAGCGGTTGCGTGGAACTGGGACCCTCGTCTACGTGGGCCTTTGCGACGAGGTTCCAACCTGAGCGAGGAATTTACTCATGGCGTGGAAGAAGAGGAAGTTGATTGGAATGGACCAATCTCGGACGACGACGAATATGAGGATCCACCAAGAGCGGCTCTTCTGACCCCGAGTGCACCAAACTTCAACTCGACTTGGCGCCGGTCATCCCGCGACGGTCTCGGACTTGACATGCAGCAGATTCCGATTGCTCAGCCGGTTGCTGCAGCGCCAACTCTAGATCCGATACCTGATGGCTCGCCCGCGAATAATGGCTCTTCAGCATTGGCCGTTCCTCGCCCTTCGCCCATCAATATAATACCTTCGCCCGATAACGCATCCACTCACCGAAGCCCGTCTCGTGCGAGCTCACGCTTGTCACAGTCGCCTTACAGGTCTCATTTCACCGGCGATCGTGCAAAGAGCCCGCTTGGACGACCGGAGGACGTCAACTCGAGTCCGATGCGTCTGGCTCTGAGCAGACAGACCAGTGCGTCGGTACTTGCTGATGACGATGAGGACGAGGGCTTGGCCATCTCAATTGGAAGTAGAAGGGGGCGCAGAAGCTCGATGCTGGGTAGGCACCAGACGACGGCTGAGTGAGGTGACCGATGCGGAGCGAGGCCACCGTTTATTCGTTGAGCGTAGCACACTCTACCCCTGAGATGCGGTACAGTCAAAGATCACGCTTTGATCTACATTTGAACGATATTTCTCTCTCAGCTTTAGACATCTTGTATGCACCATTTATTATCGTTTATCCACATGCATAGCCTATATATGGGTTTACGTTACGGGGGCCACATCGAGTACGGAATGATCAGTAAAGAAAACACCAGCGCGCTATGGGACAGACAGCCTATATATGAGGAAAGCGTACAAGATGAGAGGTACAGACGATGTCTATAGACAGGTATAGGAAGAGGTATGGCTACGGAAGACCTGCTTCTAGTCTGAGATATGGCTACGGAGGCTACGGAGGCTACGGAGGCTATGGAGGTTATGGCGGTTACGAAGGTTACGGAAGCTACAACGGCTACGTACGGAGTATATAAATCGGTATAGGTGGTATAGAGTATAAACACTAATTATTTAATTACGTTGGGACGCTCAGAGAGCTGGTTAGTAAGGTCAGTGGTTAGAAAAAGCTGGAAGCAAATTGTGGGATAAACCTGCGAGTCACGAACGAGGTCATCAGCAGAGCTCACAAAAACAAAAACCCCATATAATGTTCACACTCACGTCGCAGCAGCCATGCCGATGGCGAAAAGAGCGGTCCCGAAAAGCACCTGCTGACCGGTCTCACCTACGACGTTACCGAGAACACGGTTATTCCTTCGCACAATCCTGTCCTTACTGCTGGAAGCTCCACCAGAGATAGCCACAGAGTCATCACCACCACGCTTAGTCCTCTTTGTTCCACGAGTATCCTCCGGCACGTCAACACCTTGCTCCTCCAATTCTTCTCCTGCAGCCGCGCGCAGACGCAACTCTCGCTTGAGGTCCATAACGAGCTGTTTGGCAGACTGGATCTCGGCTTCCATATCTACATTAGTTCCGGCGGGCGCAGTGACGGTGGTGGTAGCCTCGAGAGTGAGGTGTCGCTGTTCTTCCTCGGCGGCGGCGGGTTGGGCCTCTTCTTCGGGCGCGGGGCCGGCGGTGGCACTGCTTGAGGCTTCACCGGCGGCTGTAGAGACCTCCCTTCGTTGACGCTTGGGCGCAGGCGATGCGGTCTCGGCGGCATCCATAGATGGGACGGCGGGTCTTGCAGGAGTTGGCGCTTGTTGTCGGGCAAGCTCTTCAGAAGCAACTTGAGATCGTTGAGACTTGCGGTAGGCGACGTTGGGGTCGGGTACGGCTCGGGCGAGAGCCTAGAGGAGATGGGTCAGAACGATGGAGAGAGCGAGAAGGGGCTCTGCTTACCGCGATGAGCTCTGCTAGGTTGTAAGCAGGGGCGAGATGGATAGCAAGGTGTCTGCTGACCCTACAGGACGAGAAAAAAAAAACGGGTCAACATTGCTTAGGTTCGACATTTCAACGCACCATTGACCCGCGAGTCGAACTACATCGCTACCTCGACCACCATTGGTGCCCCGAGTGTCGAACGAGGATTTGACCTGGATGGAGTAATCAGCATAATCGCTCTGTATCCGATAAGACTATAAAAACCCACCCATTCCATCTCTCGCTTCTCATCGTCGTCCGAAGCGCCGGGGAAAGCGACCTTGTACATGGTGGTAAGGGAGATGGCGTTGGTGTCGTAACGTCGGAGGATGAATGCGTGACTGGTCGCTCCGGGCTAAGAGAAAGTAAGTGTCAGCGATGCGACGTGAGGGATGTGGGCACCTTTTGCAACTGACCGTGGGGACCTTAATTCTGCCTACGACAATCTCCTTTCCTTCTCGGACAATAGTCTGGAACTTTACGATTTTGACATCGTCGGGTACTGCGCAGAGGGGTGTCAGTGGGTGTCTACGGTCTCGGGCGAAGTTTGACCTACAGTTAGCAAGGAGTTGATTCCTCTTGTCCTCTGGAAGCCTGGGCCTGTTGACGTTATGAGGCGTCGGGGTGAGGTCGTACTGGGCGGCTTGATTGTTGTCTCCCGGATACGGTGGGGGAGGTACAGAGTTGCTGTAAGCGACAATGTCTTGCTCTGGGCTGTTGCTGTTCCTGGGTGCGGACATGGCGAAAGTGAGGCGATGGTTAGTGAGTGGGTAGATGGTATTGTGAGCGCGATGATGGGGTGATTGTGATGTTTACTGATGAGGGATGAAGAAGGAGGATGGAAGAGGAAGAGGATAGATAGATAGCTTGCTTGATTGCACGTTGACGGGTCCGACTCGTGCACGTTTGAATCTGATCCCGTCTCGTTTATATTTATTGTTCATAATCCATTCCTCTTATTATCCTCATATCATAATATCATAATATATCCTAATATCCTAATATCCTAATATCCTAATATCCAAATATCCAAATATCCTTATTTGTCCGAGCGGTAATCACCAATATGCTAATCCCCCTGAGCCCATGATTACAAATCGTCTAATTAGGAACGCGTCTTTGCCAGCGGGATTTCACTATCCCCGGGAGGGTGGCAGCGGCGATCCCCACTCTTCGTCGCTCTCCACCGGCAAAAGCAAAAGTCAACAGATAGCTTGAATATTTATTTTCACGAGCTGCTGCAAATGCTTGCTCGAGCTACTACTACACATCTCTTCAAAACTTGGATTTCTGCTTCATCTTGCCTTTTAGATCACCCGCTTCACACGCACAAAAAACACACTCACAATGCCTCGATCAAGACGTTCCAAGATCACCACTCTGTCAAAGACGCCCGTCCGATCGACCAAGGCATCCAAGCAAGCGCTCGTCAACGAGATTCGAGCCCAAGTGGACAAGTACGATCATGTCTGGGTTTTCAGCGTAGGGGACATGAGGAACGAAGGATTGAAGGAGGTCAGGTCGCAATGGAGGGGTACGGGGAGGTTCTTCTTTGGGAAAGGCAAGGTTATGGCCAAGGCTTTGGGTGAAACTGCCGAGACCGAGTACCAAGAGGGTTTGAGCCAGCTCGCCAAGGTGGGTTTGGGTGGGCGATTGTCAGCGGTGTGGTAGAACGCACGTAGCTGATAGTGATTTGACGTTTGTAGGGGATGCGAGGTCAAATCGGCCTCTTCTTCACTTCTCACCCCGTGGATGAGACTGTAGAATGGTTTGACTCGTGGACGAAGAAGGAGTACACGAGGATGGGTGGGAGAGCTACAGAGGATATCACCTTGCCTGAAGGTGAGTGACGGGTGCGGATAGAGGAGATTGATGAAGGCGAAGCAAGCACAGTCGATCTTTCGGTCGAAAAAGAATCGACTGCGCGATATAGCCTGCTTAAACCCTTCTCGGAAACTCCATGCTGACCCTGCTCCCAACTTAGGCCCACTGCTCACCCCTTACAACGAGAACCAGTCCGGTGATCCCTTCCCTCACTCTATGGAACCCCAACTCCGAGCTCTCGGTCTGAGTACGAGTCTTGTCCGAGGTGTACCCTCCCTCAACAACCCTCATGTTCTGTGCCGAAAGGGCGAGAAGCTGTCCAGCGAAAAGTGCAGGATCCTCAAGCTTCTTGCGGTCCAGATGGCTGTGAGTGGGCGCGCGTCTTGCGTGACGAGTGATAGAGTAATGACTGATCTGACCTGACTTTTGTAGGAATTCCGAATACATCTCGGCTCGCGATGGACAAAGGGGACAGGCTACGTAGCTGGCAAGGAGCTTGACCAGGGCGAGAGCGATGCCGAGGAGGCGGGCATGGACGAGGATTAGGCGGACGTGCCGCGATAATGGACAAGGATTCAGCCGGATGTGCGCTGCGATCATTTGTCGATTGCTTTTCTTTTCATTCTCTTGGCTATCTCTCACATGTAATACATACACACATACAATCATGACGGCATGAAGTTCTCGGGTATACCCACATACAAAATAAAACCAGTGCGGAAAAGATCCAAAGGCCTAGAAACGGAGCCGAAAGAGAGCTCAAAGTCCTCTCCGAGGCAATCCTTTTCGCCATGTACAGTCCCGATCGCCTTGTATAATCCCCTCGTCCATGTACAGCCACTCGCAAGTGGCTCACCCCTCCGCCTCGCCGCCCTTCTCGCCAAGCAACGCTGCCAACCCCCCCAACGCGGCGACATTGCCATGCCCCGAGTTGATCGAACGGGTCAAGTGATACTTGAGACCGTTGGCCTGCTTGTACACTTTACCGCATCCTTCGATAGGACATGGGAACCTTTTTTCTTCTTCCGCATCGTCGGGTGACGCTTCTTCTCGAGCCGCCTTTTCAGCTTTACGTTGTGCCTTTCGCAGTGCTTTCGCTTGGAGCTGCTCGGGGGTGAGCGCCGCGCCGGCTGCTGTTGATGACCCGGGTGTGGGTGGGGCGTATGACAACAGACTTGGCGGGACGCATTGCGGTGGATTCTGATTCGCCATCATCTGAGGTCGGAACGCTGCTGCCCATGGATTTGCAGCGATACTATTGAAGGCTAAAGGTCTGGCCTGGGAGGCTTGGTGTTGTGATTGCTGCTGCAGTTGTGCGAGTGATCCGCCGGCCGCTGCAGGATACGCAGGCTCTTCCATTTCGATGTCCATCATGCCGGGAGGAGCAGGTACGTCACTCTGGTGATGTTGGGATTGCTGACTAAGGGACGTGGGCGTAGGAGGGATCGGCGAGAATGGATTCGAGACGGCTCGGGGTGGTGGACCATTGTTCATGGATGATTGAGCGGCGTTGATCGCTGCCATTCGGACGTCAGGCGCCAGGTTGGCATGTTCTTCTTCGTAGCTGCGGGCGATGGGAAGTCAGCGACAAACACGTGGTCACGTGACTATGTATGCCCAAACTTACTGCTCCAAAAGCTCATGCAGCCCATTTAGCTTCTTGCCGCAGCAAGAGAAATCCCTCACATACTTTGCTTCCAGCTCCCTCTCCCTGCCTTCTCGTTCCCTGTTTAAACTCGTCCCGAACGCACCCACACTGCCGACAAAGCTTCCCGAGCCGAGCGAACCCCAATGTGGTGGGGATATGCTCATACCCATGTTATTGCCCATATATGAGCTGGGTCCGTTGTGCATCGATACGCCGAGTGCCAAGGCGGAGAAAGGGAGGTTGGGTCCGTATGAGGATGGATGGAAGCCGGAGTGAGGATTGGAGGACAGCGATGAGTGGGTCCCGCCAGGGGGAGAGGATGTCATTCTGGGCATCTTGTGTCAGCGAGCGTTCAAAACATGCGATGAGATCCTAGCTCACTGGTAATCATCGTTCGGTCTTGATCTCATCAACGCGCTGATCCCGCTCACCATACCCGCTCCACCGCCGCCGCCGCCGCCGCCACCGCTGTTATTCTGGTATCCTTGATTCTGCCCGTCCCAGCGCGAAGGTCCGCCCTGTTGACTTGGGCCACCATAATCGCTCTGTCGAGGGAAGCTGGTCCCTGTTGGGCCGTAAGAATGGTTTGAATTGGCGGAAGAGGGAATCGAGAGGGGTTGTTGGCTTGATGAGCCGGGCATTGCGGGCGGGAATGACATGGTGTGTTTTGTGTTTCAGTTTGTCGTCGCGATTGCACGTGAAGCGGCAAGCGACGACAAGGTAGAGCTATCGAGAATGATTGATAGCTCTGTGTGATCGTCTTGATCGAAAGGCAGGTCGAATGTTGATGCTGACCTCGAGATGACGATAAGCCGGCCGAGAGGTAGCGACGTAAAGGGGGTGGTGGGGCTGTTGTGGAGGTTTGGTTCTAGGGTTGGTTAGTACCAATCCAGTCCAAGGGGGTGTCGACAGTGCTTTGGTCGCCTGTGCACGGTGAATGTGTCGTGAGTGCTTGATGGAATCAATGGCGATCTGACTTGGATTGGATGAATAGGTTGGATACGGTCGATCAAGAGAGAGATGGTTAGTAATGCATCGTATAACTAACTGCATGATAATGATGAGGTGATCTACTCTAGTAAGCTAGTAAGTGTTCTACGAATCCGGATATCTGGATAGTGCAGGGTGTATCCTGCAGTGTCCAGTGGAGGTGATTTCCTTATCGGGTAATTGTTAACTCTAATTCCCACTTATCATCATCCCCATCCCCCCTCCGGCCTGTGTTACCGCTTGGCAACGACGTTACCTCCAGTCAAATCTATGACTAAAGTATGTTTATCACCTGGAGCTGGTTATATTCTTCGCCATTTGCACCCCCTACACAGTACTGACTTGCTCAACACACCATGCACCCCATAGATACTCGTAAGACTTTCATAGGGACATCTGAGGGGGTTATTAAGAGTTTTTCAGTGAGAAGTAAAGAAATCAAAAAAAGGGCGTTAGACAAAGACGGGACGAAGAAAAGACGAGTTGACTAGCAAAAATCGTGCGAGGTATATAGATTTTCCCACGGGAGAGAACCTTTCCGTTCCTTTTTTTCATGAAAACCAAAGTTGGAAACAATGTGTCATATATATCTCTGTGCTCCATCTAGTATTCGCCCTCCTCGTCCTCTTCGGCGTCGACAGAGTCGATTCCGACTTCCTCGTAGTCCTTCTCCAAAGCAGCGAGATCCTCCCGAGCCTCGGAGAACTCTCCCTCCTCCATACCTTCTCCAACGTACTACAAGATAGAACTTTGTCAGCGTTGATCACGCTCAGCTAAGTCACATCACTCACCCAGTGCACGAACGCTCGCTTGGAGTAGAGCAGGTCGAACTTGTTGTCGAGTCGGGCCCAAGCGGTGGCGATCGAGGTGGTGTTGGAAAGCATACAGAGAGATCGGGAGACCTTGGCGAGGTCACCACCGGGTACGAGGGCGGGGGGCTCGTTGCAGATACCGAGCTTGAAACCGGTAGGACACCAGTCGACGAACTGGATGGTTCGCTTGGTTCGGACATTGGCGACGGCGGCGTTGACGTCCTTGGGGACGACGTCTCCTCGGTAGAGCAAACAACAAGCCATGTACTTGCCCTGTCGGGGGTCGCACTTGACCATCTGGTTGTTGGATTCGAAACAGGAGATGGTCATCTCGGAGACCGAGTTGGATTCGTGGAAGGCTGCGGGGGTAAAGTTAAATTGAGGTTCAGTTTCGTGGGAAAAGTGAGGCACTCACCCTTCTCGGCAGAGATGACGGGGGCGTAGGTGGCGAGGGGGAAGTGGATTCGGGGGAAGCTAAGGGTAAGGGTCAGCTAACATTCCAGTCTGCAAAGTCTTCGCACTCACGGAACCAAGTTGGTCTGGAACTCGTTCAAGTCGACGTTGAGGGAACCGTCGAATCGAAGAGAGGCAGTGATGGATGATACGACCTGGGCGATCAGTCGGTTCAGGTTGGTGAACGAGGGCGAGGTGATACCGAGGTTTCGTCGGCAGATGTCGTAAATGCTACATGTCAGCTGTGCTTATTTATCAAAATACACTCACGCTTCATTGTCGACCATGAAGGAACAGTCAGAGTGCTCGAGGGTGGTGTGGGTGGTGAGGACCGAGTTGTAAGGCTCGACAACCGAGGTGGACATCTTGGGGGCGGGGTAGACGGAGAACTCGAGTTTGGACTTCTTGCCGTAGTCGGTAGACAATCGCTCCATCAAGAGGGCACCGAAACCGGAACCGGTACCTCCACCGAACGAGTGGAAGACGAAGAATCCCTGGAGACCGGAACAGTTGTCGGCGAGTCGTCGGACCTGCTCGAGGACACCGTCGACGAGCTCCTTGCCGATGGTGTAGTGACCTCGGGCGTCTAGAGTAGAGGCGTGTCAGTAAGGCCTCAACTCGAAACGCAAGCTTTTGCTCACAGTTGTTGGCGGCATCCTCCTTGCCGGTGATCATGGTCTCAGGGTGGAAGAGGCTTCGGTAGGTACCGGTTCGGACCTCGTCAATGACGTTGGGCTCGAGGTCGACGTAAAGAGATCGGGGGACGTGCTTTCCGGAGCCGGTCTCGGAGAAGAAGGTGGAGAAACCGTCGTCGCCGCCGCTGGGAGAGCCCTCCATGAGTCGACCATCGGGCTGGCGTGGGCACGAGCGCAGCGTGGTCAAGAAGCGTCAGCGATGGGTCACAGAAACAAGGAAAGGGGAACGCTCGTGGCCACAGAGATAAGGGGAGAAGTATGACCAGCGGGGAAGCAGGAGCAAACGATAACGCCCCACGACGCTCATGTCCAAATGGGAACGTAACCACCGGAGAAGCAGCAGACGATAACGCTTCACTACTCACGCTAAGACCGTGCTCGAGGGTGTAAAGCTCCCAACAAGCGTTACCGATCTGAACACCTGCGACGACGAGTAAGCCAATTTGCCCTTCCAAGCTCCATGTCCTTCACATACCGGCTTGACCAACGTGAACCTATATTTGGGCGTCAGCAATATCCCTCTCCGCATTATACATCGCCATCCACTCACGCTGATAACCTCTCGCATTTTGCTAGTTGAAATCAAAGGTTAGTTTATAGATAAAAAGATTGGTCGACTGTGTGCAAGTTGAATGTTTGTTGAAGTCGCCGTTTGGATTATAGTGATAATTATGGATGAGATGACAATGGGAGATTGGAGGATGAGAGAGATAGTTGATATATGTTGAGGGTTTTTTTTCGTGTTGGAACGGATGAGGATCGTGCGTGATTGGGTCCAGCCAAAGGGTATAAGTTATATGTCGATTCATCAGCTCAAGCTCAAGCTCGGGGTCCCTTGTGGTTTTGCCACGCAGAGTTGGGAGCATCACTTACAAGAAGAAAAGGGGAGAAGACTGACAGGTATTCGCGAGCGGTCTTTTAGGTATAAAGACGGGGGATGTGGTTGAGAGAACAAGGTATATGAGAACGAGTGTGATCAGGGTGAGATTAGAGGTTGAAGAGAGGTCAGTCAATAGATGTATGGATTTGAGTTGATTTGAGATAGACTTGTTAGCGTGGTAAAGGCGAGGGTGTAGGGTGTAGGGTGTAGGGTACAGAGGGTGTATGGTGTTGACGCGCAAAGACTAAAGACGACGAGACGACGCGACAGGCTCAAAGCTGTCTGTCTACGCACCACACACACACACACACCATACACACACGCTTGGACCAGCCGGATTTTACCGGAAATAACGCAGTGTGGCAAAGGGGTAGATGTGCTCCTGATCCTCCCCCTTTGTACGACATATAACTTATACTGTTCATAGACACGCTCCGAGCTGACAGAAAATGTCATCGAACTGCCAGAAAAAGTCA
Source organism: Kwoniella sp. CBS 6097 (assembly GCA_036287355.1). Classification (NCBI taxonomy): domain Eukaryota; kingdom Fungi; phylum Basidiomycota; class Tremellomycetes; order Tremellales; family Cryptococcaceae; genus Kwoniella; species Kwoniella sp. CBS 6097. The sequence goes on from CP143077.1 coordinate 1,241,826, forward strand.
GCTGCAACTGATGCACGAAATAGTTTGATATCGATCAGATGCAATATTCTTGGGTCGCGGGTATGGCAAAGATGCTAGATGTATAGATCATCCTGGTGGATGGAAAGGACGTTTGGGAAGTGATTGGCATCCGACATGGTTTATCTGGGGGCTATTTACGTAAGTCTTGGAGATGTCCGGCATTTTCTGTAATAGTGTCACCAGTGTGTTAGCACATTAGCGTACCGAACACAGCGTACCGAAGATATGCTGTGTGAGGTGTGCTGACATAGTGCGTTCGGATAAAGGACTACTACGTTGAAGTTGTGATGGCACACTTGAAGGTGTGGTGACACACTACGTTTGGATAGAGGACTACTACGTTGAAGTGTGCTGACACACTTGATACGATGGTGTGTTGGGCTGCAATGTACGACGAGCACGCTGGTGATCCTACTTTTGCAAGTATTCAGTGTCATTCGAGTAGTAAAGGCTACGCTGTGCTAGCACACTCTTGCATAGGATTCATATTGTCTACTTCGATTGTTGCTGTGCGAGCACAGTAAAAAGTATGCATCTGTAAGGTAATAATAGGCAACGTCCCGGCGTAGTGTGTAAACACACCTACCTGATGGATAAAAGACACACTAACGCAAGTTGCTGCTTGATCCGAGCTTGGACTTGCGACATCACACCTCCACATGTAAGTAGTGTGTCGACACACCTCACCGTTGCAGTACCATAGTGGATGAACGAGTGTTACAGCACACCTCTCTACATGATGGATAAATGTAACCTAGAGTAACTCTATCCTACTGTGTCAATACACCTCAACTTAGTGTGTCATCACTACCACCTCAGTTTATAGTGACATGCTCTACTCGAAACGCAGTGTGTTGACACAACCCGACGTAATTTACCCTGTCTCCAGACGTGTCGTGTCAGCACACCTCAAGGTGAACAGCTCATAGTCGCTTAGACAGGCGCGTACTCGGGAAAGCCCGCGAGTTTACGCCCGATTTCCGCCTCGTCATCTGATGCATATGAGAGACTAGACATTGTGCCAATGTATTGAGGATATATTACAGGGTTGAAGAAACGTATGAGAAGAACGGCAACTTCTTGTAGAAAAAAATATAAATAAAAGAATCTTTGAATCTAGATCACAGTACTTAAAGAAGGTCGCAATGGAGGGGAAAGGCATGAGAGACTCTCCGATCGAGATTATTCCCCATGAAACATCTTACATATATCGCCGTGCGAAGCTGGACTTCATAAAATAGCCGTTCGTCCGTCTACTGTGGCGCACCGAGCTCAATCTTAAGCTGC